>CM038672.1:455590875-456851411 GCA_021605145.1 Aegilops bicornis
GTGGTTTTATTTTTCTCTCCATATCAACCATTTTATATTGCGTACGTGTCATTCAAGAGTGAAATGATGGTTGCTTCTTCCGACTAACTTACTGTGTGATTTGACTGCTCCTTAGTGGACCCTACACGTACTCCCCCTACGTGTATGCAACAGTCACACGTACACATGGACGCAAAAACGCACGCGATGCCCTAATGCATGCATGTCCGAGCACACGACGGAACACACACGGTCACACTAAGTGCTCAACCTACACGTGCATGCACACACATACTCAGTCAGGGAGAGCTAGTGACAGTATAAACACCGGAATATATATATATATATATATTGAGCGCAATGAGCGTATTATGAAGTCCACTGACCGTATTATTACAAATATACAGTGACAGACAGTGTATTTATCTCATTTGAAATTAATCCATATTAACCGGAGAGGAGGCAGTATGGACTAGCATTACTTGTGCGCGGTGGCTCGCAGGACAAGGAGAAACTTTTGACTAATGCAAGCTCTCCCTCGCTCAGGCGGTGGACGGCAACAGCTTAATTCGGTGTCGATTGCGTAAGCATACACTATACTACTAGTGCTACTATTGTTCGACTTCCCGAATAGGCGAACAGCCAAGCCCAAAGTTTACTAGTACTAGTACTACTAATATAGTCTATAAAGGTACATAAGTACTATACTAGTAGTAGGAACCCGGATGGAGGAGCCGCCTCAGACTCTTATTATAATTTTAAAATGTGATAAAGCAATCTTCAACACATTTGGTTCTCTTCGAGGGTTCTCGCATGTGATAATGGAAGTTGATTGCATGGAACACTCGCCACAATTCTCGCTTAATTCTGGCTCATATCCTGTTACAAATAGTAGCGCTCGGTAATATTTCCTCTTTTTTGTTATTCAGCATGTAAACAGGTCAGCAAACCTTGCGGCGCATCTTTGTGCGAACCGTGCTTGCTGCACTTTGAATGTGGCCGAGAGCTGGCTTTATGAAACACCTCACTTCCTACTTCTTTTTTTGTGGGGTACCTCGCTTCCTTGTGACCAGTGTCTTGGCTGATGGTCCTAAGAATGCTTATATATGAATAAAGCTCTCTCATTTACCCGCAAAAAAGATTAAGCCATATTAACCAGAAAGGAGGGAGTATGGACTAGCACTACTTTTTGGTGTGTCCCATCAACTCATGAGCGAGGGGAAGCTTGCAGGACAAGGTGAAGCTCGCTTCACGCTTTTGACTAATGCAACCTACCCTTGATGGACATGCATCCGCCCATTCGGTGTCGATTGTCGAGGCATACACCAGTAGTACCCAACATGTGGAGTACCATCATTGTTCGACTTCACGAAGAGGCGAAGAGCCAAGCGCAGTAGTACGAGTAGTACTACTACTAGAACCGCATGGTGGAGCGTCTGTACTCTTATTTTTTTATCTCTGATAAAGTACACGTTTATTCCGGAGAAGGGCGGAAAACGGCAGCCCAACATGTAATGAATGATATCGATCAACCAACCATGCTCGAATATATCTTGGCCTCCATGCGAAACCGTCTGTGTGTTCTCGCTCCTTGTCTCTCCCAAGGAACTGCGGGTTGGCTCTTTGCCGTCAATTGAGATCGGTTTGCTCACACTCCTGTCCCACATGTCAGTGATATGCCAAGAGGAGGTGGGTTGACCGACTGGCCATACGCTGCATTTCTGGTTTTGAACCTTCATACTACTCCTCCCTCCGTCACAGTTCTGGTAGCGCTTCATTATGATGCATTTCTCTCAATGCATTTCCACCACCAGAGAGACTTTAGACGCATTTGGTTTAATGCTCAACTAATTAGGGCGTGGTAACCGCAATCAAGTCCACAATTTTCTCTCCATGTACTCTATACTACAGTACTACGGAGTGGAGTAAGTGCATGCATGTGCGTACCCGGGGTGGAAGCACTGCATGCATGTGTGTACGCATTATTCCCTCTAGTAATAGACGCCGTGCTATAACTACCAATGCTATTTTTTAGGCCGATCGCTAGTCGCCTTGGTCCCACAGATCTTTTTTCTTTTTTCTGAAGCGCGCTGTATAAATAGTGACGGATGGAGTATGAGCGGATTCAAAGAAGAGCGTATTGATGGTTGCTTCTTCAGAGCAACTTACAGTGGGAAAGGTGGGGCTTACGATTTGACTGCTCATTACTCACTATTAATGCGGTATAGCGACCAAAGTGAGTCTCCCATGCGGTTGTGCACTACCCCCTCGGTTCTTAAATATACTCCGGAGTATATTTGTCTTTCTAGAGATTTCAACGAGTGACTACTCAAATATCTGTCTTTTTAGAGATTTCAAATGGACTGGCACATACGGTTGTATATATATTTTAGAGTGTAGATTCTCTCATTTTGCTCCGTATGTAGTCACTTGTTGAAATCTCTAGAAATACGAATAGAATATTTAGGAACGGAGGGAGTACACATACAAAGCAAAATGAGTGAATCTACACTCTAAAATATGCCCGTTTGAAATTTGTAAAAAGACAAATATTTAGGAACGAAGGAGTATAATTTTGTGGATGGCACATGGACCCGGATGATGAAGAGGCTTCTGGCAATGCTATCAAGCTTCCATCATTTATTTACATAATTGACGTACTATACAAATAATTTTCCAGCGAGACATGAAATTGTACAATGGTGTGAGCTTTCAGCTTCTGTTTTGCGTGTCTTGCCATCGATGCTCTTTCGGAAACAATAAAAAACTAACTTCCTTGCTAATGCATGTCAATTATTAGCAGATCAGAGCTAATAATTACATCACAGCTGAAGACAGAGTTGTGAGAAGGTGTTAAATTAAAATTGATCCATGCTTTCATTGGCAGCAACGTCCCCCCAGCTCTGTCTAAATCAACAAGGCATGTTGGGAAAAAAAGTAGCTCTCTGGAGCATGCAAGATTCTGATCATTTTGTGGAGTTCCACTAAAATAGAGCTGAGCATCCCTGTTCCAAAGATATTAAGTGTGATTACGATAATAGAGGACTGCTGATGAAACAATAAACACATAAATAGAAGCCGGTCACCTTTGCAGTCTCTCTTAAGACTAACTAGTTGGAGAAGATTAGGATCGGAGTTGGATGAGGAGGATAGAGCAAAACCAATCTCCCTTTGTGCAACAAGACCGAAATGTAGAGACGTTGCCCATGTGACATTTTAGTACAACCGAACAAAACACTCTTAAGAAAAAAGTGATTTGTGCAGTTCACCAAAAGGTCGCAATAGCAACGAGGTGAAATGGATAGCCCATTTGCAAAAAAGAGGTAGAAAGGAAACAATTACTCGCCAATAACAGTTGATGACACATGCGACGACAAAAAGAAGCATATTCCTTGCCCTAAGGGAAGATAACAACACGGTTGTGTTTGTCTAAAGCGGTGTGAGGACGAGAATGCAATATGGAAAGTACCTTTGGACGAGCTACGTTTTGGGCAAAGAACTATGGAAGATCCACATGCAGCGACGTGGGAAGACGGGCAGTGGAGCAAGGCCGAAGGGGATACCTGGAGGTCGTCGGGATGTAACAAGGTGAGCGGCAGCGGGCGGAATCTGCGAGCAGGTGTCGTAGGCCCTGCCGTTCCGGAGCTTGGTCAGAGAGAATGGCGTGTACCGCAGATCGGGACGTGCTACCTCGGCGCCGTCGAACGGAGAAACGATGCACTTCCTCCCTTTCCCCCGGCGGACGGGATGCGGTCGGATCAGTGACCAACGGTGAGAGAGAGAGAGAGAGGCCACCGCACTCCCTTACCCCCGGCGGACGGGATGCGGCCGGATCAGCGACCAACGGAGAGAGAGAGAGAGAGGCCACCGCAGCCTTGTGTGAGATACTCTGAAGAGCGACAAACCAGGCACGCAAGGCTCCATTGTATATAGTGAGCGGACTACCTTTTTCTCCATAAAAACCGTTTTATATTCTGTGCACGTGCCATCGAGCGCTAAAACTTTATTTAAAAATAGTGCGGCAACGCGTCAAGTCAAACTTTGTTTAGTGCAGGCGTGGTACACGACCTCCCTAGGTAAACAACCGCTACAGGCGTTCAATTAGCACGTGGGCTGCCATTTCGTAAAGAAATGAGCTCCACCGTGTACCCACGCGGGTGTGGCTCGGCAGGAAACGTGAGTACGTGCACGGTGCACCTATTCTCTTCTTGTAAATGTACACCACCTACGTGGGGTTGTGTGAGAGATATAGTGTGTGGGTTCTTGAGAGTTTTTTTGTGGGGGGGTTCAATAAAAAATGTAACATATGCAATGTGTGTGAAATAGAGTCCTGGATATAACATCTATATAGAGGCGATCCACGAGAAGAGAGTGGAGGTATCACCGGCTTGAGGTGTCCATAGAATCGAAAAGAGGGATGATGTGTGTGTGTGCGCGCGCGATCGATAAAGAGTGCCATCGAATTTGTGTGTGCCCACGTCAAAGATATAGAGTGGCTGGCCTATTGGAACGTGAGAGGGGACATGTGCAATTTGTCTCTGTGGCATGGATACCTACCTGCAGCGCTCAACTATCGGTGTGTGGTGGGGGAAGAGGGAGGCCCAATTAACTATAGAGGTACAATGGCTGGTATATGTGTGGAGGACGAGAGAGGCCTACCTCATGTATTAAGGAGATCGATCTGCCTCATGTATTAAGGGAGATCGATCGGCATGCATGCATATGTGCAGGAGAGGAATAAGGTTGGGAGAGAGACAGGGCTAGAGTGTTGGAGGGGGTGGTAGTGGAGTTGCTTCTAACAAATGGTGGGATAGGCTTGCTAGACAAACGGAGGGTACGCCCGCAATATCAATAAGAGAAGAGATGGCTGCTTGTTGTCTATGCACGTGCGTGTGAGGGACGGGTCAGGAGGCATGCACGAATGATGAGGGGGGACGATGTGGCTGTGGTAAGCAGACATAACTACATAGGAAGATCAATCGCCCTTTATTAGAGAAAGGAGAGACATAACTTGTGAGGTATGTCGATCAATGGGGGGGGGGTAGTTAAAGTCGATCCAGGTATATGTTGGGAGATCGATCGGTATACATGCATGTGTGTGTTAGAAGAAAACGAGGAACGATGAGAAGGATAGAGATAGAGGGATGCATGTAGGAGGTGGTACGAGAGGCATACTATATCAAGCGGGGAGGAGTGTGCGAGTACGATGAAAAGAGTGGTGGGAGTGAGGCATGGACGGTGACAAGAGAAGAGGGGAAGCTTGTGTTTGTGCTAGGCACACCTAGCTAGAGAGGCATGTCGATCGATGTGTGCCGTAAAGAAGGAGCTGGGGGGCCTACACACACCGTGGGTGAATGACCTAAAGTGAAACGACGAATTTGCGCGATGGAGCTAGAGAATGCTGAGGGGGGGTGAGAGGGATGAAGGCGTGTGCATGCACAAGAAAAAGTTAGCGCTAGCTACAAACATAAGAGGGTTGTGTGGGTGTAAAAGACGAATAGAGATCATATATACTTCATTATAAAAAGCGAATTCGGATATTTAAAGAATTTATCATAGTGTTCTAAACCGACGCATGTGTGAATATATATAACGGTGATACACATGGTGTGTTTATGAACATGTTATACTACATTTAATATATTTTATCTCTACTCTTATAAAAAAACAGAGTTGTTGATGATGGTGTGCCTGCCATCCTGCATTATATGCCGTCCGATTTTCATCTGGCGGATAGCAAGGAAACTATGATGGTTGAAGTTGGCAACAATCATGATTGTAGATTCTTATTGAAATAGAGAAACGAATTCAAATTTAGTTCGAATTGCAGCGGTAGTATAGACATTGGGAATGCACTAAAATGTTGGTATGAGTAGGTTACATGCATTATACAGCAAGCGAAAAAAATTAATCGGACATAACATGGATTCATACTCCCTCCTTCCATCTATATAGGGCGTAATGAGATTTTGAAGACCGCCTTTGACTATTGACAAGATTAATAGTACATGACATGCACAATGTGAAAATTATATCATTGAAAGAACCTTTCAGAGACGAAGTTAACGGCGTGCTTTGTGTAAGTTGCATGGCATATATCATTGCTCTAATATTTGGTCAAAATTAGCATCGAAAAACACATTAGGCCCTATATAGATGGAAGGAGGGAGTAGCTTTGAATAGCATTTGTATATTAAAACGGGGCAAGACTCTCACTTTGTATGGTGTGAATAGTTTTATTTTTTTCGTTTTCTTTTTTGTTGAGGGAAGTGCGAATTGATTTGGTACGTACAAGTACAATATTGCTACACGTTAGGATTCTCCCTAAAATTCAACCCGCGTCTTGTTATATCCCGAAAATTCAGATATCGTGCTCGCAAAACTGGCGCCTTCACAACCCGCGCCTTGCTACCCGAAATTACAACGCGCGCGAAAACTCCCTCCAGCTGCCAAATCCCGACACGCAAAATCGCCCTTCTAACCCTGAGCCGAAAGGGCCGCTAGTTCAAATCGGTGGTGGGCCGCGAATTGATTTTTTATTGTTTCATGCCAATATTCTACAACTTTCACATATTTTTGGCAACAATTTATATGATTTTCTTGGACTAACATATTGATCCAGTGCCCAATGCATGTTGCTGTTTGTTGCATGTTTTTTGTTTCGCAGGATATCCATAACAAACGAAGTCCAAATGCGATAAAATTTATGAATGTTTATTTTGGAATATATGTGATTTTTGGGAAAAATAATCAACGTTAGACGATACTCGAGGGGCCCACAGGCTCAAGGGGTGCGCCCCCTACCCTGGGCGCGCCTAGAGGGTTTGTGGCTCCCCTGTGAGTCGTTTGGAGGTGTGCTTCTGCCGCAAGGAAGCTAATATCCGAATAAAAATTGGCGTAGCTTAGCATTGTGTCAGTTTTCCCCAAAGATGAAGGGATGATGCAGCACACTACGGTAAGTATTTCCTCAGTTATGAAACCAAGGCTATCAATCTAGTAGGAGAACCAAGCAACACTATGTAAACGGTACCTACACACAAAGAACAAATACATGCAACCCGACGTGTAAGAGAGGTTGTCAATCCCTCTACGGTAAAAAGACAGATTAAATTGTATGAGATTGTATAAATATATCTAGCAAGAACACAAAATAAAAAAAGGTAAAGAAGAAGTGCAACAAGGTATTTTTGGGTTTTTTTAATAATAGATCTAAAAACAATATGATAAAAGATAGACCTAGGGGCCGTAGATTTCACTAGTGGCTTGTCTTGAGAAAATAGCATACGATGGGTAAACAAATTACTGCTGGGCAACTGATAGAAGAACAAATAATTATGACGATATCCAAGGCAATGATCATGTATATAGGCATCACGTCCAAGATTATTAGACCAAAACGATTCTGCATCTACTACCAGTGGCGGAGCTTGACAAGAATCTATGGGGGGGATGACCAAAAAAATTAACCAACAGCAGCAAACCAGAACTTGTATTATCATCTTCCATCAGGAAAATTTATATATTATCCATATTGCTCGCAAAATACATGTATGATTAGCAATATATGCTCCATAAGAGAACTAACTACACCAAAATATACGACTTGTCTACTTATACCGTTCAGCCTTGAAACTTCAACACATTCTATGAACCAACTAACAACTACAAAAGGAGTGGTACTACTACTACAAATCAGCCTTTTGATCGCTTATGCTCTTGAATTCCGCTAAAATGTCCTCAAAGTTCTACTTCTTTGCGATTTCACGCTCTATGTGAACAACCAAGTTATTGGCAGGATTATCATCTTCCATCTTACGCAACCTTGTCTTGATGATCTTCAAACTGGAAAATGCATGTTCGGCACTAACTGTAGAGACAAGAAGAGTAACAGGTAGACGGAGTAGTCTATCAATTAGATGGTTGATTCTATCTCTTCCTATCTCAACAAGGAGTTGGTATGGTCAGCCAACGTTGATATATTTTTCAACTCTAAATCATTGGAATTTGAAAGCGTCAGGAACAACGAGTATCTAATATCCTTTTGAGTCCCAACTCAAGAAGCTGGTAGTAATTATTCAGAAGAACAAATCTATTGTGCAAGCAACAAGAAATCTGCAATTAGATCAAATGAATATCAGAATATGCATACTAAATTACTAATCGTGTTGTCGCCAATTTACTCGTACAGGCAACGCTACAAAATGGGATCCAGTGGTTTCACGTTGTAATTTAGGCTGGGTAGATGGTACTTACAAAATGCAGTAGCAAATTCGTATGGGGGGCTGCCGGAGACGAGCAGGTGGCCTTCCGACCGGCAGACTTCGACGACCACCAGCCAGTGGCAAGGAGCCCAAAACGACCATTTCAGGGGCTTCCTGGATCCCCTCTCATGACCTCCTCAGCGCACATGGATCAGAGGCGAGGGCTTTTGTGTCGGCGTCGGCGTCGAGGCAGTGCCGCAGCTTGGTTCCTCAATGGAGGCAGTGCGAGGCGACCCGGCGACCCGCCATGCCCAGCGGCAGGGGCGATCGTGGTTGGGGAAAGAGATGCGATCATGGTTTGGAGTTACATCGAGCAGCCCCGAGCAGGCTCGTGTAATCATGTCCTTGTGACCTTGTATGTGTACATAATGGGAGGATTACTAGTTGTAAAACATTGCATTTGGGCTGGGCCATGACTACATAAGAGTGATCCAATCTCGAAGGGGCTCCTGCCCTCCAGGAGCCATGGCAGCCATGGACCAGAGGGGAAACTCTCCTCCCATCTAGAGGGAGACCAAGGAAGAAGAAGGAGGAGGGAGGCTCTCCCGCCCTCTCTCCCAGTGGCGCTAGAGTGCCATCAGGGCAACCATCATGACGGTAATGTACACCAACAACTTCACTACCATCATCACCAACTCTCTCCCCCTCTATGCAACGGTGTACCACCTCTTACACTCGATGTAATCTCTACTTAAACATGTTGCTTCATGCCACATATTATTATCCAATGATGTGTTGCCATCCTATGATGTTTGAGTAGATTCGTTTTGTCCTATGGTTTGATTGATGATCGTGATTGGTTTGAGTTGTATGCTTTATTTTGGTGTTGTCCTATGGTGCTCTCCGTGTCGCGCAAGTGTGTGGGATTACCGCTGTAGGGTTTTGCAATACGTTCATAATTCGCTTATAGTGGGTTGCGTGAGTGACTGACACACAAACCGTAGTAAGGGGTTTGTTGCGTATGGGAGTAAAGAGGACTTGTTGCTTAATTCTATGTTTGGGTTTTTCCTTAATGATATTTAATAGTTGTGGATGATTGCTAGAGTTCCAATCATAAGTGTCCAAGTACGGAAATTATGTCAGGTCATGCCTCTCCCTCATATAAAATTGCAAAAATGATTACTGGTCTAGTTATCAATTGCCTAGGGACAAATCCTTCTCTTGTGTTACAAAAAGCTTTCTACTAAACAACTACTTTTGTTATCTCGCAAAGTACTCCTAGTTTTATTCTTGCAAAGTAGTTCTAGCATTACACCTACAAAGTACTTCTAGTTTCATACTTTCTCTAGGTAAAACAAACGCTAAGTGTGCGTAGAGTTGTATCGGTGGTCGATAGAACTTGAAGAGAATATAAATTATACCTTTAGCTCCTTGTTGGGCTCGGCACTATTATAAACAAAGGATACAATTGATCCCCTATACTTGTGAGTTATCAAGACCTCGAGGATCCGCGATGACTCCGAGGAGTCCTTCACCTATCGGCGACTACACACCTTACCTATTCTTACCTTATGGTTTGGTGGGACCTTGATTTAGGTGGGGCCATCTATCCTCATTGGACGATCAATTTTCATATTATGAGGATTAACCACGGTCATCACCAATGTTGATGTTCAAGAATCAGGTTTCCACTACGGGTATCCTTCGTAACGTGGTTAGGGATGAATAGGCAAGGATGCATATAGTGACCTGATGACCCACAAGTATATGGGATCAATTGTTGCTCTTTTCGATAAGTAAGAGTGTCGAACCCAACGAGGAGCAGAAGGAAATGACAAGTGGTTTTCAGCAAGGTAATGTCTGCAAGTGCTGAAATTGTAAGTAACAGAGTAGTTTGATAGCAAGATAATTTGTAATGAGCAAGTAATGATGATAGTAGAAAAAGTGCAGCAAGGTAGCCCAATCCTTTTGAGGCAAAGGACAGGCCAAAACGGTCTCTTATGATAAGCAAAGCATTCTTCAGGGTACAGGGGAATTTCATCTAGTCACTTTCACCATGTTGGTTCGATTTGTGTTCGCTACTTTGATAATTTGATATGTGGGCGGACCGGTGCTTAGGTGTTGTTCTTACTTGAACAAACTTCCTACTTATGATTAACCCTCCCAAAAGCATCCGCAACTACGAGAAAAGTATTAAGAATAAATTCTAACCATAGCATTAAACTTTTGGATCCAATCGGTCCCTTACGGAATAGCGTATAAACTGGGATTTAAGCTTCTGTCACTATCGCAACCCATCATCTAATTGCTACTCCACAATGCGTAACCTTAGGCCCAAATATGGTGAAGTGTCATGTAGTATACGTTCACATGACACCACTAAGGGAATCACAACATACATACTATCAAAATATCGAACACATATCAAGTTCACATGATTACTTGCAACATGATTTCTCCCGTGACCTCAAGAACAAAAGTAACTACTCAAAAATGACAATCATGCTCAAGATCAGAGGGGTATTAAATAGCATATTGGATATGAACATATAATCTTCCACCAAATAAACCATATAGTAATCAACTACAAGATGTAATCAACACTATTAATCACCCAAAAGCACCAATCTATAGTTCTGGTAACAAGATTGACCACAAGAGATGAGCTAGGGTTTGAGATGGGATGGTGCTATTGAAGAAGAAGATGATGATTTCCACCTCCGGGAGGGAAGTTCCCCGGAATCAAGCCCACGGGAGGGCAAAAGTGCTCCTGCCCAAGATCCACCTCGAGACGGGCAAGGCCCGTCCCAAAAGTCCTCTCCTCATTTTTTCTAGGTCAAAATGACCTATATACCAGAAGATGGGCACCGGAGGTGGGCCTGGGTGAGCACAACCCACCAGGGCGCGCCTCGTCTCCCTGGCGTGCCCAGGTGGGTTGTGCCCACCTGGTGGGCCTCCTTGGTATTTCTTTGCTCCAATATTCATTATATATTCCATAAAAATTCTCCGAGAAGTTTCAGCCTGTTTGGAGTTGAGCAGAATAAGTAGCCTGACGTATAGCTTTTCCAGGTCCAGATTTCCAGCTGCCGGAATTCTCCCTCTTTGTGTGTACCTTGCAAATTATGAGTGAAAAGGCATTAGAATTACTCCAAAAAGCATTATTATGCATAAAAACATCATAAATAATAGTAGGAAAACATGATGCAAAATGGACATATCAACTCCCCCAAGCTTAGACCTCACTTGTCCTCAAGCGAAAACCGAAATCGAAAAACATGTCCACATGCTTAGAGAGAGAGAGGTGTCGATAAAAACAAAATACAGACATAGAAGCATCATGTTCACTATTATAATAGCAACAAACTTAATCATAAGACTCTTATCATAGAACTTTTATCATAGACTTCTCATGAATAAGTGACAATTCATCACACTATTGAAGTATAAAGCAAAAACTCTATTAGAAACCAACAAACTATGTTCTCAGTCAACTTTGCAACTGCAATTCATCATCTTTTCAGGAAGGGTCACGTATTGGAGCCTCTAGGCAAGTCCACATACTCAACCATCATATAGTCTTATATGATTGCTAACACTCACCGCATACACATGAGCAAAACGTTTCAACCGGACACATAGAAAAATAGAGTCTTATAGTTTCTCCTCCCAACGTATTCACCTCTAAGGTGATGTCAATAACAATAACTCATGCTACCCATATTCAACTGGCCATATGTGCCTAGATCTTTCCTCACCACATGATGCTTGCCAACGGAGAAAATAAAAAGGAATATAGATAAAACTTTGACTCTTTGCATAAAAGTAAATACATAAAAGTAAAAGATAGGCCCTTCACAGAGGGAAGCAGAGGTTGCCATGCGCTTATTTGTTTGTATGCTCAACCCCATAGTGCAAAAGAATGTCACGTTGTATTGCCCCTTGTGATAGCGACATTTATTATGTAGTCTGTCGCTTTTATTCTTCACCATCAAAAGTTTGTACAATGCTCAATTTTCTCTTACATTAAATTATCTCACACTTTTAGAAGCAATTTTTATTGCCTTATTGCACCGATGACAACTTACTTGAGGGATCTTGCTCAATCCCTAGGTAGGTATGATGGACACTTGAAAACAAGATTTGGGTTTAAGGGTTTTTGGATGTACAAGTAGTATCTCTATTTAGTGTAGAATTTTTGGCCAGCAAAGATAGGGGAAAGCACCACATGTTAAAGGATCTATGACAATATGACTTCTTTGTGAATATGAAAAAACATAAATCATTAGGTTGTCTTCCTTGTCCAACGTCAACAATTTTGGCATATAATATTTTGATGGGGGCTCACAATCACAAAAGATTTCTAGGATAGTGTATTTATATGTGAATCTTCTCTTCCCTTGTTAATTCTTCATGAGTTGCATCATTGACCAATGTTATGTTTGTCAATCTCTAATAAAATTTCCTACTTATACTTTTCCTTATGTGGTGTCATCACCTGCCATAAGATTAGCATATGGTCTTTTTCATTTATTTTCCTTTCTTCTTATTTATTTCCTTTCTTTTTATTGCAATTTGAAAGTAAAGAAAGCAAAAACTCAAACTAAACTTTAATATATATCTCACACACGATTACAAGGATAGATCGCTAAGCAAACTCTCGAAAAGAAAGGATCAAACTAAACTTTTATTCATCTAAGAAAAAGATAACTATGGATTGAACTAAGATAAGTAAAGGCAAAAGATAGTGGGGATGATACGATACCAGTGCACTATCGGTGTTCTGGGAACGGGGGTACCCAGACTTGCCTGCCTGCGGCCCACGGCATGGTACGGCCCAGCTTCAACATCAGCAACTCAAGACCCTCGCGGAGGGACAAGCCTCGCGAGGCGGACGATGTCAAGACCTCCACGAGGGGCGGCCTCCTCAAGCTAGCTCCCGAGGAGCGGAGATCTCTATGCAAGGCTCACCTCGTGAGGTCCAGATGACATGAGCCATGACGACCAAGGCCTGGCAGGCACCAGCGGGCGCAGTGTACCGATTTCCTCTTTGGTGCTAAGGAGGCAAGCGCGGGCGCGGAGTCCCGAGGAATCAACCAAAGGTTTCCATCCCGGTGCAACAAGACCAAGACTGCCAAGACGGCAGGACAGAGGTCATCGTCCAGCCCACCGCGGTATCATGACCAAAGGCTTTTGTAGGCGAAGACTACTTTTGTCAGGATAGCATGTACTAGTTGTCCCCCTTCGAATTTGGCCATTGTGGGATCCCTTCCTGCCTTTCATTTGGGAAGAGGACCAAGGCCACTATAAATAGGACCTAGCCACCACCGTAGAAGTGACGGGTCATTCAGATCATCCTCACACCACCAGCTCACCGAGCACAAGAACACCTCTCCTCCTGAGGTTGCTCGCCCACTGTACTAGTTCATCCTCAGCCCCTCGAGGCCAATCCACCACAAAGAGGGAGTAGGGTTTTACACCGCAAGGTGACCCGAACTTGGGTAAACTGCTGTGTCCCTTTTCCATTCAGTTCGTCGAGGTAGGCCGTGTTAGCGAGCAGACCGCCTGGCGCCCGCCTGGCCTTAATCATCATGGCTTGCATCACGGGGCACCCTCGGGAGGTACCCTGCCTTGATCTCTCCGCCTCCTCGTGAGCCTTCCTAACGAGGCTGCTCCCGAGGAAGGTTCCTGTCGTCCGCCCCGCGAGGCTTGGCCCGTCTCGAGGGTCTTGAGCTTGAGCTGATGAAGCTGGGCCGTGCTGGGCCCCCACTTGAGCCACGCTGCAGGCCGCAGGTAGCCAAGTCTGGGGACCCCCGTTCCCAGAACACCGACATTACGGGTTAGGGTTTCCCCCGGAATGGGGATATGGAGAAGGGGAGTGGGGCGCCGGCTGGGTCGGCGTGGCTAGCCCAGTGGCCAGCTGGGCCGAGGCCCAGCGAGGGGGTGCTCTTGTTTTTGTTTTGCTGTTCTTGCTTTCTTTTATTTTTACTCACTCTTTCTATTTTGCTTTTTTTATTATATCTTTTCTATTTTTATTTTACTTTATTTTTAGTTTAGTTTTTTACTTAATAGTAGAACGATACCTAAATTAGTAATACCAGAAAACGCACTGCCACAAAAGGTTTTGCCCCAAAACAATTTAGTTTAGTATTTTATTAATTACAAAAGCATTTAAATCTTGTTTTTTGTTATTGCTTTATTCACCTTAGAGTATCTAAACATTTTATAAAAGGGGGGTTCTTCATCACAATTACCTACGCATTATCTAGGACAACCTGAACACTTTAATTTTAATGTTTGAAAACTTTTGTTGTTTGCTTGATTTTGAATTTCAATTTCGAATCGGTTTTGAAGTAACGCGAGATTATCAACAGTAACGGAGGTGAGGTGGCATCATTAGTAGAGGGTTACTGTAGCTTAATCAACCGGGTGTCACAGTTAGCCTCCCACAATGGTGGGTCCCAGCTAGCAGGGGAGTATCCATTTTTTTGCGCGTAATAAGGAGGCACTTCCTTGTGTGCGAAGATATAACTGGTGGGTCCGAGCTGACAGTGGGGGGGGGCATTTTTTTCAACAAATACAGAGGCCCTTCCGGTGGGTCCCAGCTGTCAGGTGAAGAAATCATTATTTTGCGCGTAATAAGGAGGCATTTCCTTGTGTGGACCCCTAATGTCAGCCTCTTCTGATGGCTGTTGTTTGTTGACCATGTTGACCTCGCCGCACCAGCACAAACGCGGTGGACGAGGATGAGGCCCAGGAAGGGAATGACCCGGAGCCGGCGAAGCCACCGCAGTGGATGTCCATGCTGAGGGGTGTACGAGCGCTGACTGGTCGGCTGCGGGGTGAGGCTGACGTCGCCGGAAAATAACATGATGTGCGGGTGGGTAGAGGGATGGCCTGGTGGTAGCACAGCCAGCCACGGGAGGAGGGAGCAGGTAGTTCCGCCGGCGCTGGTTTTGGCGGCTGGAGCAGGAAGATCGGATATTGAAGAAGCACGGCGGCCATTGGATGGACATCCAATAGTCACTGCTCTGTGTTGACTAAGTTGACAAAGCCTTGCGTATGCGTCAAAAAATTTAGGACAGCGTCATCGTCAACCTAGTAGGCCCAGAAGTCAGACTCCAAATCTGTGGAAAACAGCATACAGACCATTAGCCATTATTTTCTATAATATACAACCCATTTTCTAATTCTTAAGGATATTTGAAGCCCATGTTCTTTTTATTAGCATTACACACCATATATTCTGGGCACTGCTAAAAAATTCAACGAAATTTTGCATATTTTGGTGGGGTCCGAACTCTTTTCATCACGAAATTTCGAGTCGCATTAAAAATAATTTTTTTAAAATTATATCAAAATTAAATTCAAAAAACAATTCTCCGCAAAAAAAAAAACAAATGAAATTTAAAATCTTAACTAGCAATATGCCCGTGCGTTGCACGGAACATGAAGATGCATTTGTATGAGTAGTTTACCTTGTGGGAGAAAAGACGATATTTTAATGTAATTGCCAGTTGGCTTTGGTTTTTATAAGAGTTGAGAGTAGAAAAATCCAGGAAAAAAATGATATTTTAATGTAATTGCCGGTTCGCTTTGGTTTAAAAATTTATAGCCCATTTCTTACTACTTAAATCCCTCCCTCCTCATCTTGAAAGATTTGCTGCCTAGCAGGGCTGAGAAAAGCAAGTAGGCCTCGATTTTGGTATTCTTCAAAAAAAGAACTGGGCTAGCCATTTTCAGAAAGAAAAAAAGATATCAATTGGGCTCGTCATGTGCTTAAATGAAATCGTAAGCATGGGCTAGATGGGCCACAGCCCCCGCACAGCACGCAGTTGAGCTCCGTGTCTGAAACTAAAAAAATAACTGGGTGAGCTGTTAGGTCCCTGGTGTTATCCGCTCATTGTGTAATTTTAACAAATCCGACGCCGTGCCGGCCTATGCATCGCCGGTGTGAGATGAGACATTGATGACTTGTCCTAGAAACATGCCGCCGTTGGTGGACTCCGCGTCCCCCATGCTGAAGTCGACCGCGTCCTCGTCCTCGGCGCCGTGCTCAAGGTTGTTGTACTCGTCGTAGTGGCTGCCGCAGAGCTTGCATTGGTACTCAACCACCGATTCCTGGACGAACAGACTCTTCTCTACCTCGACCTCGGGCACGCGCAACTCCTCCCGGCGCTCCTCGATCTCCGCCGCCTCCTGCATCTCCAACTCCCGCTCGGCGACCTCATGAGGAAGCAGGTGCTCCATGGCCACTGCCGCCTTTTCATACGTGGGTTGCATGCTAGAGTCCGAGGTGGCCTGGAATATCTTGGCGTGTGCATCCTTGATCTTGGCATGGATGGCCTCGACCCGGGCCAGGGCGACCTCGGCGACACGGATGGTAGCTCGAGCAATCTCGGAGTTTGCAGCTGCCGTCGCAGCAGCAGATGCAGCCGTCTCAACTGCTGCAGCTCCCCTGTCGGCTGCCGCAGACACCCTCTCGGCGGAAGCTGCTGATGTCTACTACACAACCTTCTTCTTGTAGACGTTGTTGGGCCTGCAAGTGCACAGGTTTGTAGGACAGTAGCAAATTTCCCTCGAGTGGATGACCTAAGGTTTATCAATCCGTAGGAGGCGTAGGATGAAGATGGTCTCTCTCAAACAACCCTGCAACCAAATAACAAAGAGTCTCTTGTGTCCCCAACACACCCAATACAATGGTAAATTGTATAGGTGAACTAGTTCGGCGAAGAGATGGTGATACAAGTGCAAAAATAGATAGTAGATATAGGTTTTTGTAATCTGAAATAACAAAAACAGCAAGGTAACTAAAGGTAAAAGTGAGCGTAAACGGAATTCCTATGATAGGAAACAAGGCCTAGGGTTCGTACTTTCACTAGTGCAAGTTCTCTCAACAATAAAAACATAGATAGATCATATAACAAGCCCTCAACATGCAACAAAGAGTCACTCCAAAGCCACTAATAGCGGAGAACAAACGTAGAGATTATGGTAGGGTATGAAACCACCTCAAAGTTAATCTTTCGGATCAATCTATAAAAGAGTTCATACTATAATAACACCTTAAGACACAAATCAACCAAAACCCTAACGTCACCTAGATACTCCATTGTCACCTCAAGTATCCGTGGGCACGATTATATGATATGCATCACACAATCTCAGATTCATCCAACCAACACAAAGTACTTCAAAGAGTGCCCCAAAGTTTCTACCGGAGAGTCAAGAACGTGTGCCAACCCCTATGCATCGGTTCCCAATGTCACGAAACCCGCAAGTTGATCACCAAAACATACATCAAGTGGCACATGATATCCCATTGTCACCACAGATAATCACGTCAAGACATACATCAAGTGTTCTCATAAAGACTCGATCAAATAAGATAACTTCAAAGGGGAAACTCAATTCATCACAAGAGAGTAGAGGGGGAGAAACATCATAAGATCCAACTACAATAGCAAAGCTCGGGATACATCAAGATCGTGCCATAGATGGAACACGAGAGAGAACACGAGCGAGAGAGAAAGAGATCAAACACATAGCTACTGGTACATACCCTCATCCCCGAGGGTGAACTACTCCCTCCTCGTCATGGATAGCACCGGGATGATGAAGATGGCCACCGGTGATGGGATCCCCCTCCGGCAGGGTGCCAGAATGGGCTCCCGAGAGGTTTTTGGTGGCTACAGAGGCTTGCGGCGGCGGAACTCCCGATCTATCTTCTGTTCTGGAAGTTTTAGGGTACGTAGGTATATATGGGTGAAAGGAGTACGTCGGTGGAGCTACGGGGGCCCCACGAGGCAGGGGGCGCGCCCCCCACCCTCGTGAGCACCTCCGGTATCTTCTGACGTGGGGTCCAAGTCCATCAGGTGGGTTTCCTTCCAAAAATAACTTCTCCAGTTGATTTCGCTCGCTGTTTGACTCGTCGATATTCCTTTTCCTCGAAACACTAAAATAGGCATAAAACAAAGAATCTGGGCTGGGCCTCCGGTTAATAGGTTAGTCCCAAAATAATATAAAAGTGGAAAATAAAGCCCAATATTGCCTAAAACAGTAGATAATATAGCATGGATCAATCAAAATTATAGATACGTTGGAGACGTATCAAGCATCCCCAAGCTTAATTCCTGCTCGTCCTCGAGCAGGTAAATGATAAAAAAGATAATTTTTGATGCGGAGTGCTACTTGGCATAATTTCAATATAAATCTTCTTACTTGTGATATGAATATTCAGATCCGAAAGATTTAGGACAAAAGTTCATATTGACACAAAAATAATAATACTTCAAGCATACTAATCAAAGCAATCATGTCTTCTCAAAATTACATGGCAAAGGAAAGTTCAACCCTACAAAATCATATAGTTAGGCTATGCTTCATTTTCGTCACACAAAGATGTTCCAACTCTATACCCCCGATGACAAGCCAAGCAATTGTTTCATACTCAAATAATCTCAAACTTTTTCAATCTTCACGCAATACATGAGCGCGAGCCATGGATATAGCACTATGGGTGGAATAGAATATGATGATGGGGATTGTGTGGAGAAGACAAAAAAAAGGAGAAAGTCTCACATTTTCGAGGCTAATCAACGAGCTATGGAGATGCCCATCAATTGATGTCAACATGAGGAGTAGGGATTGCCATGCAACGGATGCACTAGAGCTATAAGTATATGAAAGCTCTACAAAAGAAACTAAGTGGGTGTGCATCAAACTTGCTTCCTCACGAAGACCTAGGGCATTTTGAGGAAGCCCATCATTGGAATATACAAGCCAAGTTCTATAATGAAAAATTCTCACTAGTATATGAAAGTGACAAAATGAGAGACTCTCTATCATGAAGATCTTGGTGCTACTTTGAAGCACAAGTGTGGTAAAAGGATAGTAGCATTGTCCGTTCTGTCTTTTTCTCTCATTGTTGTGGGCCTTTTTTTTGCCTTGCTTTTTTTTATTTTTTTTATTTTTTTCGTCCGGAGTCTCATCCCGACTTATGGGGGAATCATAGTCTCCATCATCCTTTCCTCACTTGGGACAATGCTCTAATAATGATGATCATCACACTTTTATTTTTCTTACAACTCAACAATTACAACTCGAAACTTAGAACAAAATATGACTCTATATGAATGCCTCCGGTGTGTACCGATGGTGCAATGAATCAAGAGTGACATGTATGGAAAATAATGCATGGTGGCTTTGCCACAAATACGATGTCAACTACATGATCATGCAATGGCAATATGACAAAAGTAAAGTATGTCATGATAATGATGATGGAAGTTGCATGGCAATATATCTCGGAATGGCTATGGAAATGCCATGATAGGTAGGTATGGTGGCTGTTTTGAGGAAGATATAAGGAGGTTTATGTGTGAAAGAGTGTATCATATCACGGGGTTTGGATGCACCTTGAAGTTTGCACCAACTCTCAAGGTGAGAAAGGGCAATGCACTGCATCAAGAGGCTAGCAAATGCGGAAAGGTAAAAGTGCGTATAACTCATGGACTCAACATTAGTCAAAAGAACTCATATACTTATTGCAAAAATTTAGAAGCCATCAAAAATCAAGTACTACGCCAAGAATGCTCCTAGGGGGATAGATTGGTAGGAAAAGACCATCGCTCGTCCCCGACCACCACTCATAAGGATGCACAAGCCGTGTACACTTCATGTTTCAAATTTGTTACACAACTTTAACCATACGTGCATGCTACGGGACTTGCAAACTTCAACACAAGTATTTCTCAAATTCACAATTATCAACTAGCACGACTTTGATATTATTAGCTCCATATCTCAAAACAATTATCAAGCATTAAATTTATCTTAGTATTCAATTCACTCAAAAGAAAGTTTCACATCTCTTGAATACCAAGTATATTAACATTAAGCAAATTACCATGCTATTAACGACTCTCAAAATAATCTAAGTGAAGCATGAGAGTTCATCTATTTCTTCAAAATAAAACTACCACCATGCTCTAAAAGATATAAGTGATCCACTAGAGCAAATGACAAACTACTCCGAAAGATATAAGTGAAGATCAATGAGTAGTCGAATAATTGTGCAACTATGTGAAGACTCTCTAACATTTAAGAATTTCAGATCTTGATAATTTGTTCAAACAGCATGACAAGCTAAATAAAATGACAATGCAAGGATAGCACAACTCGTGTGAAGAAGCAAAAACTTAGGCTCAACCAATACTAACCGATAGTTGTTGAAGAAGAAAGGTGGGATGCCTACCGGGGCATCCCCAAGCTTAGATGCTTGAGACTTCTTGAAATATTATCTTGGGGTGCCATGGGCATCCCCAAGCTTGAACTTTTGTGTCTCCTTAATTCCTTTCATATCATGGTTTCTCTTTTTATCAAAAGCTTCATCCACACCAAACTCAACAAGAACTCGTGAGATAGGTTAGTATAAACCAATGCAAAACCTTATCATTTTCTACTGTAACAAATCACTAAAATTATTATTCAACATTGAATACTAAATTCCTCTACATATTTAATACTCCTATCGTCAAATAGAATCATTAAACAAGCAAACATATGCAAACAATGCAACCATAACAGCAATCTGTCAAAACAGTATAGTCTGTAAAGAATGCAAGGGTATCAATACTTCCCTAACTCCAAACATAATGAACTAAAATTCCCACTGTAGTAAATTTATCAGAGCTCATTATGCAAAAAGATTCAACATTACACCACTCTCTGAATTTTCTAGGGAATTTTTGCAACAGTGGTAAACTTTCTGTTTTCAAACAGCAACAAGTATACTAACAAAATAAGCATGGCAAATGCTATCCTTGACTTTTTAATTGAAACTAAAGATGCAAAACATTATTCTAACTAACAGAAAGCAAATAGTAACAAGAGAAAATGACGCTCCAAGCAAAAGACATATCATGTGGTGAATAAAAATATAGCTCCAAGTAAAGTTACCGATGAACGAAGACGAAAGAGGGGATGCCATCCGGGGCATCCCCAAGCTTAGGATCTTGGTTATACTTGAATATTTCCTTGTGGTGCCTTGGGCATCCCCATGCTTAGGCTCTTGCCACTCCTTATTCCATAGTCCATCGAATCTTTACCCAAAACTTGAAAACTTCACAACACAAAACTTAACAGAAAACTCGTGAGCTCCGTTAGCGAAAGAAAACAAAACACCACTTCAAGGTACTGTAATGAACTCATTATTTATTTATATTGGTGTTAAACCTAATGTATTCCAACTTATCTATGGTTTATAAACTATTTTACTAGCCATAGATTCATCAAAATAAGCAAACAACACACGAAAAACAGAATCTGTCAAAAACAGAACAGTCTGTAGTAATCTGTAATTAACGCAAACTTATGGAACTATAAAAATTCTAAAATAAATTGGTGGACCTTAGGAATGTTTCTATTAATCATATGCAAAAAGAATCAACTAAATATCACTCTCCAGTAAAAAGTTCTAGCTAATATCATGAGGGCTAAAGTTTCTGATTTTTACAGCATGATCATAAAGACTTCACCCAAGTCTTCCCAAAGGTTCTACTTGGCACAAACACTAATTAAAACACAAAACCACATCTAAACAGAATCTAGATGTATTATTTATTCCTAAACATAACCAAAAAGCAATAAACTAAAATAAAATTGGGTTGCCTCCCAACAAGCGCTATCGTTTAACGCCCCTAGCTAGGCATGATGATTTCAATGGTGCTCACATAAGACATAAGAATTGAAACATAAAGAGAGCATCATGAAGAATATGACTAGCAAATTTAAGTCTAACCCACTTCCTATGCATAGGGATTTTGTGAGAAAACAACTTATGGGAACAATAATCAACTAGCATAGGAAGGCAAAACAAGCATAACCTCAACAATTTAAGCACACAGAGAGGAAACTTGATATTATTGAAATTCCTACAAGCATATGTTCCCCCCTCATAATAATTTTCAGTAGCATCATGAATGAATTCAACAATATAACCAGCACCTAAAGCATTCTTTTCATGATCTACTAGCATAGAAATTTTATTACTCTCCACATAAGCAATTTTTTTTCATGAATAATAGTGGGAGGAAACTCAACAAAACAACTATCATGTGATTGAAAATTAAGATGAAGATGACAAGTTTCATGGTTATGATTATTCTTTATAGCATACGTGTCATCACAATACTCATCATAGATAGGAGGCATGCTTTCATCATAGTAAATTTTCTCATCAAAGCTTGGGGGGCAAAAAACATCATCTTCATCAAACATACTTCCCCAAGCTTGTGGCTTTGCATATCATTAGCATCATGGATATTAAAGGAGTTCATACTAAAAACATTGCAATGATGCTCAACATATAAATATTTAGTGCCAAACATTTTAATGCATTCTTCTTCTAACACTTTGGCACAATTTTCTTTTCCATCATACTCACGAAAGATATTAAAAAGGTGAAGCGTATGAGACAGACTCAATTCCATTTTTTTTGTAAGTTTCTTTTATAGACTAACTAGTGCTAAAACAAGAAACAAAAAGATTCGATTGCAAGATCTAAAGATATACCTTCACTTACCTAGCCTCCCCGACAGCAGGCGCGGAAAAGAGCTTGATGTCTACTACACAACCTTCTTCTTGTAGACGTTGTTGGGTCTGCAAGTGCACAGGTTTGTAGGACAGTAGCAAATTTCATTCAAGTGGATGACCAAAGGTTTATCAATCCGTAGGAGGCGTAGGATGAAGATGGTCTCTCTCAAGCAAACCTGCAACCAAATAACAAAGAGTCTCTTGTGTCCCCAACACACCCAATACAATGGTAAATTGTATAGATGCACTAGTTCGGCGAAGAGATGGTGATACAAGTGCAAAAATAGATAGTAGATATAGGTTTTGTAATCTGAAATAATAAAAACAGCAAGGTAACTAAAGGTAAAAGTGAGCATAAACGGAATTGCAATGATAGGAAACAAGGCCTAGGGTTCATACTTTCACTAGTGCAAGTTCTCTCAACAATAATAACATAGATAGATCATATAACAAGCCCTCAACATGCAACAAAGAGTCACTCCAAAGCCACTAATAGCAGAGAACAAACGTAGAGATTATGGTAGGGTATGAAACCACCTCAAAGTTATTCTTTCGGATCAATCTATAAAAGAGATTGTACTAGAATAACACCTTAAGACACAAATCAACCAAAACCCTAATGTCACCTAGATACTCCATTGTCACCTCAAGTATCCGTGGGCATGATTATACGATATGCATCACACAATGTCAGATTCATCCAACCAGCACAAAGTACTTCAAAGAGTGCCCCAAAGTTTCTACCGGAGAGTCAAGAACGTGTGCCAACCCCTATGCATAGGTCCCCAATGTCACGAAACCCGCAAGTTGATCACCAAAACATACATCAAGTGGCACATGATATCCCATTGTCACCACAGATAATCACGGCAAGACATACATCAAGTGTTCTCATAAAGGCTCAATCCGATAGGATAACTTCAAAGGGGAAACTCAATTCATCACAGGAGAGTAGAGGGGGAGAAACATCATAAGATCCAACTACAATAGCAAAGCTCGGGATACATCAAGATCGTGCCATAGATGGAACACGAGAGAGAACACGAGAGAGAGAGATCAAACACATAGATACTGGTACATACCCTCATCCCCGAGGGTGAACTACTCCCTCCTCGTCATGGATAGCGCCGGGATGATGAAGATGGCCACCGGTGATGGGATCCCCCTCCGTGAGGTGCTGGAACGGGCTCCCGAGAGGTTTTTGGTGGCTACAGAGGCTTGCGGCGGCGGAACTCCCGATCTATCTTCTGCTCTGGATGTTTTAGGGTACGTAGGTATATATGGGTGAAAGGAGTACGTCGGTGGAGCTACGGGGGCCCCACGAGGCAGGGGCGCTCCCGGGGGGTGGGTGGGCGCGCCCCCACCCTTGTGAGCACCTCCTGTATCTTCTGACATGGGGTCCAAGTCCATCAGGTGGGTTTCCTTCCAAAAATAACTTCTCTAGTTGATTTCGTTCTGTTTTGACTCAAATCGATATTCCTTTTCCTCAAAACACTGAAATAGGCAGAAAACAGCAAATCTGGGTTGGGCCTCCGGTTAATAGGTTAGTCCCAAAAATAATAAAGAAGTGGAAAATAAAGCCCAATATTGCCTAAAACAGTAGATAATATAGCATGGAGCAATCAAAAATTATAGATACGTTGGAGACGTATCGGTCAGCTCAATGCGGATCTTGGCGGCGATCTCGGCGTGGCGGCAGCTCTCGGCAGCCACGGTGCTCGGGGGGGACACGACCATTGTACGGGCTTTCACAAAGCGTTTCCACGGCATCATCTTTGCAAGAAGGGGGTGCGGGAATGGGGATTGGGATTCGTGGATTCGGGGGTTGCCGGCACTGGAGCAGACGAGCCGGCGAAGCTTAAGGAGGGAGACCCAGATATTTTCATCGCAAAGGGAAGATGCGGCAGTGTAGTGGCAGGTGGAAGATGCGGCAGTGTAGTGGCAGGTGGAGGGGAGTACGAGGGAAACAACATGCAACTCAAGCTTACAAACGGTACAAAAAGCCCAAGGATTAATTATTCATCAAATTTTTAGAAAGACCCAGATTGAACATGGCAGTAACATCTAACACAACCACTCTTTTTCGCAGTCACAAACAAATGGATCGGTCTGATCCATAAAATCAATATCCTGTGCAAAAAAATTATTTCAGGATGACTGCAACTTGTTGTAAATAGAAGCCGGGCACGTTTAGAAGCCCATTTGTCCACCTGAATCTTCTTCTTTTTTTGCTGTTCAACGTGTCTGTCCGTGAGAAATCTCTTGCGGTAAAACTTAAGCCTCATTGACAATAGTAACCTCGCATTCAATAGGAAGAATGTGACAAAGCTTCTGTTTGCCTGGTTGGATGCATATCTTTCCATCGCTATTGTCCTCAAACGAATGTCCTGAGAACTGAGAAAATCCTGGTGCTTATTACGCCACCGATTGGTTATACGTTTTTCTCCATGTGGTCGCAGTACCTAAGTAGACATGGAGATTGAAAACTGTTAAGGTCTGAAAAAAGAGTATGCTGAAATGTGCATGAAGTCATCACCTCTATATATAAATTCTAGAGAGATCGAAAGCATCGCAGCAAGCCAATAGTTATGCTCGGATCAAAACTAGACATTCCGATATATAAGATCTTGACAGAATCCAGCAGCATTGATAGGCTGTCCATGGACGAACTCTTTATTGAGCATATAACATAATATTAGTACCCAAAGTGTACTCAAAGATGATATAAAACTTATGCGCACAAATAAAAAATACAGCTTATGATTACAAATGTGTAGATGATAATATACGGTACCTGAAAAAGTGAGGAGCCATACACCAACTTCCTGTGATCATTAAACGGATCACGAATTACACCCAAGGTCTCCAGTTTTGGCGCAGAGACAACAGTTATTTGCGAAGGTTTATAACAATTATCAAGGAGCAACATTTGAAGTGAAGGGGCATCTTCGATGATGAGCTGCTGTCCATCAAAACAAATTCTAATGCTTTTATGGTGAGGCGACTTTATTTGGAGACAACATAATAGGGATTTCCATTCCCAAAACAATCAGCAAGCGCTCCAGGGCAGGGCAACTGGAGTGGATGATGTTGTGCAGTGTGGCCTCCGACAGATAAACCACCACAAGCAAAAGGTTTTTTAGCAGTGGGAGTTGAAGCATTTGTACTAGATCGTCTGGTAGATGGCACCAGGCGAACGTGGCAGTGTGGAGAGACGAGGAAAACTGCGAGATGGACAACGGTGGTGTGGGCACGAATTCTTGGTGTGTTCGTGGTATGAAACTTTCATGGTAATGGTAGAACTCAAACTACTGGAGTTTTCCGAATTTAGGGGATGTCAGCCAAGCGTCCACCATGCCGGTTATGGACAGCAGGTAGCGTGTCGGGATGCAGAGCCGTTGAACGGGGCCTTGCTGGTGAGAGGATACAATGGCTTTGAGGAGATCAAATTCAGGAAGGATACATATCTGACGATAGTCGAGATTGAGGGGCGCGTGCGCCATAGAGGGTGCCACCGAGTTGAGAGGACTTGTGTGCGGCAGCAATCCATGGTGGGGAGAAGCGACATGATCTCCTCAAGGATGACATCCGGGAGATTGCTGATACGGTCCACCTAATATTCTACCGGTTCCTCAGATCCAAGGGGGGGGGGGCTCGCCGCTTCTCCCCACGATGCAGGGTGCGAGATCTACAACCAGCGTCGCTACTTAGCGCTGGGGCCAGCCGAGTCCATTTTCCTTGTGGGCGTCGCGCCGAGCTCATGGGTTTGAGCAGAGTAGCTAGAGACGAGCCTAGTGGCAGTGCGAGTAGGGAAGAAGGAGGGCTGGGGTTTTCTGTAGGAGTGGAAGAAGAGGAATAGGTGTTTTCTGTACGAGTGAGGAAGAAGGTGAGCTGGGGTTTTCTGGAAGAGTGAGGAAGATGAGGAGTGGGGGGAATTGGGACGAGACCGGAACGTAAGTGGAAGCAAGGAGGAAGGAGGGTTTTCCTGAGATCGCCCCCTCTTCAAGAAATATGGGTGTCGGTGTCAAAACCGGCGGATCTCGGGTAGGGGGTCCCGAACTGTGCGTCTAGGCGGATGGTAACAGGAGACAAGGGGCACGATGTTTTTACCCAGGTTCGGGCCCTCTCGATGGAGGTAAAACCCTACTCCTGCTTGATTAATATTGATGATATGGGTAGTACAAGGGTAGATCTACCACGAGATTAGAGAGGCTAAACCCTAGAAGCTAGCCTATGGTGTGATTGTTGTTCGTCCTACGGACTAAAACCCTCCAGTTTATATAGACACCGGAGAGGGTTAGGGTTACATAGAGTCGGTTACAATGGGAGGAGATCTACATATCTCAGACGCCAAGCTTGCCTTCCATGCCAAGGAAAGTCCCATGCGGACACGGGACGAAGTCTTCAATCTTGTTTCTTCATAGTCCAGAGTCCGCCAAAGGTCATAGTCCGGCCATTCGGACACCCCTAATCCAGGACTCCCTCAGTAGCCCCTGAACCAGGCTTCAATGACGACGAGTCCGGAGCGCATATTGTCTTCGGCATTGCAAGGCGGGTTCCTCCTCCGATCACTTCATAAAAGATTTTGAACAAAAGGATGGTGTCCGGCTCTGCAAAATAATTTCCACATACCTCCGTAGAGAGAATAATATTTGCACAAATCCAATCTGCTGACGTATTTCGCAGTGTGTCATCACACCATGGCCAAGCCTTTATTCGAATCGTTTGTACTGTCCCACCTCAGCGCGTTTAGCGAGGCAGTTTCCTTGGCACATCTTGTCAAAGCAGAGATCGTGTCGCCTTATTTCGGGATTCTCATCAATACGGGAGCGGGTAACCCAATCGTGCCTGTTGGCACGTCTCCTCTACCGAAGGCGAGTCCCAAACGGTCACGGGGGAGGGCTCTTGGTATTCAACCTCTTTATAAAGAGACCAAGGCTTTACTCCTTTCTTTCAATCTCAATCGAATCCGCCCCTCGCCTCGAGTTCCAACACCCAAAGCTCCAGATTCAGGCGCTTCAGACCTTTGATGATGTCTGGCTCCGACCTTCATGGCCGGTGGATGCCTTCCTCCATTACGGAAGAAGACGTGCTAAAGCTGAGAGATGCCAGTTTTTTAACCGGCGAAATTTCGCATAGGCTGCCTGCTCAAGGGCAGGTTATCCCCACTCCCAATCCTGGCGAGACGTGGGGTTCACGTCTCACTTCCTTCGGGGGTTAGGCTTCCCGACGGATCCCTTCGTGAGGGGGCTCATGTTTTATTATGGGTTAGAATTTCACGACTTGGATCCGAGTCCATCCTCCACATCTCATCGTTCATTGTCGTGTGCGAAGCCTTCCTCTGCATTACCCCTCACTTCGGATTGTGGCTTAAGACCTTCAAAGTAGAGCTGAAGATGATCAAGGGGCAGCAAGCGGAGTGCGGAGGGGCTGTTATAGCAAGAATGCTGACGCTCCATGGCCCGAGGGCTCTTTACAACAGGAGTTCAGCTTATGGCAACGAGAGTGGTTTTATATCACAGCTCCCAGGGGCACCAAGTGGGTGGCGCCTCCTGCCTTTTGCTCGGGTCCTCCCCCACGTCTGGCGTCATGGGTCAATAAAGGGCTTGACTGGGGGCCGTCCAAGGATGTGCCCTTGTTGCACGGCCGCATTCAAGATCTCCTGGGAAGAGACATCAACCTGGCCGTAGTGGCGCAGGTCATGTTGATTCGCTGCACTTTGCCCTGCAAACGCCGCCCCCTCCACCTATGGGAGTTTAATCTGGAGGGACCACGAGCTCTCCAACACTTCACGGGCGTGACGCCCATGGAGATGTATAAATTGTTCTTCGGATCACAAGCAATGTGTCCGGACTTGACCAAGGACGCAGGTCTAAGCTGCAATCGCCCGGATACTCAAGTAAGTAGCCCTGTACCCGGACATGCTATCCGTATATTCGTCATAAAATTTCCCTTAAAGGATCAGTCCCTTTAAACAGGAGTGGATAGCGAAAGCAAAGCTGATCAGGTGTCCGGCCCCCCTCCCCGAGACCACACCGTATCCTGTGTTAACCAGGATGCTGGAGGTTGCGCCTTTGGAAGAAGCCGAAGGGGGGAACAAGGAAGCTATCGTCTCCTCGAAGGAGGCTATCTGGAAAGGAGAGATCGAGAATCCCTCCACCCAGGGAAAGAAGAGGGCCGCCTCTGAAGACCCGGAGACCATGGTCTCAAAGCGGGGGAAGAGATCTTCGTCAGAGGGTCCTGCGCCGGGAAGTGCCTCGGCCGCACTGTGCCCTCAAGGGGATCAGCCCTCCAGCGAGCCGTAAGTAGAGAGGGGAGTTTTTATTTTAAAATAAGAGACATCCCTATTTTATTACTGAGAAAGAAAACTGATTTTTTACCTTGTAGTTCAGATCTCAGCCCTTCGCAGCAGAGCTCATCTTTAGGGGATCTTCGTCCGGAGACGATGGAGAGCGGAACGCCTCCTCCCGCCGTACCGCCTTGGGAGGCGGGCGACCCTGAGGTGTCGTCGCGGAGGGTTTATCCGAATCCGGCAGGGCCGGAAAGCAGCCGTATGGCTCCCCAAAGCCCTCCGTGTCCGGCCTTCAAAAAAGGCCATTAGACGAGTCCGGCACCGTCCGGTGCGCGGTCGGAGGAGCTGAATGATCTGCTTGAGCGAGCGTCTATCTCAAAAGAACATCGTGCATTGATGGGCACGGTGATTGAAAGGATTTCATCCGCGGAAAGCGGGTTGCACGAGGCCGTCAGGAGTTTACTGACAGGTTTTGAGGTATGCGAAATGATGTACCTTTTGACAGTTCCACATATAAAAGATGCACCCTGTATAGATAGTAGCCCCTGAGACTCGGTGCGGTGTCAAAAATGACAGCGCATCGAGGATCATAATCCCAGGTATAACATGTCGCTCTTCCTATGTAGGTGGCGAAGTGTCCGGTGGCTAGCCGGACTGATGAATTTGCCGAGCTAAAGCGGCAACTGGACGTGGCGGATGCGACATCGCGCTTGTCAACAAGCGGCTTGACGAGTCACAAGGTATGCAATTTCTCCGCGGACACCTGGTAAGGGGGCTTGATGCCCGTGCCTTACAACATGTATGCTTGATGCAGATGGTGCCGCTGCCATGGAGAACCTTCGGGCGGAACTCACCCGAGCCAAGGAGCAGGCCAGAAAAAGTGATGCGGCTGCCTTGAAGGCGGTCGAAGAGCTGAAGGCCGAACAGGCTGCTCACTGCCAAAGCAGGAAGGAAATGGCCGAGATGGCTGTGAAATTGAAGGATGCTGCCGACCGCTCCAAGCTTCTTGAAAAAGAAGATCGGGTGGAACAAAAGGACCTGGAAAAGGCCACTACCGAGGCCAAGGATGCTCGCTCTGCAATGAGAGCCATGAAGCAGGAGCTACGTCAGGACGGAGATATTGCGGCTGGAAAGCCCTTTATGCTGCGGATGAAGTTCGGGGATCCTAAGTATGCTCAGTTGGACCAGCTGTGGAGTGCGGCGGATACTTATCTGGATTTGGCGGCAAGTGCCGCGGACGCGGCCGAACACTTCCGAGATCAAAAGGATCACGAAGTGGAAAAGCTTTTTTGGTCGCAGTTCCACAATCCAGAGCGCCCACTTCCATTATCCGAGCGATTGGCCGAATGGGCGGAGCAGAATAGGTTATCCGAACTCGCCATGAAGGAAGTCGTGAGTCATCTGTGGCCGGAAAGGCCTGATCCGAAGAGTTATTTTTGTTTGGTGCAGCAGTTCCTTGGTGCGGTGCCCCATATCAATGCAATGAATAGGTCAGCATGCATAGAGCATGCGCGGATGGCTCTTGCCCGTGTCAAGACATACTGGGCGGAGATGAAGACCACCGACGTTGCATCCCAAGATTCGGACGGGAGGCGGGTACCTGCCGAGCACTATTTTCAGGAAGTTCTGCAGGGCGCTCGTTTAATAGAGACGCAGTGCTTGAAGGACATCATGTTCGAATAACATGTATAATTGTAAAACAATGTTTCGATGGAATATAAAATCTTTTTATACTTGTGCCTGCAAGAATTAAAATACCTCCTGTGCGGCCGTTTAATGTATATGTGTATATAACCTGAAAGATGGCAGTCATCGGCTTTAGCCTCCACGCATATAATGCGGGGGTGTTCGCAGAAGGCGCATTTTCACACTTGATCCAACGTCTTGGTCCTATAAAGGAGGTGATAGCGTAGCGAACTAGGCAACCGGACTATAATGCTTTATCACTTTCACTTAGCCATAGGAGTTTGGACGGTGGGGCTACTATATAGCCCCTAGGGGCACCTTCGCCCGGTCGGGCGCGTGTGTGCCTGACCGGGAAACGGCCCTCCGTTAATGCGGAGGAATCCTAAAGATTCCGGTGGGTCATCGAGTGGTTGACCAGTCTCACGCTACATCATGACAGTTAGTTTTCGGCTTTCTCTACTGAGGTGCTCGCCTGGCCGAACCAGGGCACAATCGCAGTAATTCTCCTGGTGCCACCTTAGCCGATAGAGCGGAACGTAAGGCAGCAAAACACAGGAGCCGGGCAAACCCAACATTTGACCAAAGACATGATTCGGAGCTGATGCATATAAGGCCAAACTCGCGACGCCGAACACTCCCTAAGGTATTCGGTCTTTATGAAAACGGGCTGAACAACGCCCTTAGTAATAAGCCCCTGGTATCCAGGTACACGGAAAGTTCTGACGCGGCCAATGCCAAGACGCCAGCGTCCACCTCGGTTATAGCAAGAAACCGGGGGATGTGTATCAACAAGAGACAGTAAAAAAGGTTTACACAGGGTCTTAATCTGAAAAGAATCCTTGCAACGGGTCCCTACTGCACGTCTGCGCCTGTGTCTCCGTTGTGCCGTATCCTGGACGGGTGTAGCACAGTGTTCATCTGTAAAAGAGAGGAACTTAGTTGAAAAAGATCGTGCGAAAATGTACATTACATTAAATAAACAAAGTACGTTTTTTTATTAATAAAATTGAGCTTTATTCTCTTGTTGTACATACGCGGAGCCCCTTGAACGGGGGTATGTGGTTAGTGAGCCCTTACGCCGGACTCGTCTAGCCATGTCCGGGGTCTGAACGACCTGTTTAGGTGCTTTGCTTAGTGAAGCCGGTTTAGTGTGTGGCTGTTAATGCAGTCGCACAATCTTCCGTGCTCGAGGAACACTCGATATTTCTCTTTAATGAGATGATGCCTCGTGGACCGGGCATTTTAAGTAAGGGATGCATAATGCGATATTGCGTTAAAGTGGGTGAAAGCTTCGCGTCCCAGTATTGCTTGATAGCTGCTTGTAAATGGGGCGATGTGGAAGGTTAGCTTTTCGTGGTGGAAATTGTCGGGTGAGCCAAACATAACTTCTAATAGGAGAGAGCCCGTACAATGGGCATCTGGTCCTGGCGTTACCCCTTGAAAGGAAGTGTTGCTTTGGCGAATTGTTGTTGTGTCTATCCCCAGTTTGCGGATTGTGTCTTGATATATCAGGTTTAAATCGCTGCCGCTGTCCATTAGGACTTGTGTAAAGTGGAGACCGTCAATTATCGGATCTAATACCATGGCAGTCCAGCCTGCGTTCCGGATACTTCTAGAGTAATCCTGATGGTCGAAGGTGATTGGTTTTAATAACCAGTGGCGGGACTCCTCTGGGATAGGCCGTATGGCGCGTATCTCTATGGGCGCCACTATGTTCTCCCCTTTTGTCACGTGAAGTGAATTTACTATTTTGACTTCTTGTGGGAAATTCTTTTGTTTTCCAGTGGTCTGCTTGTGGGGTTCGTCATCGTCCTCGCTTGGCGTGTCGAGCCCCTTGTGTTCGGCGTTAAGTTTGCCGAATTGCTTGAAGACCCAACAATCTCTGTGGGTATGGTTTGCAGGCCTCCCGGGAGTACTGTGGATTTGACATATCTTGTCCATGATTTTGTTTAAGTTAGCTAGCTCGTCCCTGTTATCCTTGGGGGGCAGCTTTTTACGGTCTCGCCGAGAGCTTTTGAATCCGGCATTCACTACCGTGCTCTTCGGGCTGTTTCCCTTTGTCCGGCGCTGGTCCTTGCTGCGTCGCGGTTTCCCGTTTCCATCCCTAACTTTGGATGTACTTGGGTCGCTGGTACTGCATCTTGCCAACCAGCTATACTCTCCTAGCAAAGCGGGTCATGAGGCTTGTTAATGCGGCCATTGTTCTTGGCTTTTCTTGGCCGAGGTGTCTGGCAAGCCATTCGTATCGAACGCTGTGTTTGAAAGCTGCTAAGGCTTCGGCGTCCGGACATTCTACTATCTGGTTCTTTTTAGTAAGAAATATGTTCCAGAGTGTCCGAGCTGACTCTCCGGGTTGTTGAGTTTATGACTTAAATCATCCGCATCCGGTGGGTCGGACATAGGTCCCTTGAAAATTTGCCCGAAAAGAATCCTCGAGCTCTTCCCAACTTCCAATGGTGTTTTCGGGAAGGCTTTTAAGCCAATGCCGGGTTGGCCCTTTGAGTTTGAGGGGTAAGTATTTTATGGCGTGGAGATCATCTCCTCTAGCCATGTGTATGTGGAGGATGTAATCCTCAATCCAGACTCCAGGGTCTGTTGTTCCGTCGTATGGCTCTATGTTTACGGGCTTCCATCCCGCTGGAAATTCATGCTCCAGCACCTCATCGGTGAAACATAGGGGTGTCTTGGCCCCTATATCTGGGCGCATCGTGATGTTCGGATATTTGATGTGTTGCATTGCTTACTAGAGCTTGCTTTCTTGGCCCATAGATAGATCTGGCTGGGCAATCTTTTTGATGCGAACCCTTGTGCGGATCGCGTGCCGGCTTGTGTGCGGCGTCCTTTGCTGCACTGTGTTGACCATGGGATCGTTTGTCCGACCGGGTGGCTTCCTTATTTTTTGATTGCGGAGGCTCTAAGGCCTCATCATCAAATTCCGGCAGTAATTTTTGCTTCGGATAACTCTTTGTGTGGCGACTGTCGCCGTATTTGTTTTCGGTGTTCAGTACTTTGCTCCATCTAATTCTGAGGGCATCTTCTGCTGCTTTGAGCTTCCGCTTCTGCTTTTTCAGGCTATGCGCAGTGGCGACGAGCCTTTTTTGGAGGTTCTTCTGCTCCAGCAACTTGTCCGGCGTGAGGTCGTCCGGACTGTTGTCTTCGCCGGGGATGGGTTGTTTAACTAAGTTATCCTGTTCGGACGGTTGCTCGATTGCATGTTCGTCGTCCGCCGGTTCGCCCTGCTCTATGGCTGGGTCTGTATGGTTGCTTTCTCTGTCGAGGTGTGGTTTGGAGCGGCGCTTACGCCGCCGCTTTGATTTCTTTTCGAGGGAACGATCCCTCGTTGCGTACCTTTGCTCCTTGTCGTCGTTTCCTTTAGGTGTATCCACCATGTATACATCGTGAGATGGGGTGGTTGTCTAGTGGCCTATAGGCGCTGGTTCCTGTTCGTCTCCTACATCGTCGCCCATACCGTCGATGTCTTCGGAGTCGAAGTCGAGCATGTCGGTTAAATCATCGACAGTGGCTACAAAGTGGGTGGTGGGTGGGCTTTGAATTTCTTTGTTGTCCGCATCCCAACCTTTCCTACCATAATCCGGCCAGGGCTCTTCTGACAAAGAGAGAGACTTTAGTGAATTCAGAATGTCGCTGAAAGGAGATTGCTGAAAGATGTCCGCGGCTGTGAACTCCATGATCGGCGCCCAATCGGATTCGATTGGCAGGGGCGCGGAAGGTTTGGAGTCCGGCACCTTGGAGTCGCAAGCTTCGCAAAGGACATATATGGTGTTCGGCTCGATCGCTGTAAAGGTTACAGCCCCCGAGGCGGTGTCCAGCCACGCGTCCTCGATTGGCGCGGTCGGCTCCGAGCTAAGGGTCGGAGCGGACACTGGTGGGGCCTCCAGGACACTGTTCGGCGGCAGAGCTAGATCATGCCCATCGTAACAGTGCGGCGCGCTTGGCTGTGGCTCGGACCCGTCGGAGATCAAGTCTCCGCGGACGTCGGCCGTGTAGTTCAAACTTCCAAATCTGACCTGATGGCCAGGGGCGTAGCTTTCAATCTGCTCCAGATGGCCAAGCGAATTGGCCTGCAGTGCAAAGCCGCCGAATACGAAGATTTGTCTGGGGAGAAAAGTCTCACCCTGGATCGTATCATTGTTGATGATCGGAGGAGCCATCATGCCTAAAGGTGATGACATAGAGGAACTCTCAATGAAAGCACCAATGTCGGTGTCAAAACCGGCGGATCTCGGGTAGGGGGTCTAGGCGGATGGTAACAGGAGACAACGGGCACAATGTTTTTACCCAGGTTCGGGCCCTCTCGATGGAGGTAAAACCCTACTCCTGCTTGATTAATATTGATGATATGGGTAGTACAAGAGTAGATCTACCACGAGATCAGAGAGGCTAAACCCTAGAAGCTAGCCTATGCTATGATTATTGTTCGTCCTACGGACTAAAATCCTCCGGTTTATATAAACACCGCAGAGGGTTAGGGTTACATCGAGTCGGTTACAATGGGAGGAGATCTACATATCCGTATCACCAAGATTGCCTTCCCTGCCAAGGAAAGTCCCATTCGGACACGGGACGAAGTCTTCAATCTTGTTTCTTCATAGTCTAGGAGTCCGGCCAAAGGTCATAGTCCGGCCATCGGGACACCCCCTAATCCAGGACTCCCTCAATGGGCTTCTCCTTGCAAAAAACAAAAAAATGGGCTTTAAGATGGATAGGCTTTTGTATCGACCCAGTCGGCTGCCCGTGTTTCATACTAGAGGGCCTCGTGCTAGAGGCAGCCCGAGACACTCTCCAGCTTATTGCCCATTCGAAAGAAAAAAAGAGATGCCTCCAGCTTATGGCTACTCATCGACAACCTTTTTCAACTTGGCATCCACCAAATTAGAGGATGCGGTACTAGATGCAGACACTCACACTGGTTGCGTAGCACGGCAAAGTGAGGTGTCAAATAACAGGCCTGCAATATACTTACTAGATTGTGAAGGTTCATAGGCTAGTCAACATTTACATTAAACTAAGCTTCAGAAGATACGGTATGCATACTAACATTCAGAAGAACAAAAGTTCAGCATGTTTATGCATCTCAATAATTCACCATACTATAACCAATACAAAGCTGTGAGAAGGTGTGGAAATAAAGAAAATTGGTCGATGCTTCTCTGAGCAAAGGTCCTCCCTCACAAGACGCATTAATTCCTGGGCATGCTTGTTTCTTCTCAATGTTGCGAGAACTTTGAGCATGTTGGCAACTCCACAGCTAGCTAGCTGCCTCATCTTGCAATTGATGCTGACACATTTGCAGCAAACACATGAGGCAATAGAGATGACTCAACATGAGTCCATATTGTGAAGTTCCCCTAAAATCATCTTCATTGTCCTGAATCTGAAAAGATAGGAAAACAATAGCTATACTTAAATGGTGTTGTAAAACAGTAGCACATATCAATAGCTCGGCATGACAAAACATGATCATCTAGACGAAGGAGATACTGACCTGCCTGAGGAAGATTATATATAATTTCATAAGTCCTTGGTTGATTTCCACCTTCGGCTGCACTGCTTGTTTGATACTCCACACATGACAGGATCGTTCCGCACTGCAATCAGCAAGTCAACGCATGAATAATTAAGCTTATTTCATCTTGCGGTGGTCATTGTACCTAGTTACTGAAAGTGCTAGTTATCGACTAGAGGGGGGGGGGTGAATAGGCGATTTTTATGAAAGTCTTCAAAACATGGAAGTTTCAAAGAAAAACAATAGAAATGACCCTATTAATATGCAGCGGAATGTAAACTACACTAAGCAAGTCATAGTCAAGTATGCAATGAAGTGAAAGCACGAAGACTAATAGAAGCTAGGTAGTAAGGATCAGGATGGAAGATGGTATGAAACCAAACAACGATAGTAGTCAAACAGTGAAGACAAATAGGTAAAGCAAACAGGCAATGACTTCATGAAGACAAACTCTAAGTAAAGAGAGGGAGAGGATAGAACCAGTCACTTGTTGAGGACACATGATTTGTTGGACCAGTTCGATTCTTTGTGACAACTGTGACGTCTGGTTAGGGAGGCTGAGATTCAACTCAGAAGACCACGTCTTCACCTTATTCCCCTTGAGCTAAGGACACCCAGTCCTCGCCCAATTACTCTGGTAAGTCTTCAAGGTAGACTTCCAAACCTTCACAGACTTCGTTCACCGGCGATCCACAATGACTCTTGGATGCTCAGAACGCGACGCCTAACCGGCTGGAGGATTCACAGTCCTCAAGTGTAACAAGTCTTCAGGTCACGCAGACAGAAAGACATCAGTGATGCCTAACACTCTTTGGCTCTGGGTGTTTGGGCTTTGTCCTCGCAAGGATTTCTCTGTCTCAAAGGCTTCGAAGGTGGGTTGCTCTTAAACAACAAAAGTCGTGCACTAACTCTGAGCAGCCACCAATTTATGGTGTAGGGGGTGGGCTATTTATAGCCACTAGGCAACTCGACCTGATTTGTCCGAAATGACCCTGGGTCACTAAGGAACTGACACATGTTCCAACGGTTAGATTTCAAACACACACGGCAACTTTACTTGGGCTACAAGTAAAGCTAACTCATCCAGCTCTGGATAAGATTTGCTCTCATTGTCTTCGCTCGAAGACATAGGATTTTGGTTGAGCATCACTTCAGTCACTATGACTTTGTTCACTTGGACCCCACTTAGCAGTACGGTGGTTCCTATGACTCAACAAAGGAGAAACGGAAACAACGAAACAACTAAGTTTTCGCGCTCCATAGTCTTCACTCAATGTCTTCTCATGTCATAGTCTTCAATGTGAATATCTTCATATACCACCATTGTCGTCAATGTCTTCATACATTTTTAGGGGTCGTCTCCTGTAGGTAAACCGAATCAATGAGGGACTACTACCATGTGTTATCCTGCAATTCTCACAAACACATTAGTCCCTCAACCAGGTTTGTCGTCAATACTCCAAAACCAACTAGGGGTGGCACTAGATGCACTTACAATCTCCCCCTTTTTGGTGATTGATGACAAACTGGTTGAAGTTTTCAACGGGAATAAAGTACGTGAAATTGTAAAGGATAAAGGTATTGTCTTCATAAGTAGCAAAAGGCTCCCCCTGAAGATGTGCATATAAGTAATTTGCTTTTGGAATGCAAATGCACATGGCAGGTTCTACTTGTGGAGATCCTCTTCAACTTATGACGACCATTCATCATGCATGATTTGATATAACGAAGATAATGACATGCATAATGAAAAATGGACGTCTGCAAAATGACCTAAGTGCAGAAGTTATCATCGCACATGCGGAATTTATCATCGCATCACAGAATTGCAGAAAACGTAGCAAACGACCATCAAGTTTTAGTGTTACAACTCAAAGAACCAAATGTGTCAAAAGCGAGAGTTGTAAACACTAGGCAAAAATATAAAGCAACCGCCCATATGGACCCGCTTGAAGACTATCAACTCATATGCTTCCCCCCTTTTGTCAGTAAGGACCAAAAAGGTTTGAAGACATAGAGCCTCTACGCGTTCCCAGAAGGAGTAGGAGAAGATGCAGGGTCAGCGTCGGGGTTTGGCGGTGCAGACGAACTTGGTGCAGTGTCGATTTGCGCTGAAGTCGTGGGTGTTGAGGTAGCATCATCATCATCGATCACTCTGGCATTCATCGTTGCAACGGAGGAAGAATAGTCAGAGTCTTCAAGAGATGGAGTTCAACGTAGGACAACATTCCTTACGGTAGTGGTGTCAAACTTGAATCTTTCAGAGAAGCCATCGTCTTGAAGATCTGCTTCAGCACTGAGCAATGTCAAACTCTTCCATGATCGCTGATAGGTCTCATGGGTAACAAAAGCATTCTTGGTGGCAATATTACGAATGCGATTGACGTCCACCAAGAGGCTTTGAATCTGCGGCTTCAGCCAGAAGTGATGCCTATCTTGTTTTTTATGCAGTGCGACAAGAAGTTCTCGGTCATTCAGAACACGAGAGCGCTTCCGAGGCCTTTGGTCAATAGTGCTCTCAGTGGCTTCAGTTTGAGCTCAGTGAGGTAAGTGAGTATTAACAGCCAATTGATAAACACGAGTGACTGCTTGGACCCCTTCCATGGGTTGCGAGAAGCTTTGGTGATCAGCATTTTGAAGACTAACAGGCTCCTTGGCAGGCTCTGGGTATATGGCTTAAACTGACATATCAACCTCTGGCAGAAAGATCAGATGATTGAGAGCAGAGGGCTGATAGTTTTTAGCTGAGTGTAGCTTGATGAGGCGCATGACCCACGGAGCGTAGAACTTCAGGCCAAAAAGGTCAGAGCCGGATGCAGCCAACTGTCTGATAAAGAAGTCTTGAGCATTGAAGCTGATGCCATTGAAGATGTAAAAGACCAAAGTCTTCATTGCTCCTTCAAGTTTCGCTGTTGAAGAATGTCCTTTGACAGGCCATAGAGTTCGCCGGATTATGTGATAAATGGTGCGAGACAGATACTCTAGGTCTTCAACAAAGAATTCCTTTGGGTAATCAGCGTCAGGTGGCAGAGGCTTCATCATGCTCAGCATTTGGCTCATGTTGGGCTCAGGCTTATGGAAGATGCTTTCCAAAGCATTTCGGTGAAGCTGACAACCAGTTTCATATAATTCTCCTGTAGTGGGCAGGCCGGTAAGCTCAATGATGTCAAAGGCTTTGGCTTCATGATGGATATTGCCTGACATCCACTCAAGGACCCAAGTGTTCGGATCCCTGTTGTATCCGCGAATGTGGAGGGTAGCATAAAATTGAAGCAGTAGTTCTTCATTCCAATGCTCCTTGTCAGTTACGAAGTTGAGCAAACCCGCATCATGGAAACAGTCAAGAGCTTCCTCAAGGCAGGGCAATCCAACAATGGCTTCAGAGTCAAGACGCATATGTGGGAAGATGCGCCCTTGAACATAAAGAACACATGAATAATAGCTGTGCTGCTGATAGCTCCAGAACCGATCAGAGGAAATCCTTGCCCTTGAATAGGGGTTCTTGGCGCTATCAAAGAAGGTGTTGTGCACTTTGAAGCCATTAGCATTGAAGGACCCTGGTAAAGTGGCAGTCCCTGGAAACCTGGGCAGTCTTGGTGAGGGAGTCCTGGATTAGGGGGTGTCCGGATAGCCGGACTATAGCCTTTGGCCGGACTCCTGGGCTTTGAAGATACAAGATTGAAGACTTCGTCCCGTGTCCGGATGTGACTTTCCTTGGCGTGGAAGGCAAGCTTGGCGATACGGATATGTAGATCTCCTACCATTGTAACCGACTCTGTGTAACCCTAACCCTATTCGGTGCCTATATAAACCTGAGGGTTTTAGTCCGTAGGACGAACAACAATCATACCATAGGCTAGTTTCTAGGGTTTAGCCTCTCAGATCTCGTGGTAGATCTACTCTTGTACCACCCATATCATCAATATTAATGAAGCAGGAGTAGGGTTTTACCTCCATCGAGAGGGCCCGAACCTGGGTAAAAACATCATGTCCCTTGTCTCCTGTTACCATCCGCCTAGACGCACAGTTCGGGACCCCCTACCCGAGATCCGCCGGTTTTGACACTGACATTGTGCTTTCATTGAGAGTTCCTTTGTGTCGTCGCCGTCAGGAAGGATGCCTCATCCCGTCTTTAAAGACGACACTGTTGCTAAAGAAGCTTTGGCTATCGGCCAAACTCTCCGGCTGGGCAGTTTCCTCATGACCGCCTGTTCGGCCACCGTGGTCGAAAGCAATCTTCACGTTAACTCGGAGCTCGCCGAGCAGTTAGATCCGATGGAGCTCTCTTCCTTAAACGAGCTCTTGGATCGCATCGCCGCCCTGGGAGTCGCTATAGACTATGATTAGATTGGGGCTAAACCTGATCTGAGAGAGATTAACTCTCCCCAGGTTACCCACCACGTTGCTGTGGTGGAGGAACAATACGGCGACCCTTCTTCTATCTTAAGGACTAGCTACGTCCGGATTCCCAATCCCTCCATGCCGGATTCCCGCGGAGGAGAGGACGTCACTCAAGCCCTGAACCTAAAGTCAGGCAGCGGGCTAGATTCATTGGACAACATCCAAGAACCCAAGCTTCCAAGTTCGAAAGCTCCTTGGCCCTAAAGTCTCAAATTGGGCGCGGTTCCGGATTTAATTCCACCCGCCCACCCAAACATAAGCGACCTATCTCAAATTCGGCAAGAGCCCGCAAAAACAGTACACCATTACTGGGCCAGATTCCTCCTGGTTATGGACAGGATAAAGGACTGCCGCGAGGAGGACGCAATCTCATTATTCTGCAATAATTGCACGGACAACGGGATGCTCAACGCTATAAGTCGCCGTGACATTACACGCTTTGCCGACTTGGTGTCCATAGTACAAAAGTACTATGTGATGGAAAGCGCCTGGAAAACCGAAGCAAGATTTTGGGACAATCCGGCCTTGAATACAACCCCAGTCTGAAATAAAAGGGTGCATCATCACCAGGCACCTGGGTTAAATACCAAAAAGAAAAAACCCTCTATAGGGCATGGTACCGTACTGGAGGGATGGCTCAATGGAACTTGTAAAATTCATAGTACAGAGGGCGCCACTCCAACTCATAGCCTTAGAGCATGTTGGATACTACGGCAGGTGGCCAAAAGTGGCGAAGAGCTTCTAGCTCTAGAGCACCAACCAGGGATACCAAGACGGTATTAACAGTCTTGAGACTTTCGCATCAAATAATATGCGGAAGCTGAACACTCCGTAGCCTTGCGAAGTCTACCAAGTAGCAACAATAAACCCATGGAGTGACACGGCTATTACCTTCAATGCCGGATTTAACTGTCACATCCCTAGTTACTGGTATGACCTAGACTAGCTAGTCATTTGTGCATCATGTTTAAATTCCATTTAAATTGAAATGAGGATTTGTGAAACCCTCGGAATCATTTTTGGAAATTGACCAAATAAAATTGCTCCAAAAAGGTCCAAGAAAATGCTCATGTTGCTCTTTGAAAATATTGGACAGAGATAAAAATCAAACCAATATTTTTAGGAGTTCATAAGTAATTATTTTGGGCATTTGGAATTAATGCAGTAATTATTTTCCTTGGATATATATTGTTATATATATAAAATATTGTCCAAAAATTCTGCCTTTTGTTGAGGAGCTCTGGAATAATACCACTATCCCCTACCAAAATTGGCATAAGAAAATAAAAGGGTTTAGTATTTTTATTAAACCAAACAAATGTCAGAAAAATAGAAAGAAAAAAAAACAGGAAAAGCTTACCTGGCGCTTACCTACAGCCATCTGGCGCCTCAGCCGGCCCAGCGGTGCGCCCATCGCCCAACCGCCACCACCGTCGTCCTCCTGGCGACGACAGAAGGACAGGGGCACGCATCGGCGCGCGCGGCCACGCGTCCGGCCGCGGCCACGTCTCCCCGCCACTTCCTGCTTCTCCGTCTCGTCGCCTGGAACGCCCGGACGTTGCCACACGCCGCCCCGACCGCTCTCACTCTCCCCCTTCTCTCTCCCTCGTTTTCTCTCTCGCGTCCGAACACGTCCGCCGCCGCCGATGAGCACCACCGCGGCCATCGCCGTCCCCTCGCCCCTCCATCGTGTCCAGAAGCTCCGCTACGACTCCCTCGTCATCTCTGTCGAGCTACGCGCCTCGGGAGGCCCTGGAGAGTCGCCATCGCCGCCGTCTTCATCTCCGGTCGCCGGAGATCGTCTTCGCCGCCCCGCCGTCTTCATGCGCATCCCCGAGCTCGCCGTCAAGTCGTCGAGTCCGCAGTAAGCTTCTGCTCCATTCCCCTCTCTCCGTTTAGCTGCCCGCACGCCGTAGCCCCTCCTCCCCACCACGGCCGAAGCCTCTCGCCGCTGTCCATGACGCCGCCGTCGCGCTAGTCGCTGCTGCTCGCATTCACGCGCGTCACCGAGCTCCTGGTGATGCCAGGAGGCCGTAAAGCCCTTCCGCAGCCCCTGTTGTGCCCCATAACTCGCTCCGGCTCGAAGCCGTGCCCCGGCCGCCGCCCCGAGCTCCGCTCCGGCGAGCTCAGGCCACCGCCGCCTCTCCCGTTTGCTCCAGACGACGCGGACGGGCCTCGCTCGCTCGCGTGGCCTCCGCCGCCCAAATGGTCGCCGGGCGATGGACCCGAAACCCCTCCACGCGTTACGCCCTCGCCCGGCGACTAAACGCCGGTGGGGTTGACGAGTCTAACCCCCGATTGACACTGGGTTTGACTACCCACGGTCAATGACAGGTGGGGCCCGACCCTGCTAATGTTTCTGTTAGGATTAGTTTAATATCTAATTAAGTCTGTTAACTAACTATGACACTGACGTGTGGACCCCACACGTCAGGTTTGACCTGGTCAGCGCCCTTGACCTGCTGACGCAGGCATGACGCAATGATGATGCAGTTATCCATTTCCTGGATTTTATTTAATCAGGAAATTCCAGAAAATAGCCAAAACTTCAAAAATTCATATAAATTCAACCGTAGCTCAGATTGAAATAATTTATATATGAAAAATTATCAGAAAAATGCAATCTATCCATCTGCACCAGTTTCATGCATGACAAACCAACTTATACCTGCTGTATAAGTGAAACACTATAATGGCATTTATAAAGAGTTAATTTGGAGTTGCATTTGAACTCTTGGTTCAAATGAACTTCAACCAAATGAATGCTAGTTGCATTAGCTCAAACAACATCACATCTTCATGCCATGTTCATGCATCATCTTGTTGCATACGCTTGTGTATTGATTGTTGGCACCGTTCCTTCTCGATAGGTCCAGCTCCGGAGAGTGTTCCAGAGTACCTGTCTGTGAAGCAGTGCCTCCCTTGTTGATTTACCAGGAAAGCAAACCCCCTTGTTCATTCCGATACCATCCTACTCTCTCGCTCCTGCTCTCAGTTATTGCATTAGGACAACAACGATTCATCTGCTACTTTGTCTTTGCGGTAGTTGAACCCATTCCTCTGCATGACCTGTCATTGCCATAGTAAATAGTTGAAACCCACTAGCATGTGTAGGAGTTGATTGAGCCATGTTGTGTTCCTACCATGCTATGCCTACTATTGCTTACAGTTGTGTTAGGTCTGATTCATTGGGAACGAATTGGAGTGTTACGATATGTTCTGATGCTGAGAGTGAAGTGTGTGAACACGATTTGGTAAAGGTAGCGGTGAGACGCCATGTAGGAGTACATGGTGGGTTGTCTCACTGGAACCGTACTTAAGCACTGAGTTCTATGTATGTTGTCCAATGACTCGATACTACCACACATTGGGTTCCGTAACTCGGCCCCTCTCGACTTATTAATCAACTTGGTCTCTGTCCGAGAGTCGCAACTAGTTTCGTGTTTGTAGGTAGTGCTATTTTTCTACCAAGTGGCACCCGGCAGGTGGGCTTGGGACAGACTAGGCACACGTGGCCTGGTGTACCGAGTGGCACCCGGATGGTGGGCTCGAGAACCCTGCACACATCGTTTGGGGCCGTGAGCAACACCCCGGCCGGATCTCCTTGCGGATGGAACCCGAATAGGTTATAAACCTGGGCTAGAGTCTTGTGTGGTTAGTCAGGTCGTGGCCGACACCCTCGCCAAAGCCTTCGCTTGAAGGTTGCCGAGGTACATGATGTGTACATGGTGATAAGTGGTGAGAGCGTGTGTGAAGAAGTACACCCTGCAGGTTATTATGATCTATTCGAATAGCCGTGTCCTCGGTTATGGACTTCTTGGATGCTTACGTGGTACATAGACAACTTGAAGTGGATACTCTAAAATGCTAATGACAAGTGTGAGTGCTATGGATGGCCTTCTCGTAGGGAGACGGGGATGAATCCATAGTAGTGTATTGATGTGGTGGCTAGTGGACTCGTGTGCGCTGCTTCACCTCAAAGAAGTTCTTGTAGTCATAGAACAGGATAGCCACTGAGTCAAAGCTGGCTTGCTGCAACTAAACTCCACATTACCTTCTTGATACTAATGCATGTATAATAGGATCTGATGTAAGTCTTGCTGAATACCTTTGTACTCACGTTGCTTTATTTATGTTTTTGCAGCGGAGATTTCGGTCTTACTAGTAGTTCCGCTTGGACTTCGACGAGTAGCTTGTTACCTCAGCTACGATCTTGTACCCTTGGGAGGGTCTTGTAGATAGTCAGGCTTCTCAGCTTTTTCCTTTTGTAGTTGTCTGTACTCAGACATCTAATGCTTCCGTTGCTTGTATGCTCTGAATGATGGGTCATGTGACCCCTGTTGGTATTTAATGCAATGTGGCTCTTCTGGGCCTTTATCTATATGAGTTTGTGTTATGTTGTGATGCCATGTTGTACAACACATACTTGCATGTTATGCGTACGTGCAACGTGTATTGCCATGTGTGGGATCCGACAACCTAGTTGTCTATCCTTGGTAGCCTCTTTATGGGGAAATGTAGTCTAGTGCTTCCACCGAGCCATGGTGGTCCGCTACAGCCTAGTTTATCGGAGTCCTGCTAGCCCAGCACTACTGCTCCGGAACACTTGACTGGCCGGCATGTGATTCACTTCGTTCCTGTGTCTGTCCCTTCGGGGAAATGTCACGTGGTGACATCCGGAGTCCTGCCTAGCCTGCTACAGCCCGGGTTCCCGGAGTCCTGTTAGCCCAGTGCTACAGCCCGGATTCGCACGCTGCTGACCGACATGCTCGATGTTGATTCATGTATGCATGTCCCCATAGGTTAGTGCCACTTTGGGTTCACGACTAGTCATGTCGGCCCGGGTTCTCTGTCATATGGATGCTAGCGACACTATCATATACGTGAGCCAAAAGGCGCAAACGGTCCCGGGCCATGGTAAGGAGACACCCGTGGGAATACCGTGCGTGAGGCCGCAAAGTGATATGAGGTGTTACAGGCTAGATCGGTGTGACTTAGAATCAGGGTCCCGACACGAACCTAAATTCCGAACAGCCGGTGGCAGCTTTCGCCTTTCGCATTGGTCCTCAGTCCGATAGTGGACGGCTTTCGCCTTACCAAGGTACTCATGGACGGTGGCAGCGGATTGAACCTCATTTACGAGGAAACCCTCCAAAAATGGAAATAGACTGGAGCCGCATTGAGCGAAGCAGCACAACCTTTAGAGGAATAATCCCCAGTCGGGAAGCACGCTGTACAGGAAAAATCACACTAGATGTGGTGTTTCGCACGCCGGATAATCACAGGTTCGAGGAGGTCATGTTCCAAGTGGCCCCGTTCAGCAGCGGATACCACGCTCTATTAGGGCGAGAAGCATTCACAATTTTACAAGCTATACCCCATTATGGGTACATGAAGCTCAAAATGCCCGGGCCCAACGGAATCATCAGTCTTGCTAGTGACCCAGACATAGCACTCCGCGCCGAAAATAAGACAGCCGCACTGGCCATTGAGGCACTATTCGAAGCCCTAGCGGCCGAGGAACTCACTGCGCTGCGCTCCACGGTGAATAGGGACGATGTGATACTCGATAAGAGATCCAAATCCACTTCCTTCAAACCAGCAGATGAAATAATCAAATTCCAAGTCCATCCAACGGACCCTACAAAAACGGCCTCCATCGGGGCACAATTAAATCCTGATGTAGACGCCGCACTAAGAGAATTCCTACGCGAAAATTGGGACATTTTTGCCTGGCACCCTTCAGACATGCCAGAATCCCATCACCGCTGGCCGAGCACAGCCTAAACATCCTAAAAGGATTCAAGCCAGTCAAACAGGCTCTTCGGCGTTTCTCCGAACCCAAGAGACATGCCATGGGAGAGGATCTAGCCAAACTATTGGAGGCCGGATTCATCAGAGATATAAAACATCCGGACTGGCTAGCAAACCTGGTGCTGGTACCAAAGAAGGACAAATCCTGGTGCCTATATGTCGATTTCAAGGACCTCAACAAGGCTTGCCCAAAGGATCCCTTCCCCTTCCCCCACATCGATCAAATCATCGACGCTACCGCAGGACACGATTCATTGTGTTTCCTCCATGCATACTCCGGCTACCACCAAATTAAGATGACAGAGCCTGACCAAGCCGCAACGGCATTCATCACTCCATACGGCCCATTCTGCTTCAACACAATGCCCTTCGGGCTAAAAAACGCCAGCGCAACATATCATCGCATGATTCAGACATGTCTGGCAAACCATATCGGCAAAACAGTGGAGGAATACGTAGACGATGTGGTCGTCAAAATCAAGCACGTCGAAACTCTAGTAGACGACTTGAGGCTCACATTCGATAATCTCCGAACATATGACATTAAGCTCAACCCGGAAAAATGCGTTTTGGCATCGGCGGAAAGCTCTTGGCTTCATTGTATCCGGTAGAGGAATTGAAGCAAACCCAGCCAAGATCCGAGCTCTGTCACAATTGGATATCCCAAAAGACCTCAAACAAATACAAAAATTGACTGGATGCATGGCGGCTCTAAGCCGCTTTATCTCCCGTTTGGGAGAAAAGGCATTACCCCTTTATCGCCTCCTCCGACGCACCGAACACTTCGAGTGGACGGATGCCGCCATGGCCGGACTCGAAGAAAAGCCATATTGGCAATAAACCCGGTCCTGGCCGCGCCCAACATGGGCGAACCAATGCTATTATACATCACGGCAACTCATGAAGTTGTAAGCGCAGTGCTCGTTGTCGAACGAGAAACGGACGGACACGAGTTCCCTCTTCAAAAACCAGTTTACTACGTGTCCACTGTCCTAACTCCATGCAAGTCACGGTACCCACATTATCAAAAGATAGTGTACGCGGTGTTTATGGCATCCTGGAAGCTGCGACACTACTTTCTAGAGTGTTTAATACCAGTAGCCTCCAAAGTACCCCTTAACGACATTATACACAACCGCTTCGCGACGGGCCAGATTGCCAAATGGGCCATTGAGCTCCTCCCGTTCGACATAATCTATTAGCCACAGAGAGCTATTAAGTCGCGAGTTTTGGCCGACTTCGTCACCGAATGGACCAAAGCCGAACTCCCTAAAGAGTACGGCGCATATTCCAACTGGATAATGCACTTCGACGGCTCCAAAATGTTGGCTGGCCTGGGAGCTGGCATCGTTCTGACGTCCCCAACCGGAGATACAGTTCAATACGTACTCCGGATAATGTATACGGACTCCAACAACGTGGCGAATCTGAGGCCCTTCTACATGGTCTCCGGATGGCGGTCTCCAAGGGCATTCAACGCCTAGAGGTGCGCGGATTCGAACCTCGCGATATCCCAAATAAATGGAGACTTTGATGCCAAGGATCCGAAAATGGCAGCCTATCGCAATGCCGTACTAAAAATGTCAGCTCGGTTTGAGGGGCTCGAATTTCACCATATAGCCCGGGATAACAACCAGGCAGCAGACGTGTTGGCACGCATCGGCGCAAAGCGCGATGCTGTCCCCCCAACGTCTTCTTAGAGAGGCTATTCAAGCCATCCGTATTATGGGAGGGAGAGTCCGGAAATAACATCCCGGACCCAACCGCACTACCCCACACCAAACATTCTGACGCAATTGGTGGTTCTGCCACCGAAATAACACCCTCAGCCCACGTAATAATGGCAGTCATTGCCCCGTAGATCGAACCATTCCTAGCCTACCTAACCAGGCAGGAACTTCCCGAGGACCAAAACGAGGCCCGCTGCATAGTGCGGCGATCTAAAGCCTATAAAGTCCAAGAGGGAGAGCTTTATAAGAAAAGCACAACCGGAGTCCTTCAAAGGTGTATCTCCGAAGAGGAAGGGCGGAATCTTCTGGCTGAAATACATGCCAGACTTGGTGGGCACCACGCCGCAGCCCGGGCGCTTGTAGGCAAGGCCTTCCATACAGGATTTTATTGGCCGACGGCCCGGGCAGATGCTCAGGACTTAGTCCAATGATGCGTCATATGCCAGCTCTTTGCTAATCAAAGCCACATGCCACCCACCGCCCTCAAAACTATACCCATCACCGCCCTTCGCGGTGCCGGGGCTTGACATGGTCGGACCCCTCAAAGGGGGAACCCACAAGCAAAAATACTTATTGGTCATGGTGGATAAATTCACCAAATGGATAGAGGCCAAGCCTGTCAAGACGGCCGAATCCGGACCGGTGATAGACTTCATATCAGGGGTCATACACCGTTATGGTGTCCCCCGCAGCATCATCACTGATAACGGCACAAACTTTACGGCCGACGAGGTCAAACTCTGGTGCAAAAACATGGGCATTAAGCTCGACTACGCTTCAGTCTATCACCCTCAAACTAACGGTCAAGTTGAGCGAGCAAATGGTCTAATTATGAGCGGCATCAAACCCAGATTAGTGCGGTCCCTCAAGGAATCTAACACGCACTGGGTAGAGGAGCTCGACTCCGTACTCTGGGGGCTGCAAACCACTCCGAATCGCACAACCGGATTCACACCATTCTTCATGGTATACGACGCAGAGGCGGTTCTGCCCTGCGACATAATTCATGACTCACCTCGCGTGCGCATGTACGAAGAAAGAGAAGCCGAGCTCGATCGGAAGGACAGTTTGGACGCCTTGGAGGAGGAGCGTGACGTAGCAAAAGCCCGTTCCGCATTCTATCAACAAAGCAGGCTCAAAGATATCAAAGCGAGAAGTACGGGCCAAAACTTACAATGTTGGCGAGCTAGTTCTACGCCTGCCGGACAAGAAAAAGGACAAACTAAAGCCCAAATGGGAAGGTCCCTTTATCATCGACCAAGTCCTGACCGGTGGAGCGTACCGTCTGCGAGCTGCATCAGATAACCGACTCGAGCCGAACCCATGGAACGCAGCACGTCTCCGAAGATTCTACGCCTAGCGCCGGATTCTGAGTTCATCTCCTTCCTCTGTCCATACTTTACATTTTAGTTGTCTTCTATTTTTCTCCTTCTCCCTCCTTTTTCTTTCAAGCATTGGAAGGCTCGTTAGCGCATTGTTCGCACACACTTGATGCGCTATCAGCGCTCATTGTACCTGGCGGGCTTTTTCATAGAAGCTTAATTATAAGGGCTTCATGCCCCATACATGTGTCACACTTCCGCATGTACCTTTTATTCACCATTATATGCATCTATATGACTTAAGTTTTGGCCAAGCTGGGTTGCCTGGCTCCTGTGCTTACCCCGACGTTCCCGATTGTTCAGCTAGGTGGCAAAGGGAGCACCTCTACGATTGTTACTGCCGGGTCATCCGGATGTGTACCTCAGACTGGGTGAAGCCGAAAGCTAGCGTTCTTAAGAGAATATTCGGTCGGTGAACTAAAAGAAGATTTCTTACCTATTTATGTATCTACCCCCAGATGTTTTTCTGCTTTTTTTGCAGTCCGAACATGCACTTTAAGGCATGCCTCCCAGGGAAAGGAACCCCTAACGGAACTATTCTCCCTGGAAGATGTTTCTTACTAACCATGTAATATAACATAACTAGTTGGGCACTTGTCTGATAAAGCACTAATGACCCCTACGCCTGGTCTCCATGCATGCCCCGGTTTTCATATAACCGCAAGGGTATTCGTACACACTCCGGACTATTAGGTCCCAAGGTTGAAGCGAAAAGGTCCGCTAAGACAAACGATCTACAATCCGGCTAGAAGGCATTTTACATGTCACTTTAAATTACATAGTCAATTTGACTAATTATATTCCTCTTCAATGCCATCTAACAGGCTGTCTAGTTTACAGTCCTTTGGAATACTTTGCGGCCAATTCTACCTGGCCGTACACTAAGCTCACAGGGATCTCCTTCCCATCGGGCCCCACAGGTCCGACCTCGGCCATGTGGTTTGGGTCAGCCTTCGTGTACCGCGTCTTCACCATGGCCCAGGCCTCCCTGGCGCCTTGACGGCAGGCCGATATCTTCCATAATCGGAAGCGCCGCCGCGCTCCCTGGAGCCTCTCTGCAAGCTCCCCAAGGCCTTCGGGCAGGGAGACAGATGGCCACAAGGCCTGGGCGATGCCGTTCATCACCTGCCGAACTCGTTCATGCAGTTGTAAGAGCTCGGGAAGAAGGTCACCCGTGGAACCGGGCATTTCCTCTGCAGGACGGCCTGTGAGCATACCTATAGACATAACTCTGTTAGTCGACTTCCTTGCCGAGCTCTTTCTTCAAAGTTCGTTTAAGCACTTACTAAAAATGTCGCGTCGAAGCCGCCGGTTCTCCTTAACAGAGTCAGACAGCTGGGCACGAACATCCTTTAGTTCCTCACCCAGCTGGGTGTTGGCATCTTGGAGATTATTTTTCTCCTGCCTCACTCTCGTAAGCAAGTTCTCGTCGGCCTTTAACCGGCGCAAGAGCTGTTGCTTGTCCGGATCTACCCAGGCGCCATCTGCAATGTTATTATCAGATCTATATACACGCCGCACTTCATAACATACTTATCTTTTAAAAGTGTATATTACCAGAGGGGTTCTCTTTGGCTTCCACTGTCGCAGCTTGTGCAGCCTCAAGTTGGGCTTTGCACTCTTCAAGCTCCTTGGACAGTTGGGTATTCTTTTTTGTAAGATCCTGCACAATAAATGATCCTTAAATCAGTTATTCTAACTATTTCGAGTCTCGGGGGCTACTGGCATATATAACCGTTAAATTTCCTCACTCGTATGTCTTTCACGTACTGCTCCGTGGCTCTGGCTAGACCATTTTGAGCAGCACGGAGGTGCGCATCTCCCGAATTGAAGGCGTTCAACGCCTCTTGGGAGAAACATGTGTCACGAAGAATTGTCCGGCGGCGCCTATGATTCATGGCACTCTCCACCTCGGAGTTGGTGGCGGACAATCTGTCGGCATCCTCTGTCGGAGGAGCATCCGACGCACGCCTAGTGTTCGCCTCCGCTTCTGGGCCTGGCTTTGAAGCCTGGCTGGCGGAGGCTCGATTGGCAACCTCTCCGGATATAGTTCGGCGAGCGCTCTTTTTCCTGAAGAGAGCACGAGCGTTAGTATGCCTTCCGGAATAAAACCTGGGAATAAGGCAACACGCCATACCGTTGCGCCGACCCTTCAGTCCGGACCACACTTCTTTTCAGCCTGCTGGGCCTTGCTGCCCCTTGTTGGCTAGCCACCGCAGGTTCGGCCTTCCGCCTCAAGGGCTCCCCCTGCAAAACACCATTTATATACGGTGGCCAAAGATAAGCATGGAGGGATCATTTCTAAAGTATTGGGACTTCGGTCTCAATTACCGGTGAGGCTGGAAATATTCCGGGGTAATCGACTGTAATGGCAACCAAGGCATTGTCGATGCTCGGTTGGTAAAATACCCCATCGATCAGCTCCACATATATGTCCGGATCCTCTTAGGAGGCCGGATCGAGGGACCGTTCCGGATCCTATGGTTGTGGAGGTGGGTTGTTTATATCCTTTACGGCCCGACGCAATTCCTGCGTCAAAATCACAAGATAAGGTACTTAACTATGGGAATATGGAACGGATGGGCATAAAGAAATGTCCGCTTACCCAGCTTGGAGGGTTGTTCATAGAAAACCCGTCCTGAAGATTGACGCAAAGAAATTCTTCCTCTTCTCCCTTGTACAATGCAGACAACATCTTCATCAGATCGGCAACCGATCCCGGCCCCTCTGGCCATGGCGGTAGCATCATCCTCCCATTGAAATCCCACATGGGGTGGCCCCTATACTGGAGCGGCTGCACTCCCCGCATAATGCATGTGTCCATGACCCCGATCATGGTCAGTCCGGAATGAGCCAACAACCTTATTCGGCTCATCAGGTAAAGGACGTCCCTGTCATTCTCCCTCTGAGGGCTCCGTGGATGCCAGCTTAGGCGTTTCTTACAAGGAGCATTACTAAACTCCGGGAGGCCGATCTGAACTGGGTCCTGCAGGGGACATCTTCTATATAAAACTATTCTGAAGGCCAGTCTTCGGACGCCTTCTTTGGGGTTCCGGATAGATATCCGGTCCCGGCGATGCGCCATAGTTCGGCTCCGCCCACTTGACATATCGACCCCTCCCCGAGAACAGTACGAGGCGTAACAACCTCTTCCACAGCGCGAAATGAGCCTCGATGCCCAAAAACAGCTCGCAAAGGGCCACGCAGCCCACAATATGCAGAATGGAGGCAGGTGTAAGGTTGTGCAACTGGAGGCCATAGAACTCCAGGAGCCCCCGGAGAAATGGATGAATTGGAAATCCGAGCCCTCTTATTAAGTAAGGGACAAGGCATACCCGCTCTCCTTTGGAGGGACTGGGGACGCTCTTCGCTTGTTTTCCGCCCTTATAAGTGGCGAGTCCGGCTCGAACCGGAACCATGAAGGCTGGGGGAAGAAACCCCTTGGTTTGGAGCGTCACTAACTCGCTATGCGGGACGGAGCATCTCTCCCAATCTCCAGGCTGAGAACTAGGAGGGCGAGAGGAGGAGCCGCGTCGACTGTCCATGATGGAATGGGTTTCTGTCAGATGCACTCCGATGAAAGCTCGCGAAGGGAAGGTGGTGTGCTTCGGATCTAGATCCTCGTCCCTTATATAGGCAGCCCATTTGCGCAGCTAGGGGGTAAATGTAAAAATACCCTAGCTTTTCGCATTCATTCAACACGTGGAAGATGGCCACTATTGGGCGTGGAAGCCAAGGAGCGCAATATTTACAAGCAGCCGGACACTATTCAACAAGTACACAGGAATTGGAGGAGAACCACTTTCATAATACCGAAGACAATCTCTGGCGCGGACTCGTCGTCATTGAAGCCTGGTTCGGGGCTCTTGAGGAGTCCTGGATTAGGGGTGTCCGGATAGCGGACTATAGCCTTTGGCCGACTCACAGGCTTTGAAGATACAAGATTGAAGACTTCGTCCGTGTCCGGATGGGACTTTCCTTGGCGTGGAAGGCAAGCTTGGCGATACGGATATGTAGATCTCCTACCATTGTAACCGACTACATGTAACCCTAACCCTATTCGGTGCCTATATAAACCGGGGGGTTTTAGTCCGTAGGACGAACAACAATCATACCATAGGCTAGCTTCTAGGGTTTAGCCTCTCTGATCTCGTGGTAGATCTACTCTTGTACCACCCATATCATCAATATTAATCAAGAAGGAGTAGGGTTTTACCTTCATCGAGAGGGCCCGAACCTGGGTAAAAACATCGTGTCCCTTGTCTCCTGTTACCATCCGCCTAGACGCATAGTTCGGGACCCCCTACCCGAGATCCGCCGGTTTTGACACTGACACTTGGCTTTGGCTTCTGAACCTGAGGCATGTGCTCGACGTGGTAATCAAATTGAGGACCAGCAGTAGGTGGAGGAACCAGAGGAGGCCATTTGACAGTGATTAGCTGGCCATAGTTGTATGCTTGCTCGATAGTATGTGGCCTTGGAGGCGGAACATGAGTAGTGGCAGTGGCTTCAGGCTGCTGATTGGCATCGGGTGCAGCATTGGCTTCAGGTGCTATCACTTCAGGCACCACATTGACTTCAGGCGCCACATTAGCTTCAGCCATGACAACGTCATTGGCTTCAGTGTTGGTGTTGGTGGCCGCCTCAGTATTGGTAACCTCCACTTCAGGAGCTGGAGGGTCACACACGTTCTCCTCGAGAACAACTTGGTTGGCAGGGGGTGTGGCAGTACGTGCTTCTTCTTCTCTTGATTCTTGGTCATCGGCTGATGCAGCCGGAATACCTTCAGCCTCTTTGGCTTGAGACTCAGGGATGTTCTCAGTTGGAGAGGCTTCAGGAAACACTTGGCGTGAAACAGATTGGCGCTCATCTCCTTCGGGAACACTTGACAGATTGACTTGTGGCTTTGGTCCTTTACGAAGCCTGCGAAACGCTGGCGACGCTTGTGGAGATGGAGTTCGTTGGGCCTCAAAGTCTTCATCGTCAATCACTGGTGTCGGTATACTAGAGTAGGGGTACCCTAGTATCCCGAACTTGTGCACGAGCAGTTGCAGCCCTCCGCGGCAAGGCTTACTGGGTGACCGCCAAGGTCCTCCGTGGTTCCTTTGGAGCCATTCAAGAACAAAGTATTCAAGCCAAAGACAACAAGGCCCCGGCAAGAGGAGCTTGCCGGGAAGGCCACCCAAGGCACCTAGGAGATAAGGCCCGGCAAGAAGAGCTTGCCGGAAGGCCCGTGAGCGACAAGCTTCCGGACGCGACAAGACAACAACCGCAGCAAAGGCGCTTGCCGCGGCAGACCACCACTCTGCACCTGCGCTCCAGCACATCCACTAACATGTCGCCCTGGGACCTTTCCAGGCGCGCGTGGCAAGAGGCCGCGCGGCCAGCGGAGCGCGGTGGCAAGCGGCGCAGACATGCAGCCATCATGGCAAGCGGTGGCGCCCCTGACGGTCCCTTTCTGCACTGTTAGGGCGACGTAGACGGGTATTTAATGCCTTTGTCCCCTGCCGTCAGGGTTAGGTATGATACACTGTACATTGCACAAGTAGCTGTACCAACCACTCCTTTTCCATTTTTACCCTTGTCTACGTTGCCACCTGTCGGAGACCCCTTTAGCATATAAAAGGAGGCCCATGCGCAACGTAGAAAGGGTCGGTTCCCCATGCTCGGTCTCGTTAGCAGCTTGTGTGTACTGTAGCACTCAGCGCTCCTGAGCAAGAACTCAATACACTCAGACATGCAGCAGTAGGAGTGTTATCTCTCCGGAGAGCTCCGAAGCTGGGTAAACTGCTCGTGTGCTTCGCCTCGATCTGCTCTTCGTGCGACCTCCGCCCCCCGCCGAACCGAAAGGGGCTCGGTCCGCCGGCCCCATAGGTGTTCGTGGGTCAGATCAGCCTCCCCGACATCTTTGGCGCGCCAGGTAGGGGGCGTCGAGATTGTGTGAACCTGATCCGGCGTCCACACGAGCTAGATCTTCATCATCTTCATCGACATGCCACCGAAGAAGAAGGCTTCGGTGGCAGATGTTCCATCCACGTCGAACCCACCGCCACCGGAGCAAAGGGGTGGTGGGGTAGACGCCGGCAGAAGAATGGACGTCGACGGGGGAGTCCACGATGCTGCCAAGTCCAAGGACAAGGCTACGCAGACCTCGGCGTCCGTACATGTACCGCGCCTGCCTCGTGGAGGCGCGGACCGACAGCGTCATGGTATTCACAATGCCATACACTCGTTGGACCAAGATCGAGCTGGTGGATCTCGGGATGCTCAAGACCAGCATGCACGCCAACATGCTGGCGCGAGCGAGGCACGGTCGCCTAGACGGGATACTGCTCATTCTAACATAGTTAGAAGTCCGAGCATATCCCGCTCCTCGCGCCGTTCGCCATTGCCACCCACGACTCCAGCAGAAGCTTTGGCGAGAGCTCAACTGCTCCTAGATTACCCTCCAACAGCCGACAAGGTCGATGAATGGAGGGCCACCATTCAGAGTCTCATCGGCTTTGCCAACGGCGATGCTCCATGGCAGCCGAAAGTGCATCGCTGCCGCGGGCAGACTGCCAAACACGAGCCGGTGGCGGCGAAACCGTGGGAGTGCAACCACCATGCACTCTCCGCCCCGAAGGCCAAGATCGCCGACTCGCCGGATCCACCTCGACAGCGACTCCACCGCATCATCGGATCCACGAGCTCGTCGCGATCAGCGCCAAGTTCTTCACGAACGACAGCAAGAAGACGCTTTCGAACTCACATCGAAGCGCCAAGAGAAGCGCGGCGTCAATCCGACAAGCGCTGGGCCCTCTGTCGACATGCATGCGCCCGGAAGGAACCAGCGACTTGCCATACGTGGTAGGTTGCCCTGCGTTCACTTGTGAGCTGCGGCAAGTCCAAAGGCCCGGCAAGAAGAATTTCAAGCCGACGTACCAGAAGTACGACAAAGAAGACGCATCCGTCGGAGTTCCTCAGCATCTACACCATCGCGGTGCAAGCTGCCGGGGGGCGAGACGACAAGATCCTAGCCAACTACTTCCCGCTGGTGCTCAAGCCCAATGTCAGATCCTGGCTCATGCACTTGCCGGACAACTCCATATCCTCTTGGGCAGATCTATGCCATCAGTTTGTCGACGCCTTTACAGCGCCACAAGCCCCATGGCCAAGAAAGCGACCTTCATCTCGCCGCCCGGAAGGAAGGAGAGCCCCTAGCAAAGTACATTCGAAGATTCAGCCACAGACAGACAACATCCCGGATGTCCACCTGCCCATGTAATCAGCTGCTCCATCGAGCGTGCGAAACCGCAGGATGCGGAGGAGATGTCGATGTGCAAGATCAGAGACATCGGTGAGCTATATGCCCCGGCCGACAAGTGTGCGTCTTTGAGGAAGGGAGGAGACTCCCCGGAGAGAATACTGAAGCAGGAGGATCTGATAGTGAGGAGACCGCCCCGGCAAAGAAGAACCGGCGGTGGAGCAACAGGAAGAAGAAAGGCAAAGATGTGCTAGTTGTTGAGCAGTCCGGCAACGGAGGTGACGCCAAGAAAGCCAAAGCTGGTAGCTCCGGCAAGGAGGTTGCCGCTGGCACCAACTGCCGCCAGTTGTGGCGGTCACGACAAGCGGTGACGGCTCCAACAAACAAGATCTTGCAAGATCCACCGCACCAAGGGCCATGACCTCCGAGCTGCAAAAGGTCGAGCAGCTTGTCGAGCGGCGAAGGCTGAATACGAATAACGCGACAAGGAGAAGGCCCAGGAAGGTGCTGGAGGAGCTAGCAAGAAACGTCCCGGCCGAGGAGGACGCCACGGCAAGGCCAAGCAGCGGCAAGGAGACAGACCTCCCCGCGGCCGCGACAAGGATGAAGACGACGATGAGTATTAAGACATGGATGATGACGAGACCGATGAGTAGGAGTTCCAGAAAGCCACAGAGGTCCTGTGCATTGACGGCGGTGCTTCTCTGCATACTTTACACCGCCAGCTCAAGCAGTGGATGCGGGAAGTCAATGCGGCAGAACCATCCATCGAGTCACGCAAGCCTCTGAAATGGTCCAGCACGCCTATCATCTTTGATATTGAGGACCACCCTGATCGCGTAACTACGGTCGGGTGCTTGCCGATGTTGGTTTCACCAACTATCCGCAACCTCAGGGTCACTAAGATGCTAGTTGATGGCGGGGCCGGCTTGAACCTGATCTCCTCCGCGGTGCTCCAGAAACTCCAGATCCCTGATAGCGAGCTCGAAGAGACTGGCACATTCCAAGGAATCAATCCGGGAAGGAGCAAGCCGAAGGGAAAGACCACGTTGCTGGTGACATTTGGCAGCGAGTTGAACTTCAGGACTGAGAGGGTCACTTTTGACGTTGCTGATTTTCCATTGCCTTACAATGGGATACTTGGCCGTCCAAAGACTCGCCAAATTCATGGCGGCCTCTCACTATGCATACAACATGTCAAGATGCCAGGCCCGATAAGTGTCATCTCTGTCCCTGGTGACAAGAAGGATGCTCTTATCTGCGCCGACAAGATCTACCGGGAAGCAGCAGCTGCAGCTGATTGCAAGCCACTTGCCGCTGCAGCTCCCGGGGCGAAGAAGAAGACCAAGTCCGGCAAGAGCTCTGATGCCCAATCCGGCAAGCGCACCTCTTCGGAGTGCTGCGCTACCGTCGAGGACGCACCATCGAGCTCCACCGGCAAGTGTAAGAAGACGATGGCAGCTCCACCAGAGACCAAGAAGGTGTCCGCCAAGGAGGATGGCACTGGTGGTACCTTCACCATCGCTGCCACTCTCGACCCTAAATAGGAAGGCGGCGCTCGTTGCTTTCCTGCGCGCGAATGTCGGCGTGTTTGCATGGCAGCCGTCGACATCCCTGGTGTTCCTGTGAAAGTAATTGAGCACCATCTTGCCGTTTGTCCTCATGCGCGCGCCCGTCAAGCGAAAGTCGAGAAGCGGCGTTGGGCGCCAAGAATTCATCGCAGAAGAAATCAAGAATTTGGAAGTAGCAGGCCTTGTCGGAGGAGTGCTCCATCCTACGTGGTTGGCCAATCCTGTAGTTATCGCATAAAGGCAAACGGAAATGGAGGCTTTGTATCGACTTTACCGATGTCAATAAAGCTTGTCCCAAAGACCCATTTCCCTTGCGGCGCATCGACCAGATTGTTGACTCCACGGCGGATGTGATTTGCTTTCATTTTTGGATGCATACTCAGGATATCATCAGATCTTCATGGCGTAAGAGGATGAGGAGAAGACCGCATTCATCACCCCAAGCGGCACATACTGTTTAAATACGGATGCCTTTCGTATTAAAGAATGGTGTTTCAACTTTTGCAAGAGTTGTCCATGACGCTTTTGAGCCGCAAATGCACATAAATGTGGAAGCCTACATGGATGACATAGTGGTCAAAAGAAAGGACAAAGCGACTCTGATTCAAGATTTAGACGAAACCTTTGCAAATCTACGCAAGATCAACCTCAAGCTTAACCCTGAGAAGTGTGTGTTTGGAGTCCCTTCCGTCAAGCTTCTTGGGTTCTTCGTGTCTCAGCGGGGAATTGAAGCCAATCCCGACAAGATCAAGGCCATTGAGCAGATTGAAGCACCAAAGCGGCGTCAAGGATGTACGAAGACTTGCGGTTGCATAGCTGCTCTCAGCAGGTTTATCTCTAGGTCTCTGAAGGCCTCGCCATTTTTCAAAATTTTGAAAAAGGCAGGTCCGATGAGATGGACTCGAGCGGAGGCTGCTGCAGGACTTGAAGAGATACCTGTCTTCCACTCCAACACTTGTCGCACCTAGGCCACAAGAGAAGTTGCTGCTATATATAGCGGCAACCAATAAAGTGGTTAGTGCTGCGTTAGTAGCGGAGAGGGAGGCGGATGATGAGTTAGCAACCATGGCAGATGCATCCAGCGACGGGCAGGGGGCTTCACCGGCAAGCTCTGGTCCCGACAAGGACGGATCTGCGCAGACGCATGAGAAGATGCAGAAAAGAATGGTGCAGCGCCCAGTTTACTTTGTCGGTTCCCTTCTGCGAGCGCTAGGTCAAGGTACTCTGGTGTGCAGAAATTGCTTTCGGCCTCCTCATGGCCTCGAGAAAGCTGCACCATTACTTCCGGGCACATGAGATCACAATCGTCACTCGTTTTCCATGAAGAGGATACTGCAAAATCCAGAGGCAACAGGCAGGATTGTCGAGTGGGCACTGGAACTGTCAAACTTTGGCCTCAAGTTTGAGAGAACTTCAACTATCCAAAGCAGAGCATTGGCGGAGTTCATAGCAGAATGGACGCCAACACAAGATGAAGAGATTCCAAAAACGAGAATCCCCGTCAAGGAAGCAAGCAAAGAGTGGCTGATGTACTTTGATGGTGCCTTCTCGCTGCAAGGCGCCGGTGCGGGTGTGCTACTCGCTGCACCCACCGGAGAGCACCTCAAGTACGTAGTCCAGATGCACTTTCCCAAGGAGGAAGCAACAAACAATACTGCAGAGTATGAAGGTTTGCTTGCCGGTCTCGTGGATCATGATAGACCTTGGGATCAAGAAGCTCATTGTCAGGGGTGACTCACAGCTTGTCATCCGCCAAGTGAACAAGAGTTATTAGAGTCCGTTGATGGAAGCTTATGTTGATGAAGTGAGAAAGCTAGAAGAGCACTATGACGGCCTACAGATGGAATATATTCCAAGAGCTCAAAAAGACATTGCTGATGGCCTGTCGAAGTGCGCTGCACTTAAATTACCTGTGGAACCAGGGATCTTTGTGCTCAAGCTGACTCAACCGTCTGTAACACCATCAACCAGACAGAGCAAGAAGAGGAAGTTGATTTCTGGTGACTATTTTCCGGCAGAGCTCCCCGAAGCCGCTGCCAAGAAGGTCCCCAAGATCAACACCAACAGTGCCAAGGAGCAGTCTGCTCCCGACAAGTTTTGCTCCGGCAAGCTTGCCGGGGAACGTCAAGCTCCGGCGGAGCCGCAGGTTCTCGCCGTAGAAGCGGATGTTCCCGCAGCAGCAGATGTGCCTTTAGTCCTTGTTGTCGAGCCGCAAGCTCCAGCATGGGCACAAAAGATTGTCCATTTCCTTCAGACAGGAGAACTTCCCGAAGAACAAGAAGAAGCGGAAAGAGTAGCCCGGCAGTCAAGTATGTACCAGTTTGTCGACAACACAATCGCATGTAAGAATACTCAACGGTGTGAAATTGAAGTGTATTCACCGAAGACGGACAAAGCTCTTGGCGAAGATACATGGAGGCATATGTGGTCACCACATTGGCGCCAGAAAGCACTTGCTTCAAAGCGTTCGGCAAAGGTTTCTTTTGGCCGACGGCCTCCGTGATGCAACTGCACAAGTAACCAAGTGTGAAGCGTGCGGTTCCATTCCAAGCGAATACACCGGCTAGCTCGGGCTCTCCAGACGATCCCTTTATCCTGGCCATTTTCGGTCTGGGCTCGACATCCTCGGCCCCTTTCCCGAAGCTGTCGGGGCTTTGAGTACTTATGCGTTGCAATCGACAAGTGCACAAAGTGGCCGGAAGTGGAAGCGATGAGGAAGGTGACAGCGATCGGCCAGTCAAGTTCTTTAGGTCGATTGTTTGCCGCTTTAATCCCTAACGGGATCATCACCGATAACGACATCGCCAATTCACGAGCCGCACCTTCATGCGAGACGTCCAAGATCTTGGCGCCAAGGTTCTGCTTCGCTTCATTGCTCATCCGAGATGTAACGGTCAAGCGGAGAGGGCGAATCTGAAGTGCTGTCGGGCTCAAGACCGAACTTTCGACGAGCACAAGTGCGGAAGAAACTGGATTGAGGAGCTGCCGGTGGTTCTTTGGTCGGTCGGGCGACGCCAAATCGAGCCACCGCCGACACCTTTCGCTCTAGTCTATGGAGCAGAGGCAGTTCTCCCCACGGAACTCGTGATACGGATCAACTCGAGTGCTCGCTTATGATGAGCTTGAGCAAGAGCGATTGCGACAAGATGACGCTGCTCCTTGAGGAGGATCGTCTTCGAGCTCTTTGTCGAGCTGCTCGATACCAGCAAGCTTTCTTGCCGCTACCATAGCCGCAGTTAATGCCGAAGTCTCGAGGAAGGCGACCTTGTTCTTCGCTGCGTTCAGTCCGCCAAGAATTCCAACAAGTTGGCCTTGAAGTGGGAAGGCCCTTACCGGGTGAAAGCGAGTCACTAGGCTGGCGCTGTCCGCCTTGAGACCGAAGATGGCATTCCGGTGAGCACTCTGGAACATTGAGCATCTTCGTAAGTTTTACCCGTGAGGCGCGGTTGCGGAACTGTTCCGGCAACCACCTTTTGTACAAGTCTTGCCGATGTTGCATGTAATCCTTTGTACAAAGCGGTATGAGACCCGTGCATAAGTAAAGCTAATGTGCTTCGCACATCTTGTCAATTTCATGCTTTTTACTTCTATTTTGCATGCGTTATCTGACACTTTGTGCAGCACCTGCCCCCGGTAAGCAATAACGAGCCACAAGGCTCCATATCTTTATTTTCTCTTCTTTCTCTTTCTCAAAGAAAGGAAGGTTCCCTCGCCCACAAGTTTGTCGGGGGGAAAGGAGAAGATAATGGTGCGGACCAAGCGTCGCTCAAGGAAGTCTAGCCTCTAGCCTTACCGGGAAGCAAACGACAGAAAAGCTAAGTTGCTAAAGTTTGAGCAATCAGTTTTAAAATTTTTAAGTTATCTTCCTCGAATGACCGTACTTTGTATGGAAAACCTGTGCGCGGAGGAACCAACTCGTAGCTAGTTGCGCCCTTACTTTGTTTCGAGTCCGCTCAACAACTTAAGTGAGCCGCGACTAGTTGCGACAAGGTTTCTTGTCGGTAGCACCGCCAAAGAAGTTGCTTGACGTCCACTTTTCGATGCTTTCATGCCCCAGTGCCTCATGACAAGTTCCCTAAAAGCGTAGGGCAAAACATACAAAGGAAGGAATCAAGTAAAGGAAATAACATAGCAATTGCTACCCAAAATAGAGTTATATTACAAGATAGCTTGTCGCAGCTCTAATAGATTGTTCTCATAACATGACCAGAGCGGCAAGAAAAAGAAAGCGGGCGGCCTAATCTCTGCGATCGCCTCAACCCTCTTGATCCCGCTCACCCATCCCACGATGGGTGCGACAAGGGTCTTGAGCGCCTCCACATCAGCATCCGGTGGCAAGGACTTGAGGACGTTGGTGAGGTTGAGGCATGGGTTGCGAAAGGCCACCTTCATCAGCACCTTTTGAAGAGCTCCCGCGCAGATCTGGCGCGACTCCTCGGCCATCTGCTTTGGGACTTCTTCTCGGAGTCGCTGGAGGGCCGTCACCACGCCTTTGAAGAACAAGCCGAGCTTGGCGCTGGGCTGGAGGTGCTCATCGGAGGAATACCCAAGGTCCTCCATCCCCAATCAAGCCCGGCTCCTCGTCGATGGCTGCAAAGAACATCCACGAGACCCTCGGTCCAGTGCTCCACATTCTCCCTAAAGGTATTCTGGCGGCAAGACTTCGCTAGCGCCTCGTCGGCCTTGATCTTCTCCTTCAAGGCCACCTCCTGCTCCCTGGCGCCGTCCAGCGTCTGAGTCAAGGTGGTCAATTTCAACTCAAGATCTGCGTTGGAGTCCTTGGCGGCGCTGAGCTCCTTGCTCCTCTCGGCGAGACGACCCTGCAGCTCGCCAAGAGTGTAGGCGTCCTTCTCGCGCTCATTCTTGAGTGTAGCAAGCTCCTCGCCGCTCTCCTTGAGATTGGCCTCCAGCTGCATCACCTTCGTCTCTAGCTCCTTCTTGGCGGCCTCGGCAGCTGCGGCAGCATCCTTTGCTTCCTTGAGTGCCCCGCCAAATGTTTGCTCGCGCGTGGCTAGATCCTCCTCATGGCTGTCGAGGTAAACCTTCCTCTGCGCCAACTCGCCTTCCTGCGCAGATAGCTTCTCGGCGGCAAGCCGCTGTTGCTCCTCAGTTTCAGCCTTCTCGAGGAGGAAAGCTTTGTGCTCCTCGGCAAGCCACTTCCGCTCCTCTGCCAAGGATGGAAGAGCTTCCTGGTTGAGGCCCCGGAGCTCCTCCGCGCGCTTCTCGATGTCCGCTCCCGCCTTCGCGACAATCGCTTCCCGGGATTCCAGCTTGGCTTGTCGGGCGCGGTAGAGCGACAACAGCTTCTGCAGCAGCTGCTCCTCCTCAGGCTCGCCGCTGCTGCTGCTTGGCGCGTCGACCAGCGTCAGTCCAGCGGAGGCGAGCAGCTCTTCATCAAAAGTTTCTCCTTCGCCGGGCGCCTGAGCTCGACTCCCATGGGAGCTTGATGAAGACGCCATCGCCGGCCTTCAAATAGGCGTCGGGCTGGGGCTCTTCGGAGCCCGACGCTGCAGCAGCGACGGAAGGATCGGCGGTCGGCGTAGCGCCTGGCGCTCCTGCGGCCTCAGGGCCGTCAGTGCGATCGCCGGACCCCTCGCTAGCTTCTGCGGCGGCAGCTTTGGCGGCCTCTTTGCCGGCGGGCTCGTCAGCGCCAGCTTCTTCTCTGATGGCAGCAGCGTCGTCAATATTGCCGCGCGCGTCCTCCTCGCCGGCGGCCTCGGTCTCCATTGGCTCTGTGGCGAATGGATCTGACGACCGGAAAATGAAGAAAAGTCAAGCAAATATTCAAAAAGAAAATCAGAAGAAGAAGAACACAAGGAAAGTTTTCAAGCAAGAGGATTACCTGTGCTAGGGTCTGCAGTCATGGTCTCCGCCGCTAGGGGATTGCTGGTGCTGTCTCTTGCCGGAGAGCTGTCCTTGTCAAGAACTGCCCCTTGCGGAGAAGTCTCCCTTGCCGGAGAACACTCCTTGCCGGGAATCCTCCCTTGGCGGTGTAGTCGGCGAAGGAATGTCGAGCGGCTTCGTGGCACTCCGGTCAAAGCTTCTCTGCTCCTACACAAACCAGCAGTCAGATACCAGCAAAGAAAGAGCACCCATGCACGCCGAACAGCAAGAAGTAAACCATATACTTACGCTGGGGGCTGCGCTGGGGGCTGCTTTGAGGAAGAGTTGCCGCGTCCGGCAAGGTGGTCTCGGACGCGCCTCCTGCTGTCATGGTGGGTTCGTCCTCGACGACAACCACCAGGCCTTAACTCTCTTCGACGCTCTACGGGCGGCGTCACGAAAAGGAATGGGTTCAGAGTGAAGCAAATCGAGATACAAGACAAAGCAACAAGCGAAGAACTACAAATGCTGCAAAGAATCTTACTCTTCTTTCTTCCTCGTCGGAGCTAAGCGCGGAGAGATCAATTATGTCCCGCCTCCAATCGACGAGGCGGAGAGGAGTTTCCTTGGACGCTTGGCGGGAGCGGAACCGGTGGTCTGCGAGGGCCCCGCTCCGGTTGTCGCAGCGGCGTGAGGTGCTCCCGCAGCAACAGTGCTTGCCGCGGTGGAGCGCGTCGCGCGGCGCTGCGGCTGTTGGCCCGTCTGCCGCCCCGCTACGTCTCCGGCCTTGCGAAGACGCCTTCTTGGTGGAGCTGGGGGCTCCGCTCGCGGCAAACTGTTTGAAGGTGGGGAGGATGCGCCCTCGGCGGGCTCGCTCGACTCAGCTTCAGGCTCGGCAAGCTCCTCCTCGCCGGCAAACTCCTTTCGCTCGACAAGGCTTGCCGCCTCTGCTGCCTCTGCCTCCTCCACGGTGAATCCGAACTCGCCACATGGCGGCCTCTGCCGCCTCTTCCAGCTTTGGTGGCGTCTGCTGCATCTCATCATCGGTGGTGTCGCGGGTGAGGCCCCTCTGTTCATCGTAGGCGGACCGCACTTCTACCAGGCTGTCAAAGAACACTTTCGCCGACGTCATCTGCAGGCTCTTGCCAGGTTGGAACGATTCCATGCGAGTCGCACAACGGCATCATTGCACGGATGCGGTCGAGCGAGGAATTGTTGCACAGCGGAACGACACCCTTCGGCAACCTGAACATTTTTGGATGATCAGGATCGGGCTTGAACAGCTCCAAGAGCATCGCGTCAAGTTCCAAGACGGTGAAGTTGAAGTTGAGGCCTGGGCGCAGCCTCATAATATCCGCCGCGTTCACGAAACTCCCAAAGTAGTCTCCTCCTCTCCTACAAGGGGCGTCTGGCGGCGAAGAAAGTATCATGCCAACGGTGCCTATGGTGAGCCGGCAAGTCTAAGGCGAATGATTCGGTGACTGCAATCTTCAGCCTAGCATCTTCCGGGGCCACGTTGCTCCAATCGTTGCCGCCAAGACTATTGGGGTTTGGCGCCAGGCGGTAAACGGCTGCGGGTTCTCCTCGACAATCCGGCACCAATCCGCCCTCCATTCCTCCCATTTGCTACGGAGCTCTCCCTCCAGATAGGCTTCCTTCTTGCCGACCCTCGAGATCCAAGCGATTCCTCCCAAGAAGAGGCTCCCTCTCTCAACTCGGGGCATAAAGAAGTGGCGGAAAAGGTCTATGTTTGATGGACTCCGACAAAGTTTTCGCAGATGTGCGAAAACTGCCATGGTCGAAACAGCATTGGGGGTGAAATCAAGGAGGCGGAACCCGTGAGGTGTTCATGATGTCACGTAAAAATTCAGAGAAAGGCGGGCGAGCCCGCAGAAGAAGAGCGAAGAAGGGATATCCGCTCGGAGCTAGTTCCAAGCAGCAGCTGGAAGTACCTTCGTGCGCTGGATGCGCCGTCTCCGTCGACCGTAAGAGGTAGTAGTTCTCCTCGGCTCCCTCGCGGCGAGCTGGGGTGGAAAGATGGCCCGCTCCTTCCGCGGCGCCAAGAAGCCGCTGCGCCTCGGCCGACTTCACGGCCTTCCCTTGTCGGCTTTCGGAGCCATGGCGGAGGTCGTGAAGGAGATCGACGGCGTTGGTGATGCTGGTGGCGATGGGGGGCGGAGCGCTGCTCTCCTTTCAGCCTTGGGAAGAAGAGGGGGAGCAGCGAAGGTTTTTTTTCAAGATGGGACAGCAACTGGCGAGATGGGCAGACTGCCCCTGTTTCCCCTGCTTATAAAGAGGGAGGGGGCGGACGTTCTGTTTTTTCGAATAAAGAAACCACCCACGATCTCGCCCACGATCTCTCACGCGACGCCGCATTCGACGCGTGCCGTTCGTGGAGGGCGTGGTGGGTCCGGGGTGAGTTATGGTGTGACCCAGGCCGCGCGTGCCCGTGCCCTTTTTTGGGCCTGGCCCAACAGCGCTCGGCACCCCTGTGTGGCGAAGGCCCGGGGGCTCCTGTCGGTGTACTAGAGGTAGGGGTTCCCTAGTATCCCGAACTTGTGCACGGGCAGTTGCAGCCCTCCGCGGCAAGGCTTACCGGGTGACCGCCAAGGTCCTCCGTGGTTCCTTTGGAGCCATTCAAGAACAAAGTATTCAAGCCAAAGACAACAAGGCCCCGGCAAGAGGAGCTTGCCGGGAAGGCCACCCAAGGCACCTAGGAGATAAGGCCCCGGCAAGAAGAGCTTGCCGGGAAGGCCCGGTGAGCGACAAGCTTCCGGACGCGACAAGACAACAACCGCGGCAAGGCGCTTGCCGTGGTAGACCACCACTGCATCACTGCTCCAAAGCATATCCACTAACGTTTCGCCAGGACCTTTCGGTAGCGGCGTGGCAAGAGGCCGTGCGGCCAGCGGAGCATGGTGGCAAGCGGTGCAGACATGCAGCCATCATGGCAAGCGGTGGCACCCCTGACGGTCCCTTTCTGCACTGTTAGGGCGACGTAGACGGGCATTTAATGCCTTTGTCCCCTGCCGTCAGGGTTAGGTATGATACACTGTACACTATACAAGTAGCTGTACCAACCACTCCTTTTCCATTTTTACCCTTGTCTACGTTGCCACCTGTCGGAGACCCCTTTAGCATATAAAAGGAGGCCCATGCGCAACATAGAAAGGGTCGGTTCCCCACGCTCGGTCTCGTTAGCAGCTTGTGTGTACTGTAGCACTCAGCGCTCCCGAGCAAGAACTCAATACATTCAGACATGCAGCAGTAGGAGTGTCATCTCTCCGGAGAGCTCCGAAGCTGGGTAAACTGCTCGTGTGCTTCGCCTCGATCTGCTCTTCGTGCGACCTCCGCCCCCCGCCGAACCGAAAGGGGCTCGGTCCGCCGGCCCCATAGGTGTTCGTGGGTCAGATCAGCCTCCCCGACAACTAGAGTGGTGACCTGAGTTGGGGGAGTAACTGGTGTTTCTTCATCACGTGGGGATTCTTGAGGGTGATCAGCACATGAGTCATCCCGAGCAATTGGCGTCAATGGACTACCAATGCTGATGAGTTTGCTGTTCATGAGAACAGGCGATGATACCACATTGTGCTCTATCTGAGGAAGGACTTCATCACCTTCAACATTGTCTTGATGACCAATGTCTTCAGCTGCGGTGGGGTCAACAGCTGGAGTGTCTAAAGCTTCAGGAGCCTCTGGGTAGTAGGCTCATGAACTACCATACGTCGTTCTTGGTGTGCAGAATCAGGACGAGCAATAGAGATTGGCTCGACTACACTTGGTGCAGGTGGAGCAGTGGCTAAGGGCTTCACTCGCGAAGCTTTTGGAGGAGTGGAAGGCTTTGAAGCCTTGGGTTTCTTCTACTTCTTTGGCTTCGGTGGTGCAGGCGCTTCATCAGAGTCAGCGTCGTCTGCAGGTTGATCCACATCCACCCCTTGAACCCTTATATGAGTGATGAGACCTGCTAAGTCGTAGAAGGGCCCAACAAGATTTGGTTCAGCTTCGTGTGTGCCATCGGCACGAGGCGCGGAGGGGCCTGGGTTGAAGTCTAATCCCCAAGACTTCTTGTTTTCCTTGGCTGAGTTCTTGGCAAACTGAAAGTTGCGCTTGAACAGATTGTCATCTCGACACCATAGCAAAGACGATGGGTCGGCATCAGCAGGATGTGGCCCTCGGACCATGCAAGGATAGAATTCCTGAGCAATGGCTTTAGTTCTGGTCTTGGGTTGAAGATTTTTATAGAGAATATCTCCCCAAGGACGCTTGATAGCATTCTTCTCAGCATACTCCTTGGTGACGAATCTGTACTTGAAGCATTGCTCGGCCCAATATCTTCGAATCCATTGGATTCGAGTCTTGCACTGACATAGCTTTCTTCGGGATCAGTTTTGTATAGTCCATATAGATCTTCGGGCAGATCCATTGATGTACCCCCACGGCGCTGTGCCACCCTTCCTTGTTGATTTCTCTGTTGCCATGAAGTTTAAACTGAAAGGCTTCAACACTATCAAAGTCTTCCGTCTGCTGGTCAGACAGGAACTGGCTTCGGGAGAGTTGATGTGATGCTGTAAGAATTCTACAAATGAATGCAGACTATGAGAACCAAGGGATTCTCCCACGGACATGTATCTGTGACAGCATTAGAGATGCGAGGGAAGGGGAAGAGGTCATATGCATTCTCAAAAGATTTTGAAGACAAATCAGTTTAGAAGACATTGACCTCATAGCACGAAGACATTCACTTATATGTTGAGAGTCGGTTCCAGATTTGTATGAATCCAAGAATAAGTACAAGTGAGGAATCTAACTATGTGTGAAGCATAAGTGAATATACTAGGCATTTTATGAGATCCATACAGGGTAGATCCTATTTTGTGGAGGCAGAAACCACTTTTTGCAAAAAGGGATGAATCTATAGGATCAAAAAGACGGTAAAAAGAGGGTTTTTATTTACCACACAATGAACTGCTAGACGGAGAAGAAGTGGAGGTCGAGCAGTTCGATCTTCCGTGCCCTAACTCGGTGACAGAGGACACCTACAGCGACGGCGAAGAGGTCGATGTTCGCGGCCGGCGTGAAGACGGCGTCGGAGAAGTCGCGGCAGCTAAGCGCTTCGTCGCCGGCGTCGTCGAGAGCTAGCGGTGGCGCTAGGGTTTGGCGAGGTGGAGAGGTGGAAGAAAGATTTTGACAGCGATTGGACTTGCATTTATAGGGAAAGGGACGGCACAGCGTAATTATGCAGGCGCCCCTGGCGGTTCACATCTGAGGGACACGTGGCGAACATGCAACATACTTGGAGTTGTCCCATGTTCCCACGCCCGCCTGGACTGTCGGATGGTCGTTCCGGCTTCTCCGGGTTTCAGGCAATAAGAATAGAGCATTTAAAACAGATTTAATGTTTGTCTCTGTATCTTTTGCTGACAAGGACACAGAGAAGACATTCGACAGTTTCAACAGAATGCATATGATTTGGATAGATAGAGTTTGAGGTAGAAAGCATAGAGATATTAGGGTCCGATCACATTCACTTAGTTCAAAAGATTCAAAAGAGAAGACATAGCTATAAGTGAATGTTGTAGAGGACAGAATACTTATATATAAATATCAGAATGCAACCAAGTGAACCTAGTGAAGATAATCAAGAAGACGCGATGATACCGAAGATAAAAGAAATGTGAAGACATAGCAAATGTAACGCCATGCGAAAAGCACTTCAAATAGAAGAATTTGGTGGTGGCGTTACCCACCGTATAGGAAGTATTAGACCCAGACACGGCACACAATTATCGTGGCGCTCCGAAGTCAAATTCCGTGTTAATGTATTCACACTCAGAATGTACGTCTTCATTGATTGAAGATATACTCTACTTCGTGTGTTGCACATCTAAGTCATCAACATGCATAAGTGTTAGGATGTGTGCCTGATCACAGGACATTTGAGGATTCCAAGATATTTAGCTCACACCATAACTTGCAAAACCTTTTCTCATCCAAGGGCTTTGTGAAGATATCTGCCAGTTGCTCTTCAGTGTTGACGTGTATGATATCAATATCTTCCTTCATGACATGATCTCTGAGAAAGTGATGATCAATATGCTTTGTCTTTGAGTGCTGAACTGGGTTGTTGTCAATCTTGATGGCGCTTTCGTTGTCGCAATAGAGTGGTACTTGTTTCATATGGATGCCATAGTCCTTGAGAGTTTGCTTCATCCATAGAAGCTGAGCGCAGCAAGATCTAGCAGCAATATATTCAGATTCAGCAGTGGAGAGTGATACACAGTTCTGCTTCTTTGAAGACCAACAGACAAGTGATCGTCCCAGAAAGTGACACGTGCCTGATGTAGACTTGCGATCCACCTTGTCACCAGCATAATCAGCATCCGAGAATCCAACCAGATCAAACTCTGAGCCCTTTGGATACCATAATCCTAATGTTGGGGTGTAAGCCAAATATCAAAGAATTAAACTTCCACGGCTAAGTGATGCGATTCCTTTGGTGCCGCTTGGAACCGAGCACACATGCAAACACTAAGCATAATATCTGGCCTAGATGCACATAGATAAAGTAAAGAACCAATCATGGAGCGGTATACCTTTTGATCAAACTCTTTACCATTGGCATCAGGACCCAGATGACTTTTTGTTGGCATTGGCGTCGTGTAACATTTGCAGTCTTGCATTCCAAACTTCTTCAGGCAATCTTTGAGGCATTTCTCTTGAGATATGAAGATGCCATTTCTTTGCTGACGAATTTGAAGACCAAGGAAGAACTTCAGCTCACCCATCTTGGACATCTGATATTGCTCTTGCATCATGTGTCCAAACTCATCGCTGTATTTTCTGGTTGGTGCAGCCGAAGGTAATGTCATCCACATATATTTGGCACACAAACAGTTCACCATCATATGTCTTCGTGAAGACTGTGGGATCCAAGGAACCAGGTTTGAAGCCTTTTCTCTTCAGGAAGTCTTTGAGCGTGTCATACCAAGCGCGAGGAGCTTGTTTGAGGCCAGACAGTGCTTTGTTTAGCTTGTACACCATATCAGGATGTTTTGGATCTTCAAAGCCAGGAGTTTGTGCAACATACACTTCTTCTTCAATCTTGCCGTTGAGAAATGCACTCTTCACATCCATTTGATATAGCAAGATGTTGTGATGGTTAGCATAGGCTAGCAGTATGCGAATAGCTTCAAGCCTAGCCACAGGAGCAAATGTTTCATCGAAGTCAATCCCTTCAACTTGAGTATATCCTTGAGCAACAAGACATGCCTTGTTTCTGACTACTTGACCATGTTCACTTGCTTGTTGCGATATATCCATTTTGTGCCTATTATGTTGTGCTTGCAAGGGTCAGGACGCTTGACCAGTTCTCAGACATTGTTCAGCTCGAACTGTTGAAGCTCTTCTTGCATAGCTTGAATCCATTCAGGTTCCATAAAGGCTTCAGCAACTTTCTTGGGTTCAGATATTGATACAAAAGCAAAGTGCCCACAGAAATTTGCTAGCTGTGTTGCTCTTGAACGAGTGAGTGGACCAGGCGCATTTATGCTATCAATTATCTTCTCAATCTGTACTTCATTTGCAACACGTGGATGGACTGGATGAAGATTTTGTTCTTGCCGATCATTGTCATCGTCGGGAGGATTGTCTTCAGGCCGAGCATTGTCTTTAGGTTGATTAGGTGCAGAAATGATAAGTTCCTCTTCAGGCTATGCTTCAGAAGGCATGATTTCACCAGTTCCCATTAGCTTGATAGATTCACTGGGTGGAGCTTCATCTAGCACATTTGGCAGGTTCTCTCTTTGCGAGCCGTTAGTCTCATCGAACCGCACATCCACAGTTTCAACCACTTTATAGAGAAAGAGATTGAAGACTACAGAGGAGTCTGAGTTCTTTCCGTAACCGAGCATAAAACCTTCATGTGCTTTCAGTGCAAATTTTGAAGTGTGATATGGATCCTTGATCCAGCACCTAGCACCAAATACTCTGAAGTAGCTAACGTTTGGCTTCTTACCAGTGAGGAGTTCATAGGATGTTTTCTTCAGAAGCTTGTGAAGATAAACACGGTTGATGACATGGCAAGCCGTATCAATGGCTTCAGGCCAGAAATTTCTTGGTGTCTTGTATTCATCGAGAATCGTTCGAGCCATCTCAATGAGGGTTCTGTTCTTGCGCTCCACAATGCCATTTTGCTGAGGTGTGTACGGAGCTGAGAATTCATGAGTGATTCCCATTGTATCCAAGTAAAGATTGAGGCCGGTGTTCTTGAACTCAGTGTCGTTGTCACTCCTGATATGCTTGATTTTGACACCATAGTTGTTCATGGCACGGTTGGCGAAGCGTCTGAAGACATCCTGCACTTCAGTCTTGTAGAAAATTATGTGAACCCATGTATATCTTGAATAATCATCAACAATGACGAAGCCATAGAGACAAGCAGTTGTAGTGAGAGTAGAGTAGTGAGTAGGGCCAAATAAGTCCATGTGTAGCAGCTCGAAGGGTTGAGATGTCGTCATGATTGTCTTCGAGGGATGCCTGGCCCTAGTCATCTTTCCAGCTTCGCAGGCACCGCACAAGTGATCCTTCTTGAACTTGATGCCCTTGATTCCTATGGTATGCTTATTCTTTGCGAGAGTGTGTAAGTTCCTCATGGCAGCATGCCCTAGCCTCCGATGCCAGAGCCAGCACTTTGAAGCTTTTGCAAGAAGACATACGACATGTCGGCATTCTGGGAACGGGGATACCCAAACTTGCCTGCCTGTGGCCTGCGGCGTGGCTCAAGGGGTGGCCCAGTACGACCCATCTTCATCAGCACAAGCTCAAGACACTCGCGAGGGGCCAAGCCTCGCGGGGCGGACGACAGGAAGCTTCCTCAGGCACGGCCTCGTCAGGCTGGCTCGCGAGGAGGCGGAGACATCAAGGTGGGGTGCCTCACGAGGTGCCCATGACGCAAGCCATGACGACCAAGGGTGCTGGGCGCCCGGCCTGCCTTGATGTCCTCATTTCCTCTTTGGTGCAAAGGAGGCAAGCGCAGGCAAAAGTGTCAAGAAAATGCATCCGTTTAGGTGCAACAAGACCAAGACCGTTACAACGGCAGGAACGAGGTCATCGTGGAGCCCAAGCCGGCGTCACCACCAGAGCCTTTGAAAGGCGAGGACCAATGAGGGAGTCCTGGATTAGGGGGTGTCCGGATAGCCGAACTATCACCGTTGGCCGGACTCCTGGACTATGAAGATACAAGATTGAAGACTTCGTCCCGTGTCCGGATGGGACTTTCCTTGGCGTGGAAGGCAAGCTTGGCGATGCGGATATGTAGATCTCCTACCATTGTAACCGACTCTGTGTAACCCTAACCCTATCCGGTGTCTATATAAACCGGAGGGTTTTAGTCCTTAGGACGAATAACAATCATACCATAGGCTAGCTTATAGGGTTTAGCCTCTCTGATCTCGTGGTAGATCTACTCTTGTACTACCCATATCATCAATATTAATCAAGTAGGAGTAGGGTATTACCTCCATCGAGAGGGCCCGAACCTGGGTAAAAACATCGTGTCCCTTCTCTCCTGTTACCATCCGCCTAGACACACAGTTCGGGACCCCCTACCCGAGATCCTCCGGTTTTGACACCGACATTGGCGCTTTCATTGAGAGTTCCTCTGTGTCGTCATCCTTAGGCCCGATGGCTCCTTCGATCATCAACAATGACGCGGTCCAGGGTGAGACTTTCCTTCCCGGACAGATCTCCGTATTTGGCGGCTTTGCACTGCGGGACAATTCACTTGGCCACCTGGAGCAGATCGAAAGCTACGCCCCTGGCCATCAGGTCAGATTTGGGAGATTGAACTACACGGCCGACATCCACGGAGACTTGATCTTCGAAGGATTCGAGCCACAGCCAAGCGTGCCGCACTGTCTCGATGGGCACGATCTAGCTCTGCCGCCGAATAGTGTCCTGGAGGCCGCACCAGCGTCCGCTCCGACCCTTAGCTCGGAGCCGACTCCGCCGATCGAGGACGAGTGGTTGGACACCGCCTCGGGGCTCACGATCTCTCTGGCGGTGGGCGAACTCCATCCCTGTCCTTTGCGAAGACCGTGACTCCAAGGTGCCAGACTCCTCTCCGGACTCCGAAACATCCGCGCCCCTGCTAATCAAATCCGATTGGGCGCCGGTTATGGAGTTCACCGCCGCGGATATCTTTCAGCACTCGCCCTTTGGCGACATCCTGAATTCACTAAAGTCTCTCTCTTTATCAGGAGAGCCCTGGCCAGACTATGGTCAGGAATGTTGGGATGCGGACGACGAAGAAATTCAACGCCCACCCACCACCCACTTTGTAGCCACTGTTGATGATTTAACCGACATGCTCGACTTCGACTCTGAAGACATCGACGGTATGGACGACGATGCTGGAGAGGACCAAGAACCAGCGCCTACAGGGCACTGGAAGGCCTCCTCGTCATATGACATATACATGGTGGACATCCCAAAAGATGGGAACGGCGATGGAACAACGGAGGATGAACCCTCCAAGAAGCAGCCCAAGAGCCGGCGCCAGCGGCGCCGATCTAAATCCCACCACAGCAAAAACGGTGATTCCGGCACGGGAGATAATAACACCCCCAGACAGTGCCGAAGACAACCCCCTCTAGCAGGATTCAGCACAGGAGGAGGGAGAAGCCAGCCCTCATGATAGAGCGGCAGAGAGGGAGGTGGAGGACGATAATTATATGCCTCCCTCCGAAGATGAGGCAAGCCTCGATGACGCCAATTTGTCGTGCTGAGGATCCCGCCGAGCAGAGGCGTTTCAAACGCAGGCTTATGGCCACGGCAAGCAGCCTCAAGAAAAAGCAGCGGCGGCTTAGAGCTGACCAAGACTTGCTACGACAGATGGATGAAGTCCTTGCGGCGAAGAGTATGAACTCGAGCGCCCCTCAAGAGATACCCAAAACGCAGGCTGCTACCCCAATTAGAGGAAGCAGCACCCAAACCCACATCACCAGTGCATGATGCGGCCGACCGGCCACCCCGTGGCCGCGACAGAGAGGCCTCTAGACCCTCCATTCAAGCCACACCCCCGCGCTGCTCGACCAAGGCACGGGGAAACACGCCAGACCTGCGAGACAAATTGGAGGACAAGGCAAGGCAAACAAGATCGATCTATGGATCATGTGGGCGCCCCACGACACGTGATGATAACCGTCACGCCAGATACAGCAACTCCGGCCGGGCCGAACACAGTAGACAAAGATCATTTGAGTTGCGTCGTGATATAGCCCAATACAGAGGCGCCGCACACCCACTATGCTTCACAGACGAAGTGATGGATCATAAAATCCACGAGGGTTTCAAACCCGTAAACATCGAATCATACGATGGCACAACAGATCCTGCGGTTTGGATCGAGGACTACCTCCTCCATATCCACATGGCCCGCGGTGATGATCTACGCCATCAAATACCTCCCACTCAAGCTTAAAGGACCAGCTCGGTATTGGCTTAACAGCTTGCCGGCGAGAATCAATTGGTTGTTGGGAGGACACTGAAGCCGCATTCCTTGATAACTTCCGAGGCACATATATGCGACCAGGCGACGCCGATGACCTCAGCCACATAATTCAGCAGCCGGAAGAATCGGTGAACAATTACGGACACGGTTCCTAACCAAGAAAAATCAAATCGTTGACTGTCCGGATGCAGAGGCCCTTGCAGCCTTCAAACATAACATCCGCGACGAGTGGCTTGCCCGGCACCTAGGACAGGAAAAGCCGAAATCCATGGAAGCCCTCACAATGCTCATGACCCGCTTTTGCACGGGAGAGGACAGCTGGCTAGCTCGTAGTAACAACTTGACCAAAAACCCTGGTAGTTCGAATACCAAGGACAACAATGGCAGGTCGCGTCGCAACAAGAACAAGCACCGCATTAACGGCGATAATGCTGAAGATACATCAGTCAATGCCGGATTCAGAGGCTCTAAACCCGGTAAGCGGAAAAAGCCGTTCAAAAGAAGTACTGAGGGCCCGTCCAATCTGCACCGAATACTCGATCGCTCGTGCCAAATACATGGCACCCCCGAAAAACCAGCCAACCACACCAACAGGGATTGTTGGGTCTTCAAACAACGAGCAAGTTAAATGCCGAACTCAATGACAAGGGGCTGCATAGCGATGACGAGGAGGAGCCCCGGCCGCCGAACAATAGAAGACAGAAGGGTTTCCCCCCACAAGTGCGGACGGTGAACATGATATACGCAACCCATATACCCAAAGGGGAGAGGGAGCGTGCGCTAAAGGACGTATATGCGATGGAGCCAGTCGCCCCAAAGTTCAACCCATCGCCCTCCTGCCCGATCACCTTTGATCGAAGGGACCATCCCACTAGCATCCGCCACGGCGGATTCACCGCATTGGTTCTTGACCCAATCATTGTGCCAGTTCACCTCACTAGAGTCCACGATGGGCCGGCGGTAGCAACCTGAACCTGCTCTATCGTGATCTGATTGCACAAAATGGGCATAGACCCCTCAAGGATTAAACCCACAAAGACGACCTTTAAAGGCGTCATACCGGGTGTAGAGGCCAATTATGCAGGCTCAAGAACACTCGAAGTGGTCTTGGATCCCCGGATAACTTCGAAGCGAAGAGTTAATCTTCGACATAGTCCCGTTCCACGGCGGCTATCACGCCTTTGCTTGGGCCGAACCACATTTGCAAAGTTCAATGCGGTGCCGCACTACGCATACCTCAAGCTCAAGATGCCAGGCCCTCGAGGAGTAATCACGGTCAATGGAAACACCGAGCGCTCTCTCCGAGCGGAGGAGCATACGGCGGCCCTCGCGGTGGAGGTGCAAGGCAGCCTCTCACGGCAATTCTCGAGTCCGGCCACTAAGCGTCCGGACAACATCCAGCGTGCCGGAGTAACCTACAACAAGACCGCTGGCACGATCCAAGCATCGCCAGCGTAGCAATCCGGCCCCAACCCCCTCGCGAAATTGCGAAGCCCGATTTACGGCGTACATAACTACACTCTGGAGATACCATGGGCATAAGGGGAGGGCACGACCCACGCTGCGCCAGTGCGGCTCAACCGCACTGTGGGCTCCTGATTGTGTCATTCTTTTTCCTTTTCTTTTTCTTACTTTCAGGACTTCGTTTTCCGAAGCCCCGTCGGCACTAGAATTGCCGAACTCACGATGCAACAGCCAGGGAAGCGTAGCTTCGTCAGTGTCCGGTGGTCTCTACTACGAGCATTATACTTGTTTTACATACCATCCCGCAGCTTACCCCTCGAGGGGACATGTTAAATAGTCCCATCCCTTGCTTATCACACTATTTGTATCGTTCTGCTTTCATTGCAGTACCTTTTTGAATAAACAATACATAACTTTTGCCTATTATTGCACTCCTTTCTTTATCTATATATATGTTCATTTCATGACATGTTGCACCCGTACACTTTTGTACGGCCAATACACCAGGGGCTTAAGTACCCCAAAAGTATGGTGTGATAAGTCCGAACACTTTCACAAGTGCGGCACCCCGAATTTATAACATTATATGCATCGGCTCCGAATCATGTCTTGGGTCAATAGTTGGGTTTGCCCGGCTCCCATGTTTTGGTACCTTACGTTCCGTTATATCGGCTAAGGTAGCGCTGGGAGAACCACTGCGATTGTGCCCGGGTTGAGCTGGGTTGAGCACCTCGGTGGAAAAAGCTAAAAAGCCGGCCGTCATTATAGGGCAAGAGCGATTACTGCTCGAGAGGTTTTTCGGGTCCCTAAAGACTTATGCCGCTTAGAGCAAGGAGTCGGCATTGTCCGCCAAAGCGTGGATAGCGCCCGAACTTCGGTCTTCGAATACTAGGGGCTTCACGAAATTTAAAATTATAGAATTCTATGGCTAAGTGAGAGTGTTCAAGCACTATAAGTCCGGTTGCCTTGTTCGTTGCGTTGAGCGCCTCCTCGAAGGACCCAAGAATGGGAACAAGAGCACTCAAGTTTATCCGAACACCCCATCACTTTCGTGGCATGAAATTTGAAATAACGACTTGCCATCTCTCAAATTTGATAAACGACCACACATAAGGTAATATTTTAAATTCACAAGCGTTGCTTAGCGCATATGAACAAGTTTTCAGCGTACAGGGTAACAAATGCGAGTCTATTCAGAAATTACATCTCTGGAGCATTCACCCGCTATAAGGCGGGCACCCTTCATGACGCCCTCATAGTACATTTCGGGCTTGCGATGCTCCTTGCCCTTCGGTGGCCCTTCCGTCACAAGCTTCTCAGCATCCAGCTTGCCCGGGCACTTTAGCACGGGCAAGGGGCCAGAGCACCTTCAATGCAGAAGGAGCGCTTGATGACTTCTATCCATGGACAGGCGTCCACCAGCCGCCGCACTAGCCCAAAGTAGCTCCCAGGCATGGCTTCCAATGGCCCCAGCCAAACTATGAGGCCCTTCATGGCCTGTTCGGCGACCTTGTGGAGCTTGACCAGCTGCTTCAGCTGGTCGCTTAGCGGCACCGGATGTCCGGCCTCAGCATACTGAGACCAGAACACCTTTTCCGTCGAGCTCCCCTCCTTGGCACGGTAGAACGCGGCGGCATCAGACACACTACGGGGCAGATCTGCGAATGCTCCTGGAGAGCTCCGGATTCGGGTAAGTAATAGATAATTCAGTTTCACATGCTTGCTTTGCATAAAGAATGCCTTACCCACCGCTATCTTCTTTAATGATTCAATTTCTTGGAGGGCTTTTTGGGCTTCGGCCTTAGCGGCTTTGGCACTCTCAAGAGCCGAGGCGAGCTCAGACTCTCGAGTCTTCGAGTCACGCTCTGAACTCTCGTGTTTTTCTATGAGAGTCTGGAGCTCTTGCCGCACCTCCGCCACCACGCCTCCTGCTTCTCTCGCTCGGTGCGCTCCGCGGCCGCTTTGCTTTCGGCCGTGGACAACTCTTCCTTCAGGGTCGCCACCTCGTTCGTGGCCCCTACAATACCCACGTTATTCCTGTCATTTTTTGCAACCAAATCCTTTCTATAAGGTATTACTTACCTTCCTTGTCCTCGAGCTGCTTCTTGGCAAGGCCGAGCTCGTTCTCGGACCGCTCGAGGCTCTGCTTCAATGCATTGACCTCCTTGATCAAGGCGGCAGAGGTCGAATAAGAGCCTGCATTCCCATATTGACATACTTATGTTAGAATCCTGCGTATATCTTTTTAGATCCTCGGTCCGGCTTTTCTTCCCGAACACCGAACTAAGCATCGAGAGACTCTCTTGTCTATGCGGTAATATTTTTACATATTCTAAACCTACCTCAAAGCCTGTTAGAAGGCTGGTACAGGCTTTAGTCAGCCTGCTCTTGGCGGACTGAACTTTCTGGATCACCACACTCATAACAGTGCGGTGCTCCTCGTCGATGGAGGTGCCTTTAAGCGCCTCCAGCAAGCTATCCGGTGCCTCCGGATGGACGGAGGTCACCGGCGTCGTAGTCTTACCCTTCTTACGAAGGGGCCGCTTGCCGGACTTCGGAACCACTGAAGGTTCGATGCGGAGTCCGCACAGGGCGGACTTAGAGCCCTATGGGGTTTCGCCCCCCTTTGCACCCGAGTCCGGGAGGTCGCCTTCTTGGCGCCTCTAGGACCACCTCCTCCTGGTTGGGCCTTTTGGGACTCCACCGCGGTGTCGCTCTGCGTCACGAGGGAGGAGGCGGTCGGAAGTGAAGTGCTATTCACATCCGGCGAATTCAGGAAACCGCTCGGCAAGCGGCGAGCTCATCCTTGGGCGGGCTACATGGTTATATTCGGCGTTAGAAGACACTATGCGACAAATAAAAAGCCATGAGCTATTCTGGAGTCCGGACACTTACGATCTCGCCAGGGGCTTGGCCCTTGTTGGCCACTCCTCCTCGTCGTTGTCGGCGTTGGTGGAGAAGTCCGGAGGAAGGGTCCTTCCTTTCTTGGACCCTCCGGCCTCCCCAGTCGGGGCGGCCTTCCTTTTATTCTCTCCCCCCGCTGGGGGAGAGGCTTATTTTTCCTCCTCTTCCTTAGAGGAGGATTCCGCCTCAGAGTCGTCGGACGATGAGTCCGAGAGCACCTGGCGCCGGGAGCTCCTTCGAGTTCCCGTGGCCTTCTTCTCCGGCACCACGTGAGGTGCCGGAGCCCGGCTGCCCTCGATCGGGCGTCCGTGGTCTTCCGGCAGGGCGGACAGTTAATCTGTCCGAATGTCTTCAACCGATCTGTCAAAAGGTTAGGGAGTTTTAGATCCCGCATAGAGTCAAACTATGAAAAAAGAGTCCCATAAAGGGTAAAATAACTTACCTCACTGCGGCACGGACGCTGCGAGCTGAATCCGCGATCTTCTAGATGGCGGATGTGGGAGCCTCGGCGCCTGAACAGCACCTTCCGGGCATCTTCGTACATAGTGTCAAGAGCCTTTTCGAAGTTTGGTGTTGTGCGGATCGAACTCCCACAATTTGAAGGCCCGTTGTTGGCATGGGAGAATCCGGCGGATGAGCATCACCTGGATTACGTTGACAAGCTTGAGATTCTTGTCCACCAGGTTTCGGACGCGGGTTTGGAGTCCGGACAGCTCTTCCGAATCACCCCGTCGGGCCGTCTCTTTCCATGATGTGAGCCGTGTGGGGAAGCCAGATCGAAATTCAGGGCCGCCGCCCATTGAGAGTCAGCGGCGGCTCGGTGATGTAGAACCACCCCGATTGCCACCCCTTTATGGTCTCCACAAAGGAGCCCTCAAGCCATAAGACTTTGGCCATCTTGCCAACCATGGCACCTCCGCACTCCGCTTGGCGGCCGCCCACTACCTTCGGCTTGACATTGAAGATCTTCAACCATAAGCCGAAGTGGGGCTGGATGCAGAGGAAGGCCTCGCACACGACAATGAACGCCGAGATGTTGAGGCTGAAATTTAGGGCCAGATCGTGGAAGTCCAGGCCGTAGTAGAACATGAGCCCCCGGACAAATGGGTGAAGTGGAAAACCTAGTTCACGGAGGAAGTGGGTGAGGAACAGCACCCTCTCATGGGGCCTGGGGGTTGGAATGAGCTGCCCCTCGTCGGGGAGCCGGTGCGCGACGTCGCTGGACAAGTATCCGGCCTTCCGCATCTTTTTGATGTGCCCCTCCGTGACGGAGGAGGCCATCCACTTGCCTCCCGCTCCGGACATAGTTGGAGAAGGTTGAGGTGGGATGTGCGGACTTGGGCGCTGGAGCTCGAGTGCGCGGAAATGGATGAGCAAAGGAGGAAGAAGGCATAGGCGAAAAGGTGGATACTTATCCCCTTATATGGACGGACGATGCTATGCGTCCCCCGCCAGCCTGGTAAAACTCGCTTATCCCCCAAGTGCCGTAATCAATGGTGCGGTTGGGTTACCCACGTCTGTATTGATGGGAATCCCGGAATAAGGGGGCACGATCTCCGCTTTGATAAGACGTGCCAAGGAAACCGCCTCGCTAAACACGCTGAGGTGGAACGGTAAAAAGCGATTAAGTATAAAGGCACGGCCGTGGTGTGATGTCACGCGCCCGCGAATCGTCAGCAGATCATGCAAAGGTTATTCTCTCTGATGTAGTATGTGGAACTTGTTTTGCGAGCCGGACACTATCCTTGTGTTCAAAATCTTCTATGAAGTATTCGGAGGAGGAACCTGCCTTGCAATGCGAAGACAATATCGCGCCCGGACTAAATGCGTCATTGAAGCCTGGTTTAGAGACTCTTGAGGAGTCCTGGATTAGGGGTGTCGGATAGCCGAACTATCACCGTTGGCGGACTCTGGACTATGAAGATACAAGATTGAAGACTTCGTCCCGTGTCCGGATGGGACTTTCCTTGGCGTGGAAGGCAAGCTTGGCGATCACGGATATGTAGATCTCTTACCATTGTAACCCGACTACTGTGTAACCCAAACCCTATCCGGTGTCTATATAAACCGGAGGGTTTTAGTCCATAGGGACGAACAACAATCATACCATAGGCTAGCTTCTAGGGTTTAGCCTCTCTCGATCTCGTGGTAGATCTACTCTTGTACTACCCATATCATCAATATTAATCAAGCAGGAGTAGGGTATTACCTCCATCGAGAGGGCCCAAACCTAGGTAAAAACATCGTGTCCCTTGTCTCCTGTTACCATCCGCCTAGACACATAGTTCGGGACCCCCTACCCGAGATCCGCCAGTTTTGACACCGACAACCAACTTCACTCAGGATAAGTGTACTAGATGTTCCCCTTCAAAATGGCCAATTGTTGGCGCCCTTCCCGCTCAATATTTGGGAAGAGGCCCAGGGCCTCTGCCTATAAACAGGACTAGCCACCCACAGGGTAGAAGGATCGGGAATCGAGAACAGAGCTAGAGATCAAGCAATCTAGAGAGAGAGAGAGAGAGAGAGAGAGCGACCGAACCCCTCCTAGCAGTTCGTCGCACCGGCCAAGAACAGACCCTCGCGAGGCTGTTCTTCCTTGTACTGTTCATCATCAGCCCAAGAGGCAATACACCACACCACACACTTTGGAGTAGGGTGTTACACCACAATGGTGGCCCGAACCGATATAAACCTTGTGTCTCTTGTGTTGTTCCTTTGGTAGTTTAGATCCTAGCGAGGCGACGAGGTGCAGGTAGGTAGGGGGTGAGATCTCCGCGTGCACCCCAGATTTCGAACCTAGAGGGTCTGCCGGAACCCGAAATCTGACATTTGGCGCGCCAGGTAGGGGTGCGCCAGAGCTTTCCCTTCGGCCGACCCGCTCTCCGCCGATATCGCGACTTGCTCTGCGATGAGCAGCGCGCCGCCCACCCCGGCCGCCGGCGCCAGAGCGGGGGCCAGGGGGCTCCGAGCCTTGGCCCCAGCCTTGCGACATGTGCGGTGGCCGAACAAGTTCAAGCCGTAGATGCCCCCGCATTACAACGGCACGACTGATCCACTGGCCTTCCTGCTGGCGTACGAGGAGGCCGTCCTCGAAGCAGGAGGCGACGACAGGGTCATGGCTAACTGGCTTCCCATGGCCCTCACCGGCGCCCCGCGCATGTGGCTGCTCCACCTGCCAGCGGCTTCCGTGGCCTCTTGGGAGGAGTTGCGCAACCTCTTCCTCGCCCAGCACGCTGCGCTGGCGCCCCCGGTCGTCGCAGCTCTCCTGGGCGGCTCGCAGGCGCCACCTTCAGGCCGCCGCATCAAGCCATTCGTCCCCCAGATCGGCGCTGCCTCCGGCTGCAGAGGCTCCCAGTCGGTCGGCGCCCAAGGCCGATCTGGCCTTCAGCTCGGAGGACCACCCCTCCAACTCAGCCTGCTCGGGCGCGCTCCCAATGTTGTGCACCCCCACCATCTGCCAGGTGGCCGTTACCAGGACCCTCATCGACGGCGGTGCGGGCCTCAGCATGCTCTCGGTTGAAGCCTTCAGCCTCCTCCCCATACCCGCGGGCGGCTTCAACCTAAGCGGGCCCTTCTTGGGCGTCGGAGGCGGTTCAGCCCGGCTCCACAGGGCAGATAAGTCTTCCGGTGACCTTTGACACCTCGACAACTTCCGTGCAGAGCTAATCGACTTCGACGCCGCCCCCATCGGCCTCCCCATACAACGCCATCCTCGGCTATCCGGCACTGGCCCGGTTCATGGCTGCGACTCACCCAGCGTACAACCTCATGAAAGATGCCAGAACAGCGGCGTCCTCACCGTGTCCGGATACCGGGGATGCGTTGCAAGTACTCAAGCTCGTCTTCAAAGGCTGTGGCGGCCCAGCCAGCCGCGGCTCGAGCAGCCCCAGGCGAAGGGGGCTGCGCCCGGCCAGAAAAAGCGATTGTTCACCGGGACAAAGGCTGAAACCAAGCAGATAATGGTCGACAAGGACGGATCCACTAACGCCACCTTCACCATAGGCACCAACCTCTAGCCCGAGCAGGAGGAGGCCCTGGTCAAGTTCTTGCGAGCGAACAAGAGGGTATTCGCATGGGAGCCAGATCAGTTGGCAGGGATCCCGAGAGGCGTAATCGAGCACCACCTCAACATGTGCCCCAACAAACGCCCCGTGAAGCAAAAAGCGAGACGGCAATCCACTGAAAAGCAGGCTTTCATCGTCCAAGAGCCCCGCAAACTAGAAGCTGCAGGGGTCAAACGCGCGGTCCGGTACCCAGATTGGTTGTCTAACCCGGTTGTCGTGCCAAAGAAAGGGGGGAAGGAACGCATGTGTGTTGAGTTCACCAACCTCAACAAAGCCTGCCCGCAGGATCCATTCCCTCTCCCCTGTATCGATCAGATCGTCGATACCACCGCCAAGTGTGACCTGTTATGTTTTCTGGACACCTTCTCCGGCTACCACCAGATCAAGATGGCGGTAGAAGACGTGGAAAAAACGGCCTTCTTGACCCCGTGTGGAGTGTACTGCTACACATGCATGCCGTTCGGGCTGCATAGCGCAGAGCGACCTTTCGGTGGTGATGCACATCACCTTGGGTCCGCAGCTCAGGAAGAATGATGAGGCTTACGTCGATGACATTGTGGTGAAGTCTCGGGAGGCCAAAACCCTGATACAAGACCTGGAGGAAACCTTCGCGAACCTCGACGCAGTGAACCTTCGGCTCAACCTGGAGAAGTGTGTGTTTGGGGTCCCCTCGGGCAAGCTCTTGGGCTTCCTCGTATTCCATCGGGGCATCGAGGCTAACCCGGAAAAGGTCAAGGCAGTTGAGGACATGAGCCCGCCGAAAACCCTCAGAGAAATGCAGAAGCTCACTGGGCGCGTGACCGCGCTAGGGCGTTTCATCTCCAAGTTGGGGGAACGAGCGCTACCCTTCTTCAAGCTAATGAAGAAAAAGGGCCCCTTTGAATGGACTGAAGAAGGCGACAAAGGCGTTCCAAGACCTCAAGAGGTACCCTAACCAGCCCCAGTAATGGTGGCTCCGCACCCCCAAGATCCCCTGGTGCTCTACCTTGCAGCCACCCCTACTCTTGCAGCGCAGCCTGGTGGCGGTTAGGGAGGCGTCGGACCAAAGCAGCGGCAGCTGCCGGGTCAAGCGGCGAGGATCAAGGGGCCTCACGAAACCACTACCACAGCCGAAGAAGATCGGCGGCTGGGAAGCACACTCGGGGCGAAGAGACCCCTCCCCGGCGACCAGCCACTTGGGGATCCATTACCTCGAGGCGCCACGGCCTCCGGAGGGCGCCAACACCAACACTCCCAACCTCGTCGAACACCCGTGTGCCCGTCGGCCTGATGTTGCGGGACGCGAGGGCACGGTATCCCATGCCCCAGAAACTTCTCCTCGCGCTCTTGGTGGCTTCGCGCAAGCTGCGGCACTATTTTCAAGGACATCCCATCAAGGTCGTCTCAGCGTACCCCTTGGAAAGGGTGCTCAGGAGCCACAACTCAGCCGGAAGAGTCGCTAAGTGGAACATCGAGTTGCAAGCGTTTCAGCTGGAATTCAGCACCACCAGAGTCATCAAGGGAGCAGCTAGCAACTTCGTGGCGGAATAAACGGGCGCGCCGAGCCTCAAGGCTGGCGAGATCGATCCCTCTTCCCGGGAAGTGAGGCACCGGACGGTTGGGTCATGTACTTGACCAGGCGTTCTCCGGAACCTGGCGGGGAGCTGGCGCAATGCTTATATCTCCTACTCAAGACAAGCTCTACTACGCCCGTGCAGCTCTGTTTGTATACGGAGAAAAGGTCTCCAACAACATAAGCGGAATATGAGGGCACGATAGCAGGCACGAAGGCCTTGACAGCCCTAGGAGTAATGTCGCCTTACCATCAAGGGTGATTCACAACTCCTCGTAAACTTCTCCAACAAAGTATCTGAGCCAAGGGATGAGCACATGGAAGCCTACCTCATGAGAGGTCCATGAGATGTAGAAGCAGTTCTGGGGGCTGGAGTTGCAGCATGTGCCTCGTGGCACCAATCAGGAGGCTGACGACATCACCAAATGGGCATCCAGGCGACTACCTCAGGAGCCTGGCGTCTTCGAGGAATGGCTCTTCAAGCCCTCGGCAACGCCATCGCTGTCAAGCACAGTGCAGCCTCAGGAAGAGCTCCCCCAGCCACTTGCCTCGGGAGCACCAGTCTGTGGCCCGGCCTCGGGAGCGCGTCTGCTCCTAACGCTGGAGCCTCAGGAGGGATGCTGGATCATAGAGCTCCGGAGCTACCTGACACAAGGAACCTTGCCGGAAAAGGAGGAGGAAGAGGAGCGCGTGGTGCGGCAAGCCACGGCGTACTGCATCAGGGATGGAGAGCTCTACCTAAAGCGACCGAATGATGTGTCCCTGTGGTGCATCTCTAGGGAGCAAGGGAAGGAGCTGCTAGCGGACATACACGGTGGAGACTGTGGGCACCATTCGTCATCACGGACCCTCGTTGGCAAGGCGTTCCGCAGCGGGTTCTATTAGCCCACTGCGCTCAGTGACGCCGTGGAACTGGTAAAGGCTTGTGAGGCCTGCCAATTCCATGCGAAGCATATCCATCAGCCGGCGGGAGGTCTGCAAACTATACCCCTCTCGTGGCCATTCGCAGTCGGGGGGCTGGATATCCTGGGCCCATTCCCACGGGCGCCAGGAGGCTATCGTTACCTCTACGTCGCCGTGGAAAAGTTCACCAAGTGGGCTGAAGTGGAAGCCGTCCGCACCATCCCCGCAGGTTCTGCGGTCAAGTTCATCAAGGGCATCGTAAGCGGTTCGGGTGCGAACCGCATCATCACCGACAACGGTTCGCGGTTCACCAATAACCTCTTCAAAACATATTGTGCTAACCTTGGGGCGCGGTATGCTACGCGCCTCGGTAAGCGCACCCAGCGAAAGCAACGGTCAGGCCGAGCGGGCCAACGCGGAGGTCCTGAGGGGCCTCAAAGAAGAAGCTGGAGGCCTGCGGCAGAGGCTGGTATGATGAGCTTCAGTCCGTACTGTGGTCCATCCGCACGACCGCGACCAAGCTGACTGGCGAGACCCCATTCTTCCTGGTCTATGGAGCTGAAGCAGTCCTCCCTCACGAGGTCAGGCTCATTCCGCACAGGTCCTGGCGTTCGACGAGGCACAGCAGGACGCCATGCGGGGGACGGACCTCGTGCTGGGGGAGGAGCATCGTTGGGAAGCCGCGCTACGAGCGGCAAGATACCAACAAGCATTGCGGCGATACCATTGCCACAACATTCGCCCCAGGACTCTTGAGGTAGGGGACCTCGTGCTCAGATGGGTTCCCTCCAAGGAAGGACTGGATAAACTATCTCCCATGTGGGAGGGCCCGTTCAAGGTTGTTCATGTTTCCAGGCCCGGCTCCGCGTGCTTGGAGACTTCGAGGAGGGTGCCCGTCCGAGCAGCTGTGGAACATCCAGCACCTCCGGAGGTTTTACCCCTAAAAAAGCCCAGTGCCTGTGAAGGAGGCAAATGCTTGTGAAGCGCTGCATTTTGGAAAAGGCCTGGTGCCTCTGAAGAAGGCAAATGCCTGTGAAGCGCTGCGTTTTGGAAAAAGGCCCGGATCCTGTGAAGAGGGCCAATGCATGTGAAGCTTATCTGTCTATCAAAGGCCCGGTGCCTGTGAAGAAGGCAAACACCTGTGAAGTTTATTTTTCTGAGAAAGGCCCGGAGCCTGTGAAGAAGGCCAATGCCTGTGAAGCTCGCTGCCTGTGACTCTCATGTAATGATGAGTTGGGGCTGTACACGCCCCGGAGTCTCAGGAGCGCTGGCCTCGAGCCACAGGGCTCCCTCCCACGCCCAGTGGCAGCACTTAGCTCCGCGCTGGTGAGAAGACGTCGAAGACTAGATTAGGTGCCGGACGCGGCTTTTCTCATTTGCTTTCTGCAGTTGGCTTGTTCATTCCCAGTTGAAGTTTTATTGAACTGGTTTCCGTCTTTGGCTTGTGACTTTTTGCCGTCTTCACTTTCCTGCCCCAATTTATCTCGTGCGAGTCTCGCGAGGGAGCAACACGGGCACCCTCGCGAGTGTTTTCTGCCCCTATTGTTTGAGGCTTCCCCAACCGGGTCTACCACGGAAGCGCCCCCCCAGTCCATGCCCCACGGGCACCGCGACACGAACACCGGACCTAGGTCGGTCGCCTACACGACTGAGGTCGGAAGCTACCTCTCCTAGCTAATCTTTGTAGGGCATGGAGCGTTCGACGAGGCCTCGGCCTCGGGAGGCGAAGACCACGACATGTCGCCCCCAAGCTAAGTAATTTCTACGCGCAGGCGTGCGGCACAGAAGCCTAATATGGAAATAGTGGGAACAGTACAATAATTAACAGCAATAGTCCAAGCACGCCCCCGCGGGGCCCAACACTACTGTCTCCTTGCGCAGGAAAAGGAAAAGAACAAAACATGCGCGACCCGCCTGACACCAACTCGCGGCGAGAGCTCGAACTGCCTTCGGAGCTCAGGCGGACTCCCTCTCACGCTTCACCGACGCGCGACGGCGGGCAGCCCCGCTAACTCCCTCCAGGCGGGCGCGGGGACGCAGGGGCTGGTCGCGGCCACCGCTGGAGGAGCCGCTGTCTGAAGAAGGGACGCCAAAGCTCGACGAACCCCGAGCGCCACCGGCCACGCGCGCGCTATCCTCCTCATCGTCGCCGGGGCTAAGCCCACGGCCGCGGTCGTCGTCCTCGGGGCAGCACGCAGCGCGGCGACCGTCTTCCTCGAACACCCTCACGTAGAGGGTGGCATCGCCGTCGAACTTGAAGTGCAGGGTGCACCGCCGACTCAGACCATGCGCGCGCAAGCGTTTGCCCGGCCAGCGGGTCAGAAACCACACTCCCGGCTGCGGAGACTTCCAGCGAAGCCCAGGAGGCCCGGCTGTAGCAACCGTCCGCCTGGAGCCAGAGGCCGCCTGGAGCGCCGGCCGGAAGTTCACCCAAGAGGAAGCCGGGAAGCTGGAGCCGGGTGCTGGTCGGCTCCGCCGACCATACGATAAACTCCGGCAGCACCTCTGCCAAGCGGAAGCGTGGCCTAAGGCGTCGCGCAGCCCTAGCACGCCCCCCATCAACGGCCTGACGCCCGTCGCTGCGCGGGAGATCGCCTCCATGGCCACGGAAAGCCGCCACGGGAGCCAAGGGGTGCTTGCGAGGACGGCCTCGACCGCGCTTGGCCGAGGGAGAGTCAGGCTCCACCTGGCGGGCCTTCCCTTTCTCCGCGGCCGAGAACCTCTTCGGCGGAGCCATGGAGGAGAAGAAGAGGCGAGAAGAGATGGACTGGAATGGTGCACGCCGTTCCGTACTTATAGCCGGGGAAGGCCAACCGGCGACCTCCACGATTGCAGGTAATCATGACCCGCTTTGCATGCAGGGACTTGTCAATTCGTGCAGTCGCCGAGGCGTCATGGGGAAGCAGGGGCGCCCTCGTCCAATCAACCGCCACACGGCGCCCGAGAGCCGCAGGCTTTGTTAGGGGCCCATGCGCTCGAACTTGCCCTTCGCTTCTCTGCTCCAGCCAAGTCCAGGCCGCCTTGGGCTCGGGGCTCTTGTCGGGCGTTCCAGGAGCAGGGGTACCCAGACTTGCACCGCAGCCTGCGGCGTGGCTCAAGGGGTGGCCTGAGATGGCCCATCTTCATCGGCACAAGCTCAAGACCCTCGCGAGGGGCCAAGCCTCGCGAGGCGGACGACAGGAAGCTTCCTCAGGCACGGCCTCGTCAGGCTGGCTCGCGAGGAGGCGGAGAGATCAAGGCGGGGTACCTCACGAGGTGCCCATGACGCCAGCCATGACGACCAAGGGCGCCAGGCGGGCGCCAGCCCGCGCAGTGTCCTCATTTCCTCTTTGGTGTAAAGGAGGCAAACGCAGGCGAGAGTATCAAGCAAAGGCATCCATTTCGGTGCCCAAGACCGTCGCAACGGCAGGAAGGAGGTCATCGTGGAGCCCAAGCCGGCGTCACCACCAGAGCCTTTGACAGGCGAGGACCAACTTTAGTTAGGATAAGTGTACTAGATGTTCCCCTTCAAAATGGCCAATTGTTGGCGCCCTTCCCGCTCAATATTTGGGAAGAGGACCAGGGCCTTGCCTATAAATAGGACTAGCCATCCACAGGGTAGAGGGATCGGGAATCGAGAACAGAGCTAGATATCAAGCAATCTAGAGAGAGAGAGAGAGAGCGTGACCGAACCCCTCCTAGCAGTTCGTCGCACCGGCCAAGAACAGACCCTCGCGAGGCTGTTCTTCCTTGTACTGTTCATCATCAGCCCAAGAGGCAATCCACCACACCACACACTGGAGTAGGGTGTTACACCACAATGGTGGCCCGAACCAGTATAAACCTTGTGTCTCTTGTGTTGTTCCTTTTGTAGTTTAGATCCTAGCGAGGCGACGAGGTGCAGGTAGGTAGGGGGTGAGATCTCCGTGTGCACCCCAGATTTTGAACCTAGAGGGTCTGCCGGAACCCGAAATCCGACACGGCAAGCTGCGGACCTGCTGAGAAATCTACCATGTATAGATCATCTTTCCGGTACCCTTCAAAGACTAGAGACTTTTCAGATTCCATAAGCACAAGACAACGATATTTTCCAAATATCATAATCATGTTCAAGTCACAAAGCATTGAGAAAGACATTAAGTTGAAGCCAAGGGATTCAACAAGCATCACTTTATCCATGTGTTGATCCTTTGATATTGCAACTCTACCTAGACCCAATACCTTGCTTTTACCAAAGGTCGGCCAAATGTGATGTGACTCTTGTCAGATGGACGTAAAGTTGAGTCCATGAGAAGACTTCGATCGCCAGTCATATGATTAGTGCATCCGCTATCCATAATCCATTCTCAAGCATGAGGTTACCCTACATTACAGTTAGGGGGATAGGCTTCACCAAGAGTATTGTGAAGCATAAACATTTGACGGGCAAGAGGATTATTGAAGCTCAGATCAAGATTAGGACTGATAGGATGAATGGCAAACGATTCAGGAACAAAATACATAGTGAGACCATTTTGGCATTTGATCTTGCATACCAAGATGTTTTAGGTCCCCAACAATAGCATCGACGCCTTTGATTTCCGGTGGAGACCTTTCCTGCAAAGAAAGTTAATTCTTCTTAACCAGCCACATCTTCGTGGGTGGCTTAGAAGCAATGAGTCTAAGTGCAGCATCTCGAGAACTTGACTTTGGAGCCCTAGCAAATAGCCTTGCAGGAGATGAATGATACTCATACGAATAAGCATAAAAGTTCTTAGTTCTATGAACATAGCGGTTTGAAGACACACGCTCATATTCATTAGTCTGAGTATGGTTTCACTGCAAAACATTGGCGTTAGGGTGACTCAGGTGAGTCCTCTGTCTGTATGAAGCCTTTGGGCCATATGAAGTCTTAGGCCTGGGTTTGTCTTCTTCCCAGGTGGTGTCATGATGACATTCACTGGAAGATTCTCAAGACAACTTTTGGGAACCCAGATCTTCTTCATAGGTGGCCCATTCCTGCAGTTATTACCAATATACCTGGCAAACACTCCACCATTACGATTCTTAAAGTAGTTTATAGTTTGCATCAAAGGATTCATCAATGATAATAGGGTTAGCACAGGTAAAGCCAGATAAGGTGGATGGGTCCACTGAAGGTCCCTTTGCAGCAACCCATGTGGTTTTGGGGTACTGCTCAGGCTTCCAGTAGGAACCATCAACGTTCATTTTCCTCTCGAACCCAACACCCTCTTTCCTAGGGTTTTGGTTCAGAATCTGTTTTTTGAGGACATCGCATAGTGTCTGATGCCCTTTCAGACTTTTGTACATCCCTGTTTCAAGCAATGTCTTCAACCTAGCATTTTCATCAGCAATAGTAGTGGTATCCTCAGCAGAGGGGTTAGTTACCACATCAGCAGTTGAAGATAATGCAACAGTAGCAGCAGTAGAACATTCAGCAATAGAGGTAGCGTTGTCACGCTCAAGGAACTTTAGACACGGTGGTTCAAATCCTTTCTAAGCAGAACTGATCTGTTGAGCGCGAAGTGACTCATTCTCTTTTTGAAGATCTTCATGAGCCGCTCTCAATTTCTCAAGCTCTTGCTTCCTTTGAAGATAATCATAGGAGAGCTTTCCATGAGTGGTTGACGACTTTCAAGTTCCTGGTACTTAGTATGAAGGTTTTTTATGTCTTCAACTAAGGACTGAGAACGTGTCATTTCCGCGTCCAACAGGTCATCGCTTTTGTCTAACAGTTTTTGAGTATGTTCCATAGCTTTCTGTTATTCGGTTGCAATTTTAGCAAGTGTTTTGTAGCTGGGTTTGGATTCACAATCAGAGTCATCTTCACTTGATGTTTGAAAGTAAGCATTGCGTGATTTTACCTTGGCACCACGTGCCATGAAGAAGTAGGTGGGAGTAGAGTCGTGCTTGTCATTAGCTTCAGCGTTGGTGACGGAGCCATTGTTCTCAGTGTTGAAGATAGACTTGGCAACGTAGGCTGTGGCTAGAGCCAGACTTGCAACGCCAGGGTCGGACTCCTCCTCAGACTCCACCTCCGCCTCCCCAGAAGCAGACTCCTCCTCTGAATCCATCTCCTTGCCAACAAAAGCATGAGCCTTGCCAGATGAGCTCTTCTTATGAGATGAAGACTTGGATGAGGACTTGGAAGAATACTTTAAGGATTTCTTCTTCTTCTTGTCATCAGAATCATATTCCTTGCTCTTCTTCTTCTTCTTCTCATTGTCCCACTGTGGACACTCAGAGATGTAGTGTCCTGGTTTCTTGCACTTGTGACATGTTCTCTTCTTGTAGTCATGAGTGGAGGGTTCATCATTTCTTGAGTTGGATCGTGAAGACTTTCTGAAGCCCTTCTTCTTAGTGAACTTCTGGAACTTCTTCACAAGTATAGCAAGTTCCTTTCCAATGTCTTAAGGATCATCAGAACTGCAATCAGATTCTTCTTCAGATGAGGAAACAGCTTTTGCCTTCAAAGCGCGAGTTCGGCCATAGTTGGGACCATAAATATCTCTTTTCTCAGATAGCTGGAACTCATGTGTGTTGAGCCTCTCAAGTACTCCCTCTGTTCCTAAATATAGGGTGTATAGTTTTTGGCACGGAAATTAAAGAACGCATGTGGAGGGAAAATTTCACAAGTTTTGGGCGAGACTACACCTGAATAATTGACATGAGAAAATAGAGGAGCTTGCCCTATGTAAGGAAATGTAATCAAATCCCTCAAAAAAGTTATCCAAATGAGTGATGCAAGGCAATACACCTTATATTTCGAAAAAATTCTCAAAAATCTATACACCTTATATCAAGGAACGGAGGGAGTATATCAAACGGATCGAGTGTCTTGAAGTCAGGGCGTTCTTGTATCATGAGGGCAAGGGTGTCAAAGGAGCTGTCAAGTGTTCTCAGTAGTGTCTTGACGATTTCATGCTTGGTAATCTCAGTGGCGCCGAGCGTACGAAGCTCATTTGTGATGTCAGTGAGGCGATCAAATGTGAGCTAGACATTTTCATTGTCGTTTCTCTTGAAGCGGTTGAAGAGGTTGCGAAGAACACTGATCCTTCGATCTCTCTGCGTTGAGACGCCTTCGTTGACCTTGGAGAGCCAGTCCCAGACTAGCTTCGACGTTTCCAGAGCATTCACGCGGCCATACTATCCTCTGGTCAGATGACCACAGATGATGTTCTTGGCAGTTGAATCCAGTTGAATGAACTTCTTGACATCAGCAGGGGTGACACCTTCACCAGTATTAGGAACGCCATTCTTGACGACATACCAGAGGTCAACATCAATGGCTTCAAGATGCATGCACATCTTATTCTTCCAGTAGGGATATTCAGTTCCATCGAAGACGGGGCAAGCAGCGGAGACTTTGATTATCCCTGTAGTCGACATAGCTAAAATGTCGGATTTCGGGTTCCGGCAGACCCTTGAGGTTCGAACACTAGGGTGCGCGCGGGATCTCGCCCTCTACCTACCTGCACCCCGCCGCCTCGCTAGGATCTAAACTACGAAAGGAACAACACAAGAGACACAGGGTTTATACTAGTTCGGGCCACCATTGTGGTGTAATATCCTACTCTAGTTTCTGGTGTGGTGGATTGCCTCTTGGGCTGATGGTGATGAACAATACAAAGAAGAACAGCCTCGCGAGGGTCTATTCTTGGCTGGTGCGATGAACTGCTAGGGGGAGTTCAGTCGCTTCTCTCTATCTCTCTGCCGATTCCAGATCTCTCTCTAGATTCCCCCCTACCCTATGGGTGGCTAGTCCTATTTATAAGCAGAGGCCCTGGGCCTCTTCCCAAATATTGAGCGGGAAGGGCGCCAACAATTGGCCATTTCGAAGGGGAACATATGGTACACTTATCCTGACTAAAGTTGGTCCTCGCCTGTCAAAGGCTCTGGTGGTGACGCCGGCTTTGGCTCCATAATGACTTCCTTCCTGCCGCTGGACTGGTCTTGGTCTCGTTGCACCGAAATGGACGCCTTTGCTTGATGCTCTCGCCCGCGCTTGCTCCCTTTGCACCAAAGAGGAAAGGAGGACACTGCGCGGGCTGGCGCCCGCCTGGCGCCCTTGGTCGTCATGGCTTGCCTCATGGGCACCTCGTGAGGTACCCCGCCTTGATCTCTCGGCCTCGTCGCGAGCTAGCCTATTGAGGCCGCGCCTGAGGAAGCTCCCTGTCGTCTGCCCCGCGAGGCTTGGCCCCTCGCGAGGGTCTTGTGCTCGTGTTGATGAAGATGGGCCGTGATGAGCCCCCCTTTGAGCCACGCCGCAGGCCGCAGGCAGGCAAGTCTGGGGACCCCGTTCCCGAACGCCGACAGAGCCCGGGCCCAAGGCGCGCCCGGATTTGGCCGAGCAGAGAGGCAATGGGGCAAGTGCGAAGCACTGCGGGCCCTAACAGCCTGCGGCCTTGGGCGCCGCGTGGCGGTTGATTGGACGTGGGCGTCTCCACTTCCCCATGACGCCTCGGCAACTGCACGAATTGACAAGTCCCTGCATGCAAAGCGGGTCATGATTACCTGCGATCGTGGAGGTCGGCGGTTGGCCTCCTCTGGCTTTAAGTACGGAACAATGAGCGCTCCTCTGGTCCGCCTCTGCTTGCTTCTTCTTCTTCCCGGTTCTTGCTCCGTATTGCTACAATGTCTCCGATCCGCCGGTTCTCCGCGGCAGAGAAGGGAAAGGCTCCTCGAGAGGGTCCTGACCCGCTCCCGCCGAAGAAACGGCTAACGCTCTGCCATCGGGACGAGGGTGCCCACTAGGTGGTGCCGAGGCCCTGGTGCGAGCGGCTACCGCCGGGGTTCCCGCTTCCCTTGTATGCCCAGGTCGAAGGCTCTGAAGGGGTTGATGCCGAACGTCACAGCCGCGCCCGTCGGCGCCGGCCGGCGAATCACGCGAAGGTCTTGCGTCGTTCCTCCCGGAGTCCATGCCGAGGGTTCCTCACGGGAGTTCGTACTCCATGCCGCCATGCCTCCTCGGTTTTGGATTCGCCTTCCTCCCTTCTTCGCGTCCGCGATTCCGCGGGGAGGACCCCTGGAGCTCTGGCTGCAGCACACCGGCTGCGGCACCCTCGCAACCGGGGCAGAAGTTCAGGTCGTTGCCCCGGGCGAGGTCTTCATGACTCGAGGCTGGGGTGAGATCGCCCGGGTCTGCAGGACAAGGGGCGATCTCGTGATCCACCTGGAGTACGACGGCGCTTTGGTCATGCTCTTCAAGATCTTCGATGCGGAAGGGCGTCGACTGGAGTGCTGCCCCGCGAGGTGTTCGAGGCCCCACAGTGGCGAGGGCCAGGCCCGCTGGCCGCTCTCTCGGCAGCTCCTCAGGCGGTGGAGGCATCGGAGGATCCAGCGACTCCGCCGAGCTCTTCGCGACTCCGGAGACGAGCGACGACAGCTACGGGCCCCCGAGCCTGCGCCGCTCTCGGAGCAGGGCGGACCCGGCAGGTCGTCGCCGCCCCTGATCTGGATGGGGTTGGCACCGGTACCCGATGGCCCGCTGTTGATGATGGCGTCTTTTGCAGGAGCGCATATAGTTAGTGTTCTTTAGGATCTACTCCCTGCGAGGAATCAAAAGCGCGCCCCGTGGGGTTTGTAAGGTGCCTGTGGCCCTGTTTGTTAATATGATCCTTGTTGTGAATCAGCGCAAGTTGCTCATCCCGCCTTAGCTCAGTTCTCCCTTTCGAACCTCGCGAGGGCTTGATGCTCTGCGCCGACAGGTCCTAGTCTCAAGGCAAGCTTCAGCCGTCATTTGGTATGCCAGGTCGCGATGTCGTGGTCAAGGCCAGGAGGTGAGCGGCCCGAGGTCCGGTAAGAGCCCCTGAGTCGCGATGCTCAGGAGGTCCCCCTTAGCGCCCAAGCGGCCATCGTTCGGTGAGAAAGGAGAGCGATGTTGCTAACTCGGGATTGCGTTTGGTGAGGGGATGGTGCCGTGTTAGTTAATGCTTCCGGAGGGTGACTTATCTCGAGAATCAGGAGTCGCTTCCTGGTGCGTTGCCGGGTCCTTGCATCGGCAGGCGAGGGGTCGCTTGGCGAGGTCCTCACGTGTCCCTCCCCTCTCGCCTTTGCTCCCCTTTCTGCTCTACGTCCTCGGGTCCCGACCCTCGAGCGAGTCTCAGCCGTCGCTGGTATGCCAGGTCGCGATGCCGTGGGCAAGGCCAGAGGGTGAGGGCTGGAGAGCCAGTAGGAGCCCTGAGTCGCGATGCTCAGGCACCCCCCTTTAACGTGCAAGCGGTTCGCGCGGGTGAGAGTGAAGGAGACACCATGGGGGCCTCGCCTGACGCTGCTCCTTGAAGAGATCCTGTGGGATCATCAAAAAAAGAACGAAAGTTCACCATTACGACCGTCAGTCAGCCGTTGGTTGCCCCGGAAGGGTGATGAGGCACTGAAGGCTTGACGAGGTAACGCTATGCGGGGCTGCCGCGGCCAGAGCTCAGCCATTCAGGTTTGTCGGCGTTGCGGGGACGGACCCTCGCGCAAGCGCCGCGCCGTTAGGGAGAAGCTCCATCAGTTGGTGTCAGTCGAGCGGGCAACTGGGTCAAGCATGTTAATCACGAAGGAGTAAGCCCATTTATATAAGCGCAAAGGAGACGAACATCGCTCGGTCGGACCCGAGCGACTTGGGGATGATGCAGCCCGAGGGGCGCCCCCAACAAGGTAAGCTAAGAACAGGAAGTAAAAGGGATACACGCCGCAGGGACGGACCCACACGGCCTGGGAATAATGCAGCCCAGGGGCGCTCCACCGGAAATGAAACTTGAACGATGTCACCTGGTAGCGTTGAAGACGAAAGGTTGTTGGTGCGGCAGACTCGGTGGGCTCCGGGAGCCGATCCTCACGAGCCGCCAGGCCCAGGGGCCTCGGGAAGCTCCGGAGGCGCTGGTGGCTCCTCGTGGACCATCTCCATCTCCGCCAGGGCTGCGGAGCGCCTGGCCTCTTGAGCTTCCAGGATGCCCCTCATGAGGCGCTGGTACGTGGCAGCTGCGTTCGGCAAGCCGTAAGGCATGTGAACGTAGCTGTGGGGTGGACCTTCACAGCGCCCCACGCGAAAGGGCCAGAGGCGCTCCTAAGAGGCAGCTCGGTTGAGCCCTGGTATGTCGATGCAGACACGCATCCCACCATCCTCGCCTGGATGGGGAGCCACGACAGGTAAGCGGCGGCTGCCACTCATGACTCTTGACTCTTGCAGCTCCTGAACGATCTTGCTGACGAACTCCTGAAGGTTTGGCCCTTCTTGGCTTGCTCCTTGAGGGAAACGTGCTTCGAAACACGCCTCCAAGTGGTGCCCAAGCGCCTCCCTCGTGACCCTAGCAAGGTCGGTGGCCCTCCAGGGGGAGCTCCCGAGCCCTGCCTGAGGAGGGTGCCGGGCGCGCTTTCCTATGCGATAGAAGGAGGTTCCCCCTGAGCAGGCGAGGACCCTGAGGGGCCTGCCTCCTGAGGGGCCGGGCCGGATGATGTCTTCTTCTTCTTGGGAGCGGTCTTGGGAGGCCTCCTGCTTCTGCGATCCGGGTCCTCCAGTGATGCAGCCTGGAAGGCTCGCTCCAGGGAGCACACCGCGTCTTTCTCTTCGCAGGGCACCGTGATGACTCCACCACTTCTTGGCATCTTGAGGACGTTGTAGCCGTGGTGGGTTACGGCCATGAACTTGGCCAGTGCTGGGTACCCGAGCATGGCGTTGTATGGCGGGTGAATGTGGGCGACGTCGAAGTCGATGAGCTCGGTGCGGTAGTTGTCGCGTGCGCCAAAGGTGACAGGGTGGCGAACCTGCCCGATCGGGACCGTGGAGCCGTCGGTGACCCCAAAGAAAGGCTTGGTATGCTGGAGCTGATTGTAAGGCACTTGGAGATTGTTGAACGTTTCCATGGACAGGACGTTGAGCCCTACCCCGCCATCGATGAGGGTCTTGGTGACTAGCACGTTGCTGATGATTGGGGAACAGAACATCGGGAGGACTCCGACTGTGGCCGCACAATTGAGCAGATCCACTGAGCTGAACGTGATGGTGCACGCTGACCACCTGATGGGGCGTGTGGCTTCGAGCTTGGGGAGGACTGCATTCACTTCGCGGTCGAACTTCTTGAAGATGCGTTGAGAGGCTGGGGCTTGAGCTTCGCCCAGGATGCAGCGAAGATCGCTGCGGCTCCTGAAGCCCCAGCCCTTCGCCGATCTGATGATGGTCTTCATTTCTCCTTGGCTGCGGTGGCAGAGGAGGGAGGCCTGCGTTGCCTTGCGGGCGATCCTCATGAGGCTGATCCCTCCAGCCTCCCTCGCAAGGCAGGTCTTGCCAGCGATCCTCGCGAGGTTGGTCGCGCCATCCTTGGCGAGGGCCGCGGTCTTCCGAGCGTCCTGCGTTCCTTCCTCCTCCTCGGCCGTAGCCCCGGTCGCTGCGGTCGCGACATCGGCCGATCCTCCCTTCTCGCACGGCTCGGAGTTCTTGACATTCACTGGTGTTGTGGGTGTGGAGGTCGTGGTACACGCAGTACCGGCCGCCCTTGGAAGACTCGGGCTGATCTCTGCCCCGCTTGGTGTCCGGTTCTGCCGCGAGCACGGCAGCCCCCTTGCGCTTCACGTCCTTGACCTTGGGTTTCTTCTCTTCTGGGTCTGCGGCTGGCAGCTCGAGGAGGGAGATACGCCCTTCCTTGGCCCTGGCGCACTTGGTTGCCAAGTTGAACAGCTCCAAGGAAGTGCACAGATCTTCATGCATCGCCAGCTCCTCCTACATCTTGACGTCGCGCACACCGTCGGAGAAGGCGGAGATGATGGCCTCCTCGGTCACCTTGGGAATCTTGAGGCGTGCGTTGTTGAAGCGCTGGATGTACTTCTGCAGGGTCTCTCCTGGTTGCTGTTTGATGCGGCGCATGTCGCTCACGGCAGGTGGCCGGTCGCGAGTACCTTGGAAGTTGGTGATGAAGCGGGTACGCATCTCGTCCTAGGAGGAGATCGTGCCTGGGGCCAGGTTCAGGAGCCAGGTGCGAGCCCCGTTTTCGAGCGCCATGGGAAACCAGTTCGCCATGACCTTTTCGTCCCTGTTGACGGCTTCGATGCCCAGCTTGTAGAGGTGGAGGAACTCTGCGGGGTCGGTCGTACCGTCGTAGCGAGGAGGCAGGTCCGGCTTGAACTTGTCGGGCCACGCAACGCTGCGCAGCTCGGGGGTGAAGGCTCGGCAGCCTGATGTGTCCACCGGATGCCTTGGATGACGAAGAGCTTGGTCTTGCGGGTCCCCGTGCGCTGCAGCTGGGGGCAGCGCGGGGTCTTGACGTACCGGAGCAGGAGCGTGGTCGCGACGAGCTGGAGCGGGGAGCACTCGGGCAGCTTCTTGCGGGCGAGGGACCTCCTGACAGCTCTGCTCTTGCCGCGCTGGCGCCGGACGGAGTGGGTTCCGCCCAGGGACCACGCGCCTTGGGGCCAGGGCGCCTTCTTGAGGGGGAGGCGGCCGAGGCACCCCCGGAGCTTTGTCGCCCGCGCAGGACGGGGTTCGGTGCGGCCAGACGGCGGGGAGCCCCTGCGGCGCTGGACGAAGCTTCGGCGGCAGCGGTCGAAGCTACTCTTCATAGACGTCGTGCCGACGGGCGGTAGCAGGAGCTCGTTTACGCGATGAGCGCAGCTCGAGCCTCCATGGCGCGGAACGCGCGAGACGAAAACCAGCCGAAGCGGCGAGGGGGTAGCAAGGCGGCCGTCTTGCCTCACGGAGGATGTTGGGGCGATGCTTGCTGCTCGTTCCCGCCCGGGCCGGTGGCGGCGTTGACGGCAGCGCATGTGGAACGACGAGGGCGCCGCCACGGGAGCCGTCTGGGCGGACGAGTGAAGCGAGAGCGGCTCGGCGCTTCGCACAGGCCCGATGGCGTCGGAACATGGATGCGGTGGTCGACGGAGAACAGGGCGACGGAAGATCGAATCACGGCGCCCCTACAGCGCGCCAAATGTCGGATTTCGGGTTCCGGCAAACCCTTGAGGTTCGAACACTGGGGTGCGCGCGGGATCTTGCCCTCTACCTACCTGCACCCCGCCGCCTCGCTAGGATCTAAACTACGAAAGGAACAACACAAGAGACACAGGGTTTATACTAATTCGGGCCACCATTGTGGTGCAATACCCTACTCTAGTTTGTGGTGTGGTGGATTGCCTCTTAGGCTGATGGTGATGAACAATACAAAGAAGAACAGCCTCGCGAGGGTCTATTCTTGGCTGGTGCGATGAACCGCTAGGGGGAGTTCAGTCGCTTCTCTCTATCTCTCTGCCGATTCCAGATCTCTCTCTAGATTCCCCCCTACCCTGTGGGTGGCTAGTCCTCTTTATAAGCAGAGGCCCTGGGCCTCTTCCCAAATATTGAGCGGGAAGGGTGCCAACAATTGGCCATTTTGAAGGGGAACATATGGTACACTTATCCTGACTAAAGTTGGTCCTCGCCTGCTAAAGGCTCTGGTGGTGACGCCTGCTTGGGCTCCACAATGACTTCCTTCCTGCCGTTGGACTGGTCTTGGTCTCGTTGCACCGAAACGGGTGCCTTTGCTTGATGCTCTCGCCTGCGCTTGCTCCCTTTGCACCAAAGAGGAAAGGAGGACACTACGCGGGCTGGCGCCCGCCTGGCGCCCTTGGTCGTCATGGCTTGCGTCATGGGCACCTCGTGAGGTACCCCGCCTTGATCTCTCCGCCTCCTCGCGAGCCAGCCTGATGAGGCCGCGCCTGAGGAAGCTCCCTGTCGTCCACCCCGCGAGGCTTGGCCCCTCGCGAGGGTCTTGAGCTCGTGTTGATGAAGATGGGCCGTGATGGGCCCCCCTTTGAGCCACGCCACAGGCCGCAGGAAGGCAAGTCTGGGGACCCCCGTTCCCAGAACACCGACATAAAACACCAGGTGGTTAAACCAAATCACACAGAACAAGGGAGTACCTTGCTCTGATACCAATTGAAAGTGCTAGTTATCGACTAGAGGGGGGGGGGTGAACAGGCGATTTTTATGAAAGTCTTCAAAACATGGAAGTTTCAAAGACAAACAATAGAAATGACCCTATTGATATGCAGTGGAAGGTAAACTACACTAAGCAAGCCATAGTCAAGTATGCATTGAAGTGAAAGCACGAAGACTAATAGCAGCTAGGTAGTAAGGATTAGGATGGAAGATGGTATGAAGCCAAACAACGATAGTAGTCAAACAGTGAAGACAAATAGGTAAAGCAAACAGGCAATGACTTCACGAAGACAAACTCTAAGTAAAGAGAGGGAGAGGATAGAACCAGTCACTTGTTGAGGACACATGATTTGTTGGACCAGTTCCAGTTGCTGTGACAACTGTACGTCTGGTTAGGGAGGCTGAGATTCAACTCAGAAGACCACGTCTTCACCTTATTCCCCTTGAGCTAAGGACACCCAGTCCTCGCCCAATTACTCTGGTAAGTCTTCAAGGTAGACTTCCAAACCTTCACAGACTTCGTTCACCGGCGATCCACAATGATTCTTGGATGCTCAGAACGCGACGCCTAACCGGCTGGAGGATTCACAGTCCTCAAGTGTAACAAGTCTTCAGGTCACGCGGACAGTAAGACTTCAGTAATGCCTAACACTCTTTGGCTCTGGGTGTTCGGGCTTTGTCCTCGCAAGGATTTCTCTGTCTCAAAGGCTTCGAAGGTGGGTTGTTCTTAAACGACAAAGCCGTGCACTAACTCTGAGGAGCCACCAATTTATGTTGTAGGGGGTGGGCTATTTATAGCCACTAGGCAACCCGACCTGATTTGTCCGAAATGACCCTCGGTCACTAAGGAACTGACACGTGTTCCAATGGTCAGATTTCAAACACACACGGCAACTTTACTTGGGCTGCAAGTAAAGCTGACTCATCCAGCTCTGGATAAGATTTGCTCTCATTGTCTTCGCTCGAAGACATAGGATTTTGGTTGAGCATCACTTCAGTCACTCTGACTTTGTTCACTTGGACCCCACTTAACAGTACGGTGGTTCCTATGACTCAACAAAGAAGAAACGGAAACAACAAAACAACTAAGTCTTTGCGCTCCATAGTCTTCACTCAATGTCTTCTCACGTCATAGTCTTCAATGTGAATATCTTCATATACCACCATTGTCGTCAATGTCTTCATACATTTTTAGGAGTCGTCTCCGGTAGGTAAACTGAATCAATGAGGGACTACTACCTGTGTTATCCTGCAATTCTCACAAACACATTAGTCCCTCAACCAGGTTTGTCGTCAATACTCCAAAACCAACTAGGGGTGGCACAAGATGCACTTACAGTTACGAATGTAGGAATACCTGGAGCACCATGAGGTTAGCTGACAGCAGGTAGATGCAGCCATATAAGTTTTGTGTGGTGCTACCAAAATTGAGGTTTGTATCCCTTCCCATTATGAGAATTCTTCTTGAAGTTGGTAGAATGTGACGGCTTGTTCTTTGCATCAAACTTGCCTTTCCCCTGAGATTTGTTCTTGTTGTTTTGGGGCTGGTTGGGCTGGAAGTTCTTCTCGTGTACCATGTGGGCACTAGAAGCTCCCTCAGTGAACTGAGCACGTGTGTCTTTTGCTCTCGCCTTCTCTTCAAAATGAAGAGTGCTAATGAGATCCGAAATGGAAAACTCATGTCTCTTGTTTTTCAGAGAAGTAGCAAAATCTTTTCACGAAGGTGGAAGCTTGGCAATGATGGTCCCAGAAAAAAAGTTGTCCGACAACACACACTTGAAGTACTCAAGTTCCTTAGCGAGTGATTGTATATCATGAGTCTGCTGAACAACAGAGCGCTCATCAGTCATCTTGTAGTCACATAATTGCTCCATGACGTACAACTCGTTGCCAGCGCCAGAGGCCCCAAACGTGGCCTCGAGCGCAGCCCACATGTCTTTGCCGCTGTCAAACGACATATATGAATCCACAATGGAATCGTCAAGAAAACTCAGCAAGTCAGCTTTGAAGAAGGTATCCATGTTCCCAAAAGCTTCCTGCTGCGTAGGATTAAGATCGGCCCCCAGGCTTACCCTTAGTGGCGTCATGGCAGTACATGATTTGAAACCAATATACTACTCTTATGCGCCACCTTTTATATTGCACCCCCTTAAAAGTAGGCGGCTTCAAAAGCGCAGCAAAACCACTCAGAGTAAATTGCCTATAATCAGGTTTTTGGATTGGATTGTTGAATATATGAGCAATTTACTATGAGAGGTAATCCGAATCAACAGTAACTAGATCATGACGACAATTGCAAAGATCAAAGTAATGATGTGGACTAAACCAGGAGGACAGAATCACATCTTTATGCAGCGAAGCAGAACATTGTCGTTGATGTTGTCACTCATGTCGTTGATGAAGAGGTTACCGAGGTCGGGGAAGAAGGCTATCGTTGAGGATGTCATCGCTGGCAGCTAGGGCAGAGCCTATCAAGTCGGTCGTGCGAGCTAGTAAGACCAAGTATAATAGTAGGCCTTTGTCCCAAACCCCACGTCCAAGTCAATAATAGCCCCACTATCCAAAAGAATCAGAAACGGCTGAGTAATTAAGGCGTCTGTTAATTATTAATTAATGACTTAATAAATTTTCTGACTCACACCACACTTAGAGCATGGTTAATAGTATAGCCAACATCCGGCTATATGAATGACACATCATCTAGAACCAACCTAATACGTAGCCTGCTTACAATACATAGTCCCTTTAGTATAATATTGTATTATTAATAACGGCCCCACCTTTTTTCTCACAAAGTATGTGTAGTCTGAAATGCCGGGCGTGCAGCGGGCGGTGCCCTCGGTCGGCGTGCCGCTTCAACGGCGGAAGCAGTGAGAGGTCGCGTCGCCCTGACTTGCCATCAATGTGGAGCGGCGGGCTCAGTTGGCGCCGGGCGGGAAGGTTTTGATTTTTGATTCAGTTGTTGTGGTGCTACCGTCCAATATTCCGTGTGATTGTTTGTAGAATAAAAAAAGGAGGTACTCCTACTTATGTACTACCTCCGTCTCAAAATTCATGTCTTACATTTATCTAGATACGGATGTATCTAACACTAAATGTGAATAGATACATCTGTATGTAGACAAATCTAAGACAAGAATTTTGGGACAGAGGGAGTAGTTATGTTACTCCCAGTATAGCTATCCTAAGGTTAGTAGGTGACCTTGCGCTTGGCTCTTCGCCTCTTCCGGAAGTAGAAAAATAATGGTGGTACTACAGTAACTTCTGGCAATCTGACACCAAATGAAATGCTGCACGTCCACCGCTTGTAAGCAAAAGTTTCTCCTCGTGCTGAGAGCCACCGCGCACGCATTGGCGACGGAGAAGGCGTAGTAAGCAAGCTTCTCGTCGTTCTGCACGTTGACGGGAGACATCAAAGTTATTTAGTAGTACGTACTCTCTCCAAAAAAGGGTTGACCATGTGATGGCTACCATCCCGTGCTCCGTCGTTGAGTACATGCACTATTCACGTGCTATCGAGGAGAAATATTGCATAGTAGGAGTAGTTGCCATCGAAGTGCATGACTCACTTACGCACTGCTTATCTGATTATATCCATTTTGTTGCATGACATGTTCACCTTGATGCTAGATATCTCGTGTGTTGGAAAAAGGATGAACAAAGCTCACGTAAAAAAAAGAGTGGAAGAACACATATTCCCGACGACCGAGAAGGAGCAAGGAACCTCGCGGTGGAGCGTCTGCAAGGAACCTTGTGCGTTTTCCCCTGTTTTTTGCCGCCTGCCCGCCTATAAACAAATAAAAGAAGATGAACTCTTCGCTAACCACTAGAGACGATACATCAGGATGCTAAGTTGAAGAAGTTTTATTAGTTGAGAAATATGCACATTCTCCTACTAAACCATCTCGACTGGGCTCAATCAAACCATCTGGTGGGCATATGGCAACACATCCCATTGGAGCTAGTTATGAGTTAGTTATACGGGTTTAAAGGAGGGGTTTGATGGAGGCGAGGAGGCGTGTTCAGCCGGGCGTGCAGCGGACGGCGCAGCACTATTCGATTTGACAGCTACTACTAGTATATTATAAAAAACAAAGAAGAGTAGTAGAGATAGAGATAAGAGTAGAGACTAGTGAGGAGCACCATCTACTGCTTCGTGGGCTCTACTCCTACGCTCCATTCGGCGGCCGCAACGTCCACTACAGCCAGTCCCTCCTGTGCTCCATTCAAGGTATTTGTTGAAATTTGGGAGCGCACTCGCGGCTCTTGGCAGCGGCGACGACTTCACCGACGATGACTTCTTCCCTGACCTCGGCAACCTCTTCCTCAATGACATGGGTGACAACCTCAACACCAACTGTGCTGCTCCCGTTGCATCGTATGTGTTTCTGTCCTTCCTGTTCAAAATCGTGGTAGAATTCATGTTTCTAGTTTGTGTCCTAGATTCAATATGTTCATCTACTATGCTAGTTCACATGATTAGTTTAATCTCGGTCATAGTCGTCATGATTTTTTTTGTGCTTATTCAGACTAAATCTCATAGTAACTTGCTCGTATATTAAACTAGCGCACCGTCCCCTACAGCCACTCCCATTTCATGGACGACCTGCTCGATGCCTCCAAGGAGCCCTTCGTCTACTACTATGAGTGCCCGATATCGTTTTGGGGCTCGCCGGCGGACATCGTGCATCACCTCACGCAGGTGTGCGGCGATCACTATTGGCCCTTGGCGGAGAAGATCAAGTACGAGACGTGCTACCCGTTCGCCGTGCCGGAGTCCCTGGAGGATCACCGCCGCCTGCTAGTCTCGAAGGAGGACGGCAGCGTCTTCCTCTTGATCGTGGGCACCGGCGAGGCCCGCGCAGGCCGCCGCCCCGTCTCTGTATTATGCGTCGGTGAAGCGGTTCGGCTCTGTTTCTGAGGCCGATGTACGGGTGCATGCTCACTGTTACTACCCCTCGGAGGTACGTGGGCGGCGATACTGGCTACATCAAGCTGACTACAACTATGCCGAGCTGGGACCTTCCCACCGATGTGGACATGGAAGACACATGGTATGATTTGGCCCCCAACGCGGTGCACGGGCACTCCAAGGAGGTTCACCTGGACATATGCATTACCAAGTTAAATGTTGATCATTAATCTTCGTTCAATGTAATCCGTTGTCTAAGCATGTGGAGACTTCCATGCATGATCTTGCTCTATTGGAGTATCGCGCATGAATAAATTTGTATCCATTTATGGTTTAGTCTAGAATCTTCCATGTATCAAATTTTTACTACAGTACTGGTGAAAGACTTATAATGAACCATTTCTTACATCTCCTCTGCCCCCTTCCAAGTCATCCTGATTTAATCCCTCCATCTAGGTGTATAAGGGCATGGTTAATACTTAATTGTATAGCCAACTGTTGACTATAAGAAAGTGCCATGTCATCTGTAGCCAACATGTATAACTATGGATGCTCAAAAACTAATTCTTAAAGATCATTTCTTGCACAATAAGTGTTATTTCTTCACAAGTTTTGGATGCAGGTTGAACAGTTGAACGCTTTTGTTTGCAAAAGATACTTTTTTATCTATTTCACCCGGATGTTTGCGAGCTCTAGAGATGAAATAATACCCGAAGAAACCTATCGATACCCGTTACACATGAGATGACCCTCACATCCTTTGTCAAAATAAACAACTCCCCGATCAATGCATTTTACTGTTCCATGCAACGCACGGGCACCTTACTATAGATTAGTATGACCAAAAATTGAACGAACATTATATATAGTATGATAAATTCTGATGCATGTCACCTAAGATTATATCACTGAAAACTATGTTCAAATACGAATCCAATGATATAGTTTTTGTTGACATGCACTAGCATTTTGTCAGTTAAATCTCCAGTCAAAGTCAATGGGGGACTAATAAATCACGACCGATGAAGTACTAGTGTAGAGGGCGGCGCTCCACGCGAGTCTCACCCCGCTCGTGGCGCGACAGTAAAGCCGTCATATCACAAAACCCAACCACTCCCAGTACTAAGTGGCCTGGTAAAATAAAAGGACAAGCAACCATCACATCCCTCTGTCTTGATTGTTCTAGAACACAGGTGAGGTAGCAGCAGTGTACTATTCACGTGAATCCTACTGATATTGGCCGTCGGAGTAAGAAGATCAACGGTTATGATTGATGTTCTTAGTCCTACTTAAGATTGGTACACTATATAGGTGTTTGGAGAGGAATTGGCCAGCGCGAGGCGGTTCTATAGGTGGGCTGGTGGCTTAAAATAAGGGAAAACGTGCGAACCAGCTAAGACGAGGGAGGGAAGCTTCTACGGCCCTGTTTGGTTCATAAGTCATAAGACTTTTTGTAGTCCCAACTAAAAAGTCCCTAGTCCCTAAAAGGTCCTTTGATGTTTGTTTCCAGGGACTAAAATGTCCCTTGTCCCTCCCTAGAGGTTATTAAATAACATGTAAAAGACCATGTTACCCCTAGTATACAGAAAAATAACAACCAAACAACATCATGAGGCAGTGGGGCAATGGGTGCAGCGAGGGGCATTGTCGAAAAAGTCCCAAAAAGTCCCAAAAAATACTCTCCTTGAGAGTCTTCTTCATTTAGTCCCAAAAAGCAACTTTTAGTCCCTAGTAGTCCCTCCTGTTTGGTTAAAAAGTCTCTAATTGGGATTTTTTCTAGTCCCTACACCAAAAAGTCCCTGGAAACAAACAACCCCTACATTCGCAGGGGACATGGCATTGGCTATTGGGCTGCAACATGCGAGTAGATGTACACCCTTCACCGGACGGAGGGGGTAAGTCATCTTTGGTTGTGAACCGTGACCAAGAAGGAGGGAAAAACAAGAGAACTTAATGTTTATTTGCTAATTAATAGCATTGCATGCAATGAACTAACCACTGCACGTCGTGTGTTTGGTAGTCTCGAGTCATTGAAAATATGCACGCCCACATCTCTTATTGGTTGATATGTCAAGAAACAAGAAACTAGGTGGGAGTTAATGCACCAGGCCTAAGTGCTTTCAGATTATTTGGTTTTCGTAAAGTGACTTGTACACCTAGATGGAGGGAGTACCTTGCTCATGCAAATATGAAATGCTTAGAGCCAACCTAAGATCCAACCTATTATATGAGTATTTTTTATGATGACTCTAAATGAGGTGGCATCTAGCCAACAGCCGGCTACATTGGAGCACTCCGGCAAGGCCTAGAGGTTAATTTGAGAACAAGTACCTCGAGGTTGATTTGACACACATGAATTATAAGTTGACAGAGGTCATATGACATTTTTTGGAAACATGTCGTAATGTAACACGATAGACCTTCTTTCAAGTCAATTAGCATGTTTTAAAAAATAAAAATTATTAAAAAGTAACACAATAGACCTTCAATTAACATGTGTTAAAAAAACAAAAAATGTCAAAAATTACAAAACAAAGATAACTTGGGAGTTCTATTAGATGAGCTATCGGTAGGGAAGTTGGTCCTTGCTGATATAGGATGCCTCTTCGTATCATTTATGGCATACCTGGATGACCGCCTGGTGCCAACCAATAGTCCCCTGCGAATGTAGAAGCTTCCCTCCCTCATCTATAGCTAGTTCGTACGTTTTCTCCTATTTTTTGCCGCCTGCCCACTTATATATAGAACCGCCTTGCGCTGGACAATTCCTCTCCAAACACCTAGGGAGGCGGTTGAACCGAACAAGTATAACTTGTTTCTAGTGGGTACATTGACGTGGCATCGAAAGGGTGTGATAGCTGACTCTTGAAAAATAATTAACTACCATGTTGGCATACATGAGCATTGGGCCCACTTGTCGACGTCTTTGAGCCGGAGGAAGGAACGCAAGACAAAATGGAGCATGGAAGGGTGCGAATCGATTGGCTCACGTGTGATGTTCACTGAAGCAATACACTCAGATACTACGCTAAAAAATCAAACACGGCCGATTACACTGTGAGTAGGTGACCGTGCGCTTGGCTCTTCGCCTCTTCTGAAAGTCGAACAATGATGATGGTACTATAGTAAATAGTGTACAACTACTAGTAAGAAAAGCTTCTCCTCGTTTGCGAGTAGACCGGACACATCAAAAGTAGTGCATTAGTCTTCAAAAAGGGTTGACCATGTCCATGACTACCATCCCGTGCTCCGTCATTCAGTTTGTGCTTCTCGTCGTTCTGTGAGTTGACGGGACATGATACGTCTCCGTCATATCTACTTTTCCAAACACTTTTGCCCTTGTTCTGGACTCTAACTTGTATGATTTGAATGGAACTAACCCGGACTGACGTTGTTTTCATCAGACTTTCCATGGTGTTATTTATGTGCAGAAACAAAAGTTCTCAGAATGACCTGAAACTCCACAGAACATATTTTTTTTAAATATTAAAAATACTAGAAGAAGAATCCACGTCAGGGGGCCCACACCCTGTCCACGAGGGTGGGGAGCGCGTCTGCCCCCCCCCCCCCCTGCGCGCCCCCTACCTCGTGGGCCCCCTGACGCTCCACCGACCTCAACTCCAACTCCATATATTCGTGTTCGGGGAGAAAAAAATCAGAGAGAAAGATTCATCACTTTTACGATACAGAGCCGCCGCCAAACCCTAAAACCTCTCGGGAGGGCTGATTTGGAGTCCGTTCGGGGCTCCGGAGAGGGGAATCCGTCGCCATCGTCATCATCAACCATCCTCCATCACCAATTTCATGATGCTCACCGCCGTGTGTGAGTAATTCCATCGTAGGCTTGCTAGACGGTGATGGGTTGGATGAGATTTATCATGTAATCGAGTTAGTTTTGTTAGGGTTTGATCCCTAGTATCCACTATGTTCTGAGATTGATGTTGCTATGACTTTGCTATGCTTAATGCGTGTCACTAGGGCTCGAGTGCCATGATTTCATATCTGAACCTATTATGTTTTCATGAATATATGTGAGTTCTTGATCCTATCTTGCAAGTCTATAGTCACCTACTATGTGTTATGATCCGGCAACCCCGAAGTGACAATAATCGGGACCACTCCCGGTGATGACCGTAGTTTGAGGAGTTCATGCATTCACTATGTGTTAATGCTTTGGTCCAGTACTCTATTAAAAGGAGGCCTTAATATCCCTTAGTTTCCATTAGGACCCCGCTGCCACGGGAGGGTAGGACAAAAGATGTCATGCAAGTTCTTTTCCATGAGCATGTATGACTATATTTGGAATACATGCCTACATTACATTGATGAATTGGAGCTAGTTCTGTGTCACCATATGTTATGACTGTTACATGATGAACCGCATCCGCCATAATTCTCCATCACTGATCCAATGCCTACGAGCTTTTCACATATTGTTCTTCGCTTATTTACTTTTCCGTTGCTACTGTTACAATCACTACAAAACCCAAAAATATTACTTTTGCTATCGTTACCGTTACTTCCATACTACTTTGCTACTAAATACTTTGCTGCAGATACTAAGTTATCCAGGTGTGGTTGAAGCGACAACTCAACTTCTAATACTTGAGAATATTATTTGGCTCCCCTTGTGTCAAATCAACAAATTTGGGTTGAATACTCTATCCTCAAAAACTGTTGCGATCCCCTATACTTGTGGGTTACCAAGACTATTTTCTGGCGCCGTTGTCGGGGAGCATAGCTCTGTTCTTTGAGTCACTTGGGATTTATATCTGTTGGTCACTATGAAGAACTAGAAAGACGACAAAACAAAAATTTATCCCTCAACTACGAGGGGTGGTAAGGAACTGCATCTAGCTCTGCACTTGATTCACCTTTTGTTTTGAGTAAGCTTGCGACACCTAAACCTGCTTCTACTATTCATTCTGATATGTCACATGTTATTGATGATGCCACTTCTGCTATGCATGATACTTATGATGAAACTACTTCTATGCTTGATACTATTGTGCCACTTGGTGAATTTCTTGATGAACAACTTGCTAGGGCTAGAGAGGATGAAATTATTGAAACTGATAATATTAAAGATAGTGATGACGAAGAATCTCCCCCTAATAAATATGAAATACCTGTTGTGCCTGAGGGTTATGTTTTGGATGAAGAATCTGCTGGAGCCATTTTAGCTTGCAATAATAAAAGTGATCTTAAGAAGTTATTAGCTAAATGGAAGCAGCGATCTCTTAATGCTAGAATGAAACCTGGCCCTGCTTTTGCTACGTCACCTATCTGTGTTACTGATAAGGATTATGAATTCTCTGTTGATCCTGATATAATTACTTTGGTTGAATTTGATCCTTTTTATGGCTATGAATCTGAAACTGTTGTGGCACATCTTACTAAATTAAATGATATAGCCACCATGTTCACTAATGATGAGAGAACCCGCTACCTTTATATCCTTAAAATATTTCCGTTCTCATTAAAGGGTGATGCTAAGATATGGTTTAACTCTCTTGATCCTAGTTGTGTGCGTAGTCCCTAGGATATGATTTATTACTTCTCTGCTAAATATTTCCCCACTCATAAGAAACAAGCCGCTTTAAGGGACATATATAATTTTGTGCAAATTGAAGAAGAGAGTCTCCCACAAGCTTGGGGGAGGCTTATCCAATTACTTAATGCTTTTCCTGATCATCCGCTTAAGAAAAATGAAATACTTGATATCTTTTATAATGAACTAACCGATGCTTCCAGAGATTACCTGGATAGTTGTGCTGGTTCTGTTTTCAGGGAAATAACACTCGATGAAGCTAAAATTCTATTGAATAATATGTTGACAAATGAAAATAATTGGACACTTCCTGAGCCAACTCCTGAGCCTATTCCTAAGCCAACTCCGAAGAAGATAGGCGTTCTACTTCTCAGTCCTGAAGATATGCAAGAGGCAAAGAAATCTACGAAAGAAAAGGGTATTAAAGCTGAAGATGTTAAGAATTTACCTCCTATTGAAGAAATACATGGTCTTAATTTACCGCCTGTTGAAGAAACATATGATCCTAATCCTGCACCTATTAAAGAAACACATGGTCATGATAACCCGTCACAGGTAGTAAAGGTAAATTCTCTCTATAGATTTGATGAAGGTGATATTCCTCACTATAAGTCTGCTAGACAATGCTTAGAAGAGTTTGATAATTTTATTATCAAACAAGAAAACTTCAATGCTTATTTTGGTAGACAATTGAAATACAATTCCGATACGCTTGAACATTTGAGTAATTACATGGTTAATGTTAAGGGTGAACTTAAACTCATTAGTAAACATGCTTCTATGGTTACCACTCAAGTAGAACAAGTACTTAAAGCTCAAAATGATTTGCTCAATGAATTGAATAGTAAGAATAATGATTATGTTGTTAGAGTGGCTACTAGAACTGGTAAAATGACTCGGGAACCTTTGTATCCTCAAGGCCACCCTAAGATAATTGAGCAAGATTCTCGGAGAAATAATATTGATACACCTAGTCCTTCTAAAAAGAAGAAAAGAAAAATGATAGGACTTTGCATGCTTCTAGTGAACCTATTGTTGAACCACGTGAGAATCCAAATGATATCTCTATTTACGATCTTTGAAACACAATCTGGTAATGAACATGAACCAAGTAATAATGTTAATGATGATGTTCATGATGATGCTCAACCTAGCAATGATAATGATGTAGAAATTGAATCTGCTGTTGATCTTGATAACCCACAATCAAAGAATCAACATTATGATAAGAGAGACTTTGTTGCTAGGAAACACGGTAAAGAAAGAGAACCATGGGTTCGTAAAACCATCCTTTTCCTCCCAAACCATCCAAGAAAAGGATGATGAGGATTTTGAGCGCTTTCTTTGAAATGATTAGACCTATCTTTTTGCGTATGCATTTGGTGATATGCTCAAAATGAATCCTTATGCTAAGTATATGAAAGAAATTGTTACTAATAAAAGAAAGATACCGGAAGCTGAAATTTCCACCATGCTTGGTAATTATACTTTTAAGAGTGGAATACCTAAGAAACTAGGAGATCCAGGGGTACCCACTATACCATGCTCCATTAAAAGAAACTATGTTAAAACTGCCTTATGTGATCTTAGAGCCGGTGTTAGTGTTATGCCTCTCTCTTTATATCGTATACTTGATTTGAATAAGTTGACACCTACTCAAATATCTTTGCAAATGGCTGATAAATCAACTGCTATACCTGTCGGTATTTGTGAGGATGTGCCTGTTGTGGTTGCAAACGTTACTATTTTGACGGACTTTGTTATTCTTGATATTCCCGAGGACATTAGTATGTCTATTATTCTTGGAAGACCTTTTTTGAATACTGCGGGGGCTGTTATTGATTGCAACAAAGGCAATGTCACTTTTCATGTTAATGGTAATGAGCATATGGTACACTTTCCGAGGAAACAACCTCAAGTTCATAGTATCAACTCTGTTGGAAAAATTCCATCGATTATTTTTGGAGGTTTCAAATTTCCTCTTCATACTGTCAAGAAGAAATATGATATTCTTATTATTGGGGATGTGCATATCCCCGTTAAGGTAACATAGTGTTATTCGAAATTTCTCCGGTTCCATGTTATTCGGAATGAGTTTGTTAACAAGACCTGATCAACCTTGTTAGTGGATTCCTTTTGATGAGCATGAGATGGATGAAACTAGAAAGCACAGCCTTCTGTACCCTGTCTCTACTTTCTGTTATTTAGTTGAAATAAAGTAAAAATTGTATTTTTCTGTCCGTTTTCTGATTTATCCGTGCAATATAAAAATACCCCAAAAATAGAAGTTCTCCAAATGCCCTGCCAATTTAATATGATTTTTTCTGGAATATTTGAGAATATCTGGCACTAAGAACACAGCAAGGGGAGCTAGCACCTAGCCACGAGGGTCCAGGACGCGCCCACCCCTACAGGGCGCACCCCCCTGCCTCGTGGGCCCATGGTGGCTCCCATCCACTTATTCCTGCACCCACACACTTCTTCTTCCTCCCAAACAAATCACCATCCAGCTCAAGCACGAGTTCTAGCTCATTTTGCTGCGATTTTCGATCTCCTTGCTCAAAGCACCTCTCACAAAACTGCTTGGGGGATTGTTCCTTGGTATGTGACTCCTCCATTGATCCAATTAGTTTTTGTTCTAGTGCTTTATTCATTGCAAATTTGTGCTGCCTAGGTGACCATGTTCTTGAGCTTGCAAGTCAAATTTATATGGTTCCAAGTAGTTCTAATGCATGATATAGGCTCTAGGCACTTATAGGAGTTGTTGCTATCAATTTTGTTGAGCTTGGTTCACTTTTATTTGAAGTTACTAAAAATTTCAGAAATTTTTCAGAGGAAAGAAATATGCTTAGGAAAATGTACCAAGGTGGTTCTTCAAGGAAGCAAGGACCCAAGCTTGCAATGCGTGATGACGCTGAGCCACCAAGGGACGCTCCAGTGCGGCCTTGTGAATGGCCTTCAGAGGACTTTATGGATCGAGCGGGAATCAAGGAAGAATTTAACGCATATTTGCGCAACGCTGATCTTGTGAGCTTCGAGGAGGAAAAGTGCCTTGATGCCACTATCTCACTAGTTCCTTTATGAGGAGGTTTGAATTTTCATCTTCACGCAATTCTCCAACTGTCCTGTTTGATCTTTATGAAAAATCTTATACGATGGACTTAGAGCATTTTACTACTGCTTGCAAACTTCCACAATGGGGTAGTGCTAGTGAACCTCGCAAATCCAAATTAAGAAATTTTCTTGCTAGTATAACTGTGGGGGAATCTAGAGATATAGCACAAGCTACCATAGGGAGCATTAATTTTCCTGCTATACATTATTTTGCTCTCTTCATAGGTAGGTGCATAAATGGTAAAGATGAAGCATGTCATATGTGTGTCCCTGACCTCAGTATTCTTAGGAGTGCTGTGTTAGGAGACAAATCTTATAATTTGGGAGCCATCGTTGCACATAGGTTGCATCATAATAGATTTCTTTGGTGGAATTTATGCAACCCGCTTAGCTGAATTTCTTGGTCTAACCATACGTAATGATGATATTGAATTTCCTCCTACTTACCTAGACTTTAATGCTATGGTTCACCACCAGTTTGTCAAGTGAACCGCCTCTCCAGTATCTCTTAATCTTTGACAGACATCGTGCTGTCCATATTACTCTCCCTGCTCCTGCCTTCTTCTATTATCAGGCAAAAGGAAGACATTTTATTACCAGAGAGGAGGCAGATGAGTACGAGAGGAGGGCGGAGGCAGCTCACCGTCACGCTGCAGCTCAGGAGGCAATAGCCTCTACATCTCAGTACGATCCCAGGTACAACTATGGATATCCGCCAGGCCATCCGTGGCAATAAACCAACTAAGGCCAAAAGCCTAAGCTTGGGGGAGTACGTATTTCCCACCGACATTACATTTATGTTCACACACTCATTGGTAGATGTCGGTGCTCATACTTTTTCACTGTAATATCCATGCTAGTTTATTTTCCTTTTCTTGCTTTCTTCTTGTGTGTTTGTTAAACCTTAAGAAAAACAAAAAAAAGTTAGTAGTAGCTTTTAGCTAGTTTACTTTTCTTGCTGTAGTAGTAATAATTAAGAAGAAAACCCAAAAAGATTTCGTGTTTTTCTTTTGCTTGTTGGGAGCTTTCCCGTGTAAATAGTTTTTTATTTTGTTTTCTTTGGGGGTCGATAGGAGAAAGATCATAATTGAATTCTTGAAGTGGCTCTTATATGCATTATTGTTGATTTAACCAAGAGCCCATATTGCCTTGTCTTCTCCTGTTTATTGAATTCTCGCAGATTCCAGCTTAGTCCAATGCACGTGCACTCTTATTATTATTCACATCATTCGGTCGTGCAAGTGAAAGGCAATTATAACGATATATGATGGACTGACTGAGATGAGAAAAGTTGGTATGAACTCGACCTCTCTTGTTTTTGTAAATATGATTAGTTCATCGTTCCTGATTCAGCCTATTATGAATAAACATGTTTGCAATGACAATTAGAGATTATAGTTTCTTATGCAATGCTTGATTAACTATGAGTTATAATGGTTTACCTTGCGTGCCAACATGCTATTAAAATGGTTGTGATGTGGTATAGTGTGGGTGGTATCCTCCTTTGAATGATTTAAGTGACTCGACTTGGCACATGTTCACACATGTAGTTGAAACAAATCAACATAGCCTTCACGATATTTATGTTCATGGTGGATTATATCCTACTCATGCTTGTACTCAATGTTTATTAATTTTAATGCATGTTCATGACTGTTGTCGCTCTCTAGTTGGTCGCTTCCCAGTCTTTTTCTAGCCTTCACTTATACTAAGCGGGGATACTGCTTGTGCATCCAATCCCTTAAACCCCAAAGTTATTCCATATGAGTCCACTATACCTTCCTATATGTGGTATCTACCTGCCGTTCCAAGTAAATTTGTATGTGCCAAGCTCTAAACCTTCAAATGAAATTCTGTTTTGTATGCTCAAATAGCTCATGTATCAACTAGGGCTGTCTGTATTTTCCATGCAAGGCGGGTTATTCTCAAGAGGAGTGGACTCCGCTCCTCACTCACGAGAAAATGGCTGGTCACCGGGATGCCCAGTCCCATGCTTTGTGCAAACTAAATCAAAATAATTGCAAACAAAACACCCCCTGGGGCTGTTGCTAGTTGGAGGCACTCGTTGTTTCGAGCAAGCCATGGATTTATGCTTGTTGGTGGAGGGGGGAGTATAAACTTTACCATTCTGTTTGGGAACCGCCTATAATGTGCGTAGCATGGAAGATATTGCCATCTCTTGGTTGTTATGTTGACAATGAAGGTATGCCGCTCAAAATATTATTTATCTCTATTTCAAAATCGAGCTCTGGCACCTCTACAAATCCCTGCTTCCCTCTGCGAAGGGCCTATCTATTTACTTTTATGTTGAGTCATCACCCTCTTACTAAAAGCACTAGTCGGAGAGCTGCTGTCATTTGCATCCATTACTATTAATTTATATTGGGTATGACTATGATTGGATCTCTTTTACCATGAATTACAATGTCTAGTCAGCCCTTGATCTTTAAAGGTGCTCTGCATTTATGTTTTGCGGTCTCGAGAAAAGCTCTTTGAGATACCATCTTGTTATATCATATCATGATTGTTTTGAGAAAGTGTTGTCATCCGAGATTTATTATTATTGCTCGCTAGTTGATTATGCCATTGATATGAGTAAACATGAGACCTAAGTGTTATTGTGAATATGGTTAGTCATAATCTTTGCTGAAAACTTGAATGCTGGCTTTACATATTTACAACAACAAGAGCAAACAGAGTTTGTAAAAGTTCTTCTTTATCACTTTCAGTTTATGAACTGAATTTCTTGAGGACAAGCAAAGGTTTAAGCTTGGGGGAGTTGATACGTCTCCGTCATATCTACTTTTCCAAACACTTTTGCCCTTGTTTCGGACTCTAACTTGTATGATTTGAATGGAACTAACCCGGACTAACGCTGTTTTCAGCAGACTTTCCATGGTGTTATTTATGTGCAGAAACAAAAGTTCTCGGAATGACCTGAAACTCCACGGAACATATTTTTGGAAAATATTAAACATATCGAAGAAGAATCCACGTCGGCCGGGCCACACCCTGTCCACGAGGGTGGGGGCGCTACCGCCTCGTGGGCCCCCTGACGCTCCACCGACCTCAACTCCAACTCCATATATTCGTGTTCGGGGAGAAAAAAATCAGAGAGAAAGATTCATCGCGTTTTACGATACGGAGCCGCTGCCAAACCCTAAAACCTCTCGAGAGGGCTGATCTGGAGTCCGTTCGGGGCTCCGAAGAGGGGAATCCGTCGCCATCGTCATCATCAACCATCCTCCATCACCAATTTCATGATGCTCACCGCCGTGCGTGAGTAATTCCGTCGTAGGCTTGCTGGGCGGTGATGGGTTGGATGAGATTTATCATGTAATCGAGTTACTTTTGTTAGGGTTTGATCCCTAGTATCCACTATGTTCTGAGATTGATGTTGCTATGACTTTTCTATGCTTAATTCTTGTCACTAGGGCCCGAGTGCCATGATTTCAGATATGAACCTATTATGTTTTCATGAATATATGTGCGTTCTTGATCCAATCTTGCAAGTCTATAGTCACTTACTATGTGTTATGATCCGGCAACCCCGAAGTGACAATAATCGGGACCACTCCCAGTGATGATCGTAGTTTGAGGAGTTCACGTATTCACTATGGGTTAATGCTTTGGTCCGGTACTTTATTAAAAGGAGGCCTTAATATACCTTAGTTTCCATTAGGACCCCGCTGCCACGGGAGGGTAGGACAAAAGATGTCATGCAAGTTCTTTTCCATAAGCACGTATGACTATATTCGGAGTACATGCCTACATTACATTGATGAATTGGAGCTAGTTACTGTGTCACCCTATGTTATGATCATTACATGATGAACCGATCCGCATAATTCTCCATCACTAATCCAATGCCTACGAGCTTTTCACATATTGTTCTTTGCTTATTTACTTTTCCGTTGCTACTGTTACAATCACTACAAAACCCAAAAATATTACTTTTGCTATCGTTACCGTTACTTCCATACTACTTTGCTACTAAATAATTTGCTGCAGATACTAAGTTATCCAGGTGTGGTTGAATTGACAACTCAACTGCTTATACTTGAGAATATTCTTTGGCTCCCCTTGTGTCGAATCAATAAATTTGGGGTGAATACTCTACCCTCGAAAACTGTTGCGATCCCCTATACTTGTGGGTTATCAGGACACATCAAAGTTAATACGTATTTAGTACTCTCTCCAATAAGGGCCAACCATGTCCATGGCTACCATCCCGTGCTCCGTCATTGAGTACATGCACTATTCACGTGCCATCGAGGAGGAAAAATATTGTGTAGTACTAGGTGCCATCGTAGTGCACGACTCACTTACGCACTGCTTATCTCCATTTTCTTGCATGACACATGCACCTTGATGCTAGATGTCCCGCGTGTTGGCAAAAGGATGAACAAAGCTCATGTCAAAAAAAAGAGTGGAAGAACATAGATTCCCGACGACCGAGAAGGAGCAAGGAACCTCGTGGTGGAGCGTCTGCACTCATAATATTTTATATTATTTAGCGACAGAAAATCAACCAATCATCTCCACAGTAGATCGGAAGAGTACAAAACACGGCAGCCCAGTGTAGTTACATCATACTATACATGGACAACCCACGCTATCACCATATTTCTTGGCCTCCGTGCGACACCTAGCTCTAGTAATCCACCAGCCCGTATCGCTTCTCGCTCCTCGTCTCTCTCAAAGTGCGGCGGGCTGGCATTTTTGCCGTCTATTGAGGTCGGTTAACTCATCACATGTTAGCGACATGCCAAGAGCATTCTAAAAAAATTACTGTACTCTATTGTTATGCCAAGAAGAGGAAGCGCTTTGACTGACGGACCAAACAAGACAGGCGTGCCGTGCCGTGAGTGGGTCCAGTTTCTCGTTTCGAACTTGTTTGGTGTAGTAGTAACACTTGGTTTTGACTATTGGTAAGATTGTGCACCGTGACCAAGGAAGAGGGGAAAACGAGAGAAATTAATATTTATTTGCTAATTAATAGCATTGCATGAAATGAACTAACCATTGCATGTCGTGTTTGGTAGTCTAACTCATTGAAAACATGCACGCCCCACATCTGTTATTGGTGGATATGTCAAGAAACAAGAAACGAGGTAGGAGTTAATGCACCGCGCCTAAGTATTTTGGGATTATTTGGTTTTCGTAAGGTGACTTATACACCTAGACGGAGGGAGTAGGGCCTAATGTATTCTTCGAGGATGCCTTTGACTATTGATAAGATTTTATATAATTTGAAAATTATATCATTCGAAGATCCTTTCACGTTCCGTTTTCAAAAAGAAAAAAGATCCTTTCACGTACGAATTTGACTGTATGCTTTGAGCAACTTGCATGTCCTATACTGCTCTTGTTTGGATACTCTAACTTAGCTAGATGTTAGACTAACTCATGACTAACCCTGAACTAACTGTAGCCAAAGAGGTGTTTCAGTGACAGGGTTAGATTGACAATAAATGCATTTGATGGAGAGAGAAAAGTGATTTTTCAGTGGGCCCAAGGAGGTACTAGTACTCACTGTGGGAAAGGTTAAGTGATGGAATTGCTTTGCCCGAGCAACTTATTACTCTGGGAATATGGGAGTACCAGCAGATTCAAGGAACAGAGAAATGATGGTTGCTTCGTCCGAGCAACTTACTGTGGCGAAGGTCGGGCTTTGTGATTTGACTGCTCACTAGTCATTACTAATGCGGCGCAACGACCAGGGTGAATCTTTCCCTGCAGTTGTGCATGATCACCAGTTGTGCACTCAATATTGTTGCACGACAAGTGGAGCCGGATGAAGGATGTCCCACATGTCGGTGCAACAAAGTTGAATTGTTTCTGGCATTGCTATCAATCCTTCAGGATTTGTTTATATGTACGCATAATTTTAATGAAATTGTACTATGATGATATGAAGGTTTCAACTTTGGTTCCCTCAGGGAAAAAAAGGTTTCAACTTAGGATTCATGTGTCCTCTTGCCTCAAGATTATCTCGTCACAACATTCCATCAAATACAAATGAAACTACCATGGCTGCTAATGCATCTCAATGGTTCGCACATCAGCACCAATATTCACATCACAACTGAAGACAAAGTTGTGAGAAGGTGTAAAAATAAAGAAAAATATATAATTGATCGATGTTGTTCGTAGGCATGGGTCCATTTCCTGGGCACAGTGTTCATTGCTTGGCAGCTAGTTTCACCCAGCTCTATAGCAGAAAAGGGGGTGTACGGAGGACACCACAATCCGATCATTTTGTGCAGCTCCACTAGAATCGAGCTGACCATCCCTGTTTGCAAAGATATCCAGTTAGTATGATTACAATAATAGTGGAACTAGATGATGAAACATAACACACACAAATAGAAGCCGATCACCTCTGCGATCTCTCTTTAGGACTAACTACTTGTTGGAGAAGATTAGGCACAGAGTTGGATGAGGAGGATAGCAAAACCAATCTCCCTTTCTGCAGTCCCACAGAAATGTAAAAACGTTGCCCGTGTGACATTTTGGCGGAACTGCACAAAACACTCTTAAGAAAAAAGTGATTTGTGTAGTTCACCAAAAGGTTGCAATAGCAACGAGGTGAAATTGATAGCCCTGTTTGCAAAAAAAAGAGGTAGAAAGGAAACAATTACTGGCCAATAACACGAGTTGAAGACACATATGCCGACAAAAAAGAAGCATATTCCATGTAATAAGGGAAAGATAGCAACATGGTGGTTTATCAAAAATGGTTTGAGGACGAGATTGCAAGATGGAAGGTACGCCGGCCGAGATATGTTTTAAGCAAACAACTAAAGAAGATCCACATGCAGCAACGTGGGAAGATGGGCAGTGGAGCGAGGCTGGAGGAAGTTGTACCTGAGGGTTGTCGGGATGTTACTAGGAGGGCGCCGGCGGCCGGGATCTGCCCATACTGCAGCAGCGAGCAAGTGGCGAAGCCCTACCGCGCCGGAGCTTGGTTAGAGAGAACGGCGGGTACCTCAGATCAGGACGTGCTGCCTCAACACCGTCGAACGGAGAAACGATGCACATCCTCCCTTTCCGCCGGCGGTCGGGATGCGTCCGGATCACTAACCAATAGTGAGAGAGAGAGAGGCCGCCGCCGCCTTGGGTGAGATGGTGTGACGAGAGACAAACCCCGGCAGGCAGGCTCCGTTGTATATAGTGGAGCGGATTTTTCCATTTTCCCCACGGCAATCATTTTATATTATGTACTAGTACGTGCCATTGAGGAGGAATATATAACTTTATTTAATACTAATGCGTCAATTCGAACTTTGTTCCGTCTAGGCGTGGTACCCGACCCTCCTTCGAGCAAACAACCACTACACGCGTCAAATTATCACGGGGGCTGCCTTTTTGTACAGAAACAAACTCCATCGTGTACCCACGCGGGTGTGGATGCCAACGAGACGTGAGGACGTGCGTCCTGCGTGCACCTCTTCTTTAGGTGCAGGTACGTAGTACGTGGGTGGGTGCGAGAGAGGGATGGTTTGTGCAAAACCGAGGCAATGTGTCGATGATATCTCAAACAAAAAACATAACATATGCAATGTGTGCGAAACAGAGTCATGGATATATCATATATAGAGGGAGCGATCCACGAGAAGAGAGTGGAGGGATCATCGGCGTGAGATATTGATAGAATCAAAAATAGGGATGAAGTGTGTGGTTGCGCGATCGATAAAGAGTGCCATCGAATTTGTGTTTGCCCACGTCAAATATATAGGGCGGCTGGCCTACTGGAATTTGATAGGGCAGAGGTGCAGTTTTTCTCTATGACATGGATACCTACCTACAACGTTCGACTATCGGTGTGTGTGGGGGGGGGGAGGGGGGCAGAGACCTAACTATAGAGAGGTAGATCGACTAGTATATGTGTGGAGGAGAGAGACCTAGCTATGTATCGAGGGAGATCGATCGGCATCCATGGATATGTGTAGCAGAGGAATAAGGTTGGGAGAAAGACAAAGGTAGAGTGTCGAAGGGTTGGTGGTGGAGTGGCGTCTCACAAATGGTGGGAGATGCCTGCTAGACAAACGGAGGGTACGAGTGCAATATCAATAAGAGAGGGCTGGGGATGTCTATCTGTCAATGCACGTGCGTGTGAGAGACGGGTCGGGAGGTATGCAATGATGATGAGGGGAGACGATATAGTTGTGGTAAGCATACGTAACTACATAGGAAGATCGACCGTCGTGTGTCCGAGAAAGGGAGAGACATAACTAGTGAGGTAAGTCTATCTGTGCATGGGGAAGACGAATTATAGTCGACCTGGCTATATGTAGGGAGATCGGTACATATACATGCATGCATGTGTTGGAAGCAAATAAGGTCCGGAGAGACATACAGGTGCGTCTAGGAGATGGTGCGAGAGGCCTACCATGTCGAGGGGGGGGGGAGTGTACGAGTATGAAATCGATGAAAAGAGGGGCGGGAGTGTGCACCTGCGTGGAACCATATTGGACATAGGGGGCATGGACGATGAGAAGAGAAGAGGGTAGGTATGTGTTTGTGGTAGGCACACCTGGCTAGGGAGGCATATCGGTCGATGTGTGCCGTAAAGAAGGAGAAGGGGGGCTACACACACCGTGGGTGGACAACCTAAAGTGAAAAGATAAATTTGCGCGATGGAGCTAGAGAATGCTGAGGGAGGGTGAGAGGGATGCGGGCGTGTGCATGCACGAGAGAAAGTTAGCGCTAGCTACAAAGATAAGAGGATTGTGTGCGTGTAAAAGACGAATAGAGATCATGATTCATTATAAAAAGCGAATTCGGATATTTGAAGAATTTATCAGTGTTTTAAACCGACGCATGTGTGAATATATATAACGATGATACACATGGTGTGGTTATGAACATGTTATACTACATATTATATATTTTATCTCTACTCTTATAAAAAACAGAGTTGTTGATGATGGTGTGCCTGCCATCCTGCAATATAGGCTGTCCGATTTATATCGGCGGATAGGAAGGAAACTATGGCAATTTTGAAAAAAGATACCCACACCCCTCTCCATATTTGCAAATAAGGCATCCCCTTGATCATGTTGATGTTCCATGGAACGCATGGGCATCTTGCTAGTACTCATATAATATATAGAACATTGATTATAACTTGGGCTAATGTGTGGCTTTTGCTGCTCAGGCCTAAATACTTGTCATAATGTTGTGGGCGGGTCACTATACCTTGTGTGATAAACACGGTGTACGTATGGAACATGGTTTAGATTATGAATATATAGTTAGTACATCAAATGTACTATTATTAGGAATCAACATAAAGTGTATTCAAAAAAATTGAATTCGAGTTCATATAGTACACATATTTCATATCTATATCTATAGTAATCATGTGGTGTGTTGTTAATGTAATACACGAATGATGGTTGAAGTTGGCAACAATCATGATTGTAGATTCTTATTGAAATAGAGAAACGAATTCAAATTCAGTTCGAATTGCAGCGCTAGTATAAACATTTGGAATGCACTAAAATGTTGGTATGAGTATATTACATGCATTATACAGCCAGCGAAAAAATTTAATTGGACATAACATGGATTCATACAGCTTTGAATAGCATTTGTATAGTAAAACGGGACAAGACTCTTTCTTTGTGTGGTGTGAATAGTTTTTATTTTTTCGTTTTTTTTTCGTTGAGGGAAGTGCGAATTTATTTGCTACATCCAAGTACAATATTACACGTTAGGCTTGTCCCTAAAATTCAACCCGCGCCTTGTTATATCCCAAAAATTCAGATGTCGTGCTCCCAAAACTGGCGCCTTCACAACCCGGGCCTTGCTATCCCGAAATTACAACGCGCACGAAAACTCCCTCCAGCTGCCAAATCCCGACACGCAAAATCCCCCTTCTAACCCTGAGCCAAAAGGATCGCTAGTTCAAATTGGTGGGGGTACTTTTGTAACACACCCTACATTTTGGACAAGCGCGTCCCTAGGTCATGGTTTCCCCCCTCCCATCGCCTCCTTTTCGCCATTCGAAGTCCCAGGACGCCATAACCTCTCCGCTCCAGCCGTGAAACCCCACCCTTCTCCGTCCGCCACCACACCGCTGCCCAGCCGGAGCCTCTTCCCCAACGACGTCGTCCACCGCAACAGCTCGACGTCCCTCATCGACCTCCCCGGATGAGGATCCGTCGTCCATCCCATCATCCCGCCGGTTCAGCCGCCCCATCCTCCACCTCCAAGGAGCTGCTCCGATGATCGCCTCGTCTATCGCGGCTGCTCCATCCCCACAGCACCGCATGTGATGCCCTGATAATTAAGCTACAGTAATCCCCTTCTAATGGTGCCATGTCACCATGATTACTGTTCTTAAACTCGCGTTGGTTCGAAACCGGTTGAAATTTCAAATCTAAAACAAAGTCGAAATAAAAGTTTTCAAATGTCAAAACTAAAATGTTCACAATATTCTATAAATTCACCTGTTCATTGTCATGTTGAAACCAACCTCATTTGAATTCCCAAAATGCCCCTAGAATTTAATTTGGTGGTCCAACAACAATTAAATTGGCCTTTTCAATTTCTAAAAGTGGTTAGGCAACTGCTTTCTACCCCAAGCTTTTTGTGTCATCTCAAGGTATTGTGTTAAAATTATGTGCCAAGTTTTGTTGAAACACAAATTATTTGGTATCCCAACTAAATGCAAAACGGTGAAAGGAAATAGAAACCGTTTTTTTATAAAATGAAAATAGAAGAAGAAAAGCCCTGACCTCTCCCCCTCACTGGGCCTCGGCCCAGCTGGACCGCCAGGCCAGACCACCATCCCCGGTCCGTCTCCTCTCTCCTGTTCGTGCGACCGAGTCGCTACAGGGGTAGGTCGCCCCGGACCACCTCGTCGGCGCCGACGCCGGGAGGGAATAAGGATGCCAGGCCCCGACCCCTCGGTCCCATCCCCTCTCCCACTCGCTCACCACTCCACCCTCCTCTTCCTCCTGCTCCACCTCCCCCCTCCAGATCCACCTCTCGCCGACGCGCCCGTCGCCATTGTTGCTACGCCATCGCCGCCGCCGTCCCCTCCGCGTCCGCAGCTCATGTCCACGGACCCCACCGGCCTCCGCCTCGTCTTCAGGTGCCCTCTGGTGGAGCGGGGGAGCACCACTGCGACCACAACAGCTCCGTCTTCCTCATCCGACCGCCGCCGTTCTCCTTCGACCCCGGCGTCTTCTCCGACTGCGATGAGCTCTGCAGCTCCTAAACCACAGCCGGGCCCCCGTGTGCCTCGCCGGTGAGCACACACATCTCCTCCCTCTCTCCCCCTGGCCTCTTCGGCGCCATAGGCCTACCCCCGTGCCTCTGTAGTCACTCCGTCGGGCCCGAGCCGCGCCACCACTCCCCCCACACTCCTCCGCCTCTGCTCTCGCGTGCGCCCGCTCATTCCTCGCTGCTCCTACCGATGCTCGCACCTCCGCCCACGCGTGCCTGTGTAGACCCACCCACGCCTGCTCCCTTCTCGCAGTCGTCGCGCCCGGACCACAGCTAGCTTGCCTCGGCCACAACTGCTAGCATCCACCACCGCCGTTGCAGCCCCGTCCCCTGCCGTTGCTGCTGCGCGCGCCATCGGGCCGCCCCACCGTTGTCCTCCACCCACTCACCGCTCGCCTCGCCCTATCACCGTGCCCTGGCTCGCCGGAGCCCGCGCCCAACCGCGTGCACCCGTGTAGGCCCTCCTGCTGCCGCTTGGCTCTATTGCTGCTCTTGCCAGGTGCTGCTGCTCTTCCGCACCGCGCACGCAAGCTCCGCTTGGCCGCACCTGCCGAGCCGCCGCCCGCACTTGCTGCCACCGCCCGCTGCGCGCCGCGGCGCCCTGCTGCTCCCTGCGGACCGCCGCGCCCAACGCTGCTCACGCCCGCGCCGGCCACCGCTCGTCGGCCCTGCTGCCAACCGCTGCCGGTGCCGCATAGTCCCCTCCTTCCAGCCGCGCCTGCTCCGGCCGGCCGGGAGTCGTTGGTCACAGCCGCACTGCGCACGGGCGCCCAAGAGCCAGGCCATGGCCTCGGCAAAACCCGCCCAGTTAGCCAGCTGCACCAACACGCCGCTTCCCCCGGCCACTACAAGTGGGGCCCAGCCCTTTGAAAAGAAAACAAAAGAGGATTAAGAAAAGTATTAATAATAAAGTAATTAGTTAGTTAATGAATCAATTAATTAACTTAATTAAATTGGTTTAGTTAAACCAACTAATTAATTAGCCTAATTAATTTGTAGTTAGTAAGATGAGTAAATGACAGGGGGCCCACCCCCTGTTGACTAGTCAAACGTTGACTGGTCAACTGGGACCCCCTGGACCCACAGCCAGGCTGTGTACTCTTCTGTGTACATAATGTTGTGTGCACTAGCAATTTTGCATTTATTTTCGAATTAATAATAATTTGAGAAAATTGTTTAAAACTTTAAAAATTAATAGAAATTAAACTGTAACTCAGATGAAAATGTTTTCTACATGAAAGTTGCTCAGAAAAATCCAACGAATCCGAATACATGGCATGTTCATCTATCACATGCCCCTAGCATGATGAACATGGAACTTTATCCCTCCGGTCATCTGTCTGACACAGGTCCGGAACCGGGAATACCTTCCCGGTTGTTTTTCCCCTTCACCTATACCGTGCAGCACTACGTTAGAACACCCCTAGTTCTGCTTTTCATCATGTCATGCTTAGTGGTACCTCTATTTGCTCTGTATTTACTGTTTCTTCCCCCTCTTCTTCTCCGATAACCGCGCGACTGATGCTGCCCCTGTGATCGACTACATCGACGACGACCCTTCTTCCATTTCAGCGAAGCTTCCAGGCAAGCCCCCCTTTGATCATCCCGATACCGCCCTTTCCATTCTCTCATGCTTGCATTAGATTTTGCTACTGTTATTGTTTGCTCCTATTCTGATGCATAGCATGTTTATTGTAACCTGCTGTTGTTACCTACCAGTTTATCCTAAATTGTTTAGTACAGGCTGGGTAGAGACCCATCAGAGACCCCCACTTTGTCCCGACTGCCCTGCTGGATTACCAGAAAACCCGATCAACGGGATCGAAGACCAGGCCCCGACATCGCACATCACTTTCCCCTTGGTGTTAGACACACAGTTACTATGGTTACTATGACTTTACACTGAACAATGTTACTAAAGACGTGTCGGCCCTGAGGGGTACCCGCGCGAGCATCTTTGCGAGTGATGAGGAGTCGGGTTGACCTGGAGGGTGCCCACGAGATAATTACGAGGCGTGGCCGGGCATTCTTAGCCCTTGCCTCAAGTCCTCGAGACGGGGCGACGGGGTCACATCTTTCGTGAGTCTCTGCTTGTTACCGCACGTTCCTAATCCACTACGATTTGGATATTTGATCCGAGGGGCCTCTGGCCAGATAGCACTAGCCATCACGTGGGCATAGTATGGGCGTTCTGCATCGTATGCATCAGCCGAAGCTTATTAGACGTCAGCGACTGAGCGGGGCGCGCCGGGTTGGACTGGTAAGCACCTGACTTTTTGAAGGAGGTAGCTAGGTTTGCTCACCGGGCGCCCACACAATGTGCAGGAGTTCCCGGGGCGATGGCCCATGACCCCTGGGGGCATAGGTTTAGTCCGGCGTGCTGACCTCTCTATTCAGCGTAGGTCGGGTAGCGGCGTATTGTTTGGCCGAGGCCGGGCATGACCCAGGAAAGTGTCCGGCCGGAGTTAATCGAGCGTGGTGGGTAAGATGGTGCACCCCTGCAGGGAAGAAAACATATATCGATAGCCTGTCCTACGGTAACGGACACTCGGAGTTGTATCCCGATCGATACAATTAGAACTGGATACTTGTGATGAGAATTGGATAGGATGGCTCTGGGATTGCTTTTTCGCAGGGAGTCGAGAAAGGATCTCTGGCCGAGGTTGATAACACTACTACTACTTTACTTCATGCTACTCTTATCTCTCTTCTGATGCTGCAAGATGCTTGGTGCTGTTTGAAGATGCTAGTCTTTGATAGGCTAGGCTTTCCCCTTATCTTGTGGCATTCTGTAGTCCAGTCCACAGATACAGCCCATTTCATTGATACATATGCTTAACTAGTGTAGATCCTTGCTTGCGAGTACTTTGGATTTGTACTCACGGTTGCTTTGCTACCCTTTCCCCCCCCCCCCTTCTTTCTTCTTTCTGGTTGTTGCAACCAGATGGTGGAGCCCAGGATCCAGACGACATCACCGACGACTACTACAACCCCGAGGGTGCCTACTACTACGTGGAGGCCGCCGACGACCGGGAGTAGTTAGGAGGCTCCCAGGCAGGAGGCCTTGCCTTTTCGATCAATGTTGCTTTTGTGCTAGCCTTCTTAAGGAAAACTTGTCTAACTTATGTCTATACTCAGATATTGTTGCTTCCGCTGACTCGTTTTTATTCAAGCTGATGTATTCGAGCCCTCGAGGCCCCTGGCTTGTAATATAAAGCTTGTATTCTTTTTAATTTGTGTTTAGAGTTGTTTTGTGATATCTTCCTGTGAGTCCCTGATCTTGATCGTACAAATTTGCGTGTATGATTAGTGTACGATTGAATCGGGGCGTCACAAGTTGGTATCAGAGCCGACTGCCTATACGTAGCCCCCCTTCCAACTCCTTGCCCGAAGTCGAGTCTAGTCGCTGCAAAACTATTTTCCTAACATGGCTGTGTGTCTTACGGGCCCACGTTGCCATTGGGTGGTATAAGGATCTTTTATTCCTCGTGTATAGTCTGGGACTCTGATCTCTGTCGGTGTAAAAAAAATAGGGGCACATTTTTGTACCCCTTTACCTATGCATGGGCAATCAGAGCCGCGCCCATGGCCACACCGAGCAGAATGAGGAAGGTGAGCCAAGGTAAGACCGAAGCCCAAGACGATCAGAGCAACGCCAAGGCCAAGACCACAAAGAGCAGAGGGACGAAGCAGGCTCCCCCAGCAAGACCCTTGTCGGGCGGCCTCAGCTGCCCCCGCAAGACCCTTGACGGGACAGCTCACCCCGCACCAACAGAGCGAGCCACCCTTGAGCCCACGGCCCCCAGCGCCATCATCAGCGTGGGGCCAGGGCTCGGGAAGGCACCTCTGTGGTGGCATCAGATCTTTGTGAAGACATATTCAAAGATCAAATGAGGATTAGAAGACGACGATTCCCGGCAAGATCCTTGTCGAGGAAGGCCACCAGACCGCCGGCAATATCCTTGCCGGGGATGACAGCACGCCACGGTGAGACCCTTGTCGGGCCACCCGGCAAGGCCCTCGCCAAAGACGTCGGTGAGGCAACCACCAAGCAGCCCCCAGGCCAACTCATCAAGCGCCTGCGTAGCGGCATGCAGATCTTCGTGAAGGCTCCACCACCACGCCAACTCAGCTGCCTGCCTGCCTGTGTAGCACCACACGCATCCCTGGCCGAGGCGCGTGTCGAAGCAAGGAGAAGCGGCGACGGACGGGAAGAGTCGGGCCTCGCCCCCGTCCCCGATAAAGCGAGAGGACGCCTGAGCGGTGCATTAAATGCACCTTGTCACATGTCTGAGGGATAACCTCAGCCATCAGAGACCTTTCCACCTCCTGTGTGCCACTGTGGCAACCCCTTTTTCCTATAAAAGGAGGCCCAAAGCGACCAGGAGAAGGATTCGGCTTTTTCGAACCACATGCTGACCATAGCTAGTTCGAGAGCTCAAGAACTCTCAGAAATACACCCACCAAAGTAGGACTAGGGTTTTACGCATCCTCGCGGCCCGAACCTGGGTAAACGATCCTTGTGTTTTCTACTAGCCCTGCTCTTCTTGCAACCCCGTGCATCGTCAACCGTAGTAGGGATTCTTGTGATCCCATAGGTGTCGTTCGACACCGACATCTTTGGCGCGCCAGGTAGGGGCGTGCAATTGTGAGAATCTGGTCTGGTAGCCAGCCTAGCAGTTCTTCGTCGCCATGGCCCCTAAGAAGAAAGGCGGCCACGGCGATCGGCTCGTTAGGGGAGCCGCACGGCCCGTGCCGATGCGGGCAATGTAGCGGACGATCGCGAGCAGAGACCAGCGGCGGCCCGCGAGCACCCGCATCGCCCAGGTAGTCGGAGCCTGGTGAGCGGCGCCGTTCGTGCGCCAGACGACCGACCACACGCCGACGGATCCAAAGACAGAGCTGGGACCCCGCAGGCGGCGCGGGGCCCTCCGGGGGTGTCATTGTGCCAACTCCGGGCGGCGCGGCGACCTCCAGGACGCATACACCGGCGACCACCGCGCGTTCTTCCCATGGTGTGCGCGCCGAATAGCGTCACCCTGTCGGTGACCCTGGGCACCGCCATTGGAAGAGCTCTGTGCGTCGTCAACAAGATGAAGGGGTTCAGCACGCTCACCGAAGCGCCAGCGAAAATGGCACGCAGCTGCTTGGTCGTGACGGAGCTCCTTCTAACATAGTTGGAAGTCGAAGTGCGCCGCGGTCCACGCAGCTGTCGCCACCACCCACGCCAGCGGAAGCTTTGGAGCGCGCGCAGATGCTCCTCGATTTCCCTCGTGCCGCGGAGAAGCTCGACGAGTGGAGGGCCACCATCTGGAGCCTCGTCGTCATCGCCAATAAAGACGATCTGCGACCAGCGGGGCCCTCGGGTCGGTGCCCAACTAAGCCACCACGTGCTGGCGCTGGTTGATCGGGGGAGTTGCGGCCACGACTCACTCTCCTCCTCCTCGCCAGCCGCCGCGAGCGTCGGCCCGTCGCGATGACGCTTTTGATGACATCTCCATAGCGTCGTTCGACCCGCGGACCCTCCGCGACCAGCGCCAGGTCCTTCGGGAACGAGCTCACGAAGACGCTCGAACCACCCTCGAGCACCGGCCCGAAACGCGCCGCCAGTCGGACAAGCGGGCGGGACCCGCTATGGACCACCAGGCACCGGGGGGCCCGGCGTCCTACCTTACGAGGTGGGCTGCCCGGCTTTTACCTGTGAGCTGAGGCAGTTCCAGTGGCCGTCCCACCGCATGTTCAAGCCCGACGTCGGCGAGAAGTACACCAGCAAGACCCATCCGTCTGAGTTCCTCAGCATCTACACCATCGCGATGCCAGCCGCCTGGGCTCGCGACGACAAGGTGCTTTCCAACTATTTCCTGCTGGTGCTCAAGCCCAATGTGATGTCTTGGTTGATGCACTTGCCGGTGGATTCCATTTCTTCTTGGTCAGACCTGTGCCATGAGTTCGTTGGCGCCTTCATAGGAGGCCACCAAGCTCATGGCCAGGCCAGTGATCTGCATATCATTCCCGGAAGGAAGGAGACCACCTGCAAGTACAGCCAGAGATTCAGCCGGGTGCAGTACAACATCCCCGACGTTCATCCCACCGTTGTGATTAGCGCGTTCCACCAGAACATGCGCAACCGCAAGATGCGCGAGGAGCTGGGGATGACCAAGGTTAAGGATGTGGCCGAACTCTACGTTCTGGCCGATAGGTGCGCCCGGGCTGAAGAGGGAAGGAAGTACCTCGGCGAAGACGCTGGTGCGGAAACCGACTCTACCGATGAAGACGCCGCCACCCCAACGAAGAAGGGCCGGCATCGCAACAGGAAACGCAAAGGCAAGGCCGTGCTTGCCGTCGTGGGAACTGACGATAACGGTGTCGGCAAGAAGGTCAAGGCAGACGCCCCCGGCAAGGAGATTGCCGGGTGCGCCTCCTGCTGGGCCCTGGCGTCTACCGACAAGCCAGGAAGCTCTGGCAAGCAATACTGCAAGATCCACCGCACTAAGGGCCACGACCTCCAGAACTGCCGACAAGTCGAGCTGCTTGCTGAGAAGCAAAAGGCTGAGTATGAGAGGCGGGACAAGGAGAAGGACCAGGACGGTGCGGAGGGGTCCGGCAAGAAGCGTGGCGGCCAAGGAGGCCGCCCCGGCAAGGACAACCAGCAAGAGAGACCCCCTCGGGGCCGCGACAAGAAACAGGAAGACGACGACCATGAGGAGGACGACGAGTCTGTTGAGCAAGGCTTCCAGAAGGCTACGGAGGCCATGTGCGTCGATGGCGGCGCCTCGCTGCGTACCTCTCACCGCCAGCTCAAGCAGTGGGCGCGTGAGATTACAGCAGCCAATGAGCCGTCGTTCGGCCTTCGAAGCTGTTGAAGTGGTCCGGCCGCCCATATTTGACGCCGAGGACCACCCTGACCGCACCACCGCGGTTGGGTGTTTGCCATTGTTGGTCTCACCAACGATACGCAACCTCAGAGTGAACAAGATGTTGGTTGACGAAGGGGCCGACCTGAACCTGATCTCGCCTGTCGTTGTCAAAAAGCTGCAAATCCCTGTTGGAGACCTCGAGGGAACGAGCACGTTTCAAGGGGTCAATCCGGGGAGGAGCCAGCCGAAAGGAAAGGTCACACTTCTGTGACATTTGGAGGAGAGTTGAACTACAGGATGGAGAGGATCGTCTTTGGCGTGGCGAGATCCCCTTGCCCTACAACGGATCCTCGGCCTCGCACCACTAGCCAAGTTCATGTCGGCGTCACACCTCGCCTACAACATCTTTGAAAGATGCCGGGCCGTGACCATCATCTCCGTCCCCTCCGACAAGAAGGACGCGCTGATCTGCGCCGACCAGCTCTACTGGGAAGCAGTTGCAGCAGCTACTGCCAATGCACCTGCTCCTGCTGCTGAAGCCCCGGGAGGGGAGAAGAAGCCCGGCAAGACCTCTCGCAGCCACTCCGGCAAGCGCACCTCCTCGGAGTGTTGTGCTACCATCGAGGACGTGCCAGAGAGCTCTACCGAAAAGAGTAAGAGATCCAGAGCTGAGCCACCACGGATAAAGAAGGTGCCCGTCGGGGAGGATGGCACGGGAGGGGCCTTCATCATAGGCTCCACCCTCGACAGCAAATAGGAAGGCGCGCTCGTCACCTTCCTGCTGGCAAATGTCGACCTGTTTGCATGGCAAGCGTCCGACATTCCCGGTGTTCACAGGGAGGTGATTGAGCACCACCTAGTTGTCTGCCCTCACGCGCGGCCCGTCAAGCAGAAGGTCAGAAAGCAGGCTCTGGAAAGGCAGGAGTTCATTACAGAGGAGATTAGGAAGTTGGAAGCGGCAGGTTTGGTGAGGGGGGTGCTCCACCCGACGTGGTTGGCCAATCAGGTAGTGGTGCACAAGGCGAATGGGAAGTGGAGGCTGTGTATTGATTACACAGATATTAATAAGGCTTGTCCTAAGGACCCTTTCCCGTTGCCGCGCATCGACCAGATTGTTGACTCCATGGCCGGGTGTGATATGTTATCATTCCTCGATGCCTACTCAGGCTACCACCAAATCTTCATGACAAGAGAGGATGAAGAGAAGACAACATTCATCACCCTATGTGGTACGTATTGCTTTTTACGGATGCCATTCGGGTTGAAGAGTGTTGGCTCAACGTTTGCAAGGGCAGTCCAAATTGGTTTTGAACCTCAGCTCCATAGAAATATGGAGGCCTATATGGATGACATAGTGGTCAAAACCTGGACGGGCCAGCTCTTGTGCAAGATCTGGAAGAGACATTTGCTAACCTGTGCAAGATCAACCTCAAGCTGAACCCTGAGAAGTACGTCTTCGGTGTTCCGTCCGGCAAGCTTCTCGGGTTCTTTGTGTCGCAGCGCGGGACCGAGGCAAACCCAGACAAGATCAAGGCCATTGAGCAGATCGAGGCTCCCAAGCGGATCAAGGATGTGCGTCGGCTCACCGGCTGCGTCGCCGCCATGAGCCGGTTCATCTCCAAGTCCGGCGAGTGCGCCCTTCCCTTCTTTAAAATCTTGAAGAAGGCAGGCCAATGGACTGGGCCCCAGAAGCCGAGGCAGCACTGCAGGATCTGGAGAAATACCTTTCCTCCATGCCAATACTAGTTGCGCCTAAACCACAAGAGCCGTTGCTGCTATCTCTGGCAGCGACGAATCAAGTGGTTAGTGCTGCAGTGGTGGCACAGATGGAGGTCGACGAGGAGGCAGCAATGGCGGCAGAACCGGCGAACGGCAGGCCAAAGATTCCCCCGGCAGGGCCTGGCGCCGACAAGGCGCAGTCCCCGGCAGGGTCTGGTGCCACCAAGGCAATGCCCGCGCTGTCGAGTGAGGTGGTGCCAAGGAAGAAAATGATGCAGCACCCGGTTTACTTCGTCAGCTCCCTCTTGCAAGGAGCTAGGTCGAGGTATTCCGGCGTGCAAAAATTGCTCTTCGGCCTCCTTATGGCCTCGAGGAAGTTGCGTCACTACTTCCAAGCCCACGAGATCACTGTCGTCACCCGCCTCCCGTTACAACGGTTACTGCATAACCCAGACGCAACCAGAAGGATTGTGGAATGGGCCTTGGAGCTGTCAAGCTTCGGTTTAAAGTTTGAAAGTACCTCGAAAATTCAGAGCAGAGTCTTGGCGGAGTTCATCGCAGAGTGGACCTCGACGCCTGACGAAGAAATCCAGGAGACCACTCTCCCGGCAAGGAAGCGGAACCCGGCCCGGATCATGTACTTTGATGGGGCTTTCTCGCTGCAAAGGCGCCCGGTCTTTGGTGTTACGCTTTCGTCGGACCCACCGGAGAACACCTCAAGTACGTGATCCAGATGCACTTCCCCAGGGAGATGTCCACCAATAACACCGCTGAGTACGAGGGATTGCTTGCCGGTCTCAGGATCGCAGTAGACCTCGGGGTTAAGAAGCTCATCGTCAGAGGTGACTCGCAGCTCATAGTCAGGAAGATCAACAAGGATTACCAGAGCCCATTGATGGAAGCTTACGTAGATGAAGTGAGGAAGCTGGAGGAAGGCTTTGACGGTATCCAGGCGGAGCACGTCCCCTGAACGGATAACTACATCGCCTATTACCTGTTAAAATGTGCCGCATTCAAGCTACCTGTGGAACCAGGTACCTTTTTGCTCCGGCTAACTCAACCATCCGTTGAACCATCAGTGGGGCTGAACAAGCGGAGAAAATCAGGTCCCGGAAAGTACTTTCCTACCGAGCCCCACAGGGCCATCGGGCAAGGGTGCTTCATGACGCCGAGCCTGCCCAAAACAGCTGGCTCGGCAAGCGTCAAGCCCTGGCCGTAGAGACAGCCGCTCCCATGGCGGAAGAAATGCCTTTGGTCCTTGCCGTTGAGCCCCAGGCTCCGGCATGGGCACAGCATACCATCCACTTCCTCCAAACATGGGAGCTTCCTGAGGAGTAGGAAGAAGCGGAATGAGTAGCCCGTCGGTCCGCCCTATACCAGTTCATCGATGACATCCTGTACAAGAGAAGGCCAAACGGTGTGAAATTGAAATGCATCCCCCGGGAGGAAGGACTGGAGTTGTTGGCAGAGATACATGGAGGCATATGTGGCTCCCACATAGGGTCAAGGGCCCTTGCCGGGAAGGTGTTCCGGCAAGGTTTCTTCTGGCCCACCGCCCTCCAGGATGCGACAACACTAATAACCAAGTGTGAAGCGTGCCAGTTCCATTCAAAGAAGCTTCATCAACCAGCCCAAGCCCTTCAAACAATCCCTCTCTCCACGGCCATTCTCGATGCAGGGGCTCAACATACTAGGCCCTTTCCCCTACGCTGTCGGGGGCTTTGAGTACTTGTACATTGCAATCGACAAGTTCACAAAGTGGCCAGAGGTGGAAGCAGTGAGAAAGGTGGCTGCTCAGTTAGCTGTCAAGTTTTTCAGAGGACTGGTCTGCCGTTTTGCTGTGCCAAACAGAGTCATCACCGACAACGGCACGCAGTTCACAAGCCACACCTTCATGCAATACATTCAAGACCTCGGCAGCAAGGTCCATTTTGCTTCCGTGGCAGACCCGCGGAGCAACGACCAAGCGGAGAGGGCAAATGCTGAGGTGTTGCGAGGCCTGAGGAGAAAGACTTTTGAGAAGCTGCACAAGAGCGGAAGGCGCTGGATTGATGAACTGACGGCGGTTCTTTGGTCGATCAGGACGACGCCAAATCGAGCTACCGGCCAGACACCTTTTGCCTCAGATGTCACGGGCGAAGCAGTTCTCCCCACGGGACTCATATACGGGTCACCTCGAGTTCTCGCTTATGATGAGCTTGAGCAAGAGCCATTGCGCCAAGATGACGTGACGCTCCTAGAGGAAGATCGTCTTCGGGCGGCTGTTGGAGTGGCACGCTACCTGCAAGCCTTGCACCGCTACCATAGCCGAAGGTTCATGCCCGAAGCTTTGAGGAAGGCGACCTTGTTCTTCGACGCATTCAGTCGGCCAAGAATACCAACAAGTTGATGCCGAAGTGGGAAGGCCCTTATCGGGTGTCTGAGTCACCGGGCCGGCCAGCGATCCGCCTAGAGACCGAAGATGCCGTCCTAGTGAGCAACTCCTGGAACATCGAGCATCGTCGCAAGTTTTACCCATAAGGCACGGCTTGCCGGGCCTCCCGACAAGCCACCCTTTTGTAAAAGCTTTGCCGGCAAGGCATGTGACCCTTTGTACAAAGTCAGGCGCAGACCCTGAGCATAAATAAACAAAGCGCGGGCGCCCTAAATTATAGCATGGATGCTAGGTCGAGTCTCTTCCTTGGTTAGGGTCGATAGTGCTTAGCGGCGACTAACCCCTAGCCTAGAGGTTGAGTGCGCGTCTATCTGTTCCTTTTCTGTCCTCCTTTTGGTTCGCAGGGCACATGAGCACTTCTGCTGAGCTACTCGGAAAGAAGGAAATGGACCTGCACCCCGACCCCGGCAAGCCAGAGTTGCCGGGGGTGCAAGCACAGGGGTCCAACCGCGCCAGGATGAGATTGCCGGGGGCTGCTGATGAAGTCATGTACCTAGGGTAGGGTCATGAAACCTGTCCAAGGTACCCTCCCCAAGGACATCTTTAGAAGAAACGGCCTTCCAGTCGACCTGGAAGGATTTCATTCGACAGACTCAAAGACACTCGACCATGAAGACCCACTCGACCACCAGGAGTTCAAGAACCACTGTGTGTCCAAACGGTCTGTAGTTAAGTAGTCTTTATGGTCATGATGACACTTTATGTAAGGCGTTACGATGCTTTGGCCTTATCATACCTTTAAGCCTGCACTTTCGTGGGCTGGCTGGGGTCTGGCACACTCTATGTAAGCCACCCCTCCACGGGTAAATGGGTTCGCACCCACGTAATTCATACGCATATAATCCGATCGACCGCCTCCGGCTCCGAGACGTAGGGCTGTTACTTCCTCCGAGAGGGCCTGAACTCGTAAAACTCGTGCGTATACAACTACTCCATAGCTAGTATCTTGCCTCTCCATACCTACTCCCCATTCTACTGTCAGACTTAGAACCACGACAGCTGCAGATCCAGATAAGTTTTTTTATCCTTTGTCGTGCATTTCGGAACCGGACTGGGGTATGTGAAACCTCGTTTTTATCTCCGGGCTGCGTGCTCCCCTCTTTCCTATACCTAAGGATTATTTCCTGGGTCCGGATTTGGTCGTAGCCGCGGCGGCAAGGAGGTGGAACGAGGAGCCTGAGGCCCCCTCCATCCCTGCCTCCGCTAAAAGTGTGAGAACAGTCGAGTGGAGTGGGGGGGGGGACGGCAAGGACTGTTGCCGGGCGAAAAACGTTTATGTTAAACAATAACAAGGATTTGCTCCTTGTTGCAGGATTTACCCGCGAACGAAAACCTGGCAAGCATCCCTTTTTCATTAAAAACATCCCATACAGGTATAGTTCGCGCGAGATGAAAAACATGAGCAAGGGGATTACAAGTTTTAAGTTTAACGAAGGTCCGCAGGCTTACAAACTAAAAAAGAGATAAGATACCCGTAATCCCTTTCTTATCCCTCTCCTCAGGAGGCAGGTCAAGGAGGCGAAAGGGGCAAAAGTGGCGCCTAGGCGAGCCTCTGAGCAGCGAAGCACCAAGAGAACACCTCGGTGGCCGCCCAGGCGGGCAGTGATGATGGTGCTGAATGGAGGCTGGAAGGCAGTGGCGGCAGGACCCGGCAATACGCGATGAAGGCGTCGGTGCCCAGCGTACTCTGAGTTGGCCCGGCCTTGTCGTCGCCCTCTTCCTCTTCTCGCAGCCTCCAGCGCCAACCGCCCAAGGAGACAGCCCCGAGAAGTTCAAGGAGGCTGGCCCGCCCAAGCAAACCTCTGCTGGAGGAGGCGGCCCGGTCAGAATCTTTGCTACTTTGCCGCACCCGCCCGGGCGTGGGGCGTCCGACGCCTAGTCAGACTCATCGCCACTATCTGCCCTGCTGTCCTCCTCGTCACTTTCGCTCGAGGACGAGCTTCCATCGCCAGAATCTCCATCAGAGGAGCTCTCCACGCATTATTTCAAACAAGTTCCAAACTCTCCGAAGACCTTGACAGAGACCAGGCCGTCCTCCATTAACTTGAAGTAGAGGACGAGCCCCGCCGTCAGGCTGTGGATGCGGGCAAATGTCTTCCACCCACGACAGAGGTACATGACCCGAGGAGCCAGGAAGTCAACGTCGACCCGCGTGCCCCCGTTCCCACAACCCCTCATGTGCAATATGAGGGATTGGGGCCGGTCACGTTCCATCTCCCGAGCAAACGGGGCAGGAAGGCGGAGACGACGACCCGGAGGCCGACGCAGCCTGAGGAAGAACTCGCGAGGCTGGTCTCCGACATGGCCTTCGATCGGGAAGGGCGCCATTGGCGGGGGCGAAGCCGGCGCGCCGCCCCGTCCTCCTCTTTCCCGAGCACCGCGCCATCTGCCCCGGCCTCGCCCACGGCCTCGCCCCTCCCCCTTCCCCTCGCGGTCGGTTCCACCACCGTGGGTTCAGGAGGAGGAGGGACGCGTTGTCAAGCGGTGACCCTCGCCACCATCGTCGAGGGACTAAGATTCCCCATCTCCATGGCGGGCGAGAAGAAGAAGCAGAAGCAGGAAGAGATAGAAGATGGAAGAATGAGGGATGCCATCCCCCCTTCCTTCCCTTTATAAAGTAACGGGGTTGAGGCTCGGCCGCTCCGCTCGGCCAATCCCGACAACAGATGCATGGGGAATTAGGGCTGACCCGTTGCCCCAACCAGCGACGGCCCGGATTCCCGCCTCCATCGTTTGCCACCCCAAGCGCATGAAAGACGCATGGCAGACGTGCAGAACTGAGGGGGCGGGTGAGGTGACCTCTCCCCACCCTGTGATCGTGGGGAGTGGGCACCTTGAAGACCGCACCCCGCCCCCGCTCAGTAAATGAGCCACGCCTCCACGCCTCCCTCTTTTTACGGGGAAGGCGCGAGCTGCCTCTTTACTGCAATATGATGCATGCGTGTGGAAACCGCCCCACGCATGCCGCCCACGTCACGCACCCCCCAACATGCCGCGCCACGCGCGCAGATCGTGGGAGGCAGAGCGGGCGAATAATCTTAGCACAGTGGAAACCGCCCCACCTGCCCGCGCACCATTTTGGGCCTGGCCCAACAATATGTCGCGCTTATGTGTGGCCCAGGCCCGGGGCTCCTATCAGTGTACAAAATTAGGGGCACATTTTTGTACCCCTTTACCTGTGCACGGGCAGTCAGAGCCGCGCCCACGGCCACACCGAGCAGAACGAGAAAGGTGAGCCAAGGTAAGACGGAAGCCCAAGGCGATCGAACAGCGCCAAGGCCAAGACCACAAGCGGGAAGGAAGGGCAAACAGGCTCCCCGGCAAGACCCTTGTCAGGCGGCCTCGGCCCAGTAAGACCCTTCTTTGGGACAGCTCGCCCCTTTCTGTGAGCGAAGCCACCCTTGAGCCCACGGACCCCAACGCCATCATCAGCGTGGGGCCAGGGCTCGGGAAGGCACCTCTGTGGTGGCATGCAGATCTTTGTGAAGACATATTCAAAGATCAACTGAGGATTAGAAGACGAGATTCCCGGCAAGATCCTTGCCGACGAAGGCCACCAGACCCCCGGCAAGATCCTTGGCGGGGACGACAGCACGCCACGGCGAGACCCTTGCCGGGCCACCAGACAAGGCCCTCGCCAAAGACGCCGGCGAGGCAACCGCCAAGCCCGCGTCAAACAGGCTTCCACCACCGTTCACATGCAGCTGCCAGCCCAACCAGCTAGGCAGGCACCGGCGTGGCAACATGCAGCCCCCAGGCCAACTCATCAAGCGCCTGCGTGGTGGCATGCAGATCTTCGTGAAGGCTCCACCACCACCCCAACTCCGCTACACCTGCTGTAGCACCACACGCATCCCTGGCCGAGGCGGCGTGTCGAAGCAAGGAAAGCGGCGGCGGACGGAAGAGTCGGGCCTCGCCCGTCCCGATAAAGCGAGAGGGCGCTGGCGGTGCATTAAATGCACCTTGTCCTGTCTACGAGGATAACCTCAGGCCACTGTAGACCTTTCCACCTCCTGTGTGCCACTGTGGCAACCCCGTTTTCCTATAAAAGGAGGCCCAAGGCGACCAGGAGAAGGATTCGGCTTTTTCGAACCACATGCTGACCATACCTAGTTCGAAGACTGACAATAGGTGTCGCCATAGGTGTCATTCCACACCGACAATCTCTCGTCTATTCGGGTTAAACATTTTACTAACTTTGACGTAAGGTTCTCGTACCCACTTCCTCCCGGATAGCCCCAATAGTCCGATGATCGCTTGCTTGGCCAGAAGATTCTGCAGATACTCCTCGATGTTTCTCGAGACCTTGTGTCCACTGCCTTGCAGTTCCTGACCACTGATAATCCCCGTGAATAACATCCTTGCCGCTTGTACCTTCATACCCAATTGCTCCTATTATTACAAGATGTACTCTCCGTTCTTTCGAGAATCCTCGGTGCCTTCTGCTTTGCGGCTTCTTTTTGCAATGCGGATAATTCACTTAACCGGGGTCTGTTCATCCCCTGTTGTTCGTATGCTTTCCCAAATACTTGGAAATACTATATGATCTTCCAAAAATCGTCTGCACCCTATTGCTCTTGATTCTCCTTGCTTGCTTGCAGTAGGATTAATTCCGTATGTCTAGCAATATTCTTTAAAAACTTTGTCATTGTCATTCTGTTCCTATGGATTCAACGTGTGAGCGAATACTCGCAATCATCAATTGATCCTTGGAAATTTTCTTTCTGGCTCAAACATCCTTCCAGATATGAGCTGGTTCTTGCCCAATCCAAGTTCTATCGGGTACACCTCTAAGTCTAATCAACTTACTCATCTTTTGATTAGAGCCTCTGCTTCTGATCCATCGTCTTGAAATCATAATTCGTTTGTACCCAAGCATCGAATCATTTAGACATTTCTATAAGCCGATGCCTTTGCATCCCCTTCTTCATCTGATTGATTACCGATACTCACATCAACTCTGTCGTGAATCGCCAGATCCATTGCTGGTTTGTTATCCGACAGTGTCCTTCTCATCCAAAATCTTGTGAGTTTTTCCCTGATACATAATACCTTTGGTAAATTCTATCATCTTCTTTGACTTCGATACTCTGCTTTTGAACTCGTATCTTTTGCTTGGTTGATGGTTATATAGATTCATAAAAATGCCCCGATGGGTTGAACTTATGCCTTCCATAATCCGTGTGAACCCGAGAATTCTCACGAGTCTTACTCTTCTCGTACTTCGCCAGATAAATCTTCTGCGCTACAATTTCTTTGAAAACGAGGAGAGAATGAAAGTTTATGCATTGAAGAAGTGGGAGTCAACCTTGAACTTTTTGTTCGTGCCCATGGACCCTATGTAGAACTTATCATGGAAGCTGCTCGTAAAAATAATTATTTCCTTGGTACAAGTTCATCTTGTATCTATGAATTGATCCTTTACAATCGTGGTTCCGACCATAATTCCTCCTTGATTACATTTCCTGGATAAGTTAAAATATTTTCCCTCTGCAGATCATTTCACCCGTCCAACCTCTACTCTGATTTACCTTCCGGTATTACCCCTAGTACTTGTTACTGGGAAGTTTAATACCCTATCACATGATTCCTAGCCTGACCAGCTATATCATTATTGTGCTAAATTTTGACTTTGCTACCTGGTCCTTATGCCCGGAACAACTTTTCGACGATGAGCGAAGCTTACGTCGATCTTCCTCATTTTATCAATTCACCTCGAACAACAAGCTTGATTTTGAGCTTGTGTCGTATCCGTGGTTGCAATAGCCTTTCACTTCATCCTTCCTGTTGCTTGATGGCATCGCTCCTCGATGGCATCTTCGTAGAGCTTCTCGACAAATGTGTCGTGATCAACATCAAAAATTTTACTTCTGTTGAAATGACAATTGAATTCATGGTGAGAAATGCCATCGTTGACCTATGATGATTTGAGTTGTCATCGACTACCCCCTTGTCTTCTTTCCAACACATGTTTGATCATGTCTTGGTTATACCATGGACTCCTTGCTATTCCTGCAATTGTTCTTTAAGTATTTCTTGTGATCTTTAACTCCAACCCCTACTTGGAACACCATGTTAATGCTACCTCGAAGCATGACTGAGGTATTCCGAATATCAACAAGAACATTGGAAGCACATTGTCGAATGTTTCTTCATCTATTATCCAAACACCGTTGTATGGGTAATATCATGATTCTTCCCTTGCCCCCTTTATCTAAATTCTTTTGAACTTGCTGTCATTTCAGGAATATCCTGCTCTGCTTCCCCTTGGGAAGGATATACTCCCAATTCTGGTGCGTAAACACATTTTCCTTTCAATTGGTCTGATTAATCCGATAATTTCATTTTCCTTTCCATTGGTTTGTTTAACCTCCTTGTGATCTATATGATATAAGCAGAAATAATTCCCTGCTTATAAAACCCCCCGATGTACAACATTGTAAGTGAGACCCTGTTACTTTTGGTGATAACATTTCGGTATCACCGATGGACGAGAACTTTGCCTATTGGTCCGCCTCGAATTAACGAGAAGGAAAATGGTTCTCTTGGTCCCACGCCCTTGGTACCAAACTTTTTTGCCAACATAATTGGCAGGCTATTCTCGGACCTGCCTTGCTATCATGATCGTGCAAAATGTTAGCACCCTTCCCACTTTTAACCCACATGGTGGGCCCATAACCCACAGTTCCACATGATCGAAACCTGACTCTCTTGTACAACCTTGACTCCAAAATATTCTTTGCACTTGGCTTCGTATGTAAATCACGAGCCACCTTCCTAGTGATCTATTCTGGTATTAGATGAAATACTTATTCCATTGCTCCGAACCACTTTCACCCTCTGTTTCAGGCAACGAACTATTGCCTACCCGCTTGAAGCTTCTTGTTGCACCTTCTTATCTTGCTCTCGATGACTTTCTTGAATTTCAACTCGAGTGAAGCCTCTATGCCATGTTCATTGAGATAGCCCCCAGGTACCTATCTTGTGTTGAGCTCCGTCCTTCCCGAGTCTTTACCCCTTACTCCACCCCTTAAATCTCGGGACGAGATTTCTTGTAGTGGAGGAGAATTGTGATGCCCGGATAATTAAGCTACAGTAATCCCCTTCTAATTGTGACATGTCACCATGATTACAGTTCTTAAACTCGCGTTGGTTCGAAACCGGTTGAAATTTCAAATCTAAAACAAAGTCGAAATAAAAGTTTTCAAATGTGAAAACTAAAATGTTCACAATATTCTATAAATTCACCTGTTCATTCTCATGTTGAAACCAACCTCATTTGAATTCCCAAAATGCCGCTGGAATTTAATTTGGTGCCAACAACAATTAAATTGGCCTTTTCAATTTCTCAAAATGGTTAGGCAACTCCTTTCTACCCCAAACTTTTTGTGCCATCTCAAGGTATTGTGTTAAAATTATGTGCCAATTTTTGTTCAAAACACAAATCATTTGGTATCCCAACTAAATGCAAAACGGTGAAAGGAAATAGAAAAAGTTTTTTTATAAAATAAAAATAGAAGAAGAAAAGCCCTGACCTCCCCCGTCACTGGGCCTCGGCCCAGCTGGACCACCAGGCCAGCCCACCAATCCTGGTCCCTCCCCTCTCTCCTGTTCGTGCGACCGAGTCGCTATAGGGGCAGGTCGCCCCGGACCACCTCGTCGGCACCGATGCCGGGAGGGGATAAGGATGCCACGCCCCGACCCCTCGATCCCATCCCCTCCCCCACTCGCTCACCACTCCACCCTCCTCTTCCTCCTGCTTCACCTCCCCCCTCCAGATCCACCTCTAGCCGACGCGCCCGTCGCCATCGTTGCTATGCCACCACGATCGCCGTCCCCTTCGTGTCTGCAGCTCGTGTCCATGGACCCCGCCGGCCTCCGCCTCATCTTCTGGTGCCCTCTGATGGAGCCGGGGAGCACCGCTGCGACCACAACGGCTCCGTCTTCCTCATCCGACCGCCGCCATTCTCCTCCGACCCCGGCGTCTTCTCCGACTGCGACGAGCTCTGCAGCTCCTAAGCCACCGCCGGCCCCCCGTGTGCCTCCCTGGTGAGCACACAATCTCCTCCCTCCCTCCCCTGGCCTCTTCAGCGCCATAGGCCTACCCCTGCGCCTCTGTAGTCAATCCGTCGGGCCCGAGCCGCGCCACCACTCCCCCCACACTCCTCCGCCTCTGCTCTCGCATGCGCCCGCTTGTTCCTCGCTGCTCCTAACGATGGTCGCACCTCCGCCTTTGCATGCCCGAGCAGACCCACGCGCGCCTGCTCCCTCCCCGCAGTCGTCGCGCCCGGACCACACCCTGCTTACCTCGGCCACAACTGCCAGCATCCACCACCGCACCGCCCGCCCGCTGCTCCCTCCACCGTTGCAGCCCCGTCCCCTGTCGTTGCTGCTGCGCGCACCGTCGAGCCGCCCCGCCGTTGGCCTCCACCCACTCACCGCTTGCTTCGCCCTATCGCCGCGCCGTGGCTTGCCCGAGCCCGCGCCCAATCGCGTGCACCCATGTAGCTCCTCCTGCTGCCGGTTGGCTCTACTACTGCTCTTGCCAGGTGCTGCTACTCTGCCGCATCACGCGCGAGAGCTCCGCCTGGCCGCACATGCCGAGCCACCGCCCGCGCTTGCTGCCACCACCTCTCGCCTGCGCCGCAGCTGCCCTGCCGCTCCCCGCGCACCGCCGCGCCCAGCGCTGCTCACGCCCGCGCTGGCCACCGCTCGTCGGCCCTGCCGCCAACCGCTGCCGGTGCCGCCTAGTCCCCTCCTTCCAGCCACGCCTGCTCCGGCCGGCCGGGGTCATCGGCCGCCCACAGCTGCACTGCCTTGCGCCCCACAGCCCGGGGCGACCACGGCCTCGACCGAGCCCGCCCCATAGCCCGCTGCACCAGCACGCCCACTAACCCCCCCCCCCCCCGGTCACTTACTAGTGGGGCCCAGCACCTGGAAAAGAAACAAAAGAGGATTAAGAAAAGTATTAATAATAAAGTAATTAGTTAGTTAATTAATCAATTAGTTAACTTAATTAAATTGGTTTAGTTAAACCAACTAATTAATTAGCCTAATTAATCTGTAGTTAGTAAGATGAGTAAATGACAAGGGGCCCACCTCTGTTGACCAGTCAAACATTGACTAGTCAACTGGGACCCCCTGGATCCACAGGCCAGGCTGTGTACACAGTGTTGTGTGCACTTAGCAATTTTGCATTTATTTTCGAATTAATAATAATTTCAGAAAATTGTTTAAAACTTTAAAAATTAATAGAAATTAAACCGTAACTCCGATGAAAATTTTTTCTACATGAAAGTTGCTCAGAAAAATCCAACGAATACGAATACGCGGCATGTTCATCTATCACATGCCCCTAGCATGCTGAACATGGAACTTTCCCCCTCCGGTCATCTGCCTGACACAGGTCCGGAACCGGGAATACCTTCCCGGTTGTTTTCCCCCTTCACCTATACCGTGCAGCACTATGTTAGAACACCCCTAGTTCTGCTTTTCATCATGTCATGCTTAGTGGTACCTCTGTTTGCTCTGTATTTACTATTTCTTCCCCCTCTTCTTCTCCGGTAGACCCCGGGACTGATGCTGCCCCTGTGATCGACTACATCGACGACGACCCTTCTTCCCTTTCAGCGAACCTTCCAGGCAAACCCCCCCTTTAATCATCCCGATACCTCCCTTTCCATTCTATCATGCTTGAATTAGATTTTGCTATTGTTATTGTTTGCTCCTATTCTGATGCATAACCTGTTTTATTGTAACCTGCTGTTGTTACCTACCTGCTTATCCTAAACTGTTTAGTATAGGCCGGGTAGCGACCCATCAGAGACCCCCACTTTGTCCCGGCGCCTGTTTGGATTACTGAAGACCCGATCAACGGGATCAAAGACCAGGCCCCGGCACGCACATCACTTTCCCTTGGTGTTAGACACACAATTACTATGGTTACTATGACTTTACACTGAACCACATTACTAAAGGCGAATTGGCCCCGAGGGGTACCCAGCATAAGCATATTTGCAAGTGATGAGGAGTAGGGTTGACCTGGAGGGTGCCCATGAGATAATTACGAGGCGTGGCGGGCATTCTTAGCCCTTGCCGCAAGTCCTCGAGGAGCAGGCGACAGGTCACATCTTTCGTGAGTCTCTGCTTGTTACCGCGCGTTCCTAGTCCACTAGGATTTGGGTATTTGATCTGAGGGGCCTCTGTCCAGATAGCACTAACCATCACGTGGGCATAGTATGGGTGTTCTTCGTCGTATGCATCAGCCGAAGCTTAATAGGCGTCGGCTGACGGCGCTTCATGGGTTGGACTGGTCAAGACTGCCTTTTGAAGGAGGTAGCTAGGTCTGCTCACCGGCCGCCCACGCAACGTGTAGGAGTTCTCGGAGCGATGGTCCACGACCCTTGGGGACATAGGTTTAGTCCGTCGTGCTGACCTCTCTATTAAGCCTAGGTCGGGTTGTGGCGTATTGTTTGGCTGAGGTCGGGCATGACCCAGGAAAGTGTGTTCGGCCGGAGTTAATCGAGTGTGGTGGGTAAGTTGGTGCACCCTGAGGAAGAAAACATCTATCGATAGCCTGTCCCTACGATGCGGACACTTTCGAGTTGTATCCCGATCGATACAACTAGAACTGGATACTTGTGATGAGAATTGGATTGTGATGAGAATTGGATAGTATGGCTATGGGATTGCTTTCTCCCAAGGAGTCGAGAAAGGATCTCTGGCCGAGGTTGATGACACTACTACTACTTTACTTTATGCTACTCTTATCCCTCTTCTGATGCTGCAAGATGCTTGGTGCTGTTTGAAGATGCTAGTCTTTGATAGGCTAGGCTTTCCCCTTCTCTTCTGGCATTCTGCAGTCCAGTCCACAGATACAGCCCATTTCATTGATACCTATGCATAAGTAGTGTACGTCCTTGCTTGCGAGTACTTTGGATCAGTACTCACGGTTGCTTTGCTACCCTTTTTACCCCTTCTTTCTTCTTTCTGGTTGTTGCAACCAGATGGTGGAGCCCAGGATCCAGACGACACCACCGACGACTACTACAACCCTGAGGGTGCCTACTACTACGTGGAGGCCGCCGATGACCGGGAGTAGTTAGGAGGATCCCAGGCGGGAGGCCTTGCCTTTTCGATCGATGTTGCTTTTGTGCAAGCCTTCTTAAGGCAAACTTGTCTAACTTATGTCTGTACTCTGATATTGTCGCTTCCGCTGACTCGTTTTTATTCAAGCTGATGTATTCGAGCCCTCTGGCTTGTATTATAAAGCTTTTATTATTTTTAATTTTTGTTTAGAGTTGTGTTGTGATATCTTCCCGTGAGTCCCTGATTTTGATTGTACACACTTGCGTGTATGATTAGTGTATGATTGAATCGGGGGCGTCAGACCGCCTTAACCTGCTCCATCGGAACCGCAACATCCTCACCGACTCCTCGGACGAAGCCGAGGCCTACTCGACACCACCAAAGAGGTTGTACACTAATCACATCGCACCTTCTCCTTAACTCGACCTCCCAGCGCCGATGGTGCTCCATCCCGCACCCCCATGGAGCGGCTACCTTGAAGTAGGCGCCGCAGGCAACATCTCCACGGCGGCTCTCCCCAGTGCGAGGCCCCTTTGGCGGCGGCGTCCATACCAGCCGGATCTGCTACTGCTCCGCCTCTCGCTCGCTCACTCGCGTTGTTGTTGCTGCTCCGACTCTCGCTCGCTCACGCTGCTGCTGCTGCTCCCCCCTCACTCGTGCTACTGCTCTGCTCCGATTTAGCTACGCTTCAGTCGACTGAATCGACTTTTGGGTCAGTCGATTTTCAGGGGGTGGGGGGCTCACCGGAGTTAAGGAAGAACCACCCACAACAGGGAGGGGGGCTCGCCGGAGAGGTACCCCACTATCTAACTTAGGGTTCAGGGTGGGGGCAGTGGTCGCCGGCGGTGGTGTGGCGGTGGCGTGGGGATCACTGAAGAAAAACCTTGGCGTAGGGGGGCGGGGGCTAGAGGGTTGGCCGGGGCGGCGGCGGACCGGCGATGGGGAGTTGTTTCGGGGCGGCGACACGGCGGCGGACCGTCGGTGGGGAGTTGTTTCGGGGCGGGGAGGTGTCGGTGGACCGCCGGTGGGGAGTTGTTTTGGGCGTTGAGGCAGCGCGGGGTTCGGCCGTTGGTGGCTGGCGGCTCAGGGGGGTGCAGGTTGAAGATGAACTGCATGCCCTCCCTAAACTATCCCATGTGAAGTGCCTCTCTGCTACCATTGCGTTCAGTTTCGACAGTAACATTCAGATTCCACAGTAAATTTCAGTTTCGACAGTGAAGTTCGGAGTCAACCGTTTTTCCCTCATCTGTTGTAGCCAGGTGGTTTTTGGTGATGTAAATTTTACATCTATCACTTTTTGGTAATCCATTTTACATCATCTATTGGAGATGCTATTAGAATCCCACTTGAGATTAATGATGTTTGTCTTGTCTTTGCTTGAGCCTTGACGTCTTCTGACTCACCGGAGCTGCTCCAACGACAGGAACGATCCATCACAACAGGCGATTGCCACAGGCGCCGTCTACAGATTCCTCAGATCTTCCTCCACACCTCCGACAGCCACCTCTGCCTCAAATTCTTCAGCGACCAACCGAATGATACCGAGGTCGACACGGCTACGGCAAAGAGGTTGTACACTTGTCGCATCACTTATTACTCTACATTCATGTCGATCCATTAGGGCTATTTTGGTTCAACGGAAAAACATAGCAATAGGAAATTTTCCTATGGCACTCTACTATTCAATTATTCATGCATTTTGTTGAAAGGAATGGAGCAAGACATCCACCTGGACCTACCTTTCAAAATCATATGCATGAAAACAAGACCAAGTGCATTAGTGGCAGAATAACATTCTAACTGTACACGCTTTCATATGGTTTCACTTTATTTTGGCCATGTTTCTTTGCATTCCTCTACTCCTCCAATTCCTGTGAACCAAACACCCAAGTTGACAGAAATCCCGTGTTCACAAATTCTCTGTTTCTCATGTGCATTCCTATCCTGTTTGGTGTTTTTCCTCCTATCCCTGCGTTTTTAGAATCATGCAAGCCAAATGAACCCTTACAAAATTACTTCAGTTACAGGTAGGTGTCGAAGAAAACTTTGTGTGGTTTGTCCTGCTCCTGCCGTGACGTCGTCCGCCTCACTTGAGCTGCTCCATCGACAGAAGCATCCACCAAACCAGACATCACGACTCCTGACCGTCTTTCGCCGCCTCAGATCTCCTTCCCAGCCACCGGCACCAACTGCAACGGCATCACCATCATCGACTCAGCTCATTAACCTGAGGAGTACACGGGTCCACAAGAGAGGCCACACTCTTTTGTTTCTGCTTATGTTATGCATTTCTTAATATTACTTGCTACTTTATTGTCATGTTCACCTCTTAGACTCCAAGTCAGGTCCAAATTGATGTTCAAACTTGAGTTCTAAATTAGTTGTGGGGCACATATCGAGCCAGCAATGAATATACAGTATCTCTGTCTAATATCTGGTTCACCTAGGGTATGCCTATGTTGTTCATCTTGGGTGGGAAACTGTCGGATGTGGGGTTCCGGAAAACCCTTAAGGTTCGGACACTGGGGTGCACGCGAAGTCTTTCCCTCCTACCGATCTACGCTCTAGCTCGCTAAGATCTTGCGGACGAACTCGACGAACTCACAACATAGAAAGAGACACGGGGTTTATACTGGTTTGGGCCACCGTTGTGGTGTAATACCCTACTCCATTGTGGTGGTGGTGGATTGCCTCTGGGGCTGATGATGAACAGTACAAGGGAAGAACAGCCTCCTGAGGTTGAGGTGTTCTTGTGACTAGGCTCTCGATCGGGTTGGATCAAGCTAAGATCGGGATGCCTCTACTGTGGTGGCTAGCTCTACTTATATAGGCTCTGGTCCTCTTCCCAAATGTTGAGCGGGAAGGGAGCCAACAACGGCGGGCAAATTTGAAGGGGGACAACTAGTACAAGCTATCCTGACAAAAGCGGTCTTCGCCTGCGAAAAGCCATGGGATGACGCCGTCTTGGGCTCCACGATGACCTCGCCTTTCCGTCCTCCTGGTCTTGGTCTTGTTGCACCAATATGGCAACCTTTGCCTGATGCCTCGGTACTCTTCGTCTACGCTTGCCTCCTTAGCACCAAAGAGGAAACAAGGACGCTGCACGCACTGGCGCCCGTCTGGCACCCGCCCGGCGCCGTTCGTCATGGCTCACATCACGAGACCCTCGTGAGGTTTGCCTTACCTTGATATCTCCGCTCCTAGTGAGCCTGCCTGGCTAGGCCACTCCAGATGATGCCTTGCGTCGTCCGCCTCGCGAAGCTTGGCTCCTCGCGAGGGTCTTGAATGCCTTGTTGATGAAGATGGGCCATACGGCCCGCTGCTTAGCCACGCCGTGGGCCGCATGCAGGCAAGTCTGGCGACCCCCGTTCCCAAAACACCGACAGTAGCCCCCGGGCCCAAGGTGCTCTCGGGCTTGGCTTTGCAGCAAAGCCAAGGGTCAAGTTCAGAGCGCCGCGGGCCCCAAAAAGCCTGCGGCCTCGGTCGACGTGTGGCGGTTGATTGGACGTGGGCGTCTTCGCTTCTCCATACTGCCTCGGCAATTGCTTGACCTGACAAAAGGCTGGCGCAGGCAGTTCTCGCCTTCATTGCTCCTTCCCTGCCTTGCTCCAGATCCCCTTTCTTGCTCTTTGTTGCTTCTATCTCCATATCTGCTCCTCTCTTGCTCTGCTTCTGCCGCTCATGGCACCGCGCAAGGTCAGAACCTCCTCGTCACCGGCTTGGTATGAGCCGGCCCTCGAGGCGCCTAAAGTCACGGAGAAGAGCCTCGCCTCCGTGCGCCTGCTGACAGCGGGCGAAGGCAACAAGTGGGGGAAGACGGATCTTCGGCTTGCCTCCGACGAGCCGGAGCCCGAGGGAAACACCTTCTTCCCCTTCTTCTCAAGCAGCGTCGCCGTCGGGTTTGTCCCTCCCTTCTCTGATTTCTTTTATGAAGTCCTCGACCACTACGGGCTGCAGGCTTTGCATCTCCATCCCAACTCGGTCCTCCTCTTGTCTATCTTCGCCTACTACTGTGAGGCGTATCTGGGCATCATGCTGTCTGTGGCGCTCTTGCGCCATTTCTTCTTCCTCCGTGTCACTGGCGAGAATATCGCCGGGTGCGCTAATTTCGTCGCCTGCGGCAAGGCCAATTCGATCTCGAGCACAAGGAAGAGGGCCGACAACATCCGATCCAAATGGGTCATGATGGATGCTCTGCGCGCCGACCCACGTCTGGAATTGCCCACAACGGCGCCCCCTCCCAACAGGGGGTGGCTCAAGGCGGAGCTCGTCGACGAGCGGGCATCGCTGGTGTTGGGGCAGATGATGACCGACCTGAGGCCAGGCAACAAGAGGACAGCCAGGGTGACGGGGGCGATGCTCCCGAGGGAGTTCTTGACGCTGCGGGTTGCCCCGCTCTAGGCGCGCGTCCGCCCCCTCTGGGAGCTTGACGAACAAGAAACCAAGACCCGCCTGAGGCCGGGGGACTTGCCCGACGATGAATTGGATGCCGTCCTGCGCCTCATAGTGGGGGACAACCAGGAGTACCCGGCTAGCGCCTTCCTTCCCATGTTCAAGCGTAGGGACTGGGAGGAATTCGTCACCTCCAGGCCGACTTTTGATGCGTGTGGGCTGGTGCCGCCAGCGCTTCCGGAAACCCCTATTGTGCAGAACCCGGTGGAGGTGTCTTCTAGTGAGTCCCACAGAGAGGGAGAAGAGGAGGAGGACTCAGAGAAGACCCTGGAAGAGGTGGGGGAGACTTCCCCTCTCAGCAAGGCTGAGATTCTCCGCGCCCTTCCTGATGATGCCGATGCCGACGCCCACCGTGGGGATAGGGAGCAGCCTCTTGTTCCCACGAGGAGCAGGTCGTTGCTGGTGGCCCGTGGTGCCGCCTCCGACCCGATACCTTCTGGGACTAGATCCGGTTCTGCTTCCGCTCCGCCCGGCGCCGCTTGTGTCCGAATGCCCGCTCCTCAGGTCCAGCACCTATCGGGCCTCAAGCTTCTCAAGCGGTCAGTGGAATACGTTGCAGTGGACCCGTGAGTGTCTTAAGCTTCGTCTTGTCCTTGTTTGTGCTCGTTGTTTCCTGATGCTCACTCCTGGTTGATCAGGCCGACACCTTCGGCGAAGAAGAGGAAGGAGGATTCGGCGGATGTGGCTCCCTCCGCAGGGAAAGGAGGCAGCAGTGCCCGCATTTCCACGGCCCAATCGTCCTCCCATGGCCAAGAAGAGCGCTGCCGCATGGAGTCAGCCCCCATGGCCCCGCTGGCCCTGGAGGCGCTGATACTTGGCGCGGCTGACGAGGTCCCAGCTGCTCTGGAACCCGCAGTCTCCCAAGCCCTGGTGATGATGTCGCTTCCTCCTCCTACTGCGCCTCCACCTCCTGGTCCTTCTGCTCCTGATGATGCCTGGGAGCGTGCCATTTCGGAGATGACCCAACAAGGGCGGATCTCCTGGCGTGGACCCGCGCTGGTGGCGGGCGTCTAGAACTAGCCTCGGCTGGCTTCACTCGACACAGGAAGTTCGCGGCCAGGCCAAGCTGCTGCGGCTTCCGAGAAGGACAAGCAAGGCGCCCCCAGCGCTGTAGCCGATCGTGAGGCAGTGCTGAAAGACACCAAGGCCGCCCGTGACAGCTGCCAAGAGCTAGTGGGCGAGTTGCAGAGCCTGCGCGACAAGCACGGTGAAGAGGTGCGCTGCCGCCAAGCGAAGGAGGGGGAGATGAAGGCCCGGGAGGAAGCCGTCAAGAATCATGATGCAAAGCTGGCGGAGTTGGGGAAGAAACAGGCCACCAAGCGCAACCGGTTGGAGGAGCTGGAGCGGAAGACAAGGACGAGGGAGGCCGACCTTGACGCCAAGGCGCGAGTCCTGGCGGAAGATCGCGTGGCCTTCGCCGATCTCGAGAGGAGGTCACGCGAGGCGCTGAAGACGCTCTACGAGCGCGGCTTGCAGAAGCCACTGGACACCGACGAGGATGGCCCCGCCCAGCTTCTTCCTATCGTGGTGAAGGCGCTTGAGGAGGTTGTCGACGGCCTTGCTCCCATGGCAGAGGCAGAAGCTCGTGTCCTGTCTTCAGCGGCACTGACTCGGGTCTTCAGCCATCTGCACCTTCTCGACCCCAGCGCTTGCCTTGATGAGCTGCTAGAGCCTATGGCTGAAGATCAATACCAGGCAGCTGCCGCGGCTGTGTGGGATCAAGTGGGGGCCTTGCTGAGAAGGTTCTGTGGCTTTGTCTCCGCTCCTCTGTCCGGCATCGTCGACCTTGCGGCTGGTGGTGAAGACAAAGCCGATCACGAGTGAGCGCCTTCGCATGACGTTGGCGGCGCCTAGAGGTGACCAGCGGCCATTTCCCCGTTCGTTCTGCGACATGTAACCGGCCTCGTGGAGGCGTTTAGACTTTTATTTGGCATTGTGAGGACAATATGCTTGTAATATTTGCTTCGAGATTTTGCGATTTCCTTTCTATTTGCTTGGCGTTCTACGTCGGCAGAGCCCGGCCCCGCGCATATGTCACGACTAGTTTTCCGGGTAGTAATTTCCAGAAAATGGCCGTTGTGCTCACCAGCCCTAGGATTAATGTTAGCTGATGAGGCACCAACTTGATGCAAAATTTCCAAGCAAATACAAAATATGTAGTACAAGACCATTCTGGCCTATGAGTACAACAAATGGTTTCTAGTGGTTCATGGCGGAAGCGGTCTGTGGATCATCAGCATCTATGGGACTCCCTTTCCCACAGGAACAGCTGACCAGGATAACTCCTATCTTCGCGAGGCTGCTATCACCATTACTTAGGTTCCGGGGCTGTCATCACGATCGCTCCTCTCCGCGCAAGAAATCTGGCCAAGACAATATCCAGGGACAAGCCAGTGAGTACTTTGAATGTACTCGCAAACATTATGAACACAGGTATAATATAACAACCGATAATCATGCTCTGAAAATATTCTATGATCACAACGTCAGTCATAAAAATAAAATCCCTGATGCATGCAAGCAGGTTATTAATATGTAACAATGAATATGTAATGACAGAGTAGGAATAAAATGCACCATTCGGATATGCGAAGTAGCGTCTCGAATTGATGGTAAATAACAAACATGCCTCGATCCGGGCGTCGGCGACACCACATAAAGGGCTTATAAAGTAAACTAAATAACAAGCATGCCACGATTCAGGCGTCTCGGTGACACCACATAAAGGGCTTATAAAGTAAATGAATAACAAGCATGCCACGATCGAGGCGTCTCAGCGACACCACATAAAGGGCTTATAAAGTAAATGAATAACAAGCATGCCACAGTCGGGCGTCTCAGCGACACCACATAAAGGGCTTATAAAGTAAATAAAAAAACAAGCATGCCACAGTCGGACGTCTCAGCGACACCACGTAAAGGGTGTATAAATAATCACAGTGAATATCCAGGAGGTAGAACTATCCCAGGGATACTCGATCATTCAAATAATATAACGGGTTAGTCCATAAAAAATAATCATGGTCCTCACAAGTCACAAGTCGGAATCCAAGTTTGGTTTAACAATCTCTCCTCCGAAGACCGATACTTGACCCATCCCAGACTGTAATCCTTAACCATGGACACGGCTATTCGAATAGGTTTATTCTCTGCAGAGGGTGTTCTCTTTACCCACGAGTAACGGATTCCTTTAGCCCATCAGGACTAATTCCGTCTACGGCCTTTTTGTTGAAAACACCCCTAACTTGCACACACCAGCTTAACTTGCCGGTGTCTGGAATCACCCACGACGCCTGTCAAGCAAAACTCTAAGTGGGGAGGATAGAACCTCGCGTAGCATGGGATCAATTTTATATCACGCGCTCTAAGGGGTGGCCTCCCCTCTCGGTCTCAACCGGAAACATCCATGCCCCCGGACCAGGTGGCCTGCCTACCAGCTACAACCGGTATCTTCCACCATGGCCTCTCTGTACGGTGTGTGCTAGAAAGTGGTTGACGACTTACTGAACCGTACCCTACTTGTTGTACAGACAAGTGGTAGTACGAAACAAGTATGGGGGTTACTGGAACAAGACTCGATCTATGGTCGACTCGGGAGGTTTAAGTACTCCCTGCATGATTAGCATAACGAATGTATTTCATCCAACAGACAGAATCAACACTCATCATACCCCTGATGCCATGCCGGACACACTCGTCTCGACGAAGAACTAGGGACAAGCTCGGGTCTACCCAAGACAGAGACTTTCCTGTTTTCCTTCCGGTAGGCACGAAAGGCATACGAGGATGATCATTATCACAATCATGTCCATTTCCAATAGCAAGGAAACTTTTAATAAGCATTCATGCAAATGTTCACATCACCACATAAAATAACGAGTTCTACGTATTCAGATGGTGTCATAATCGTGTCAAACGATGCATGCAAAATATTATGCCAGGGTTCAGAATGCTTGCCTTCAAGTTGTGGAGGGGTGAGGTGCTCTCCAAAACTTTTGAAAGTTTGCTTCTCTCTCTCCAAAGTCCTATTTTAAATAAACTTGAATTAACACACAATTTCAAAACAGCACAAAAAAGTTGTTTGAAATTTTTTCAAATAACTCCTAAAATAAACTAGATTAAATTTGAGAGAGGTAGGAAAAAGAATCAATTCATTTGGAGTTATATTTAAAAAGTTATAGTCAGTCAAAGTTTAGTCAAAATTCTGGTTTTTAAATAAAACAGAAAAAAGAAAAGGAAACGATACACGTCGAAGACGTACTCTGGAAATACGTTTCCACTTACGCCTCCGTGGACCCGGGCTGATGATGAATAGTACAAGGGAAGAACAGCCTCCTGAGGTTGAGGTGTTCTTGTGGCTAGGCTCCCGATCGGGTTGGATCAAGCTAAGATCGGGATGCTTCTACTGTGGTGGCTAGCTCAACTTATATAGGCCCTGGTCCTCTTCCCAAATGTTGAGCAGGAAGGGAGCCAACAACGGCGGGCAAATTTGAAGGGGGACAGCTAGTACAAGCTATCCTGACAAAAGCGGTCTTCGCCTGCGAAAAGCCCTCGGATGACGCCGTCTTGGGCTCCACGATGACCTGCGCCTTGCCGTCCTCCTGGTCTTGGTCTTGTTGCACTAATATGGCAACCTTTGCCTGATGCCTCGGTACTCTTTGTCTGCACTTGCCTCCTTAGCACCAAAGAGGAAACAAGGACGCTGCGCGCACCGGCGCCCGCCTGGCACCCGCCTAGCGCCGTTCGTCGTGGCTCACGTCACGAGACCCTCATGAGGTTTGCCTTTCCTTGATATCTCCGCTCCTCGTGAGCCTGCATGGCTAGGCTACTCCAGAGGAGGCCTTGCGTCGTCCGCCTCGCGAAGCTTGGCTCCTCACGATGGTCTTGGATGCCTTGTTGATGAAGATGGGCCATACGGCCCGCTGCTTAGCCACGCCGTGCACCGCAGGCAGGCAAGTCTGGGGACCCCCGTTCCCAGAACGCCGACAGAAACAAATAGTAAAGCAATCATCACCTTTTTTAATTAAATTAAAGCAATCATCGCTGCTATCATTATTTTTGGATCCATCCACTGGTTGTTACCATTACTTTAGATCTCTGCATGCTCTCCTTACATAATCTCACTATTTTTTTGTATGCATGTCAGATATTGTACACAGTCATGCTGAACATGTAGAGAAAAAGAGAAGAGTTTTGCGCGGCAATACAATGTCACGCACACATCACTCCATGGTGGGTTCAATGGAAAACCCTCCCCCCCCCTCTTCAGATTGTAATCCAGAGGAAGATATCTATTCTGGGGCGGATTCAGACGCAGCTGACCACTCCTATTTACCCCCAAGGTGTTTTCTCTAACTTGGCATGATGATGTTAGTCATATCATGCACATGTTGCCTTGCAGTGCCTACTTTCGACATCATATATGTCATCTGCTTAGTTCAGACATTGTCTGTAATGCCACCTGTTTAGTTTCAATATCATATATGGGAATTATGCAGTCTCATGTCTTTTAGCCAGCCATAATATATGTGAAATGTGCAATGCCATCCTGTTTAACCAGGCATCATATATTTGATTGATATCTAGCCCATCCTTTTCTTCATTAAATTTCCATTTGTCGACAATGTTTGTACATTAAACTACTCTTCCTGTGAATCAGCCATTTCAGTGGGTGATGGAAAAATCTGGAGTGAAAACAAGGCCTTCAAAGCAGACAGTGCTACCTGTAGAAGCATATCTCTTGCTGGGTCCTGATAGCTCCTCGGAGATGGATTGAGAGATAGATGACCAGTCCTATTCCCCCACCAAGGTGTATGCTCTAACTTGGCACGGTTCTACTGCTTTTATCATGCATATGGTGTCTTGCATTGCATAGTTTAGACATCATATACACAATATTCAACACCATGTTCTTAGGTCATACATCATATATGTGAATGCCCTCCGCTTAGCATATAAATCACATATGTGAATTAAATCATGTGATCCTAGTTACTTAGATAACATGTATGTGAATTATGTCATGCAATCATGTTTAGTTATTCATCATATCTTTGAATTATGTTATCCTATGCTATCCAGTTTAGATAGACATCATATATGTGAAATTATGTCATGCTATCCGTTTTAGTTAAACAATATACATGTCAACTATTTAATGCCCTTTTTTTCCACACTATCTATTGCATCTGTCTCTCATACAATGTATGTACATTCAACTATGTTTGATGTTTATCAGCCATTTGAATTGGAGCGGGTGATGGCAGTATCTAGCGGAGTAGAAACACGGTCTTCAAATAAAACAGTGCTACCTCTTGGTGGAGATAGCACTCCGGTTGTACATGCACGTGAACCAGCCCTACCACACATAACCTAGACTCTCGCAGATTTTACACCTACTGCGATGGACAGAGAACCAGCTTCACCCAATCTAACCCCAACCCCAGCAGATAGTAACCCAGTTCCTATTGACAAAACACCATCTCCACCACAGAGCTCCCAAACAAGAGCAGTTAGTAAGGCAGCTCCAGTACCCAAAGCGCCAGTACTACCATGGCGAATCCCAACTCCACCAGTTAGTACACCCATTCCTGTTGAGGAAGCACAACCAGCCATTCATAGTTTAGCATCTATCGCATTTGATGTTGTTAAATCCTATGTGCGTATCTTCCCATCATGGAAATATTATACAGAAGATGAAGTAAAATTCCAGTTGCAGGTGTTTGTCCAGGAGTTATGTTTAAGTAATGTTATTCATGGCAATTACTTTGCTTTGTCCCATACATTCTACCTCCATGATGGTTATAATACAGCAAATTTTCCCATTTTTCTCTATAGAGAAGGACCAATTTGGAATCTCAGGATGAGGTAACCTGTGCTAATACCTCTGCTATCTTCAAGAATGCTTGGTGGCAGTATCGGAATTACCTGAAGAAAACGTACTTCACTGGCAAAGAAACTCATCAAAATCCCTTACGTTCTCGTGAGACAGATTTACTGGACGATGGCTAAGAATGCCTTGTTCTTTACTTGTCCCGAACCAAGAATGTGGTAAGGTCTATGAGCTCATTTTATTTCAAGTACTATATGCTTGCGTCTTACTGTACTTTGTTCATGTAGAACAAGTGCTTAAACATGAAGAACAACTATTCTCATTTAAGATTCCATTGCTATCGTGCATACTGCTTTACTCTTGTATCACTATATTTACTCATACAAACTTATTTCTAAATTGAACGGTCCAATGGAAACTCCAATGGCACAACAGGTATGTTTACGCATGTTTCTTTAACAGGTTTGCTCTTATAAATAGCTCTATTGATTTCAACTTCAATTGTGTATACAGTTGACTTCTCATATCATGCACATTACTAGCATCATAACAGGGCCAATAGTGTTGTTGTACATGTAGACCCGTGGTACCCATCTGAAATCTTGTTGTGCCGTTTAGTTTCCCACGCTTTGTATTCTTTCAGTGCTGCTTTCTCTTGAACTGATATGATTTGAACCGTGTCTCTACTTTGATTTGGCAAGACAATGCAGTGACCATAGGACATAGATATATGTTTGTTTGATGCTTTTATAATGTACTACTCTGCAATAGAAGACTTTGTAGTCTAATCTTGTCCACCTTACTAATGAACTAGTTCACCGAAATGAGTTTCATATACTAGTACATGCTAAACCTGTTATGTGTCTGCTTGTTTCTTCTTTTTGAATGCTGACAGAATATTGGGGAAGAGTGCCTAATTAAGCAATGATAAAGGAAGTAATGCAGATAAGGTTCAGGATCGTGAGACATCCTTGTTGGTCTCCAATAAAGCTGATAAAACAGCTATGGAAAACTATCTTGAAGACAGTGAGGCAACCCCAAAGTCCTGTCTTGGTTTACGTTCGAGTTACTGGCCACTACCGCTTGCACAAGCTATTCAAACTCACTGTCTGAATCAGTTCGGTTTCTTGAGTCTCAACTACAAGCTGAAAGACATCGATCAGCTGTGCTGCGACAAGAAGTGTAAGGACTGCGGAAGTCCCTGGAGCACTCAGATGCATACTTTCTGGTGCAACAGCAAATGTTGGATGATTTTAGCGCCAAACAGGGCAAAGCTAATAAGCTTGCTAAGCTTATTGCTAGCATGGTGGATACCCAGGATAACATTTCTTGAGCTTTTCTGAAGTTGTTTCAGTTATGGACTTGTTTTGCTGCCGTGTTTAATTGCACTAGTGGCCAATTTTGACGACCAGTGTATGTAATATGCTGCTTTGTTCCCTATATTTGCACGGGTCGCGAACTTTGATGCCCAGTGGATGTAATATGTGTAATAGCTGTAATAGGCTAGTGTAAGTTGCTTGCTTATTTATTTCCTTATTGTCGTGTTTAGTTGTTTGCTTGTAGTCACTGCAGTTCTTTTTTCGCGTTTTTCTAGTGGTCACAATAACCTATTTTTGGTAACTAGGCCACAATAATCAAGGCAACACACGGACTGATGTAACCATGGGCCTCCTGCGGGCCGTAGGATCCGTGGGCCTTCTACGGGCCATAGGATCCATGGGCCTTCTACGGGCCATAGGATCCATGGACTTTCTACGGGCCGTATGATCCATGCGCCTTCTACGGGCCGTAGGATCCATCGGTCTTCAACGGGCCGTAGGATCCATGGGTCTTCTACGGGACGTATAATCATTTCGCCAAACATGGGCCATACTATTCATGGACCATAACGGGTCGTTAATAGGCCGTATTTGATAACGCAATGAAAACAGCCCAACGAGTTAACGAGCCACAAACGGGCCGATGTAACCACGGGTTGTATTTGGCCCACAAACAGAATAGGCCAGTAACGGACCGTATCTAACCGAATTCTAGGAACGAGCCCAAGAATAAATGGGCCCTTAGAAGGCGAAAGTTAACACGGGCTGGAAACGGCCGACGGAATAATGGGTCGTTAATGGGTATAAAGCGATACACTGTTCATTATGGGCCAGTTTCATCTCGGCCCTTTAATGGGCCGAGAGTTACAAAGGGCCTCATATGGGCCGAAAGACATCATGGGCCATACATGGGCCGGAAGTTACAATGGGCTGGAATCATATTGGATGGCCCAGATGAAGCTACTTGGCTTAATTCTGATAGGTCGTAACGGGTCGGTAGTTAGCGGGCCATAAATGGGCTATATACGAATAGGTCGTTAACAGGCTCTCCGTGGGCCGGCCCGTTACCTTTTGACCAAGTCAACCGGGCCGGCCTTTTCACCGGAATGGGCCTCTGTTGGGCTGTGCCACATGTCGACGTATCATAGGCGCCTCCTATCCAATGAGTGGATGACATCTGTCCCGACGGTGAGCCAACACGTGTTTCCTCTGGCCAATGAGCATTTTACACGTAGAAAATACCCATTGGTCTGGGCTGTTAGCGGGTTATCGGATCCAAAACCGGACCCGATAGCTTAACGGCGACCTGTTACGGTGGATGCCACGTGTCGGTCACCCTTGCCGAAAGCACTATGACACGCGATTTATTGTCATGGTAGTGGACACTTCCGTGATGATAATTTTGGTAATGTCATGGAACACTTCTACAACAGCACAGGTATGACTATCTTGATTTTGTCATAAAATTGTCATGGATGTACATGCATGACAAAAAATTGACCTACTGTGACAAACATGTATCATCACGGAAGTGTCATTTTTTGTAGTGACACCAATGACTCTCAGGAGCTCAGGGCCATCCGTGACTGGCGCCACGGTCTTCGCCTCGAGCGCAACGATCGAGGCTACGGCCGCGGAGGAGGCCGAAGTGGAGGACGCTGGGATGATCGCGACCCCCGCCAGGAGAGGCGCGATCAGCCTCGTGAGGAACGCTGGCAGGGCCAGCCTCGCGAGGGCACCTGGAGGGATCAGCCTCGCGAGGACCATCCCCAGGGCAACGTTGGCCTTCCTCCGCTACCACCACCACCAAGAAGGAACGACGCCCATCACCAGGACGAGGGGCTGGGGGCTTCCAGGAGCCTCGTGCCATCGCCTGCATCCTAGGCGGTGCTTAGGCCCTTGCCTCTCATCACATCTTCAAGCAGTTTTCCCGTGAGGTGAACGCGGCCCTCCCCAAGCACAAGGCTACGCGTCCTCTTAGGTGGTCCAAGTGCACCATCACCTTCAGCTCGTCCGACTAGCTCAAGTGCGCGGCAACTACCGGTGCCCTCGCGATGCTCTGCTCGCCCGTCATCAGCAACATCCTCGTCAGCAAGACCCTCATCGATGGTGGAACGGGGCTCTATGTTCTGTCCATCGAGACGTTCAACCGCCTCCAAGTGCCACATGACCAGCTGTAGCCCACCAAGCCCTTCTCAGGGGTAACCGACAGCTCCACCACCCCGATAGGGCGGATCCGCATGCCTGTCATCTTCGGTAAGCGCGACAACTACCGCACATAGCTCATTGACTTCGACGTCGCCCACATTCATCTTCCATATAATGCCATCTTGGGTATCCGACCCTGGCCAAGTTCATGGCGGTGACTCATCATGGTTACAATGTCCTCAAGATGCCAGGGACTCGTGACATCATCACGGTCGCCTGCGAGGAGAAGGACGCAGTGTGCTCTCTCGAGCGCGCCTACCAGGCTGCGGGGTCGAGAAATCAGATGATGAAGGCGCCATCTACCCTCCTAAGGCTGTACCAAAGGAGAAGAAGTAGTTGCTCCACCAAGAACCTCAGGAAAGCGGCGTGTCCAGGAGCACCACCTCAGGACCCGCGCCCATGGAAGGGGAGCCTCCCTCTCTCGCATAGGAAGGCGCGCCCGACGCCCCTCTCAGGCTGGGCTCGGGGGCTCTCCTCTGGAGGGCCTCTGACCTAGCCAACGTCACGAGGGAGGCGCTCGGGCACCACATTGAGGCGTGCTTACGCGCGCTTCCACTAGGAGGGCAGAAGGCACAAGGTGCAGGTGCTCAGGAGTGCATCACCAAGGCAACCGAGGAGCTTCAAGAGGCGAGACCCATGCGCGGCGACCGCCGCCCACCACCCGGCGCGACTCCTTGTTCTGGCGAGGACAGCGAGCTGCGCGCCTGCGTCAACATCCCTGGGCTCAACAGGGCTGCATCTCAGGAGAACTTCTAGCCATCACGCGTTGGCCGATGCGAGGGTCCCCCACAGCTACGTTCGCATGCCTTTTGGCTTGCCGAACGCGGTTGGTACCTTCCAGTGTAGCATGCGGAGCGTCCTGGCGGCTCAAGAGGCAAGGTACCAGGCGGTCCTGGCGGAAATGGCGACGGTTCTTCACGAGCCTCCCGGGCCTCCAGAGCCTCCCGAGGCTCAGGACCTGGGTGGCTCATGAGGAGTGACTTCTTCAGCATGCGTCTTCAGCTACTTCAACATCTCTTCAGCAATGGTGCCAGGTGACATTTATTGGTTTATTTAGTTGGGGGCGCCCCTCGGGCTGCATTATCCCCAGATCACATGGGCCTGTCCCTGCGGCATGTATCCTTCTACGTCTTTTGATTTGCTCAGTTGGGGCGGCCCTCGGGCTACATCATCCCCAAGCCAGATGGGTCTGTCCTTGTGGCATGTATCGTTTTCTGCATCAATCAGAACTAGCTCTATTCTATCCATGAGATAATTTATGTTATCACTCACTTGCCTGGTGCTTATCACCCTTCGCGGCCTCCCACGTTATTGATCGGCCTCTTGATCATCCCGCAACAGGGGCTACACATGCTGGCACGGCGCTTGTGCTTGGGTCCATCCCTGCAACGCTGACAAATCTAAGAGATCGAGCTCTGGCTCGCGGCCCACCCCGCGCACGTCACCTCACCAGATCATCAGTGCCTTCATTTTGTGGAAAGATCAGCGGCAGGACAACAAGCATGAGTAGCACTCTCTTCTCGGATTAACCTGCAGGAATCCCTGGAGTTTGGCTGCAGGCGGCCACGCCGGCCGTCCCTTTTCACGCAATTCGCTTGCACGTTAAAGGGGGGGCTCCTGAGCACCACGTCTCGGGAGCTCCTACTAACTCTCCAGCCCTCACCCCCTGGCCATGACCACGGCATCGCGACTTGGCATACCAGCGGCGGCTGAGCCTCCCTCTAGGTTCGGGACCCAAGGAGGTAGAGCACTCAGATGAGCAGGGAAAGGGGAGGCCGGAGTGAGCCCTACCTAAAGCATCACCACTAAAGCGCAATCAGGCGACGCACAGGGGAGTCACCGCAGGCTCATTAAGATAAGTCGCCTATACATATCAGCGTGAACCCCCGCTGTCCGAAACGTCGACTCTCGCAAATCTAGCTCTGGCAATGCCGCTTTACTTTTCGGCCTTCATGGAGATGCTTGCACGCCAAGGGGGGGCTCTTGAGCATCGCACCTCAGGAGCTCTTACCGGACCTTGGGCCGCTCACCTCCTGGCCTTGACCACGGCATCGCGACCTGGCATACCAGCAAGGCCGAAGCCTGCCTAGGGACTGGGATCTGCTGGCGTAGAGCGCTAAGCTACCGCGAGAACGAAAAGGGGGAACAATGCCGAAGCGAGACATGCAGCCGCAACCTTATACAAAGAGTAGTAAACATCAGAGCAAATGCAGTACAGTTTTCTTTACATACCCCCACGGGGTTTGTCTCGATTCCTCGCAGGGAAGCAAAAGAAGGAAGCTTCAAGGAACCCCGGCTGCTAGGCATAACCGATAACGCCGAGTGGACGCAGCTACCGCGCTCCGGGCACGACGAGAGCTCGGTGGCACGTAGCTGTCGTCACCCGACTCTGGACAATCGCTAGGCTCGGGAGAGTCACTGGACTCCCAGGAGTCATCACTGCTGCTAGAGGAGCTGTCGGTGATACCGGAGGCGGGCTCGACGCCCGCAGCCGCACCATGCAGGCTGCTTCCCCCGGGGCATCACTCCAGGCGACGGCCCTCCTCATCGAAGACCTTGAAGAACAACGTGGAGGCGCCATCGTACTCAAAGTGGATGGCGAGGACCCCCTCCGTATGGCACGCGCAGGCGACCTCGCCCCATCCTCGGGTCATGAAGATTTTGCCCGGGGGGACGACCACGACCTCCGCCCCCGTAGCCATACTGCAGCACCCGGCATGGTGCAGCCACAGCTCAGCGCCCCCCTCGGCGGCATCTCCTCGGTGAAGAACCGCGGGAACTGGATCCACCTGCGCTATGGCGTCACTGCCAACACCTTGAACTCGCGTGAGGAACCTTCGGCGTGGGTTCACATGCCGGCTGCCCGAGCAGCCTCAGCCTGGCCACCATGGATGTGGCCCGTGCTGCGCTGGGCACTGCTGCCTTCTCCGGAGCCTTGCGCGTGGGCGTACAGAGGGAGCGGGAAGCCAGGCGGAGGCCGCTCGTACCAGGACCGGGTCACCTCTGGCCTCTCGCCAGTGTCGCGGGGGCGGCTGAGCCTCTTCTTCGGTGGGAGCAGCCCCTGCTCCTCCCAGGGGGGGTCTTTCCCTTCTCCGTTACGGAGAATGTCCTGATCGACGCCATGAGAACTACAGCAAGACGTCAAGGCGAAGAGGAAGAAGAAGGAGCGGGCAACGAGAAGAAGGAAATAAGCAAAGGGGGCTCTGCCCCTCCCCTCATTTATAGCCGGAGGGAGGCCAACCGCCGGCCTCGACGACCCCGTGCAATTATGGTTTTTCTCTGCATGCAGCAGAGTCTCATCAAGTCGAACGGTTGCCGAGCCCGCGTGGGGAAGCGGAGATGCCCATGTCCCATCAATCGCCACGCGTCGACCAAGGCTGCAGGCGGTTAGGGCCCACCGTGCTCCGCACTTGCCCTTTGGCTTCGCCTCGAAGCCAAGTTCGAGTGCGCCTTGGGCATGGGGCTACTGTCGGCGTTCTGGGAACAGGGGTACCTAGACTTGCCTGCCTGCAGCCCATGGCGTGGCTCCATCCACGGCCTAGAATGGCCCAGCTTCAATATCAGCAACTCAAGACCCTCGTGAGGGGCCATGCCTCGTGAGGCGGACGACATCAAGACCTCCACGAGGGGTGGCCTCCTCAGGCTGTCTCACAAGAAGTGGAGATCTCTATGCAAGGCTCACCTCATGAGGTGCAAATGACGTGAGACATAACGACCAAGGCCAGGCGGGCGCCAGCGGCGTAGTGTACCAGTTTCCTCTTTGGTGCTAAGGAGGCAAGCGCAGGTGCGGAGTCCCGAGGAATCAGCCAAAGGTTTCCATTCCAGTGCAACAAGACCAAGGCCGCCAGGATGGCAAGACGGAGGTCATTGCCAAGCCCACCGCAGCGTCACGACTGGAGGCTTTTGCAGGCGAAGACTACTTTTGTCAGGATAGCATGTACTAGTTGTCCCCCTTTGAATTTGGCCGTTGTGGGATCCCTTCCCGCCTTTCATTTGGGAAGAGGACCAAGTCCACTATAAATAGGACCTAGCCACCACCGTAGAAGTGACAGATCATTCACATCATCCTCACACCCTCCAGCTCAACGAGCACAAGAACACCTCTCCTCCTGAGGTTGCTCGCCCACTGTACTAGTTCATCCTCAGCCACTCGAGGCCAATCCACCACAAAGAAGGAGTAGGGTTTTAGACCGCAAGGTGGCGCGAACCTGGGTAAACTGTTGTGTCCCTTTCCATTCAATTTGTCGAGCTAGGCCGTGAGATTAGCGAGTAGGAAGACTGGGGAGGACGAGTTCTTCGCGCGCACCCCAGAGTTTGAACCTCTCAAGGGTCTGCGGAACCCGAAATCCGACAGGCACCTCCCCCAAGCTTGGCGGAAGCCAAGGGGAGTGCCCATACCCGATACTCAATTTTCTTTTGGTGATGAAGAAGGAGGTGGTGATGAAGGCAAGATCTTGTCCTCGAGTTTCCATGGTAGAGGTCCACTATCATAAGAGGACGAGTGAGTCTCACGGGTCCTGCAACCGGCAGCCAAACTCATACCTTTAAACCTCGCCTCATATTCAAAGACTTGGTTTTGGAGATCGTAAATCTGGCTTTGGAGGAAGTTGATTTGCTCGTTGCGGGTGAAGACGATGTCCTTCATCGGCTTTCCATCCACCTTGAGATCACGGGAAAGGTCCGTGATCATGAGGTGATTGTCACTGAGTCCACGCTCCACCATCCCCTTGCACCGGAAGACCTCCTGCTCCATAGCTTCAATCCTGGCATCCACGGTTCCCATCCCCTTGGGACCTGGCACATCGCGGAGGTGAAGCATCCCCCTCGTGCATCTGGATAACCTGAGGCCCGCAAATATGGGTTGATGAAGTTCTTGAAGAACTTGTCCTTGGAGGAGCTTCAAGAGGCCATGGTAGATGGGATCTGACAGAAAACAGCAAGGAAAAAAATAGAGGATTTCTCCGTGATACGGTGGTCAAAAGGTTCGGGGGGTATATAAAGATTTTTTTTCTCTTGGGAAACAAGCAAACTGTAGAAAAACGGAGTCCGGAAGGTACCCCAGGTGGGCACAACCCACCTGGGCGTGTCTGGCAAGCCAGGCGCACCCTGGTGTCTGTGCCCACTAGGGTATGCTTCCTGGGAGTTTCTTATTTTCCTAATTTTCTAAATATTCCAAAACTAACAAAAAATATTTTTGCGGATTTTTCGGAGTCCGTTTACTTACCGTACCATGTACCTCCTTATTTTTCACGATTCTGGAGTGTTCTGGAAGGACTCTTTTATGTGTTCTTCCGGTCTCAAAGTTTGTATAATATTACTTTCAACATTAATGGGCGTACCTGAGATATAATGTTTTATTCGTTGCCCGTTAACAAGCTTCGGGTTAGTACCTTCGGCATTATTTATTTGATGGCTCCAGACCGATAAACCTCCTCGATAACATAGGGTCCTTCCCATTTTGAGAGGAGTTTTCCTGCAAAGAATCTGAAACGAGAGTTGTACAAAAGAACATATTCTCCGACTTTAAACTCACACTTTTGGATTCTTTTATCATGCCATCTTTTGACTTTTTGTTAAACAACTTGGCATTTTCATAAGCTTGGGTTCTCCATTCATCTAAAGAGCTAAAATCAAATAGCCTCTTTTCACCGGCAAGTTTGAAATCATAGTTGAGTTCTTTGATTGCCCAATATGCTTTATGTTCTAACTCAAGAGGCAAATGACAAGCTTTTCCATAAACCATTTTATAAAGAGACATACCCATAGGATTTTTATATGATGTTCTATAAGCCCAAAGTGCATCATCTAATTTGTTAGACCAATTCTTTCAGGACCTATTGACAGTCTTTTGCAAGATTATTTTTATTTCTCTATTGCTAAGTCCAACTTGACCACTAGACTGAAGATGATAAGGTGATGCAATTCTATGGTTAACATCATACTTGGCAAGCATTTTACGGAAGGCGCCATAAATAAAGTGTGAACCACCATTAGTCATTAAATATCTAGGGACTCCAAACCTTGGGAAAATAACTTCCTTAAGCATTTTAATAGAGGTGTTGTGATCAGCACTACTGGTTGGAATAGCTTCTACCCATTTAGTAACATAATAAACAACAACCAAAATACGTGTATACCCATTAGGGGAAGGAAAAGGTCCTATGTAATCAAATCCCCAAATATCAAATGGTTCAACAGCAAGTGAATAATTCATAGGCATTTCTTGACGCTTAACGATATTACGTATTATTTGACATTCATCACAAGATAAGACGAACTTACGGGTATCCTTGAAGAGAGTAGGCCAATACAATCGAGATTGCAATACCTTGTGAGCAGTTCTGTGTCCAACATGATGTCCTCCATATGCTTCGGAGTGACATTTCCGTAGGATTTGTCCCTGTTCATGCTCAGGTACACAACGTCTAATAATACCATCTACTCCTTCTTTATAAAGATGTGGATCATCCCAAACGTAATGTCTTAAATCATAGAAGAATTTTTCTTTTGTTGGTATGTCAATCTAGGTGGTAAATATTTAGCAACAATCTAATTAGCATAATCAGCATACCAAGGAGTGTTATGAGCAACATTTATTGCAGCTAACTACTCATCACGAAAACTATCATCAATAGGTAGTGGGTCATCAAGCACATTTTCAAGCCTAGACAAGTTATCGGCTATGGGGTTCTCAGCTCCTTTTCTATCAGTGATATGTAAATTAAATTCTTGTAGCACGAGAATCCATCGAATAAGTCTAGGTTTAGCATCTTTCTTTTCCATAAGATATTTAATAGCAGCATGATCGGTGTGAAAAATTACTTTTGAATCAACAATATAAGATCTAAATTTATTACAAGCAAGCACCACTGCTAAGAATTCTTTTTCAGTAGTTGCATAATTTCGTTGAGCACTGTCTAGGGTTTTACTAGCATAATGAATAACAATCAGTTTCTTATCAACTATTTGCCCTAGAACAGCACCAACAACATAATCACTAGCATCACACATAATTTCAAAAGGCAAGTTCCAATCAGGTGGTTGAACAATAGGTGCATAAATTAAGGCTTTCTTGGGTGTTTCGAAGGCTTCTAAACAATCATCATCAAAAACAAAAGGAACATCCTTTTGCAAATGATTCATAAGAGGCCTATAAATTCTAGAGAAGTCTTTGATAAATCTCCTATAGAAGCTAGCATGACCTAGGAAACTACGAATACCTTTGATATCTTTAGGACATGGCATTTTCTTGATTGCATCAACCTTAGCTTTGTCCACTTCAATACCTCTTTCAGAAATTTTATGACCCAAGACAATGCCTTCATTAACCATAAAGTGACACTTCTCCCAATTCAAGACAAGATTTGTTTGTTCACATCTCTGCAAAACTCGATCAAGATTGCTTAAACAATCATGAAAAGACTTCCCATAAACAGAGATGTCATCCATGAAAACCTCAACAAACATTTCACAGAAGTCAGAGAATATAGCAGTCATACATTTTTGAAAGGTAGCAGGTGCATTGCATAAACCGAAAGGCATACGTCTATAAGCATAAGTTCCAAAGGAACAAGTAAAATTGGTCTTTTCTTGATCAGGTTGGGAAACAGGTATTTGTGAAAAATTGGAATATCGATCAAGGAAGCAAAAATGTGTGTGCTTAGATAATCTTTCTAGCATTTGATCAATAAAAGGCAGAGGGTAATGATCTTTTCTAGTTGCTTTGTTTAATTTTCTAGAATAAATTACCATTCTAACCTGTAACAATTCTTTGTGGAATAAGTTCATTCTTATCATTAGGAACAAAGTAATACCTCCTTTCTTAGGGACACAATGAACAGGACTTACCCATCTACTATCAGCTATAGGATAGATTATACCTGCTTCCAGAAGTTTTAAGATTTCCGTTCTTACCACTTCCTTCATTTTTGGATTTAACCAACGTTAGTGATCAACAACGGGTTTAGCATCAGGTTCCATATTAATCATGTGCTGACATAGAGTGGTACTAATGCCCTTTAAATCATCAAGAGTGTATCCAATAGCAGCTCGGTGCTTCCTTAGAACTTTCAATAATCTTTCTTCTTCATGTTCTGAAAGTTTAGCACTAATAATAACAGGATATATCTTCTTTCTATTTCAAAGTGTCTGGCAATTGTTTTAATTCAAACACAGGATCACCTTTAGGTGGAGGAGGACCTCCTAGAGTTTCAATAGGCAAATTGTGTTTAAGCAGAGGACGTTGTTCAAAGAAAATCTTCTCTATTTCATTTCTTTCATGCACATGTAAAACATTTTCATGGTCCTAGCAAATATTGTTCTAACCAATTATTTCATCCTCACTAGGCAATTCTTTTTCATGAAGCTTTCTACTAAACTTGGAAAAATTAAACTCATGAGATTCATCACCAAACCTAAAACCGATAGTATGTTTCTCACAATCTATCTTAGCATTAACAGTGTTCAAGAAAGGTCTACCAAAGATAATGGGACAAAAGTAATCTTGTGGGGAACCAAGAACAAGAAAATCAGTAGGGTATTTTATTTTCCCACACAAGACTTCAACATCTCTAACTATCCCAAGTGGTTTGATGGTATCTCTATTAGCATGTTTAATAGTGGCGTCAATTTGTTCTATTTCAGCGGGTGCTATGTCATCCATAATTTCTTGATAAAGGGTAAAGGGGATAGCACTCACGCTAGCACCTATTTCATATAAACCATGATAACAGTGATCTCCTATTTTAACTGAGACAACAGGTGAGGGAGTCCTGGATTAGGGGGTGTCCAGATAGCCGAAATATCACCGTTGGCCGGACTCCTAGACTACGAAGATACAAGATTGAAGACTTCGTCCCGTGTCCGGATGGGACTTTCCTTGGCGTGGAAGGAAAGCTTGGCGATACGGATATGTAGATCTCCTACCATTGTAACCGATTCTGTGTAACCCTAACCCTATCTGTGTCTATATAAACCGGAGGGTTTTAGTCCGTAGGACGAAGAACAATCATACCATAGGCTAGCTTCTAGGGTTTAGCCTCTCTAATCTCGTGGTAGATCCACTCTTGTACTACCCATATCATCAATATTAATCAAGCAGGAGTAGGGTTTTACCTCCATCGAGAGGGCCCGAACCTGGGTAAAAACATCGTGTCCCTTGTCTCCTGTTACCATCCGCCTAGGCCTTGATTCGGGACCCCCTACCCGTGATCCGCCGGTTTTGACACCGACATTGGTGCTTTCATTGAGAGTTCCTCTGTGTGGTCATCCTTTGGCCCGATGGCTCCTTCGATCATCAACAATGACGCGGTCTAGGGTGAGACTTTTCCCCCCGGACAGATCTTCGTATTCAGCGGCTTTGCACTGCGGGCCAACTCACTTGGCCATTTGGAGCAGATCGAAAGCTACGCCCTTGGCCATCAGGTCAGATTTGGGAGTTTGAACTACACGGCCGACATCCGGGGAGACTTGATCTTCGACGGATTCGAGCCACAGCCAAGCGCATCGCACTGTCTCGATGGGCACGATCTAGCTCTGCCGCGAGCGATTGCCACGGAGGCCGCACCAGCGTCCGCTCCGACCCTTAGCTCGGAGCCGACTCCGTCGATCGAGGACGAGTGGTTGGACACCGCCTCGGGGGCTACGATCTCTACGGCAATTGAGCCAAACACCATCCCTGTCCTTTGCGAAGACCGTGACTCCAAGGTGCCGAACTCCGAAACTCCCACGCCCCGGACAATCGAATCCGATTGGGCGCCGGTCATGGAGTTCACTGCCACGGACATCTTTCAGCACTCGCCCTTTGGCGACATCCTGAATTCACTAAAGTCTCTCTCTTTATCAGGAGAGCCCTGGCCGGACTACGGTCAGGAAGGTTGGGATGTGGACGACGAAGAAATTCAACGCCCACCCACCACCCACTTTGTAGCCACTGTTGATGATTTAACCGACATGCTCGACTTCGACTCCGAAGACATCGACCATATGGACGGCGATCTTTGAGAGCGACCAAGAACCAGCGCCTACAGGCACCGGGAAGGCCACCTCGCCATACGACATATACATGGTGGACATCCCAAAAGATGGGAACGGCGATGGAACAGCGGAGGATGACCCCTCCAAGAAACAGCCCAAGCGCCGGCGTCAGCGGCGCCGCTCTAAATCCCGCCACAGAAGCCAGCCCTCATGATAGAGTGGCAGACAGGGAGGTGGAGGACGATAATTATATGCCTCCCTCCGAAGATGAGGCAAGCCTCAACGACGACGAATTTGTCGTGCCTGAGGATCCCGCCGAGCAGGAGCGTTTCAAACACAGGCTTATGGCCATGGCAAGCAGCCTCAAGAAAAAGCAGCAGCAGCTTAGAGCTGACCAAGACTTGCTAGCTGACAGATGGACTGAAGTCCTTGCAGCCGAAGAGTACGAACTCGAACGCCCCTCCAAGAGATACCCAAACCGCAGGCTGCTACCCCAATTAGAGGAGGAAGCACCCAAACCTACATCACCAGCGCATGATGCGGCCGACCGGCCACCCCGTGGCCGCGACATAGAGGCCTCTAGGCCCTCCATTCAAGCCGCACCCCGGCATCGCTCGGAAAGTACCAAGACACGGGGAAACGCGCCAGACCTGCAAGACATATTGGAGGACAAGGCAAGGCAAACAAGATCGATCGACGGATCGCGTGGGCGCCCCACGACACGTGATGATAACCGTCACGCCGGATACAGCAATTCCGGCCGGGCGAACACGATGAGACAAAGCTCATTTGAGCTGCGTCGTGATATAGCTCAATACAGAGGCGCCTCACACCCACTATGCTTCATAGACGAAGTGATGGATCATCAAATCCCCAAGGGTTTCAAACCCGTAAACATCGAATCATACGATGGCACAACAGATCCTGCGGTCTGGATCGAGGACTACCTCCTCCATATCGACATGGCTCGCGGTGATGATCTACACGCCATCAAATACCTCCCACTCAAGCTTAAAGGACCAGCTCGGCATTGGCTTAACAGCTTGCCAGCAGAATCAATTGGTTGTTGGGCGGACCTAGAAGCCGCATTCCTTGATAACTTCCAGGGCACATATGTGCGACCACCGAACGCCGATGACCTCAGCCACATATTTCAAAGAGCGGAAGAATCGGCCGGACAATTACGGACACGGTTTCTAACCAAGAAAAATCAAATCGTTGACTGTCCGGATGCGAGGCCCTTGCAGCCTTCAAACATAACATCCATGACGAGTGGCTTGCCCGGCACCTAGGACAGGAAAAGCGAAATCCATGGCAGCCCTCACAGCTGATGACCCGCTTTTGCGCGGGAGAGGACAGTCAGCTAGCTCGTAGTAACAACTTGACCAAAAACCATGGTAGTTCGGATACCAAGGACAGCAATGGCAGGTCGTGTCGCAACAAGCACAAGCGCCGCGTGCTTGGCGATAATGTGAAGAATCTGGCGATCAATGCCGATTCAGAGGCTCTAAACCCGGTCAGCGGAAAAGCCGTTCAAAAGAAATACTCAGGGCCCGTCCAATCTGGACCGAATACTCGATCGCTCGTGCCAAATACATGGAACCCCCGAAAAACTAGCCAACCACACCAACAGGGATTGTTGGGTCTTCAAACAGGCAGGCAAGTTAAATGCTGAACTCAATGACAAGGGGCTGCATAGCAATGACGAGGAGGAGCCCGCCCGAACAATAGAGGACAGAAGGGCTTCCCCCCACAAGTGCAGACGGTGAACATGATATACGCAACCCACATACCCAAAAGGGAGCGGAAGTGTGCACTAAGGGATGTATATGCGATGGAGCCAGTCGCCCCGAAGTTCAACCCATGGTCCTCCTGCCCGATCACCTTTGATCGAAGGGACCACCCGACTAGCATCCGCCACGGCGGATTCGCCGCTGTAGGACCTTGAAGTATGTCTAGAGGGGGGTGATTGGACTACTTGACCAATAAAAACTTAACCTTTTCCCAATTTTATAGTTTGGCAGATTTTAGCTATTTTAGGACAAGTCAAGTAATCATCACACAATTCAAGCAAGCATGCAAAGAGTATATTGGCAGCGGAAATTAAAGCATGCAACTTGCAAGAAAGTAAAGGGGAGGGTTTAGAGGATTCAAACGCAATTGGAGACACGGATGTTTTTCTCGTGGTTCCGGTAGGTGGTGCTATCGTACTTCCACGTTGGTGGAGACGTCAACCCACGAAGGGTAACGGTTGCGCGAGGAGGTCTCCACCCACGAAGGGTCCACGAAGTAGCAACCTTGTCTATCCCACCATGGTCGTCGCCCACGAAGGACTTGCCTCACTAGCGGTAGATCTTCACGAAGTAGGCGATCTCCTTGCCCTTACAAACTCCTTGGTTCAACTACACAATCTTGTTGGAGGCTCCCAAGTGACACCTAGCCAATCTAGGAGACACCACTCTCCAAGAAGTAACTAATGGTGTGTTGATGATGAACTCCTTGCTCTTGTGCTTCAAATGATAGTCTCCCCAACACTCAACTCTCTCTCATAGGATTTGGATCTGGTGGAAAGAAGGTTTGTGTGGAAAGCAACTTGGGGAAGGCTAGAGATGAAGATTCATATGGTAGGAATGGAATATCTTGGCCTCAACACATGAGTAGGTGGTTCTCTCTCAGAAATGGTAAGTTGGAAGTGTAGGTTCAGTCTGATGGCTCTCTCCACGAATGAAGAGGAGGTGGAGGGGTATATATAGCCTCCACACAAAATCCAACCGTTACACACAATCTATCAAACTCGGTGGGACCGAATAGTTAAACTCGGTCAGACTGATTCAGTAAACCTAGTGACCGTTAGTGATTTTGATTGGGATCGACATGCATCTCGGTGAGACCGATATGGTTAGGGTTAGGGCATAACGTAATCTCGGTGAGACCGATTACACAAACTCGGTGAGACCGATTTTGGTAATTAGCTAACCAGAGAGTTGTTCAGGTAAACTCGGTGGGACCGATTTGCTCTTTTCGGTGAGACCGAAATGTTACAAAAAGGAAACAGAGAGTTTACATTGCAATCTCGGTGGGACCAATCGCTCACTTCGGTTAGACCGAAACGTTACGAAGGGAAACAGAGAGATTGCAACCCCATCTCGGTGAGACCAAGATCCCTATCGGTAAGACCGATTTGCTAAGGGTTTGTGGCAGTGGCTATGACTTTTGGAATCGGTGGCGCCGGATAGAATGAATCGGTGTGACCGATTTTGGCTTTAAGTTTAGGTCATTTGTGGATGTGGGAAAGTAGTTGAGGGTTTTGGAGCATATCACTAAGCACATGAAGCAAAAGGCTCATTAAGCAACACCTCATCCCTTCTTGATAGTATTGGCTTTTCCTATAGACTCAATGTGATTTTGGATCACTGAAATTTTGAATGAAGAATCTTGAGCTTTTGAGCTTGAGCCAATCCTTTGTCCTTAGTATTTTGAGGGATCCACTTTCATCATCCATGCCATGCCATTCATTGAGCTTTCCTGAAATAATAGTCTTGGAATAGCATTAGCTCAATGAGCTATATGTTGTTATGAATTACCAAAACCACCTAGGGATAGTTGCACTTTCAATATCCCCCTTTTTGGTAATTGATGACAACATATAGATCAATCTTCGACAAATGATAATAAGATTTAAATAACATCGTCGCTTTGAGAAGTATGTGATAAGCAAGAGCTCCCCCTAAATTTGTGCATAGATTTAGATTTGCTTTGGACTGCAAATGCACAATGAATTAGGCTCATGGGTTACTCTTCCATGTCACATACATCTTGGTGGAGCGCTCAAAATAATAAACAATGAATACATGCACTCATCACCAAGCAAAGTGAGTGATCACATAAGATAGATAGGATAATATCAAGCATGCATAAGTGTAGCTTATGATCAAACACATGATCATCAATGTCTCACAAACATAGTATCTCAACCAAAAGCAAACAAAGTTTTGAAAAACCACCAAATAAAGTAAAGTTTTGAAAAACCACCAAATAAAGTAAGAGAGAACAAAAGCAACACTCTCTCTCTTGAAGCCTATGATCTATACATTTTTCTCCCCCTTTGGCAACAAGTTACCAAAAAGTTCATAGAAAATGCATAATGCTAGATCGACTCTTAGGCTTGATCTTCTGGTGGTGGTGTAGAGATGGCTCCTTGGATGAAGACTTCAGTCGATGTAGATGGAGCTGGAGCTGATGAAGGTGCTGGAGCTGGTGGCACTGAGGCTGTAGCTGGTGCATACGAAGTTGCTCTTGTGTCAAAAGCAGCACGGTGATGACCTCTGGGCTCTAGGCACTCTGGCAAACACATTTGTTGTTGTCTTGCCCTTCCTCTCCTGCAAGTCCTCTTGTAGCTCCTCCACTGCAGTCTGAATCTCAGTTACTTTCACATCTAAGTTATAGAACTTTTGTTCTATGATTCTCTCCAAGCTCTCCTGATTTTGAGTTAGGGTGGCCAATCCCTTCTCGATCCTCAAGGTTGATGCTATTAAGTAACCAAGCTGCTCCTGCTTGTTCTTCAAGAGATACACAGATGCCTCCTCTTGAGTTGGCATCTTGGCAGCATTCTCCCTCTTTGCCTTCTCCTTCTTCTCCTGAGCTTGAACTGATTGTGGATCATCTTCATTCATGACAACCTCATTGTTATCAAAGTCTGGATAAAGTGAAAAGTGTTCCTTATCCAACTGATATTTTCCTGTGCCCATCTTTGAGTTTATCAATTCTTCAATCTGAGGAGCATATCCACGGCTCCTCTTACGATCTCTTGCAGTCCTCTTGATAGTTTCAATGATCAGGCTCATGACTTTAAACTTTTGTGGCACATCAAACACATGCAACATGTTGATGGCATGCCCTCTGATCATGTTATGGTCACGACTTGGGCAACAAGGTGTGCCTCGAGAATCCAATTGATGGTTGGCAACCCCTGACAGAGATAGTGAACTGATCCAAACTTGTGAGTTGCTAATGCCTTGTTTGGAATTTCCTTGTACATGTGAGCCATTGAATTGTGATTCTTTTTCTTCTTTGCATAGATGTCTAAGTCATCCTCATTCTCCTCTGGGGCATTTATCAGCTTTGCCCACTCCTTAACAGTTGACTGGTACCTTGTACCTTCAGACATCCAAACAATTCTCCCATCTGGGTAGAAATGTCTTTGTGGAGTAAAAGCGCATGATAAGCTCATCATTCCAATTTGTGAGCTTACGCCCAACAAAATCTGCAACTCCACAGCTCACAAAGCTGTCCCTGCACTCTAGGATAGTGCTCTTCATTCTCCTTGATGAAGTTCCATTGACCCATCTCATGTCACAGGACAATGGGCTTCTTGTCCAACACAATGGTCTCATAAAAGTCCTGCTGTTCCTTTGTGTGGAACACAGTAGTCAACAGCAGTTCTTCTCCTTGAAGCATATGGATCTTCCAATCTCCATTTCCTCAGCCCTGAGTCTTTCCTGACTCTCATGTTCTCAGCCACAGGATGGGCATCATTGTGGTCTGGTATCTTTGGCTTGAGCTTCCTCAGAACCTGTCCTTCTTCATCTTCCTCATCAACCTCAGGCACTGGGGCCTTGTTCTTCTCGGCCTGGAATACTCCTAGTATTCCTCTTTGGTCTGGAACTTGGCCTTGGGGGCAGCTTTGGGTGCTTCCTTGGGCTTAGATGTGGCGGCCCCTGATCTGATTGCATCACCCATTAGCTTTGGTGCCTTTGGTGCTGGTGCAGCAGGCTCTTCCTTTTCCATCATGGAAGGCTTCCCAATAACTCTGGACATGGTCATCTTGAACCTTTCCTTCCTCTTCTTTCTCTCAGCAACTGGCTCTTTGGGATCAGGATTTTCAAGTAGTTGAGTTGATGTTCTGGCCTTAGACATTGGTTGTCTTCCTGCAGTCCTTTTGGTCTTCATGACCCTTTCCTTCTTGACCACCTCTTTCTTTGAAGTTGCCTCATCTTCCTCAAATTTCGTAATCTTCATCCTCTGAATCTGAATTTCTTTTCCTCCTTTGCCTAGTAGCAGCCTTAGGCAAATTGCTAGGAGTACTTCTGCTCCCTTCATCTGAAGTTGAGGGACTAGTGCCCTCACTCAAGTTTATCTGCTCTTCTGACATGTTCTGGCTGTCACTTTGATCAGACATACTGCAAAAGCCATTCTTGACCACAGTGAAGAGTTTATAGATGAGATAGAAAAGATGAGCATCACAAAATGCAGAGGTTTTTGCAAAGAATGACTCAAAAGTTCAGTTTTAGTTTTCCACGAGAAAGCATTTCGGATCCACCGATTTCAAACTCTGTGATACCAAGCAGTTTTGGAACCTAAGCGATGATCTCGGTTGGACCAAGTTTCAGTTCGTTGGCACCGAGACTGCTAGGGTTTCACAGAATTCTCAAATCGGTTGCACCGATTAGTAAATCTCGGTCAGACCGAGAGTCACTTGTGCAATGGCATAAGCCAAATCGGTGAGACCGAGTTTTTCAACTCGGTGGGTCCGAGATGGTTTCGGCGGAAACCTAAACCTAAAAATTCGAATCACAACTAATCTATGAACTACTTTGGCTGGATAGATGAGTTGCAATCGTGGCAAGATTCAATATGAAAACAATGTGCTAGGAATCAGACGTGGATAGCACAAACATCAAGTCCATACCCTAACTTGGCGGTGGACTTGCTACGGCGGCAACGGCGGGGCCGAAATCCATTGACGGCAGCGAAGACCAGCGACAGGAGGCTGCTGGCGTCGAGGAGACGATCCGGAGACCACGATGGCAGAGCGAGCTGATGCGCGGGCGAAGGGTTACGGAGAAATTTCCAAAATTTTGCCCGTGACTATATATAGCCCGACCCTGTCGGTGTGACCGAGTGGAACAACTCGGTGGCACCGAGATGCATAACTGCAAGCAGTTACAACAACTTGGTGTGACCGAAACGTTCAAATCGGTTGCACCGAGATTGAAAACTCAGATCAACTTGATGATCTCGGTAGAACCGAAATGGAAGGATCGGTCAGACCGAGAATCATTAAGAGGTTTTGGAAGTTTAAGTCTATGATGAATCGGGGACTCCGAGTTCTCCTCACACAGAGTGGTTCGAATATGACTTGATCAAATTGTGTGATGTAGCATGAATAGAGTTGGAGACAAGAAAAGCATAGATAGCTAAAGAAGGTTCTTAGGCATTCTTGTCCATCCACTTGGCCAAAATAAGAAAGAACCAATCAAACAAAACAACAATTGGATGTCCTTGAATGAGTAAAAATGCACCAACATGCTCATACAATAAGATGGCAATTGAAATATGTGTCAAAGCATGCACAACCAATTATAGCATCTATCAAACAATTGGCGATGACTAGGTCATCTATATATGAGTATATTGACTTAGGAGTCAAATGAGAACATTTGATCATAGGTCATACTCATCGTTTAAGCTCAAGTGGGGTTACCACTTTTACATAATGCATTAATGTGTTCACATCATTAGAGTTGCTTTGACTCAATTCTTAGAGTTAAGCTCCCCCTAGATGTGAGATCCCCCCATAGAGGGTTGAACTAACCTTGGGTTTTGTCAATGATGACTTCATGTAGGTGTTGAAGATGTAGATGCTCAATGTTGATGTAGATCATTTGGAGCAATCCTTTGGAGTGAGTTGCACTTTCAACTTGCCTACATGGGTTAGTCCCACAAGGAACAAACAAGAATATCCATAGACATAGAGTGATGCACACACAAGATAATGTCCATGAAAACATTAGGTTACCTAGTCCCTTGCCTTACCAACATGAGGGTTTGTGACTCCTTGAACTAGTGCAAGATGTGAAAGTTGATTGCACTTGTTCTTGCCAAAATGATATGAGTGAAGAATGTTGGCGGAGTCACCCTCAAGAACTCTCTAGTTCTTCTTCTTGGGATCCACATCATCTTGATGGGAATCCTTGGAGTTATAGTTGTACTTGATGAAGTAGAACTTGGCGTAGTCTTGGGGACCCACTCGGCGAGGCTTTAGGTGCTTCTTCAAATGCATCAATCTCTTCTTAAAGCTTTTCCTTGCCTTTGTTCTTGTGGTCTTGTGGTGGAAGATCATCTTGAGCTTGTGTCCCCTTGAAGGAAGTAGGATCATACTTCTCTTGTTGAGGAACAAACTTTGTCTTGGGGTATTGATCTTCTTCCCACTCAACTCGATTGGCGTTGAACTTTCGTTCAAAACCAACACCTTGATTCTTCCGGTGCCTTCCTTGCTTGCGTACAATTTCCTCGAATTGCTTACTCCCGGCAAGGCTCTCGTAAACACCTTTCTCTATAGTTCCCTTCAATAAACTATTTTCTTGCTCAAGTGTAACTTGGCTAAGAGAATCATTAGTGGAATCAAGAGATCTACTAGAAGCAACAACATTGGATTTAACATTATTATTGTTGCTACTAGAGGAAGTATCTTTCGTGTACTTGTTACTAGACTTGACTTGAGGCATGTAAGTAGATAAGAGTAAACGCTTCGCAATGTAAGAAGAACTTTTCTTGCGGAGATCATCATTGATTTCCTTTAAGAACGCATGCTCTTGCTCAAGATTGAGCTTTTCAAAGTGTAACTTCTCATGAGCCCTTAAAAGTTCTCGATGATCTTCGAAGATAGTTTCATGAGCCAACTTAAGAGTGTTTAGTTCTTTAGTTAGAAGCTCAATTTCTCCTTATCATTGTCATTCGTTTGATTAGCATGACTAATTGACGTTTCATCATAGTATTCATCACTAGAGTTGTCAACAAGTAAATCATCATCACCTAGCAAGTCATCTTCATCACTATTGAAATCAACATACTCGGGATGTGTTACCTTAGGACCTTTGGCCATGAAGCATCTTCCAATTCCTTCATTTGGTGAATCAAATATGTCGTAGGAGTTGGTTGACACAAGTGCTAGACTGGCAACACCTTCATCTTGAGTATATTCAGAGTCGGAGTGATAGCTTCTCTCAGAGTGATGGTCGGAGTCAGAGCCGGAAACCCATTCACCAACATGAGCTTGATGTCTTTGTTTTGTGTAGCTCCTTGATGACTTGTCCTTCCTTTCCGAATCCTTGCTTCTCCATGAGGGTCTTCGTTCATAACGATCATCTCTACTCCTCCTCTCTCTCGGTGGTGATTCTTCTCTTTTGCTTCTTCTTTTTGGAGAATCTTCTCTTCTTTTGTAGGGTGCCGTACACTCATTGGAGTAGTGTCTGGGTCTCCACAATTGTAGCAATTGCGCTATCGACTAGAAGATCTTTTGTCATTGTAAGACCTTGACTTGGAGCTTCTTTCTTTGCTTCTACTTTTGTAGAACTTGTTGAAGTTCTTCACCATTAAGCTCAATTCTTCATTGAAGGTTGGTTTCTCACTTGATGATGTGGGGGCTTCACTTGAGGCTTTGTAAGCACCACTTGACTTGTTGTGAAGTTCCTCCTTGTCCTTGAGTGACATCTCATGAGCAACAATCCTTCCAATGATGTCAGGACCCCGATTCCAAGTCACATCGACCTAGCCGGTAACACCTCATATCACTTTGCGGCCTCACGCACGGTATTCCCACGGGTGTCGCCTTACCATGGCTCGGGACCGTTTGCGCCTTTTGGCTCACGTATATGATAGTGTCGCTAGCATCCATATGACAAAGAACCCGGGCTGACATGGCTAGTCGTGAACCCAAAGCGGCGCTAACCCATGGGGACATGCATACATGAATCACATCGAGCATGTCGGTCATCAACGTATGAATTCGGGCTGTAGCACTGGGCTAACAGGACTCCGGTATCCGGTACATGCGAGCTAGGCAGGACTCCGAATATCACCGCGTGACATTTCCCCGAAGGGACAGACATAGGAACAAAGTGAAACACATGCCGGCCAGTCAAGTGCCCAAGCAGTAGTGTTGGGGTAGCAGGACTCCGGTGAACCGGGCTATAGCGGACTACTATCGCTCAAAAGCACGAGACTACAGTTCCCCATATGAGAGGCTGCCAAGGATAAACAACTAGTTTGTCGGATCCCACACATACCAAGCATTTCAAACATACACGCAATATGCTCAATATGTGTAAATACAACATGGCATCACAACATAACTCTATGACTCAAATATTTATTCATTAGGCTCCGAGGAGTGAGATATTACAAACATGGGTCTCATGACCCAACACTCGGAAACATACAAGTCAAAGCACAAGCGGAAGCTAAACATGTCTCGAGTACGCATAACTATAAATGAAAAAGGCTGAGAAGCGACTATCTACCACATCTGCCGAGGGCACAAGATCGTAGCTGAGGTAACAAGCTAAACATCGAAGTCCAAGCGGAACTACTAAGCGAGGTAGCGTCTCTCTGCAAAACATAAAATAAGCAAACATGAGTACAAATGTACTCAGCAAGACTTACATCAGAACTAACTACATATGCATCATTATCAACAAAGGGGGGTGGTGGAGTTTGACTGCAGCAAGCCAGCTTTGACTCGGTGGCTATCCTGAACTACGTCTGCAAGTAACTCTTTTGAGGTGGCGCACACGAGTCCACATATTCACCATATCAATACACCACTATGGATCCGCTCCCGTCTCCCTACGAGAACGCCATCCATAGCACTCACGCTTATCTTGCGCATTTTAGAGTATCCACTTTCACTTGTCTATGAACTGATATAGGCAACCCAGAAGTTCTTTTCCGCGGACACGGCTATTCGAATAAATCATATTAACCCTGCAGGGGTGTACTTCTTCACACACGCTCTCACCACTTACCGCCGTTTACACGACATGTACTCGGCAACCTTCAGCGGAAGCCCAACGTGGGTGTCGGCCACAGCCTACCTAAACACACGAGTCCCGAGTCCGGGTTTATCGCCTATTCGGGTTCCATCCGCAGGAGTCCGCCGAGGTTTCCACTAACGGCCCCGAGCGATGTGTGCGGGGTTCCGAGACACCAAGCGGGTGAATCGGTACACGGGCCATGTGCCTATCGCAACACAACCCACCCCTATGGTCAGCGTTAAATGCGGCCCCCAAAGATGCTACAAACACCGAAACTACTTGCAACTCGGATGAGGACAAGAGTGGTTAAGAAGCGAGAGGGTCCATTGGTTTCGGGCCCAATGCGTGGTAATGCTGTTTCATGGATCACAAACACAGAACTCAGTTCTGAGGGCGGCTGCAATGAGACAACCCACCATGTACTCCTACATGGCCTCTCACCGCTACCTTTACCAAATCGTGTTCACACACTTAGCTCACACCACGATGGGACATGTTCACACACCTCCGATTCATCCCCGATGAATCGGACTGACTCAACTCTAAGCGATGTAGCAGGCATGACAAACAAGCATGATTGAGTAGGAACATCATGGCTCAAGCAACTCCTACTCATGCTAGTGGATTTCTTCTAATTTCTGTGGAATGACAGGTCATGCAGAGGATAAAGGGGTTCAGCTACATGACAAGTAACACATGAGTCGTTGTTGTCCTAATGCAGTAAAATAGAGCAGGAGCGAGAGAGTGGGATTATATCGGAATGAACAAGGGGGTTTTGCTTGCCTGGCACGTGTGAAGATAATATAGTTCTTCATCGGTGTCATCAAACTCATCGTTGGAACGTCGTCTACTGAGAGGGGACAAACACTAGCAACTGGGAAAGAACACAATCAATGCAATGCACATTCACATGAATGACATGTCATGTTAAGGTACTGAATTCACCTAATGCAATATCTAGCCAAGTTAATTGAAGTGGAACTCAAACAAGAACAAATTCCAACTCCAAATGTTATTTCATAAATTGCCCTAATCATCATTTGTCCTATTCAGTGAGGTTAACTTGTTCAAACATGCATGATCATGGCATAAACAGATTCTTCATATTTTTCTGATCATTTTTCATATATAACTTATTTAATTTGGAGTTACGGTTGAATTTCTATGAATTTTAGAAGTTTGAGCTATTTTCTGGAATTTCCTGAATTATAATAAATCCAGAAAAGGTATTACTGCGTCAGCATGACGTCAGTGTGACGTCAGCGGGTCAACGGGATACGGTCCTGGTCAAACCTGACAGTGGGTCTCGCGTGTCAGTGTAATTATTTAACTAAATTCAATTAGTATTAATCCTAATTAACTAGCAGGGCTGGGCCCCACATCCTTGAGTCGGGGAATCAAGCTGAGGTCAAACCCGGGTCAAACTTCATGGGAGTTGACCCGAGGCTCGTCGCCCGGCAAGGCCGGGGCGGCGGAGAGCGTCGGGATTCGCCCTCCGATGACCAAAAGAGCGGCGGAGGGCTCTCACGAGATGCCAGGCTCGCGCGCATCTAACGAGCAAGCGGGAGGAGCTAGGTTGGCCGGGAGGCAGCAATCATGACGGCAATGGCCGGAGTTCGGGTGAGGCGCGGCGGTGGCTACGGTGCACAACAGAGCAATAGATTAGGGTTTTGGGATCTGGCGTGGTCTTGAGCACGCAGTGGTGTGCTTTCCGGACGTGGCGTCGTGAGCTCTAGCCACGGAGGCGACACGGCCGGTGCAAGCGATTCTCGGAATCGACAGGCGACGACTACGCGGTGAAATCGAGCACGGGGAGAGAGGGGTTCGGCAGAGGAGCTCACGACGAAGTCGATGAGTGGCTCAGCGTGCTCGGGGGAGGCCGGACGGCGTCGGAGCATCTCCGGCGATCTCGGTTGCTCGAGGTAGAAGACGACCAGCGAGAGCGTAATTGGGGGCATCCGGTGCAGCGTGGCTCATGGAGAGGTTCGAGGTGGCGGCGGAGCTCTTGAGCTGGTCGGGAAAGCAAGGGGAGGCGGTGGCAGCGGTGGTGCTTTCGGCGCGGCTGTAGTGCGCCGGGAGAGGAACAGAGGAGGAAGGAGCGCAGGGAGAGTGAGGAGAGGACGAGGGGGTTGAGGGGGGGGTGTGCGTGGCATCGCAGGAGGCGTCCAGAGCGTCGGGGGGGGGGGGGGGCCGGCAAGCAGGAGGTGGCCGGCGGTGGCGTCTTGTGTGGCTGACCATGCGCTCATCGTCCTGGCAGAGGAGGAAGGCGACAGGGAAGGAGGCGGTGGTATTCTGGGCCTGATGGCTGGGCTGCCAGCTGGGCCGCCAGGTGGCCTGGCCAGGCAAGTGCCCCAGTTAAGGTTTCTCTCCTCTCTCTGTTTTCTACTTAATTCTGTTTTCTATTATTCAATAGTTTTAGGGCTTAATTAAAAATACCTAATCAATCCCAAAAATCATGCAACTGCTCATGACCACTATTGGAAATATATCCTACAGTAAACATTTCAGTTTGGGGTTATTTGAGCATTTATAATATTTTATAGTATTAAATGCTCAAATGCAAATACTTTATGGATTAATCCAGTGACCAAATATGTCATGAAAAATGTGCAGCACCTCTGGTTATGGTTTATAGCATTTTTCCAGAAATGATGAACATTTTCTAAAGCCATTTGGATTCACTGAAAAAATATTTTTGGTTGAACCTATTTGAATTCCTTTAATGCTAGGGTTTAGGCAATCCCCATTTCAAGTTTCTGAGAAAATTAAACATGATGACATGAATGCCTTAATGCAACTAATGACAAACAAATCTGGGCTGTGACAAATGTCTTCCGTTGGCATCAGATCTTTGTAGTTTGGCATCATTTGGATCAATGTGCACATGGTATCATACTTTCCATCCAATTCTCTTAGGATCTTCTTGATGATGAATTTGTCGGTCATCTCTTCACTCCCTAAGCCGGCAATCTGATTTGTGATAAGACCAAGCCTAGAGTACATTTCAGCGTCACCTTCACCATCCTTCATTTTGAACTTGTCAAGCTTACTTTGGAGCACATCCAACTTGGATTCCTTGACGGATTCGGTACCTTTGTGCATATCAATCAAAGTATCCCAAATTTTCTTTGCATTCTCAAGACGGCTGATTTTGTTGAATTCTTCGAGGCACAATCCGTTGAAAATGATGTCACATGCTTGAGCGTTGTATTGCAACATCTTCAATTCTTCCGCATTAGCTTCACGGTTCGGTTCTCTCCCATCAAAGAACTCACCTTGCAAGCCAATACAAATAATTTCCCAAGCAATGGGGTTATGTCCAAGAATATGCATTTTCATCTTATGCTTCCAACTAGCAAAATTAGTACCATCAAAGTAAGGACCTCTACGGTGATAATTTCCCTCGCTAGACGCCATACTCTCCTAGGTTGTGAAACCAAGGCTATGAACACCAAAAGCTATGGAAATCAAAGCAAATGGATACCAAAGCTCTGATACCACTTGTAGGACCTTGAAGTATGTCTAGAGGAGGGTGATTAGACTACTTGACCAATAAAAACTTAACCTTTTCCCAATTTTATAGTTTGGCAGATTTTAGCTATTTTAGGACAAGTCAAGTAATCATCACACAATTCAAGCAAGCATGCGAAGAGTATATTGGCAGCAGAAATTAAAGCATGCAACTTGCAAGAAAGTAAAGGGAAGGGTTTAGAGGATTCAAACGCAATTGGAGACACGGATGTTTTTCTCGTGGTTCCGATAGGTGGTGCTATCGTACTTCCATGTTGGTGGAGACTTCAACCCACGAAGGGTAAGGGTTGCGCGAGTCCACGAAGGGTCCACGAAGTAGCAACCTTGTCTAGCCCACCATGGTCGTCGCCCACGAAGGACTTGCCTCACTAGCGGTAGATCTTCACGAAGTAGGCGATCTCCTTGCCCTTACAAACTCCTTGGTTCAACTCCACAATCTTGTCGGAGGCTCCCAAGTGACACCTATCCAATCTATGAGACACCACTCTCCAAGAAGTAACAAATGGTCTGTTGATGATGAACTCCTTGCTCTTGTGCTTCAAATGATAGTCTCCCCAACACTCAACTCTCGCTCTCATAGGATTTGGATCTGGTGGAAAGAAGGTTTGAGTGGAAAGCAACTTGGGGAAGGCTAGAGATCATGATTCATATGGTAGGAATGGAATATCTTGGCCTCAACACATGAGTAGGTGGTTCTCTCTCAGAAATGGTAAGTTGGTAGTGTAGGTTCGTTCTGATGGCTCTCTCCACGAATGAAGAGGAGGTGGAGGGTATATATAGCCTCCACACAAAATCCAACCGTTACACACAATCTACCAAACTCGGTGGGACCGAATAGTTAAACTTCGGTCGACCGATTCGATAAACCTAGTGACCGTTAGTGATTTTGATTGGGATCGACATGCATCTCAGTGAGACCGATATGGTTAGGGTTAGGGCATAACGTAATCTCGGTGAGACCGATTACACAAACTCGGTGAGATCGATTTTGGTAATTAGCTAACCAGAGAGTTGGTCGAGTAAACTTCGGTGGGACCGATTTGCTCTTTTCGGTGAGACTGAAATGTTACAAAAAGGAAGCAGAGAGTTTACATTGCAATCTCGGTGGGACCGATCACTCACTTGGTTAGACCGAAAGCGTTCTGAAGGGAAAGCAGAGATTGCAACCCCATCTCGATGAGACCGAGATCCCTATCGGTAAGACCGATTTGCTTAGGGTTTGTGGCAGTGGCTATGACTTTTGGAATCGGTGGCGCTTGATAGAAAGAATCGGGGTGACCGATTTTGGCTTTAAGTTTAGGTCATTTGTGGATGTGGGAAAGTAGTTGAGGGTTTTGGAGCATATCACTAAGCACATGAAGCAAAAGGCTCATTAAGCAACACCTCATCCCTTCTTGATAGTATTGGCTTTTCCTATAGACTCAATGTGATCTTGGATCACTAAAATGTAAAATGAAGAGTCTTGAGCTTTTGAGCTTGAGCCAATCCTTTGTCCTTAGTATTTTGAGGATCCACTTTCATCATCCATGCCATGCCATTCATTGAGCTTTCCTGAAATAATAGTCTTGGAATAGCATTAGCTCAATGAGCTATATGTTGTTATGAATTACCAAAACCACCTAGGGATAGTTGCACTGTCAGCCGCATTGGTTCTTGACCCAACCATCGACGGATTTCACCTCACCAGAGTCCTGATGGACGGCGATAGCGGCCTGAACCTGCTCTATCAGGATACAGTGTGCAAAATGGGCATAGACCCCTCAAGGATTAAACCCACAAAGACGACCTTTAAAGGCGTCATACCAGGTGTAGAGGCCAATTGTACAGGCTCATTTACACTCGAAGTGGTCTTGGATCCCGGATAACTTCCGGCGAAGAGTTAATCTTGACATAGTCCCGTTCATGGCGGCTATCACGCACTGCTTGGACGAACCGCATTTGCAAAGTTCAATGCGGTGCCGCACTACGCATACATCAAGCTCCAGATGCCAGGCCCTTGAGGAGTAATCACGGTCAATGGAAACACCCAACGCTCTCTTCGAACGGAGGAGCATACGACGGCCCTCGCGGCGGAGGTGCAAAGCAGCCTCTCACAGCAATTCTTGAGTCCGGCTACTAAACGTTCGGGCACCGTCAAGCGCGCCCGGAGTAACCCACAACAAGACGGCCTGGAACGATCCGAGCACGCGTAGCAATCCGGCCCCAACCCCAGCCCTCGCGAAATTGCGAAGCCAGTACTACGCGTACATAACTACGCTCTGGAGATACCATGGGCATAAGGGGAGGGGCACGACCACGGCACGCCCAGAATGCGGCTCAACCGCACTAGGGGCTCCCGATTGTGTCATTCTTTTTCTTTCTTCTTTTTTCTTACTTTCAGGACTCCGTTTTCCAGAAGCCCTGTCCGGCACTAGAATTGCCGAACTCACGATGCAACAGCCAGGGAAGCAGAAAGCTACGTTGAGTGTCCAGGTGGTCTCTACTACGAGCATTATACTTGTTTTACATACCATCCTGCAGCTTACCCCTGGAGGGGGACATGTGAAATAATCCCATCCCTTGCTTATCGCACTATTCGTATCGTTCTGCTTTCGTTGCAGTACCGTTTTGAATAAACAATACATAGCTTTCGCCTATTATTGCACTCCTTTCTTTATCTATATATATGTTCATTCATGACACGTTGCACCCATACACTATGGTACGGCCAATACACCAGGGGCTTAAGTACCCCAAAAATATGGTGTGACAAGTCCGAACACTTTCACAAGTGCGGCACCCCGAACTTATAGCATTATATGCATCGGCTCCAAATCATGTCTTGGGTCAATAGTTGGGTTTGCCCGGCTCCCATATTTTGGTACCTTACATTCCGTTATATCGGCTAAGGTAGCACCGGGAGAACCACTGCGATTGTGCCCCGGTTGATCTGGGTTGAGCACCTCGATGGAAAGCTAAAACTGACCGTCATGATAGAGGCGAGAGCGATGCGCTGTTCGAGAGGTTTTTCGAGTCCCTAAAGACTTATGCCGCTTAGAGCGAGGAGTCGGCATTGTCCGGCCAAGGCGTGGATAGCGTCCCAAACTCGGTCTTCCGAGTACTAGGGGCTTCGCCGAAATTTAGAATTATAGAATTCTATGGCTAAGTGAGAGTGTTCAAGCACTATAGTCCGGTTGCCTTGTTCGTTGCGTTGAGCGCCTCCCTCGAAGGACCCAAGAATGGGAACAAGAGTGCTCAAGTTTATCCCGAACACCCCAACACTCGTGGCATGGGGGCTGAAGCCAACGACTTGCCATCTCTCAAATTTGATAAACGGCCGCATGAAGGTAATATTTTAAATTCACAAGCTTTGCTTAGCGCATATGAACAAGTTTTCAGCGTCTGTGATAACAAATGAGAGTCTATTCAAAATTACATCTTTGGAGCATTCACCCGCTATAAAGGCGGGCACCCTTGAGACGCCCTCATAGTACATTTCGGGCTTGCGATGCTCCTTGCCCTTCAGTGGCCCGTCCGTCACAAGCTTATCAGCATCCAGCTTGCCCCAGTGCACTTTAGCACGGGCAAGGGCCCGACGGGCACCTTCAATGCAGACGGAGCGCTCGATGACTTCAATCCATGGAAAGGCGTCCACCAGCCGCCGCACTAGCCCGAAGTAGCTCCTAGGAATGGCTTCCAATGGCCACAGCCGAATTATGAGGCCCTTCATGGCCTGTTCGGCGACCTTGTGGAGCTCGACCAGCTGCTTCAATTTGGTCGCTCGAGCACCGGATGTCCGCCCTCGACATCTTGAGACCAGAACACCTTTTCCGTCGAGCTCCCCTCCTTGGCGCGGTAGAACACGGCAGCATCAGACACACTACGGGGCAGATCTGCGAATGCTCCTGGAGAGCTCCGGATTGGGGTAAGTAATAGATAATTCACTTTCACATGCTTGCTTTGCATAAAGAATGCCTTACCCACCGCTATCTTCTTTAATGATTCAATTTCCTGGAGGGCTTTTTGGGCTTCGGCCTTAGCGGCTTTGGCACTTTCAAGAGCCAAGGCGAGCTCGGACTCTCGAGTCTTCGAGTCACGCTCCAAACTCTCGTGTTTTTCCACGAGAGCCTGGAGGTCTTGCCGCACCTCCTCCACCCATGCCTCATCCTTATCTCACTCGGTGCGCTCCGCGGCCGCATTGCTTTCGGCCGTGGACACCGCTTCCTTCAGGGTCGCCACCTCGTTCGTGGCCCCTACAATACCCATGTTAGTCCTGTCATTTTTGCAACCAAATCCTTTCTATAAGGTATTACTTTAATAAGGTATTACTTACCTTCCTTGTCCTCGAGCTGCTTCTTGGCAAGGCCGAGCTCGTTCTCGGACCGCTCGAGGCTCTGCTTCAATGCATTGACCTCCACAGTCAAGGAGGCAGAGGTCGGCGCAGCCTGCATTCCCATATTGACATACTTATGTTAGACTCCTGCATATATCTTTTTAGATCCTCAGTCCAGCTTTTCTTTCCGAACACCGAACTAAGCATCAGGGGCTTTTGTCTATGCAGTAATATTTTTACATATTCTAAACTTACCTCAAAGCCTGTTAGAAGGTTGGTACAGGCTTCAGTCAGCCCGCTCTTGGCGTCTTGAACTTTTACGGATCACCACACTCATAACAGTGCGGTGCTCCTCGTCGATGGAGGCGCCGTTAAGCGCCTCCAGCAAGCTATCCGGTGCCTCCGGATGGACGGAGATCACCGGCGTTGCAGTCTTGCCCTTCTTACGAAGGGGCCGCTTGCCGGACTTCGGACCCATTGAAGGTTCCGGTATAGAGTCCGCACAGGGCCGGACTTAGAGCCCTCTGGGGTTTCGCCCCCTTTGCGCCCAGAGTCCGGGAGGTCGCCTTGCGGCGCCTCCAGGACCACCTCCTCCTGGCTGGGCCCCTTTTGGGACTCCACCACGGTGTCGTCTGCGTCACGAGGGGAGGAGGCGGTCAGAAGTGAAGTGTTGTTCACATCCGACGAATCCAGGGAGCCGCTCGGGCAAGCGGCGAGCTGCCCTTAGGCGGGCTACATGGTTATATTCGGCGTTAGAAGACACTATGACAAATAAAAAGTCATGAGCTATTCCAGAGTCCGGACACTTACGATCTCGCCAGGGGCTTGGCCCTTGGTGGCCACTCCTCCTCGTCGTTGTCGGCGTTGGTGGAGAAGTCCGGAGGAAGGGTCCTTCCTTTTTTGGACCCTCCGGCCTCCCCAGTCGGGGCGGCCTTCCTTTTCTTATCTCCCCGCGCTGGGGGAGAGGCTTCTTTTTCCTCCTCCCCGTCTTTAGGGAAGGATTCCGCCTTAGAGTCGTCGGACGATGAGTCCGACAGCACCTGGCGCCGGGAGCTCCTTCAAGTTCCCGTGGCCTTCTTCTTGGCCTTCTTCTCCGGCACCACGTGAGGTGCCGGAGCCAGTAGCCCCATCAATCGGGCGTCCGCTGGGTCTTATGGCAAGGGGGCCGGACAACTAATATGTCCGGACGTCTTCAGCCAGTCCTGTCAAAGGTTAGGGAGTTTTAGATCCCGCATAGAGTCAAACTATGAAAAAAGAGCCCCATAAAGGGTAAAATAACTTACCTCGCTGGCTTGACGCTGCGAGCTGAATCCGCGATCTTCGGTAGCGGATGCGGGAGCTTCGGCGCCCTTGAACAGCACCTTCCAGGAATCTTCGTACGTAGTGTCCACCAGGTTTCGAACGCAGGTTTGGAGTCCGGATAGCTCTTCCGAACCACCCCATGTCAGGCCCGTCTCTTTCCATGATGTGAGCCGTGTGGGGAAGCCAGATCGAAATTCAGGGGCCGCCGCCCATTGAGAGTCGCGCGGCTCGGTGATGTAGAACCACCCCGATTGCCACCCCTTTATGGTCTCCACAAAGGAGCCCTCAAGCCATAAGACTTTGGCCATCTTGCCAACCATGGCACCTCCGCACTCCGCTTGGCGGCCGCCCACTACCTTGACTTGACATTGAAGGTCTTCAGCCATAAGCCGAAGTGGGGCTGGATGCAGAGGAAGGCCTCGCACACGACGATAAACGCTGAGATGTTGAGGATGAAATTCGGGGCCAGAACATGGAAATCCAGGCCTTAGTAGAACATGAGCCCCCGGACAAATGGGTGAAGTGGAAAACCTAGTCCGCGGGGGAAGTGAGTGAGGAACACCACCCTCTCATGGGGCACAGGGGTGGGAATGACCTGCCCCTCGTCGGGGAGCCGGTCTTGGCGATGTCATTTGGACAAGTATCCGGCCTTCCGCAGCTTTTTGACTTGTCCCTCCGTGTGGAGGAGACCATCCACTTGCCTCCTGCTCCGGACATGGCTGGAGAAGGTTGAGGAGGGATGTGCGGACTTGGTATTTGGAGCTCGAGTGCGTGGAAATGGATGAGCAAAGGAGGAAGAAGGCGTAGGTGAAAAGGTGGATCCTTATCCCCTTATATGGACGGACGAAGCTATGCGTCCCCCGCCAGCCTGGTAAAACTCGCTTATCTCCCAAGCGCCGTAATCAAAGGTGCGTTTGGGTTACCCACATCCATATTGATGGGAATCCCGGAATAAGGGGGCACGATCTCCGCTCTAATAAGACGTGCCAAGGAAACCGCCTCGCTAAACGCGCTGAGGTGGAACAGTACAACGATTCGTATAAAGGCCTGGCCGTGGTGTGATGTCACGCCGCGGAATACGTCAGCAGATCTGTGCAAAGGTTATTCTCTCTACGGTGGTATGTGGAATTTGTTTTGCGAGCAGACACTATCCTTGTGTTCAAAATCTTCTATGAAGTATTCGAGGAGGAACCCGCCTTGCAATGTCGAAGACAATATGCGCGCCGGACTCGTCGTCATTGAAGCCTGGTTCAGGGCTCTTGAGGAGTCCTGGATTAGGGGTGTCCGGATAGCGAACTATCACCGTTGGCGGACTCTGGACTATTAAGATACAAGATTGATGACTTCGTCCCGTGTCCGGATGGGACTTTCCTTGGGGTGGAAGGCAAGCTGGGCGATACGTATATGTAGATCTCCTACCATTGTAACCGACTCTGTGTAACCCTAACTCTATGCGGTGTCTATATAAACCAGAGGGTTTTAGTCCGTAGGACGAAGAACAATCATACCATAGGCTAGCTTCTAGGGTTTAGCCTCTCTGATCTCGTGGTAGATCCACTCTTGTACTACCCATATCATCAATATTAATCAAGCAGGAGTAGGGTTTTACCTCCATCGAGAGGGCCCGAACCTGGGTAAAAACATCGTGTCCCTTGTCTCCTGTTACCATCCGCCTAGACACACAGTTTGGGACCCCCTACCCGAGATCCGCCGGTTTTGGCACCGACAACAGGCATGCCAACAACGGGTCTATGTTTATCCTATTTATCATGTTTAGCTATTCTAGTAGCTTCATTAAAGAAGTAAATAACATGCCAATCTATATTTTCTCCCAGGAGATCCTTAACCATAGCAACGCTAGCCTCTACTTTGATTTGTTCATTAGGTTTAGGTGTTCTAATATAACTTTTCTTAACCACAGCTGAAACTTTAGCATATTCCTTTATCCTAACAGGGAAAGGTGGTTTCTCAATATAAGCAGTAGGAACAACTGGATCAACATTATAAAGTATATTTTCTTCTTTAGCTAGTACCGTTTCCTTAATTTCTTATTTAATAGGTGGGTGATATTTAAACCACTTCTCTTTAGAGAGATCAACGTGAGTAGCAAATGATTCACAAAAGGAGGCTACTATCTCAGAGTCAAGTCCATATTTAGTGCTAAACTTTTGAAAAGCATCGGTATTCATAAAAGATTTAACACAATCATACTTAAGCTTAATACCTGACTCTTTACCTTCGTCAAGTTCCCAATCTTCAGAGTTTCTTTTAATTCTTTCCAAAAGATCCCACCAGAATTCAATAGTCTTCTTTATAAAAGAACTAGCACAAGAAGTATCAAGCATGGATCGATCATGAGAAAGCCGAGCATAAAAATTCTGGATAATAATTTATCTTGAGAGCTCATGATTGGGGCATGAATATAACATTGAATTAAGCCTCCCCCAAGATAGAGCAATACTTTCTCCTTCACGAGGCCAAAAATTATATATGTAATTCCGATCACGATGAACTAGATGCATAGGATAAATTTTTTGGTGGAACTCCAATTTCAATCGATTCCTATTCCAAGATCCAATATCATCGCATAGCCTACACCATGCCAATGCTTTTCCCTTCAAAGATATAGGGAAAACCTTCTTCATAACTTCATCTTCGTGTAAACCTGCAAGCCTGAACAATCCACAAATTTTTTCCACATATATCAAGTGCATATCAGGATGTTCGGTTCCATATCCTGCATAAGGATTATCTAGCAATTGTTCTATCATACCCGAAGGAATTTCATATTCAATACTTTCAGTAGGTGCAGTGCGTTGAGGGGTAGCTAATTGTGGTTCCAGTTGAGGTGAAGATACCCCGAACAAACCCCTCAAAGGATTGTTTTCCATAGTAACAAGTGACAGTAAATTTCAGCACACTAGATAAATGTTTCCTTGCCAAATTCAACTTACCAAATGCGCTTCACTCCCTGGCAACAGCGGCAGAAGATAGCCTTGATGACCTACAAGTATATGGAATCAATTGTAGCTCTTTTCGATAAGTAAGATTGTCAAACCCAACGAGGAGTAGAAGGAAATGACAAGTGGTTTTCAGCAAGGTAATGTCTGCAAGTGCTGAAATTGTAAATAACAGAGTAGTTTGGTAGCAAGATAATTTGTAACGAGCAAGTAACGATGATAGTAGAAAAAGTGCAGAAACGTAGCCCAATCCATTTGAGGCAAAGGACAGGCCAAAACGGCCTCTTATGATAAGCAAAGCGTTCTTGAGGGTGCACGGGAATTTCATCTAGTCACTTTCACCATGTTGGTTCGATTTGTGTTTGCTACTTTGATAATTTGATATGTGGGTGGACCGGTGCTTAGGTGTTGTTCTTACTTGAAAAAACTTCCTACTTATGATTAACCTTCCCGCAAGCACCCGCAAGTATGAGAAAAGTATTAAGAATAAATTCTAACCATAGAGATACGTCTCCAACGTATCTATAATTTTTGATTGTTCCATGCTATTATATTATCTGTTTTGGATGTTCAATGGGCTTTATTATGCACTTTTATAATATTTTTGGGAATAACCTACTAACCGGAGGCCCAGTGCAAATTGTTGTTTTTTTGCCTATTTCAGTGTTTCACAGAAAAGGAATATCAAACGGAATGAAACCTTCGCGGGGATCTTTTTTGGAACAAACACAATCCAGGAGACTTGGAGTGGACGTAAAGGAAGCAACGAGGCGGCCACAAGGTAGGAGGGCGTGCCCAGGGGGGCTAGGCACGCCCCCCACCCTCGTGGGCCCCTCGTGGCTCCACCGACCAACTTCCTTCGCCTATATATACTCTTATACCCTAAAAACATCCAGGAGCACCACGAAACACTTTTCCACCGCCGCAACCTTCTGTACCCGTGAGATCTCATCTTGGGGCCTTTTCCGGTGCTCCGCCAGAGGGGGAATCGATCATGGAGGGCTTCTACATCAACACCATAGCCTCTTCGATGATGTGTGAGTAGTTTAACAAAAACCTTCGGGGCCATAGTTATTAGCTAGATTGCTTCTTCTCTCTCTTTGGATCTCAATACAAAGTTCTGCTCGATTCTCTTGGAGATCTATTCAATGTAATACTTTTTGCGATGTGTTTGTCGAGATTCGATGAATTGCGGGTTTATGATCAAGATTATCTATGAACAATATTTGATTCTTCTCTGAATTCTTTTATGTATGATTTGATATCTTGGCAAGTCTCTTCGAATTATCAATTTGGTTTGGCCTACTAGATTGATCTTTCTTGCAATGGGAGAAGTGCTTAGCTTTGGCTTCAATCTTGCGGTGTCCTTTCCCAGTGACAGCAGGGACAGCAAGGCACGTATTGTATTGTTGCCATCGAGGATAAAAAGATGGGGTTTATATCATATTGCTTGAGTTTATCCCTCTACATCATGTCATCTTGCTTAATGCGTTACTCTGTTCTTATGAACTTAATACTCTAGATGCATGCTGGATAGTGGTCGATGTGTGGAGTAATAGTACTAGATGCAGAATCGTTTCGGTCTACTTGTCGCGGACGTGATGCCTATATACATGATCATGCCTAGATATTCTCAGAACTATGCACTTTTCTATCAATTGCTCGACAGTAATTTGTTCACCCACCGTAGAATATGCTATCTTGAGAGAAGCCACTAGTGAAACCTATGGCCCCTGGGTCTATCTTACATCATATTAATCTCCCGCCAATGTGCTATTTCTGTTGCCGTTTATTTTGCAATCTTTACTTTTCAATCTATACAACAAAAATACCAAAAATATTTATCTTATTATCTTTATCAGATCTCACTTTTGCAAGTGGCCATGAAGGGATTGACAACCCCTTTATCGTGTTGGTTGCAAGGTTCTTATTTATTTGTGCAAGTACGAGGGATTTGCGTGCAGCCTCCTACTGGATTGATACCTTGGTTCTCAAAAACTGAGGGAAATACTTACGCTACTTTGCTGCATCACCCTTTCCTCTTAAAGGGAAAAGCAACGCATGCTCAAGAGGTAGCAAGAAGGATTTCTGGCGCCGTTGCCGGGGACGTTTACACAAAGTCAAGTCAAGAGTTGATCTCCTAGCAACTAGCCGATTTCTGGCACCGTTGCCGAGGACATCTACGCACAAGTCAAGACATACCAAATACCCATCACAAACTCTTATCCCTCGCATTACACTATTTTCCATTTGCATCTCATTTTCCTCTCGCCCACTTCACCCTTGCCATTTTATTCGCCCTTTTTCCGTTCGCCTCTTTTCGCTTGCTTCTTGTGTGCTTGTGTGTTGGATTGTTTGTCACGATGGCTCAAGACAATACGAAATTGTATGACTTTTCCAATACCAACAACAATGATTTTATTAGCACTCCGATTGCTCCTATTACCGATGTTGAATCTTGTGAAATTAATGCTGCTTTGTTGAATCTTGTTATGAAAGATCAATTTTCTAGCCTTCCTAGTGAAGATGCCGCTACCCATCTAAACAACTTTGTTGATTTGTGCGATATGCAAAAGAAGAAAGATATGGATAATGATATAGTTAAATTGAAGCTATTTCCGTTTTCGCTTAGAGATCGTGCTAAAACTTGGTTCTCTTCTTCGCCTAAATATAGTATTGATTCATGGAATAAGTGCAAGGATGCTTTTATCTCTAAGTATTTTCCTCCCGCTAAGATCATCTCTCTTAGAAACGATATTATGAATTTTATGCAACTTGATCATGAGCATGTTGCACAAGCTTGGGAGAGGATGAAATTAATGATACATAATTGCCCTACACATGGTTTGAATTTATGGATGATCATACAATTTATTTATGCCGGATTGGATTTTGCTTCTATAAATCTTTTAGATTCGGCCGCGGCAAGCACTTTTATGGAAATCACTTTAGGAGAAGCTACTAAACTCCTAGATAATAGTATGGTTAATTATTATCAATGGCACACCGAAAGATCTACTAGTAAAAAGGTTCATGCAATTGAAGAGATTAATGTTTTAAGTGGAAAGATGGATGAACTTATGAAATTATTTGCTAATAAGAACGTTCCTTCTGGTCCTAATGATATGCCTTTGTCCATTTGATTGATAATAATAATGAATCTATGGATGTGAATTTTGTTGGTACGAACAATTTTGGTAACAATGCGTATAGAGGAAATTTTAATTCTAGGTCATGACCTAGTAATTCCTCTAATAATTATGGTAATTGCTACAACAATTCTTATGGAAATTTTAATAAGATGCCCTCTGATTTTGAAACTAGTGTTAAAGAATTTATGATTTCGCAAAAGAATTTCAATGCTTTGCTTGAAGAAAAATTGCTTAAGGTTGATGAATTGGCTAGGAACGTGGATAGAATTTCTCTTGATGTTGATTCTTTGAAACTTATATCTATTGCACCTAAGCATGATATCAATGAGTCTCTCAAAGCCATGAGAATTTCCATTGATGAGTGCAAAGAAAGAACCGCTAGGATGCGTGCTAAAAAAGATTGCTTTATGAAAGCGTGTTCTTCTATTTTCCATGATAATAAGGATGAAGATCTAAAAGTGATTGATGTGTCTCCGAGTAAATCTTTGTTTTCTAATATAAATCTTGATAAAGATGGGACTGGAGATGAGTCAACTTTAGTTAGAAGGCATCCCAATGATTCGGAGTTTTTCGATCTTGATGCAAAAATTGGTAAAAGTGGGCTGGAAGAGGTCAAAACTTTACATTGCAATGAACCCACTATTTTGGATTTCAAGGAATTTAATTATGATAATTGCTCTTTGATAGATTGTATTTCCTTGTTGCAATCCGTGTTAAATTCTCCTCATGCTTATAGTCAAAATAAAGCTTTTACCAAACATATCGTTGATGCTTTAATGCAATCTTATGAAGAAAAACTTGAATTAGAAGTCTCTATCCCGAGAAAACTTTATGATGAGTGGGAACCTACTATTAAAATTAAGATTAAATATCATGAATGCTATGCTTTATGTGATTTGGGTGCTAGTGTTTCCACGATTCCTAAATCTTTGTGTGACGTGCTAGGTTTCCATGAATTTGATGATTGTTCTTTAAATTTGCATCTTGCGGATTCCACCATTAAGAAACCTATGGGAAGGATTAATGATATTCTTATTGTTGCAAATAGGAATTATGTGCCTGTGGATTTCATTGTTCTTGATATAGATTGCAATCCTACATGTCCTATTATTCTTGGTAGACCTTTCCTTAGAACGATTGGTGCAATTATTGATATGAAGGAAGGAAATATTAGATTCCAATTTCTGTTAAGGAAGGGCATGGAGCACATTCCTAGAAATAAAATTAAATTACCTTATGAATCTATTATGAGGGCCACTTATGATTTGCATGCTAAAGATGATAATACCTAGATCTATTCTTGTTTTTATGCCTAGCTAGGGGCGTTAAATGATGGCGCTTGTTGGGAGGCAACCCAATTTTATTTTTGTTCCTTGCTTTTTGTTCCTGTTTAGTAATAAATAATTCATATAGCCCCTGGTTACATGTGGTTTTATGTTTTAATTAGTGTTTGTGCCAAGTAAAACCTATAGGATCTTCTTGGTTGATAATTATTTGATCTTGCTGAAAAAGTCAGAAACTTTCTTCTCACGAAGACAATTGTTAAAAATCACCAGAAAGTGATAAAATACTGATTCCAATTGCAGTAGATCAATATACAAATTATTTCGGTCATCATATTTTGGCAGAATTTTTGAGTTACAGAAGTTTGCGTTTGATACAGATTACTACAGACTGTTTTGTTTTTGACAGATTCTATTTTTCGTATGTTGTTTGCTTATTTTGATGAATCTATGGCTAGTATTGGGGGGTATGAACCATAGACAGGTTGGAATACAGTAGGTTTAATACCAATATAAATAAATAATTAGTTCATTACAGTACCTTAAAGTGGTGTTTTTTTTATTTCTCTAACGGAGCTCATGAGATTTTCTGTTGAGTTTTGTGTTGTGAAGTTTTCAAGTTTTTGGGTAAAGATTTTATGGATTTTGGAACAAGGAGTGGCAAGAGCCTAAGCTTGGGGATGCCCAAGGAACCCCAAGGTAAAATTCAAGGAAAACCAAAAGCCTAAGCTTGGGGATGCCCGGGAAGGCATCCCTCTTTAAATCTTTGTCTATCGGTAACTTTACTTGAGGCTATATTTTTATTCACCACATGATATGTGTTTTGCTTGGAGCGTCTTGTATGATTTGAGTCTTTGCTTCTTAGTTTAACACAATAATACTTTCTGTAGACACCTTTTGGAGAGACACACATGAATCGGAATTTATTAGAATACTCTATGTGCTTCACTTATATCTTTTGAGCTAGATAATTTTGCTCTAGTGCTTCGCTTATATCTTTTTAGAGCATGGCGGTTGTTTATTTTATAGAAATTATTGATCTCTCATGCTTAACTTATATTATTTTGAGAGTCTTTTAGAACAGCATGGTAATTTTCTTTGGTTAAATTTTTAGTCCTAAAGTGATGAGCATCCAAGATAGGTATAATAAAAACTATCATATAAAGTGCATTGAATACTATGAGAAGTTTGATTCTTTATGATTGTTTTGAGATATGAAGATGGTGATATTAGAGCCATGCTAGTTTAGTAGTTGTGAATTTGAGAAATACTTGTGCTAAAGTTTGTGACTCCCGTAGCATGCACGTATGGTGAACCATTATGTGATGAAGTCAGAGCATGATTTATTTATCGAGTGTCTTCCTTATGAGTGGCGGTCGGGGACGAGCGATGGTCTTTTCCTACCAATCTATCCCCCTAGGAGCATGCGCGTAGTACTTCATTTCGATAACTAATAGATTTTTGCAATAAGTATGTGAGTTCTTTATGACTAATGTTGAGTCCACGGACCATACGCACTCTCACCCTTCCACCATTGCTAGCCTCTCTAATACCGCGCACCTTTCGCCGGTATCATACACCCACCATATACCTTCCCCAAAACAACCACCATACCTACATATTATGGCATTTCCGTAGCCATTCCGAGATATATTTCCATGCAACTTACCACCGTTCCGTTTATTATGACACGCTTCATCATTGTCATATTGCTTTGCATGATTATGTAGTTGACATCGTATTTGTGGCAAAGCCACCCTTATAATTCTTTCATACATGTCACTCTTGATTCATTGCATATCCCGGTACACCGCCGGAGGCATTCAAATAGAGTCATATTTTGTTCTAAGTATTGAGTTGTAAGTAAATAAAAGTGTGATGATCATCATTATTAGAGCATTGTCACAAGTGAGGAAAGGATGATGGAGACTATGATTCCCCCACAGGTCGGGGTGAGACTCCGAACTAAAAATAAAAAATTAAAGAAAGAAAAGAGGCCATAAAAAGAGATAAAGGCCCAAACAAAAAACAAAAAAAACAAAAAAATGAGTGAAAAAGAGAGAAGGGACAATGTTACTATCCTTTTACCACACTTGTTCTTCAAAGTAGCACCATGATCTTCATGATAGAGAGTCTCCTATGTTATCACTTTCATATACTAGTAAGAATTTCACATTATAGAACTTGGCTTGTATATTCCAATGATGGGCTTCCTCAAAATACCCTAGGTCTTCGTGAGCAAGCGAGTTGGATGCACACCCACTTAGTTTCTTTTGTTGAGCTTTCATACACTTATAGCTCTAGTGCATCCGTTGCATGGCAATCCGTACTCACTCACATTGATATCTATTGATGGGCATTTCCATAGCCCGTTGATACGCCTAGTTGATGTGAGATTATCTTCTCCTTTTTTGTCTTCTCCACAACCACCATTCTATTCCACATATAGTGCTATGTCCATGGCTCACGCTCATGTATTGCGTGAAGATTGAAATTTTTTGAGAATATCAAAAGTATGAAACAATTGCTTGGCTTGTCATCGGGGTTGTGCATGATTTAAATATTTGTGTGATGAAAGCATAGCCAGACTATATGATTTTGTACGGATAACTTTATTTGGCCATGGTATTTTGAGAAGACACAATTGCTTTATTAGTATGCTTGAATTATTATTATTTTTATGTCAATATTAAACTTTTGTCTTGAATCATTCGGATCTTAACATTCATGCCACAATAAAGAAAATTACATTGAAAATTATGCTAGGTAGCATTCCACATCAAAAATTCTGTTTTTATCATTTACCTACTCGGGGACGAGCAGGAATTAAGCTTGGGGATGCTTGATACATCTCCAACGTATCTATAATTTTTGATTGTTCCATGCTATTATATTATATGTTTTGGATGTTTAATGGGCTTTATTATGCAATTTAATATTATTTTTGGGACTAACCTACTAACCGGAGGCCCAGTGGAAATTGTTTTTTTCCTATTTCAGTGTTTCGCAAAAAAGGAATATCAAACGGAATCCAAACGGAATGAAACCTTCACGAGGATCTTCTTTGGAATATCAAACGGAATCCAAATGGAACGAAACCTTCGCGAGGATCTTTTTTGGAACAAACACAATCTAGGAGACTTGGAGTGGACGTCAAGGAAGGAATAAGGCGGACACGAGGTAGGAGGGCGCGCCTAGGGGGGGTAGGCGTGCCCCCACCTTCGTGGGCCCTTCGTGGCTGCACCGACCTATTTCATTCGCCTATATATACTCGTATACCCTGAAAACATCCAGGAGCACCACGAAACACTTTTTCCACCGCCGCCACCTTCTGTACCCGTGAGATCCCATCTTGGGGCCTCTTCCGGCACTACGCCATAGGGGGAATCGATTGAGGGAGTCCTGGACTAAGGGGTCCTCAGGCGTCCGGCCTGTTAGTCATGGGCCGGACTGATGGGCTGTGAAGATATGAAGACCGAAGACTGCACCCGTGTCCGGATGGGACTCTCCTTGGCGTGGAAGGCAAGCTTGGCGACCAAATATGAAGATTCCCTTCTTTGTTACCGACCTTGTGTAACCCTAGATCCTCCCGGTGTCTATATAAACCGGAGGACTTAGTCCGGAGAGGGAGCACAGACATTATCATAGTCATACAGGCTAGGCTTTTAGGGTTTAGCCATTATGATCTCGTGGTAGATCAACTCTTGCTCATATTCATCAAGATCAATCAAGCAGGAAGTAGGGTATTACCTCCATAGGGAGGGCCCAAACCTGGGTAAACATCGTGTCCCCTGTCTCCTGTTACCATCGACCTCAGACGCATAGTCCGGGACCCCCTACCTGAGATCCGCCGGTTTTGACAGCGACATCAATCACGGAGGGCTTCTACATCAACACCATAGCTCTCTCCGATGATGTGTGAGTAGTTTACCACAGACCTTTCGGTCCATAGTTATTAGCTAGATTGCTTCTTCTCTCTCTTTGGTTCTCAATACAAAGTTCTCCTCGATTCTCCTGGAGATCTATTCGATGTAATAATTTTTATGGTTTGTTTGTCGAGATCCAATGAATTGTGGGTTTATGATCAACATTATCTATGAACAATATTTGATTCTTCTCTGAATTGTTTTATGTATGATATGATATCTTTGCAAGTCTCTTCGAATTATCAGTTTGGTTTGGCCTACTAGATTGATCTTTCTTGAAATGGGAGAAGTGCTTAGCTTTGGGTTCAATCTTGCGACGTCCTTTCCCAGTGACAGTTGGGGCAGCAAGGCACGTATTGTATTGTTGCCATCGAGGATAATAAGATGGGGTTTATATCGTATTGCTTGAGTTTATCCCTCTACATCATGTCATCTTGCTTAATGCGTTACTCTGTTCTTATGAACTTAATACTCTAGATGCATGCTGGATAGTGGTCGACGTGTGGAGTAATAGTAGTAGATGTAGAATCGTTTCGGTCTACTTGTCGTGGACGTGATGCCTATATACATGATCATGCCTAGATATTCTCATAACTATGTACTTTTCTATCAATTGCTCGACAGTAATTTGTTCACCCACCGTAGAACATGCTATCTTGAGAGAAGCCACTAGTGAAACCTATGCCCCCCGGGTCTATCTTACATCATATTAATCTCCCGCCAACGTGCTATTTCTGTAGGCGTTTATTTTGCAATCTTTACTTTTCAATCTATACAACAAAATACCAAAAATATTTATCTTATTATCTTTATCAGATCTCACTTTTGCAAGTGGCAGTGAAGGGATGGACAACCCCTTTATCGCGTTGGTTGCAAGGTTCTTATTTGTTTGTGCAGGTACGAGGGATTTGCGTGTAGTCTCCTACTGGATTGATACCTTGGTTCTCAAAAACTGAGGGAAATACTTCCACTACTTTGCTACATCACCCTTTCCTCTTCAAGGGAAAACCAACGCATGCTCAAGAGGTAGCACATTGCATTATACTTTTGGATCCAATCGGTCCCTTATGGAATAGCGCATAAACTGGGGTTTAAGCTTCTGTCACTCTCGCAACCCATCATCTAATTGATACTCCACAATGCGTTCCCTTAGGCCCAAATATGGTGAAGTGTCATGTAGTCGACGTTCACATGAGAACACTAAGGGAATCACAACATACATACTATCAAAATATTGAACACATATCAAGTTCACATGATTACTTGTAACATGATTTCTCCCATGACCTCAAGAACAAAAGTAACTACTCATAAATGATAATCATGCTCAAGATCAGAGGGGTATTAAATAGCATATTGGATCTGAACATATAATATTCCACAAAATAAACAATATAGTAATCAACTACAAGATGTAATCAACACTACTAATCACCCACAAGCACCAATCTATTGTTACGGTAAGAAGATTAAACACAAGAGATGAACTAGGGTTTGAGATGAGATGGTGATGTTGAAGATGTTGATGGAGATTGCCCTCCCCAAGATGGGAGAGTTGCTGGTGATGATGATGATGATGATTTCCCCCTCCAGGAGGGAAGTTCCCCTGGCGGAACCGCTCCTGCCCAAGTTCCGCCTCGATATGGTGGTGCTTCGTCCCGAAAGTCCTCTCCTCATTTTTTCTAGGTCAAAATGACCTATATACCAAAACATGGGCACCGGAGGTGGGCTTGGGTGAGCACAACCGACCAACGCGCGCCTGGGCTCCCTGGCGCGCCTAGGTGGGTTGTGCCCACCTGGTGGGCCTCCTCTGGTACTTATTTGCTCCAATATTCATCATATATTCCATAAAAATTCTCTGTGAAGTTTTAGCCTGTTTGGACTTGTGCAGAATAGGTAGCCTGACGTAGCTTTTCCAGGTCCAGATTTCCAGCTGCCAGAATTCTCCCTCTTTGTGTGTAGCTTGAAAATTATGAGAGAAAAGGCATTAGAATTACTCCAAAAAGCATCATTATCCATAAATACTCATAAATAACAGTAGGAAAACATGATGCAAAATGGACGTATCATGACCTGATACGTCTGCAACGTATCTATAATTTATGAAGTATTCATGCCATATTTACATTTGCGATACATGGTTTTGGTGCACTTTTATATTATTTTTTGGAATAACATATTAATATAGTGCCTAGTGCCCATTTCTGTTTTTTTGTCCATTTCTTTGTTTTGCAGAAAAAACGTACCAAATAAGTCCAAACGCGATAAAAAAATACGGTAATTTTTATGGAAGAAAAGAGTCCCAGGAAGCTTCGGGAGGGAGATGGAAGGTGCCCGGGGGGCACTAGCTAAAGTGGCCCCCCTAGGGCGCACCATGTGAGCTTCTGGGGCCCTCAGGACTCCCCCTAGTTTGATTCCAACACATAAAGATCATATATATTCAGGAACCTCCAAAAAGTAATCTAAACGAGTTTCCGCTGCCGCAAGCCTCTGTTCCCCTCTCTCTCTCTCCCTCTCTCTCTCTCTTGTGTTCTTGATTTGGCAAGATCTTACTGTATCATGAGCTTTATCAATATAATCAGATCACATGATGTTTTTCCCCCTTATCTAACTTTTAGTGAATTGAGTCTTGCTCGTTAAGGTTTGGTTATGTTGGTACTTACACAATGATTGGACATCTTCATTTGCATTACTTACATGTTTTAACTGTGATCATCTTATATGTCTGATTTTTTAATTTCTAGGAAGATATTAAAAAAATTGTAAGCAAATGTGCCTCATTGTATGTATGACTATAGCTATACATATTAATCTGGAACATACTAATTTTATCAGGACGTGGAATTTCTACACCCAGGAGCAAATGCTCCTGGTGTGAATAGTAACACAAAATAAATTCAAAAAATTCTAAATTTTTTTTGTGGCATACTTTCACAAATATTTGTTGTGGATGCAAAATTTCATCACAAAATCACATTGGTTTAAGACATGGTAAAAAACAAAAAGATGCTCTAAAAATGTTACTTACAAAATCATTTTTGGAGCTCTGATTTTGTTCTTTTGGCACGCCTTCCACCAATGTGATTTCGCGATGAAATTTTGCATGAACAACAAACATTTGTGTAAGTATGTCACAAAAAGATCAGAATTTTTTGAATATTTTTTTGAATTTTTTGATTTTACTGTTCATACCAGGAGCAGTTGCTCCTGGTTGTAGAAAGGTACTTTCGTATGCTATTGTAGTTCCAAACTCTTGATTGTTATGCCTCATGAGAACAATAGTGTTGTTCCTTAACTTGTACTCCCTTCATTTCTAATCTAAATATAAGCCTTTTTAGAGATTCCAATGCGAACTGCATATGGAGCAAAATGACTGAATCTACACTCCAATATGTCTATATACATCTGTATGTAGTTCTTCTTGAAATATCTAAAAGGGTTTTTTACAACTGTGCCCCTGGTTCCTTAGCCATACTCATTCATCCCCACACTCTTAACTTTTGCTCACTTTTCCCCACTCCCTTGCCCGAAACCCTCAGAACTGGTCACAAATGGTGGATGCCGTCGGGTCAGTGCTTTGACCGTTAACTCTGATGAGTGGGGCCGCACTGACTGTGTCGCCCGTTGGACCTGATGAGTGGGGTCGCGTCGGACGGTGCCGCTGTTCGCCCGTTGGACCGTGGTTAGACTGTTGGGTCGTGCACGCGCCGCAACGCCAGAAGCCTGTTATGCATGCACGACATGTCTAGCTAGCCTACTATGCATGCACGTAGCTAGCCTACCTGCATGTCTCGCTGCCCGCTGCCACGATGCGCTAACCGGCCTCTTTTTCACGGGAGCAGCCACAGACGTAGGGATGGTTGCTGCCGCTGCACTACGCCTAGCGCCGGACTCTACGTTCGTCTCCTTATACCCCTGTCCATTTTTCATTATCTGTCTTTTCTCTCTTTCTTTCTTCCTTTTTTTCCTCAAGGCCTTCAAAGGCCAACTTGTGTTTTGCTTACACACTATAAACGTGCTAGCCGCGCTCATTGTACCTGGGGGCTTCTTACACAGAAGCTTAATTATTCTACTGGGCCTCATGCCCCGAACATGTGTTACTCTTCCGCATGTACCTTTTTCGCCATTATATGCATCGATATGACTTAAGTTTTGGCCAAGCTGGGTTGCCAGGCTCTTGTATGTATGCCCTACGTTCCCGTTAATTCGGCTTGGGCATAAGGGTAGCACCTCTGTGATTGTTACTGCCGGATTAGCCGGATGTGTACCTCAGACTGGGTGAAGCCGAAAGCTAGCGTTCTTAAGGGAATATTCGGTCGGTGAAAAAAGATGACTTTTATTTATTTTGATACATGCCCCCAGATGTTTTTGCCTGCGCCCCTTCTCGCAGTCCGAACATGCACATTAGGGCATGCGTACCCAGGGAAAGGAACCCTTAACGGAACTATTCTCCCTGGAAGATGTTTCTTACTATCCATGTAATATAACATAACTAGTTGGGTACTTATGCATTCAAGCACTTATGACCCCTACGCTTTGGTTTCCACGCATACCCCAGTTTTACATTCTTGAAAGGTGTATTCGGATACACTCCGGACTATTAGGTCCCGAGGTCGAAGCGAAAAGGTTCGCCATGACAAATGATTTACAATCCGGCTAGGACATTATACATGTCACTTAAATTACATCGTCACTTAGACTGACTAAATTCTTCTTCTATCCCATCCAACAGGCTGTCTAGCCTACAATCCTGTTGAGAATACTTTGCGGCTAATTCTACTTGGTCATACACCAGACTGATGGGGATCTTCTTCCCATCGGGCCCCACAGGTCTGACCTCGGCCATGTGGTTTGGGTCAGCCTTGGTATACCGCGTCTTCACCATGGCCCAGGCTTCCCTGGCACCTTGACGGCAGGCCGATATCTTCCATAATCGGAGGCGCCGCCGCGCTCCCTTGAGCTTCTTTGCAAGCTCTCCAATGCTTTCTGGCAGGGAGACAGATGGCCACAAGGCCTGGGCAATACCCTGCATCACCTGCCAAACTCGTTCGTGCAGTTGTGAGAGCTCTGGTAGAAGATCGCCCGCAGTCCCGGGCATCTCCTCCGCGGGACGACCCATCAGCATACATGCAGACATAACTCTGTTAGCAGGCTTCTTTGCCGAACTCCTTCAAAAGTTCATTCAAGCACTTACTTTAAATGCCGCATCGAAGCCGCTTATTCTCCTTCATGGAGTCAGCCAGCTGGGCCCAAACATCTTTCAGTTCCTCGCCCAGCTGGGTATCGGCGTCTTGGAGATTGTTTTTCTCCTGCCTAACTTTTGTAAGCACGCGCTCGCCAGCCTTTAGCCGTCGTATGACATGTTGCTCATCCGGATTCACTACGGCATCATCTACAATATATATTGTTACATTTGTAGGCATGCCGCATACTATATGGTACCTATCATTCTTTGAAACAAGCGTTACCGGGGGTCCTTCTCGGACTCCTTCAATGCGGCAACTGCGGCCCGTAGCTGGGCCTTGCACTCTTCCAGCTCTTGAGACAATTGCGTATTCTTCTCTAAAAGAACCTGCGCAAATAATGATCCTTAAATTAGTTGTGCCAACTATTTCAAGTCTCAGTGTCTACTGATATATATAATCATCAAAATTTTCTTACCGGCATATCCTTCACATACTGGTCCGTGGCTCTGGCAAGACCATTTTGAGCAGCACGGATGTACGCGTCTCCTGAGTTGAAGGCATCAAATGCCTCTTGGGAGAAACAAGCTTCACGGAGTACGGCCTAGTGACGCCTGTGATTCATGGCGCTCCCCACTTCGGAATTTGTAGCGAATATTTTATCCGCATCCTCTGTAGGAGGAGCATCCGACGCGTGCCCCGTGTTAGCTTTCGCCTCTGTGTCCGGCCCTGGAACCCGACTTGTAGAGGCGTGATCGGCGACCTCTCTAGATATAGTCCAGCGAGCGTTTTTTCCTTCTAGGAAACATGGGTGTTATTATGTTTTAAAAGACGATAACCACGGAGCAAGGCTTTGTATAATACCTCTGCGCCGGCGTCTCCGTCCGGACCGCCTTCCTTTTTGCTTTGCGGCTTGGTAGCCCGTTTTGGCGATTCGCCACGGGTTCGGCATGGTGTCCCGAGGACCTTCCCTCTAAAACACCGTACAAATACGGTAGGTGAAGTGCATAAAAAGGGGTCCTTCTCAAAAGTTGGGACTCTGGTTTCACTTACATGCGAGGCGGGGAGCAGCCCAAGATAGTCAGCTATAATGGCCACCATGGCATCATCACAGCTTAATTGATAGAATATCCTGTCGATTAGCCCCACAAATATGCCCGGATCCTCTTCTAGGCCGGGGTCGAGTGCCCGGCCAGGATCCTCCGGTTGTGGGGGTGGGTTGTTGACCTCCTTACAGCCTTTCGTAGTTCCTGCTATGAAATAGCAAGGTAAATACTTATTACAAAAATTTGGGAAGGATGCGAGTAAGAAGTGGCAGCTCACCCAGCTTGGAGGGTTGTACATGGAGAATCCATCTCGTGGCTTGATGCGGAGGAACTCCTCTTCCTCTCCCTTATACAAATCAGACAGAATTTTTGCTAGGGAAGCAACTTAGTCTGGCCCCTTACGAGCGCAGCGAGTGGCATCATCTTCCCCGTTGAAATGCCACATGGGGTGGCCTCGATATTGAAGCGGTTGCACCCCCCGCATAATGCATATTGACATAACCTCGGTTATTGTCAGCCCTGATTGAGCTAGCACCTTTATTCGACCAATCAGGTAAAGGACGTCTCTGTCATCTTCCTCCTGAGGGCTTCGTGGGCACCAGCTTCGGCGTTTTTTCAGAGGGGCATTGTCGAACTCGGGAAGACCGACACGAATAGGATCCGGAAGGGGAACATCCTCCATATAAAACCACTCTGAAGGCCAGTCTTCGGACATCTTCTTCGGGGTATCGGATAGGTATCCGGTCCCGGTGATGCGCCATATTTCAGCTCTGCCCACTTGATATATTGAGCCCCTCTGTGTACGGGGCACAAGGCAGAATAGCCTCTTCCACAACGCGAAATGAGCTTCGCAGCCCAGAAACAGCTCGCAAAGAGCTACGTAACCATCGATGTGTAATATGGAAGCAGGGGTGAAGTTATGCAGCTCGAGGCCGTAAAACTCCAAGAGCCCTCGAAGGAATGGATGGATTGGAAATCCGAGTCCCCTTAATAAATAAGGGACGAGGCATACCCGCTCCCCCTTGGTGGGGTTGGGAAAGCTCTCCGCTTGCTCCCCGCCATTATAGTCACAGGTAGTCAGGATTTGGAGAAGAACCCGCCTTGCAATGCCGAAAAAAATCTGCGCGCTGGACTCATTGTCATTGAAGCCTGGTTCGGGGGCTACTGAGGGAGTCCTAGATTAGGGGGTATCTAGACAGCCGGACTATATCATTTGGCCGGACTGTTGGACTATGAAGATACAAGATTGAAGACTTCGTCTCGTGTCCGGATGGGACTCTCCTTGGCGTGGAAGGAAAGCTTGGCGATACGGATATGTAGATCTCCTCCTATTGTAACCGACTCTGTGTAACCCTAGCCCCCTCCGGTGTCTATATAAACCGGAGGGTTTAGTCTGTAGGACAAGAACAATCATACCATAGGCTAGCTTCTAGGGTTTAGCCTCTACGATCTCATGATAGATCAACTCTTGTAATACGCATAACATCAAGATCAATCAAGCAGGAAGTAGGGTATTACCTCCATCGAGAGGGCCCGAACCTGGGTAAACATCGTGTCCCCCGCCTCCTGTTACCATCCGCCTTAGACGCATAGTTCGGGACCCCCTACCCGAGATCCGCCGGTTTTGACACCGACAGTGCCCCTGGAAGCAATTCAGTTAGATAGTGATTTGACCTACGAGGAGAAACCCGTCAAGATTCTAGAGTTTGCCAGCCGAGTTACGTGCAGCAAGGTTATCAAGTTTTGCAAAGTTCAGTGGAGCCACCATACCGAGGATGAAACCACCTGGGAACAAGAGGAAGACCTACGGAAAGACCACCCACACCTATTTTCCAGCCAACACGAATCTCGAAGGCGAGATTCATCTTAAGGGGGGTAGGTTTGTAACATCCCAAATTTCAATTTGGATGTTATACATAGGTCATCATATGCATATCATATTTTATTTGCAATTTGGTTTTGATCCTTGAAATCTTAAGCAACTCAAGGACCCACGGAGAGAGTTGGGGATTTCATTATTTTCATATTTGAACTGTCTCAAATTTGAAAAAGGATCAGTTTGGTTTTAACATTTTTCTCTCCGAATATTTCAAATATCAAACTAAAAGAGAGAAGATAATATGACTTCTTCAAAAACAGAGAAATACTGGAGGAAATTTTTTTAAATCAAATAAATGTTTTATTTGGATTTTATTCTAGATTTTATTTGAATTAGAAAAATATGCATTTTCCAAAACTGCATTTTAGGCCAGAAAAATGTTCACTTTGTTATAAATATTTTATTTAGATGGCGAAAATTGTTTTTGGCATTTTTAGAATTTTTTATATATTTTTTATTAGGATTTTTTTTCGACGGAATTTATTTTTAGAAAAAGTTCCCGCCCGATTGGGCTAAAGGCCTATCCGAGCATGCCGGCCTGCCCGCGCCACCGCCTCCTCGCGCCGCGCCGCCTGCCGCCGGTGGACTCCAACAGGAGTCTGGCTCGGACTTCGCCGTCGCCGCCCCTTCCCCAAGCCAAAGCCCCCCCCCCCTCCCGAGGCCTCTATATACCACGCCGCCGCCGCCTCCTCTCCTCCACCCAGCCCCGCTGCCGCAGCCAGCACCACGGCCGCTGCCGCGCCACGCCCGTTCTTTCTTTGCTCCTTGCCCTACTACGCCACCGCCGCTTGCTGCAGCCCCGCCGCCTCGCGATTCTTGAGTACCACCGCCGAATCTAAATCGCCCGCCGCCGTGTTTTTTTTGAGGAACCGGTAAAAACCGCCGCCGCCGCTGTTTTTTCGGTTTTAGATCTAGATCGGTTTATTATTAGGGTTAGGGTTTTTCTCGGTTTTTCCGATCTGATCTAGTTAGCGAACGTTCACTCGAACGTCTTCGCTAGCGAACACGTTCGTTCGTTTGGGTCTGTTAGTGAACGTTCGTACGTTGGTCTTTTCTTTTTATTTTATTTTCGGCCAGGGACCTATCCACGATTATTTTTAGCACTGATTAGCGCCTGATCTGGAAACTCTCGTAACTTTTTAATGTTCGTCCAAATCCAGTGAAACCAACGCCAAAATCTTCATCTCAAACCCTTCTTTCCAATTAACCAACTTGAACATGGTTTTGACAAAATTAAAATTTGGTTTCAAGCAGATTTGATTTCAAACTTCTTTTGATCGTAGTTTCAGTTCCGTAGCTCTGATTCGATTGACTCTTTTTACTAATCAAAGCACTTCAATTGAGATTTCAGTTTGGACTTTCTCATCTGAGTTTTACCCTTGCATCTATGCTTGAGTGCTTATGTATGCTATTGTTTGTTTGCGATAGAATTTTCGGAGTGTGAAGCGTGCTACTACGAGTCACTAGGGTTTGCAGATCGTCAGCAAGGCAAGTAACAATTTGATCATATTCCTTTATTACCCAGTTGTCGATGGAAAAGACACCTATGGAATCACTGGGATCCCTTCTACGGTTCGCGGGCACGGGGTTGTGCAAAGAGAGGGTCTGGTAGTCAGCACAAAGATCATTTACCCAGGTTCGGGCCGCAAGGATGCGTAATACCCTGGTCCTGCTTTGGTGTATATTTGAGTGTTCTTGAGCTTTTGAACTAGCTGTGGTGCGTGTGTTGTCCAAAAGATCCGAATCCCTCTCCTGTACGCCTTGGGCCTCCTTTTATAGTTAAAAGGGGCTGCCACAGTGGCACACAGGAGGTGGAAAGGTATACAGTGCCTATGTTTATCCTCTGGCACCGTCTGTCGGTGTACTAGAGTAGGGGTACCCTAGTATCCCGAACTTGTGCACGGGCAGTTGCAGCCCTCTGCGGCAAGGCTTACCGGGTGACCGCCAAGGTCCTCCGTGGTTCCTGTGGAGCCATTCAAGAACAAAGTATTCAAGCCAAGGAAACAAGGCCCCGGCAAGAGGAGCTTGCCGGGAAGGCCACCCAAGGCACATAGGAGACAAGGCCCCGGCAAGAGGAGCTTGCCGGGAAGGCCCAATGAGCGACAAGCTTCCGGGTGCGACAAGACAACAACCGCGGCAAGGCGCTTGCCGCAGCAGACCACCTCTCTGTACCTACGCTCCAGCACATCCACTAACGTGTCGCCTCAGGACCTTTCCGGTAGCGTGGCGAAGGATGTGCAGCCGGTGATCTTGGTGGCAAGCGGCGCTGACAAGATTGCCATCGTGGCAAGCGGTGGCGCCCCTGACGGTCCCTGTTTGCACTGTTAGGGCGACATAGACGGGCATTTAATGCCTTTGTCCCCAGCCGTTAGGGTTAGGTATGGTACACTGTACACTGTACAAGTAGGTGTACCAACCACTATTTTTCCATTTGTACCCTTGTCTACGTTGCCACCTGTCGGAGACCCCTTGAGCATATAAAAGGAGGCCCATGCATAGCGTGAAAGGGACGGTCGGTCCCCCACGCTCGGTCTCGTTAGCAGCTCGTGTGTCTTTGTAGCACTCAGCGCTCTGAGCAAGAACGCAATACATCCGGACATGCAGCGGTAGGAGTGTTATCTCTCCGGAGAGCTCCGAAGCTGGGTAAAACCTCTCGCGTGCTTCGCCTCGATCTGCTCTTCGTGCGACCTCCGCTCCCTGCCGAACCGAAAGGGGCTCGGTCCGCCGGTCCCATAGGTGTTCGTGGGCCAGATCAGCCTGCCCCGACATCTTTGGCGCGCTAGGTAGGGGGCGTCGAGGTTGTGCGAACCTGATCCGGCGTACACGCGAGCTAGATCTCCACCATCTTCATCGACATGCCACCGAAGAAGAAGGCTTCAGCGGCAGAAGCCCCGTCCGCGTCGAACCCACCGCCACCGGAGCAAACGGGTGGTGGGGTAGACGTCGGCGGAAGAATGGACGGCAACGAGGGAGCTCACGGTGCTGCCAAGTCCAAGGACAAGGCTGCGCAGACCTCGGCGTTCGTACATGCACCGCGCCCATCTCAGGAGGCGCGGGACCGACAGCGTCATGGCATTCACAATGCCATACGCTCGTTGGACCAAGATCGAGCTGGAGGATCTCGGGATGCTCAAGACCAGCATGCACGCCAACATGCTGGCACGAGCGAGGCACGGCCGCCTGGACGGGATACTGCTCCTTCTAACATAGTTAGAAGTCCGAGCATATCCCGCTCCTCGCGCCGTTCGCCACTGCCACCCACCACTCCAGCAGAAGCTTTGGCGAGAGCTCAGCTGCTCTTGGATTACCCTCCAACAGCCGACAAGGTCAATGAATGGAGGGCCACCATTCAGAGTCTCATCGGCTTCGCCAACGACGACGCTCCGCGGCAACCGAGTGCATCGCTGCCGCGGCAGGACTGCCAAACACGAGCCGGTGGCGGCAGAGACCGGTGGGGTGCAACCACCATGCACTCTCCGCCCGAAGGCCAAGATCGCCGACTCGCCAGATCCACCTCGACAGCGACTCCACCACATCGCCGGATCCACGAGCTGCGTCGCGATGGCGCCAAGTTCTTCACGAGCGACAGACAAAGAAGGGCGCTCGAACTCACATCGGCGCCGAAGAGAAGCGCGGCGTCAATCCGACAAGCGCGCTGGGCCCTTCTGTTGACATGCATGCGCCCGGAGAAGGAAGGCGACTTGCCGTGACGCGTAGGTTGCCCTGCGTTCACTCGTGAGCTGCGGCTAGTCCGATGGCCCAGCAAGAAAAACTTCAAGCCAGATGTACCGAGAGAAATGCACGGCAAGACGCATCCGTCGGAGTTCCTCGGCATCTACACCATCGCGGTGCAAGCTGCGGGGGCGAGGCGACAAGATCCTTGCCAACTACTTCTCGGCTGGTGCTCAAGCCCAATGTCAGATCTGGCTCATGCACTTGCGGACAACTCCATATCTTCTTGGGCAGATCTATGCCATCGGTTTGTCGGCGTCTTTACGGTGACCACAAGCCCCATGGCTAAGAAAGCGACCTTCATCTGCTCGCCCGGAAGGAAGGAGAGCCCTACGCAAGTACAATCGGAGATTCAGCCGTGTATGCGGCACAACATCCCGGATGTCCACCTGCCGTGGTAATCAGTAGCGTTCCATCAGAACGTGCGAAACCGCAGGCTGCGGGCGGAGATGGCGATGTGCAAGATCAGAGACGTCAGTGAGCTATATGCCCTGGCCGACAAGTGTGCGCGTGCTGAGGAAGGGAGGAGATTCCCCGGAGAGAATCCTGAGGTAGGAGGATCCGATAGTGAGGAGACCGCCCCGGCAAGGAAAAACCGGCGACGGAACAATAGGAAGAAGAAAGGCAAAGATGTGCTAGTTGTTGAGCAGTCCGGCAACGGAGGTGGTGCCAAGAAAGCCAAAGTTGGTAGCTCCGGCAAGGAAGTTGCCGCTGGCACCAACTGCCGGTATGGCGGTCGCCGACAAGCGGGGCGGCTCCGACAAGCAAGATCTTGCAAGATCCACCGCACCAAGGGCCATGACCTCCAGAGCTGCAAGAAGGTCGAGCAGCTTGTCGAGCGGCGAAGGCTGAATACTGAGCGGCGCGACAAGGAGAAATCCTGTGAAGGTGTTGGAGGAGCTAGCAAGAAAGCGTCCGGCCGAGGAAGGGCCGCGGCAAGGCCAAGCGGCGGCAAGGAGACAGACCTCCAGCGGCGCGACAAGGATGAAGACGGCAGCGATGGCGAAGACATGGATGATGGCCGAGACCGATGAGCGGGAGTTCGAGAAAGCCACGAGAGGTCTTGTGCGTTGTGGCGGTGCTTCTCTGCATACTTCACACCGCCAACTCAAGCGGTGGATGCGGAAGTCAATGCAGCGAACCATCCATGAAGTCACGCAAGCCTACGAAATGGTCCGGACGCCTATCATCTTTGATATTGAGGACCACCACGATCGCGTAATCTGCGGTCGGGTGCTTGCCGATGTTGGTTTCACCAACTATCCGCAACCTCAAGGTCACTAAGATGTTAGTTGGCCACGGGGCGGCTTGAATCTGATCTCCTCCGCGGTGCTCCGAAACTCCGGATCCACGATGGCGAGCTCGGAGACCGGCACATTCCAAGGAATCAATCCGGGAAGGAGCAAGCGAAGGAAAGATCACGTTATCGGTGACATTTGGCAGCGAGTTGAACTTCAGGACTGAGAGGGTCACTTTTGACGTTGCTGACTTTCCATTGCCTTACAATGGGATACTTGGCCGTCCAGCACTTGCCAAATTCATGGCAGCCTCTCACTATGCATACAACCTGCTGAAGATGCCAGGCCCGATAAGTGTCATTTCAGTCCCTGGCGACAAGAAGGATGCTCTCATCTGCGCCGACAAGATCTACCGGGAAGCAGCAGCTGCAACAGATTGCAAGCCACTTGCCGCTGAAGCTCCCGGGGGGAAGAAGAAGACCAAGTCCGGCAAGAGCTCTGATGCCCACTCCGGCAAGCGCACCTCTTCGGAGTGTTGCGCTACCGTCGAGGACGCACCATCGAGCTCCACCGGCAAGTGTAAGAAGACGATGGCAGCTCCACCAGAGACCAAGAAGGTGTCCGCCAAGGAGGACGGCACTGGTGGTACCTTCACCACCAGTGCCTCTCTCGACCCTAAATAGGAAGGCGCGCTCGTTGCTTTCCTGCGGGCGAACGTCGACGTGTTTGCATGGCAACCGTCGACATCCCGGTGTTCCCGTGAAAGTAATCGAGCACCATCTTGCCGTTTGTCCTCATGCGCGGCCCGTCAAGCGAAAGTCGAAGCAAGCGGTGGGCGCCAAGAGTTCATCGCGAAGAAATCAAGAAATTGGAAGCAGCGAGGCCTAGTCGGAGGTGCTCCATCCTACGTGGTTGGCCAATCCTGTGGTTGTATGCATAAGGCTAACGGGAAATGGAGGCTTTGTATCGACTTTACCGATGTCAATAAAGCTTGTCCCAAAGACCCATTTCCTTGCGGCGCATCGACCAGATTGTTGACTCCACGGTCGGATGTGATTTGCTTTCATTTCTGGATGCATACTCGAGATATCATCAGATCTTCATGGCGAAGAGGATGAGGAGAAGACCGCATTCATCACTCCATGTGGCACATACTTTATTTTGTCACGGATGCCCTTCGGGTTAAAGAATGCTGGTTCAACATTTGCAAGAGTAGTTCATGGCGGCTTTTGAGCCGCAAATGCACGAAATGTGGAAGCCTACATGGGCGACATAGTGGTCAAAAGCAAGGACAAGGCAACTCTGATTCAAGATTTAGACGAAACCTTTGCAAATCTGCGCAAGATCAACCTCAAGCTCAACCACGAGAAGTGTGTGTTTGGAGTCCCTTCCGCAAGCTTCTCGGGTTCTTTGTGTCTCAACGGGAATTGAAGCCAATCCCGACAAGATCAAGGCCATTGAGCAGATTGAAGCACCAAAGCGCGTCAAGGATGTACGAAGACTTGCCGGTTGTGTAGCTGCTCTCAGCAGGTTTATCTCTAGGTCTGCTGAGCGCGGCCTGCCATTTTTCAAAATTTTGAAAAAGGCAGGTCCGATGCAATGGACTCGAGCGGAGGCTGCGCTGCGAGACTTGAAGAGATACTGTCCTCCACTCCAACACTTGTCACACCTAGGCCACAAGAGAAGTTGCTGCTATATATAGCGGCAACCAATCAAAGTGGTTAGTGATGCGTTAGTAGCGGAGAGGGAGGCGGATGATGAGCTAGCAACCATAGCAGATGCATCCGGCGACAAGCGAGGGGCTTCACCGGCAAGCTCTGGTCCCGACAAGGATGGATCTGCTTGAGACACATGAGAAGATGCGAAAAAGAATGGTGCAGCGCCCGGTTTACTTTGTCGGTTCCCTTCTGCAGGGGCTAGGTCAAGGTACTCTAGTGTGCGAAATTGCTTTTCGGCCTCCTCATGGCCTCGAGAAAGCTGCGCCATTACTTCCGGGCACATGATATCACAGTTGTCACTCGTTTTCCGGCTGAAGAGGATCTTTGCAAAATCCGGAGGCAACAGGCGGGATTGTCGAGTGGGCCTTTGGGAACTGTCAAGCTTTGGCCTCAAGTTTGAGAGCACGTCAACTATTCAAAGCAGAGCATTAGCGGAGTTCATAGAAGAATGGACGCCAACACAAGATGAAGAAATTCCAGAAACGAGCATTCCCGTCAAGGAAGCAAACAAAGAGTGGCTGATGTACTTTGATGGTGCCTTCTCGCTGCAAAGCGCCCGGTCTTGAGCGTGCTACTTGTTGCACCCACCGGAGAGCACCTCAAGTACGTAGTCGAATGCACTTTCCCAAGGAGCAAGCAACAAACAATCTGCAGAGTATGAAGGTTTGCTTGCGGTCTCGAGATTGCAGTAGACCTTGGGATCAAGAAGCTCATTGTCGGGTGACTCACGACTTGTTATCCGCCAAGTGAACAAGAATTATCGAGTCCGTTGATGGAAGCTTATGTTGATGAAGTGAAAGCTAGAAGAGCACTTTGGACGGCCTACAGATGGAATATATTCCAAGAGCTCGAGCGACATTCTTGATGGCTGTCGAAGTCGCCGCGCCTTAAGTTGCACAATGGAACCGAGGATTTTTGTGCTCAAGCTGACTCAACCGTATGTAACACCATCAACTGGACAGAGAAAGAAGAGGAAGTTGATCTCTGGTGACTACTTTCCGTGAGCTTCGAAGCCGCCGCCAAGAAGGTCCCCAAGATCGACCAACAGCGCTGAGGAGCAGTCTGCTCCGACAAGCCCCAGGGTTTGTTTCGTTGAAGCAGACGCTCCCGACAAGTTTTGCTCCGGCAAGCTTGCCGGGGAACGTCAAGCTCCGGCTGAGCCGCAGGATCTCGCCCTAGAAGCGGATGTTCCTACAGCAGCAGATGTGCCTTTGGTCCTTGTTGTCGAGCCGCAAGCTCCAGCATGGGCGCAGCAGATTGTCCATTTCCTTCAGACAGGAGAACTTCCCGAAGAACAAGAAGAAGCGGAAAGAGTAGCCCGGCAGTCAAGTATGTACCAGTTTGTCGACAGACACCTTTGTATAGAAGAAGACTCAACGGTGTGAAATTGAAGTGTATTCACGGGAGAAGGCGGACAAAGGCTGTTGGCGAGAGATACATGGAGGCATATGTGGTAACCACATTGGCGCCCGAGCACTTGCCGGCAAAGCATTCCGGCAAGGTTTCTTTTGGCCGACAGCCCTCCGGGATGCAACTGCACAAGTAACCAAGTGTGAAGCGTGCGATTCCATTCAAAGCGATACACCAGCCAGCTCAAGCTCTCCGGGCGATCCCTTTATCACGGCCATTTTTGATTGCAGGGGCTCGACATCCTCGGCCCCTTTCCCGAGCTATCGGGGCTTTGAAGTACTTATGCGTTGCAATCGACAAGTTCAAAAAGTGGCGGAAGTGGAAGCGATGAGGAAGGTGGCGGCCGCGATCGGTGATCAAGTTCTTGGTCGATTGTTTGCCGTTTGAGAATCCCTAACAGGATCATCACCGACAACGGCACGCAATTCACAAGCCACACCTTCATGCGATGCGTCCAAGATCTTGGCGCCAAGGTGCGCTTAACCGCATTGCTCATCCAAGGAGCAGCGGTCAAGCGGAGAGGGCAAATGCTGAAGTGCTTTGCGCAGCTCAAGACCAGAACTTTCGACGGGCTGCACAAGTCTGCGGAAGAAAGCGGGATTGAGGAGCTGCGGTGGTTCTTTGGTCGATCGAGCAGCGCCAAATCGAGCCATCGGCGGACACCTTCGCTCTAGTCTATGGAGCAGGCAGTTCTCCCCACGGAACTTCGTATATGGATCACCTCGAGTACTCGCTTATGATGAGCTTGAGCAAGAGCAGCTGCGACAAGATGACGCTGCTCCTTGAGGAGGATCGTCTTCGGTCTTTGTCAGACGAGCTGCTCGATACCAACAAGCTTTGCGCCGCTACCATAGCCGCAAAGTTAATGCCAAGTCTCGAGGAAGGTGACCTTGTTCTTGGCGCGTTCAGTCCGCCATGAATTCCAACAAGTTGACGCCTTGAAGTGGGAAGGCCCTTACCGGGTGAAAGCGAGTCACTAGGCTCTGGCGTTGTCCGCCTTGAGACCGAAGATGGCATTCCGGTGAGCAACTCTGGAACATTGAGCATCATCGTAAGTTTTACCCGTAGAAGGCGCGGTTGCCGGAACCTGTTTGACAACCACCTTTATACAAGTCTTGCCGCTGTTGCATGTAATCCTTTGTACAAAGCCGGGCGCAGGCCCCGTGCATAAGTAAAGCTAGCGTGCTTCGCACATCTTGTCAATTTCATGCTTTTTTACTTCTATTTGCATGTGTTATCTGACACTTTGTGCAGCACCTACCCCTAGTAAGTGATAACGAGCCATAAGGCTCCATATCTTTATTTTCTCTTCTTTCTCTTTCTCAAAGAAGGGAAGGTCCCCTCGCACACAAGTTTGCGGGGAAAGGAGAAGATAATGGTGTGGACCAAGCGTCGCTCAGGGCGTCTAGCCTTACCGGAAGCAAGCGATAGAAAAGCTAAGTTGCCAAAGTTTGAGCAATCAGTTTTAAAATTTTTTAAGTTATCTTCCTCGAGCAGCGGTACTTTGTATGGAAAACCTGTCGCAGAGGAACCAACTCGTAGCTAGTTGCGCCCTTACTTTGTTTGAGTCCGCTCAACAACTTAAGTGAGCTGCGACTAGTTGCGACAAGGTTTCTTGTCGGTAGCGGCACCGCCAAAGAGGCTCTTGACGTCCCGCACTCAACGCTTCATGCTCAGGTGCCCGCACCGACAAGTTCCCTAAAAGCGTAGGGCAAAAACATACAAAGGAAGGAACCAAGTAAAGGAAATAACATAGCAATTGATACCCAAAATAGAGTTATATTACAAGATAGCTTGCCGCAGCTCTAATGGATTGTTCTTATGACATGACCAGCAGCAGCAAGAGAAAGAGAAAACGGGCGGCCTAATCTACGCGATCGCCCTCAACCCTCTTGATCCCGCTCACCCTGTCCACGATGGGTGCGACAAGGGTCTTGAGCGCCTCCACATCAAGATCCGTGGCGGGGACTTGAGGGCGTTGGTGAGGTTGAGGCCTGGATTGCGGAAGGCCACCTTCATCAAGACCTTTTGGAGAGCTCCAGCAGATCTGGCGCGACTCCTCAGCCAGCTGTTTTGGGACTTCTTCACAGAGTCGCTGGAGGGCCGTCCCACGCCCTTGAAGAACAAGCTGAGCTTGGCGCTGGGTTGGAGATGCTCGTCGGAGGAATATCCAAGATCCACCATCCCAGCTCCATCGGCTCCTGTTGATGGCTGCAGCAACATCCACGAGACCCTCGGTCCAGTGCTCCACATTCTCCCTCAAGGCATTCTGGGCGGCAGCAACACTCGCCAGCAGCGCCTCGTCGGCCTTGATCTTCTCCTTCAAGGCCACCTCCTGCTCCTTGGCGCCGTCCAGCGTCTGAGTCAAAGTAGTTAGCTTCAACTCAAGATCTGCATTGGAGTCCTTGACGGCACTGAACTCCTTGCTCCTCTCAGCGAGACGGCCTTGCAGCTCGCCAAAAGTGTAGGCGTCCTTCTCGCGCTCGTGCTTGAGTGCAGCAAGCTCCTCGCCGCTCTCCTTGAGACTAGCCTCCAACTGCGCCACCTTCGTCTCCAGCTCCTTCTTGGCGGCCTCGGCAGCTGCGGCAGCATCCTTTGCTTCCTTGAGAGCCCCGCCAAATGTTTGCTCGCGCATCGCAAGATCCTCCTCGTGGCTGTCAAGGTTAACCTTCCGCTGCGCCAATTCGCCTTCCTGCGCAGACAGCTTCTAGGCGGCAAGCCGCTGTTCCTCCTCAGCTTCAGCCTTCTCGAGGAGGAAGGCTTTGTGCTCCTTGGCAAGCCACTCCCGCTCCTCTGCCAAGGACCGGAGAGTTTCCTGGTTGCGGCCCCGGAGCTCCTCCATGCGCTTCTCGATGGCTGCTCCCGCCTTCGCGACAAGCGCCTCCCGGGATTCCAGCTTGGCTTGTCGGGCGCGGTAGAGCGACAACAGCTTCCGCAGCAGCTGCTCCTCCTCAGGCTCGCCGCTGCTGCTGCCAAGCGCGTCGACCAGCGTCGATCCGGCGGGCGAGCATCTCTTCATCGAAAGTTTCTCCTTCGGCGGCGCCACAGGCTCGACTCCCATGGGAGCTTGATGAAGACGCCATCGCCCGACCTTCAAATAGGCGCCCGGGCTGGGGCTCTTGAACCCGGCAGCTGCCTTGCAGCGGCGGAGGGATCGGCGGTCGGCGTGGCGCTGGCGCTCCTATGACCTCGGGGCCGTCGGTCACGATCGCGGACCCCTCGCCCGGCTTCTGGCGGCAGCTTTGGCGGCCTCTTCGCCGGCGGGCTCGTCAGCACTAGCTCCTTCTTCGGTGGCAGCGGCATCGTCAGTGTTGCCGCGCACGTCCTCCTCGCCGGTGACCTCGGTCTCCATTGGCTCTGTGGCGGATGGATGAAGAAAAGTCAAGCAAATATTCAAAAAGAAAATCAGAAGAAGAAGAACACAAGGGAAGTTTTCAGGCAAGAAGATTACCTGTGCCAGGGTCTGCGGTCATGGTCTCCGCCGCCAAGGGATCGCTGGTGCCGTCCCTTGCCGGAGAACTGCCCCTTGCCGGAGAAGTCTCCCTTGCCGGAGAACGCTCCCTTGCCGGGGAATACTCCCTTGGCGGCGTAGTCGAAGCAGAAGGAGGCTGCTCTGCTCCTACACAAATTAACACTCAGATATCAGCAAAGAAAGAGCACCCATGCACGCCGAACAGCAAGAAGTAGACCATATACTTACGCTGGGGGCTGCTTTGAAGAAGAGTTGCCTCATCCGGCAAGGTGGTCTCGGACGCGCCTCCTGCTATCGCAGTGGGTTCGTCCTCGATGACAACCACCGGGGTCTTGGCTCTCTTCGACGCTCTCTGGGCCAGCGTCCTGAAAAGGAATGGGTTCAGAGTAAAAGCAACTCAGATACAAGACAAAGCAACAAATCGAAGAATCACAAGTACAACAAGGAATCTTACTCTTCTTCTTCCTCATCGGAGCTGAGCGCGGAGAGATCAAATTCTGGCACGCCTCCGGTACGACGAGGCGGAGGAGTGGGTTCCCTTGGACGCTTGGCGGGAGCGGAACCAGTGGTCTGCGAGGGCCCGCTCCGATTACTTGCAGCGGCGTGAGGTGCTCCCGCGGCAACAGTGCTTGCCGCGGTGGAGCGCGTCGCGCGGCGCTGCGGCTGTTGGCCCGTCTGCCGCCCCGCTACGTCTCCGGCCTTGCGAAGACGCCTTCTTGGTGGAGCTGGGGGCTCCGCTCGCGGCAAGCTGCTTGAAGGTGGGGAGGATGCGCCCTCGGCGGGCTCGCTCGACTCAGCTTCGGGCTCGGCAAGCTCCTCCTCGCCGGCAAACTCCTTTCGCTCGACAAGGCTTGCCGCCTCTGCTGCCTCTGCCTCCTCCACGGTGAAGCCGAACTCGCCCGCGGCAGCGGCTGCTGCCGCCTCTTCCAGCCTGGTGGCGATGCGCTGCACCTCGTCATCGGTGGTGTCACGGGTGAGGCCCCTCTGCTCATCGGGGCGGACCGGCATTTCTACCAGATTGTCGAAGAACTGCCGCACGACTTCATCTGCCGACTCTTGCCAAGTTGGGACAATTCCATGTGAGTCGCACGACGGCATCATTGCGCGGATGCGGTCAAGCGCGGAATTGTTGCACAGTGGAGCAGCGCCCCTCGGCAACCTAAACATCTCTGGATGATCGGGATCGGGCTTGAACAGCTCCAAGAGCATTGCGTCAAGCTCCAAGGCGGTGAAGTTGAAGTTGAGGCCTGGGCGCAGCCTCATGATATCTTCCGCGTTACGAAACTCCCAGGCAGGTCTCCTCCTCTCACCTGTAAGAAGCGTCTGGCGGCGAAGAAAGTCCGCGCCATAGCGGTGCCTATGATGAGCCCGGCAAGTCTAAGGCGAAGGATTCGGTGACTGCGATCTTCAGCCTAAGCGTCTTCGGGGCCAGATTGCTCCAATCGTTGCCAGCGCCTCTGAGGTTTGGCGCTGGGCGGTAAATGGCTGCGGGTTCTCCTCGACAATCCAGCACCAATCCGCCCTCCATTCCTCCCATTTGCTCTGAGCTCCCCCTCCGAGATAGGCTTCCTTCTTGCCGATCCTCGAGATCCAAGCGATTCCTCCCAAGAAGAGGCTCTCCTCTCTCCACTCGGGGTATGAAGAAGTGGCAGAAGAGGGCTACATTTGGGTGGACTCCGACAAAGTTTTCGCAGAGATGTGCGAAAACTGCCATGGTCAGAACGACATTGGGGGTGAAATCAAGGAGGTGGAGCCCGTAGGTGTTCATGATGTCCTGAAGAATTCAGAGAAAAGGCGGGCGAGCCTGCGGTAGAAGAAGAGCGAAGAAGGGATACCCGGTCGGGGCCAATTCGAAGCAGCGGGGAGTACCTTCGTCTTGCCAAATGCACTCGCGTCTCCGTCGACCCGGAAGAGGTAGTAGTTCTCCCTCGGCTCCCTTGCGGCCGGTGAGGGGGAAAATGGCCCGCTCCTTCCATGACGCCATCGCAACCCTGCGCCTCGGCCGACTTCACTGCCTTCCCCTTGTCGACTTCAGAGCCATGGCGGAGGCGGTGGAGGAGATCGGCGGTGTTGGTGATCTTTGGTGGCGATGGGGCGAACCTTTGCTCTTTCAGCCTTGAAGAGAAGGGGGAGCAGCGGTGGTTTTCTCGAGATTGGACAGCAACTGGCAGGGTGAGCGACCTGCCCCTGTTTCCCCTGCTTATAAAGAGGGAGGGGGCGGACGTTCCGTTATTCTGAATAAAGAAACCCCCACGATCTCGCCCACGATCTCTCACACGACGATGCACTCGATGAGTGCCGTTCGTGGAGGGCGTGGTGGGTCTGGGGTGAGTTATGGCGTGACCCAGGCCGCGCGTGCCCGTGGCCTGTTTTGGGCCTGGCCCAACAGCGCCACAAGTGTGTGGCCCAGGCCGGGGCTCTGTCGGTGTACTAGAGTAGGGGTACCCTAGTATCCCGAACTTGTGCACGCGGCGATTGCAGCCCTCATGGCAAGGCTTACCGGATGACCGCCAAGGTCCTCCGTGGTTCTGTGGAGCCATTCAAGAACAAAGTATTCAAGCCAAGGAAACAAGGCCCGGCAAGAGGAGCTTGCCGGAAGGCCACTCAAGGCACATAGGAGACAAGGCCGGCAAGAGGAGCTTGCGGGAAGGCCCAATGAGCGACAAGCTTCCGGGCGCGACAAGACAACAAGCGGCAAAGCGCTTGCATGCGGCAGACCACCTCTCTGTACCTCGCTCCGGCACATCCACTAACGTGTCGCCTTGGGACCTTTCGGTAGCGTGGCGAGAAAGGCTGTCGCAGCCCGGTGATCTTGAGGTGGCAATCGGCGCCGACAAGATTGCCATCGTGGCAAGCGGTGGCGCCCCAACGATCCCTGTTTGCCTTTGTTAGAGGCGGCGTGAAGCCGGGCATTTAATGCCTTTGTCCCTGCCGTCGGGGTTAGGTATGGTACCTTATTACCTTTGTACAAGTAGGTGTACCAACCACTATTTTTCCATGTGTACCCTTGTCTACGTTGCCACATGTCGGAGACCCCTTGAGCATATAAAAGGAGGCCCATGCGCAATGTAGAAAGGGTCGGTCGGTTCCCCCCACGCTCGGTCCGTTAGCAGCTCGTGTGTCTTTGTAGCACTCTGAGCAAGAACGCAATACATCCGGACATGCGATGGTAGGAGTGTTATCTCTCCGGAGAGCTCCGAAGCTGGGTAAAACCTCTCGCGTGCTTCGCCTCGATCTGCTCTTCGTGCGACCTCCGCTCCCTGCCGAACCGAAAGAGGCTCGGTCCGCCGGTCCCATAGGTGTTCGTGGGCCAGATCAGCCTGCCCCGACACCGTCGGACAAATGCATTTAATGCACTGCCTACGTGCCCTCTTTGCTTTATCGGGGATGGCGAGGAAGCTCGTCCCAGTTGTCGCCGCCTCGTCTGGCTCAGACGCGCGTCCGAGCTGATGAGGCGTTGTAGTGCCATGTTGGCTGGCTGTTGGGCTGGCGCAGTGGCAGAGTCTTCACGAAGATCTGCATGCCACCACACAGGTGCTTGCTGAGTTGGCCTGGAGGCCACGCGTCGCCATGCAGGTGCCTGCCCACCTGGTTGGGCTGGCAGTAGGATGGGAACGGCAGTGGAGTCTTGGCAGACGTGGGCCTGGTTGTGGCCCCGCGAGCATCCTCGGCAAGGGTCTTGCCGTGGTATCGCGGTCGTTGCCGGCAAGGGTTTTGCCAGGGGTCTTGCGGATTTCCTCGGCTAGGATCCTGCCGAGGATCGTCGTCTTCTGGTCCTCGTCTGATCTTGTATGTTTATGATCTTCCACTACAAAAAAATACACTTCCGTGATGATACGTGTTTGTCACAGTAGGTCGCGTTTTTTGTCATGCATGTACATCCATGACAAATTTATGGCCGAATCAAGATAGTCATACTGTCTTTGTCGTAGAAGTGTTCCATGACATTACCAAAATTATCATCACGGAAGTGTCCACTTCCATGACGATAAATCGCGCGTCACGAAGTGCTTTTCGTCAAGGGTGACCGACATGTGGCATCCACCGTAGCGGAACGCCGTTAAGCTATCGGGTCGAATTTTGGATCCGATAACCCGTTAATGACCCGACCAATTGGAAATTTCCACGTGTAAAATTCTGATTGGCGTCGATTAGGCAGATGTCGCCCGTCCATTGGAGGAGACATGCCTATGGTACGTCGACACGTGGTTGGGCCCAACAGAGGCCCATATAGGTTAAAAAGGCTGGCCCAGTCAAAGGCCCGTAGAACTTAATCAGGTACTAGTGGGACAGCCCAATAACGGCCTGGTTAATAAAGGCCCATTTACAGCCCGAAACCAGATCTGGTCCGTTAATTGTTCGCCCAATATTTGGGCCCATTTACGGCCCGAAGCCAGATCTGGCCCGTTAATTGTTCGCCGAATATACGGGGCCAACTACAGCCCAGTGACTTTCGGCCTGTTAGAGGCCTGATGTAGACATGGGCCCATTTCAGCCCGGTGTGACTTTTCGGCACAGGAATGGCCCGTGCTGCCCATGGGCCATATATGGTCCAACGGGACATTGGGCCCACTAAAGGCCCATGCTAAATGTGGCAACAGTTAAGCCCAACGTGACTTTGGGCCTGTTAAAGGCCTGTCGCATAATTCGGCCCGTCGATGCCTGTACTAAGCTTTTGGCCTCTTAAAGGCCCATGATATCAGTGGGCCAACTAAGGCCCGAGATATGTTTCGGCCTGGTAACGGCCCGTGAGCTAACTGGGCTCATAACGGGCCGGTCTACATTTTGGCCTGCTGAAGGCCCGTCGACAACTAGTGAAAATTGGGGCCCAACATGCATTTTGGCCTGCTAAAGTCCCGTGGTTTCATCTCGGTCGTAACAGGCCAGTGCAATATTCAGCCTGTTAATGGCCCAATGCTACCTAGGCCAAACTAAGCGGTGGGTCGACAAAAGGCCCAACTAAAATATAGGCCGGTGTAAGTTTGAGCCTGGCGCAATGTGTGAAGGCCCAATCATTCGGGCCCAAGAAAGACGCAGGCACGCCCAATTATGGCCCGCTAAAAACCTGGCCCATTATCGAATGTTTCGGCTCGGTCGACTACATCTGATTTTTTTTCAGATAGCGAATGATGGCAGTAAAGAAATTACGGCATAGTAACTAAGAATAAACCTACACTATACAATAAAGGATTTAAGGTATATTACATCCACTGGGCATCGAAGTTCGCCACCAGTGATCATAAAGCGCAACGAAGAAGCGGATTACAAAAACTGGGCACCATTGCAGCGTAACAAAATAATACTGAACCGAGACTACTTCCAAGACAGTTCAAGAAAGGTTAGCTTGCGGGGGAACTGCTGCGCAAGCTGTTGAGCAAGGCTGTAAGACCGGCCTAGCATGTCGGTCATAGCTTCTAGGTGTATCTATTTAGCGATGAGGTTCTCATTGGTGTTCTGCGCAATCTTTCTTAGAGATAGGACTTCAAGTCGAAGTTGAGTTGCAGAATGCCTTTCTGCTAGAACTTGGGACTGAAGAAGTCGAACTTATTCAGACAACGAATTATGTGAGCTTGTCTGACTGTTAGTCTCAAGTAACTTGAACACTGCATCAAGACAAGACTTTGGGGTTGTCTCGCTATCTTCAAGATGTTTTGCCTTCTTTGTTGCAATATATGTTGGGTTTGTCTCACAGCCTTCAGCAGACTTCTGCATGCCATCAGGTATATCACCCTGAATCAAAGCAGAGAGATGACCGGTTTTGCACGTGTATAAATAAAGATGATAACTGTTCTGTCAATTCTATCCAATTTCAAATTAGAAAATAAAGAGTAAGTTCAAAATATCAATAGCATAATTTGGCATTGTTCATAATGCGGGGAGCTTCACCACACTCTTTGGATTACCATGTCAACATAACAAGCATAGATGAAGGGCAAATAAAATCATTGTATCTATTTTGGATAGTGTGCATGGCATGTTGTTCATATCATCACCACATCAAGAAGATAAAACGAGGAGATGACAAGGTGCAAGCGTGGGCTGCTTCACCACACACTGGATTATAGATCCACAAAACCAAGCATACATATAGGGAGTATTAAGTAATGTGCATGGTATGAATAAGAAATTTGGTTTTACAACTAAAACTTAGAACTTACGGTTCTTACGGACATGCATTTTGGTAGAAACAACAAACTAAACAGCAGTAAACGATAGGGAGTATGAGCAAATTAAACAGCAGTTGAGGATAAAGGCTTTAGAAGGACTGACTTACATTAACAGTTAACACCGGCTTTATAATGCCCTTCTCCATGTCAGGGGAAGGATAACTCAAGAATTTCAGCATAGAATCTTCTTCATAAGCATTGGCTGTACTCTACATTTTGTAGAGAGTAATTATAGATATGATAATACTAGAAGGGATAGAGGATAATGAAGATAAGATGCAGATTGATGCTACACAATCAACTAACAATCCCTGGAAGTACAAGCGTTACAGGAAAAAATGTACTGACAAGAGCAATGGGCTACACTTACCGGCATTATGCGTGTATTCTACTTGTTGGTAAGATTAAATATAGATCTGATCTTTTTAGTAAATGGTAGGCGAGGAGATAAGATGCGAGAATGCTATCAAAATGAACCAATCCCTCTTCCCATAATACAAGAGTGTTTTGAACAACGGTGTCTTGTACAAAAGCGTTCTTATATTATGGGACGGAGGGAGTAGGTGTTAATGTAAGTACAGTGATAGACCACGTTCATTCCTTACAAGAGGACTGCAGAGCTAAACCTCTTCAAAAGCATTGGGTTGATTCTAAATTTGTGTAAGAGTCCATACGGATCTTATAATGTCCACCAAGTGGGCGATTACGAGGCTAACATGTGCAGTGATGCTACATAATCAAACAGCTATGAAAGTAAGTATGGTCATACAGGGCAAGAGGTACTCACGAGAGCAATGCAGTGTGCAGTATAGTTGCGAGATTCTGTGGTCCCTTGTGAACAAATGTTCTTCTCCTAACAGTTTTCGTACAAGTGAGACATTAAGGCAAATGCAGAAATGTAGTTCAAATTGTGATGTGATATCATAGACAGTACCTTACGCTGCAGCCGAGACCAATGTGTAACAAGATTATTCCGGTCATCGTCGGATAAATGTAGCACCGGAGACTTTACAGAAATTTTGTTCAGAGGCTTGCCATCGAAGTGCGCTTGCCTCAGGTAGGAACGATACTTCATCAACGAGTGCTTGAAAAGCGCAACCAACTCTTGCTCGTCATCACAATCCAGTTTGCTCCTCGCCTATTTAAAGAATGAAATCTTGTGTCTTACATCGGTCAACAGAAACATATGCAGTAATGACCATGAATAACATTAGTACATTACTTACACGTAAGTTGCGGAGGAAGACTGGAAATTGTTACGTAATACTGCGGTATAATCTTTCCATGAAGGAAAGATGCGCACAAAGTTCGACAACAACATAAGCTTTGTCTTCTAAACTGGGAAGAAATGGAGCAGGGTCCTATTTGCTGCAATTGGGGCTCTCTACGGTTCGAAAAGGATTTGGCAACTGGATTTGGTGTACTCTTTCTTTGGAATGGGGGTTTTAAATGCGTGACAATTTGGTGCTATGTCAATCGGCATAATCATACCGTTTCTTTGCGATTGGGGTACCTTTCGGTTGGGGCATCGAAATGACCCGGTGTAGTAGGGCTAGAGTCTGCTAGAGTTGGGGTATTTTGTGAGTCAGGTGATATTGCAACTACACCTAATGGGCTATTTGATTTATCAATTGCCACTACCTTTTCAAATACTTTGCTTGTGCTCCTCCATGATCAGCAATCGCCCTCTTCCTTTTGAACATCTGATACACAAGAATAGCATTTGAATGGATAAATATGGTATGATGACAGATGGAATATGTACTAAAATGGATAGGCAGGGCGTATTCACATACACGATGTGTAAACTAAGCTAATGGCATTTCAACAAAGTAGAAGCAATGCAAAGCATCAGTTGCAAGATATGTGCGAGCAATGTAACCTTGGAAAGTTAGAGCAGGTACCTTGATGGGTGAATAAGATAGGGCATCTTCCTCTGACTCCTCCACTAGGGAGCTACATTGACTTAGGTCTCCCTCTAGCTCAGAATCACTTTGTTAGGATCATATTACGAGCATGAATCAGTAGGTGGAGAGCGTTTGCATTGCATTGCATCCGGACTTGATTCTAGTCCCTTAATGCCAAGTTTGACAGCCATGGCATTGTTACGCTTTATTCTTTTCATGCGCCGCAAGCTCATAATCATTATGATGCTATTCAGAATCTGAGATTCATGAAAACATAAAAAGTAGTCAGATTATCTATGGAATGCATTGCGGATTCAACTCGGAGAGTGTCTCCCTATAAACCCCTGCATATGCAAAGTTCACCTCCCCAACCGTGCTGACTGCACCACACACGTAAATACAAACCCCTTATGTCTCTATAACAGTGTGCACACATTTCAAAACTGAAGTAGGAACATTAGAATGATATGAAATTCGTATTTGAACAAATAAACTAAGCAATTATGAGTGGCGTAATGTTTAGCTTCAAGGGAGGAGTGTTGGTAGTGCGACACAAAGCAGGTAGGCAAATTGTATTCCATCTAAAAGATCGAAACCTATGTAAAAGCTGGAAATGACACTTTCTTTCTATACAATGCAGTGTTCGTTACCCACACATGATGGAAGAGATCACATAGAGAAATACTATTCACTCAGGTCTATGGTTCCAGTATTTAGAAACAGGGTGGTCCACCCTAAAAGAATATTGACAACAAATATGACAAGGCAAGCATAGATGTAGTGAATCAATCATTTACTTGTGAGCTTATTAGGACAAGTATGCAGAATTATAGCTGCGATGAGAGACCGTCCAAATCTGAATGAAGAAGTTTGTCTAGCACTTATTGTTTGCAACTAATCGGCGTGAATAATTGGATATTATATCGAATGAGTAAGAAAGACAAGTAAAATTGTCAACAAACCTGGCTTGCAATAGTAATGCAGGTCAATGTCACTCGACCAACAATCCAAAATGACTAGTTTCTGCTCCGAGGGCCGGAATTTTGAAAACCCTGTGAACTTTAGAGGTACTAAAGATTACCAAAATACATCTGAACCATTAAGTGGAGGTAGCACTGAGCACACAACAAAACCTAATGACAGTCCTGCCTAATAAGTAACGAATCAATTAGAAAATGGGTGATGAGGAGTGGCTGCTGAGTGTTGAGGACGTATCTCAGGATAAATCGGGTTGGCTTGGTGGGTCTTTGCTGCGTGAGCCTGAGCGGATCGGGAAGGTAGGCACGCAATGGCCGCCGGGCAGCGTGACGCTATTGGGCGGCGGCTCCAGGCCTCCTGTTAGTCCCGGCGTCTCCTCCTAGAATCATGCCGTCTGGGACGGCAAGTCGCCGATGAGGCGGCGGTGAAGTAGTAGAAATCGGAAGCCTTGTGAAACAGAGGGGAATCAGGGCCTGGGATGACCCAAAATCCCAGGATGGGCCGGCCCACCGTGGGCACCCTGTAGAGATACACACCCGAGCGGCGAACATGCATTTTCGAAACTAATTTAGGAACATTTAGCTGACCAATTAAACAACTCTGTTTTAATAATATCAGATTCGTATTTGAACATCTAAGCTTGTTTAGGTTGATGCGTGGAGCAGTGCATATTTTTTTTAGCAAAAGAGGGTTTTCCCTCCGATTTCTATTAAAAAAACCACCAGGGAACCAGCATGATCAATTAAACCCTAAGCATGATCAATTAAACCGTATTATGGCTGTGCCATGGCAGATTTGAAGCTGCAAACCGGAGAAATGATATTTAGCATCCATTGTTTGCTTCGAAATAAGAACTAAATTCTAAGAGCTGAAAAGAAAGTAGAGTAACCAAGTTAAGATCTATTTTCTGGTTGAGATCAAAAAGTTGAGGAGATATGAAGTACCACCTCTCTTGCGGCGCCGTGTAGGCATCGAAGTGCGATGGTTGTCGGTGGCGTTGAAGCAGATCTGCGACGGTAGACGGGTGCATCGGGGATAATTCCCGTTGCGGTGGAAGAGAAGGTCGTGTGGCGGCCCCAAAGAAAGAGGACGACGGGCGCCCGATGAAGCGAGAGGACACGATGCAAGGCTATTGGTCCGTCGCCGTGGATGAGAAACGTCCATCTCTAGCGATGGGCGACCACGGTCTTGGTAGGCGCTCCGGCATGGTGGAGGACGGTGGCGGTGGATGTGGTGGAGGACGGCGGCGATGGATGGGGTGGCGGACAGAGGCTGGTGTGGGGATGGGGTGTTCTAGCGCAGACGGTGTATGAATGGGAAAATGGAGGGAGAGGTACGGGGAACCATGTTTTTGGGACACGCCTGTCTGAAATATGGGAAAGTTACAAACTTGGCCCCCGTTTAAAATTTGACGTCTCGTCGGTTGGGGATAGGACAGTAATCTCGCATCTCGCCAATATTTGCCCAGAGCGATTTCGGGCGAGGAGAGGGTGGTTGGCGCCCATGGTTGGCGCCCACGGTGTATGAACGGGGCTGACAGGTAGGGCGGTTGTGTCACGTCTGAGTGAAGTTACAAACCTTCCACAATTGAAAATATTTGCCTACAACGATTTCGGCCGAGTCGAGTTTGTTTTGCCGCCCACCGTGTATGAATGGGGAATGGAGGGAGAAAGCGAAGTCTTTCGAACGAGCTTGAATCAAATGTGTTTTGACGCCCATGTTTGGCGCCCACCGTGTCGGAATGGGCTCGAGAGGCGGTCGTGTCACGTCTAATTGAAGTTACTAACCTACCCCTATTTAGAGCAGTGGAAATCGGGCCGATGGATTGTCCGTATAGTGGGTAGACAGTAATTTCCATCTCCCAAACACTTGGCTTCGGGCAGCCGACGTGGGAGTGGACATTTTGCAGCTTCTTTTGAATTTTGGGACAATAAGCATCCACGTTTACCCTGGCAACTAAATTTGAATCCATTTTGTATTCCTATATGAATCTTTATAAATCGTTCTATGTTTTTTTATATAACTTCAAAAGGACGACAAAGATGTATTCCACTGTCATATATGAATATGGTTTACAAATGCCGATACTCAGATTCAGAAACTAGTATCCTGTTTAAGGTGAATTCGAATATTTGGAACACTTCATGTCCAACTCAAATGTCACACGCAGCATAATGTGTACTCCCATTTAGATATGTACACAAGCGATGTATCAAGATTCAAATACCGAGTCAATCAACCAAGAATGTACAGAACTAACGGACATATAAATACTTATAGAGTATATGGATCAATAATATCAACTAACATACATAAGCCAGGCATTTGTACTTTTTTTGCTACAACAACATCTTTTTTAGCCAAACATCTTGGCCCTTTCCGATCGTGCCACTTATGGTCCATCTATACTACTACTATTGCTGAATGCACATCAGCCCGATTGGCATATTTGTAGGTCTGACACAGCAATCCAAATGAAATGTCTCCGAGTCTTATCAATTAATACAGACTTGTGCTCAAATAAAATTACAAATCAAAAAACAAAAAAAATTATTACATGATCTCTAAAACAAATGGTTTGATTGATTACATGAACAGACAACACAAAGTTTATTCAACTATGGAAAGAACATTTCACCCATGATTTACCAAGTAGGAATTTAATTTCCTTTTTTCCTTCAGGACCTTAACAATCTGGTCAGTCTCAGCTTGCTTCGTTTTGAATCCACCAAATATTTAATGGTTGTCTTGAGTACTGCTTGTGATTGTGTTGTTTGCTTCCTCAACATGTCAACTTCATCTCTAAGTGCGTAAAGCGTAATCTCTTTCTACCACTAGTTTAGCCTCTAGAGCATCAGCAGTTGGCAATTCATAATGCACGATTGGGCGGTGCCATCTTTGTGGGATGATGCAACGTCCATGGGGACCTCGCTCTTTGATCTTGGGCTAACATATTTTGCCATTAAAGTTCCGATTGGATTCAGAAAAGTTGAAGTTAGCAAAACATCTCAACTGGGAGTTATAACAGAAAACCAGTTAAACAAACAAGGAATTAAAGAGTTTCAATTGGATACTGAAAAGTACTGTTATTAACATCATTGTAACCCCCTGTTGCAGCAGCAAAGCAGTTAAACAAACAAGTAGATATTTAAATTAAGGCAAACAGGTAATTCTTAACAGTAAGTATCAAACACATAGATAGTATGATCTACAATATGATTAACAGGCTGTGCCATTATGTAATCAGTAGCAAACTAAATTAAGCCAAGCAACATAATTGAACAATTTTGCAATAAGTGGCTAACTAAAATTCCGAGAAGCGAGGTAAGCGAACTTACGCTAGTTCTTTATGCAGGCACACCGCAACTTCTTTTTCGCCACAAGGTTGTACAAAGGAGTCCATGGCATCAATTGCTTGGATACACAATCCCAATACTTCTTTCTTCCCACACTGCATGGGTAAGTCGAATGGTTAATCTGGTAAGATGGTGCGTCCTTGATATGTTATATGAGGACGTGTAGTCAGACTAGTTGTAGCCAAACACATCACACTGGCTTTTACTGTATATTTCATGCGATTACTTTTGGCATATGGAGATCTAAGCAATCTACAATAGGATTAAAAGACTGGCATCCTTCACATTATTGGCGAACTCAGTTCATAGAAACAAGCAATTCAACCATTCTATGGGTAAATCAAAAGCGCCACTGGAATATTTTTCACTATCCAATCATACACGCATAAAAGGCGGCGACGCCACCATAGGGGCTGGTATGGGCGGTCGCCTCGGTGGCTGGAAAGTGTGCACCTAGTTTGAGTCGTCGAGTTGGCCCACACTAGTTTTGTTCGTCCCCAACGCATTTGAAGCGAGCAATGTAAAAAATGAAGAAAAAGGTTTCAATTTGGATGGGCCAATAACATAAGTGCAAGGCAGACCCTATAGCAGGCTCGCGGCCCAAACGAGCGCCTCCCATATCGATCGACAGCAGGAAAAATCCCAATTCATTCGCTCCAGCCTCCAGTCTAGTTCGCTCCTAACCTAGCCACCGCTGGACAGACCGACACAACATTTCCTCGCACCCTCGTTGGAGGGCGGTCGCCGGGCTTCAAGCAAACGGAAGGACAAGAAGATGAAGATCCAACCCTGGGTGTAGCCTGCGTGGGAGGCAGCGGCGGCAAAGACGGGCATGGCATCGAGCTTGCGTGAACGGACAAATGCGACTTGCAAGAGTAGCATCGCAACGAAAGGTACATCACATCCCTGATTATATCTAATTCAACTCTTCAATTTCTGGCCAACAGTTAAACCTGACGGTGTTGTAAAACTGCTTGTATGTAGGGAATGTATGAGAAAATGAAACCAATTTCTACTTATTTTATAACTCCCCAATCAATCTTGGTATTTGAATCTGATGTATCTAATCAAGTTTTCGGTGCAAACATACAAGCTCATGTTGTTCTTGAGCACAGGTGTCTAATGAATGCATCGCTAATGAAGGATTTGATGCAAACATTTTACATGCTCCTGGTGATGAACATATAGTGTCTAATGAGGGATCTAATGCAAGCATTTTGCAAGCTCATTGAAGGATTTAGTGTCAAATGATGATCTACTATGTTGAGAGAGACAGAGATTTGCAGGCATTGATGATAAGCAAATTATAGTACATTTTCATAGCTTGAGGAAACGTCGAGGCCATCTACCAGAAAGTCCCCGTATCATGACAACATAGCATAAATACTTTTCTAAACTGTTGTATGAAACTCTTGGCATACTTGTGCAGGATAGATATATTGATATGCAGTTTAGCGCCTGGTTATCGTGCAATTACACTTCGATATTTTCAGCCAGAAACGAATAATTCAGGCGGTACATACCATGTTTGTAGTCCTTGTACACCATGTTGCATTTTTGTTTTTGGTGCTTGCATCATTTAGTGTTTATAATCTGAACTACTTTGGATCATTAGCTGGTTTTCAAAGTGCATGTAGCTTCACATTTCTCAAGTTATGTTGATTTCCGGAGTGCAAGTTCCTTCGTATTTTTTAAGTTAAATGTTCGCCCCTGGTAACTTGAATTCGTGGATCAGCCACTGCACACAAATCATACATGAATGCCAGTACGAATTAAATGAAATGCAGGGACTTACGCTAGCTCGTTGTACAGGCTCGCTGCAGCTCTGCTTGCGCTTGGGATGTTCCATGTACAAGTCCATGTTACCACTTGCTTGGATGTGCAGGCCTTGTGCTCCTTGCATCCCCCTCTGCATTTTTGACACGGCGAATGGTTGATCAAATAAGAGGAATCTACCTTGATGTTGTACCAGAGGACAGATACTTACAAGGTTATACAGGTGTGCAGGATGTGTACCAGATCCCGTAGCCCCGTCATGCTTCGCTAAAAAATGGATTTGCTTGTTTCAGATGATATCTCCAGAAGAAATAAGAGTTAAAGTCAGAGTTGCATAGGTGTAAGGTAAGAGAGCGGTGAAAGGATATCCAAACATCGTCGGAACAGTGCACAAGGGAGTGATGTGTGGATACCTAGTTCGGGCCGACGTTTGGGCATGCTCGCCTAGCTAGAGTGCGGGTCACTTCAGAGCCGTTGAGGGTGATGCGCTGGCGTTGGCTAGCCGTGCACGGATGCAGATCTTTAGTGGCAGCGGAGCGTTATGATGCGGTGGACGAGACTGTTGGTGAAGCCCCAACGACCTCGGGGGGCGGAGGTGCGACAATGTGCTCGGTGAAGTAGCCTCGATGAGCTGGGAGACGGCGTCGGTGAAGCGCACCTGATGCGGTGGAACTCGGTGTCTGTGAGGCATGTCGGTTGTGGCGGCCGATGTTGTCGGTGGACCACCCGGTGCGGCGGACGAGGGCGTAGATGAGATAGCTCCGGTGCGGTGGTGAAGCGTGACCGTCGTCTTCGTCGTCGTCGTCCGGCACAGAGGTGGGGAACGGTGGGGAAAGAGACGAGACGAGGGGCGATTCGAGGGATGGTGGCGAATTAGGGATTTGAGCAATCTGGGCGCGGAAGGGGACGGTGGAGAAGAGAGATTTGCAGGGCTGGAATTGGGGCCGCCAGATATTTCAATCCGAAACGTGGAAGCGTGAACTTATATTGTCAACGTCCTTTTTTTGGGGGGAGGGGGGTGGGTGGCTGGGTGCTACGCGTCGGTCCAACACACGCGACCACCCCGACGGGACTACGCTTCGGTGCCTTAAGGCACCTGCCTTTGTGTCCATGACATGTGGGCCCAACAGGTGGCTGGCCCACATGTCAGTCACCCAAGGGCTGTTGCCTTTAAGGCACCGAAGCAGCGTCCACCCCGACGCGACCCTGGTCTGCCTGGTGCGCCTACATTTGAGAATGCAAACGAATCTTCCTTCATTTGCAAACGAATCTGTATGTATTACCATGCCCGTGTCTTCCTTGCAATAATTAGTCATTCGAAACGAGATACTCCATCCGTTCACTTTTGTAAGTCATTTCAGAAAACTTAAAATGAACTGTTTTGCACATTGTCTGAAATGTCTTCAAGGTCTTATAAAAGTGAACATAGGGAGTACTATAAATTAATTAATGAGGAGTTATTTGAAAAAAACGAAGCAGTACCCACGCTAACATGGATTAGAGTGTGTCACATAATTAGTTATTTGATTTAGAGTGTGTGTCACGTAGTTAGTTATTTGAATTAGAGTGTGTGTCACGTAGCGATCTCCAATTCTAACGTGGATTTCGCATTTCACTATATGCATGCTACTTTTTAATACAAATTCATATGTATATGATGAACACCATGGTAGTGAGAAAACTTTTGGATGGATTCAAACATATGACCTACAAAATAGCACAACAAATTGATCCAGTGTCAACTTTTCGAAACTTAGTATGGCACGAATTCGAAATAATTACCCGTATGCCTGGTCCTCGGTTCAAATCTTACAATGTACACCGAACTGAAACATCAATGTTAAGTCTCGTACTATGTACATTCAAATGTTGTTTTTAGTCCCCCCCCCCCCGCGCACAAACGCTACATACTTCCTGTATCGGTCAATCTTCCTCTCCTAACCACCTTAGCAAGCTATCGGTTTCCAACACACGTTCATTCTTTCTCTCCATGTTTCGATCTCTAAGTCTCTCAACTACACAACCCCTTTTTCCACTCCTGTTACCAAATGTATTTACCTCACACACCCGCCATTGCACCCCATGCTGACCCCTCTCTCTCTCCCCCTCTCCCTCTCAACCTCTCGCGCTAAATACATGCATTGCCTATCTAGCCCCCCCCCAACCTCTCGTGCGCACGAACGCACATTGTATATCTTGGTCACTCCCTCGAGACTGTCTCACTCTTTCTTCCGCACGGCGGGCCACACTCTCTCAATCTCGCTCTCTTTATCTGAGTCTCGTTTAACCTCGTTTACTTTCACACACAAATGATATATCTCCCTGTTCGGGCCTCGGTCGACACACTCTATACTCTCTCACACAGATTGCCTATCTAGGTCAGTCCATCCAAGCCGCCGCCACTCTTTCGACCTCATGGTGGGCCACGCTCACTCAATCTCTCTCTCTCTCTCTCTCTCTCTCTGTGTGTGTGTGTGTGTGTGTATGTCTCGATATACCTCGCTCTTTCTCGAACAAAAACGATATATCACCATGCTTGAGCCCAATTCGACCTATTCACATTGTATACTCTCTCACACACATCGTCTATCTAGGTCACTCTCTCCAACCCGTCTCACTCTTTCGATCGCACGACGACCCTATGTGATCGGTTGACCTTGCTTCCTCCTACGCACAAAATTTATCTACACATCTGTGATTGGATCATCTCTCAAGCTCTATATTACAGCCCTCACCCTTACCAAAAGCTCAATCGGACAATATCTCTCCGGAGCATATATATTTGTTCAATGAATGTAGGACCACACTCACTTTGTCTCTCTATCTATATGTCTCTCGATTGACCCTGCTTTCTCATACCGTATCTTCCACGCGTTGAAGCTACTACCTCTCCATCCCTCGCAAAGCCGGAGCTATTTACATTGCGAGGGGCACTCCAACCTCGGATTAATTTGTGTAGGCATTTATTCCGGTCGGTTTAGACTATATTTTCGTAGCATTCAGCCCACAACTACTCCAAACGCCGTTGCAACCCACGCAACTCCCCTAGTTGATTTCCCTCTGGCTCGGTCATCGCTCTCTCGCACGTCCTTTATCACCTTCAACATCGCACCATGGTATTATTGAAAAAACTATGTTGTTCTCTTTAATTATTATAAATAAGCTACAAAACTACACACCGATAGTCCGCTTGGAATGGAACAAATTTCGACCCACAAATTAAAGTGCTACAAACTACACACTAAGGGGCCCACATGTCATGAAACAAATTTGGACCCATATACAAATTAAAAAATAAAGGACGAGGATCAAACATGCGACCGGGCCTTCAAGCCGCATGTCAATAGGCAACATACGTAGAATAGCAATGTTTGTTGTACCCCCTTTGTTCACATAATGTTTTTATATTACCACATCCTAATTAATGGATAACATGTAATATTATTTTTAGTACTATTCGCCTTCACTTACTGGTGGGTTCCATGTGTGCTCTCTCTCTATCTCTCCTCCCCTTCTGCGTTTAGACGCACGGGCAAACAGGAAGAACTTCATGAGGCGATGTTGTCGTTGACCATATCTGGACGCGTTCACAACTCACAAGTCACGGCACCAGTTTCACGTACTAGCAGCACTAGTCAGTGTGTACGTGCAATGCACGTTAATTTGGAAGTATATTAAGTGCTTGCGGATATTAACTAATAGGATATTATTTGCGTGTTGTCATGTGATTAGCACTATTTTTGGCATGAAATTAACTGCACGCTAAACGTGTTGAGCGCTCGACATTGAAGTAGTCTAGGTCGTTGGATGACAAGGAATACATGTGGCTTGATGATGTTTTATATTTAATTTGATACGGCTCTAGCAGAACATTCAATCGATCAAACAATACATTTTGTTCAGTCTGACTCCGACTTTAAATTATACGATGATCGATATAAAATAAACGGAAATGATAAACGTTCGGATTTTAAGCATGGCAATCCGAACGTTTTTCATGGCAAATTTAGATTACGCGGCGGCGGCATGGGCGTCTCCCGGTGGGAAGCGGCTCCTCTGCCGTGCTCTGTGTGTCATTGGGCCACTGACGGACGGCGACGGCGGTGTCTTGCGCCGTTGTTGGCGTACTCCTGGACGTTGGCCTAGCTTCAAGGAAGGCCAAAATGTTACAGACTTGAGCGAAGTCAAGCTGGCGGGAGGAGGCGACTGGCGTTGGTGCAAGGAAGCGGTCGACAGCGGCCATCCATGCCGCTAAGGGGGGCACTGGCACCCGCGCGGGGACAGGCGCTATCAACGGCGCGGTGGAGATGTTCATGTGCATGGGCACCGACGCAGCGCGCACGCGTCGGTGCAGCGTGGCGCATGCTTTCTGGCAGGTGCGGCACCGGCTGCAGGCGTCTTGGCGTCGGTGCATCTTGTGACGCTTCTTGGCCGCGGTCTGCCGGCGCGTGAAAGTCGGCGGGGACCTCATGGAATCCCGTGGCATCAAGCTCAGCGACAATGTGCGGCTCCAGCCCATCAATGCCCGCGAGGGATGGTATTTGGCGCGATCCGGGCGACGGGAGCCGGAATGGGAGCGGGGACATGCGCGGCATCTTCCTGCAAGGCCAGTTCAAGCTCGTCCCAAAGCGCCTTATGTTCTTGAGACTCCGGCTGGGTGTCTTCCTCATGAAACTTGAACACTAAGGGCAGACCATCGTGATGCGGCATGGCGTACGTTTAGGTCAGGCTAGTTGGAGGTAGACGACAGGAGAATCGGAGAGGAAGAGAGAGGATTGTAGCAATACCGGGTAGTGCGGGGTTGATTTTAAACTGCGGCGCGGCGACATTAAAAGTGGGAGCAGTTGGGACGACGGTGGGCGGCGGAGCTGGTCAAAGGGCTCGCCTCCGGTGAGTCTGCACGTGATACTGCTTTCGCCGCGCCTCCCTCACAGCCGTGCAGCGGTTCGCCAAGACGCCTCCCGTCGACTCACACGCTTGCTGGGACGGCACCTGCCGATGAGAAGCGGGGACTCGTGGCGGCACGTAAACGCCCACAGTTTCAATAGTGAAAGCGCCTTGGCTCTTCATTTGTGAAACTTGTCATACGTAGCTTGTCTCGAATTGAATAAAAAGGAGTAAAAGGATAATCCCTCCGTACCAGTGCATTGCCTGATATATTAACTCAAGTACTAGGCACGAACAAAAAAAGTACTAGGCACGAACAAACGGGCTCAATTATGTGCTCATCCTGGTGTAGTAGTAGTAGTACTAGGCAATGCAGTTGACGGGTGACATTGACGAGCGGCGACCGAGGGAATTGAACCGTGTTCGGCATGGTAGGTAACGTTGTCTAGTTACTAAAGCATCCGTCCGTTGTTCATCGGTAGTCATTATGGACTGGGGACATGAGGGGAATTTCCTAGGGCTGGATTCTGGCCGCCAGATATTTCGACTTGAAAGGCTGAGGCTCGACTAGTTGGGGTTGCCTAATGTGTGTACCACGCACGCCACCGAAGGACACGAGCCCGTTTTTTTAGGATCAACACGAGCCAAGGTCTGGCTGGTACGCCGTTGGGTCCTACCATTTGAGAATACGAAAGGAACCTTTTAAATTGCCGAACGAATGTATGTGTATTACAATACCGTATTTTCCTTGCAAATACTAATCTCAACGTGGTAATTGATTTATGACGAGTCGTTGAATTAGAGTGAATTTGTGATATAGTGATCTCAACGTGGATTTCACATTTCATGGTATCCCTAGTAAGTTTTCCAATGCAAATTCAAATTTAAAAGATGAACAATATGGAGGTGAGAAAACTTTGTATGTATCAAGCATATGACCACACACACACACACAGACACACACGCACGAACACAACAACAATCCAATAAGTATAGTGCATCTATCTTTCCAACCCATGCATGTATGACACGAGTTCAAAAATACTCCTTCTATTCCTAAATATTAGTCTTTTAGAGAGTTCAACAAGTGATTACATATGGAGCAAAATGAGTGAATCTAGACTCTATAATATGTCTATATACATCCGTATGTGCCAGTCCATTTGAAGCCTCTAAAAAGACTAATATTTAGGAATGAAGGGAGTAAAATGTAAGACATCCATGGTCCTCAGTTCAATATTTAAAATGAACATGAAACTGAAACATGAATATTAAGTCTAGTACTACAAAGTACATGCAAATGTTGTGTTTAGGCGGAGCTATGATTGTTGAGGGTCAACCCTCGACCTTAGATAAAACTGTGGAGCTCTGTTTAGGGTTGTTTAGATTATATTTGTTCCCGCCCTCCCAACCACCGATTGGTTGTGCACCCCCCCCCCACCCCTCCTCCCCGGGAGAATATAATGTGCCCCCATACCTTACATGCTATATGCCGATACGAGTTGCTTGGAGCTTGTAGATCTGAGATATAGCAGCTCACATGATGTGTCTTAATTTTTTTGCAGGAAACCTTGATGAGTTTGAGAATTGCACACAATTTGTACAAAAACTACTTAGATGCCCTTTGATCCCATATCCGACGACCTCGAAGCTTGTATCATCATAGCATCTAAGATGAAGGAGGCCATCATATTCTCCTGTATGTAAGAATATCATGTGCCACCACACCTTAGATGCTTTGGTGATACAAGCTCTTCGGAGGCGTTGGATTTGTGACACAACACCTCCTCGGTGGTTCGAATGGTTTTTTGTAGAAAAGCCCCAAAAGAGTTCTGCCACTTCTTACAAGCACAAAGACTGCTCAGATGCCATTGGATCTCAGATCAAACGACCTCCAAGCTCGTATCACCGTAGCATCCAAGCTGCGATAGCACCTTATATTTTCTCGCACGAGAGTATGAGGTGCTCTGCATCGTAGATTCTATGGTGATACGAGTTCACCGAGATCTAACGGCCCACGATGGGAGGTTTGAATGTTTTTGCAATATACGGCTGATAGAGTTTGGGAAATGCGCAGAAAGTACAAGTACTATGCATGTGCCATCGATCACCGATCATACGACCTAGATGCTCATATCAACATGGCGGGTAATTAAGCTACGGGAGCACCTAATATTAGCACCGAGGAGCCGTTGGATCGAAGATGCAGCGGCACACACGAGGCCCTGAATGTTTTATTTGCAAAAAACTTTGGAGAGTTTGGAAATGCGCATAATTACAAAGACTACTCCCAAGCCATTGGATCTCACTTCCAACGATGTAAAACTTCGTATCACCATAGTATCTAAGCTGCGGGGTGGATGTGATATTCTATGTCGCTGTCATTTTTGTTCAGTAAACTTGCAAAATCGTGTAACTCGTGTCGTTACTTGTCTAACTGCGCAAAGTGTTTGTTCAAAAAAACCATCCTACACTGAAATATCGGAACAACACACGGGGGTCCCACTTGTCATTAATCAAATTTGGACCTAAAACTAACAAATCTGAAAGACGAGATTGAATCGGCATCCGGACTACAAAGCGTAAGTCGATAGCCTGAAAAAACGAATGGTTGTTGGCTTTGTCCCATAACTTGATTTTATACAGTACTTGCGTTGAGTAGAGTAGAGGGAGTGCCTCGTCAACACGTGCATGACCGTTGTCTCACTTACGGGTGGTCCCAGGTCTGCGATCTCAATCTCTCTTCTCTCCATCGTCTAACCTTTGCACGGGCACACATGAAGAGCGGCGCTAGCTTGCCGTGGTGTTATTACAACTAAAAAAAGCTTGGAAAATAGAAGAATCGCCTAGAACAAGAGGCGTTGCGGCTGGTCGAGGCGGAGCTAACCGTGCCACGCTTGCATGATGAAGCTGTGTGGCTAGTGGGGTGTTTTCGACCGGCGGCTGGATCCCGAGGTCGAACCATAGGTACTACGTCTGATACAGTATATTTTTACACGCACATTTTTCCTCCGTGCCGAGACGTGGCACACCCTACCGCGCAATTTCGGGGTCCTCCCGGGTGTTGCACGCATATATTCTTCCTGACGTGGGACGCCCTACCGCGCGTTTTCCGGGTCCTCCTCGGTCGTAGCGCCGAAGCAAGTAAATGAGTCGTCAAATCACGAAAGACCACCTTTCCCACCGAGTACATCAGTGAAGCACGGTGGCTAGCTAGTTGGGCTAGTTCGACCGATTAGCTAGGCCGCCACCACATTTGTTTTTTCACCCCTTTTTTTATCTACTTGTTAGCAGTTAAATTTAAATATCCACCGTGGCGTTGCTCTGGTGTTTGGGTGTGGTGGGATTTTAAATTTTTTGATTGACGGGAGCAGGCGCGACAGGATTTTTAATTTTTTGATTGATGGGAGCAGGCGCGGTAGCAATTAGTCACGATGACTCCACCTGTAAAAACCCACTGCTCCCTGATGTGAGAAGTCGTCGACTGGTGTTTTACCGTGGTCAAAACCAAAAGATTCCCTGCTCCTCGATTGGCTCCCTCCGCCTTCCCGTGGGTGCATTGCCTTTCGTGAGTTTCGCCCCTTTGCTTCCTCTCCCCATTGCTTCTACCTGGTGCCATGGCGGAGCAAATCACGAGTCCGAGGTGAGGCGCCTAACACAGGAGCTCCATGCCAAGGATGCGGAGCTCGGGGCCAGGGCGTGGAGCTCCGTGAGCTCAAGGAGGAGAGGAGTGCCATGCTCCTCCGTTATGTGCGGGAGTTCACGGAGCTTCAAAAGCGGCAGGCATCCACCACAAAGATGCTTGAGGCGTCGGCGGTGTTGCTGCAGAAAGCGGGAGATACGATAGGCCGTCAGGGGAGCCGGCTGGAGCACGAGCGGGCCGATCGTGACGAGGTCCAGGATCGCCTCAGCCACTTGGTGAACCAAGTTGCCACGCACGTGTTGCAGCTGCACGATGCCTACCGTCGAGCCAGCGCGACGATGCCGGCCGTCGGGCTAAACCCGTTAGACCACCCGGTCGACTTCAACGAGCCGCGGCTTCCTGACCTGGTCTCCTTCCTCACCTATATCTCCGAGGAGCTGAGCCGTCTCCAGCGATGGTGGGGGCTGAGCTGGACAAGGAGGGGTTCTTGCTATTTGCGTCGTCGTTGCTCGGCGAATCCTTTCAGGGCTCCGTCACCGGTATCCATTCGTGCCATTGGACGCCGTCTTTGACGAGCTGGCTCCCGTCGACCGAGAGCGGGCTCTGCGCGCTGTTGCACCCTGCATCACCAACATCGTGCGCCTCGAGAAGCAGAGGGACTTCGGTGGTGTTTAGGCGCCCTCTGCATGGGCATGTCCATGTCTCGGCGCAACATGACCGTTGGATCAAACTCAGACGGTGCAGATATGTCACTGTATCACAAAGCGTGTGGGTGTGTTTGGTTGCATTCTCATCTCAATATAGTTGTTTCCTCTTCGTGTATTTTTGTCAACCTACTAGGGTGGACTCATGCACCCTTCATGCACTCTGCCAAACACCCAAAAGTGGGTCGAGAAGGTAACTTTTGCTCCCATCCCGTGCACCCTTCATACACCCTGTCTAACACTATAGGATGTGCTTCATATGGTTCATGTTTAGGTGGAGTCTTTGTAGCACCGTACTCTCCGTCTTATTTGTGGACCTAGTTCTGTTAACATTGATCTCACCGTTCATTCTCGACCGGACAGTCGAAAAAGCGGTACTATGTTACATATAGGAGTAGTTGACATGTGCACAACACAGCAACAAGATTGTGTAGTACTGATGTATGAACCACTGCACATGCCTAGTAGTAGGAGCACTATGTATGTTCAAGTGGCTGCCGTGTTTCGCACACCTCCGTCGTAAGAGTGGAAATGCTTGTTGTAATCATTTTTTTCTTCAGAATGAAAAACAGTGGACACGCTCTACCGTGCGGATGCTCCTCCAGCCACGCACTAAATTACTCACTTTCGCCGACGTGTGGGACAGCCAGCACCTGGGTCCACCAGCCATGCACAAAATTACTCCGTAGTAGAGTGACGGTAGACTACCCCGATCGAACCGCCTTGATAATGCCCAATGAGCCGTCAAATCACAAAGCCCCCTCCTTTCTAGCAGTAAGTTGGACGGACGAAGCAACCATCATTTCACTCTTCTCTCTCAGCTTCCTCTCTTGAAGAAAAGCCCCACTCGCTTCGCTTCTCCCTCATCTCGTTCCTCCTTTCACTCTTCTCTCTCAGCTTCCTCTCTTGGATGGATGCCAGAGCACCGGCCGACGTGATGTCTATGGCTCTGGCCAAAACCGTCGAGGCTCATGGTACGAAGAAGCGCAAGCACCCCGCCGAGACTACTGTAGACAAGCTCAAAGCCATCGCCCTGTCCAAGCCCCCCTCTCCGAGATCCCTCATTAAGCAAGTCCAGGTAATGTCTCTTGTTGACGATCTTTTTCTCGATCTTGATTGTGTTTTTTCATCTAACACACAGTACTAGTACTGGTAGTACAACTTTCTGGGTGATCTTGCATGTGATTTTAGTGTGCCAAATGACGGTTCTAAATTCCTCTTTTGACCAAAACATGCGAGAGGTTGACACTGATTTCTTATAGATTACTTTCAAATACTCCCTCTGTCCCAAATTTCTTGTCTTAGATTTGTCTAGATACGGATGTATCTAATACTAAAATATGACTTGATACATCCGTATCTAGACAAATCTAAGACAAGAATTTTGGGACGGAGAAATACTTTATGAACATCAATGCTACCTTTTAAGAGGGTATATTTGCCTCAAGAACTTGTGTTATGTATATTGCATGTAATCCCTCTGCTCTCATGCCTTTGAAGACATGTTCTAGTGTCTTTGTTCACTCATTTAAATGCGTATATGTAGTCATATATGGAGTATAATATTGAAAATCATCTTATATTTCTGAACGGAGGTAGTAATGAAATATGGTTTACATTTGAATTAGAACCAGGTCCGCGGTGGAGATGAAGTTCTCAAAGTCATGCCGTGTACTGGAAGACCTGATGATGAGTTCTCTTCTTTGAACTATCCAGGTGATGTGTCCTTGTCGCCACGTGTCCTGAACTAGTGTTTTCATGTAGCATTGTTGTCGAGCGTGTTCTCGAGGCTGCCTTGACCACAACAATTTCTTGGTTGTGCCTTCGATTCTGAAGGGTGTGGTTCTTGTAAAGCTTCCCAACAAATCTGATGCGGCCTATCTTCATCATCATGTTTATGAGTGGAAAGACCACTCTGTTAGGTTCTCCAAGGTTGACAAGATGGTGATGGTGCATGTAGACATCTCACACGAAGTCCATGGCCTAGTCGATTATGCGGGTTCATCCGTAGGTCGGTGGCAAGAAATAGTCTGCAGAGTTTAGTTAGTGCAACTTTGCTTGTCTCGTAGTAAGTACTATTGTTCAAGACTTGATTTGTGTTTGTGAACCCTGTATTGTTTATTAATACTGCCGCTTTTGGTGTGTGGTCAGTCCCGAGAACGGTCTATGTTAGTGTATGTCTACTCAATTCATGCATACATTTTGAAGTATCCAGATCATATTTTTTGTGAGGACGGTTTATCAATTATGGTTACACTCCAATATCTGTATGCATTGCAGGGTTTATCGCACCCACGAGGATTTCCAGTCCCATGGATGTTCGGTCCATACAATTTGTCACGACCTTTGGACTGTCTTTGCTTGTGGGAGTAGGCGGGGGCCCCTGCATGCCACGCGTAGTTGGATGATCAATCTTACATTTTAGTACTTCAACATAGTGATTTCCTGGTAAGGATTCACTCGTGTCACATCAAGTAAATCTTATTGATTTACTGTCTAAATCTTATTGATTTAATGTCATGCTTTCTTTCTTTTCCTGCAATTTTACGATGCAGGTTTTTCCATGTGACATTCATCACAGAATAAACTGTTTGGTTTGCTCTACGATGGCTATTTTTGCAGGTTTCACTTCTTATGTCGTGTCAGTAATGAAGGCACTGTCCATCACTTATATTACTAGAAAAAATTGGATCAGTCTGTTGTCTGAGTACAAGCTGAATCCCTATGATGAACTGCAGTTTGGTTTAACAAAAATGCCACAATTAGTCCTTCTCGCGTTTAAAAGAAATGAAGAAAAAATTGGATCACGGTCACGGATCCTAGTCAAGTTAGAAAGCTGATCATAGCAGACCAGACACGATCGCCGCTGTCTCGCACAGATCGAGCACCGGCAGTTGCTCTAGCACTGACAAATGCAGCAGCTCGGTCTCGATCCAAATGAGGATTGGGCACCGACCGTCGATGGATCGGTCGATCTCGGAGGATCGGACATCGACACGGCACCAGCTCTACAAGGAGCACCATCTCCGGCAGCAGAGAAGCTTGGCGCTGCACCAACACTTGCACTTGCATTTGGTCCGCCCGTGCAGTTGCACCGCAATGACTGCTGTAGTTCGCACTTCATGTACCAAAGTCCTTACAAAAACCGACATGTCTACCTTCTTGGTAAGCATTGGCCGCCCAAGTGCTTCGTTCTTTTTTCTTTCCATGTTGTTTCACATGATTCACTGTGTTGATCTAACTGTTTGGGTATGTCTTCTTGTTTTCAAACAGAGTATTCCTAGAGCAACGAGGAGTCGCTCAACAATCCGGCGACCATGCCAAGTTTCTCTTACCATGCGCAGCCTTGGTGTGAATGAACCTGCTCAATATACCATAAGTACAAAGGATGGTCGCATGATGATTGATGCTAAAGGATAGTCAAGGTTCAAATCTAAATAATATCTTGCGGTAGGGGATGATGTCAAAATCGAACTTTCTCGGCAAGGAGAGCTGGTCCAAATCAACTTTGAAATTCTTCAAGAGCAAAGACGAATCGCCGAACTAATCTATCCTCCGAGAGATTTTGATGTAATAATCTGGCATGGTGAAACAAGTGTCCTGTGTGTATAAGTAGTATGACAGTATTATTTATCACATGGTATATCGTTGATAGAATTGCAACTCTGATTGCTGGTTAGGAACTGTCGTTCAATTTCATTCCAACAGCTGACGTGCTTTATTCAATTTTGTGTATTCGCCTTGCGACAGCATCTAAAACCAGCGCAGTGCCGATCGCTTGCAATATGAAAAGCACTGAGGTAGAACACATGGGCCCCCAAACATGCAGGGTCAGCCTGCGGCCCAAAGTCCGGAACAGTGAGCCTATCTGAGTATTATATTCTCAGTTGAACCCCCATAAAAAAAAGCTGAACCCCCATAATGCCCGTGCATTGCAGAGGGAGTATATTTCTCGGCAAGGTGAGCCTGTGATATAAAAGATTTGTATATTTCTTTATAGAGGGAGTATCTCTCTGTCAAAAAATGTATTTATGTGTAACTAGTTACTCCTGTCTTTCTACTTCCTTTTCACGATATGTGGGGCAACCGCAACGGGTCCACTTGCCATATGCACAAATTAGAGTGCACAACTTCAAGGTAGACACACCCCGTCAGAAGCGCCCAAAGAATGCCCAATGAGCCGTCAAATCACAACCCGCCCTCCAGCTTTAGCGATGGTCGGAAGGATGAAGCGGCAATATTTCACTGGGCTGAATCCCCTTCTCCTCGCTCGCTTGTTCAGAGAAAACCCCCGCTCGGCGATTGCATAGGGTTTTCTCATGGAGAACAAGGTACGAATTCTTCATCCATCCCCGATAAATCCAAGTCCCTTGGTCGCAGGTAATCCTAGGATGGCAGCCGCTGCCGTTGATGCATTTTTCTTCGTACTGAATCTAGTGTGTTTCAGTTGCAGTGCCCAAAGTGTGAGTACCCTACAGATTTCTGCGCCCATGGCGAGATGCCACACTTGTTCCTTCTCATTCTACCACAGCATTTTGAAACATGCACAGTATGTTCCTAGAATCCTCTTCTCTATCCGGGAGGGTGGGGTTTTTTTGAACTTGCTGTGTTCTCATATTATTTTCTTGCATTGTATTATTGCTCTGCCAGAACACATGTACTCAAGATGCTCGGCCTTGCCATAACTGAATACACTAGTTTAATGGTCACAGTGAAGACAATCCATGGATATTGCTTCCGAGTTGGGTTCATGAACCAAGAAGATCGCTGCTTTTTTGTGGCCGAACTTGTATAAACTTTCTCAAGTGTTATGGACTGAAAGTTGGCGCACGAATGTTGATGGAAATAGCAGAACCTGGTCTCATCTTCACTACGATCTTCCACCCCGACGTCGTTCCAATTGTTCATCCATGTTAGTTTTGTATCTGGTTCTTGCTTGTTGCCTCGATTACTTCTTAATCCACCTATTCTGTCTAACTAATCACAATTTAACTTTAGAAGTAGCAACGAATCTCTCACGAAGATGCTACTTCTAACTAATATTGTCTTATAATTGGTAGCACGTGTAGGCTTTTTCGTAGTTAAGCGATGCCTTGTTTGTTACTCTGTAATAACTCGGCTGTTACTAATGGCACTGAAGTTGACTGGATTGACATCCACATGTTCCTACACTTTATTGATTGTCTTGAGGTCCTTGTGGGGCGTTTCAATGGTGGAAGGCCACGTGGGATATGTGTGCCAATGCTGCACTCGTTGAACAGGTCCAACTGTGTCGAGAAACTTAAGGTACGAGCTGTTTTCTGTTATATATGTTGTTCATAAACTATTGCTTATATACAGTTTTACAGCTGTGATCTTCTTGAAACAGGAACTGCCGAGTTCTATTGTTCCTATCTGAGATGCTGACCATGGTCGGGTCAGACTTGCGCTTGGTCACAACATGATGTTTATGTCGACCTACTCAATTCCCCTTGGAGGCGAAAAGATACTTATTCGTGGGTGGTCTCAGATAATGAAGGCACGTCCATCTTCTAGAATAGGACTGAAGATTATGTTCATGCTTTTCCATGGCTCTAAAGCGAATATCCTGTTTATTGACCATGTTGCGAGATGAAGCCGCTTTCAGAAGGTTGTGGATGCGCGGGGTGGCGCCTGGGCCTTGTCACGGGGCTTGGCGGCCTCACCCTTGGTTAATCAGTAGCATGTAGGCAAAGTAGCACTGTTCGAGGCATGCTTTATGCGGTTGAACCTGTATAAGTACTCATACCGCTTTCAGCTTTGGTTGTTAAGTGCCCTATTTGGTTTCGATTAAGGTTGTTAAGTACTCCTGCTTTGCCTTCTGATCTGTCATGTTTCTTCATCCTGTCTTCCTCCGGCCGCCAGAACCAAACCCGGTGGCCGGGGCACTTTCCGCCTCCCACGGCTCATCGCTCCTCGGCCAAGACGCATCGCCGCCCACCGTGTCCTAAATCGTTAACGCCCGGCGTCCTCTGCGTGCTTTGGTGCGCTTCGCCCATGGCCTCCCTCTCGCGTTGCCAACATGGTCAACAAACAACAGAAATCGGCAGAAGTACGTGGAGAGGATGACAGTAGGGGCCCACCATGTCAGCGTATGGAAAAATAAAATGCTTCCTCCTAGTGTTTTCCTGACATCTAGGACCCACGATATTGTGAGCATATATAGTCAGTAAACAAGAGAATAGCACAAGATCGGCTGACACCTAGGACGTAGCTACTCGAGCAGTATTTTTTTTGTTTGGTATTGTTGAGACGGAGGAGGGTTTGAACTGGGTTGTGGCCCGTCTAGCCCAGGCTTATATTTTATGTTCACCATGTGACCAGCCCAGCTATTTTATCTTTGTGCAAATGAGCCCAGTTTATTTTTTCTGAAGAATACCCAATTCAGGCCTACTTATTTTTCTACGCCTTGAAAGTAATATGAAATGGGTTGTAAATATAAAAACAGATGACAAATTGGCAATTACTTTATAATTTCTGATTTTTTTCACATTTTTAGATTCCTATTTCACTGGGCATTAACCTAATTCAAATATATCTTCAAAGTACTTTAAATCTGGCTCGACATTTCGGTATTAAAAATAGTTTGGAACCCACAGAAATATGCGAAATTGGCCCTGGCAAACCAAAAAAACGACTGCAATAAATTGCAAAAGAAGTTGCCATGAGCTATATATAAATTATTAAAAAAAGAGGGAGTGGTCTGACTTGTGGGCCTGTTTAGTTGACGCGTATGCAAGATTTTTTTAGTTATTATATATTACGTCAACAAACTATTCTAGTAGACGTAACCGTTGGATGTCAATCCAACGGCCGTCGTGTTTCTTCAATCTCTGATCTTCTTGCTCCAGCCGCCAAAGCAGCACCGGCAGGACCACCTGCTCCCGCCTCCCTTGGCCGGCTGTGCTGCCGCGCAGGCCTCAGCGCCCCCTACTACTCCCACCGCTGGCCAGGGCATCCCTCTACTCACCCACAACCCATGTTATTCTGCGATGACGGCAGCCTCACACCGCAGCCGAACCGGTGAACCCTCGTAATCCTCTCCGCGCGGGCTTCCACTGCCGCGTCTTCCCCGGCTCCGCGTCGTCCCCTTCCTAGGCCTCGCCGTCGTCCACCGCCGTGGTGCTCTCGGCCTTGGCGTGGTCAATGTGGTCAACGACCGACTTCCATCGAAGAGTATCAGACGTGGAGAGGCCGATACCGGGTCCACGACAGCCGCAAAGAAGTGCCTCCTTATTACGCAGAAAATAATTATTCCTCCACCTGACATCTGGGACCCATTGGACGGGCCACCAGTATTTTGCAAAAAAAACTTTCCCCCTGACTGCTGAGACCCACAGGTCGGGCCACCGTATTTTGCGAAAAAATACGTTCCCCCCGCTGTCAGCTCCGACCCACCGGAAGTGCCTCCTTATTACGCACAAAAAAATGAATACCCCCTGCTAGCTGGGACCAACCTTGGTGGGACCCCCCTCCAGCCGCCAAAGCAGCGCCGGCGGGACCGCCTGCTCCCGCCTCCCTTGGCCGGCTGTGATGCCGCGGAGGCCTCACCGCCGCCTACTACTCCCACCGCTGCCAGGCCATCCCTCTACGCACCCACACCCCCTGTTATTCTGCGGCGACGGCAGCCTCACACCGCAGCCGAACGAGTAAACCCTCATACTCCTCTACGCATGGGCATCCACTGCCGCGTGTTCCCCGGCTCCGCGTCGTCCCCTTCCTAGGCCTCGCCGTCGTCCACCGCCCTGGTGCTCTCGGCGCGGCGTGGTCAACGTGGTCAAGGAATGGCTTCCATCGGACGTGGACTGTATGTGGAGAGGCTAACAGCTGGGTTCACGGCCGCAGCAAAGAAGTGCCTCCTTATTACGCACAAAGTAATTATTCCTCCACCTGACAGCGGGGACCCACCGTACGGGCCACTGTATTTCACGAAAAAATCGTTTCCCCCTATCTGCTAGGACCCACCAGCTACATCTTCACACGGAAGGAAGTGCGTCTGAAAAAAAAACGATTCGCCCCCTGACTGTTGGGACCCACCAGCTACATCTTCGCACGCAAGGAAGTGCCTGACAGTCGGGACCCACCTGGTCGAAGCGTACGTAGTGTTGTCATTTTAATCGTGAACGTGTACGTACATACTGGTCGATGTAGAGGTGCGCATGTGTCGTAGATGTAGAGGCGCACACATGTCGTAGTAGAGGCGCGCACGTAGCATGTACACGTACGTACAACAGCGAGGGTGCAAGAAAGAAAATACTGCCACGTACGTACATACGGGCAGGGTCTCTAACGCCTATCGCGTATACGTACATGGCTGGGTCGGAACGGAGAAACAGCGTCGTCATCGTGTTCATGGGGAGCCAACCAGCTGGGTCAGAACGGAATGCGTGGTCGTGTTCATTGGGAGGGCTTGGACGGAACAGGCGATGGAAACGAGGCCTGGCGTACCGCACAACGGAGGAAACGGCCTTGTGTTCGACCGGCCACGTTCGAAACGGGGTCCTGTTGATCGGGAGGGGCCTGGCGTACCGCAAAACGAAGGAAACGGACCTCCTACGGTCAATATGGGGGTCCTGTTGATCGGGAGGGGTGTGGCGTACCGCAAAACGGAGGAAACGGACCACCTACGGTTGAAACTGGGGTCCTGTTGATCGGGAGGGGTGTGGCGTACCGCAAAACAGACGAAACGGTCTTGTGTTGGAGCGCTATGGTCGAAACGGGGGGGAGGGGTGTGGCGTATCGCAAAACGGGACTCCACGGGATACTGTACATCTCCACCGTCGACCTCCTCCAGCCTCCACGGGCTCCTGTTCATCCAGCCTCCACCGACTACTGTTCAACCACCCCTCCACCGTCTACTGTTCATCCAGCCCTCCACACCACGGGTTCCTGTTCATCCAGGGGCAACGCCACCGCTCACTGTTCATCCAAACCCCCTCCCCCCGCAACGCTCACTGTTCATCCCAGAGGCAGCATTGATTGGCTTCAGTTAGCAGCGATGGCGGCGAATCGCTCCATCGGGTTCGATTAACAGCCATCGATCGATCGCCGGGTTCGATGAACGCGTAGCCTTTGTAGTGCTGTCGCCGGGTTCGATTAGAGCCAACGCCTCGCACACATGCGCGTCGCAGAGAAGAAAGCAGCGCATCGCTCGGCCCCGACCTCCCATCGTAACCGGCAACTCCCGAAATTTTCCTTCCCTCGCTTCTACCACGGTTTTTCCGTCATGGACGGCCCAAAGAATGTCATGCAGCTGCGTCTCCGGCCCGCCAGACGAAAAGCCCATTTTCTGTCATGATTTTTGTCATAGAAGTAGGAGCCCACCACATCTATGATGATACCGGGTTTTGTCACAATTATCGTCATAGAAGTGTCATATGTATGACAGAAAAAAAATTCGTTCGGCCCAAAATGTCACGGATGTGTCTTTTTTTTGTAGTGTTCACAAAGGTCAGCATGCCACCACGGAGGTGCCTCCCGAGCCTTGGTTCCAATGTGGTTAATGGTGTTGGAACCCTTGGGCTCAAGGGTGGCGCGCTCTGCTAGCATTGGGCAAGTTGCCCCGGCAAAGCTCTTGCCGGGGCTGCGGAGGCCACCCCGGCAAGGGTCTTGCCGGGGGAGTCCACCTCGCCCTCTTGTTCTTTGCATTTCTGGCCTTCGTGTTGTTTTGGTTGTCTTGTGGCTCTGCTTCTCCCTTCGCCACGCCAAGGGTGGCCAAGGGCGTGGGGTGCAACTGCCTGCGCACAAGTAAAGGGGTGCAAAAAGGGACCTCTACTTTTGTACACCGACAGGAGCCCCCGGGCCTGGGCCACATATGAGCGTATAGCGTTATTGGGCCAGGCCCAGGACGGTGCGCGGACGCGCGTGCGGTGGGGTTTCTACCGCGGTTTCCCCCGCCCGTTGTGCTTCCCCACGACCTGCACTGAACGCGCGACGTGGGAGTCGTGCGTGACGTGGGGGTCATGCGTGGGGCGGTTGCTGCCCTCACGCGTCACATCATAGTAAATAGTAGGGAAGCGGCTTGTGCCTTCCCCATAAAAAAGGCGAAACCGCTGGCGCGATGCCCATTTACCCTCTGTGCCTTTTCCAATCTTGGAAACGCCATCCCTCCCTTCTTCCTTCTCAAGCTCTTGCTTTTGCTTGCCGCCGCCGCCCTCATTGCTCTTGATTCTTCGGCCCCCCTCCAGCTGCCATGGCGCCCAAAACCAGCAGGGGCAAGGGAGTGGTCAAGGATGCCGGGGAGAGGGAGGCGCCGGAGAGTGAGTTGGCGGCGTGGCGGATGCAGCTCGCCTACTTTCCGTCGATGATCAATGCGATCCACCTCCGAGACTACTTCAAGCCCCTGTGGGGGTGTAAGACGAAGGGGCACCCTTCCACGCGCATCATCCCCGCCGGCTTCGCCGAGGCTCGCCCGAATCGGTACCCATTCTTTGTTGATTACTTTTCCTGCGGGCTCTGCCCCCCCCCCCCCTTTCTCCGATTTCTTCAATGACGCCATGCACACCTATGGCTTCCACCTTCTGGATTTTACTCCAAATGCCACGGTGTGCATGGCTCTTTTTGCCCATCTCTGGGAGAGCTTTGCTGGGGTGCATCCAAACACGGCGCTCTTCCGCCACTACTTCTTTCCTCGTATCCAAAAGGGAGGCGCCATCTCCAGCTGTGTCGCCTGGATCCCAAGGAACCAGGGGAAGGGGACATATCTGGAGGGTGCTCTGAAGGAGAGGTGCGGGGAGTGGCGAAGCCGGGGTGCTGGATTGAGGAGGAGGATCCGCAGCAATTTTGACGGGTTTGCCAGGCGCCGCCGGTTCGCAGAGATGATGAGAAGCTCACGACCGCCACAACCAGGATTCATCGCCTCGCCGTGGCCGGGCTCACCCTTGAGATGATTGGGGTGGATTTCATCCGTCATCGAATTGCTCCACTGCACAACAAGGGAAGGCCGGCCTGGCTCTTCACGAACGCGGCCGACATCATGAGGCTTTGCCCTGGCTTGGACCACAACCTCACGGTGATTAGGCACGCCCACTTGTGCCAGAGGCTTTTTCAGCTCGACGTGCACTGCGACGGCCGGGCCGAGAGGTCCGGCAAGGACGCGAAGGCCGGCAAGGTCGTCAAGGGGCCCCTGTTTGGGTTGCCGGCGAGGGTGGTCCCGCTGAGCAACAACTCCCGCCGAACCGACATCATCGCCATGATGTCGGATGATACGTCTCCAATGTATCTATAATTTATGAAGTATCCATGCTATTATATTATCCATCTTTGATGTTTATGGGCTTTATTAAACACTTTTATATCACTTTTGGGACTAACCTATTAACCCATAGCCCAAAGTGCCGCCTCGCTTTTTTCCCTTGTTTCAGTGTTTCGAAGAAAAGGAATATCAAACGGAGTCCAAACGGAATGAAACCTTCGGGAAAGTTATTTTTGGAACGGAAGCAACCCAGGAGACTTGGAGTGCACGTTAGGGGATAAACAAGGAGGGCACGAGGCACGGGGCGCGCCCACCCCCTGGGCGCGCCCTCCACCCTCGTGGGCCCCTCGTGGCTCCCCTGACGTATTTCTTCCTCCTATATATACCAATATACCCTAAAACCTTCGGGGAACAGAAGATCGGGAGTTCCGCCACCGCAAGCCTCTGTAGCCACCAAAACCCAATCGGGACCCTGTTCCGGCACCCTTCCGGAGGGGGGAACCTTCACCGGTGGCCATCTTCATCATCCCGGCGCTCTGGATGATGAGGAGGGAGTAGTTCACCCTCGGGGCTGAGGGTATGTACCAGTAGCTATGTGTTTGATCTCTCTCTCTCTCTCTCTCTCTCTCTCTCTCTCTCTCGTGTTCTTAATTATTGTTGAGAGAACTTGCATTACTGAGGGTATGCACTAGTGAAAGTATGAACCCTAGGCCTTGTTTCAACGCATTGCAATACCATTTGTGCTCACTTTTACCACTTGTTACCTTGCTGCTTTTATATTTTCATATTACAAAAACCTATATCTACCATCCATATTGCACTTGTATCACCATCTCTTCGCCGAACTAGTGCACCTATACAATTTACCATTGTATTGGGTGTGTTGGGGACACAAGAGACTCTTTGTTATTTGGTTGCAGGGTTGTTTGAGAGAGACCATCTTCATCCTACACCTCCCACGGATTGATAAACCTTAGGTCATCCACTTGAGGGAAATTTGCTACTGTCCTACAAACCTCTGCACTTGGAGGCCCAACAACACCTACAAGAAGAAGGTTGTGTAGTAGACATCAAGCTCTTTTCTGGCGCCGTTGCCGGGGAGGCTAGGTAGGCGACACTCACACCCCGTCAACTAAGCAATTTCTCGCGCCGTTGCCGGGGAGGTGAGTGCTTGAAGGTATATCTTTAGATCTTGCAATCGAATCTTTTTGTTTCTTATTTTATCACTAGTTTCGTCTATGAAATAAAACTAAAAATGGAATTGAGTTTACCTCATACGCTTCATCTTTTTAATATCTTTCGTGAGTATGATGGAAAGGAAAATTGTGTCAAAGTGTTAGAAGAAGAATGCATTAAAATGTTTGGCACTAAATCTTTGAATGATGAGCACGATTGCAATGTTGTTAGTATGAACTATTTGAATATCCATAGTACTAATGATGATTGCACTAGTTACGATGAAAATGTCTCCTATAAACATGTCAATTTTTGTGGAGTGCATTGGGTTGCAAGTACACACGAAATAGTGAATATAGATATTGCAAGAGTCATAAGCATTTAGAAACTAGATTGTTGCAAGAAACGATAGATGTTTGTGCTGAAAATTTAAATTTTCTTGGCCATACTTGTGAACTTTGCAATGACCGGGGTCATTTAACTATCCGATGCAAATTGTTTCATGATCTAATCGTGTCCAAAATTGTGATGACTTGATTTCCCTTGCATATTATAATGAACTTAGTTTCCTTATGGGTTACGAAGAAATGAAACGTATAACTAAGCATCTTCCAGAATTTGCCCGTTATAAACTTCCTGATTTTGGTCTAGAAGAAATTTATATGTATTGTGCGGTGAATTGCATTGAAAATCCTTATATTGCCAATTACATAAATAAAAGAAAACAAATATAAGATGAAGAGAATACTAACAAAAGGGAAGAGACTTCCAAATATTCTCCTATTATTTCTTATGATGAATCAGGTAACGAGGAGGAGCCCTCCATTCAACCAATCTCATTAATAAGGAGCTCCAAAAAGAGGATTGAACCCACACATGATGTGGTGAATAAGAAGAAAAGAAAAAGGAAGAGAGGTAAAAAGATATCTCCCCCAAATAATGTTGCTCCTATTATTGTTGTGCCTCATGAAAATGAATCAAAAATAATTGTGGAAGATGATGCATTTGATGATGATCTCGTTATGCATATTGCTTGTTGTGATGATTATGATTGGGAAGATAATGATACTTCTTATGATCTTGAAAATCTTTTTGGCACTTGCTTGGAAGAATATGATAATTGCTATACTATTGGTGCTATCCATACTATTAATAATGAGAGTGATTATGCTTATGATATGAAAAGGCCCAAGCTTGGGGATGCTATGTTTGATGAAGATGATGTTTTTGAGAATATATTTGCTGCAATTAATGTTCGTACCAAGCTTGGGGATGCTACATTTAATGAAGATGATATTTTTAGTCTCCCAAGTTTTGATATGCAAATTTATAATGATGATAGCATGCCTCCTACTTATGATGATTATATTGATGAAAGTGGGTTTGGAAGAGTGTCAACTTTAGGAAGTAGTGATCCCACAATTTTGGAGGATGTTGAATCTTATTGTGATAATTATGAAAGTGGATTTGGAGAGGTCATGACTTTATTTAGTGATGAATCCACTATTTCGGAAGAGGTTTCAATTGATTATGATGAGAACAAAGTTGCTAGTTATGATGATTATTGTGATGAAACTTATGCTATAAAGAGTAGTGATGATTATATTTATAAAACTTGTCAGATTATGATTACCCTTTTTGTGAACATTACTCACTTAATGTGGAAACAATTTATAGTATTCGAGTCTCTTATGATACTCTCACTATTCCGAATGAGAAGAATTTTGCTTATGTGGAGAGTACTAAATTTTGTATGAAAGTAGATCATGAAAAGAATGCTTTATGTGATGGTTATATTGTTGAATTCATTCATGATGCTACTGAAAATTATTATGAGGAAGGAACATATGGTTGTAGGAATTGCAATAATATCAAGTTTCCTCTCTATGTGCTTAAAGTTTTGAAGTTATGCTTGTTTTGCCTTCCTATGCTAGTTGATTATTGTTCCCATAAGTTGTTTTCTCACAAAATCCCTATGCATAGGAAGTGGGTTAGACTTAAATGTGCTAGTCATATTCTTCATGATGCTCTCTTTATGTTTCAATTCTTATCTTTTATGTGAGCATCACTGAAATCATCATGCCTAGCTAGGGGCGTTAAATGTTAGCGCTTGTTGGTAGGCAACCAAATTTTATTTTATTTTCTTGCTTTTTAGTTATGTTTAGTAATAAATAATCCTTATAGCTTATGTTTAGATGTGGTTTTATGTTTTAATTAGTGTATGCGCCAAGTAGAACCTTTGGGAAGACTTGGGTGAAGTCTTTATGATCATGCTGTAAAAAACAGAAACTTTAGCGCTCACGAGATTAGCTTCAACTTTTTACTGGAGAGTTATATTTAGTTGATTCTTTTTTAAGATGATTACTAGTCAAATTCCTCAGGTCCACCAATTTATTTTAGAATTTTTGGAGTTCCAGAAGTATACGTTTGATACATATAACTACAGACTGTTCTGTTTTTGACAGATTCTGTTTTCATTGTGTTGCTTGCTTATTTTGATGAATCTCTGGCTAGTAAAATCGTTTATAAACCATAGAGAAGTTGGAATAAAGTAGGTTAACACCAATATAAATAAATAATGAGTTCATTACAGTACCTTGAAGTGGTGTTTTGTTTTCTTTCGCTAATGGAGCTTACGAGTTTTCTGTTGAGTTTTGTGTTGTGAAGTTTTCAAGTTTTGGGTAAAGATTCGATGGACTATGGAATAAGGAGTGGCGAGAGCCTAAGCTTGGGGATGCCCAAGGCACCCCAAGGTAATATTCAAGGACAACCAAGAGCCTAAGCTTGGGTATGCCTCGGAAGGCATCCCCTCTTTCGTCTTCGTTCATCGGTAACTTTACTTGGAGCTATATTTTTATTCACAACATGATATGTGTTTTGCTTGGAGCGTCATTTTATTTCTTTAGCTTTGCTTGTTGTTTGAATAAAGTATCAAGATCTGAAATTCTTAAATGAGTGAGAATCTTCACTTAGCTACATAATTATTTAACTACTCATTGATCTTCACTTATATCTTTTTGGAGTAGTTTGTCATTTACTCATGTGCTTCACTTATATCCTATGAGTAAATGGTTGAATGATTTGAATGTCATAAATCTGAAATTATATATTTTTCATATGCTTATCCCATGGGGAGTAATGCCTTCACATATAATTAGTAGAGGTGGTAAATTTTTTGAAGGTTAGCAAACATTGTATTGGTCACTTGAACAATTCATGAAAGAATATTGAAGGAAGAGAGATTTCACATATAAATATACTATCCTGGACATCTTCTATGATTGTGAGCCCCATTAATTATTTTCAAACCTGAGAAAATTAGTTGAAGTTGGACAAGGAAGACAACATAATGAGTTACGCTTGGGTATATTTGTATAAGTTATATTGTTATGGATCCTCTAACATGTGGTGCTTGCTATTTAGAATCCTTTGCTAGCCAAAATATCTATACTAAGCGGGAATACTGCTTGTGCATCCAAACTCCTTGAACCAAGTTTCTTCCATGAGTACCCACCATATCTACCTATATGCGGTATTTACCCGCCGTTCCAAGTAAATTTGCATGTGCCAAACTCTAAACCTTCAAATAATAGTCTGTTTTGTATGCCCGAATCGCTCATGTAGCGACTAGGGTCTAGCAGTATCTTCCATGCTAGGTGGATTATTCTCACGATGAGTGGACTCTGCTCATCATTCATGAGAAAATGGCTGGTAACTGGGATGCCCAGTCCCATGATCAAAAGATCGAAATCAAATCAAAAATAATTGCAAATAAAACTCCCCCAGGATTGATGTTAGTTGGAGGCACCCGTTGTTTTGGGCAAGCCATGAATTGATGATTGTTGGTGGAGGGGGAGTAAAAATCTTTACCTTTCTGTTTGGGAACCGCCTATAATGTATGTAGTATGGAAGATATTGGGAACTCTTGGTCGTTATGTTGACAATGAAAGCATACCTCTCAAAATTATTTTCATCTCTGTTTTTAATTCGAGCTCTGGCACCTCTGCAAATCCCTGCATCCCTCTGCGAAGGGCCTATCTTTTACATTTATGCAAGTGTCAGTAGTATTCCTTCTCATTCCAACCTACTCTTTAGTTGGCAAGCATCATATGATGGAAAGATCTAGGCATATATGGCCATTCAAATATATTTGAGCATGTATTATTGTTGTTGACATTACCCCTGAGGTAAAAGGTTGGGAGGCGAAACATTAAGCCCCTATCTTTCTCTGTGTTCGATGAATACTATTTGTTCTAAAAATATGCTTTGAGTGGTAGCAATCATGGAAGACTAAATGATAGTTGAGTATGTGAAGTTTGCTGAATCAACGCTCTGACATAGACTCTTCCTGAAAATACGATGAATTGTAATTGTTTGATGACTAATAACACGGTTTGTTAGTTTTCAAGAAAGTTTATGTTCTATACTTTAACATGTGAATAGTTTGTTACTTGATCATGCAAAGTTTTATGATATGAGCTACTGTTATGACATATAATGATGCTAGAAAAGGTGATTGAAATTATCATTGATCAAACTTGTGCACCTGCTAGCATTCACACTTCATAAATTCTTTCTTTTATCATTTACCTACTCGAGGATGAGCAGGAATTAAGCTTGGGGATGCTGATACGTCTCCAACGTATCTATAATTTATGAAGTATTCATGTTATTATATTATCCATCTAGGATGTTTATGGGCTTTATTAAACACTTTTATATCACTTTTGGGACTAACCTATTAACCCAGAGCCGAGTGCCAGTTCATGTTTTTCCCTTGTTTCAGAGTTTCGAAGAAAAGGAATATCAAATGGAGTCCAAACGGAATGAAACCTTCGGGAAAGTTATTTTTGGAACGGAAGCAATCCAGGAGACTTGGAGTGCACGTGGGATAAACAAGGAGGGCACGAGGCAGGGGGCGCGCCCACCCCCCTGGGCACGCCCTCCACCCTCGTGGGCCCCTCGTGGCTCCCCTGATGTATTTCTTCCTCCTATATATACCAATATACCCTAAAACCTTCGGGGAACAGAAGAGATCGGGAGTTCCGCCGCCCCAAGCCTCTGTAGCCACCGAAAACCAAACGGGACCCTGTTCTGGCACCCTGCCGGAGGGGGGAACCTTCACCGGTGGCCATCTTCATCATCCCGACGCTCTCCATGACGAGGAGGGAGTAGTTCACCCTCGGGGCTGAGGGTATGTACCAGTCGCTATGTGTTTGATCTCTCTCTCTCTCTCTCTCTCTCTCTCTCTCTCTCTCTCTCTCTCTCTCGTGTTCTTGATTTGGCATGATCTTGATGTATCGTGAGCTTTGCTATTATAGTTGGATCTTATGTTGTTTCTCCCCTCTACTCTCTTATAATGGATTAAGTTTTCCCTTTGAAGTTATTTATCGGATTGAGTCTTTAAGGATTTGAGAACACTTGATGTATGTCTTGCATGTGCTTATCTGTGGTGACAAAGGGTTATTCTATTGATTCACTTGATGTATGGTTTGGTGATCAACTTGCGGGTTCCGCCCATGAACCTATGCATAGGGGTTGGCACACGTTTTCGTCTTGACTCTCCAGTAGAAACTTTGGGGCACTCTTTGAAGTACTTTGTGTTGTTTGAATAGATGAATCTGAGATTCTGTGATGCATATCGTATAATCATACCCACGGATACTTGAGGTGACATTGGAGTATCTAGGTGACATTAGGGTTTTGGTTGATTTGTATCTTAAGGTGTTATTCTAGTATGAACTCTTGAATAGATCGATCCGAAAGAATAACTTTGAGGTGGTTTTACCCTACCATAATCTCTTTGTTTGTTATCCGCTATTAGTGCCTTTGGAGTGACACTTTATTGCATGTTGAGGGATAGTTATATGATCCAATTATGTTATTATTGTTGAGAGAACTTGCACTAGTGAATGTATGAACCGTAGGCCTTGTTTCAATGCATTGCAATACCATTTGTGCTCACTTTTACCACTTGTTACCTTGTTGTTTTTATATTTTCAGATTACAAAAACCTATATCTACCATCCATATTGCACTTGTATCACCATCTCTTCGCCGAACTAGTGCACCTATACAATTTACCATTGTATTGGGTGTGTTGGGGACACAAGAGACTCTTTGTTATTTGGTTGCAGGGTTGTTTGAGAGAGACCATCTTCATCCTAGACCTCCCACGGATTGATAAGCCTTAGGTCATCCACTTGAGGGAAATTTGCTACTGTCCTACAAACCTCTGCACTTGGAGGCCCAACAACGTCTACAAGAAGAAGGTTGTGTAGTAGACATCACCGGACTTCAACGCGCACGGCCTTGACCTGAATTGGGCCGAGCCGGGGGCGGATCAGGTGCAGGAGTTATTCGACAACCTATCGGAGAAGTACGTCTGTGCCGAGCCGCTGCTCATCCAGGACACCTCCCAAGTGGAGCTGGATTACATCGCCGCCAGGGCGGCAGAGGTAGAGCTCGCCAAGGAGGTCGGCAGCGCCGGCCACGTGGAGGACGAGGCCGGGGCTGCCGCGGAGGAGAAGGAGCTCGCCGGATGGGCGGGGCCTGCCGGGGAGGCCAGCAGTGCCGACAGCGGGGCCCTCTCGTTGAAGATGTGGTCGATGAGTCGACCGAGGGGGAGGCCGAGGTTGACGACCCTCCGGCTTTGGAGAAAAAGCGTGTCCTGCGGCGGGCCAGCTCCAGCGAGCCGGTCCGTCCTGGCAGGATCGAGCAGCAGCAAGAAATCCAGGGGAGTCCGTGCACCTAACGAGGGTCGCGGCAGCAAAGAAGGTGGTGAAGGCCGCGGGAGGAAAGTGGCCGCCTCTTCTTCGTCCAAGCGCCCTCGGACTCTGATACGTCTCCATCGTATCTATAATTTTTTATTGTTCCATGCCAATATTATTCAACTTTCATATACTTTTGGCAACTTTTCATATTATTTTTGGGACTAACATATTGATCCAAAGGCCGAGTGCCGCCTGTTTGTTGCATGTTTTTGGTTTCGCAGAATATCCATATCAAACGGAATCCAAACGGGATAAAAACGAACGGAGAATGTTTTTGGAATGTTTGGAGAATTCCAGAAGAAAAATCCACGTGAGACTGTGCCCGAGGGAGGCACGAGGCAGGGGGCGCGCCCCTGACCCTCGTGGTCCACCCGTAAGGTGGTTGATGCCCTTTTTCGGCCGCAAGAAAGCTATTTTTTGGTAAAAAATCACGGCGAAGGTTTCAGTCCAATCGGAGTTACGGATATATATACGAAACGGTGAAAGGGCAGAGACCAGAACGCAGAAACAGAGAGAGACAGAGAGACAGATCCAATCTCGGAGGGGCTCTCACCCCTCCCACGCCATGGAGACCATGGACCAGAGGGGAAACCCTTCTCCCATCTAGGGAGAAGGTCAAGCAAGAAGAAGAAAGAGGGGGGCTCTCTCCCCCTCGCTTCCGGTGGCGCCGGAACACCGCCGTGGGCCATCATCATCACCGCGATCTTCACCAACACCTCCGCCATCTTCACCAACGTCTCCATCACCTTCCCCCCCTCTATCTACAGTGGTCCACTCTCCCGCAACCCGATGTACCCTCTACTTGAACATGGTGCTTTATGCTTCATATTATTATCCAATGATGTGTTGCCATACTATGATGTCTGAGTAGATTTTCATTGTCATGTCGGTGGTTGATGAATTGCTATGATTGATTTAATTTTCTTGTGGTTATGTTGCTGTCCTTTGGTGCCCATCATATGAGCGCGCGCGTGGATCACACCATAGGGTTAGTTGTATGTTGATAAGACTATGTATTGGAGGGCAAGAGTGACAGAAGCTTCAACCTAGCATAGAAATTGATGCATACGGGGTTGAAGGGGGACCATTATAACTTAATGCTATGGTTGGGTTTTACCTTAATGAACATTAGTAGTTGCAGATGCTTGCTAATAGTTCCAACCATAAGTGAATAGAATTCCAAGTCAGGGATGACATGCTAGCAGTGGCCTCTCCCACATAAAACTTGCTATCGGTCTAGTAAAGTAGTCAATTGCTTAGGGACAATTTCGCAACTCCTACCACAACTTCTCAACACTCGCTATACTAACTTTATTGTGTGTTTATCTTAACAGCCCCTACTTTTTATTTGCGTGCTCTCTATATTCTTGCAAGCCTATCCAACAACACCTACAAAGTACTTCTAGTTTTATACTTGTTCTAGGTAAAGAGAACGTCGAGCATGCGTAGAGTTGTATCGGTGGTCGATAGAACTTGAGGGAATATTTGTTCTACCTTTAGCTCCTCATTGGGTTCGACACTCTTACTTATTGAAAGAGGCTACAATTGACCCCCTATACTTGTGGGATATCAAGACCTTTTTCTGGCGCCGTTGCCGGGGAATAATAGCGTGGGGTGAATATTCTCGTGTGTGCTTGTTTGCTTTATCACTAAGTAATTTTTATTTGCTGTTCTTAGTTGTTCTTTATCTTTAGTTATGGATATGGAACACGAAATACCAAAAAATTAGGTGTACTTTCTACTCATGGAGATGGGGAACCTCCTAAAACCCTCGATGCTCGTTATGTGATAGATATTATGTACTACTTCAATAATCCTGAGAAAACCCCATTCAATCTGGTAATGGGAGACACGTTGGATCAGCGTGAATACTTTAGGGATTATCGCTTGACTCAAAAAGGGAAACTATTATGGGATCAAATTTATATGTTGAAGTGATATGCTAGGCAACTATGCTTGAGATATGATTATACTTGTTGCTCTAGGATGAAGTCTCCACACCTTCCCTTTTTATGAAAATTTAATGATAATGAAACCTTGTCTTCTTATGCTAGAGGTATATATGATTACTATGATGTGGAACAAATAGATGAATTTTTTGCTTTTATGGGTGCTTATGAAATTGAATGTACGTTCAAAGAGTTTGAAAATCTTTATGATGCTGTTTATAGACCTGAAAATTTATCTATCCTTAAATATTGCTATGAGAATTATGAATTCAATTCCGATATTGATGCATTTATGGAGAAAGTCTCCGCTATCCAAGAAGAGATTAATATTTTGCAGGAGTCTATGGAAGAAGAAATTGATGAAACTGTGAGCTCATTGGATGAAAAAGATGATGAGGAGAGCGAATAACAAAAGGAGGAAGAGCGGATTAGCTACCCGTGCCCACCTTCTAATGAGAGTAACTCTTCAACTCATACATTGTTTAATTTCCCTTCGTGCTTACCGAAGGATGAATTCTATGATGATTGTTATGATCCCGTTGATTTCTTGAAATATCCCTTTTTAATGATGCTTGTGGCAAAGATGCCAATATGAATTATGCTTATGGAGATGAACTTTTTATAGTTCCTTATGTTAAACATGAAATTGTTGCACCCACGCATGATAGTCCTATTATCTTTTCGAGTTCTCCCGATTATACTATATCGGAGAAGTTTGCACTTATTAAGGATTATATTGATGGGTTTCCTTTTACCGTTGCACATGATGATTTTGATAGATATAATATGCATGCGCTTGCTGCTCCTACTTGCAATTATTATGAGATAGGAACTATATCTCCACCTCTCTATGTTTCCAACATGGTAAAATTGCAAGAAACTGTTTATACTATGCATTGGCCTTTACTATGTGTACATGAATTGTTCTTTTATGACATGCCGATGCATAGGAAGAGACTTAGACTTTGTCATTGCTTGATATATGTGGCTTTGTCCTCACTACTAAATGCCAAATCATTGCTAATTAAAATTGGCTTTGATATACCTTGGGATCCGGGTGGATCCATTACTTGAGCACTATATGCCTAGCTTAATGGCTTTAAAGAAAGCGCTGCCAGGGAGACAACCCGAAAGTTTTAGAGAGTCATTTATTTCTTTTGTGTTCTTTTATAAAGTTTTGAAATAAAAATAATGTGCCAAGGTTTGCCTTTAGGATGTTTACAATGCTTGTTGGTTTGTACGGTGCAGGACAGAAACTTTGGCTGTAGTGCGCGATTTTTAATTTTTTACTGGAACGTCAAATAGTTCTGATTCTTTTTGCACTGTCTTTCTATACAAATTTCTTATGTTTCCTAATTTTGGTAGAATTTTTCAAGTATTATAAGTATGGTGAATGTTCAGATTACTACAGACTGTTTTGTTTTTGACAGATTCTGTTTTTGATGCATAGTTTGCTTGTTTTGATGAAACTATCGATTTATATCAGTGGATTAAGCCATGAAAAAGTTATACTACAGTAGACACAATGCAAAAACAAAATATGAATTGGTTTCTAATAGTACTTAGAGTAGTGATTTGCTTTATTATACTAACGGATCTTACCGAGTTTTCTGTTGAAGTTTTGTGTGGTTGAAGTGTTCGATGATCGAGGAGATTTCGATGTGAGAAGAAGGAAGAGAGGCAACAGCTCAAGCTTGGGGGTTCCCAAGGCACCCCAAGTAAATATTCAAGGAGACTCAAGCGTCTAAGCTTGGGGATGCCCCGGAAGGCATCCCCTCTTTCTTCAACAAGTATCGGTATGTTTTCGGATTCGTTTTGTTCATGCGATATGTGCAATCTTGGAGCGTCTTTTGCATTTAATTTTAATTTTTCTTTTATGCACCATGCTGGTATGAGATGGTCCTTGGTTGATTTATAGAATGCTCTTTGCACTTCACGTATATCTTCTGAGTATGGCTTTATAGAATGCTTCATGTGCTTCACTTATATCATTTGAAGTTTGGATTGCATGTTCCTCTTCACTTAGACAACCGCCATTTGTAGAATGCTCTTTTGCTTCACTTATATTTGTTAGAGCGTGGGCATATATTTTTTTAGAAAGAATTAAACTCTCTTGCTTCACTTATATCTATTTAGAGAGATGACAGGAACTGGTCATTCACATGGTTAGTCATAAAATCCTACATAAAACTTGTAGATCACTGAATATGATGTGTTTGATTCCTTGCAATAGTTTTGCGATATAAAGATGGTGATATTAGAGTCATGCTAGTGGGTAGTTGTGGATTGTAGAAATACTTCTGTTGAGGTTTGTGATTCCCGTAGCATGCACGTATGGTGAACCGTTATGTAACGAAGTCGGAGCATGATTTATTTATTGATTGTCTTCCTTATGAGTGGAGGTCGGGGACGAGCGATGGTCTTTTCCTACCAATCTATCCCCCTAGGGGCATGCATAGTAGTACTTTGCTTCGAGGGCTAATAAACTTTTGCAATAAGTATATGAGTTCTTTATGACTAATGTTGAGTCCATGGATTATACGCACTCTCACCCTTCCATCATTGCTAGCCTCTTGATGCACTGCATTGCCCTTTCTCACCTTGAGAGTTGGTGCAAACTTCACCGGTGCATCCAAACCCCGTGATACTATATGCTCTATCACACATAAGCCTCATTATATCTTCCTCAAAACAGCCACCGTACCTACCTATCATGGCATTCCCATAGCCATTCCGAGATATATTGCCATGCAACTTCCATCATCATCATATACATGACTTGAGCATTTATTGTCATATTGCTTTGCATGATCGTAAGATAGCTAGCATGATGTTTTCATGGCTTGTACGTTCTTTGATGTCACTGCTACGCTAGATCATTACACATCCCGGTACACCGCCGGAGGCATTCATATAGAGTCATACCTTTGTTCTAGTATCGAGTTGTAATATCGAGTTGTAAGTAAATAAAAGTGTGATGATCATCATTATTAGAGCATTGCCCCATCAAAAAAAAGAGAGAGGCCAAATAAGCCTAAATAAAAAAAGGGGGCCAAAGAAACCCGCAAAAAAAAGAGAAAAAGGGGCAATGTTACTATCCTTTTACCACACTTGTGCTTCAAAGTAGCACCATGTTCTTCATGATAGAGAGTCTCTTGAGTTATCACTTTCATATACTAGTGGGAATTTTCATTATAGAACTTGGATTGTATATTCCGATGATGGGCTTCCTCAAATGCCCGAGGTCTTCATGAGCAAGCAAGTTGAATGCACACCCACTTAGTTTCCAATTTGAGCTTTCATACACTTATAGCTCTAGTGCATCTGTTGCATGGCAATTCCTACTCCACACATTCACATCAATTTATGGGCATCTCCATAGCCCGTTGATTAGTCGCGTCGATGTGAGACTTTCTTCCTTTTTTGTCTTCTCCACATAACCCCCATCATATTATTCTATTCCACCCATAGTGCTATATCCATGGCTTGCGCTCATGTATTGCATGAGGGTTGAAAAAGCTGAAGCGCGTTAAAAAGTATAAACCAATTGCTCGGCTTGTCATCGGGGTTGTGCATGATGTGAATATTTTGTGTGGTGAAGATGGAGCATAGCCAGACTATATGATTTTGTAGGGATAACTTCCTTTGGCCATGTTATTTTGAAAAGACATGATTGCTTTATTAGTAGGCTTGAAGTATTATTATTTTGTGTCAAATGATAGACTATTGCTTTGAATCACTCGTGTCTTAATATTCATGCCAAGATTAGATACATGATCAAGATTATGCTAGGTAGCATTCCACATCAAAAATTATCTTTTTTATCATTTACCTACTCGAGGAAGAGCAGGAATTAAGCTTGGGGATGCTGATATGTCTCCGTCGTATCTATAATTTTTTATTGTTCCATGCCAATATTATTCAACTTTCATATACTTTTGGCAACTTTTTATATTATTTTTGGGACTAACATATTGATCCAGTGCCCAGTGGCAGTTCCTGTTTGTTGCATGTTTTTGGTTTTGCAGAATATCCATATCAAACGGAATCTAAACGGGATAAAAACGGACAGAGAATATTTTTGGAATATTTGGAGAATTCTGGAAGAAAAATCCATGCGAGACGGTGCCCAAGGGAGGCACGAGGCAGGGGGCGCGCCCCACCCCCCTGGGCGCGCCCCTGACCCTCGTGGTCCACCCATAAGGCGGTTGATGCCCTTCTTCGGCCGCAAGAAAGCTAATTTTTGGTAAAAAATCACGGTGAAGGTTTCAGTCCAATCGGAGTTACGGATCTCCATATATATACGAAACGGTGAAAGGGCATAGAACGCAGAAACAGAGAGAGACAGAGAGACAAATCCAATCTCGGAGGGGTTCTCGCCCCTCCCATGCCATGGATACCATGGACCAGAGGGGAAACCCTTCTCCCATCTAGGGAGAAGGGGTCAAGGAAGAAGAAGAAGGAGGGGGGCTCTCTCCCCCTCGCTTCCGGTGGCGCTGGAACGCCGCCGGGGGCCATCATCATCACCGCGATCTTCACCAACACCTCCGCCATCTTCACCAACATCTCCATCACCTTCCCCCCCTCTATCTACAGCGGTCCACTCTCCCGCAACCCGCTGTACCCTCTACTTGAACATGGTGCTTTATGCTTCATATTATTATCCAATGATGTGTTGCCATCCTATGATGTCTGAGTAGATTTTCGTTGTCCTATCGGTGGTTGATGAATTGCTATGATTGATTTAATTTGCTTGTGGTTATGTTGTTGTCCTTTGGTGCCCATCATATGAGCGCGCACGTGGATCACACCATAGGGTTAGTTGTATGTTGATAAGACTATGTATTGGAGGGCAAGAGTGACAGAAGCTTCAACCTAGCATAGAAATCGATGCATACAGGATTGAAGGGGTACCATTATAACTTAATGCTATGGTTGGGTTTTACCTTAATGAACATTAGTAGTTGCAGATGCTTGCTAATAGTTCCAACCATAAGTGAATAGAATTCCAAGTCAGGGATGACATGCTAGCAGTGGCCTCTCCCACATAAAACTTGCTATCGGTCTAGTAAAGTAGTCAACTGCTTAGGGACAATTTCGCAACTCCTACCACCACTTTTCCACACTCGCTATACTAACTTTATTGTTTCTTTATCTTAACAGCCCCTACTTTTTATTTGCATGCTCTTTATATTCTTGCAAGCCTATCCAACAACACCTACAAAGTACTTCTAGTTTTATACTTGTTCTAGGTAAAGCAAACGTCAAGCGTGCGTAGAGTTGTATCGGTGGTCGATAGAACTTGAGGGAGTATTTGTTCTACCTTTAGCTCCTCGTTGGGTTCGACACTCTTACTTATCGAAAGAGGCTGCAATTGATCCCCTATACTTGTGGGTTATCAGACTCCACCCGCTTCCCCTCCTCTCGCAGATGATGACACGGAGGTCGTCTTCGACTTCGGGTCCCTTAGCCCAAGGAGGAAGAGGAAGGCAACGGAAGAGGAAGCGGAGGATGAGTAAGTAACTTGTCTTTTGTCATCTCAGTCCCCTTAGCCCGTGCCGCTTTTCTTGACTCGTTTTCATCTTTGCAGGGACATGGAGACGCTGGCCCAGAGGGTGGCGAAGAGAGCCAGGGCCTCGTCGGGCGGCCGGCCCTCGGCGGGCACCTCGAGCACGCCGCTGGTGGTTGAGAGCAGCCCGGAGAGCAGCCCCCGCGTCAGCCCCCAGCGTAAGTCTATCACTCACTCCTTCATTGATGAACTTCGGGGGTGTACCTTTGATGCCGATCTTTGCCGGGTTTGCAGGAGAAGAACGGCAGCGGGAGGAGCCGCCGAGGGCTACCCCCAACATGCCGCCCCTCTCGACCACGCCGCCCCGGGGGTGTCCCTGGCAAGGGCATCCACCACTGAGCCCACGCCCATGGAGGAGGAGGAGACGAACTTGGGTGCCGGCGGCCCTACCCCGGCCACGAACGTTCGGGGAGGGCGCCACTTCTTCCCAGCCCGGTGCGAATAAGTTTGCTCACTTCCCATCCCTGTCCTTCCTTGTTTTTCTTGGGACTTGACATTGGCTCCGCCTCATTCCCTTTCCTGGTGCCAAGGCCCTTCCTCAGTGGACCAGGAGGACATCGACACCGTCATCGAGGATGTCGCCAGGGATGCTGAGGCTGAGGCCAGCAAGATCGCCGCCGAGTAGGCCGCCAAGACCACTGCTGAGGATGCCGCCAAGGGGCCCGACGAGGAGGCCGGCAAGGCCGCTGCCGAGGAGGCCGGCAAGGAGCCTGCCAGGAGGCCGGCAAGGCCACTACCAAGGAGGGGATGGTCGGTGATCAGCCCTCCTCCTCTGCTGCCTCCGGCTTGGGCAAGTACCTGAAGGTGGGCGACGATCTATTCGTCCACCTCCCAGGGACGGCGAGTACCAGGGCGCCCACCGAGGGGGAGATATTCGATGATGAGGTGCTCGCCACTGCCGGGATGGAGGTTGTTGACGAGCCGGGCACCGTTGGTGGCGGTTCCCAGGAGGAGGAGCTCCTTCGGGCCATGAACGCCACCTTCCAGAAGCTCCAGGTGCTTCACCGTGCCCGCCTGGACAAGGCCAAGTCCAGGATGGCGGCGGTGGGCAAGGCAGAGGCAGACCTCGAGGGGCGTGTCGTCGAGACGCAGGCTTGGTTTCGCCAAGCCCATGAGGAGCTGAAGGTCGCCCAGGACCTGCTGGCCGAGCGCAAGCTGGAGCTTGTCATGAAGCAGGACGACATCGAGAAAGATCAAGAGAGGGCGGCAGAACAGGCTGCCAAGGATGAGACCGCTCGACACCAGCACTAGGCCGAGCTGAACTCCCAGGAGGAGGATGTTGCCGCTCGCGAGGAGAAGCTTGCCGCGACACTCTGCGGCAAGGATGAGGAGGTCAAGAAGCTCGTCGTGCAGCGGACCCAGGAGCTGGGGCAGAAGCACAAGGAGGCGCTCAATTCTCAAGCTCTGGTCCATGCCGGCAAGGTGAAAGAGCTTGAGGTGGAACGAGATGGGATGAAGGAGCAGGCCATGAAGCTGGCTAAGGAGAAGGACACGCTCAACGGTGCTCTGGTGGAGGCACAGGGCGCAATCCTCGGCAAGGCTGAGGAGCTCTCCAAGGCCAACGACTCCATCAATGACCTCAAGCTAAAGCTGGAGGGTCTCGAGGGGACGCTCTCGAAGGTCAGGGCCCGGGAGGAGACCCTGGCCAAGAATCTGGAGAAGGAGAGGCAGCTGCGGAAGAACGACGCCGCCAACCACGCGGATTTTGTGAAGGGCGAAAACAGATCAGCCGCCTCGCCGACGTCGCTGGCAGGATCACCACGCAGCTGGCTACCATGGGGATGCCGGATGTGATGTACGCCCCAGAGCCGAATGCGAGTCCCAATGCCAAACTGACCCTGTTCTTCGAGGGTGTTCTTGGAGCCCTGGAGCAGTTCCGCTCCAACAGGGCGGCCTCTCTGGCCGATGAGGCCCGGAGGCTTTGCCGGGGTGCCATGACCAAGGTCATCACCGAGGTGGCATACTGGAACCCCAACCTCGACTTCGACACCGCGCTGGAGAGCTTGCCGGAGGGCGTGGACCTTGTGGCACTTGAGGAGTGTATCGAGCCCATCATCAGCCGCGTCGACGGAGTTCGGAGGATCGAGGGCCAGCGCCGGGACTAGGCACCCCGTTTCTTATCGCCGCTGCGAGTTCAAAACCAAGACAGTTTTATCTTAAGTTAGAACCACAGAGATTATTTGATGTAATATAACTCTGCAGTACCCTGAAACAATGCATGTTATTTTCCCGTTTAATCTCCCTTTGTATGTCCACCCTATGTTAATCAGGTAGGCTTGCCGGCGCATAAACCCAAGACGCGGCGCCTTGAGGACAGTTCCCCAATAGCCTGCCGGGTGTGCTTGCTGCCAGGCAAACCACCTTACTGTTCTTGACGCGGCCACTCGAACTATCGAGCGGACTCGAGGCAGAACGAGAACGTTGCCAATTGCAGAAGGCCACCCTGCCGCCCTCGATGCAGCCGCTCGAACTGTTGAGCGGACTCAAAACAGAGCAAGGGCGTTGCCAACAGTGGAAGGGCCCCATTGCGTGCAGGTTTTCTATACATATCTTCGGGGATGATAACCATATATATATATATATATATATATATATATATATTTGTGTGTGTGTGTAAAGGGATTGCTCAGAGTTTTGCATGACTAAGCTTTTCTGTCGTTGCGCAGGCGTTCACCGCATCTGTCGACGCCGCCGCTTGTTTGGTCGTCTTCTTCCTTGGAGTGACGACCACGATGAAGCCACTGCTCCAACCAAACCAGATTTCCACAACTGCGCGCCCCTACCTGGCACGCCAAAGATGTTGGTGGAAACGACACCTATGGAATCATTGGGATCCCTCCTACGGTTGGCGGGCGCGGGGTTGTGCAAAGAGCGGGTCTGGTAGTCAGCACAAAGATCGTTTACCTAGGTTCGGGCCGCAAGGATGCGCAATACCCTAGTCCTTCTTTGGTGTATATTTGAGTGTTCTTGAGCTTTTGAACTAGCTGTGGTGCGTGTATTGTCCAAAAGATCTGAATCCCTGTCCTGTACGCCTCGGGCCTCCTTTTATAGTTAAAAGGGGCTGCCACAGTGGCACACAGGAGGTGGAAAGGAATGAAGTGGCAAAGTTTATCCTCTGGCACTGTCGGACAAACGCATTTAATGCCCTGCCGACGTGCCCTCTTTGCTTTATCGGGGAAGGCGAGGAAGCTCGTCCCAGCTGTCGCCGCCTCGTCTGGCTCCGACGCGTGTTCGAGCTAATGAGGCATTGTAGTGCCACGTTGGCTGGCTGCGGGGCTGGCGCAGTGGCAGAGTCTTCACGAAGATCTGCATGCCACCACACAGGTGCTTGCCGAGTTGGCCTGGAGACCGTGCGTCGCCACGCAGGTGCCTGCCCAGCTGGTTGGGCTGGAAGTAGGATGGGAACGGTGGTGGAGTCTTGGTAGACGTGGGCCTGGCTATGGCCCCGCGAGCGTCCTCGGCAAGGGTCTTGCCAGGGCCCCAGCAAGGGTCTTGTCGTGGTATCGCGGTCGTCCCCGGCAAGGGTCTTGCCGGGGGTCTCGCAGATTTCCTCGGCTAGGATCCTGCCGAGGATCGTCATCTTATGGTCCTCGTCTGATCCTGTATGTTTATGATCTTCACAAAGATCTGCATGCCACCACGGAGGTGTCTCCCAGGCCTTGGTTCCAATCTGATTGTTGGTGTTGGAACCCATGGGCTCAAGGGTGGCAAGCCTCTGCTGGCGTTGGGCAAGTTGCCCCGGCAAGGCTCTTGTCGGGGCTGCGGAGGCCGCCCCGGCAAGGGTCTTGCCGGGGGAGTCCACCTCGCCCTCTTGTTCTTTGTGTTTCTGGTCTTGGCATTGTTTTGGTTGTCTTGTGGCTCTGCTTCTCCCTTCGCCACGCCAAGGGTGGCCAGCGGCGTGGGGCTGCAACTGTCTGCGCACAAGTAAAGGGGTGCAAAAAGGGACCCCTACTTTTGTACACCGACACCAGTTTTTATGCATTAGTTTCAACCCTCAAACATTGCATGAGTAGGATTGATAACATGCGGGTATTGAGAAGTAGTACTTGAGGTAGTACCTATTGCCCTTTTTATTCAAACCCTGGGAGTTACTTCTACGTTATGCTTATATTGCTATGCTATGCTCGTAGACGTGGATTGGTTCGAGTGATTCATGACAGTTGTGAGTATTATTATGAACTAAGGGTTTATTTAAGGTGGCTACTTTAACACACATCTAGGTGGATTGTTTGTGGGCAACTTGGGAATCCAGTGTTGTCCAAGGAGATCCCGGGGAATCCGTGTGATCATCCTATGGTTCGCCACCCAGGCTCAAAGAGATCATAAGAGTTTTCATGCTAGAAACTTCTGTGTGCAGCCACAAGCCATTATGGGCATTGGCATAGTTGAGTATGTTGTGTGACCTCTTTCAGTGGTAAACTAGCAGATGTAGGGGATGTAGGTGGTATGGTTTACCCGTCGAAAGAGTTAATGCTTCTGAAAGACTGTGTCTCGGTCATCCGTTTCTCAAACATCATGTAGTGCGAGAAATCCAACGGAGGAGATCGAGTCTTGTGGGGAAAAGTGCGCAAACCTCTGCAGAGTGTACAGACTAATCATGGTTAGCCATGTCCCCCGTTATGGACATCTTGATTATCTGGTTTTTGAATTCTTATTATGATCTCATCACTCTTAATTAATTTGTTGGGTTATTGATTATTAATTTGGGGTTGACACGGGGTTTCCATTCTCAATGTTTTCATCAAACTTTGTAGATAAATAAAATTTATTCCTTTGTAGTAGGGGAAAATTGGCTTTTCGCAAAACAAGATAACCATAGAGCCTCCACCAACCATATATGCATGTAGTGATAGCATTTACCTTGTTCATTGCACTACAGTGTTATTTTGCCAGCATATTCCATGTGCTGACCCGTTTCGGGCTGCAACGTATTATGTTGCAGACTTTTTAGACGAAGAGTAAGGTGCGCTAGGTCGTTGTCATGCACTCAGCTATGCCGTTGGAGTTGATGGACTCATATACCTTTGATGCTTCTGCAGTTATCTTATTTAGATGGCCTTAAGCCATATTATTGTAATAAGTTCTCTTTTGAGACATTCGATGTAATAAGTGTGTGATTGCACTCTGTTATAAATCCTTCAAGTACTGTGTGTGTCAGCATTACCGATCCATGGATGACACTTACGCACAGAGATTTGACTGTTTGAGGTCGGATCGCTACACTTTCCCTCCGTAACACCATTTCGTCTTTAAAAACATAATGAAAAAAATCAGGTATACCACAAACAGTTTACTAGGAAGAATCGTGTGGGATGCGATATAAAATATCTTGGCGCACCGTCTTGTCTGGCTTACGCGGGAAGCTTCTGCGTCTCTGATCCACCGCCCGCTTGAACCACACTTGCGTGCGGTTCTCATGACACCGAGCGAAAGTTTTTTGCCACTGCGGAAATATCTATCTCCCCACCCCCTCCCTCCTACCAAAAGCCATATTTCCACTATTCCTCCTTGCTTTCCAAGTTCAAACCTTCACTGCTGCTTACTGGCAGCTCAGCCTCCTCACCGGCGACCCTTCTTCTTGCAGCGCCGCCTCCTCGCTGGCTACCCTTCTTCTTGCAGCGACGCCTCCTCGCCAGCGACCCTTCTTCTTGCAGCACTGCCTCCTCGCCGGCAACCCTTCTTCTTGCTACACGGCCTCCTTGCCGCTAACCCTTCTTCTAGCTGCGCGGCCTCGTCGATATGGTCAGGTAATCCACACCCCACCACACCATCCTCCTCCTTTCCCGTCCCACATGCCCCGACCGATGGAGCGACACCTTCCACCGAAATCACTACCCCTCTACTCCAGTTAAGCACCGCCCACAGCCATTTTGCACGTAGTATAACATGGAGCTCAGTAGCATGCGGTCGCACGCGTGAACGAGGTCGCTGTGGATGCCATGCGTGTCGACTGCCAAATCTTGGAGGAGCACCTCGTCTTCGAGGCCACCATCGACACTGCCACGCGGTTTTCTACTTTAAAATACAGTTCGTGATGTTTTCTTGAGGCCACCGCCAGTGCCTTCTAGTGATTTGTCCTCTGTAATGTTAATATGCAATCTGATGTTCAGTTAACAGTTTGGTCCTCTAAAATTTAATGTTCAGTTAACACCTTGGTCCAACAATTGCTACATTTCATAGTACTATTCTCAAGCATTCTTTGTTTCGTTAACTGTCTTATCTTCTCATACATGTTTCTATTCTGCAATGTCGTGCTCAGTTAACTATTTTGGTTCATTTGGTCTGCTGTCCATTCAACTGTTTGGTTCAGTTCTGCAATTTGATTTTCATTTGCTGTGGGTACAATTTTGTATTGTTATGCATGTGACACCAATCGGATTTGGCTGTACTCAATACATATTCTACTGATAGTATGGCAACTCTCAGTTAACCACTACTGGAATCAGCTACTTTGCCATCTGCCAGATCTTTGCCGTCCGCTAGTGGACGGCAAAGAAGCTCTTTGCCATCAGCCACCGAAAAGTCGACGGCAAAGAAATGGCAGACGACAAAGAAGCTCTTTGCCATGCGCCATTTCTTTGCCGTCCGCCAGCTGACGGCAAAGAATCTTTGTCGTCCGCCAGCTGACTGCAAAGAGAGAGGTGGCCCCCACCCACCCGCCCGTTTAAAAAAAACTTAACGCCCCACCTCTTTGTCGTCCGCTAGCGGACGGCAAAGGGGGGCGGACGGCAAAGATTTAACTCATCTAACGGCGGCCGCGCCCCACCCGCCCCTCTCTCTCTGTTTCTCTCCCTCTTCACAGCGCCGCCGCTTCACCACTCTCCACCGCCTGTCGCCCCACCACTCTCCGCCGCCCGTCGTCCCACCCGCCGCCCACCGGCCCCGCCCGGTGCCACCGTCTGCCCCACCGCCTGCCGCCTCGGCGCCACGCCCCCATCGCCCCGGCTCTACCGCCTCCCCGCGCCCAACCACCGGCGCCCACTGCCCCATCGCCCGCCGCCTTGCCGTCTCGGCGCCTTGCTGCCACAGCGCCCAGTTCCCACCGCCTGCCCCAGCCTGTCGCCATCGCCTGGCCCGCCGCCTCAGCTCTGCCCCCTCCTCCACCGCCATCTCCTCCACCGGCCCTGCCCCAGGTGAGCTCTACCTCCTCTTTTTTCTGTTTTTTTAGTTTCAGGTTTATGTTTAATTTAGATTTAGTTTTAGTTTTAGTTTTAGGTTTAGTTTTAGGTTTAGTTTTAGTTTAGTTTTAGGTTTAGATTTAGTTTTTTTCCTTTTTTTCTGTTTTTTTAGTTTTAGGTTTATGTGTAGTTTAGATTTAGTTTTAGTTTTAGTTTTAGATTTAGGTTTAGGTTTAGTTTTAGGTTTAGGTTTAGGTTTAGGAAAGAATAAGAAAAAAAAAGAGGAGATGAGGAGAAGAAGAAGAGGAAAAAGGAAAGGAAGAAGAAGAAGAGGAGGAGGAGAAGAAAAAAGAAGAAGAGGAAGAAGAAGAAGAAAAAAGAGGAGAGGAGGAGAAGAAGAAGAGGAAAAAGGAAAGGAGGAAGAAGAAGAAGAAGAAGAAGAAGGAAAAAGGAAGAAAAGGAAGAAAAGGAAGAAGAGGAACAAGAAGAAACGGAAAAAAGAGGGAAAAACCCGACCCGACACGGCACCCGATTCCACCCAAGACCCGACACGACACCCCGACCCCGACACCCCGACACCCAGACCCCACCCCAACACCCCGACCTGAGCCTGACCTGATCGACACCCCCGATCAAGGACACCGACACGGCACCCCGACCCCGATCTGACTCCCCCGACCCCGAGACCGACCCCGACCCCGACACCCCGACCCCGAGCCTGACCCGACACCCCGACCCCGAGCCTGACCTGACCCGACACCCCCACCTCGACAACCGACCCCCTGACCCTGACCCCCCGACCCCGAGACCCCGACCCCGACCCCGACACCCTGACCCCGACCCCGACCCCGACCTCGACCCCGACACCCCGACCGCGACACCGACACAGCACCCCGACCCTGACTTAGCTTCTCTAGTGTTTTGCTTAACAAATGCATAAAGACCTAGACTTAGCTTTATTTCCTCCAATATGCTTACCATAATGACCTAGAGTTAGCTTCTTTTCCTCAAAAATGACTTAATATGCTTACTGACCTCATAAACCATCCATTCTACCTAAGTTAGCTCTAAAACGATATGTACTTAGGTTACTTATGTCAAAAATAGCATAATTAGCTTAGTTAGCTCATAAACGATCCATTTTACCTAAGTTAGCTTTAAAATGACTCATTTTACCTTATTTAGCTTACAAGTGATCCAATTTATCCAAGTTAGCTCTAAAATGACCCATTTTACGTAGATTAGCTCCTAAACGATCCATTTTACCTACGTTAGCTTTAAAATGGCCCATTTCACCTAGGTTAGCTCCAAAATGACCCATTTCACCTAGGTTAGCTCCAAAATGACCCATTTCACCTAGATTTGCTCCTAAACGATCCATTTCACCTAAGTTAGCTAAAAACGATCCATTTCACCTAAATTAGCTCTTAAATGATCCATTTCACCTAAGTTAGCTCAAAAACGATCCATTTCACCTTAGTTAGCTCAAAAACGTGGCATTTTACCTTAGTTAGGTCATAAACGACCCATTTCAACTAAGTTAGCTCATAAAAGCTCATAAATGATCCATTTCACCTAAGTTAGCTCAAAAACGATCCATTTCACCTTAGTTAGCTCAAAAACGTGGCATTTCACCTTAGTTAGGTCATAAACGACTCATTTCAACTAAGTTAGCTCATAAAAGCTCATAAATGATCCATTTCACGTCAGTTAGCTCAAAATCGATCCATTTCACCTTAGTTAGCTCAAAAACGTGGCATTTCACCTTAGTTAGGTCATAAACGACTCATTTCAACTAAGTTAGCTCATAAAAGCTCATAAATGATCCATTTCACCTAAGTTAGCTAAAAACGATCCATTTCACCTTAGTTAGCTAAAAAAAACGTGGCATTTCACCTTAGCTAGGTCATAAACGACCCATTTCAACTAAGTTAGCTCATAAAAGCTCATAAATGATCCATTTAACCTAAATTAGCTCAAAAAACGATCCATTTCACCTTACTTAGCTCAAAAACATGGCATTTCACCTTAGTTAGCTCATAAACGACCTGTTTCAACTAAGTTAGCTCATAAAAGCTCATAAATGATCCATTTCACCTAAGTTAGCTCAAAAACGATCCATTTCACCTTACTTAGCTCAAAAACGTGGCATTTCACCTTAGTTAGCTCATTAACGACCCATTTCAACTAAGTTAGCTCATAAAAGCTCATAAATGATCCATTTCACCTAAGTTAGCTCAAAAACGATCCATTTCACCTTACTTAGCTCAAAAACGTGGCATTTCACCGTAGTTAGCTCATAAACGACCCGTTTCAACTAAGTTAGCTCGTAAAAGCTCATAAATGATCCATTTCACCTAAGTTAGCTCAAAAACGATCCATTTCACCTTACCTAGCTCAAAAACGATGCCCTTCACCTTAGTTAGCTCATAAACGACCCATTTCAACTAAGTTAGCTCATAAATGATCCATTTCAACTAAGTTAGCTCATAAACAACCCATTTCAACTTAGTTAGCTCATATATGATCCATTTCACCTAAGTTAGCTCATAAATGACATATACTTCTTGTTCTAGTCTTCTTCTTGTTCTAGTCACCTATTTCTAACTTTCTTATTTACCATTTTGCAGATTTCATTCACTTCATGGAAGCTAGCTTGCTATGATGGAGTGCTTGCTTTTCCTTTGATGAAACTTTGCATTGTATCTAGCTTGCTATGATGGAACTTGCTATCTTGATGAAACTTTGCATTGTAATATGTATATGGATGGAACAATGTGTATGGATGGAACTTGCTTATGTATGAACAATGTGTATGGATGAAACCGATGTGATATGTGATATGAAACTTATGTCTTTGGATATGTGATATGGAAATATATCTATATATGTCATATATATTTGCTGTGAAAATTGTTGGATTAAAAAATGTAAAAGAGAGACAATATCAGGCTCTTTGCAAATGCGCCACCGGCAAAGGTATATTTGCCATCAAGAATGGACGGCAAAGAGGACACGTGGCGTAATCAAGCTTCTCGAGGTGACCAATTTGGTCGGGCTTTGCCTGATGGTCGACAAAGGCTTTGCCGTCCGCAGCGGACGGCAAAGGCCTGCCATTAACCACCTAACGGAGTAGCAGCGCATTTATTGCCGTCTGCATTCTTTGCCGTTCGCTGCTGATGGCAAAGAGCCCTTTGCCGTCAGCCGCCCGAAGCAGACGGCAACGTAGCTCTTAGCCGTCCCGTACTTTGCCGTCCCCTTTTGCCGTCCGTGGCGGACGGCAAAGACCTTTGTCGTCCACCATCCATGCCTTTGCCGTCCGCCGTGGCAGATGGAGAAGTAGTTGATTCCTGTAGTGAACCTGATCAAGATCTTCCTTATGTGTGTTGCAGGGAAACAATGGGAGACACTGCGGTTTACCATCGAGGTTTGTTCAAGCAGGGTCCTTTGGCTAATAGCATATTATTGTGCAATTGCAGGAATCATTCTAATATTTAGGTTTCTTACAATTTGGTCGTGCACATGTAGGTCCTACTGTCAGAGGCTTAGACCCATTGTTCGACCCATTTTGCATATGGGAAAATGAGATGTCCATGAATATCAGTCAAGTCAAGAAACTCAGAAAGATTATTAGGATGAAGAAACTTGCGACGAATAACAACAAGATCTTTGTTTGCACAATGAAGAAGACATCAGTCAACTATAGGATGGTACCAACTCTTTTACCTTGTTTTTACCCCTTGCGCCATTTCAAAATTTACAACAGCGATTTATGCATAGCTTTTTAGTACTTTTTAAAGCAGTTCACCGATGATTACCTCTCAAACCACCTGCATGGTCAAGAGGCGAGGAAGGTATTCATTCAACACCCACGGTACAATATTGAAGTCTTGCTGAAGAGGACGAAGGTTGGGCGGGCAATTATCCATAGCCACTGGCCTAAATGCAAGGACATTCAATATCACTGAAGGTTCAATATTTGCCTTCCGCTTCTGCAGTTTCCCAGATGAGATTCATTTGTCTATTTACCGTGTATGATGCTACTTTCCAAAGGTTTTTGATGTTGCATGTGAAACTTGGTGCTATTGTGTAATGGCATACTGAGTGCCGAAGCTATCTGATGTAATTCGATTATGAAATCCTGGTTGCTTTTATACAGATATGAAATATCTGGCATGTTTTATAAGACATATCAGTTTGATTAGTACATGGATTATCAATAATAGGCTAATTACCCTGCTTATTGGGGTTTTCTATTGCAAACAGTTACTCAGACAGCACCGTGGGCGCTGAACTCAAACAACCCGCACGGTTTCTAGAAAGTAGGTGTGTTCGATCAACTAACAATCACACACGGCTCCCGGCAGCGAACTGTTTGCGTTAGGCCACCTTGCACAAACGTTTCCACACAAAGAACTGTGTGGGATGTACATACCTATAGAAATGATTTTCTTGGATTCACCGCGTGAGATGTACATACCTACGGAAATGATTTTTGGGATTCACCGTGTGGGATGTACATACCTACGGAAATGATTTCTGGGATTCATCGTGTGGGATGTACATACCTACAGAAATGATTTCTGGGATTCACCGTGTAGGATGGACATACCTACGGAAATGATTGGGTTTCGATGCCTCACCCGATTGCACATGGTCCCATCCTGGGTCCAAGGAGGGCCTATCCTCGACGATTTCTGGGTCGTGTGGGAAGGACCTCCCTATCGTCCACACTCACTTGGCGACGATTCCAAATGTCGTTGCGTAAAGGGGTTAAAAACCGTTTGTTTAGCATGTCGCTGTACCAGTGCTGGTTCATCTCATCTCCCACGCGTGTCTCATCGATGTAGATCATTGTTTCATACTTTTTGATCCACTCACATCTATTCAACGTGGCAATTAAAACATGCTGGCAATTAAAGCGCCATGTCGATCGATCAACGCGGCTCATTTGAACATAAGCACGGCCGGTGCCACTTCCCGTCCCTTCCCCTTTCCCTATTTAAACCACCACCCCTCCACCTATTCTCCACACATCCATTTGTGCCGCCCCCTTCTCTTCTTCACCCAAACCCAGAGCATTCTCAAAGCGAGGCGAGGATGCAGTACAACGGCCCCACCTTCCAGCTCCCACTGACCATGCCGGAGAGACGGTATCCGGTCGGCATCGTCGTGGAGAGGATGCTCCGCGTGTGTGCGTTCTCATGCTGGAGGGGTGCAAGGGGATTTGCCCAGTGGTTCCTTGGTGCGGGCTTCGCCCACCTCCCGGCGGGCTTGCCGATGATGTTCCGACTAGAGGAAGTGTGTCCAAACTCCAGGACCCCGCCGATAGGGCTCACCGTCACCTTCACCAACAGATTTGATGCGTACTACCTCCTCGGCAAGGTGTTTTGGTGTGGATGTGAATTCATCGCATTCACAACCCACAACATCTTCACAAACTTCGACTACATCTTCCCCACTCGCGAAGGTATGCACAGCCTCCCCTACTACATCGGCGAGGACGACATGGAGAGGAGGAGCAGTGAAGAGGAGGCGCAGTGAAGATGGTGGTGAAGGCCCAGTCTTGTGAGCTTGTCTTGCCCTAGGGTGTTAGGGCTTTTTATCTTTTATATATTTCTATCTTCATTATGTCATTGGTTGTACCGTGAACTTGTTATCTATGTCGTGTTATCCCCTAAGAACTATGTTATGCTTGCTACCCTTATTTGATATGTCGTTGGTTATCTGCGTTTTGCTTGCTATTTCTATCTTATTTGACGTGAGATATCGCTAGATGGATATGGTGCCATACGCGAGCCCTTCTGCTAAATAAATCAATGAAAGGGTATCGCTCAATGAAAACCAGCAAGTTTTGGGGTTAGCCTTGTAAAAATGGTTGGAGGGTAGCCCATTCGTCTTGTTATATTCATGGTCTATACTTGTGTAGGTCAAGTTTAAATGGCCCATTTAGATTAGGGTCAAGTTTTCGCACACGCGGATAATGGACTAGTTGAAGTGTCAAAACGGAAACTAAAGCTAGAAAAATGAGCCATGTTGATGTTGTAAAGAAGGAGAAGAAAAGCTAATTTTTTTGAATTGTTGGTGGCCCTATTCCGTATATTGTATGAACAAAAACAAGCTTATTTTTGAATAGTTTGCGGCCTATGCTATGGTTTAGGGCACCCTATGTTTTATGTAAGAAGTATGCTATGGTTGCTACTTTCTATGTTATGGATGTATGCTTGCTACGTGAGATATCGATAGATGGATATGGTGCCGTAGCCGAGCCCTAGACATGCTCTCTAGATGGATATGGTGTCTAATGGTGCCACGGACTTTATTTTAGACGTGGTTTCAGATGCATATCATGATCTACATAATTAAGTCTGAAATGCTCTTAATAACAAAAACAAAAACAAAAAATCGTGTATACAATATTTTTGTTGCAACAAAAACATGTTTATAATACCCGCATGTCAAAAAATCAAAGTGTTGTGTCGTAGGCTATATACAGAAGGAAAATTCCATGATATGTACAAATAAATTTGACATGGGAAAGTCCAACAATAAAAGGATTTACCATGGAAATAATCAAGGAAAAAACAGAGCCAATGCGTGCACTATTTTCTAGGCCTCTTTTATCTTTGTGGGCCTTCGACACTCAATGCAATGAGACAACCCAACCAGAGCTTAGGTTCAATTTGGGCCCTAGAAATACGTTTTTTCTGCAATCGGTTTTGTCTGACGAAACTAAAGAAACTGAAAGTGTACAAAACTGACGAAACTGACATGATCCACAAATTAAGCAACACAGAGCATAGAGCACATGATCCACAAATTAAGCAAGACAGAGCATAGAGCACATGATACACAAATTTAAGCAAATCGTAGAGCACATGATCCACAAATTTAACCAAATCCTAGAGCACATGACACCACACTACTAACATCTCTAACGAGTGATGACCACCAATAAGCAAATCCTAGAGCAACTACACAAAAATAAAGGTATAAAATCCTAAAGCTATCAGATTCGCCTGCTTGTTCAATTGAATCATCTGCTTCAAGTTCTTGTTCATCTTCTTTATTTCCCCTTCGATCCACATCCCCAAGCTGTCAGAGCAGCACTTTCAGAGACCAAATTCGTTGGTGCTCACGGCAGATTGAGCTCCAGGGTTGGGGCCCCATTGAATTGAATCCGCTTAACATAGCCATCCAGCCATTCAAAATGTGTGCATTTCTTCACGATTTGAAACGAAAACATGAACCCTAAATCCCAGATCAAAAAAGAACTAAAAGCAAATAGAAAAAGAAATAAGAGAAAAATCATGAGATCTAACCTGCCCCTCTGGCTTGCTCTCGCATTTCACGAACTCGCGCCCATAGTTGCCATTCTTGACCTCCTTCGAAGTCAACTGTATCAGTGGCGAGCTGCGTGGGCAGTCAGGACATCGCTCCATGGGAAGTGGACCATACTGGGTCCATGAGGGGTGGGAGGCTGAAGTGGAGCTCGACATATCGCCCAAAGTCGCTGGAGAAGAAGAAGCAGAGGAGGAGTGGCTCCTCTCGTCGCTGCAGAATAAGCACCAGAAGGAAGGGGAGGCACAACCAACAAGTCTCGTGGATCGCCTCTCGTGGATCGCCCCATGATCCAACGACGCGGAGCCGTCCATGTGATCCAACGGCGCGGAGCCTGCACGCAGCCTTCCCTCGGAATTCCTTCTAGAAGACCACATCTGAGGGTTGTCGCTTGGTGCTAGGGTATGATCGGACGGCTGACATTCGGAGCTAGGGTTAGGCAAAACCCCGCGGGATTTAGAGGGGTTTTGAGCTGGTCAACGGGGTTTCAAAGGCTTTGACCGAGCATAACTAATTTAAAAAAGTCAAAAAAATATGAACCTTCGCCGTTCGTCGTTTTATAGGACACACTAACGAGGAAAAATACTAAACTTGGTATATGTGCATTTAGAGGAAAAAAACCTAGCTAGCACGATCGAGGTCAAATGAGCACCATTAATTAAAAAATCAAAAAAATATAAAACCTATGCACAATGTTGTCTTGTGTGACATGTTACCAACCAAAAATCATAAACTTTCTCTATGGACATTTTCATGAAAAAACCTTCACACATATGAGCTATCACATACAACGTTTCATAGAGACCAATGAGAGGAGGTAGGGTTTCCCTTCGGTTTTTGAGAATTAAAAAAAATCAAAAAAATCACCAAAGCTTGATTTCAAAGTGAATAAGAAGGATCTGAACTTAGTTTTCCATTTTCATATGGTAAATGTGTTTTTAATGGTTTTTCTATTGAAGTATATTTTTTCAAAAAATGTAAAAATAGAAATATTAATTCAATAAATAGTGCTTCTTTGAATCTACACTATATAGATTGAATTGGTGTTAATAAAAAATATTTGGCTCATTTGGAGTAGGTCCAAAAAAACTTGATTACAAATGGGGTTGTTTACCCTAGCTTGGGGGCTCATTTGGAGCACATTTCTCATGACTACAAGTTTTACCACGCAAAAGAGATCGGATTGATCACCTAACGTTTATAATAGTTCAGCAAACTGTGCAACCCACACCACAGGGGAATGGACTTCAAGTGTTGGTTCAAATTTAAAGTTTGCATAAAATTCAAAATTTGCCTCAGTAGTTCAAATTCGAAGTTTACAAACAGAATTATTACACCTTACAAGTTTTCATAGTAGTTCAAATTGATTTACGTAATCCTTATTTCAAATCCTTAAGGCTCAAAGTTTGTGACTTGCATTCAAGTTCAAATTCAAATCTTTGTCTTGCTCCTTGTGTTCCAGGATGGGTTAACCGTCTTGCTTATGGATTCCCTGGCTGGGATATTTTGTGCTTTTGAAAGCTTTGTCCTGTTGCTTCTGATCTTCACTTCTGGTGGTGGCGGTTTTGTTGAGCTTTGACTGATCGAGCAAGTGATGACCAGTTCACGGTCATTTGTGGGTTCACTAATCTTTAAAGGAACTTCAGACAAAATAACTTCCTCCTCTCTTATAGCTTCAAAACCTTCATAAGCCATGGTTTCAAATTCCGCATCAGATGATGGTTCAACCGAAGTTTCTTCCTCTCTAGGTCTTTTCTGTCTTGTGCCTCTAATTATCCTAGAGCTGGGTCAAACAGAAATAAGCTTAGCCATCGATAAAAAAGAGAACAAATGCAAAAAATGGAAACATTGCACACATACCAAGCTGCTACTTCAGTTGCTTCATTCTCTAAACTTGATACATTCTCCTCTGCTGCTGCATTCTCTTCTAAACATGTTGCATTCTCCTCTGCTGCTGCATTCTCCTCTGCATTTGCTGCTGCCCATTGTTCCTCTTCTCCAAATGATGCATCAATTGGGTTGGTACAACGCCTAGTAATATGCCCTAGGATACCACATCTTTTGCACTTACGTTGTTTTTTTACGCGACCCTCTTCACCAACTCTTATCATGTTTTTCCTTGGTCTTCCTGGTGGTCTAGTCAGTACAGGAGAATGGAGTTTGAACCCTGGGTCTACTATGTTCCATTGGTCTTTTTCCAAGAGTTCAAGCACTTTTTCAGCATAAGCAGCCCTAAATTTGACAACAGAGAAATATTCAGAGCAATACTGATGAACTTCACCATCTTCACCTCTAATAATAGTCATGAGATGTAGGGCATGTATGCACGGCTTCCCGCGGATCTGCCATTGCCTACAGCTGCATTCATTGGTTGCAAGGTTCACTGGATATCTCCATTCCCTATTTTTACTGTCGGTGTATGTCACCTCAGCCTCGTATGTCGATGGTCGAATGCATTTCATCCTTAGTCCTCTTGCCTTGGCATACAATGCCTTAATCATAGATGGGAGCATAAGATGGCCAACATATTGTGTTTCTGCAATTCTTTTACGAAGAGCCATCTTTACCATGATCATCTGCCTGATCTTATCAAATGCTTGCCAAAACAAAAGCCCTTTCATTGACTTGAACTTTGCATTGAAACACTCAGCGAGGTTATTGGTCACATAGTCTACTTTGCAGTTTTCATTGAATTTGCTTCTTGACCACAGCTTTCCATGATGTTCATCCATGTACTCCTTCACCAAAGGATTATGAGCATACAACACTCTCAAATGGTGCTCATGCTTCCTCAAGCTGCATGTGTATGATGCTGGCCATAGATTCTCATCATAAACTTTGCCTTTGAATTTATTTTTAAAATCTATGCTAGGTGTCGCATACATTCCCTATGTTCCACTCCAGGGAATACAATTTCTACTGCAGTTTCTAAACCCTTGCAAGCATCTGTGTGTATAACTAAACCTGAGGGTGTACCTATAATGTTGCGCAACTGCTGCAGAAACCAGACCCAACTCTCCTCACACTCTACCTCCAACACACCAAATGCAACTGGGAATAGCCAGTTGTGTCCATCAACTGCAGAAGTTGCTGCTAGCTGGCCTCTCCATCTTCCATTCAAAGCAGTTGCATCGACAGCCAAATAGGGCCTACAGCCATTTAGAAACCCCTGCCAGCAAGCCTTGAAACAAAAAAAAACCTCCTGAAGCACTCCTTCTCCAGTGCCTTCCCTTTTAATTTGTACTTAACTTTATGCTTGTGAATCTCTACAACACTCCCTGGACTAGCCGTCTCCACTTCAGCTTTGAAAGTGTAAAGCAACTGAAAACTCTCATTCCATGGACCATTAATCCTATCAAGAGCCCTTTCCTTAGCATAGAAAATCCTCATGTACTGTATATTAATCTTGTACTTCTTAAATAGCTTCCCATGGAGTGTTGTTGGACCAATTGTTGGTGTTTCCCTCACCCAATCCAAGATTGCATCTGCCACCCACCTAGTCTTTGCAAGCTTAGATTTGTCCTTTCCCCCTCCCCCACCAGGTGGGCAAGTGTGCCCGTGTGTGTTGCTTTTTATCTGAAACAAAATGAAAAATGATATCAAATACAATTAAGAAACAATACACATAATCTGAATATGGAATGGATGAATAATCTGATAAAAAGATTCAGTTGTAATACCTGAATCAATTTTCTCTTTAGCATAGTGGATGCATGCAACCTCCACCTACACCTATCATAAGGGCAATGAACAGTGAAACTTCCTGACTCACTCCTATCAACCTCATAAGAGTTTTCAGTGAGAATGCAATATGTAGTCACTGCATTATGACCGTCCACCATCGATTCGAATACGGTTCCGGGAGTAAGGTTGGGATTCTCCCTGTTCCACTCAATTGTTGGCATGTCCTCACCATCATATTCTTGTAAAACTAAGGAGTCGATGTTCTCCTCCCTCTCTTCGTCGTCAGTGTCATCAACTCTAGCATGGCTGCTAGGCTCCTCTGGATATTCATCTTTCACTGCCTGTTGACTGACTCTATCTACCAGTTCAGGGAATAGAATCTCATCCTCATCATCATGTTCAGGCACTTCCTCGTCAGGCTCTGCATCTACTTCTACATCAGGTGCAGAAGTAAGAGGAGAAGTGGCAGAATTAGCGGCAACCGACATGTTGTGGCTTTCAGAACCACTAGGTTTACTTGGTCTCGACCTACAAGGAGTGCGAGGACGCTCGCTATTAGCAGAGATAGATGATGTCTAAACACCCTTCGGGATACTTTGTTTGCGTGCCTGAAGCACACCGATATGGATTTTACCAAAACGGTCGTCAGCATTCTGTTGACACCAGATTTTGGCACGGTCAGGAACTTTATTAATATGGCCTCAAATGGAGAAGTGATCTACATAAAAAAGTTTCATATTATCGATACGAACATCTTTGAAGTTTGGGTCATCGCCATCTGATCTCATCTCAAAGGCCGAAGTTGTATTCGAAATACTGAAATTTTGTATTCAGAACACTATTCGGCTCATTATGCCCCCAAGACTGCCCCAGATGGAAACATGTTCTACACGAATTATCTTCGTCTCGTCGATACGATTGATTTAGATATAAAGATCGTCCCAGTCCGAGGTCGTATGCAAAAGTTAGAGCCCGCACAGCGCGACCCTCCAGTGGGCAAAATATGACGCCCAGAACCAGACACATGTGTGGGTATGTCTGATGAGCTGCGTGAATATTTAGCTGTTTTGCGCGAGTAATTTGGACCTGAAGATGACCTCGTAACAAAAAACGATCAACATGAAAGTTGTTCGCCTCGTCGAAACGGTCAAGATTTCTTTTGGGCTCATTTTCATCCGAGGTTGTTTACCACCACAAAAAAGACCCGCAAGGTGCAGCCAGTTTAAACCGAACAGTTTTGGAAAGTTCGGACAAAACCAATCCGAATTTGACTAAAGTTTTGGACGTGAATCCAAACCTTTTCCTTGCACGGGAAGTCCAGCTGCCTCTTATATACCCAAGGGGTGACGGCCGATTGAACAACAACACGCAATCACAAAACACATCTACTTTTTACCCTAGTTTTACATCCCTCCCTTGTTCTTTCTCTCTCGTTCTTCGTTCGTTCTTCGTGTTGAAGGGCAGCGATCCTCGAGGCTCTAGGGGCGGGCGAACCGACCTAGGGCAGCCCATAGCCGCCGCACGTCCAGACGGGGTCCCTCCCGGGCGCGTGGGGTTTCGGGTCCTGAAAAGCACCCGCCGGATTGCTTGCGTACCGCGCTTCCGGACGGGTCTCCTTCGACGTGAGCTGCGGTGCATCACCCCAGGCGTCGAGGGTACACGGTGACGTGTTCGTGTGCGAACACACTTTTTGGCGACTCCGCTGGGGACGAAAGATCAAGAATCATCATCAACCATGTCTAATCTCCCCAAGCCCTCAGAAGTTGACGCCAATAACATCATTAAGCCCGGTCTTGATGAACTATCGGATGAACATCGCCAAGCCTACGAAGCGCGCAAGAAGCAACATGAAGAGGATTTTGAGGCGCTCAAGAAGAAGCACGAGGAGGAGGATTTGGAAGCGTTTCTTTCAAGTTTCAAGAAGGACCGTCAAGGCAACATCACTCCGGTTGGAAACATCAATCTTCCTCCCCTCATCGACGAACAAGATGTAATCACTGTGAGTAAAGTTTTTTCTCCAGAGCAAGTGGCTGTGATTGAAAGTCTTGTTAGTAAGGGTAATTTGATGGCATACAATTCTTTCTTGGCTAATGCTAATGCTCAGAAAAATATGCCTCCATCATCTAGTGGTACTGTTGGTATATCTGAAAACCCTACTCCAATTTTACCTATTTCATCGGCACCACCTATGCAACCACAATATAATATGTCATTGAATTTTTACCCTACTCAAACCAACCAGCTTGTGGCTGCACCTACATACCCTAATCCTATTATGAGTGTGCCCAATTCGGCGTCTACGCCGAATCACTTTGTCACACCACCCATAAGCGCAAGCATGTTTGGTCTTCCACCGAATTATGGTTCGGCGCCCATCCCACAAGTTGCACCAATAGCTAGTACTCAGGTTGCTCCTATGTCATTACCACAAACATCTTCATCTACCTCGGATCCAATTTTAGCTAAATTAAGGGAGGATTTGCATAAGATGTTTCTAGAAACTTTCGGAAATGAGCCGAAAGTAAAGATTCGTGTGTACCAAAAGCCTTATCCTGAACACTTCGATGCAATTTCTTACCCTCAAGGTTATAAGGTTCCTGATTTTGTTAAATTTAGTGGTGAGGGTACGAAAACAACTTGGGAGCATGTTAGTTAGTATCTAGCGCAGTTGGGTGAAGCAGGTTCCATAGAAGAATTGAAAGTGCGTTTATTTCCATTATCTTTAACTGGTACCACATGGCTCAATTCTCTTATGGTCGCAATTAGAGCAAAAGTTTCATGATCACTTTTATAGCGGCGATAATGAGCTAAAGTTGTCACATCTTACATCGGTTAGGCAGAAACATGATGAATCGGTCACCGATTACATCAAGAGATTTAGAAATATAAAGAACCAATGTTATAGCATAGTGATAACTGAGAGAGACTTGGCGGATCTTATTCTTAATGGTTTGAAAACTCACATTAAAGAGAGGTTAGAAAGTTATGAGTTTTTGAGCATTAATCAAGTCTTACAAAAAGCTTTGGCCCAAGAGAGTCGAAGTAAAGAGGTTCATAGGTCTACAACCTATCGTCCTAGAATGCATATGGTTGAACACAATGACGATAATTCGGACGATGAGGTTGATGTCTATACTACTGAATTTGTTTGGTCCTCAAAGGACAAACCCTATATGTGCAATGCTCTTAAGCCGATTCACAAGAATCATGATGATTTAGATGAGGTTTACTTTTGATATATCAAAGTGTGATAAAATATTTGATGCTCTCTTGCAAGATAAGATGATTAGAATATCACACCATATATCGCCGCTTGACGAGCTGAAACGGCGTGCTTATTGCAAGTACCATAATTCATTTTCTCATGCTACTAACGATTGCAATGTTTTTCGTCGATGATACAATCGGCCATTAATGACGGATTTATTGAATTTTGCTGAGATGCAAGTTGATAAACAGCCCTTCCCGATACACACCATGGACTTGGAGGGAAAGAAAATTTTGATTCGGCCTAGCATAGCCGAATCTGCTAATAAAGATAATGTTGTTATTGGTGAGCCTAGGAAAGGCAAGGAGGGCGACAAAGTCTTGGGACGAGAGGTTGTGCTTGATAAGAAACCCAATGGCAAAGAAGTATTGAAGATCACCATAAAAAATCCTTCACTCGGGGGGCAACCACAAGTACAAGAAGATACTCATTTTAGATTTATCAAGCCCAATAATTTAGAAGTTGGCAAGTGGGAAAAGAGTGAAGCTAAGCGCAAGCGAATCAGGCCGACTTTTGATATGTTGCTATCCAAATATGCAAGTCAAGCGACCGGTTCTAGTTCTAATCGGCCATCACATTCAAAGAGTTCAAGGTTGCCTCCGGAGCAAGAGTTTCGATGCTATGCAAGGCCATATGGGTCATGGGCACCGACATGGATGTCACAACCCTCCTATGCACCATATTACATGAGAGGCTTCAGTGGAGGATGGAGGCAGCCCCTAGTGGCTCCTTATGCTTTTCATATGGGGCGGGAAGCACCTAGAAGGCTTGCTCCCAAGAGGCTTTATTATCCCACACAAGGCCGTTTGAGCTATCGTGCTAATCGGCCAACAAAAATTTATCCAAGCAAGGCCAACAAAAAAGTGTGGTGTGTTAAGTCACCTAATGCGGAAATTGCAGAATGTGACAAGCAAAAGGAGATCGAAAAGCCGGTTGTTGGTAATATGGCTACTTATAATGGTGATATTGTTATTGTTCAGCAGGGTTCCATGGTTAATGATCATGAGGCGAGCACAAGCAAGGCCAAACCAAGGGATCCCAAATATACTCAATCTAAGTGGTGTCCTCCCGGTTTAACTAAGACCATGAAAAGAAGATTGCAACGCATGAGGAACCACGAGAAGGTAGAGCATAAAGAGGAGAGGCAAAGGGACGAATTGTTTAGTGAAATTCGGCCCATGGCACTCACAAAACAAGTGTGGAGGCCTAAAGAAAAACAAAACACAGATGCTTCTACATTAGCTGCAGCAATACCTTCACCACCGAAAGAGGATGATGCAACCCCTATTACATCGTCCACACCACCTGAAACATCCCCTTCAATTGAGGAAACTTTAAGCCCAATATACACATTGGGAGATGAACATGAGATGGTGGATGATGAATCTACGCCGGTTCAGGAAGGTATGGATATTAATATGGTATATTACTTACCTGCCGAGTTTCATGCTACAGGTGAAGAAGGAAAGGTAGCCCAGCTGGATTTTGGTCCTAAGAATGCTATCTTCGAGAAGCCAAAAGAACCGGTGAAACACTTGAAACCATTGTACCTCAAAGGTCATATTAGCGGATCGCCGGTTGCTAGGATGCTTGTTGATGGTGGTGCCGTGGTAAATCTTATGCCCTACTTGGTCTTCAAGAAGTTGGGGTTAGATGATGATGCATTGATGAAGACCAATATGGTACTTAATGGATTTGAGGGTAAAGAAAAGACAGAGGCCAAAGGTGTGATGTGCATGGAACTCACCGTGGGAAGTAAAACTTTGGCCACCACATTCTTCATCGCCGAGGTGCAAGGTAACTATAATGTTATATTAGGCCGCGATTGGGTTCATGCTAACCAATGTGTGCCATCTACCATGCATCAATTCTTAATACAATGGGTCGATGATGAGGTAGAAGTCATTCACACGGATAATTCGGCTTGTGTTGCTTTGGCCGATGCATCGGTGGATTGGAATCTCCCGATGTTACTTGCTTAATAGGGCGTGACCTCTCGGAGTTTGATTTCCTTAGTGATACAAGGAACGGGTTCATTCCCATCTCTTTGAAGCCGATTGGTGGTAATCGGTTACAAGGTATGATGTGAACAAGAAGTTAAAATCAACGGACGATATATAACTATCGCCCTAAGCAAAGACATGGTCGATATATGACTATCGCCCTTAGCATAAATCATGGCCGATATATAATTATCGCCCTAAGCACATATAAATGGATGATGGAGTGTTGACATTGTCCTTAGAACAAACTCTGGGCAAATTATTTTTTGGCATCCAAGTTGTGCCGAAAAACAAGGGGGCATGTGTTGACACCAGATTTTGGCACGGTCAGGAACTTCATTAATATGGCCTCAAATGGAGAAGTGATCTACATATAAAAGTTTCGTATTGTCGATATGAATATCTTTGAAGTTTGGGCCATCGCCATCCGATCTCATCTCAAAGGCCGAAGTTGTATTCGAAATACTGAGATTTTGTATTCAGAACACTATTCAGCTCATTATGCCCCCAAGACTGCCCCGTATGGAAAAATGATCTACACGAATTATCTTCGTCTCGTTGAAACGATTGATTCTGATATAAAGATCATCCCAATCCGAGGTCGTATGCAAAAGTTAGAGCCCGCACAGCGCGACCCTCCAGTGGGCAAAATATGACGCCCACAGCCAGACACATGTGTGGGTATGTCTGATGAGCTGCGTGAATATTTAGCTGTTTTGCGTGAGCAATTTGGCCCTGAAGATGACCTCGGATAAAAAAGTTCAACACCAAAGTTGTTCGTCTCGTCGAAACGGTCAAGATTGCTTTTGGGCTCGTTTTCATCTGAGGTCGTTTACCACCACAAAAAAGACCCGCAAGGTGCAGCCAGTTTAAACCAAACAGTTTTGGAAAGTTCGGACAAAACCAATCCGACTTTGACTAGGGTTTTGGGCGTGAATCCAAACCTTTTCCTTGCACAGAAAGTCCAGCCGCCTCTTATATACCCAAGGGGTGACAGCCGATTGAACAACAACACACAATCGCAAAACACATCTACTTTTTACCCTAGTTTTACATCCCTCCCTTGTTCTTTCTCTCTAGTTCTTCGTGTTGAAGGGCAGCGATCCTCGAGGCTCTAGGGGCGGGCGAACCGACCTAGGGCAGCCCATATCCTCCACACGTCCAGACGGGGTACCTCCCGAGTGCGTGGGGTTTCGGGTCCTGAAAAGCACCCGCCGGATTGCTTGCGTACCGCGCTTCCGGACGGGTCTCCTTCGACGTGAGCTGCGGTGCATCACCCTCGGTGTTGGAGGTACACGGTGACGTGTTCGTGTGCGAACACATTCAAACTAAATAGCAATCCCAGATGCTCATCACAAGTTAATGGGACAAATCTCTGCTCGGTACTGTCGAAATATCTCAGTTCAACAGCATCGGCAGGGCTGAGTGCCTCGCGGAAATCTGTGGATGAAACGCTGGTTTCTAACACTTTAGGATAGAAAAATTCATAAATCATACACGGTTTAGTTCCACGCAGCTCGCTAGTTTCCATTCTAACCGCCAGCCGAAAAGCAAGTGCAGGATCAACCCTATTCGATTGAAATAAGATAAAGGGCGCAGTTAGGCTGAAAATTTTCAGATAAATTGCACTGATTCATGCCAATACTGGTCAAATACAGCCTAATTCATGGATCTGCTAATCAATTTGAGAGGAAAATGATGCTTACCCAGGTGGAATCCATGAATTATCAGCCTCTGATTCGACCCAATAATCTCCACGGTCGATGGGCCGGATAGGGCCCCCCCCCCCCCCGACATCGCTTCCTAATCCTAGATGGGAAGAGAGGGTAGATGCGGCAGAGGCGGCACGACTATGGCAGAGGCGGCACAACGGCGGCGTAGGGGGCAACGCGGAAGCGACCGGATCTGATTCAGGTTACAGTGAGTGTCAGTTTCGCGGCCCCACTGGTTAGCATGTAACGGTTAAAATGTGGACTCCGGCCTACGCGGCCCCACTCGTCAGAGTTAACGATCAAGCCATTGGCCCGACGGCAATGTCCACTGTGACCAGTTCTGGGGGTTTCTGTGACACTCCAAATATATTCTTTTGGTTTTCTTCAAAAAAATTGTTGGATTTGAAGAAGGTCTTCTAAACCCTTCCAAAAATCTCTCTCAAAAGCTTTTTCCCTTTAGCAAATATTTTATTTTTGCATCTCCTTCAACTCTGGTGTTTGGTTTTTAAATTTTTCTTATGATTGCCCTCTTCTCAAAATTTCAAGAAAAATCTTTGGAGTTTATTTTCTTTCAAAAAGAAACTCTAGGAGTTTTGCATCTTCTCCAAATATTGAAATCCACTCATGATTTTACCATGCACCACATGGTAAAAATCTTACCAAAAATCTCTCCTTCCACTTTGGGCAATCCAAACATTCTGTCTCAACAAGTTCAACCCTTTTCTGAATTTTATTTCATTTATTTCTCCTCCCAAATCTTTTCTGTCCATTATTTTGAGCCTAGGAGATTTGCAAAGCAAGTACCTAAATGCATTTGAGTTTTGACCTCAAACCAACTCCCCTGGATAGTCCTTGGTATCCACAACCTAGAACAATCAAGATCCACTCCTCTTCTTTTCAAAAATTTCAAATTTCAGTCTCTGCAAGTTTGGACCAGATTTGTCAAATTTGGTGAATTCATATCTTCTCTGCTCCAAAAATTCCACAAAAATTCAGGCAGCCTCTAGATGCAATGAGAGGCCCCTCCACCAAAAATCAGCTCAAGCAGAGCCTCCCACATACCAAAATCATTCTGTCGAACACCTGACCTACATTGTTTCATTGCACTTTCAGAGATTCAGAGAAGTTCAGAGATTCAGTGTCGCTTCTCTTCGTCAGATTTCGGTCACGCGGCCACAAAGGCGCCTCGCACGATGCACAAGGCCTCTTCCCCTGCCAGCACCCGACGCACGCTTGACCGATTCTCAAGGCCGGTGGCGACGAGCATCGCCGGCGTTGGAAAGCTTCTGCGGTGGCCGTGCCACCGTGGCGGCTAGAGAGGGCCCGAGCCCGCCGCCACGCCACCCGGCGCCGCCATCGCCTGGCTCTCCGCGTGTCCCTGCTTTGCCAAGACACGCCTGCGTGCACCGTCGCTGGCACGGCAAGCACAGAGCGTGCTCGCCGCCGACAGGCCCGTGCCGCCTGCTCCGCCGAAAGCACGCCCTAAGCAACCAAACCCCGACGCGTTTAGCACCTAAACGGAACCGGTGAACCCCACGACGGGCGCTTAAAACCCTGAACCTCCCGATCAACACCACGAGCGCAGTAAACTTCACCGGAGAACCCGTTCTCGGAAACCGCCTCGGCCGGCTATATATAGCACCCCGAGCGTTTCTCGCCCGCACACCTCCACCACCTCTCTAGTCCTCGCCAAGCCTGGAAGGGCCTCGAGGGGCTCTTCTTCCTCGACTCCGGCCGCCTGTTCCGCCTCGGCCTCCACCTCGATTCACTCCGTGAGGTCGACCTGCACCCAAATCCCGTCAGCTATCCTCTCATGCTACCACGAGTCTAACCCCCTCCTCAATTCCTCCTCCGCAGCACTCTCCGACGAGACCCACGACCACCCGAACCGCCGTCCGCCGGAGCAAGAGCCGCCGTCGACGTGGTGCTCGCCGGTGACCACCACCACCTACCGACGTGGAATGAGGCCCTGAACACGGAGGTACCCTCCGATCTTCCTGCCTCGCCGTGGATCGCCACGGCCACCACTGACTCTCCTGCCACCGACAAGCCCCTGCCTCTCATTTGAAAATTTAAACCTGACGGGTGGGACCCGACCGTCAGCCTCTCTATTGTTCTTTTTTTTGAATCGTTTTCTGAAAGCGTACTTTGGCAAATACGCTTTCCACTCTGAACCGTTTTTCTGCGCTTTTCTGTTTAAGCCCCTGAGAGTTTTCTGTTTCATTACAGATGGGTCCTTGGACCAAGACTCTTATAACTTTTTAACAGAAAGGAATTTTTGAGTGATTCTTTCTCTGTACTCTTCAAAATTTTGTCTAGTTTTTTATCATATTTATTTGAAAAATATAAGGATTAACTTTCTGTACCCCACGGTATTTACGTTAGCGCGTGTGCTTTGTGTACCGTAGATACCGAAGGAGGTGACGGAACCGCGAACTTCGCCGAGCTAGACCCCGACTACTCCGAACCAGGCAAGCAATGTTTGAACTTTTGATATGATGAGGGTTTGGGCATTTTTGCATTATTTTTATATCATGACACGTTCATGAACATTTCGATGATAGTTTATCCCGTAAGAGTTGAGGCAAGTGAGCTCGGAAAAATCCATGAGTTGTTGGAAACATGTTGCATGGCCATGAGTTGGCATGATTATGGGTAAGATGGCAGAGTTGTAGCATGCCAGGCTTATGCCAGATCGTTGACCCTGTGTCAATATAAATCAGTCAGATTCCCGTCCATCTCCCCTTTCGTACTACCACCTGTTTCCCGCAAGGGATACGGCTTAGTAAGTTGCAAACCACTTCCTGGTACACACCAAATCGAGAGGCTGGGATGAAGGTTCCATGGCCCTGGATTAAAGCCTTTCATACGGTCAGGGGGCATGGGTGTTTCCAGTTGGGACCGAGAGGGGGTACCCCTTAGAGCGCGCGTAAATAAATTTGATCCCATGCTATTCGAGATTGTGATCTCCCCGTCTCAAAGTTTTTCTTAAACGCTGTCTAGGGTGATTCCTGGCAACATGAGGTATGATGGGTGTGTACTAGTTAGCTGTGTTTCCTCCGAAATACCGTAAACGGAACTAGTCCTTCGTGACTACAGAAATCCGTTGGCTGTGGACAATTTTGGTACAAACTCTGCAGTGTCAAAATTCTTGAATTCATCTTATTCATGCCCGAGTACCGTGTTCACCTTATCTTGTCAAATGTCAGTCTCGTTGACAGAAACTCCTGATAACCATATGAGTGTTAAGTGTTTACTTTCCCTGTGAACGGGCTAACCCGCTTATTGTCTTGTGAGGAATATTTTCCGTGAGCACCATTTCTTGTCAGTTATGAATAATGAATTATAAGCCCTTTCTGCGATGTCGCTCAGACGTCCGACTGCTGCATTGTTATTATTTACTTTTGTTATAAGCCCTTTCTGCGATGTCGCTCAGACGTCCGACTGCGGCATTGTTATTATTTACTTTTGTTATAAGCCCTTTCTGCGGTGTCGCTCGGACGTCCGGATCGCGTCATTGTTATTATTTACTTTTGTTATAAGCCCTTTCTGCGATGTCGCTCGGGACGTCCGATCGCGGCATTTTTATTATTTACTTTTGTTATAAGCCCTTTCTCGCGATGTCGCTCAGACGTCCGATCATGCATTGTTATTATTTACTTTATTATAAGCCCTTTTCGTGATGTCGCTCCGACGTCCGATCATGCACGCATGTATTTTCTTTCAATATAAGCCCTTTATGAGGTGTCGCTTAGACGCCCGGCTGTGGCATGCTTTACTTATTTGTTCACCCTTCGAGGCGTCGCTTCAGACACCCGATCGGTTTTGAGTTTATCCTTCTTTGGGTTTTCGAGCGGACTACCGTCGATTCCCTTTTTACTTACTTGTGTTACTGATTTGATAGCACATTGTTCTAAATTAATCATGTCGCATTCATGCATTCATTTGTTATATCTTTTGTCCGAACTGTCTTGCAAGTACTTTCAAAGTACTCACCTGGCTTGTTGATTTGGCCAGATGCTGATGAAGGCGATCTCATGGATGAAGAGTTCGATAGCGAGTCCGACGCCTAGAGGAATCCCGGTCGATCTCGTATGCGACCCATGGATTAGTCATTGTGATATATCCGCTTCCGCTACCCAAATAAATTCATCGAGCCTCACCTCGACGCTCGATGAGCCGCCAAAGGCAGAGACTTATTAACCACCCCAATCTGTGTTATTCCACCAACCACTCTTATCTCGAGTCAAGAGTATTTCCACCCCACACCATTGTGTCATATCCGCCATCATGTATAATTATTGGCATGTTTGTAATAATTGGTTGGGCATCTTCAGCCCGCCCTGTAATATTTTAATGCTACTGGCTTATTGTATCAAAGTTTTGTCTACCGGTATGGAGGATTTTCCTCATATTGGACTTCATAGGTCGGTTGTTCAATAAATATTTTTATTGAAAAACCGGTCGTGAAAAGCTTGGTACCAGAGCCAGGCTGACTGTGGGAAGCCACTAGGTGCGATCGCTAATCGGTTATTAGCAAGATAGAGCTGTTTATTATTTTTACAAATGTAGTCAACTTCCCGATCGGCATAAATTTATGATTTGACTACTCAGGATTTTTGCCTACTTTTGTAGATGGTCAGCAACGATCGCGAGTCGCAGATGTTCGCCAACATGCCCGATGGGTTAAATCAAGCTTCTCTCCTTCATCGTCCAAGTCGCGATAGGGCCAGGCGCCCAGCCTTCTTCTCACTCTCTCAAAGACAAGATCAATGACCGTCTAACCATGCACCAAGCCGCGGTGCAATTCAAGGGAGGGCGAGTTGAGCGTTACCAATTCTTGGGGAGAGCCATGCCCACAGAGAAGCATGCACTGCAGATGGCAGCCCGTGAGGCGATAGCTCGTCTCAGGGATATCCTTCCTTCGATGAAGACTCGTCGCTACCGCTACCTGCCATGTCACGTGCCATATACCTGCCACTACGCGTTCTCTTGCCCCAGAGGAGAACGGGACGAAGCTTTTGAGATGCTCATCGAGTATCTCCGGGCTTTGGAGGCAGCCTTCGACAACCTGGTGGACGACTTTGTAGCTGCATGCATGGACTCAGTCCATGGCTGTGCCGCCAACAGGAGGGAGCTCCTGCGCCGCACCGCCACCGACTTTCGCCTCGCCATCAAGATCGCTTGCTCCTACCGCTCTCACCACCACTCGTCGCCTGCCTACCACGGAGGAGTTCAACCATGTCATTGCGCCTACTCCGGTTCGTTTCTGCACCACCCCTCGTGCCCGCTCATGTTTGAGTTGTCCCAAGACAGGCACCTGCTCCACCAACTCCGCGCAGCACCTCTCGTCTGGAGCCTATCATCGAAGAGGAGGTTGAGTCCCCAGCCTCACTACGCCTCACCCTTGGCAGGCCAAGGGAAATCCTTACCATCTCCAACTAAGTACGCTTAGCCGCCATGCGATGTACCGATTTGTACGATATGTTTATATGTACATAGGCTGTGAGAAGTAGCTTGTTTGCGCATCATGTAGGATCTGGAGGAGTGCACTAGACTAAATAACATGTCAGGATTATGTACGCATATCCTGAGTGATGTATTGTATAATTACTGCTTGCGTGTAAGATATGTAATGGACAGTCCTTCTCCGTGCGCAAACGTTTAATCTCTTGAAAAAAAATCTTGGAGCATTTGCGACCTTTTTCCGTCTTCTTGAATTTATTGATTTTTGCGGCTCAATTTCTTTTCTTATGAGTGTTTCAAAATATATCCCCAGAGTGAACTATGTATCGTCCTTGGACGCGCTTCATGCCGACTCCGACAGAGGAAAATTATGGCACACCCCCAGGCAACAATTTCACACAGGCGAGACAAGTCAACAGGATGTTGAAATGGCACTTTCCCAAATGTGCCGTCTTTATGAACAAAGTCAGCAGCAACATCAGGAAATAATGAACCAAGTCATCAATATGGGGAATCACCGTGGACAGTATCAGCAGCAATCAAAGTTATCCGAGCTACAGAAGACATGTCCCCAAACATTTTCTCACACTGACAAACCTCTTGAAGCCGAGGACTGGCTTCGAGACATGGAAAGAAAATTAATCATTGCCCAGTGTTCAGATCTTGAGAAAGTGCTTTATGCTCCGCACTATCTCACTGGAGCAGCCGCATCGTGGTGGAAAAATTCCCTACACATGCACCCCAACGAAAATAACATAACATGGGAGGAATTTAAAGAAGGTTTTCGTGGGGCACATATTCCTAAGAGTCTTATGAAGATCAAAAGGAGAGAATTTGATGACCTCAAGCAAAGGACAATGACGGTGTCAGAATACAACAGTCAGTTTACTCTGCTGTCTTGCTACGCCAACGAGGAGCGTATGTCGGAAAACAAAAAGATGGAGAAATTCCTAGACGGTCTGACACCCGCGCTTAAATGCCAATTGGTCGTACACACCTTTCCAGATTTTAAGACGCTGGTGGATAAGGTCATTACCTTGGAAAATGGGAGACGCAGCTTAGAAGATTTCCAAGCGGAAGAGGGACCAGACTAATCACGCCGCAACCACCGCAGAAGACAGATGTTCGTAAAAACTGGACACCCAAACCCACGACAAGCGTCTCATGCCCAATCAAGAATTTCCATGCAAGGGACAAGGAGTTCACATACCGCCAAAGGCGTTACTGTTACGCTTAGGAGAAGAAGGGCACTATGCCAAGCAAAGTGCCCCAAGCCAAGGAACTCGACCCCAAAGCCGAACAACGGAGGCAATAATTGGCGCCAAAGCACAACAATTTCAACCCAAATAACAACCACAGAAGGGTCATCTGAACCACGTGACCAAAGAGGAAGCACAAAATGCCCCGGATATCATACTCGATGCGCTTCTTGTCAACACAATACCTGCCATGGTTTTGTTTGATTCGAGCTTCTCACTCATTCGTTTGAAAAGTTTTGCTTTGCAAAATAATTTTTCGATGCTTCCCTTGGAAAAATCTATGATCGTCAAGTCCCCTGGAATTAAGCTAGTTACCCAGAATTATTGCTAGGGTGTGGTTATCGAGTTTGAAGGGTTGAAGTTTCACGCAAATCTTATCGTGTTCGAAAATAAAGGACTGGATGTCATCTTAGGGATGGATTGGTTAACCACCAACAAAGGTTTTATTGACTGCTTCAACAGGACCGTAATTCTCACCCATCACCACGGGAAGACCATAAAAGTTTCAGCCAAGGAAAGAAAAATATCCCGGCAACCGAGATTGAACAAGGTGGATATTTCTGAATTGAGCAAGGTTCCAGTAGTGTGAATTTCCAGATGTATTTCCCGAAGAGCTACCAGGCATGCCACCGGATCGAGAGATAGAATTCGCATTGAGCTAGCACCGAACCGCTCCCATATACAAGAAACCATACGTAATGGCACCATCCGAATTGGTAGAACTGAAGAAGCAAATAAAGGAATTATTGGAAAAAGGGTATATACGAGCCAATTCCTCACCTTTGGGTTCACCAATTTTGTTTGCCAAAAAGAAGGATGGAACACTGAGATTGTGCATAGACTATCGAGCGCTAAACATGGTCACAATCAAGAACAAATATCCGATGCAACGAATAAATGATTTATTCGATCAGCTCGCTCAAGCCAAGGTGTTCTCAAAGATTGACTTGAGGTCGAGATACCATCAACTGAAAGTACGAACCGAAGATATTGCCAAGACAGCTTTCACCTCCAGATACGGATTGTATGAGTTCACCGTAATGCCATTCGGACTAACGAACGCCCCCGCATATTTTGTTCATCTCATGAACAAAGTATTCATGAAGTTTATGGACAAGTTTGTTGTCGTATTTATCGATGATATTCTGGTATACTCCAAAACCCCAGAAGAGCACGCTGAACATCTCCGAATTGTACTAGGAGAACTCAGGAAACATCAATTGTACGCTAAATTCAGCAAGTGTGAATTTTGGCTAAAGCAAGTAGGTTTTCTGGGCCACGATCGACCCAAGAAGGTATCTCCAGAGACCCGAAAAATTCAAGGTCAGACTTGGCTGGAAGCCACCAGCCAAGGTGGACGGACGTCATTTAAGCTTCTTGGGAATGGCAGGATACTACCGGAGATTTATTGAAGGATTCTCCACCATAGCAAAGCCAATGACGCAACTACTCAAGAAAGACAGGAAGTTTGAATGGACGGAAGCTTGCGAGAAAAGTTTCCAAGAGCTAAAGAGGAAACTGACGACAGCACCAGTATTAATTGTGCCTGATATACACAAAAATTTCGAGGTATTTTGTGACGCATCTCGAAAGGGCCTCGGGTGCGTATTAATGCAAGAAGGCAAGGTTGTTGCATATGTTTCCAGACAACTTCGCAAGCATGAAGAAAATTATCCTACTCATGACCTAGAATTAGCAGCAGTTATTCATGCACTCAAGGAATGGAGACACTTCTTACTTGGAAATCGCTAGAAATATACACGGACCACAAAAGCCTCAAGTATATTTTCACACAACCAGAACTAAATTCTACGGCAATGACGCTGGTTGGAATTAGTAAAGGATTATGATGTTGGAATCCACAACCACCCAGGCAAAGCAAATGTTGTAGAAGATGCTCTGAGTCGGAACCCCAGTCCGGACAACGACAGCATGCCAAACTTGAGACCTGAATTCCAGCAGGAATTTGCAAAGCTCAATCTGATGGTGGTCACCGAAGGCAGTGTGTCGAACTTAGAGTTATAGCCTACCCTGATAGAGAAGGTTAAAGAGGCTCAACGTGGACACCCCAGCATTGAAGGCATAAAACGGAAGATGAATTTGGGCAAGGCCTCAGAATTCGTTATCGATGAGCAAGGAATATTGTGGTGCGGAATAGACTTTATGCGTACCAAATATCCATGACCTTAAACAGCAAATCCTGGCTGAAGGCCACACCGCTCCGTACTCAATTCATCCCGAGGAACAAAAATGTACAAAGATCTTCGTGAAACATTTTGGTGGCATGGTATAAAAAGAGACATAGCCACGCTTATTGCATGTTGTGACTCTTGTCAACGCATCAAGGCCGAGCACCGTAAACCGGCCGGGCTATTGCAACCAAATAAGATACCCGAGTGGAAATGGGACGAGATTGGAATGGATTTTATTGTTGGACTACCTCGGTCACGACACGGACATGATGCCATATGGGTCATCACTGATAGACTGACTAAAGTAGCACACTTCATCCCCGTGAAGGCAACCCACGCCACTCAGAAGCTTGCTAGGCTCTACCTTTCCCGTATCGTTTGCTTACATGGAGTCCCAAAGAAAATAATCTCGGACAGAGGCACTCAATTCGTCTCCCGATTTTGGGATCACTTACAACAAGCTCTCGGAACTCAGCTGCCATTCAAGATCGCGCATACCATCCCTGACATGATGGGCAGAATCGAACGAGTAAACCAGATTCTAGAAGATATGCCGAGAGCATGTGTCCTCACCTATGGGACCAGTTGGGAAGAGAGCTTACCATATACGCAGAATTCGTGATATAACAACAGTTATCACCCAGCCTGCAAATGGCACCATTTGAAGCTCTATACGGGCGAAGATGTCGTACTCGCTAAATTGGTCGGAAACCGGAGACAGCCATATCTTCGCCGGACCTGCTCAAAGAGGCTGAAGATAAGGTCAAGGTGATTAAGGACCGACTCAGGACAGCCCAAAGTCGACAGAAGAGTTATTACGATCAGAAGCATCGTGGAGTCAATTTTGAACCCGGTGAGTTTGTGTACCTATGAGTATCCCCTATGAGAGGCCTGCATCGATTCAAGATTAAAGGGAAGCTAGCACCAAGATTCATCAGACCATTCTGCATAGTGGCACGAAGAGGCACGGTGGCCTACCAGATAGACTTACCCGAAGAATTACCCGACATCCATGACGTATTCCACGTCTCCCAATTGAGGAAGTGCGTAAGCAACCCAGAGAAACAAGTACCGCATAAAAACATTGACGTGCAGCCAAACCTTACATATCGGGAGCATCCAATAAAAATCTTGGAAGAGTCTGAAAGGAGAACCCGACAGAAAACCATCAAGTTCTTCAAAGTTTAGTGGAGCAACCACACCGAAAGTGAAGCCACTTGGGAAAGAGAGGATTTCCTTCGGACAGAGCACCCACAATTATTTGAGGATCAGCTGGAATCTCGGGGACGAGATTTTTCCTAAGGGGGTAGGTGTTGTGACACTCCAAATATATTCTTTTGGTTTTCTTCAAAAAAATTGTTGGATTTGAAGAAGGTCTTCTAAACCCTTGCAAAAATCTCTCTCAAAAGCTTTTTCCCTTTAGCAAATATTTTGTTTTTGCATCTCCTTCAACTCTGGTGTTTGGTTTTTAAATTTTTCTTATGATTGCCCTCTTCTCAAAATTTCAAGAAAAATCTTTGGAGTTTATTTTCTTTCAAAAAGAAACTCTAGGAGTTTTGCATCTTCTCCAAATATTGAAATCCACTCATGATTTTACCATGCACCACATGGTAAAAATCTTCCCAAAAATCTCTCCTTCCACTTTGGGCAATCCAAACATTCTGTCTCAACAAGTTCAACCCTTTTCTGAATTTTATTTCATTTATTTCTCTTCCCAAATCTTTTTTGTCCATTATTTTGAGCCTAGGAGATTTGCAAAGCAAGTACCTAAATGCATTTGAGTTTTGACCTCAAACCAACTCCCCTGGATAGTCCTTGGTACCCACAACCTAGAACAATCAAGATCCACTCCTCTTCTTTTCAAAATTTCAAATTTCAGTCTCTGCAAGTTTGGACCAGATTTGTCAAATTTGGTGAAATTCATATCTCCTCTGCTCCAAAAATTCCACAAAAATTCAGGCAGCCTCTAGATGCAATGAGAGGCCCCTCCACCAAAAAATCAGCTCAAGCAGAGCCTCCCACATACCAAAATCATTCTCGTCGAACACCGACCTACACCGTTTCATTGCACTTTCAGAGATTCAGAAGTTCGTAGATTCTGGTCGCTTCTCTTCGCCGATTTCGGTCACGCGGCCACAGTGCACTCTGGCACGATGCACACGGCCTCTTCCCCCTAGCCAGCACCCCGCACGCACGCTTGGCCGATTCCTGGCGTCGGCGGCGACGAGCATCGCCGGTGTTGGAGGCTTCTACGGTGGCCAGCGCCACCCGTGGCGGCCAGAGAGGGCCCGAGCCCGCTCGCCACGCCACCCGGCGCCGCCCATCGCGCCCTGGCTCTCCGCGTGTCCCTGCCTTGCCAGCGCATGCCCGTGGCACCGTCGCCGTGGCACGGCAAGCACAGAGCGTGCTCCCTGCCGCCGACGGGCCCGCGCCGCCCCGTTCCGTCGAGCACGCCCTAAGCAACCAAACCCCGACGCGTTTAGCACCTAAACGGAACCAGTGAACCCCCACAACGGCGCTAAAACCATGAACCTCCCTGATCAACACCCTGCGCCGTCGTAAACTTCGTCGGAGAACCCCGTTCTCGGCAACCGCCTCGGGCCGGCTATATATAGCACCCCCGAGCGCGCTCTCGCCCCCGCACACCTCCACCACCTCTCTAGTCCTCGCCAAGCCCCTGGAAGGGCCTCGAGGGGCTCTTCTTCCTCGACTCCGGCCGCCCCGTTCCGCCTCGGCCTCCACCTCGATTCACTCCGGTGAGGTCGACCCCGGCGCCCAAATCCCGTCAGCTACCCTCTCATGCTACCACGAGTCTAACCCCCTCCTCAATTCCTCCTCCGCAGCACTCTCCGACGAGACCCACGACCACCCGAACCGCCGTCCGCCGGAGCAGGAGCCACCGTCGACGTGGTGCTCACCGGCGACCACCACCACCAACCGACGCGTAATGACGCCCTAAACATGGAGGTACCCTCCGATCTTCCTGCCTCGTCGTGGATCGCCGCCGGCGACCACCGCGGCTCTCGGGTGCCGACAAGCCCCGTCTCTCTCATTTGAAAATTTAAACCTGACGGGTGGGACCCGCCCGTCAGCCTCTCTATTGTTTTTTTGAATCGTTTTCTGAAAGCTTACTTTGGCAAATACGCTTTCCACTCTGAACCATTTTTCTGCGCTTTTCTGTTTAAGCCCCTGAGAGTTTTCTGTTTCATTACAGATGGGTCCTTGGACCAAAACTCTTATAACTTTTTAACAGAAAGGAATTTTTGAGTGATTCTTTTTCTGTCCTATTCAAAATTTTGTCTAGTTTTTTATCATATTTATTTGAAAAATATTTGGATTAACTTTATGTACCCCACGGTATTTACGTTAGCGCATGTGCTTTGTGTACCGTAGATACCGAAGGAGGTGACGGAACCGCGAACTTCGCCGAGCTAGACCCCGACTACTCCGAACCAGGCAAGCAATGTTTGAACTTTTGATATGATGAGGGTTTGGGCATGTTTGCATTATTTTTATATCATGGCACGTTCATGAACATTTCGATGATAGTTTATCCCGTAAGAGTTGAGGCAAGTGAGCTCGGAAAAATCCATGAGTTGTTGGAAACATGTTGCATGGCCATGAGTTGGCATGATTATGGGTAGGATGGCAGTGTTGTAGCATGCCAGGCTTATGCCAGATCGTTGACCCTGTGTCAATATAAATCAGTCAGATTCCCGTCCATCTCCCCTTTCGTACTACCACCTGTTTCCCGCAAGGGATACGGCTTAGTAAGTTGCAAACCACTTCCTGGTACACACCAAATTGAGAGGCCGGGATGAAGGTTACATGGCCCTGGATTAAAGCCTTTCATCCGGTCAGGGGGCATGGGTGTTTCCGCTTGGGACCGAGAGGGGGGCACCCCTTAGAGCTGCCAGAATAAATTTGATCCCATGCTATTCGAGATTGTGATCTCCCCGTCTCAAAGTTTTTCTTAAACGCTGTCCAGGGTGATTCCTGGCAACTTGAGGTATGATGGGTGTGTACTAGTTAGCTGTGTTTCCTCCGAAATACCGTAAACGGAACTAGTCCTTCGTGACTACGGAAATCCGTTGGCTGTGGACAATTTTGGTACAAACTCTGCAGAGTCAAAATTCTTGAATTCATCTTATTCATGCCCGAGTACCGTGTTCACCTTATCTTGTCAAATGTCAGTCTTGGTGACAGAAACTCCTGATAACCATATGAGTGTTAAGTACTTTCCCTGTGAATGGGCTAACCCGCTTATTGTCTTGTGAGGAATATTTTCCGTGAGCACCATTTCTTGTCAGTTATGAATAATGAATTATAAGCCCTTTCTGCGATGTCGCTCAGACGTCCGATCATGACATTGTTATTATTTACTTTTTTATAAGCCCTTTTTGCGATGTCGCCGACGTCCGATCATGCATTGTTATTATTTACTTTTGTTATAAGCCCTTTCTGCGATGTCGCTCAGACGTCCATCGCTGCATTGTTATTATTTACTTTTGTTATAAGCCCTTTCTGCGATGTCGCTCAGACGTCCGACTGCGGCATTGTTATTATTTACTTTTGTTATAAGCCCTTTCTGTGATGTCGCTAAGACGTCCGACTGCGGCATTGTTATTATTTACTTTTATTATAAGCCATTTCTGTGATGTCGCTCCGACGTCCGACTGCGGCACGCATGTATTTTCTTTCAATATAAGCCCTTTATGAGGTCTCGCTTAGACGCCCGGCTGTGGCATGCTTTACTTATTTGTTCACCCTTCGAGGCGTCGCTTCAGACACCCAATCGGTTTTGAGTTTATCCTTCTTTGGGTTTTCGAGCGGACTACCGCCGATTCCCTTTTTACTTACTTATGTTACTGATTTGATAGCACATTGTTCTAAATTAATCATGTCGCATTCATGCATTCATTTGTTATATCTTTTGTCCGAACTGTCTTGCGAGTACTTTCAAAGTACTCACCTGGCTTGTTGATTTGGCCAGATGTCGTGAAGGCGATCTAATGGATGAAGAGTTCGATAGCGAGTCCGACGCCTAGAGGAATCCCAGTCAGTCTCGTGCGACCCCTGGATTAGTCATTGTGATATATCCGCTTCCGCTACCCAAATAAATTCATTGAGCCTCACCTCGACGCTCGATGAGCCGCCAGTGCAGTAGACTTATTAACCACCCCCACTGTGGTATTCCACCAACCACTCTTATCTCGAGTCAGTAGTATTTCCACCCCACACCATTGTGTCATATCCGCCATCATGTATAATTATTGGCATGTTTGTAATAATTGGTTGGGCATCTTCAGCCCGGCCCTGTAATATTTTAATGCTACTGGCTTATTGTATCAAAGTTTTGTCTACCGGTATGGAGGATTTTCCTCATATTGGACTTCATAGGTCGGTTGTTCAATAAATATTTTTATTGAAAAACCGGTCGTGACAGTTTCGGGCAAGGGAGTGGGGAAAACTGAGCAAAAGTTAAGAGTGTGGGGATGAATGAGTAGAAGTAAGGAACCAGGGGCACAGAAATAAAAATCCCTATCTAAAAAGACTTATATTTAGGAAAGGAGGGGGTAGAATCTAGAAGCAAAGAAGATAAACAATGAGAAAAATGCTGCATTTACTGCTCAGTTTGTTGCTAGTAGCTTGAACATGAGTAGAGTGCCATTTGCTTATCTTGCTTTACTTTCCATGATGACTAGTTTTGCTATTATGTGACATCCTCTGGATGTTTTATTTCCAAATTATGTTTTCTTCATGTAGTTAGTTTATTCTTGTACTGCTTGAGCTAACTTCTTCATGTGCATTTCTTTATTTGTCGTCTAGTTCATTAATGACATGGGGTTGCGACAGCGACGACGACATCAACACGTGGCTGCGGCGATGATGATGACGGAGACATCGACACGGGGTTGCAACAGTAGCGATGATGATGACGACAACATCAACATGAGGCTCCAGCAGCGACGACCACAACCTCTACGCGCGACATTGCTTCTGGACCCGTGGATCTTACAAATGTACATATACTAAATGTATGAACTGGATGTATGGACGAAACGTATGTATGTATTTAGTGAAATTTGTAATCATGTCGAACCTATTTTTTTGTTTTAAGAAATTTATAGTGTTGACGTGTGAGTGAGTGTGCACCTCAGTAATAGCCTGGGTATAGTGGTAGCGTGTGAAAACATGCCACGCCATTGCTATTTGACATAGTGATGGCGTGAGTGAATAGTACCATGCCACCAGTATGTAAAATATCTATGGCGTAGATCTGCACGCCATCTGTATTTTTTAACAATGGCGCCATATTAGTGGCGTTGACCTCTTACGCCAACAATGTGGTTTTCAGAACGCCGGCACTAGCGTTTTCTGCACTAGTGCCTGATGCATGTCTCACTCACGAATACTCATGGTGACATTGGGGTATCTAGGTGACATTAGAGTTGATTGATGCGTATCACATGGTGTTGTCATAGTAAGATCTCTAGAACTATTCATGACACTTTGGGGTGGTTCATAAGATTGATTGAACACAACTTTCAGGTGGTTTACTACCTACACTATTTCGTTCTACTTTGTTCAATATGAATAGAGACTTTGAAGTGATTCTTTGCCGCACTATGAGGGATTATTATGTGATTAATTTATGTTAATGATGTTGAGAGATTGTACTAGTGAAAGTATGAAACCTAGGAATTTTTTTAAGCATTGAGACACTATTTTTACACACTTTTGTTACTTGCTACCTTGTTGTTCTTATTTGTTCAGATTATAAAAACTATTTCTACCATCCATATTACACTTGTATCACCATCTCTTCGCCGAACTAGTGCACCCATACAATTGACAGTTGTATTGAGTGTGTTGGGCTCACAAGAGATTTCTTGTATTTGATTGCAGGGTTGTTTGAGAGAGACCATCTTCATCCTACACCTTCTACGGATTGATAAATGATACGTCTCCAACGTATCTATAATTTTTGATTGTTCCATGCTATTATATTATCCATCTTGGATGTTTTATATGTTGTTTTATATGATTTTTGGGACTAACCTATTAACTAGAGCCCAGTGCCAGTTTCCGTTTTCCTTGTTTTTGAGTTTTACAGAAAAGGAATACCAAACGGAGTCCAATTCACATGCCAATTTTTGATGATTTTTATGGACCAAAAGAAGCCCCCGGAGTAAAAGAGTTGGGCCAGAAGAGTCCCGAGCCATCCACGTGGGTGGAGGGCGCGCCCTACCCCCCCCCCCCCCCCCCCGGGCGCGCCCCCTATATCGTGGATGACTCGGAGACCCCCCTGACGTGAGACCGACGCCAAAAAATCCTATAAATACAGAAACCCAGAAAGAAACCTAAATCGGGAGTTTCGCCGCCGCAAGCCTCAGAGCCACCAAAACCAATCGGGGCCCTGTTAGGCACCTCACGGAGGGGGGATCCATCACCGTGGCCATCTTCATCATCCCGGCGCTCTCCATGACGAGGAGGGAGTAGTTCACCCTCGGGGCTGAGGGTATGTACCAGTAGCTATGTGTTTGATCTCTCTCTCATTCTCTCTCTCTCTCTCTCTCTCTCTCTCTCTCTCTCTCGTGTTCTTTATTTGGCACGATCTTGATGTACCGCGAGCTTTGCTATTATAGTTGGATCTTATGATGTTTCTCCCCCTCTACTCTCTAGTAATGATTGAGTTTTCCTTTGAAGTTATCTTATCGGATTGAGTCTTTAAGGATTTGAGAACACTTGATGTATGTCTTGCATGTGCTTATCTATGGTGACAATGGGATATTCACGTGATCTACTTGATGTATGTTTTGGTGATCAACTTGCGGGTTCAGTGACCTTGTGAACTTATGCATAGGGGTTGGCACACGTTTTCGTCTTGACTCTCCGGTAGAAGCTTTGCGGCACTCTTTGAAGTTCTTTGTGTTGGTTGAATAGATGAATGTGAGATTGTGTGATGCATATTGTATAATCATACCCACGGATACTTGAGGTGACATTGGAGTATCTAGGTGACATTAGGGTTTTGGTTGATTTGTATCTTAAGGTGTTATTCTAGTACGAACTCTAGGATAGATCGAGAAGAAAGAATAGCTTCGTGTTATTTTACTACGGACTCTTGAGTAGATCGATCAGAAAGGATAACTTTGAGGTGGTTTCATACCCTACAATAATCTCTTCGTTTGTTCTCCTCTATTAGTGACTTTGGAGTGACTCTTTGTTGCATGTTGAGGGATAGTTATATGATCCAGTTATGTTATTATTTTTGAGAGAACTTGCGCTAGTGAAAGTATGAACCCTAGGCCTTGTTTCGAAGCATTGCAATACCATTTGTGCTCACTTTTATCATTAGTTACCTTGCTGTTTTTATATTTTTCAGATTACAAAATCCTATATCTGCACTTGTATCACCATCTCTTCGCTGAACTAGTGCACCTATACAATTTACCATTGTATTGGGTGTGTTGGGGACACAAGAGACTCTTTGTTATTTGGTTGTAGGGTTGTTTGAGAGAGACCATCTTCATCCTACGCCTCCCATAGATTGATAAACCTTAGGTCATCCACTTGAGGGAAATTTGCTACTGTCCTACAAACCTCTGCACTTGGAGGCCCAACAACGTCTACAAGAAGAAGGTTGTGTAGTAGATATCAAGCTCTTTTCTCGCGCCGTTGTCGGGGAGGGTAGTGCTTGAAGGTATATCTTTAGATCTTGCAATCTAATCTTTTTGTTTCTTGTTTTATCACTAGTTTTGTCTATAAAGGAAAAATACAAAAAAATGGAATTGAGGTTGCCTCATATGCTTCATCTTTTTAATATCTTTCGTGAAAATGATGGAAAGGAAAATTGTGCCCAAGTGCTAGAAGAAGAATGCATTAAAATGTTTGGCACTAAATCTTTGAATGATGAGCATGATTGCAATGTTGTTAGTATGAACTCTTTGAATATCCATAGTACTAATGATGATTGCAATAGTCATGATGAAAATGTCTCTTATAAGCATGTCAACATTTGTGGAGTACATAGAGTTTGCAAGTACACACCAAATAGGGAAGATAGATTTTGCAAGAGGCATAAGTATTTAGAAACTAAATGGTTGCAAGAAAGGCTAGATGTTTGTGCTGAAAATTTAAATTTTCTTAGCCATCCTTGTGAACTTTGCAATGAACATGGTCATTTAAATATCCAATGCAAATTATTTCATGATCGAACCGTGTCCAAAATTTGTGATGACTTGATTTCCCTTGCGCATCGTAATGAACTTAGTTTGCTTCTGGGTTATGAAGAAATGAAACGTATAACTAAGGATATTCCAGAATTTGCCCTTGAGACAGTTCTTGATTTTGATCTAGAGGAAATTTATATGTATTGTGCGGTGAATTGCAAAATCCTTATATTGCCAATTACATAAAGACAAGAAAAAAATAGAAGATGAAGAGAATACTAATGAAAGGGAAGAGATTTCCCAATATCCTCCTATTCTTTCTTATGATGAATCAGGTAACGAGGAGGAGCTCTCTATTCAACCAATCTCATTAATAAGGAGCTCCAAAAAGAGGATTGAACCCACACATAATGTGAAGAAGAAAAAGAAAAGACAGAGAAGCAAAGGTAAAAAGGTATCCCTCCCAAATGATGTTGCTCCTATTACTCATTGTGATGATGATAATTGCTATACTATTGGTGCTATCCATACTATTAATGATGAGAGTGATTATGCTTATGATATGAAAAGGCCCAAGCTTGGGGATGCTATTTTTGATGAGAATGGCATGTTTGAGAATTTATTTGCTGCAATTAATGTTTGCCCCAAGCTTGGGGATGCTATGTTTAATGAAGATGATATTTTTTGTCCCCCAAGTTTTTATGAGCAAATTTATTATGATGATAGCATGCCGCCTATTTATGATGATTATATTGATGAAAGTGGGTTTGGAAGAGTGATAACTTTAGGAAGTAATGATCCCACTATTTTGGAGGATGTTGAATATTATTGTGATAATTATAGAAGTGGATTTGGAGAGGTCATGACTTTATTTAGTAATGAGTCCACTATCTTGGAAGACGTTTCAATTAATTATGATGAGAACAAAGTTGCTACTTATGATGATTATTGTGATGATACTTATGTTATAAAAAGTAGTGATGATTATAATTACAAAACTTGTCATGATTATAATTACCCTTTTTCTGAACATTATTCTTCTAATGTGGAAACAATTTATAGTGTTCGAGTTTTTTATGATATTCCCACTATTCCGAATGAGATGAAATTTGCTTATGTGGAGAATAATAAAATTTCTATGCTTCTAGATCATGAAAAGAATGCTTTATGTGATAGTTATATTGTTGAATTCATTCATGATTCTACTGAAAAATTATTATGAGGGAGGAATATATGCTTGTAGGAATTGCAATAATATCAAGTTTCCTCTCTATGTGCTTAAAATCTTGAAGTTATGCTTGTTTTACTTTCCTATGCTAGTTGATTATTGTTCCCATAAATTGTTTGCTCACAAAATCCCTATGCATAGGAAGTGGGTTATACTTAAATGTGCTATTAATATTGTTCATGATTCTCTCTATGTTTCAATTCTTATCTTTTATGTGAGCATCATTGAAATCATCATGCCTAGCTAGGGGCGTTAAACGTAAGCGCTTGTTGGGAGGCAACCCAATTTTATTTTTGTTCTTTGCCTTTTGCTCCTGTTTAGTAATAAATAATCTATCTAGCCTCTGGTTAGATGTGGTTTTATGTTTTAATTAGTGTTTGTTAAAAGTAGAACCTTTGGGAAGACATGGGTGGAGTCTTTGCGATCTTGCTGTAAAAAACAGAAACTTTGCGCTCACAATATTAGCTGTCATTTTTTACAGAAGAGTGATTTTAAGTTGATTCTTTTTGCAGAAGATTAATAGAAAAATTCCTTAAGTCAAAAAATTTATTTCAGAATTTTTGGAGTTACAGAAGTATTCGAATGATACAGATCACTACAGACTGTTCTGTTTTTGACAGATTCTGTTTTCCATGTGTTGTTTGCTTATTTTGATGAATCTATGAGTAGTATCGGAGGGTATGAACCATAGAGAAGTTTTAATGCAGCAGATATTACACCAATATGAATTTATAATGAGTTCACAAGAGTACCTAAGTGGTGATTTATTTTCTTATACTAACGGAGCTTACGAGTTTTCTATTAAGTTTTGTGTTGTGAAGTTTTCAAGTTTTGGGTAAAGATTCGATGGACTATGGAATAAGGAGTGGAAAGAGCCTAAGCTTGGGGATTCCCAAGGCACCCCAAGGTAATATTCAAGCACAACCAATAGCCTAAGCTTGGGGATGCCCCGGATGGCATCCCGTCTTTCGTCTTCGTTCATCGGTAACTTTACTTGGAGCTATATTTTTATTCACCACATGATATGTGTTTTGCTTGGAGAGTCATTTTATTTTATTTTGTTTTGCTTGCTGTTTGAATAAAATACCAAGATATGAAATTCTTAAATGTTAGAGAGTCTTCACATAGTTACATAATTATTCGACTACTCATTGATCTTCACTTATATCTTTTGGAGTAGTTTGTCGTTTGCTCTAGTGCTTCACTTATATATTTTTAGAGAACGGCGGTGGTTTTATTTTGAAGAAATAGATGAACTCTCATGCTTCACTGATATTATTTCAAGAGTCTTTTAGAACAGAATGGTAATTTGCTTTGGCTATAAAATTAGTCCTAATATGATGGGCATCCAAGATGGGTATAATAATAACTTTCATATAAGTGCATTGAATACTATGAGAAGTCTGATGCTTGATGATTATTTTGAGATATGAAGATGGTGATATTAGAGTCATGCTAGTTGAGTAATTGTGAATTTGAGAAATACTTGTGTTGAGGTTTGCAAGTCCCGTAGCATGCACGTATGGTAACCGTTGTGTAACAAATTTGAAGCATGAGGTGTTTCTTTGATTGTCTTCCTTATGAGTGGCGGTCGGGGAAGAGAGATGGTCTTTTCCTACCAATCTATCCCCCTAGGAGCATGCGCGTAGTGCTTGATTTTGATGACTTGTAGATTTTTGCAATAAGTATGTGAGTTCTTTATGACTAATGTTGAGTCCATGGATTATACGCACTCTCACCCTTCCACCATTGCTAGCCTCTCTAGTACCGCGCAACTTTCTCCGGTACCATAAACCCACCATTTACCTTCCTCAAAATAGCCACCATACCTACCTATTATGACATTTCCATAGCCATTCCGAGATACATTGCCATGCAACTTTCCACCGTTGTGTTTATTATGACACACCTCATCATTGTCATATTCCCTTGCATGATCATGTAGTTGACATCGTATTTGTGGCAAAGCCACCATTCATAATTTTTCATACATGTCACTCTTGATTCATTGCACATCCTGGTACACCGTTGGAGGCACTCATATAGAGTCATATTTTGTTCTAAGTATCGATTTGTGTAATCCTTGAGTTGTAAATAAATAGAAGTGTGATGATCATCATTATTAGAGCATTGTCCCGTGTGAGGAAATAAAAAAAGAGGCCAAAGAAGCCAATGAAAAAAAAGAGGCCATAGAAGCCAATGAAAAAAAGAGAGGCCAAAGAAGCCAAACAAAAAAATGAGAGAAAAAGAGAGAAGGGACAATGCTACTATCCTTTTTCCACATTTGTGCTTCAAAGTAGCACCATGATCTTCATGATAGAGAGTCTCTTATTTTGTCACTTTCATATACTAGTGGAAATTTTCGTTATAGAACTTGGCTTGTATATTCCAACAATGGGCTTCCTCAAAATGCCCTAGGTCTTCGTGAGCAAAGTTGGATGCACACCCACTTAGTTTCTTTTGTTGAGCTTTCATACATTTATAGCTCTAGTGCATCCTTTGCATGGCAATCCCTACTCATTTGCAATGATATTTATTGATGGGCATCTCCATAGCCCATTAATACGCCTAGTTGATGTGAGACCATCTTCCTCTTTTTTGTCTTCTCCACAACCACCATTCTATTCCACCTATAGTGCTATGTCCATGGCTCATGCTCATGTATTGCATGAAAGTTGAAAAAGTTTGAGAATACTAAAGTATGAAACAATTGCTTCGCTTATCATCGGGGTTGTGCATGATTTTAACATTTTGTGTGACGAAGATGGAGCATAGCCAAACTATATGATTTTGTAGGGATGAACTTTCTTTGGCCATGTTATTTTGAGAAGACATGATTACTTTGTTAGTATGCTTGAAGTATTATTATTTTTATGTCAATATTAAACTTTTGTCTTGAATATTTCGGATCTGAACATTCATGCCACAATAAAGAAAATCACATTGACAATTATGTTAGGTAGCATTCCACATCAAAAATTCTGTTTTTATCATTTACCTACTGAGGACAAGAAGGAACTAAGCTTGGGAATGCTTGATACGTCTCCAACGTATCTATAATTTTTTATTGTTCCATGCTATTATATTATCCATCTTGGATGTTTTATATGCATTTATATGCTATTTTATATGATTTTTGGGACTAACCTATTAACCTAGAGCCCAGTGTCAGTTTCTGTTTTTTCCTTGTTTTTGATTTTACAGAAAAGAAATACCAAACGGAGTCCAATTGACGTGCCAATTTTTGATGATTTTTATGGACCAAAAGAAGCCCCCGGAGTAAAAGAGTTGGGCTAGAAGAGTCTCGGGCCATCCACGAGGGTGGAGGGCGCGTCGTACCCCCCTGGGCGCGCCCCCTATCTCATGGATGACTCGGAGACCCCCCTGACGTGAGACCGATGCCAAAAATTCCTATAAATACAGAAACCCCCAGAAAGAGACCTAGATCGGGAGTTCCGCCGCAAGCCTCTGTAGCCACCAAAAACCAATCGGGACCCTGTTCCCAAGACCACTGGAGGGGGGATCCATCTCCGGTGGCCATCTTCATCATCCCAGCGCTCTCCATGGAGAGGAGGGAGTAGTTCACCCTCGGGGTTGAGGGTATGTACCAGTAGCTATGTGTTTGATCTCTCTCTCTCTCTCTCGTGTTCTTGATTTGGCACGATCTTGATGTACCGCGAGCTTTGCTATTATAGTTGGATCTTATGATGTTTCTCCCCCTCTACTCTCTTGTAATGGATTGAGTTTTCCTTTGAAGTTATCTTATTGGATTGAGTCTTTAAGGATTTGAGAACACTTGATGTATGTGTTGCATGTGCTTATCTGTGGTGACAATGGGATATTCACATGATCTACTTGATGTATGTTTTGGTGATCAACTTGCGGGTTCAGTGACCTTGTGAACTTGTGCATAGGGTTGGCTGCGTTTTCGTCTTGACTCTCCGGTAGAAACTTTGGGGCACTCTTTGAAGTTCTTTGTGTTGGTTGAATAGATGAATCTGAGATTGTGTGATGCATAACGTATAATCATACCCACGGATACTTGAGGTGACATTGGAGTATCTAGGTGACATTAGGGTTTTGGTTGATTTGTATCTTAAGGTGTTATTCTAGTACGAACTCTAGGATAGATCGAACGAAAATAATAGCTTCGTGTTATTTTACTACGGACTCTTGAATAGATCGATCAGAAAGGATAACTTTGAGGTGGTTTCGTACCCTACAATAATCTCTTCGTTTGTTCTCCTCTATTAGTGACTTTGGAGTGACTCTTTGTTGCATGTTGAGGGATAGTTATATGATCCAGTTATGTTTTTATTGTTGAGAGAACTTGCACTAGTGAAAGTATGAACCCTAGGCCTTGTTTCGAAGCATTGCAATACCATTTGTGCTCACTTTTATCATTAGCTACCTTGCTGTTCTTATATTTTCAGATTACAAAAACCTATATCTGCCATCCATATTGTACTTGTATCACTATCTCTTCGCCGAACTGGTGCACCTATACAATTTACCATTGTATTGGGTGTGTTGGGGACTGTCGGTGTCAAAACCGGCGGATCTCGGGTAGGGGGTCCCGATCTGTGCGTCAAGGCTGATGGTAACAGGAAGCAAGGGACACAGATGTTTACGCAGGTTCAGGCCCTCTCGATGGAGGTAAAACCCTACTTCCTGCTTGATTAATATTGATGATATGGGTAGTACAAGAGTAGATCTACCACGAGATCGTAGAGGCTAAACCCTAAGAGCTAGCCTATGATGGTATGATTGTAATTGTGATCGGCCTTCTAAGGACCAACCTCTCTGGTTTATATAGACACCGGAGAGGGCTAGGGTTTACATGGAGTCGGTTACAAGGAAGGAAATATAATATCCGGATCGCCAAGCTTGCCTTCCACGCCAAGGAAAGTCCCATCCGGACACGGGTCGAAGTCTTGAGTCTTGTATCTTCACGCTTCAATAGTCCGGACGTTGTACACAGTCCGGCTGTCCGGATACCCCCTAATCCAGGACTCCCTCAGTAGCCCCTGAACCAGGCTTCAATGACGATGAGTCCAGCGCGCAGTGTTGTCTTCGGCATTGCAAGGTGGGTTCCTTCTCCGAATACTCCAAAGTACCTGTTACGACGAATAGTGTCCGGCCTCCAATCAATGTTGTGCTCCTCGGCTTCGGTGCCTCAGTAATGACCATCTCCACGTGTCGGGCGAATGCGAGGAGTCGAGGCATTTTTGCATTTGCCACCCTCGATCCTCCGGGCTAACCGTCTATTTGAAGGGACGGGGATTCTCAGATCCAAACCTCACTCTCCCTCCCAGAGCTAGCATCCAACAGAGTGCTCCACGAAAAGCCATTCCAACATGGCCGGCCGTCGCAGCTCTTCTGCTTGCCCTTCTCGTTCCAAGTTAGGGGATTGGGGAGAGTGTTCAGTTCCTCATAGCCGTTTGATAGAGTTACAAACCCAAGGGTTTCTCCCACCGGTGTTCATGGTCCCCGTCCGAGCTGGAATAGCCATGTATGATGGAGGAGAACAAGCTAAGGGATCTCCTAACCCATCTCCGGAGGAGCGTATATGCCTCATCCCACATCTGCTGAGGGGCGTCGGGTTCCCTATCCATCCGTTTCTTCGCGGGCTCCTGGAGTTCTACGGCCTCTAGTTGCACAATCTTACCCCTGCCTCTATTCTGCACATAGCGGGGTATGTTGCCCTTTGCGAGCTGTTTTTAGGCTGCGAACTACACTTCGCATTATGGAGGAAGTTGTTCTGCCTCGTCCCCCGCACCCAGGGGGAGTCCCTATGTCGAGTGGGCGGGGCCGAAGTATGGCGCATTGCCGAGACCGGATACCTGTCCGGCACTCCTGAGAAGGCACCAGAAAACTGGCCTTCAGAGTGGTTCTATACAAATGACGTCCCCCTTCCGGATCCAGTCCGGACAGGTCTCCCCAAGTTCAGCAATGCCCTGCCGAGGGCACGCCTAAGCTGGCGCCCCCGGGGCCCTCAAGAAGAGGACACAAGGGAAATATTCCTCCTGATGAACAGGATAAAGTTACTGGCCAAATCCGGACTGATGATAGTTGAGGTTATGGCGATATGCATAAGACGGGGAGTGCAGCCGCTCCAATATCGGGGGAAGCCCATGTGGCATTTCAACGGGGAAGACGACACCACCCGCTGCGGTCATAAGGTTCCGGACTCCGCTGCCGCTTTGGCAAGGATATTGTCCGATTTGTACAAAGGGGAAGAGGAGGAATTCCTTCGCATAAAAACGTGGGACGGATTCTCCATGTACAACCCCCCAGCGTGGGTAAGTTGCCATTCTTTTTCCCTGCTTTACTTACTCTAGCGTTCTTCTGCTAAGATTACTTGCATCAATGCTTCTGGGCAGGAACTAAGGAGGGTCGTAGACGAACTCTTCAGACCCTCCCATAACCGAAGGACCTGGAAGGGCCCTAGATCCGGGACTTAAAGTGGATCCGGATATCACCGTGGAGCTTGTCAACGGGTATTCTATCAAGCGGTGGGATGGCGCCCTAGTGGCCATTACGGCCGACTACCCTGGACTGCTCCCCGCGTCGCGTGTAAGCCGAACTAAAAAACCCTATCCTTCGAAGAGGACTCCCCCCAGGTATTATAATTTACCCTTGAGGCGTCGTTCTATTTGCAAAAACGACGGCCAGAGCGAGGGGCCGAGCCACTAGGGACTCGTGAACCACGGGCGTCCAGATTGGGCAGGCTCAAGAGGAAGGCGGTGAGGGTCGACACACCGCTACAGAGGTAAAGCAATAACATGTCCTGTAATTACAGAATTTAAAATATGACAGCGCCCTTTGTGTCTGGCAGGAAGAGGAATAACCAGACTATATCCGGAGACCCTACCAATCATGCCTCCACCAGCCGGTTTCAACCCGGCTTGAAGCGAGGCGGACACAGGGCCAGCACCGCATAGTTTCCCGATAGAGGATGCGGATATGCGTTCGGCCACGAACTCCGAAGTGGAGAGCGCCATGAATCACCGGCGCCGGAGGGCCGTGCTCCAGAACAACATCTTTTCCGAAGAGGCTTTTAATGCCTTCAATTCGGTGGACGCATACGTCCAAGCTGCTCGGGGCGGGCTTGCCCAAGCGACAAACCAGTATACCAAAGACATACGGGTAAGAAATTTTGATAAGTATGTATAGCAGTAGCCCCTGAGACTTAAAATAGTTGGGACAACTGTTTGAAGGATCAATATATACCCAGGTCCTTGTGGACAAGAATGAGCAATTGGCTCGAGAGCTGGAGGCATGCAAGGCCCAGCTGACTGATGCGGTAGCCAAGTTGGGGGGATCCTGTAAGGCCCCTCCGTAATATTTGTCTCCATTATACGCAGATGTACCAGTTAGTAAATGGCTGGTGCGGTTAGTCTAACGTAAAATTATGCGAGACAATCCCGGTGAATCCGGGCGCAAGAGAGGACGATCGCATCTCAAAAGGCAGCTGGAGGGTCGGCGGCGCGTTCTTACGCGAGTTAGGCAGGAGAAGAACAATCTTCAAGATGCCAAAGTCCAGCTGGACGTGGAGTTAAAAGATCTCCGCGCTCAGCTGGCGGACTCCGTGAAAGAGAACAAAAGGCTTCGACGCGGCATTTATAGTGAGTGCCTAGACGAACTGTAGTATAGTTCAGCGAGGAAGTATATTGAAAGAATTTTGCTTGCAGGAATGTTAACGGGTCGCCCTAAGGAAGAGATGCCCTCATCTGCAAGTGATTTACTGCAAGACCTTTCGCAACTGCACGAGCGAGCTCGGCAAGTGATGCAGGGTGTTGCTCAGGCTTTGTGGCCATCAAGCTTTCTGTCGAATGGCATGGGGGAGCTTGTGGATATGCTTCAAGGAGCACGCGGCGCTTCCATTTGTGGAAGGTGTCTGCTTGCGGCAAAGGCGCAGAGAAGCCTGGGCTATGGTGAAGACGCGCTACACCAAGCTGGACCCGAACCATATGGCTGAAGTAGGACCGGCGGGGCCCGATGGGCAAGAAATTCCCGTGAGTCTGGTATATGACCAGGTAGCGTAAGCCGCTAAGTATTCTCAACAGGACTGTAAGCTAGATAGCCTGTTGGACGGTATAGAGGAGGAATATAGTCAGTCCAAGTGACTGTGTAATTTAATGGGCTTAAGTAGCCCCTAGCCGGATTAAAATCATTTGTCATGGCGGACCTTTTCGCTTCAGCCCCGGATCCTACAGTCCGGTGTGTCCAATACCCACTCGATTATACAAAACCGGGTATGCGTGGAAACAAAGGCGTAGGGGTCATAAGTGCTTGAAATGCATAAGTACCCAACTAGTTATGTTATATTACATGGATAGTAAGAAACATCTTCCAGGAGAATAGTTCCGTTAGGGGTTCCTTTCCACAGAGTGCGCATCTTGACGATGCACATGTCCGGACTGCGAGCGATGGCGCAGGATACAAGACTTCTGGGATTATGTTATAATAAGCGAATACATCTTTTGTTCACCGACCAAATATTCTCTTAAGGAAGCTAGCTTCGGCTTCACCGATCTGAGGTACACATCCGGCTGAACCGGCAGTAACAATCGCATAGGTGCTCCCCTTATGCCCTAGCCGAATTAACGGAACGTGGGGCATAAACACAAGAGCCGAACAACCCAGCTTGGCAACATCTTAAGTCATATCGATGCATATAATGGTGAAGAAAAGGCACATATGGAAACAGAATGCATATGTGATGGGCAGAAAGCCATGTGAGTAACTATTTTTAGCTTTCGTATAGGAAGCCCCTGGGATTGCTTACACACCTAGTGCGGTCGGGATGATCCAGGAATCCGCACTGTATTGAATACTTTGTGTGAAGAGAAAAAAGGTCGATAAAGGGAAAAGAGATGGAGCATAATTAAAAGCGAGGGGTAATGAGACGAACACTGAGTTCGGCGTTAGGCGTAGAATCTCCGGAGTCTGGCCGCGTTCCATGGGTTCGGCTCGAGTCTGTTATCGGATGCATTACGTGGGCAGTGCGGCTCCTCCGGTGAGAACTTTGTCAATGACGGCGAAGGACCTTCCCATTTGGGTTTGAGTTTGTCCTTCTTCTTCTCGGTATCGTGAAACGAGCTCGCCAATATTGTAAGTTTTGGCCCGCACTTCTGCCTTTGATATCGCCGAGCCTGCTGGCGATAGAATGTGAAAGCGGGCTTTTGCGACATCGCGCGCTCCTCCTCCAGGGCATCCAAGTTATCCTGCCGATCTAACTCGGCTTCCTTCTCTTCGTACATGCGTACGCGTGGCGAATCATGTATTATCTCGCAGGGTAGTACTGCTTCCGCACCGTACACCATAAAAAATGGTGTATATCTGGTGGTGCGATTGGGTGTGGTCCGCAGCCCCCAGAGTACGGAGTCGAGCTCCTCTACCTAGTGCGTATCCGATTCTGTTAGAGATTGCACTAGTCTGGGTTTGATGCCGCTCATGATGAGACCGTTTGCCCATTCGACCTGGCCGTTTGTTTGAGGGTGGTAGACGGAAGCGTAGTCGAGCTTAATGCCCATTTTGCCGCACCAAGTTTTCACTTCGTCGTCCGTGAAATTTGAGCCATTATCAGTGATGATGCTATGGGGGACACCGTATCGGTGTATGACCCTGGATATGAAGTCTATCACAGGTCTGGATTTGGCCGTTTTGACTGGTTTGGCTTCTATCCATTTGGTGAACTTGTCCACCATGACCAGTAGGTATTTTTTCTTATGGCTTCCCCCTTTAAGGGGTCCGACCATATCCAGCCCCTGCACTGAAGGGCCAAGTTATGGGGATTGTTTGGAGAGCGGTAGGGGCATGTGACTCTGATTGGCGAAGAGGCGGCAACCGACGCAATGTTGGACAAGGTCATGTCGTGCCTTTCGGGCCGTTGGCCAATAGAAGCCTATATGGAAGGCCTTGCTGACTAGCGCTCGAGCCGCGGTGTGATGTCCGCCCAGTCCGGCATGGATTTCAGCCAAGAGTTGCCGCCCTTCCTCTTCGGAGATGCACCTTTGGAGCACTCCGATCACGCTTTTCTTATAGAGTTCCCCTTCGTGGACCTTGTAAGCTTTAGAGCGCCGGACTATGCAGCGTGCTTCGTTTTGGTCTTCGGGGAGCTCCTGCCTATTTAGGTAGGCCAAGAAAGGCTCGGTCAACGGGGCAATTACGGCCATTATTTCGTGGGCCGAAGATGTTATTTCGGTGGCAGAGCCTCCGATTGTGTCTGATGGTTCAGAATCTGGGGATGTGCTCGGGTCCATGCTGGTATTGCCGGACTCCCCTTCCCATACTACGGATGGCTTAAACAGCCTTTCTAGGAATATGTTTGGTGGGACGGGGTCGCCTTTGGCGCCGATGCGGGCAAGGACGTCCGCCGCTTGATTGTTTTCTCGAGCCACATGGTGGAATTCGAGCCCCTCGAACCGAGCTAATATTTTGAGGACGGCATTACGGTAGGCCGCCATTTTCGGATCCTTGACATCGAAGTCTCCGTTTATTTGTGATATTGCGAGGTTCGAATACCCGTGCACTTCCAGGCGTTGGATGCCCATAGAGACCGCCATCCGAAGACCATGCAACAAAGCCTCATATTCGGCTGCATTGTTGGAGTCTGTATAAAGTATTTGGAGGACGTATTGGACCGTGTCTCCGGTGGGAGACGTCAGGACTACACCTGCTCCCAGTCCGGCCAGCATTTTAGAGCCGTCAAAGTGCATGATCCAGTTGGAGTATGCGCCGTACTCTTTAGGGAGTTCGGCTTCCGTCCATTCGGCGACAAAGTCAGCCAGTACTTGCGACTTGATGGCCCGCCGTGGTTTGTACATTATGTCGAACGGAAGGAGCTCGATGGCCCATTTAGCAATCTGGCCCGTAGTGTCGCGGTTGTTTACTTCAGAGGCTACTGTGATCGAACACTCTTGAAAGTAGTGTCGCAGCTTTCGGGATGCCATGAAGACCGCGTATGCTATTTTTTGATAGTGTGGGTATCGGGATTTGCATGGGGTGAGGACTGTGGATACGTAATAAACCGGCTTTTGGAGCGGGAATTTGTATCCGTCAACCTCTCATTCGACGGCAATCTGCGCTTACAACTTGGTGTGTTGCCGCTATGTATAATAGCATAGGCTCGCCGGTGTTCGGCGCTGTTAGGACTGGATTACTGGCCAGTAAGGTCTTTATTTCATCGAGTCCGGCCGCGGCTGCATTCGTCCATACGAAGTGTTCGATGCGCCGCAGGAAGCGGTAAAGAGGCAATGCCTTTTCTCCTAGCCTGGAGATAAAGCGGCTCAAAGCGGCCACGCATCCGGCTAGCTTCTGGATGTGCTTGAGGTCTGTTGGTATAGCCAATCGAGACAGAGCTTCGGATTTTCGCCGGGTTCGCTTCAATTCCTCTATTGGAAACAATGAAGCCCGCAGCTTCCCGATGGGACGCCAAGACGCATTTTTCTCGATTCAACTTAATGTCGTATGTCCGGAGGTTATCGAATGTGAGCCTCAAGTCATCTATCGTGGTTTCGGCGTGTCTAGTTTTTATGACCACGTCGTCCACATATGCTTCCACTGTTTTGCCGATTTGTTTTTCCGTGCATGTTTGAATCATGCGTTGATAGGTTGTGCGGCATTCTTGAGCCCAAAGGGCATAGTGTTGAAGCAAAAGGGCCATATGGCGTTATAAAAGCTGTTGCAGCTTGGTCGACTCTGCCATCTTTATTTGATGGTATCCAGTATCGTCGAGAAAACACATGAAGTCGTGTCCAGCTGTGGCATCGATGATTTGATCGATGCGAGGGAGGAAGGGATCCTTGGGGCAAGCCTTGTTGAGGTCTTTGTAGTCGGCGACAGGCGCCGAGATTTGTCCTTCTTTGGTACCATCACCAAATTTGCCAGCCAATCCGGATGTTTGATATCTCTGATGAATCCGGCCTCGAGTAGCTTGGCTAACTCTTCCCCAATTGCCTGTCGTTTGGGTTCTAAGAATCGCCTTAGGGTCTGCTTGACTGGTTTGTATCCTTTTAGAATATTGAGGCTGTGTTTGGCCAGTCTGCGTGGGATGCCTGGCATGTCCGATGGGTGCCAGGCAAAAATGTCCCAATTCTCGCGTAAGAAATCTCGTAGTGTGGCGTCAATCGCGGGGCTCAGCCGTGTCCCGATGGAAGCTGTCTTCGTGGGGTCCGTTGGATGGACCTGGAATTTGACTATCTCGTCTGCAGGCTTAAATGAGGTGGACCTGGGTCGCTTGTCTAGTATCACGTCGTCCACATCCTTTGTGGCCCTAGATGTTGTTAACTCTTCGGCTGCTAGGGCTTCGGATAATGCTTCCAAGGCTAGAGCTGCGGTTTTATTTTCGACGCGAAGTGCAACATCCGGGTCATTGGCTAGAGTGATGATTCCATTGGGTCCGGGCATTTTAAGCTTCATGTACCCATAATGGGGTACAGCTTGAAAGCTTGTAAATGCGTCCCGCCCTAGAAGGGCGGGGTATCCGCTGCTAAAAGGAGCCACCTGGAATGTGATTTCCTCGGACCTATAATTCTCTGGGGTGCCGAATACCACATTGAGTGTGATTTTTCCCGCACACCGCGCCTCCCGAGTAGGGATAATTCCCCTGAAGGTCGTGCTGCTTTGTTCAATGCGGCTTTTATCAATCTCCATCTTGCTGAGTGTTTCTTCATAAATCAGATTTAATCCGCTTCCGCCGTCCATGAGTACTTTAGTAAGCCGAAAGCCATCTATGATCAGACTAAGGACCAGAGCGGTGGTGCGGACAGCCGGAATCGAGGTTCATCAACGGCATTAAAAGTTATAGCGATTGTCGTTCCAAGGGTTTATTTTTGCCACATGGTAAATTTCAGCGAGCTTCGACGAGCTCGCTTGCGCCTATTGTTCGAGGCAAAGTCTCAAGAAGGTTAGTACCGTATTGTGTTCATTTGGCAGGATGTTGTTCCGCTTCTGGCCCATAAGAAGATCCTCGCCACTTTTTGCCACCTGCCAAGTATCCAACATGCATTAAGGCTATGAGTAGGTGTTGTATCCGAGTATTGTGGAGCTTACATGGCCCATCGAGCCATTCTTCCATCTGGATCCCATACAGGTGGGCTTTGGTTTCTTGGGGGTTGGGTCGGACGACTTACGAGGGTTCGGACGAAGGTTTTGGTGAGAGCAGTACTATCCCAAAACTCTGTTTGGGTCTTCCAAGCGCTCTCCATCTCACAGTACTTCCGTACTATGGTTGCCAAGTCCGCGAAGCGTACTATGTCGCGGCGGCTTAAAGATTGAGGAGTCCTTCGTCCGTGCAGTTTTTCTTGCAATGAGAGAGGTGCTTAGTTTTGAGTTCAATCTTGTGGTGTCCTCACCCAGTGACAAAGTAGGGGTAGCGAGGCACGTATTGTATTGTTGCCATCAAGGGTAAAAAGATGGGGTTTTCATCATATTGCTTGAGTTTATCCCTCTACACCGTGTTACCTTACTTAAGATGTTACTCTGTTCTTTATGAACTTAATACTCTAGATCCATGCTGGATAGCGATCGACGTGTGGAGTAATAGTAGTAGATGCAGGCAGGAGTCAGTCTACTTGACACGGACGTGATGCCTATATGCATAATCATTGCCTTGGATATCGTCATAACTTTGTGCTTTTATATCAATTGCTCGGCAGTAATTTGTTCACCCACCGTATTATTTGCCTTGAAGAGAGAAGCCTCTAGTGAAACCTATGGCCCCAGGTCTATTTCCATTATATATTTTCAGATCTATAAAACAAAAATACCAAAATATCTCGCTGTAATTTAATTACTTTTATTTTGTTTTACGTGTTAGTAATCTTTTATATCTATCTCTATCAGATCTCACCTTTGCAAGTGAGGGGTGAAGGGATTGAAAACCCTTTTATCGCGTTGGGTGCAAGTGTTTGATTGTTTGTGCAGGTGCATAGATTGGGGACTTGCTTGTGTCTCCTACTGGATTGATACCTTGGTTCTTAACTAAGGGAAATATTTATCTCTACTTTGCTGCATCAACCTTTCCTCTTCAAGGGAAAAACCAAAGCAAGCTCAAGAAGTAGCAGCAACTCCAACGCGCCGACCCATTTCGTCTGTGCGCGTCCGTTTGGGTCGGCTCGGATAGAAAAGCCAGCCCAACACGCCGACCCAAATGGACACGCGTCCGCTTTTCGTCCGCCTGCTGCCATTCCCGACCCAATTTTCAGCCTCATTTGCATCGGTGCAGACACGAAGGGTACGCGTGTGGCGAGCGCCTACTCCTCCCCTGGCCCGTTAGTCAGTGGCACATTGGCAATCCTCTCCCACCCCATATCGACAGCAAACCCTCGCCCGCCCCCGCCCTGTCGCCGCATCCGCCCATTTTCCGGTGCCTCTACCAGCAGCCGGTGCCGACACACCTGTCCCTAACACCGCCACCATCTCACCGCCGGGGCACCGAAGCTTCCCACCCCACCCCCCGACGCCGCCGCGAGCAGGAAGTCGCCTCCCCGCCCCAGCCAGCTCCTTCGTCCGACAACTCCCGTTGTCCTGACGTCGGACGCCGCCAGGCTAGCCACCTGGTCCAAGGGAGGCGCGCAACTCTTCGCCGGCCAGCTTCTTTGTCGCCCCACGCAAGCTGTTTGGCAGTTTGCCAGGTACAAAATGGACTCCGCCGACAAGTTCTTTTTCCACAATTTCCTTTGCGACTCTGAGGATTCCTCGTCCGATGATGAGGAGGAGATCTTGGCTACCGTGTTGGTCCATGACCACCTTAAGAGGCAGCGGCCGCTGTTCCGTGGCTCGATCCCATGGCACCTTCCGGCATTGAATCACAACCGAGAGAGCAGCCATTTCCTTCTCTGGAAGGACTACTTTGACACAACCAACCCGTTGTTCAAACATCAGAAATTCCGGCGGCGTTTCCGTATGGGTAGGCATCTTTTCAACCGTATTAGAGAGGGGGTGGTCGGATAAGATAATTATTTCGAGTGCAAAGAGGATGCCCTTGGAAAGATTGGCTTCTCATCTTATCAGAAATGCACTGCAGCCATCCAGATGCTTGCATAAGGAGTGCCGAGTGATCTCATTGATGAGTATGTCCGTATGAGCGAGTCTACATGCCTAGACTCCATGTACAAGTTCTGCAAGGTTGTGATTGTTGCGTTTGGCACTGAGTACTTGAGAGAGCCGACTGCTCAAGATACAACCCGCTTGTTGATGATGAATGCCAGTAGGGGTTTCCCATGGTGCTTGGCAGCATAGACTACATGCACTAGGAGTGGAAGAACTGCCCTTCTGCTTGCCAAGGGCGGTATAAGGGTCATGCCAGGGCTTGCATTGTCATACTTGAGGTCGTGGCCTCACAAGATCTTTGGATCTGACACTCTTTCTTTGCCATGGCCGGATTGCATAATGATATCAACGTGCTTCAACGCTTGCCAGTGTTTGCAAGGCTTGCCGAAGGCAACAGCCCGCCGGTGAATGTTACCATCAACGGTCACAACTACGACAAATGATACTACCTAGGTGACGGTATCTATCCTCAGTGGATCACTATCGTGAAGACAATCCCCAACCCTGTCAGAAAGAAGAGAAAAAGATTTGCCCAAGAGCAAGAGAGTGCTAGGAAGGAGGTCGAGCGTGCCTTTATTGTTCTGCAATCTCGATGGGGCATCGTTCGGTATCCTGCTAGGACTCGGAGCACCAAGAAGTTGTAGGAGATGATGGCTGCTTGTGTGATCATGCACAATATGATCGTAGAGGATGAGCGTCCGGAACGTATCTACGGTCAAGGGTTTCAGTTTCAGGGTGAGAATGTTGTGCCTGAGCATGGAGGAGCGGCAACCTTTTGCACAGTTCATTCAATTTCATCATGAAATGCATGATTGGGAAACTCACATGCAACTGCAAAATGATTTGATTGGGCATACGTAGGCTCATGTTGACAACCAATAGATATATTTTTTTCACATGTATTTGAGACAATTTAATTTTTATTCAGCTTGTAAAACTATGATATTTTTGTTTGCTTATAAAACTATGTAAAATGTGAACATATTTGTTGAAAAGCGGCGATCAGCAGGCCGATCAAAATGATAAGAACACCGAGTGGACGGCCTATTCAAACAGACAAAAAATGGACAAAATAGCCGCCCCTCTGACCATTTAACCATAGATTAGTTCGCGAGTGTAGACTGTTGCTAGTCGGATGAATGACTCGCTCAGTTGGGACCTACGTGTGCAGTTGCACGCCACGCAAAAAGTAGGTATTGTTGCAAAATGTGTCTATGTACAAACCAACGACCGGCATGACAGCATCGTTCCAGAACGTACCGGAAGAGCAACCCCACGGCACCTACACCGCGTTCGCGTCCAGGTGAGGCCGGCCGGCAGACCCCATCCATCCATGGAGCATCACCCGAATCGACGTGTCGAATCCACATTTACCGCCGCACAAGCTCGCACCAATGACTTCGCTCGCTTTCCCCTGCCGCGCGTCACCACTGACGCCCGCCTTCCCCATTTCCCCTCCCGTCCCGTCGCCGTGTATAAAGATCCGCCGCTCGCGACGAGCTGCTCCCCATCGCCGCCTCATCGCCGCCAGGAGTTCGAGCTCCCCCCGAACCGTCGCCATGGCCGCCGCCGCTGCCGCTGCCGCACCGGTCATGTGAGCAGGCCGAGTCGCGGCGCAGAATCTACTGCGCTTCATTCTCGATTAAATTATTCGAATCGTTTCTCTGCTGTGTTTTTAACTTGGCGTTTGTTTCTCTGCTCCAACGTGCGCAGCTCCCCGAAAGAAAATCTGCCCCCTTCGCTGACCTCCACCTCCGAGCCCCCGCCCCTCTTCGACGGCACGACCAGGTGAATTTGGACGAGACTTATGAGAGATCAAATTGCATTGCAGATGCTATCGTATGGCTTGTCACTTCTGCATAAATCAAGGGTTAACCTGCTAGGAGTAAAAAAAATTCCCTTGTCTCGTGAAGGTTGTATGTTGCATATCACTGCCCGTACGCGCAGCGCGCTTGGATCGCCAGGAACTACAAGGTACTGCTACCACTGTTCTTTGATTTTTTTTTTTATGTAATTCAGACAGAAATCGTACTTTTGCTACTGCTGTGCAAGCAACATTGAATCATGTTTACATCCAAAATGAAATCTAACGGTGTTTCTTCTCCAGGGTTTGCAAGACAAGATCAAGATAGTTGGGATCGATCTCGCAGACAGGCCGGCTTGGTACAAGGAGAAGGTTTACCCACAGAACAAGGTATGGTGAATGTCAACTCTGCCCCACGTGTACGATATCTTAACACTGTTTCAGTTCATCATCTCTGTGATACATCCACACTGACTTATTTTCGACAGGTGCCTTCACTGGAGCATAACAACGAGGTGAAAGGAGAAAGCTTGGATTTGGTCAAGTACATTGACAGCAATTTCGATGGCCCAGCATTGCTCCCTGATGTACATATTTTTAACCATCATGATCATGATTCATGGTAACCAGGGAAAGCAATTTCTCAGTGGTTTTAACGCTTGCATTCATAAAATTGGCAGGATTCTTCAAAGAAGCAGTTTGCCGAGGAGCTGCTTGTGTATACCGATGAGTTCAATAAAGCACTATACTCATCCATAACCTCCAAGGGAGATGTGGCAGAGGAAACTGGTAAAAGAGCAGAGCCATACCTGTAACTTGTTTAATCATCATCTATAAGCTCTACAGGCTAGAGTATGTAATTCATATTTATAACTTCTTCTGCATTATCTTCCATTAGTTGCTGCACTGGATAAAATAGAAGCTGCCCTAGGAAAGTTCAGTGATGGCCCTTTCTTCCTTGGCCAGTTCAGTTTGGTATGTCACGCCAATCCGGGAATCCTTAAAATTCCATTTCAGAAGAATTGTGTTGACATGTTGACTTGTTGCGATGTTCATTTCTGCACAGGTGGACATTGCATATGTGCCATTTATCGAAAGGTTCCAGATATTCTTTTCTGGTATCAAAAACTATGATATCACCAAGGACAGACCTAACATTCAGAAATTCATCGAGGTAAGTCTGAATGTTGCGGGATGTGACTATACCACATTGTTCTGTTGTGTTTAAAGTAAATTCACATTTTCTGCAAATGTTGTAGATAGTCTAATGCAAATCAATTTCCTTCGCAATTCTTTGCTGTCGAGAAGGCAACTTAATCGATATGTTACAGGAAGTGAACAAGATCGAAGCGTACACGCAAACAAAACTGGACCCACAATTTCTGCTTGAACACACAAAGAAGCGGCTTGGGGTAACAACATATTCCCTGATTTTTCAGCCTTGATTCATTTTCAAACCATTTTGCACTTACAAAATTCAACTTCCAGATTGAGTGAAGATGTGACCAAGGATGACCAAGAGGTCAGGGAACTACTGCAGCATGGAAGATGAAGATGAAGACACTCAGGAGTGTGCTTGCTTGCTAGTACTATATACTATACTTTGAATAAAAAGATGCATGCTACTAAGGCCTTGCCTTTTGAGAATAAATTAAGTGGTTGTTTTGTGATTATAGTCTTTTTAGGCGTTCTGTGATTGTGGTTTGACAGTGTACAATATTGTGAGTATGTACGTGCAATTAATATACTGCCTAATATCAATTATCGGAGTACCTAGTATATGCATGCAATTAATATTCTGTTTAATATCAACGTGCATTGCACTGACATAATTACTATTGTGGAAGAGACATCCCTTCATCTATTTTGGGACTGCTCCTTTGCTAATTGTTGGAATCTCAATATCTTTTTTTTTTAAAGAAAAGGGTTTTCTCCTGCTCCATTTTTGTAGAATGAAGCAAAGCAGAGAAACAAAGTTTGACTCACATCCACACCGCGCTACTAGAACAACCAAGTCTAAGCGGGGCGAAAGCCTTTTTCGATAAACACTAGACTGGTCACAGGAATCTCAATATCTCATTATCCCAACCAAAAACAGAGCTAATCAAGATATGTTGAAATACGCTTTGCTCTACGTTCCTTACCCCAAGACATTGGCCTCGATATTGTTCTTACTGGGTGCTGGAGCATTTGGTCATTGAGAAATGACAAAATCTTTCGCTAAGCTGCCGCACACATGCAAAACTAGACCTACTATCTAAGAGAAGGGCTGGCCATGGCTGAACTAAGAGCTAAACCAGCAAGGGCCATCAAGATCAAGAAATGGATAGAACAACACTTGTAACTTTGTCATAGAGTTCCCAAAAACTGGCATAGATTGATGGCTTTGCTTTTTTTGTTCTTTTCTTTTATATTAATTTATGTGTATTTGCTTTTTCCGGGTAAAAAATACTCCCTCCATCCCAAAATTCTTGTCTTAGATTTGTCTAAATATGGATGTATCAAGTCATGTTTTAGTATTAGATACATCTGTATCTAGACAAATGTAAGACAAAATTTTTGGGACGGAGGGAGTACAAGGTTGAGCAATCCCGTTGGGGAGCTTGGCTTCATATGGTGAGACGATTGATGATGTGCAGTGGAAGATCCCGGTAGACGCAGCGATCGCGAGGCTTCTTCGTTTTCGTTGATCCGCCGTTGTCGACATTTGTTTCTTTTGCTCTTTCTCTGTCGTTTCTTTTCGGTGTGACTGTGTTGTTTCCGCCCCAGCACCTATCCTTGTACGGCTTGGTTGGTCGCTTTGTATACAAAGCGGGGAGAAACCCTTTTTCGATATGGATGTGCAGTTTTCTCAACGACCAGATCAATTGTGCTGGAAGCTAACTAGGAATGGAGAGTTCACGGTTAAATCCATGTATCTGGATGTTATCAATGCTAGCTCTATTCCTAGTTTGAAATATGTCTGGAATGTCAAAGTACTTCGAGAGTTAAAGTGTTTATGTGGTTTATACACAAACAAGTCATTTTAACTAAGGACAACTTGGCAAAACGCAACTGGAGTGGATCTAAAAGATGTAGTTCTCGTGACCGGGATGAATTCATCAAACACCTCTTTCTTGACTGCCCGTTGGCAAAAAAATTATGGCGGACTGTTCACATAGTTTTTAATATTACTCCTCCGAATACTATTAACACATTATTTGGGACGTGGCTTGACGGGATAGATTCCGTAACAGCGAGACATATTCGTGTAGGAGTATGTGCTTTATTATGGGCAGTCTGGAACTGCATAAATGATTTGGTTTTTAACAGAACAACAAATTCTCAATTTTTTGCAGGTTATCTTCCGAGCCACTGCGTTGATCCGTATGTGGTCGCTACTTACTCCAACGGAGGCCAAGGAGCGTCTGGTTACTGGATCTATCCGATGGGAGATGATAGCACGGGCCAGTGGCGAAGCCACGTCGAGAGGAGTGTGGTCAATTGGCCATACAGTTTGTTTTGCAAATTCTTTGTACACAAGTAGAAATCATGTATTTTTTTATAAAATTGGTGAAAACACATGTATTTGACATCACAGACTTCTGATCCTGGCACCGCCACTGGCACGGGTTATTTTCAATCGGTTTGGATGACAGTTATATAATAGGATAGGCAATTAGTTTTCTATCTTTATTTTGCCAGCCAGTTGTGGCTTTACTTTTACTCTTCTGCTCTTCGTGAGCATCTTTTGGTTCGTTTGTTTGAGACTTCAAGACATGTGTTGAACTTATTTGCTTATTAATAAATATGACCATATGCATTGTTTTGATGCAGAGGCTGTGGATCTCCCCCTTTTCGGAAAAAACACGGGAGTGAGTACCATTCCCTTTTACAGCTTCATCGGTTACCGGCTTGCATCGATTCCCTGGGACCTCACCTCAGTGTACGGTACGGCGTGCAGATGGGAAAAAAATTATATGAGACCAGGTCTCATATAAAGCAGGTGAGACCCGCCCTGATGGATGACACGTGGCATTCACAAATCACAAAGCATCTAATCTTTTCCCCTGATTTCAGATGAGGGTGAGGTAGATGCTTTATGATTTGTGAATGCCACGTGTCATCTATCAGGATGGGTCTCACCTGCTAATCCATAAAACCCGGTCTCATAGAATCTTTTTCCGTGCAGATGCCACCCGCATGAAACACGTTGCACGGAAGGTTGAGATGAGCTCCTCTACACGCCATGATCGCGTCTAGGCAGGGCCCATCCAACCAGCGCCCGAGTCCTCATTTCTGCTGATGCCTGCCCTGCCGTGAATAATTGCACTCGCCTCCCCTTGCTGTCCGTCACCCCTGCCTCCTCCTCCATCTCCCATTCTCACCTTCCCGTCCCCCAGCACCGCCGGGACATTCCTCCCGAACCGTCGCCATGGCAACCGCCGTTCCGCCGATCATGTGAGTGAGCTAAGCAGCAGGGCACAGTATCTTGGTGCAGTGATGTAGTCTGGCGCTCCCGCCGTGTCGGATCTCGACTAAATTACTCGATTTCCTAACGTTGTGTGCCTTTCTTGTAGTAATTTAATACTCCCTTTGTTCCTAAATAATTGTCTTTCTAGAGATTTCAACAAGTGACTACATACGGAGTAAAATGAGTGAATCTACATTTTAAAACATGTCTACATACATTCGTACGTTATAGTCCATTTAAGATGGCTAGAAAGACAAATATTTGGAAACGGGGGGAGTACTTATAAACATATGCGCAGCTCCCCGAAGGAAGATCTCCCCCCTCCACTGACCTCCGCCTCCGAGCCCCCTCCGCTCTTCGACGGCACCACCAGGTAAAAATCTAACCACACAAGTACTCCCTCCGTTTTCAAATAATTGTCTTTCTAGCTATCTCAAATGGACTATAACATATGGATGTATGTAGACATGTTTTAGAGTGTAGATTCACTCATTTTGCTCCGTATGTAGTCACTTGTTGAAATTTCTAGAAAGACAATTATTTAGGAACGGAGGGAGTAGAAGCCAACTTGCACTGCGGACGCATCTTATAACTTTTCAATTTTCCACACATCAAGGGCTAAATTCGTGTTTTATTTGCTTCGTGTAGGCTGTATCTTGCATATCACTGCCCATACGCGCAGCGCGCTTGGATTGCCAGGAACTGCAAAGGTAATGTGCCAGTGGGATCGAGTGTTCTTTGATTCACAGACGCAGCCCATACTTTCAGCTCATCGATCTTGTATATCTTTTTTTTAGCTCGTGCTAGTTCTTTTTCTATGCCTTCAGTGGTCTTATGCTAAGTTGAATCTTCTTTCTATATTATTTTGTCCAGGGTTTACAGGACAAGATCAAGGTAGTCGCCATAGATCTGGCAGACAGGCCAGCTTGGTACAAGGAGAAAGTTTACCCGGAGAACAAGGTAGTATGATTGATCTCTTTTACTTCTCACCTGTATGTAGTTAAGGTGGGAGAGGTTGTGACCTGTACTCTTGGTTTTTGGCCGGAAGTGGCATGTACTGTACGACAAGGACCTAGACATGTGAGGACGATGCGTGCTGCAGCGGGAGGCGCTGCGGAGGTGCCAGGACGCTGCGGCTAGGTAGACGGGCGTCCGACCATGTGCGTCTATGTCAAGCGCTGGTGGAGGGTGGTTGCGGGAGCGCGCTGGAAAATAAGGACGCAACGGCCAGTTCGACGATGGCGGAGCCGGCTAGTCGGCTACGTTGAGTTGGGGGCGGCGAGCAAGACGACGATACAACCAGGGCAAACAGACCGGCCGGCCGATTGCTGATGGGCTAGAGTTATTTTGGAAAATGGGAAAATGACTAGAACTACCCTCCTGAAATCAAGGGTGGATGATTGTATACTGCTACCTCCCATCTTTAACAGTACAGGGTACCGTAAAAAAGCTCATTTCGGGAGGGTAGTTCTAGTCATTTTCCCGTTTTCCAAAATAACTCTAGCCCATCAAGAATCGGCCGCCGGTCTGTTTCGCCTGGTTGTATCGTTGCCTTGTTTCGCCGCTTCAACTCAACGTAGCCGACTAGCCGGCTCCGCCATCGTTGAACTGGCCGTTATGCCCCTATTTTCCAACAGACTCGAACCACCCTCCGCCAGCGCTTGACATAGACGCACATGGTCGGACGCCCGTCTACCTAGCCGCAGCGTCCTGACACCTCTGCAGCGCCTCCCGCTGCGGCACGCATCGTCCTCACATGTCCAGATCCTTATCGTACAGTACATGCCACTTCCGGCCAAAAACAGATAGTACAGGTCACAACCTCTCCCATCTTCTCTGTCTTTGGTGCCATGGTGATGCTGTATTTTGGTTGATCGATGAAGTCCGTCGATTGGTACTTTGTGAAAAACCACGCCTAATTTCCCTAGCCAACGCCCGATGGTTGCGAGGTAGCTTGGTCCACAAGCTCGGCCAATTGTCCCATAGCATTGAGCGCTCGGTCCACGAGCATGGCCAAGGAAGGGGACGCAGATGAATACGAGATGTGGCGGCGGCCGCCGACACAGAGGAAGGGAGGGAGAGGAGGCCTGGTCGAGCGCGGCAGTCAATGATCATGGCCGACGACGTAGCAGCGTTGTTTCACGAGCATGGTCGACGCGCGCGTGCACGCGGCCGGGCTGGAAAAGGGAAGAGAACGAACATGTTGGCTTGGTCGGGAGGTGGGCTCATTTTTTTTCCCTCCCTAAATTACCCTTACATAAGTATACTGCTGCTGCAGCAGCGGCAACCGACTGATACTGCTGGCGGATTGTATTGGCACAGTTGAGCAGTATAGATCCATCACCACCCTTGGATTTCAAGAATAGACGGCCTATATCTATTACAGGGTACAGTAAAAGAGCTCCCCGAAATCAAGGGTGGATGATTGTATACTGCTACCTCCCATCTTTCACAGTACAGGGTACCATAAAAAAGCTCATGTAGTTATGTACAAGGAGAATCTTTTACTGGAGTTTATTATTTCTGTTCATGCATGCACGCTTCATTTATAATCTTACAGGTGCCTGCCCTGGAGCATAACAACCAGGTGAAAGGAGAGAGCTTGGATTTGGTCAAGTACATTGACAGCAATTTTGATGGCCCGGCATTGCTACCTGATTTTTTTTTTTGAAAAGGGGGTAATCCCCGGCCTCTGCGTCAGATCGATGCATACGGCCTCTCTTATTAACCAAATAAAGAGGTTCTGAACAGAAGTCTTACAAACAAATGAATAAAGGCAGCCTAAAGCTCACATAGAGCCTCGACTGAAAGGCAAAAATGAGATAAGCCACAAACCGGCTGGTATAATATAGGAAGGTAAACTAGATGCCTATCCTATTACATGATCGCCATCCAAACCGTTGAAGATATCCCGCTACCGTCTCCCACCGGACAGATCCAAAGAACCAAACGCTCCACGGCCTCCGTCGGAGTGAGTAAGGACCAAGTACGGATCAGTGCCGTAGCTCGGAACAACACCTGCAAAAAATGAGTATTTGTTGTCCTGTTAAAAACCAAATCATTCCTGCAATTCCAAATTGCCCATAATAACGCACATCCTCCTACACGAATGTGTCTGGCTGTTTCGGTCTCCATCCCAAGCAGCCATTCCCCAAATAACGTGTTTACCGATCTCGGTGGAGTAATATTAAAGGCAATTTGCACGGTGCGCCACAACCCTTGTGCCAACGGGCAATCAAAGAATAAATGCTTGATTGTCTCATCCCGATCACGTAAGCTACACCTAGTAGATCCTGTCCAGCTATGCTTAACTAGGTTGTCCTTTGTAAGAATAACTTGTTTATGCACAAATCACATAAACACTTTAATCTTCAAAGGAACCTTAACGTTCAGACTTCCTTGGACGTAGGTATCACGGAAGAATTAATAATATCAATATACATCGACTTGACCGTGAAGACCCCAGTTTTAGTTAGTTTCAACACAACTGGTCGGGCTGAGGATTTAGCTGCACATCCATCAGCCTCACGGACCAAGTGAAGCCATGCTTCCCATCTAGGTCCAACAAGCACTCTCCTAAAGCGTATATTGAGGGGAACAGACTGCATCACTGTGGCCACAAGAGCATCCCTATGCTGAACAATACGATATAGTGTTGGATATTGTGAAGCCAAAGGCGTGTCACCCAGCCACGTATCCTCCCGAATCGCGTGTCATCTCCATTACCAACAATACATTTCGTTCTGTTAAAGAAAGCGGCTTTAACCCTCATTAGCCCTTTCCGTAACGGCGAATCTGTAGGTCTCATAGTGACTTGGGATAAAGTCTTTGAGTACAGATATTTACTACGTAAAATCTGCGCCCAAGTTGCCTCTCTGTCTCGTAAGACAACTTAAACAGCCACTTACTCAGAGGCATTTATTTTTGACTTCAAGATTTTCAATACCAAGTCCTCCTTGGTCCTTTGGTCTGCAGATAATATCCCATTTGGCCAATCTGTACTTCCTCTTAGACTCATCACTCTGCCAGAAGAAGCGAGAACGATAAAATTCTAGTCTTTTCCTCACCCCAACTGGTACTTCGAAGAAAGATAGCAGAAACATAGGTAAACTTCGTGAGCACCGAGTTAATCGTAATCAACCGCCTCCATAAGACATGAGTTTTCCTTTCCAACAGCTTAGTTTCTTCTCAAATCTATCCTCGATGCACTTCCACTCAGCATTCGTTAACTTACGATGGTGTATTGGAATACCGAGATAAGTGAAAGGAAGAGACCCACTCTCACACCGAACAATTGTGTATAAGCTTCCTGTTAGTCTTTGGCTCTACCAAAACAGAACAACTCGCTTTTATGGAAATTAATCTTCAGCCCGCATAATTGTTCAAAAAGGCATAATACTAGCTTCATGTTCCTCGCTTTGGCCAAATCATGTTCCATAAAAATGATTGTATCATCAGCGTATTGCAGGATGGATAAACCACCATCAACCGGATGAGGCACCACTCCCTCCACCTAACCGCCTCTTTGGCCCTCCCAATCGGGATCGCTAACATATCAACCACAATATTGAGCAGTAATAGGCGACATAGGATCGCCTGTCTCGTGCCCTTGTGCGTTCGGAAATAGTGGCCTATGTCATCATTGACTTTAATGCCAACACTCCTTTTTGCATGAACGTTTCCACTGTTGTCTCCAGCTCATCAAATCCTTCATTCGTAAAGCTTGGCCGGAGGAACGCCATTTGACTTTATCGTAGGCCTTCTCGAAATCGACTTTGAAAATAACCCCATCTAGTTTTTTCGTATGAATTTCATGAAGCGTTTCATGTAGGACCACAACCCCCTCGAGGATGTTCCTATCCGGCATGAAAGCCGTTTGCGAAGGTTGAACTACAGCGTCGCTATCTCGAGTGAGCCTGATCGTGCCAACCTTGGTAAATATTTTGAAACTGACGTTGAGTAGGCAGATAGGCTGGAATTGTTCAATTTTCACGGCATCTGTTTTCTTAGGCAACAACGTTATCGTTCCAAAATTAAGTTGGAACAGTTGCAAGTGTCCCGAGAACAAATCATGGAACATCGGCATCAGGTCCCCTTTGATAATATGCCAACACTTCTTGTAAAACTCAGCGGGACACCATCCGCCCCGGAGCCTTATTGCATTTCATCTTGGCAATAGCCTCGAAAACTTCCTTCTCCGAGAAAGGGGCAGTTAACACATCGTTCTCCACGTAAGAAAGTCGAGGGATATCGCTAACCCTAGACTCATCCAGGATACACAGCTCTCCCCAGTGGTCCAAACAACCTTTGTAATATTCAGTAATGTATGTTTTCAGGTTGTCTGGTCAACTATTGTACCCTCATCTTGCTCCATTTGGAAGATCCTCTTCTTCCGTGCTTGCCATTAGCAATCATGTGGAAGAACTGGTGTTCGTGATCCCCTGGACAACTTTTCTCACCTTTGCCCGCAATGCCCACTTTAATTCTTCCTCACGGAGCAGTTCCTTCAGCCTCATCTCAGCCTCATGCTTAATATGAAGCTCAAGGAGTAACAGAACCGTAGTTTCTGCTTTTACATCTAATGTTTGTATAAGTGAAAGGAGTCGTTCCTTCTCGACCTTATACACTCCACCTAGATGTTTAGCCCACCCACGAAGGAAGCTACGGAGATGCCTAATCTTGTTCTGCCACCGCTCAATGGCACTTCTTCCTCCTACATCTTTAGCCCATTCTCCGCAACAAGATCCAAAAATCCTTCTCGTTCAAACCACGCCATCTCAAAAGAGAAAACATTTTTGTTACCCGAGTAGGTAGCCCCACCAGAATCGAGCAACAAAGGCGTGTGATCGTAGATCCCGCGAGAGAGCGCTGAGCAGTTACCACGGGAAACTTCTGCTCCCAAGCAACACTAGCGAACCCGATCCAACTTCTCGTGCGTTGGATTTGGCATCGCGATTAGCCCATGTGAACTTCCCTACCGAAAGCTCAATTTCTCTCAAATCTAAGCTTTCAATAATGGTATTAAACATAAATGACCATCTCCCATCGAAATTGTCATTATTCTTTTCATCGTCTTCTAATTATGTTGAAATCACCCCAACCAGAATTGGTAACTGCCGCACCCACAGACTCTAATAAGGTCTGCCAGAAATCTGGTTTGAACTCGCTCTTGCCCGTACACCGCTACCAAAGCCCAGTCAAAACCATCCTGTTTGGACCGCACCTTGAACTTAACAGCAAAATCCCCCATGACCACACTTCTAACTTCAAGAGAGTCACATCTAACACCCAGTAAGATTCCCCCCGACCTGCCTCTCGGCGGCAGACAATGCCGATCAAACTCAATCCCTCCCGACAAGGTATTGAGAAATTGAGGTGAGAAATTTGCTCTACCCGTTTCCGGCAGTGGCAATAAAGTCCAAGCTATGCTCAATAGATGCCTCCGCAAGGAACCTCCTTTAGCCAAGTCCTTAAGACCTCTGCTATTCCAAAAGATCCCTCTCATATGTCATCATGAAATTTTCTAGCTGCGAATCCTAGCACTCCTACGGATCATGGACATTGGGTAAGTTTTGCGCTTCCACTTGCGCTTAGGGCTGGTCGTGCCCTCCCGGTCCAAAGTGCCCGTAATCGATGGATTATGAACTTCCATCCCGATATTCTCATCCTCCTCCTCCGGCTCTGGAGGCGGTGCTAGATCATCACAAAATTATCAAGAACTCGAACTCCCAAGGTATCAATCTCAGAGTCGCTCATAGGTTTGACCGCAGCTAAATTACAATTACTTCTAAAGCCCTCTCGGCTTCTAGATCTAGCAAATCGTTAATGTAATTAGTAACTTCACCCTCATCTCTACCAAGTGAAATTCCTAATTGTTGTGCCTTATCCATAATTTGATCATGCGAGAAATGCATAATAGTATTGGAAGTATTAACGGACATACCAGTAGTGACTTGGACTTCACGAAGCTTGGCCGCCCTCACGGCACAGTGCTGGTGCATGTCGTCCACCTCCGGATGGCTCTGAAGCCGACAACTTATACGTCGACCCTCAGCTGCCTGATCCGGGATCCCGCCAAACATAATGACCTCCTCCCGCGAGAAATTATCCGGAGAGCAACCGCCTGTCACTCCCCGAACATCCACCCGGTCGCCATTACCAGGTGAGAGCGTCGAGTCCAGCACTGGGGAGGCGAAGGCCACCTGCCCCCTCCCCCCATCCACCCCGGACCGCCTGTCCGGAGTGCACGCCGCAGTCCCGATCAGGGCGCCCCCCTCGGGCACCGAGGCAGACGGTAGCGTTGAGGCCACCTGCCCCACGCCCTCCCGCCGAACCTGCGCATCCGGAGACTGAGGGGGGGCCTCCAAAGAACCCAGATCCGGACCCCCAGATGAGATCGGACCCCCCGCCTGCACCACAGCCCCGTCACCACACGCCGATGTAGTCAAGTCAATATCCAACCTCGCTCCCCCACCCGAAGCCTCCACACCGCAACCTCGTAATCCAGCGCGGTAAAGAATACTCAAACTCCTCAATAGACTCCACCCGCTCACTCCACAGTCTCGGAGGAGCGGACGCAGGACCAAAGGAACCAAATCGCAAAGTGGTCGACGGCACAGACGCTCCAGCGCCGTCCCTCCTCCTGCAGCCTTACTCGTCGGCTCCGGCCTCTTGGCCATCTCACTCACAGAATCATCGGCCATTTTTTCCTTACCAGTATCATCGTCACCTTCACTCATGTCATCACCAGTGGCAGTTGGAGCCTCGGCGAAGAGGCTATCATCCTCAAACTGAATCTCAAGAGTGTATACCTGCCCTCGATAAGCCCACTTAACCATGTCGGGCACATAGTCGATGTCTAGAATACTGACCAACAGGCGAGCAATCCCATGAGCTCGAGTAAAATCCATATCGACTCGCTCGGTCTTACCCACCATAATACCGAGACTAGCAACCACCCCAAGGCCCGCAAGAATCTCAGACGGAGCCCCGAAAAGCGCAACCAGGCCTGGATAAGAGGTGTACCACAGGGCTCAACCAGCTTCCACTCCCGGAACTCAAGTATGGCCTCTGTACCTAGGACCTTACACATCCCAAAGCTCAGCAACCTCTCAGAAGTCCTCCACAGTTGGGAACTGAACCCTAAAAATGTTGGTCTCCGGCTGACAAGCTCCCAATGGAAGTCACCTGGTGCCGGCTCCGGAGACGCTGAATAATCCGAGCCTCGGACACTTGCCCTTTAGTCACTTTCACTATCCCAGTCGTCGTAGTGTGCTCCTCCCGAGGAACCTCCCTCTCGATCGGTGACTCAAAAAAGTTAGTTCGAACAAAAGACACCATATGTCATGAGGCTCGGTCTCTGCTCCCGCACCATCGGACACACTCCGGACTTCGTGTGCAGGCTTACCACAAGAATCACAAAGAACAGCCACGCACTCAAGCAATAAAATGACCCTTATCACCACATCTATAACAAAGCATTCTCTCCTTTTCTTAGCAAACTTTGCAGCCCTGTCGACCTCGGACACTGTCGAGCCGTCCGCCGACATAACTTTGAGTCTCGGCGTCGACCGAGCCTCCACAGCCGCCGGTTCCGCACAAGACTCCATCTCCGGCAACCCAAGTCGGTCTCCTCAAGAATAGCCTCGACTACCGTCTCAACCGTAGTATGATGTTGTCTTGACGGTACCGACCCTCGGCTTCCTCGGCCACGATAGCCACGGAACCCGCCTCGATTACGATTAGTCGCCCGATCGCCTTCGACAAAACCACCAGACGGCCCCAAGAAAGGCCTCTCTCAGCCGAACCATCACTCTGCCAGGCATATCCCCGTCCGCCACCCGTAGACGAGGATCCCCGGTGCTGTCCATCACCATATGCATTGTAACCGTCGTCACCCCACTGTCCTCGAGGTACCGCTCGAACCTCCGCCTTAGCCGGAACCGGAGGTGGCTGAGCCTGCTGCAGCACCGGCGTCGCCGCATCGCTGACTTGCCTAGCCACAAAGTGCGGCGGTCTAGCTCCCACCTGCACCACAGGGGGCAGGCCATGGGCACCCAGAGGCGGCCTTGCCAGCACCTCGCCCGCAGCTACTCCGGTCGTTACACCGTCGGCCTAGGGGCCACCACGCCCCGCCGCGGTGAACAACCGCGCGGCCGGGCGGACCCCAGCCCTAGCAGCCACACCACGGCCCGGCAAGCGACCTTAGCCCCGCCCCATCGCAGCTCGTTGGCCGCCGCAACACGCCCCCGCAGGATCCGATCGGCCGGGTGGAGGCGCGCCACCACGGCCGGGCGACCAGCGGCACGCCGCGCCGCCGCCACCGCGTTCGCAGGGCGCCGCCGCCGCCCATTTACCAGGAGTCGGCGCTGCGAAGGCCCTCCGCCCGCCGCGCCGGAGAACCCCAAAGAGCGCTGGAAGAACACCACGCCCCGCCATCGCCCAGTAGGGGAGGTATTCGAGCAGCCCTCCCTCCGCGCGATCGACAAAGCACGGTCGTCCGCCTCCGTGCGAACCCTAGCTCGAACCGGACGTGTGCATGGGGGTGTAGATGTTGGTATGGACCGCACCGGGCCTCATACCCAGCTTCCGAAGCCCAAACTCTAACTCGGCGGTTCACAGAACCGCCCACCCACCACGCATCAATTCACGGCCCAGCAATTCATTCAAACGAGCGATCCTGTGATCGTGGATCTGAGCGCTGCGGTCGATCGTAGGCGCCCGCACCGGGGCCGCCGACGACCGCCGAGCCTTCTTTCTCCTCACTAAATTCCATGAATTATAAGTGATGAAATAGGAAAGAACAGGTTTTGGAAGACACACCTTGAATCGGGCCTTTCCACGGCCGGCTCGCCGCCGCCGAGGTTCGTCCCGGTGTACAACGCTACCAAGAATCTCGTGTCCGTCCTCCGATCGAAGCCCTTGCCGCCCGGATCGTCGAGTGGCACCACCCCATCCACGATCGCCGCAACCTCATCTTCCGAGTACCCTGGATCGAATGCCTCACAGATGATCGACGAAGGCGTCGGCGAGTACTCCGGCGAGTCACCGGCATCGTCGTCATCGTCCCCATCGGGATCAGCAAGGGCCCAGAACCTTCCGCCGACGCGCCCCGCACCGGAGTCAGCCACCGGCGACGCAACCGCGGTGGACGCCGTAGTCACCACCCGAGTCGCCTGGGGCTGCCTCATGCACTCAACTACCCCACCTTGATGTAAGGCAGATATATTCAATCAATCTTCATATGTGCAATTTTTGTAAAAGGCGCAATTATTCCTCAGTGGTATTAAAGTTTGTGTTCATATAAATTGATAGGATTCTGCAAAGAAGCAGTTTGCTGAGGAACTGCTTGCGTTCAGCGATGGGTTTAATAGTGCATTTTTCTCATGCTTACGCTCCAAGGGAGATGTATCATATGAAGCTGGTAAAAAGAGCAGGCCAATATTTGTAGTAATATGTTTTGTTTGAGAAATTCTACTCCCTCCGTTTCCAAATAATTGTTTTTCTAGCCATCTCAAATGGACTACAACATACGGATGTATGTAGACATGTTTTAGAGTGTAGATTCACTCATTTTACTCCGTATGTAGTCACTTGTTGAAATCTTTAGAAAGACAATTATTTAGGAACGGAGGAAGTATTTTGAATAAAAGATGCATGCCATGCATATAGGCCATGCTTTTAGAGAATAAACAGACAGGCAGACAAACTGGGTCTTATTGTAAACTTATATTGTCACGTGAAGGAGGATCGTCATTCTGAGTTGTTCTGAATGCTCGTAAAGTTTTTTTGATGAACTGGTGCTCCTTTCTTCCTCTATCAACTTTAGTTGTCCACACGTGTGCTGATCATACTACATATTAAGGGGTTGCTAGCACCTAGCAGCATACTTAATCAGTTTCATGCGTGGTGGGAATGCGTACTTAATCAGTTCATGTCTGATAATGGCGATGCCACAAACCTGTCCTAATCGCTCTATGTCGGTGCCTCGTAGTTTCTTCCCCGTACGAGGTTCCTAATTGGCTTGCTTGGTGTACACTACGTTCAACGAACTCCACGGAGATAACGAAGAGCTGCTGACCAAAGTCACTGTCCAAACGAGTTGAAGTCAGTGTCCTCGGCATGTTTTCAACCATCGACTACAACAGTAGGATGCCGACGAATCGTCTCCGGCGTATGTGCGGCCTATATCGTGGCACGAACCGCCGTGACATGGCTTCAGCCATTACCGCTCGCTTCTTCTTCTTCTTCTTCTTCTTCTTCTTCTTCCACGCTAGCTCGGCCGTCACAGCTGACGTCTGTGCTCGCTCAAAGTTTTCTTCGTACTTCTCCATCAGCCCCACCTTCAGCCGTGCTTCCGTTTACCAGTCCGCACAGCGGAAGTGCTTTATATACGCTTACAAAAATGTACTTACTAGTAGTACATTTTGAGCGTCCCGAGTTCCTTGATCACTAGCTGCTGGTCGCAATGGCAGCGTCTCCAGCAAGCAAGTACTGACTGCACAGCTTCTTCCCTGCTTAAAATTACTCTGCTGCCGCGCGTGATCACTTGATGGATTTTCTACTCTATGATCGCTAGCTCGCTGATCGCTCTATGAAAAATCTGTAGGTTTGCAGGGGAAGCTCTCCCGCCTACCTTGACACCCGCTTCCCAGCAGCCACCTCTCTACGATGGCGCAACCAGGTTGTCTGCTTACTACTTCGCTTTCTTCTCCGAAACTTCCTTTCCTCAAATATGTAGCACCCTAAGCTCACTCGATATCTACATGTTCTTCTTTGCGGGCACCGATATCTACATGTTCATGTTCGTTTTGACATATCTCTATGCTCATGTGTGAGAAGCTGAGATTACAGGTTGTACATGGCGTATGTTTGCCCGTATGCGCAGCGAGCATGGATCGCGAGGAACTGCAAGGTACCAACCGAGCTCATCTTCCCATGATCGATGCTCTTTTTCCCTCCACATGAGTTGGTGTCTTCTTTGGTTAGGTTCACTCCATGTTGTGATTTTTGTAAATCGATTTGTTTCCGGTACCAGGGTTTGCAGCGCAAGATCTTGCTTGTCCCCATCGATTTGGCGGATAGGCCAGCGTGGCTCCGCAACATCTACCCCAAGAATCAGGTGTGGCTAGAGTAAAATACGTGGTGTCTCCTATTTAGATTGTCAGGCAAACTTCCTTTTCTTATAGTGTTAAGATGTTCCTTTTCCCCCGACAAGGTACCCTGCCTAGAGCACAACAACAAAATGATAGGAGAGAGTTTGGATTTGATCAAGTACATAGACAGCAATTTCGAAGGCCCCAAACTGAGTCCTGATGTGAGTTCATTTTGTCTTTAAAGGTTGCAATAGCATGCACTACCCATTGACCTCATGATTCTTCTCTTAAAAAATACTGATGACCATAGGATCCTGAAAAGGAAGGGCTTGCAGAAGAACTGCTGGCTTATTCAGACACCTTCAATCAAGCGATGATGTCGGCATTGACCGCCAAGGGGGCAGTGACTGCTGATGCTGGCAAGAGCTAAGAACACTTGTTGGAATTCAACTATAAATATATATTCGTGCTGATTACTAACCTGCTGCAACGTGCTATCAAACAAAAGATCGCATTTTGGAAACAGAGGAGGAAGATTAGAGTCGCCATCGATGGAGACGAAAATTCCAGGTTCTTCCACGCTTCGGCAACACAGCGCTCTCGCTCAAACAAAATCCCTCTGCTTATTCATAACTCCTCCGAAATTTTCCTGCATGAACAAAAAGCCGATATCCTAAAGAACTACATCCAACAACTAATAGGAAACACAAAACACGCCACTTGGAACTTCAGTTTACAGCAGCTATACCCCTCTTCCCTTCCCCAACTTTCAGATCTCACACAACCCTTCTCACAGGACGAAATCCACCAGGCTTTTCTCATCATGAATGCAAACGCAAGCCCCGGCCTGGATGGCTTTGGACCAATCTTCTTCAGAAAATTTTGGCATGATATCAAACAGTCAATACTACCGTTCTTCTCTGCCTTCCATGATCAAACGGCTTCACTTGAACGTTTTAACCGAGCCTTCATGGTTCTCCTTCCCAAAACCTTGGCGCCAACATCTCCAGATGCCTTTAGACCAACCTCTCTTCAAAACTGTACTCCAAAAGCAGTTGCAAAAGTTCTCACTAAGAGGGTCAAGCCCCTAATCCCACTGCTCATTCACTATGACCAAACGGGTTTCTTTCACGGACGCAACATCGCTGAAAATTTCATTTATGCAGCTGATATCCTAAGTGCTTGCCACACACGTAAAGCGCCGACCATGGTTTTCAAGCTTGATTTGAGGAAAGCTTTTGACTCCATCTGCTGGTCCTCCCTCTTTCAAATCCTACACGCTCGAGGTTTCCCCCACTTTTCTGCTCCTGGGTCCAAGAAATTCTCTACACGGGGAAAACTGCCATCCTCCTAAATGGCATCCCGGGGCCATGGATACAACGTAGATGCGGTTTACGACAAGGAGACCCTTTTTCGCCATATTTGTTCATCATCGTTGCAGATGTCCTGCAAAGACTGATTGCCAGCGCTTTCCAACAGAATGTTCTTTGCCACCCATTACGACCAAATGAACCACCAGTGACGCTGCAATACGCTGACGATACTCTTATCATCGCTGCTGCTAACGAGTCAGCGACCTTAACCCTAAAACAAACACTCCACGATTTCGCCCTTGCAACGGGGCTGCTTATCAATTTCTAAAAAACGGCTCTCCTCACCATCGCCAATGATCCATCCATGCAAAACAACATCGCCACTGCTAATGGATGCTCATTATCCTCCTTTCCACTAATGTACCTAGGCCTTCCTCTCTCCCCCACCAAATTGCCGCTCACAGCCTTCGACCCAATCATTGACAGCTTTCGGAAGTTCCTCTTCGGCTGGGTAGCGTGTCTGCTTTCACGCGGTGCCCGCTTAACTCTGCTAACTGCAGTCCTAGACTCACTCACAGTCTATTTTCTGTCAGTTTTTCGCCTTCCTAAGTCCATCTTAGCAAAACTCGACGCCATTCGGCGGGCGTTCTTCTGGTCTAATGAGGCAACTTGCACGGGGGCAAGCTGTCTAGTCGCATGGAATAATGTTTGCAAACTGAAAAATACTGGTGGTCTAGGCATTAAAAATCTAGAAGTTCAGAACCGCTGCTTGCTTATGAAATTCTCCTTTAAGATTTTGCAGAACCCAAACGTCTCTTGGACACAGTGGTACCACCAACAATATCCTCTCGGCATCTCAGCAAAAACTGCAAGGCCCTCCTTCCTCTGGAAAATTATCAACAAAAATTTGCCGCTGCTCATCGAGCACTCTTTTGTGATCACCTACAATGGGCTTTCCACCTTCTTTTGGTTAGACGCATGGCTGCTACAGTCGCCTCTCCATAAAGTTTTCCCCAACCTACACTCACACTCGTTGGATGACAAGGTTTTAGTGGCTACAATATGGCAAAAAGGCTTATTAACGAACCTGCGGAACCATCTATCTAATGCTGCTGCTCGCGAGCTGGACTGTGTGTTGTTCCTGTTGCAGGATTTTCAGCAGGTAGATCGACCCGACGAACGGTCCCTCTACCATGGGCTGCCATTCTCTGCCAAGAATGCTTACTCCTCCGTTCTTACTGAAGACTATGTTGATCCCCACCATGACTTTGTCTGGGCCTCCATGGTGCCGATCAAGGTCAAGATCTTCGCCTGGCTCCTTCTCCGTGATCGGCTAAACACGAAAGCCAACATGTTTCACAAGCATATTGCCCAATCAGCTGCTTGCCCCTGATGTCAAGACCCACACGAGGATGCTCTTCATCTCATCTCCAACTGCTCCTATGCAGCACAGGTTTGGTCCTCCTTGGGTCTGCCGTCGCCAACCTCCCTAGATGATCTGCAACAACACCCTACGATTCCTGGCCTCAACCCAAACATCTGGCCTTCGGTCGCTCTGACGGTTGCATGGAAGATTTGGGATTCGAGAAATGCCCTCGTATTCAGAAACGAGGATCACACCCGCAGAACTACAATTCGTAACATTGTAGCAGATTTTTCCCTCTGGGTCTTCCGGTTCAAAAAGAAAGAAGACACTACTTCTGCTAAGCAATGGCTGAATTTCCTCTCTGCTGCTATTCATTAACTCTTGTTGTTGTAATCTGAACTAATGTTGTAATTCTTCGATCCTCTTTTGAGTGGTAATATATTCAGGTGGGGAAGCTTTCCCCCCCGGTGAACGTTCAAAAAAAAACTAACCTGTGATGCATTGCTGGTCAACAGAAGCTGCTCTGGACAAAATAGAAGTCTCCCTTTCAAAATTTGATGATGGACCTTTCTTTCTTGGCCAGTTCAGTCTAGTAATTTTGCACTCAGTGTCCCTTATATCAGCTAGAATTTGGCAATTTAAAGAACTAACGTCGCTTGGAACTGGAAACAGGTGGACATTGCATATGCACCATTTGTTGATGGATTCCAAGTATTCTTCGCCAACATAAAGAACTACGATACCACCGCAGGAAGGCCTAACATGCATAAATTCATCAAGGTAGCAAGAACACGATATCTTTCAGGAGTGTAGCGTTTTGGAGCTTGGGCTCCATGAAGCCTGATATTTCAAAATTCAACTTAAATTTTTTAAAAAAACTGGAAAAGTACACATTTACATAGGGATGTATTCTACATGTTTTAAATTTTTCATGATGAAATACGTTAAGATGTGAGCTTCAAAAAAATCATGGATTTTTATAGTGAATAATGCATGTGCTAAAAATCCATGATTTTTTTGTGTAGCTCAAATCTTTTAACACATTTTATCATGAATATGTACAAACATGTAGAGTACATCTCCGTGTACATGTGTATTTTTTCTTGAAACTTTTTAAACTTCAAAGAATGTTTTTTTAATTAAGAGCTCCATGGAGCCCAAATGCAATTTCCGCATCTTTCAGTGTCTATGTATAGTAACTTACTCATGAGAACGGGAAACATGTGTAGGAAATGAATGGCATTGCGACGTATGCGCAGACCAAGCACGACCCTCAAGAACTGCTTGCTCTCACAAAGAAGAAGCTCGGGGTAAGGCGTTCTAGCAACGATTAACTATGTATCAATGCTATAAAGATGATGATCTCGTGCCCGAAATACGAGCTCCGTCCAGACATACAAGCTAAGGATTTTGATAGTTAAGAATGATAGAAATACTTTTACTAGTATGTAGTTTTAGCGTGGCACACCAAATTGAGATCATTGGACTCATATTTAAAAATACTTACTACACCCTCTGTTCATTAATATAAGATGTTTTGGCAGTTTAAATTAGACTGCCAAAACGTCTTACATTTAAGAACAGAGGTAGTACTAATTATGATTTATATCATATAAAACGTTTATCAAAGTCTTGTCTTAACCAATTAAAGTACACTATGCTAGTGGTGTGAGAGGAGGTTTAACCTGCTCATCCACGAGTGTTTTAGCCATATCATAGGACTAATTTTTATAACATGTTCTTTTTACGATCGTAAAGGGATTTTGCCCCGATCTCATTAAGGAAGTCATTGTAGTAGTATTCCCTCCGTCCAAGTAATTCGGGATGGAGGTAATATTACTTATAGGACTAAACAAGTCGTGGTGACATCTGCTGTGTTACTGATGGAGTGCTGATGTATTTACATGCAGATATAAGGGTTTTCCCTTGGATTTGGATCGGCCGATGACTGATGAAGCACTGTCAATGTATGCTGCGAGAATCAATTGCTATGTACTGTAACACAGTAAATAAAACTAGTACGCACCATCACGCGTACTACTGCTCGTACAAGGATTAGCTTGTGAATAAGTTACGCCGAATAAACATCAAATTGCCTTGCCTGGGTGCCGGCGTACTACTGCTCGTACAAGGATTAGCTTGTGAATAAGTTACGTCGAATAAACATCAAATTGCCTTGCCTGGGTGCCGAGATGTTCTTGCCACTCACAGTCGCTCCTACTATTACCCGTCGTTTCCGTTTCATAACGTTCGTTGTACTAATACTGAGAGCCAATGAAAAACATATTTCTTTGCATGCATTCTCCACATATCTTCTCAGCACAGCATACGCACGTTAATGCCCAGAATATCAGTATCCAGAACCAAATGGAAGATGAAACAACCTTAAAATTTCCCCAGCCCAACAATGCATGTATTTTTAAGCAACACGCAGTTCAAACGCACCAGAAATCCAGCTGCAACGGCTGCAACTTTTGGTTTTCTACAACAACTTAAACAACATAATTAATAATACAACCATGGTGCCAGCAAGAAAGTGGTGTGTATTAACATTTATTAGATTAACTCGTTTAGCTACTTCTGTCGTCCCAGGAAAACCTGCAACCTAAGCACAAGCACAAGGTCCAGGTTGACAACGAAAATGGTACAATAAAGTGGCAGAGAAAACCCATAATAAATCAGGTTGAATGGATGGAGTGTACACATCTCTATCACATGCGCCGATGGGCTTCAGATCCTAGGTTGATTGGACGGAGGTGACACACATGATAAGACCTGACAGGTTACTGATTACTGAATAACCCGCACGGTAACAGGATTGTTCAGACAGAAACCCTTGTTTTTAGCAATGAAGGCATTGGTTGCATCAGTCCTCGACCCGAACTTTACCAGCACCATTCTTACAGGCTCGGGACCCCAGCTCTGCACAAGCCATTGGTGAAATCAGACAAGGATGAATGGACTTAATCACATCCTGGCTAACAAGGACCACTGCCCAAAAGTATTACCTTATAGAGTTTTCAAATGGAGGAGGTTCATAGTTAGTGCCGCACAAGAAAGCGTTCTATGTCATCAACTTGAGCGTTTCGAGGGACTCCTTGCAACAGTACCTGGATGGACACAAACAGCAAAAACAAAGTAAATCAACTAGAAAATATCAATAGCTGCATTATGGATCTCAACAACATTAGCATCAATTAAACTGGAAATTGAAAGAAGAAAAAGTGGGCTTTCTTCTCCCTATTATATTTCTTGGGATTTACATGGTCAATAGTTGTAAGTTGTAACACATACCAAACTTTAAAAGCAAATCTATTACTTACAGCTTTTCCATTCAAAGATATCTTGTGTTCCCACTCATCAGGACTCACCTGTTATATCCAAATAAAATACATATCAGTGTACTGGAAATTACTAATACCAAATGAGATAACGATAGAGTGCCGCCTTACCCTCTCAAGCCTGTACATGCGACCCTGAATTGTTTGCCTGACTGCTGTCTCAAATGATTCCACCGAAGGAAACTTCAATAATCTGATCGAAATCACATTGATAAGCACATTAATAAATCAGTAAGAGAACACTATATTTAGCTGCAAACCCATAACAATTTTAAAATGAAAGAGCAATTAAACATGACATGCCATGCATTTAATAAAGACAGATATTTATATACGAGGAAATGAGTTATGTGTGTTAAGACTGGCTTGGTTAGTGTCACGCAGGGACATTAATAAGAAGAAACTATGTTTCCTGCATTTTGAGCAACACAGAAAAGTGAAATGTGAATGCCATGCTAGCACACAGAACATAAATAAACAATTGCTTTAGCATACTGCATGAAAAGATCATGAAAGGACTTGGAAACAAGTTAGTCTATTAAGTATAGACAAGGCTTCTAAATACTTATGATAATATTCATGCCTTAACCACAAAACAAGGTTCACATTTCAAATGCTATCCTAAAAGGCTATTTCTTTTGAAAGGAGCTACTAAACCCAATTGTAGACTCCTGAGCACTACTGACTACAGTAATACACATTAGAACAAACCGCTCATGCATATGCAGCCAAAAGCTCAAGTAAAAACAAGATACATAGATGAATTAGGGAGCAGAAAATAAACCGTACGCGCCCATGGGATAAAATCCCTTGTTGTAATCAATCTTCACATCATCCAGTGACAGTTCACATTGGTCAAGGTAATGGATAATGTCAGTCTTCAGCATGTTCTTGCCAAGACGGCCGACACCAGAAATATTAGTGTAGAACCTTCCATAGGTATGGCCTGTTGCAGTAGATAAGTGTTACTGAAATGTACAACATGATTGTTTTCAAATATAAGAATCACAAAGTTTGCAAAGCTATTACACCATGGAAGAAATTTTACTCTAAAGATTCCACATAGTGCAAAACAGCATAACTACTGCCCAAAAAACAGTAAAAATCACATGGTGTACAACTAGCTCCGGGTATCAATAGGATAGTGAAGTAGCCCCCAAGCGAAGAACACTCGATCTAACAGCAGATAAACAGTAAATCATCCTCAAGATCTCATGGGAAGGACTACTCAGTTCGAATAATGTATATGAGAAAGGCAAATGACCTTTTAGTTGATATTTACATCAGTTCAAGAATGTGAAAACAATCTTCTCTTCAGCAGAAACAAAAAGATCCAAAAAATAATGCCACGAAAGTCACATACAGGAATCGTAAAAGGCATAAAGCTACAAATAAGAACCTTGAATTGACTCGGTATCATGATCATAACGGAAGGAGATAAAATGGCCATCCTTGCAGACTAGTCTGTATGCATTGTAATCCAACCCAATACCTCCTTTCCAATCACAATCAAAGGGGGGACTGGGCCTAATCCCTCTCAATCGAAAACAACTACTGATTTTCACAGGCACGAACAACCAACTAATGTTCTCAGTAAGATTACAGCACTATCTCGTATTTTAGGATTTATGATTCGCATTCCAAACGTTTGACACCCTAAATTCAGATGCTCGCAACAGATTACAAAATATGAACTCCGTCAGAACAGAGTTCCACCATACCCCAATGAACTACATGGTCCGTCATCCTACATTCCGCCACTCCTTCTAAAGCGGACCAGAATATTAAACCCTAAACGGCTAGACCTCGCCGGAGAAAAATAAACAGACTAGCATACGGGAGAACACCCACAAGTTCACGAGAATCACAGCACAAGGATGCGGGAGCTACCTTCGCCGGACGATGAGTCGTCCTGTGATCCCGCTACGGCGCCGGATGCGTCGGTTGAGAACAGACGAGAGGATGCAGGGGGAAATGCCACCGAGCTCGAGTACGAGCGTGCCCCGGAGGCGGTGAGGGCGCCGCGGAGGGCGGCGGCCGCGAGCCTCGACATCTCCGGCTACGCGGCGGCGGAGGAGTGGCGGCGTTGGGCGCTGGGTTTCGGGAGAACGATGCGAATGGACCCCGGATGGCTTTCACTGACATGCTGTAGCGACGTATCACGGGCTTACCCTCGATTCGGCCCCAGCCATCTAAATGGGCTTTTGTGCTTGGTCATAGTTAGTGGGCTTTGTAACTAAGCACACACAAACATCAATCTCAAATACCGAGGCTCATTTCCTAAAGAAAAAAAAAGAATACCGAGGCTCACAATCTCGCTAAGCATACTTTCTCAAAAAAAAAATCTTGTTGAATCGCGCCCGTCTTCCCAAAAAACAAATCACGCCGTCTTTCGAACGCGCGCGTGAACCGCCGCACGGCAGGACAGGCGTGCGCACATCTGCTTATTAGATTTTTCCTTGATTCTTCTGCCACATTTCTCTCCCGAATAGGAAACAACTCACTTTAGCTACATTTTAGTCAGCTGAAATTTCATTTTTGGATCAGTCGATTTTGTGGGAATTGGATTTTTCTCTGAGGTTCGTGCTGCGTTTTTTCCTGACTTGTGTTGTTTGTTGTGTGGGCTTCTTCTTTTTTTTGACTGACTCCTTATTTGGGTCAGTCGATTTCCTTTTGGCCCAACCCCATTAACAGTGCAATCCGGCCCTCCTCTCTGTCCCTTCGTTTTTTAATGTTTTTGTTTTTATATGCTTTTGCTTTTGTTTTTCTGTTTCTCTTTGTTAGTTGGTTCTATTCTTATTTTGTGGATATTTATGGGATGTTGGGTGAGTGTAATTTACACACATAAATAATTTGCAATATGTGCAAACATTACACTACTATATTATTATTGTTTGCATACTAAAAAAGTATAATTTAAGAGCGAAGTTGTGTGCAAGTTTTGAAACTTTTTTTTATTTTTTATTGGGTAATAATAATGCTACTAATTCATTCTCCTTGTTTTAATTTATTTATTTATTCTTGTTTCTTCTTAAAAGGGTAATACTAACGACAATATTCTTTCTTAGAAGACCTTATTATTTTGATTTTATTTTACTGTCTATTTTGCGTTTTTTTCTTCTGTGTCACATCCCTAGTTCTATTAATGCCTAGTGCTAGCATCTGGTGTTGCATCATGTTTAAATTTCAGTTAAACCTGAAATGGGGATTGCCTAAACCCTAGCATTAAAGGAATTCACTAGGTTCAACCAAAATATTTCCAGTAAATCCAAATGGCTTCCAAAAATGTTCATCATTCTTGGAAAATGCTGGAAACAGTAACCAGAGGTGATGCACATTTTCCATGACATATTTGGGCTCTGGATTAAATCATACTCTATTTGCATTTGGGCATTTAAATGCTATTAAATATTTTAAGTGCCCAAATAATCATAAACTGAAATGTTTACTGCAGGATATATTTCCAACAGTGGTCATGAGCAGTTTCATGATTTTTGGGATTGATCTAGTATTTTTAGTAAAGCCACAGAGTTGCAGAAAAATAGAAAACATAAATAAAAGAGAGAGAGAGCAAACTCACCTGGACTTACCTGCAGCCCACCTGGCCCAGCACCGTAGCAGCCCAGTCCAAAAGGGCAGCACCGTCTTCTTCCTCCTCTGCCAGGAGGACAAACATGTGTGTGGCGAGCGTCGACGCTGCCCCGGCCACCTCCTGCTTCCCCGGTCCCTCCTAGCGACGCCCCGTGTCCCCTCGCTCCTCTCCCTCACTCGCTGCACCCTCTCCTTCTCCTCTGGCTCTCGCTCTCTCGCAGCCCCGAGCAACCCCGAGAGCCGCCGCAGTGCGCCGACGAGCACCAGCACGGCCACGGCCACTCCCACATTCCCTCTGCGCGTCCCCGAGCTCCGCCATGACCCCGTGGAGCTACCTACCCGAAGCACGTGACCGGAAGGGCCCCGAAGCGCCGCCCCCGACGCTTTTCCCCTCCTCGGCCGCCGGAGATCCGCCTCGCCGCCCGCCAGTCCGCCTTCCCGAGCCGCTACAAAGCCTACCAACTGGCCGTGAGCTGCCGCTCCTTCTCCCCTCTCCGCTTTCTTGATTGCACGCCATACCGCCGCTTTGCCGACGACCGAAACCCGCCGCCGTCCGTGCTCACCACCGACGATGCTCCGGTGACCATTTGGTCCCAGGTGCGTGTCCACCGAGCTTGCCGCCCCGCTCAGAGCCTCGCTAGCGCCTTCCCTTACCCGCTTGCATCCGCTGCCATCTCACGACATCACCGAGCCCGCCGCCGCTGAGCTCGTCACCGCCGCCGCTACACGCCGCCCCGGCATCCCCCACGACCGCCATCGATGCCCGCACCACGGGCTCTCCAATAAGACTAATCACATGACCATCCGTGGCGGAACGGCCGTCCGTGATCGCCGCCGTTGGTCATCGCCCGCGTAACCACGCCCGACGTGGCACGGCCATTAGGCGCTAACACCGCCGCTTAAACCGCCCATCGCCATCGACGGTGGGCCCCTGTGTTCGTCAAACCCCGGCGATGGGTTTGACCGGATTAGTTTTTGTCGCCGACGTGTGGCCCCACACGCCGTTTGACTGGCTGGCGCCTTTGACCTGGTGACGTCACCTTGACGTCATGCTGACGCAGTTAACCTTTTTCTGGATTTAACTTTATACAGGAAATTCCAGAAAATGCCCAAAACTTCTAAAAATCATAGTAAATCAACCGTAGCTCCAAATCAAACAAATTATATATGAAAAATGATCAAAAAAATGCAACCTATCCATCTGTATCATTTTCATGCATGTTTGAACAACTTAAAGTTGCTGTATAAGACAATTTGAATAAAAGGCATTTGAATTGCCTTACATGGAGTTTGAATTTGAACCTTGGGTTCAAACCAACTTCATTTAAATCGTTGCTAGTTGCATTAGCCCAAAACACATTCATATTGCCATGTCATAGCATGCATCATATTGTTGCATATCGTCATGTGTTGATTGTGTTTGACGTATCTTTCGTGGTAGGTTCTGCCTCCGAGGATACCTACGATTATCCGACTGAAGGGCAATATCCTACTACCACTCCATCAGGCAAGCAAAACCCCCTTGTTCATTCTGATACAATCCCAATCTCTCGCTCATGCTCTCTTTTACTACATTAGGACAACAACGTTTCAACTATTACATGCTGCGGTAGCTGAACCCCCTTTCCTCTGCATGACCTGTCATTGCCACAGTAAATAGATGAAACCCACTAGCATGAGTAGGAGTTGTTTGAGCCGTGATGTGCCTACTCATTAATGCTTGTTGTCATGCCTGCTACTGCTTAGAGTTGAGTCAGTCCGATTCATCGGGATGAATTTGAATGTGGTGAACATGTCCCATCGTGTGAGAGCTAAGTGTGTGAACATGGTGGGTTGTCTCATTGCGGTACCGCCCTCGTGAACCGAAGTTCGTGTTTGTGATCCATGAACAATTACTACCACACATTGGGTTACGGTAACTCGACCCTCTCGACTTATTAATCAACTCGATCTCTGTCCAGAGTTGCAACTAGTTTCGTGTTTGTAGGTTGTGTTAGTAGTCTACCAAGTGGCACCCGCATGTGGGCTTGGGACGGACTAGGCACCATGGCCGGGTATGCCAAGCGTCGCCCGCTTGGTGGGCTTGGAACCTCAGACATATCGTTTGGGGCCGTGGCGACACCCGGCCGGATCTCCTTGCGGATGGAACCCGAATAGGCGATAAACCTGGACGAGAGACTTGTGTGATTAGTCAGGTCGTGGCCGACACCCTCGCTGGGCTTCCGCTTGAAGGTTGCCGAGTACATGTCGTGTAAATGGCGATAAGTGGAGAGAGCGTGTGTGAAGAAGTACACCCCTGCAGGGTTAACATCATCTATTCGAATAGCCGTGTCCGCGGTAAAGGACTTCTGGGTTGCCTGTACAGTTCATAGACAAGTGAAAGTGGATACGCTAAAATGCGCAAGATAAGCGTGAGTGCTATGGATGGCGTTCTCGTAGGGAGACGGGAGCGGATCCATAGTGGTGTATTGATATGGTGAATATGTTGACTCGTGTGCGCCACCTCAAAAGAGTTACTTGCGATGCGTAGTTCAGGATAGCCACCGAGTCAAAGCTGGCTTGTTGCAGTTAAACTCCACCACCCCCCTTTATTGATACCGATGCATATGTAGTTAGTTCTGATGTAAGTCTTGCTGGGTACATTTGTACTCACGTTTGCCTATTTTATGTTTTGAAGAGAGACTTCAGTCTCACTAGTAGTTCCGTGTGGACTTCGACGTTTAGCTTGATACCTCAGCTACGATCTTGTACCCTCGGCAGGATCTGGTAGATAGTCAGGCTTCTAAGCCTTTTTCATTTGTAGATGTCTGTACTCAGACATGTTAGGCTTTCGCTTGTGCTTTGTCTTGTATGCTCTGAATGTTGGGTCATGAGACCCATGTTTGTAATATCTCGCTCCTCGGAGCCTATTGTGTAAATACTTGAGTCATAGAGTTTTGTTGTGATGACATGTTGTATTTACACATATCGAGCATATTGTGTGTATGATTGAAATGCTTGGTATGTGTGGGATCCGACAATCTAGTTGTTTATCCTTGGCAGCCTCTCTTATGGGGAAATGTAGTCTAGTGCTTCCTTGAGCCATAGTAGTCCGCTTCAGCCCGGTTCACCGGAGTCCTGCTAGCCCAAAGACTACCGCCGGGGCGCTTGACTGGCCGGCATGTGTTTCACTTCGTTCCTGTGTCTATCCCTTCGGGGAAATGTCACGCGGTGACTCCGGAGTCCTGTTGGAAATATGCCCTAGAGGCAATAATAAAAGGATTATTATTATATTTCCTTGTTCATGATAATTTTCTTTTATTCATGCTATAATTGTATTATCCGGAAATCGTAATACACGTGTGAATACATAGAACACAATACGTCCCTAGTAAGCCTCTAGTTGACTAGCTCGTTGGTCAACAAATAGTCATGGTTTCCTGACTATGGACATTAGATGTCGTTGACAATGTGATCACATCATTAGGAGAATGATGTGATGGACAAGACCCAATCCTAAGCATAGCGCAAGATCGTAGTTCGCTTTGCTAGAGCTTTTCCAATGTCAAGTATATCTTCCTTAGACCATGAGATCGTGTAACTCCCGGATACCGTAGAAGTGCTTTGGGTATACCAAACGTCACAACGTAACTGGGTGACTATAAAGGTGCACTACAGGTATCTCCGAAAGTGTCTGTTGGATTGAAACAGATCGAGACTGGGATTTGTCACTCCAGACACGGAGAGGTATCACTGGGCCCACTCGGTAGTGCATCATCATAATGAGCTCAAAGTGACCAAGTGTCTGGTCACAGGATCATGCATTACGGCATGCAGTAAAGTGACTTGTCGGTAACGAGATTGAACGAGGTATTGGGATACCGACGATCGAATCTCGGGCAAGTAACATACCGTCGACAAAGGGAATAGTATATGTGGTTGCTTGAATCCTCGACATCGTGGTTCATTCGATGAGATCATCGAGGAGTATGTGGTAGCCAACATGGGTATCCAGATCCCACAGTTGTTTATTGACCGGAGAGTCGTCTCGGTCATGTCTGCATGTCTCCCGAACCCGTAGGGTCTACACACTTAAGGTTCGGTGGCGCTAGGGTTATTAGGAAGACTTGTATGTGATTACCGAATGTTGTTCGGAGTCCCGGATGAGATCCCGGACGTCACGAGGAGTTCCGGAATGGTCCGGAGGTGAAGATTTATATATGGGAAGTTGTCATACGGACACCGGAAAGTTTCGGGGGCATATTGGTATTGTACCGAGGCCACCGGAGAGGTTCCGGGGGTCCACCGGGAGGGGCCACCCCTCTCGGAGGGCCTCATGGACTGCAAGGGGCAGGGAACCAGCCCCTGGAGGGCTGGGCGCCCCCCCTTGGGCCCATGCGCCTAGGGTTGGGGGGGAACCCTAGTGGGGGCGCCCCCCTTTGCTTGGGGGGCAAGCCCCCTCCACAGCCGCCGCCCCCTCTAGATCTCATCTAGAGGGGCCGTCCCTTCCCCTTCCCCTATAAATAGAGGCGAGGGAGGCTGAACACTGATCCAAGGCGCAGCCCCTCCCTCCCCAACACCTCTCCTCCTCCGCTGAGTGCTTGGCGAAGCCCTGCCGAGATCTTGTCTCTCCACCATCACCACCCCGTCGTGATGCTGCTGGAGCCTTCTTCCTCAACCTCTCCTTCCCCCTTGCTGGATCAAGAAGGAGGAGACGTCGTCCGTTCCGTACGTGTGTTGAACGCGGAGGTGCTGTCCGTTCTGAAGGAAATATGCCCTAGAGGCAATAATAAAGTTATTATTTATTTCCTTACATCATGATAAATGTTTATTATTCATGCTAGAATTGTATTAACCGGAAACATAATACATGTGTGAATATATAGACAAACAGAGTGTCACTAGTATGCCTCTACTTGACTAGCTCGTTAATCGAAGATGGTTATGTTTCCTAACCATAGACATGAGTTGTCATTTGATTAACGGGATCACATCATTAGGAGAATGATCTGATTGACATGACCCATTCTGCTAGCCTAGCACTTGATCGTTTAGTATGTTGCTATTGCTTTCTTCATGACTTATACATGTTCACCGTAACTATGAGATTATGCAACTCCGTTTACGGAGGAACACTTTGGTGCTACCAAACGTCACAACGTAATCTGGGTGATTATAAAGGAGTACTACAGGTGTCTCCAAAGGTACATGTTGGGTTGGCGTATTTCGAGATTAGGTTTTGTCACTCCGATTGTCGGAGAGGTATCTCTGGGCCCTCTCGGTAATGCACATCACTACAAGCCTTGCAAGCAATGTAGCTAATGAGTTAGTTACGGAATGATGCATTACGGAACGAGTAAAGAGACTTGCCGGTAACGAGATTGAACTAGGTATTGGATACCGACGATCGAATCTCGGGCAAGTAACATACCGATGACAAAGGGAACAACGTATGTTGTTATGCGGTTTGATCGATAAAGATCTTCGTAGAATATGTAGGAACCAATATGGGCATCCAGGTTCCGCTATTGGTTATTGACCAAGAATAGTTCTCGGTCATGTCTACATAGTTCTCGAACCCGTAGGGTCCGCACGCTTAAGGTTTCGATGATGCTTATATTATGAGTTTATGAGTTTTGATGTACCGAAGGAGTTCGGAGTCCCGGATGAGATCAGGGACATGACGAGGAGTCTCGAAATGGTCGAGACGTAAAGATCGATATATTGGACGACTATATTCGGAGTTCGGAAAGGTTCCGAGTGATTCGGTATTTTCGGAGTACCGAGAGTTACGGGAATACGTATTGGGCCTTATTGGGCCATACGGGAAAGAAGGAAAAGGGCCTCAAGGGTGGCCGCACCCTTCCCTTGGTCTGGTCCGAATTGGACTAGGGAAGGGCGCCCCTTCCTTCCTTCTCCTTTTCCCTTCCCTTTCCTTCTCTCCTACTCCTACTACATGGAAGGTTTCCTAGTTGGACTAGGAAAGGGGGAATCCTACTCCCGGTGGGAGTAGGACTCCCCCTTGGTGCGCCTCCTCCTAGGCCGGCCACCCCCTCCCTTGCTCCTTTATATACGGGCAGGGGCACCCTAGGACACACAAGTTGATCTACGGATCGTTCCTTAGCCGTGTGCGGTGCCCCTCCACCATATTCCACTTCGGTCATATCGTCAGCGGAGCTTAGGCGAAGCCTCGCCAGCGAAGTCATATCGTCATGAGCTTAGGCGAAGCCCTCGCCGGTGAAGTCATATCGTCGCGGAGCATAGGCGAAGCCCTGCGTCGGTGGAGCATCATCATCGACACCACGCCGTCGTGATGACGGAACTCATCCCCGACCCTTTGATGGATCGCAGCCCGGCGATCGTCATCGAGCTGAACATGTGCATAACTCGGAGGTGCCGTACGTTCGGTACTTGGATCGGTCGGATCGTGAAGACGTCACGACTACATCAACCGCGTTGTTATAACGCTTCCGCTTCACGGTCTCACGAGTGCGTGGACATACACTCTCCCTCTCGTTGCTATGCATCACCATGATCCTTGCGTGTGCGTAGGGAAATTTTTGAAATTACTACGTTCCCCAACAAAGGGCATCCGAGCCTAGGTTTTTATGGTTTGATGTTTTGCACGAGTAGAACACAAGTGAGTTGTGGGCGATACAAGTCATACTGCCTACCAAAGCATGTCATACTTTGGTTCAGCGGTATTGTGAGATGAAGCGGCCCGGACCGACATTACGCCAGACGCTTACGCCGAGACTGGTTTCACTGCTACGAGCACTCGTGCTTAAAGGTGGCTGGCGGGTGTCTGTCTCTCTCACTTTAGTTGAACCGAGTGTGGCTACGCCCGGTCCTTGAGAAGGTTAAAACGGAGTCTATTTGACGAAGTATCGTTGTGGTCTTGATGCGTAGGTGAGATTGGTTCTTCCTTAAGCCCGTAGCAGCCACGTAAAATTTGCAACAACAAAGTAGAGGACGTCTAACTTGTTTTTGCAGGGCATGTTGTGATGTGATATGGTCAAGACGTGATGCTATATTTTATTGTATGAGATGATCATGTTTTGTAACCGAAGTTATCGGCAATCGGGTCGAGCCATATGGTTGTTGCTTTATTGTATGAAATGCAAACTCCCTTTAATTGCTTTACTTTATCACTAAGCGGTAGCGATAGTCGTAGAAGCAATAGATGGAGTAAACGACAACGATGCTACGATGGAGATCAAGGTGTCGCGCCGGTGACGATGGTGATCACGACGGTGCTTGGAGATGGAGATCACAAGCACAAGATGATGATGGCCATATCATATCACTTATATTGATTGCATGTGATGTTTATCCTTTATGCATCTTATTTTGCTTTGATTGACGGTAGCATTTTAAGATGATCTCTCACTAATTATCAAGAAGTGTTCTCCACGAGTATGCACCGTTGCCAAAGTTCGTCGTGCCCGGACACCACGTGATGATCGGGTGTGATAAGCTCTCGTCCATCTACAACGGGTGCAAGCCAGTTTTGCACCACGCAGAATACTCAGGTTATACTTGACGAGCCTAGCATATGCAGATATGGCCTCGAACACGGAGACCGAAAGGTCGGCGTGAATCATATAGTAGATATGATCAACATAAGATGTTCACCATTGAAAACTACTCCATCTCACGTGATGATCGGTTATGGTTTAGTTGATTTGGATCACGTGATCACTTAGATGACTAGAGAGATGTCTGTCTAAGTGGGAGTTCTTAAGTAATATGATTAATTGAACTTAAATTTATCATGAACTTAGTCCTGGTAGTATTTTGCAAATTATGTTGTAGATCAATAGCTCGCGTTGTTGCTTTCATATGTTTATTTTCATATGTTCCTAGAGAAAATTGTGTTGAAAAATGTTAGTAGCAATGATGCGGATTGGATCCACGATCTAAGGTTTATCCTCAATGCCGCCTGTAAGAATTATGTCCTTAATGCACCGCTAGGTGACGGACCTATTGCAGGAGCGTATGCGCACGTTATGAACGTTTGGCTAGCTCAATATGATGACTACTTGATAGTTTAGTGCACCATACTTAACGGCTTAGAATCGGGACTTCAAAGACGTTTTGAGCGTCATGGACCATATGAGATGTTCCAGGAATTGAAGTTAATATTTCTAGCAAATACCCGAGTTGAGAGATATGAAATCTCCAACAAGTTCTATAGCTAAAAGATGGAAGAGAATCGCTCAACTAGTGAGCATGTTCTCAGATTTTCCGGGTACTTCAATCGCTTGAATCAAGTGGGAGTTAATCTTCCGGATAAGATAGTGATTGACAGAATTCTCTAGTCACCAACACTAAGTTACTAGAACTTCGTGATGAACTATAGTATGCAAGGGATGACGAAAACGATTCCCGAGCTCTTCGTGATGCTGAAATCAACGAAGGTAGAAATCAAGAAAGAGCATCAAGTGTTGATGATTGACAAGACCACTAGTCTCAAGGAAAAGGGCAAACGGAAGAAGGGGAACTTCAAGAAGAACGGCAAGCAAGTTGCTGCTCAAGTGAAGAAGCCCAAGTCTGGACCTAAGCACGAGACTAAGTGCTTTTGCTGCAATGGAACTGGTCACTAGAAGCGGAACTACCCCAAGTATTTGGCGAATAAGAAGGATGGCAAAGTGAACAAAGGTATATTTGATATACAGATTATTGATGTGTATTTTACTAGTGTTCGTAGCAACCCCTCGGTATTTGATAATGGTTCAGTTGCTAAGAGTAGTAACTTGAAAGCAGGAGTTGCGTAATGAAGCGAAACTAGTTGAAGGGAAGTGATGATGAGTGTTGGAAGTAGTTCCAAGATTGATATGATCATCATCGCACACTCCCTATACTTTTGGGATTAGTGTGGAACCTAAATAAGTGTTATTTGGTGTTAAGCATAAATATGATTTGATCATGTTTATTGCAATACGGTTATTCATTTAAGTAAAGAGAATAAATTGTTGTTCTGTTTACATGAATAAAACCTTATATGGTTACACACCTAATGAAAATGGTTCATTGGATCTCGATCATAGTGATACACATATTCATAATATTGAAACCAAAAGATGCAAAGTTAATAATGATAGTGCAACTTATTTGTGGCACTGCCGTTTAGGTCATATTGGTGTAAAGCGCATGAAGAAAACTCCATGCTGATGGATTTTTGGAATCACTTGATTATGAATCATTTGATGCTTGCGAACCGTGCCATTTGGGCAAGATGACTAAAACTCCGTTCTTGAACAATGGAACAAGCTACTGACTTATTGGAAATAATACATACCGATGTATGCGATCCAATGAGTGTTGATGCTCGTGGCAAGTATCGTTATTTTCGACTTTCACAAGATGATTTGAGCAGATATGGGTATATCTACTTGATGAAACATAAGTCTGAAATAGTTGAAAGGTTCAAATAATTTGAGTGAAGTGGAAAAATCATCGTAACAAGAAAATAAAAGTTTCTACGATATGATCGCAGATGTAAAATATTTGAGTTACTGAGTTTGGTCTTCAATTAAAACAATGTGAAATAATTTCACAAATTCATGCCACCTGGAACACCACAAGATAATGGTGTGTCCGAACATCATAACCGTACTTTATTGGATATAGTGCAACTATGATGTTTCTTACCGATTTACCGTTATAGTTTTGGGGCTATGCATTAGAGACAGCTGCATTCACGTTAAAAAGGGCACCATCTGAATCCGTTGAGACGACACCGTATGAACTGTGGTTTGGCAAGAAACCAAAGTTGTTGTTTCTTGAAGTTTGGAGTTGCGATGCTTATATGAAAAAGTTTCATCCTGATAAGCTCGAACCCAAATCGGAGAAATGCGTCTTCATAGGATACCCAAAATGTTGGGTACACCTTCTATCACAGATCCGAAAGGCAAGACATTCGTTGTCAAGAATGGATCCTTTCTAGAGAAGGAGTTTCTCTCGAAAGAAGTGAGTGGGAGGAAAGTAGAACTTGATGAGGTAATCGTACCTTCTCCCTTATTTGAAAGTAGTTCATCACAGAATCAGTTCGATGATTCCTACACCAATTAGTGAGGAAGTTAATGATGATGATCATGAAACTTCAGATCAAGTTGCTACCAAACCTCGTAGGTCTTCCAGAGTAAGATCCGCACTGAGTGGTACAAGATAATCTTATTCTAGAAGTCATGTTACTAGACCATGATGAACCTACAAACTATGAAGAAGCGATGGTGAGCCCAGATTCCGCTAAATGGCTAGAAGCCATGAAATCTGAGATGGGATCCATGTATGAAAACAAAGTGTGGACTTTGGTTGACTTGCCCGAGGGTCGGCAAGCAATAGAAAATAAATGGATCTTCAAGAGGAAGACGGACGTTGATAGTAGTGTTACTATCTACAAAGCTCGACTTGTCGCAAAAGGTTTTTGACAAGTTCAAGGTGTTAACTACAATGAGATTTTCTCAAGCTGTAGCGATGCTTAAGTCTGTCCGAATCATGTTAGCAATTGCCACAATTTATGAAATTTGGCAAATGGATGTAAAAACTGCATTCCTGAATGGGTTTTACGGAGGAAGAGTTGTATATGATGCAACGAGAAGGTTTTATCGATCCAATTGGAGCTAACAATGTGTGCAAGCTCCAGCGATCCATCTATGGACTGGTGCAAGCATCTCGGAGTTGGAATATACGCTTTGATAAGTTGATCAAAGCATATAGTTTATACAGACTTACAGTGAAGCCTGTATTTACTAGAAAGTGAGTGGGAGCACTACAACATTTACGATAAGTATATGTGAATGACATATTGTAGATTGGAAATAATGTAGAATTATTCTCAAAGCATAAAGGAGTGTTTGAAAGGAGTTTTTCAAACAAAGACCTCGGTGAAGCTGCTTACATATTGAGCATCAAGATCTATAGAGATAGATCAAGGCGGCTTGATAAGTTTTTTCAATGCGTACATACCTTGACAAGATTTTGAAGTAGTTCAAAATGGAACAGTCAAAGAAAGAGTTCTTGCCTGTGTTACAAGGTGTCAAATTGAGTAAGACTCAAAACCCGACCATGGCAGAAGATAGAAAGAGAATGAAAGTCATTCCCTATGCCTTGGCCATAGGTTCTATAAAGTATGCCATGCTGTGTACCAGATCTATTGTATACCCTACACTGAGTTTGGCAAGGGAGTACAATAGTGATATATGAGGAGATCACTGGACAGCAGTCAATATTATCCTTAGTTGAATAAGGATTTGTTTCTCGTTTATGGAGGTGACAATAGGTTAGTAGTAAAGGGTTACTTCGATGCAAGTTTTGACACCGATTTGGATGACTCTAAGTCTCGATCTAGATACATATTGAAAGTGGGAGCAATTAGCTAGAATAGCTCCTTGCGAGCATTGTTGACATAGATATTCGCAAAATACTTACGGATCTGAATGTGACAGACCCGTTGACTAAAAAAATATCTCACAAGCAAAACATGATCACACCTTAGTACTCTTTGGGTGTTAATCACATAGCGATGTGAACTAGATTACTGACTCTAGTAAACCCTTTGGGTGTTGATCACATGTCGATGTGAACAATGGGTGTTAATCACATGGTGATGTGAACTATTCTTTGTTAAATCACATGGCGATGTGAACTAGATTATTGACTCTAGTGCAAGTGGGAGACTGAAGGAAATATGCCCTAGAGGCAATAATAAAGTTATTATTTATTTCCTTACATCATGATAAATGTTTATTATTCATGCTAGAATTGTATTAACCGGAAACATAATACATGTGTGAATATATAGACAAACAGCAGTGTCACTAGTATGCCTCTACTTGACTAGCTCGTTAATCGAAGATGGTTATGTTTCCTAACCATAGACATGAGTTGTCATTTGATTAACGGGATCACATCATTAGGAGAATGATCTGATTGACATGACCCATTCCGTTAGCCTAGCACTTGATCGCTTAGTATGTTGCTATTGCTTTCTTCATGACTTATACATGTTCCTGTAACTATGAGATTATGCAACTCCGTTTACCGGAGGAACACTTTGGTGCTACCAAACGTCACAACGTAATCTGGGTGATTATAAAGGAGTACTACAGGTGTCTCCAAAGGTACATGTTGGGTTGGCGTATTTCGAGATTAGGTTTTGTCACTCCGATTGTGGGAGAGGTATCTCTGGGCCCTCTCGGTAATGCACATCACTACAAGCCTTGCAAGCAATGTAGCTAATGAGTTAGTTACGGAATGATGCATTACGGAACGAGTAAAGAGACTTGCCGGTAACGAGATTGAACTAGGTATTGGATACCGACGATCGAATCTCGGGCAAGTAACATACCGATGACAAAGGGAACAACGTATGTTGTTATGCGGTTTGATCGATAAAGATCTTCGTAGAATATGTAGGAACCAATATGGGCATCCAGGTTCCGCTATTGGTTATTGACCAAGAATAGTTCTCGGTCATGTCTACATAGTTCTCGAACCCGTAGGGTCCGCACGCTAAGGTTTCGATGGCGATGTTATATTATGAGTTTATGAGTTTTGATGTACCGAAGGAGTTCGGAGTCCCGGATGAGATCAGGGACATGACGAGGAGTCTCGAAATGGTCGAGACGTAAAGATCGATATATTGGACGACTATATTCGGAGTTCGGAAAGGTTCCGAGTGATTCGGGTATTTTTCGAAGTACCGGAGAGTTACGGGAATACGTATTGGGCCTTATTGGGCCATACGGGAAAGAAGGAAAAGGGCCTCAAGGGTGGCCGCACCCTTCCCTTGGTCTGGTCCGAATTGGACTAGGGAAGGCGCCCTTCCTTCCTTCTCCTTTTCCCTTCCCTTTCCTTCTCTCCTACTCCTACTACATGGAAGGTTTCCTAGTTGGACTAGGAAAGGGGAATCCTACTCCCGGTGGGAGTAGGACTCCCCCTTGCGCGCCTCCTCCTAGGCCGCCACCCTCCCTTGCTCCTTTATATACGGGGCAGGGGCACCCTAGGACACACAAGTTGATCTACGGATCGTTCCTTAGCCGTGTCTGGTGCCCCCTCCACCATATTCCACTTGGTCATATCGTCATGAGCTTAAGCGGCCCTGCGCCCGGCGAAGTCATATCGTCATGAGCTTAGGCGAAGCCCTGCGCCGGTGAAGTCATATCGTCATGAGCTTAGGCGAAGCCCTGCGTCGGTGGAGCATCATCATCGTCACCACGCCGTCGTCTTGTGGAACTCATCCCGACACTTTGCCGGATCGGAGTCCGGGATCGTCATCGAGCTGAACATGTGCGTAACTCGGAGGTGCCGTGACGTTCGGTACTTGGATCGGTCGGATCGTGAAGACGTATGACTACATCAACCGCGTTGTTATAACGCTTCCGCTTACGGTCTACGAGGGTACGTGGACATACACTCTCCCCTCTCGTTGCTATGCATCACCATGATCCTTGCGTGTGCGTAGGAAATTTTTTGAAATTACTACGTTCCCCAACACGTTCGGCACTTGGTCATCGGTGATTTGAATCACGGCGAGTACGACTCCATCATCACTGTTCCCTTGAACACTTCCGCACGCGATCTACAAGTGGTATGTAGATGCAATCTCTCTCCCATGACTCGTTGCTTAGATGAACTCATAGATGGATCTTGGTGAAACCGTAGAAAATTTTTTAATTTTCTGCAACGTTCCCCAACAGTGGCATCATGAGCTAGGTTTATGCGTAGTTCTCTATTGCACGAGTAGAACACAATTTTGTTGTGGGCGTAGATCTTGTCAACTTGCTTGCCGCTACTAGTCTTTTCTTGCTTCAGCGGTATTGTGGGATGAAGCGGCCGGACCGACCTTACACGTGCGCTTTACGTGAGACAGGTTCCACCGGCGACATGCACTAGTTGCATAAGGTGGCTAGCGGGTGTCTGTCTCTCCTACTTTAGTTGGAGCAGATTAGATGAAAAGGGTCCTTATGAAGGGTAAATAGAAGTTGGCAAAATCACGTTGTGGTTATTCGTAGGTAAGAAAACGTTCTTGCTAGAACCCAATTGCAGCCACGTAAAAGATGCAACAACAATTAGAGGACGTCTAACTTGTTTTTGCAGCAATTGTCATGTGATGTGATATGGCCAGAAGTTCTAATGAATGATGAATGATATATTGTGATGTATGAGATCATGTTCTTGTAATAGGAATCACGACTTACATGTCGATGAGTATGACAATCGGCAGGAGCCATAGGAGTTGTCTTTATTTTTTGTATGACCTACGTGTCATTGAAGAACGCCATGTAAATTACTTTACTTTATTGCTAAACGCGTTAGCCATAGAAGTAGAAGTAGTCGTTGGCGTGACAACTTCATGAAGACACGATGATGGAGATCATGGTGTCATGCCGGTGACGAAGATGATCATGGAGCCCCGAAGATGGAGATCGAAGGAGCTATATGATATTGGCCATATCATGTCACTACTTTATATAATTGCATGTGATGTTTATTATGTTTATGCATCTTGTTTACTTAGAACGTCGGTAGTAAATAAGATGATCCCTTAGAATAATTTCAAGAAAGTGTTCCCCCTAAGCGTGCACCGTTGCTAAAGTTAAATCGTTTCGACCACGTGATGATCGGGTGTGATAGATCCTTACGTTCACATACAACGGGTGTAAGACAATTTTACACATGCAAACCACTTAGGGTTAACTTGACGAGCCTAGCATGTACAGACATGGCCTCGGAACACAGGAGACCGAAAGGTCGAACATGAGTCGTATGGAAGATACGATCAACATGGAGATGTTCACCGACGATGACTAGTCTGTCTCACGTGATGATCGGACACGACCTAGTTGACTCGGATCATGTAACACTTAGATGACTAGAGGGATGTCAAATCTGAGTGGGAGTTCATTAAATAATTTGATTATATGAACTTAATTATCATAAACATTAGTCTAAAATCTTTGCAAAATGTCTTGTAGATCAAATGACCAACGCTCATGTCACCATGAACTTCAACGCGTTCCTAGAGAAAACCAAGCTGAAAGATGATGGCAGCAACTATTCGGACTGGGTCCTAACCCGAGGATCATCCTCATAGCAGCCAAGAAACAATATGTCCTAGAAGCACCGCTAGGTGAAGCACCCATCCCTAAGAACCAAGACATTATGAATGCTTGGCAGTCTCATGCTGATGATTACTCCCTCGTTCAGTGCGGCATGCTTTACAGCTTAGAACCGGGGCTCCAAAAGCTTTTTGAGCAACACGGAGCATATGAGATGTTCGAGGAGCTGAAAATGGTTTTCCAAGCTCATGCCCGGGTCGAGAGATATGAAGTCTCCGACAAGTTCTATAGTTGTAAGATGGAGGAAAACAATTTTGTCAGTGAGCACATACTCAAAATGTCTGGGTTGCACAACCGCCTGTCCCAGCTGGATGTTAACCTCTCGGACGAGGCGGTCATTGACAGAATCCTTCAGTCGCTCCCACCAAGCTACAAGAGCTTTGTGATGAACTACAATATGCAGGGGATGGTGAAGACCATTCCTGAAGTATTCTCAATGCTGAAGTCAGCAGAGGTTGAAATCAAGAAAGAACATCAAGTGTTGATGGTTAATAAAACCACTAAGTTCAAGAAGGGCAAGGGTAAGAAGAACTTCAAGAAGGACGACAAGGATGTTGCCGCGCCCGGTAAGCAAGTTGTCGGGAAGTCAAAGAATGGACCCAAGCTTGAGACAGAGTGCTTTTATTGCAAAGGGAAGGGCCATCGAAGCGGAACTGCCCCAAATACTTAGTGGACAAGAAGGCCGGCAACACTAAAGGTATATTTGATATACATGTAATTGATGTGTACCTTACCAAGATTGTAGTAACTCCCGGTATTTGATACCGGTGCCGTTGCTCATATTTGTAACTCACAGCAGGAGCTGCGGAATAAACGGAGACTGGCGAAGGACGAGGTGACGATGCGCGTCGGGAATGGTTCCAAAGTCGATGTGATCGCCTTCGGCACGCTACCTCTACATTTACCTACGGGATTAGTTTTAAACCTCAACAATTGTTATTTAGTGCCAAGTTTGAGCATGAGCATTGTATCAGGATCTCGTTTAATACGAGATGGCTACTCATTTAAATCCGAGAATAATGGTTGTTCTATTTATATGAGAAATATGTTTTATGGTCATGCTCCGATGGTCAATGGTTTATTCTTAATGAATCTCGAACGTAATATTACACATATTCATAGTGTGAATACCAAAAGATGTAAAGTTGATAACGATAGTCCCACATACTTGTGGTAATCGCCGCCTTTGGTCACATTGGTGTCAAGCGCATGAAGAAGCTCCATGCTAATGGACTTTTAGAGTCTCTCGATTATGAATCATTTGACACATGCGAACCATGCCTCATGGGCAAAATGACCAAGACTCCGTTCTCCGGAACAATGGAGCGAGCAACCAACTTATTGGAAATCATACATACTGATGTGTGTGGTCCAATGAGTGTTGAGGCTCGCGGAGGATATCATTATTTTCTCACTCTCACTGATGACTTGAGTAGATATGGGTATGTCTACTTGATGAAACACAAGTCTGAGACCTTTGAAAAGTTCAAGGAATTTCAGAATGAGGTAGGGAATCAACATGACCGAAAGATAAAATTCTTACGATCGGATCGTGGAGGAGAATATTTAAGTCACGAATTTGGTACACACTTAAGAAAATGTGGAATCGTTTCACGACTCACGCCGCTGGAACACCTCAACAGAACGGTGTGTCCGAACGTCGTAATCGCACTCTATTGGATATGGTGTGATCTATGATGTCTCTTACCGATTTACCGCTATCATTTTGGGGATACGCTCTAGAGACAGCTACATTCACTTTAAATAGGGCACCGTCTAAATCCGTTGAGACGACACCGTATGAATTATGGTTTGGGAAGAAACCTAAGCTGTCGTTTCTAAAAGTTTGGGGATGCGATGCTTATGTCAAGAAGCTACAACCTGAAAAGCTCGAACCCAAGTCGAAAAAATGCGTCTTCATAGGATACCCTAAGGAAACCATCGGGTACACCTTCTACCTTAGACCCTAAGGCAAGATCTTTGTTGCCAAGAACGGATCCTTTCTTGAAAAAGAGTTTCTCTCGAAAGGAGTAAGTGGGAGGAAAGTAGAACTCGATGAAGTACTACCTCTTGAACCGGAAAGTAGTGCAGCTCAGGAAAATGTTTCTTTGGTGCCTACACCATTTGGAGAGGAAATTAATGATGATGATCAAGGTACTTCGGATCAAGTTGCTCTTGAACTTCAGAGGTCCACAAGGACACGTTCCACACCGTGAGTGGTATGGCAACCCTGTCCTTGAAATCATGTTGTTGGACAACGGTGAACCTTTGAACTATGAAGAAGCGATGGCGGGCCCAGATTCCAACAAATGGCTTGAAGCCATGCAATCCGAGATAGGATCCATGTATGAAAACAAAGTATGGACTTTGACAGACTTGCCGATGATCGGCGAGCGATAGAAAACAAATGGATCTTTAAGAAGAAGACGGACGCGGATGGTAATGTTACCATCTATAAAGCTTGACTTGTCGCTAAAGGTTATCGGCAAGTTCAAGGGATTGACTACGATGAGACTTTCTCTCCCGTAGCGAAGCTGAAGTCCGTTCGAATCATGTTAGCAATTGCCGCATACTATGATTATGAGATATGGCAAATGGACGTCAAAACGGCATTCCTTAACGGCTATCTTAAGGAAGAACTGTATATGATGCAGCCGGAAGGTTTTGTCGACCCTAAGAACGCTAACAAGGTGTGCAAGCTCCAGCGATCCATTTATGGGCTGGTGCAAGCATCTCGGAGTTGGAACATTCGCTTTGATGAGATGATCAAAGCGTTTGGGTTTATCTGCACTTATGGAGAAGCCTGCGTTTACAAGAAAGTGAGTGGGAGCTCAGTAGCATTTCTCATATTATATGTGGATGACATACTTTTGATGGGAAATGATATAGAACTCTTGGACAGCATTAAGGCCTACTTGAATAAAAGTTTTTCAATGAAGGACCTTGGAGAAGCTGCTTACATATTAGGCATCAAAATCTGTAGGGATAGATCAAGACGCCTCATAGGTCTTTCACAAAGCACATACCTTGATAAGATTTTGAAGAAGTTCAAAATGGATCAGTCCAAGAAAGGGTTCTTGCCTGTACTGCAAGGTGTGAGATTGAGCTCGGCTCAATGCCCGACCACGGCAAAAGATAAAGAAGAGATGAGTGTCATCCCCTATGCCTCAGCCATAGGATCTATTATGTATGCCATGTTGTGTACTGCATCGATGTAAACCTTGCCGTAAGTTTGGTAGGTAGGTACCAAAGTAATCCCGCAAGGAACACCGGACAGCGGTCAAGAATATCCTGAAGTACACGAAAAGGACGAAGGACATGTTTCTCGTTTATGGAGGTGACGAAGAGCTCGTCAGAAGGGTTACGTCGACACTAGCTTCGACAGAGATCTGGATGACTCTAAGTCACAAACCTGATAGGTTTATTTGTTGAATGGTGGAGCTTTAAGATGGTGCAGCTGCAAGCAGAGCGTCGTGGCGGGATCTACATGTGAAGCGGAGTACATGGCAGCCTCGGAGGCAGCGCGTGAAGCAATTTGGGTGAAGGAGTTCATCACCGACCTAGGAGTCATACCCAATGCGTCGGGGCCGATCAAACTCTTCTGTGACAACATTGAAGCTATTGCCCTTGCCAAGGAGCCCAGGTTTCACAAGAAGACCAGGCACATCAAGCGTCGTTTCAACTCCATCCGTGAAAATGTTCAAGATGGAGACATAGATATTTGCAAAGTACATACGGATCTGAATGTCGCAGATCCGTTGACTAAACCTCTTTCGCGAGCAAAACATGATCAACACCAGAACTCTATGGGTGTTCGATTCATCACAATGTAACTAGATTATTGACTCTAGTGCAAGTGGGAGACTGTTGGAAATATGCCCTAGAGGCAATAATAAAAGGATTATTATTATATTTCCTTGTTCATGATAATTGTCTTTTATTCATGCTATAATTGTATTATCCGGAAATCGTAATACACGTGTGAATACATAGAACACAATACGTCCCTAGTAAGCCTCTAGTTGACTAGCTCGTTGGTCAACAGATAGTCATGGTTTCCTGACTAAGGACATTAGATGTCGTTGACAACGGGATCACATCATTAGGAGAATGATGTGATGGACAAGACCCAATCCTAAGCATAGCACAAGATCGTGTAGTTCATTTTGCTAGAGCTTTTCCAATGTCAAGTATATCTTCCTTAGACCATGAGATCGTGTAACTCCCGGATACCGTAGAAGTGCTTTGGGTATACCAAACGTCACAACGTAACTGGGTGACTATAAAGGTGCACTACGGTATCTCCGAAAGTGTCTGCATTGGGTTGACACGGATCGAGATCGATTTGTCACTCCGTATTACGGAGAGGTATCACTGGGCCCACTCGGTAGTGCATCATCATAATGAGCTCAAAGTGACCAAGTGTCCGTCACGGGATCATGCATTACGGTACGAGTAAAGTGACTTGCCGGTAACGAGATTGAACGAGGTATTGGGATACCGACGATCGAATCTCGGGCAAGTAACATACCGTCTGACAAAGGGAATAGTATAGAGGGTTGCTTGAATCCTCGACATCGTGGTTCATCCGATGAGATCATCGAGGAGTATGTGGGAGCCAACATGGGTATCCAGATCCCGCTGTTGGTTATTGACCGGAGAGTCGTCTCGGTCATGTCTGCATGTCTCCCGAACCCGTAGGGTCTACACACTTAAGGTTCGGTGACGCTAGGGTTATTAGGAAGACTTGTATGTGATTACCGAATGTTGTTGAGTCCCGGATGAGATCCCAGACGTCACGAGGAGTTCGGAATGGTCCGGAGGTGAAGATTTATATATGGGAAGTTGTCATACGGACACCGGAAAGTTTCGGGGCATACGGTATTGTACCGGGCCACCGGAGAGGTTCCGGTTCCACCGAGGGGCCACCCCTCTCGGAGGGCCTCATGGGCCGCAAGGGGCAGGGAACCAGCCCCTGGAGGGCTGGGCGCCCCCCCCCCCTTGGGCCCATGCGCCTAGGGTTGGGGGGGAACCCTAGTGGGGGCGCCCCCGTTGCTTGGGGGGCAAGCCCCCCGCCCGGGCCGCCCCCCCACTAGATCTCATCGAGAGGGGCCGCCCCTCCCCTTCCCCTATAAATAGAGGGGCGAGGGAGGCTGAACACCTGATCCAAGGCGCAACCCCTCCCCTCCCCAACACCTCTCCTCCTCCGCTGAGTGCTTGGCGAAGCCCTGTCGGAGTACTTCCTCTCCACCATCATCACGCCGTCGTGCTACTGCTGGAGCCTTCTTCCTCAACCTCTCCTTCCCCCTAACTGGATCAAGAAGGAGGAGACGTCGTCCGTTCCGTACGTGTGTTGAACGCGGAGGTGCTGTCCGTTCGGCACTTGGTCATCAGTGATTTGAATCACGGGGAGTACGACTCCATCATCACCGTTCCCTTGAACGCTTCCGCACGCGATCTACAAGTGGTATGTAGATGCAATCTCTCTCCCATGACTCGCTGCTTAGATGAACTCATAGATGGATCTTGGTGAAACCGTAGGAAAAATTTTAATTTTCTGCAACGTTCCCCAACAAGTCCTGCCTAGCCTGCTACAGCCCGGGTTCCCGGAGTCCTGTTAGCCCAGTGCTACAGCCCGGATTCACACGCTGCTGACCGACATGCTCGAAGTTGATTCATGTATGTCTGTCCCCATGGGTTAGTGCCGCATTGGGTTCACGACTAGCCATGCCGGCCCGGGTTCTCTGTCATATGGATGTTAGCGACACTATCATATACGTGAGCCAAAAGGAGTAAACGGTCCCGGGCCATGGTAAGGCGACACCCGTGGGAATACCGTGCGTGAGGCCGCAAAGTGATATGAGGTGTTACCGGCTAGATCGATGTGACTTGGAATCGGGGTCCTGACATTCTGAGAGGGTAATACCAATGTTAATAATTCATTCTTCCTTAGAAAACCACATTATTTTGATTGTGTTCTAGTTTTAATTTCATTTAATTTTTCTTAAAGAGTAATACGTAAGCCACTAATTCATTCTTTCTTGAAAAGTTTGGTTTTTTGGTTTTTTAGTATTACTTTATTTCCTTTATTCTTTAATGATAATACAATGTGCAAATTCATTTCTTCTCAGGAAACTTCCTTTTTGTGAAAATCACACTATTATATTCTTATTCCTACATGTTATAAAAAGCACAACTTTTGTGCAAATTGCTTGCAAAATATTTCATTTTATTCTCTATTTTCAGTTCCTTTTTTCTTAACCGGAAACCAATGGCACTAATTCATTGTTTCTTAGAAAAATTCACTATTTTAATTGTGCTTAAGTTTTTATTTCATTTTATTTATTCTTTAAGCATAATACCAATACCTCTAATTCATTCCTACTTATGATTTTTTTCTAGAAATTTCACTATTTCTTCTTATTCTTGCATATTATAGAAAAGCGCAATTTCTATTCAAACCGCATGCAAATTTTGTCATTTTTTCCTACTTTTCTTTCTTCTTAAAATGGTAATACCGTTACCACTTATTCATTATTTTGATCCGGAGAAGTAGAGACACCATGGATCAAATATCAATGCCACTAGTTCATTCTTTCTTTAGAAAAGTTTCTTTTGGCGAAAAATTCACTATTATGTGCTTATTCTTGCATATCATGACAAAGCACAATTTATGTGCAGATTGTGTGCAAATTTTGTCATTATTTTTGTTTTAGTTTTTTATACCATTTTCTTTCCTATTTAAGGGTATTTTTGTTTCATTTTATATTTTTGTTTTCTGTTTCTATGGGTTTTTGTTTTCCCCTTTTTTGTTCCTTCATTGGTTATTGTTGCTTTTTGTGGGTTTTTGGCCGAGTGTAATTATATACAAACAAATACTATATAATATTGCCCAAATTTCATGACTATATGATTCACAATAAAGTGCAATTTCGATGCATAGTTGTGCGCAAGTTTTTTTACTTGTCGTTCTTCCTAAAGGAAATGCATTATTTCAGTTACACTCAAAGGAAAAAAAATCACAATTATGTGTTTATTCTTGCGCATTATAACAAAGCGCAATTTATGTGCAGATTGTGTGCAAATTTTGTTATTATTTTGTTTTAGTTTTTAAATATCATTTTCTTTCCTATTCAAGGGTATTTTTGCTTCAATTTCATTTTTTTTGTTTATATAGGTTTTATTTTTCCCTTTTTCTTTCCTTTATTGGTTATTGTTGTTTTTTGTGGGTTTTTGGCTGAGTGTAATTATATACAAATAAATACTATATAATATGTGACAAAATTTCATGACTATATAATTATTTTTGCATATTACAATAAATTGCAATTTCGGTGCATAGTTGTGTGCAATTTTTTTGTTGGTGTCTTTCTTCTTCCTAAAGGAAATACATTATTTCAGTTACACTCTGTGGAAAAAAAAATCACAATTATGTGTTTATGCTTGCGTATTATAACAAAGCGCAATTTATGTGCAAATTGTGTGCCAATTTTGTCATTATTTAGTTTTAATCTTTTAATATTTTCTTTCCTATTCAAGGGTATTTTTACTTCATTTTCTATTTTTGTTTTTTGTTTATATAGGTTTTCTTTTTCCCTTTTTCTTTCCTTTATTGGTTATTGTTGTTTTTGTGGGTTTTTGGCTGAGTGTAATTATATACAAACAAATACTATATAATATGTGCCAAAATTTCATGACTATATAATTATTTTTGCATATTATGATAAAATGCAATTTCGGTGCATAGTTGGGCATAAGCTTTTTGTAGTTGTCTTTCTTCTTAAAGGAAATACATTATTTCAGTTACACCATATGGAAATTATAATAGAATGCAAAAATTGCACAATTATATGCTTATTCTGTGCATATTTTAAAAAGTATAATAACAATGCAACTCAGTATAATTAAAATCATGTTTCAGGCAGTCAACCATGTTTCTTCTTTTCGTTATCAGTTAACAACTCAGCATAATTAAAACCATGCTACTCATGCAACCACCTTCCTGATTAAGCTGCATCACTATGATTAATTTGCAGACTTGGGACTGTGTACATAACCGTCTGTACAACGGTTCTCTATGGAAATCTTTGTACTAAATTCATAGGGAGTGTGCATGTGTTGTTGGGTGTTGGGTTTTTTCCACTTCCCATATCACTATGCATTGCGTGTTGTGATGCTTGTGGTTAGGTTGCATGTGGCAAAGTTGACATTGGACGTATTGGTAAGAGTGGCCAAGGCCAGGGAGTCCATCTGGATAGGAGCATGCTGGGCTTACCATTCAACAAACACGACAATTATTGGGGAAACCAGAATGGTGCATTCAACTCTTTGCCGTTCAACTGAAACGAGTATGGGTCAGTCCACTGACCCAAAAGAAAAGTCAGTCGATTGATCTGTAGTCGCTCCCGAAACAGATTCCTATACGCGTGTTGGACTAGGAGGTTAGTCAAGTTAAGTTAAAAAAAATAATGCCCACACATATGGCATGTTTGCACATTGCTTACACGTTTTGATTCACGTTGATTATGTTTTGCACTAATCCTAAAAAAATCGGTTAGAATCTGAGTGCCACGTGGGCATCATTGTGTGTGTGGGCGTTGGAGAGTTCGCCCACACGCCCCGCAGCACGCGATTTGCCAGCTGCGCTGTGTGGGCTAACTAGTTTCTGCTCACATAGCCATCACCTAGTCCATGCCCGTGTGGGCGACACCCGTACGTTGTTGGATGGTAACTGCAGTTACGTGTACGTGGCAACTAGATAAACACACATGACAACTATGATTCGTTGCTAGACGGCAACTGCAGTTGTGCGTACGTGGCAACTAGATAAACACACATGTCAACCGTGATTAATCATACATGGCAACTATGGTTGGACCACATGTGGCAACTAGGTAAACACACATGGAAACTATTGTTTGACCATATGTGGCAAATAGTTAATCACACACGGCAACTATGGCAACTACGGTTTGATTTCACACGGCAACTACCATAAATTAGACATGACAACTATAGTTAACCAGAGAGTTGCCATGGTTTTACAACTAAATTTGCCATCCCGGATAACTACATCTGCCATCCCGGATGGCAACTAAATCATGATCCCGCGGATACGTAATGTAGCTGCGCTAGGACGTGTGCCCATATTGCTTCGTGCCACATGCACGGGATGAGGATGAGTAGTACTTGTTGGACGTGTGACACGAAGTAGCTGCGCCCACATATGTGGACAATTCTAATGTTCGTATACATACATCTTGTGTGGGCTGTCTCCCTTCACGCCACACACGGTATATGGTAGAATATCTAATATATCAGGAATAAAAAAAAGAATTTAGTCAAGTTAATTACCCTAGTTGATGGTTGTGTCGAACACTGACTCAGACTCGGTTCGTTCCAGCGACTCTCCCAGCACGAACTACTCGTTCTGGCTGGGCTATTCCCAGGCCGATTGTTCGGCAGTTATCAATGTCCTTGATTTTTCCTTGATTCTTTTACCACCTTTCTCTCTCGAGTAGGAAACGGATTCCTATACGCGTGTTGGACTAGGAGGTTAGTCAAGTTAAGTTAAAAAAAGGAGTTTAGTCAAGTTAATTACGCTAGTTGATGGTTGTGTCGGTCACTGACTCGGACTCGTGTACATGTGTGCGCGTGAGTCTTTCTTCTGAGAGTATAAGGGCAGACCGTGAGTTTTGTTTGACCCTAGATACAAGCAAAAGGGCAGAGCGTGAGTTGTAGCACCAAGACAAGAAAAGGGAGATCAGGTGGCGTGAGCGAGCAACTTCCGGCGAGCGCCCAACGCGCCGGCAACTGTAGCTGATCCCAAGTTCCACAAATAACTCGATGGCCGCAGACACGTTCCCCGACGACGTCATCCTCGAGATCCTCGGCAGCGTGCGGACGCGCCAGCGCTCCTCCGCTGCGCCGCCACGTGCAGGAGGTGGCGCGCCTCGTCGCCCACCCTCCTTCCTCCGCCGCTGGCGCACCCAGTACTCCCTCTTCGGCCCATTCCATCCCAAGGAGTTGAACGAGGGATCGGCCCTAGCGGACGGTCGCCGCTTGCTCAGCTCCTTGGTCCCCGACGCCGCCGGCCTCCTCGCCGACTCCGTGTGGCCGCTGACGTCGCGCCGGCCTTGTCCTCTTCAGACTCCTCAACCATAGCCCCGGGCCGCTGAGCGGCGTCTCGCTGGCCATGTGCAGTCTGCTCGCCGGCACATGCGTCGTGCCGCCCTTGTTCAAATGTGTTGACGTATAATGTGCTGCATATTCTCTTTCATTAGATCGGTCTTTTGGCTGCATTGGCTAGAGCATGCACTTCTATATGGTATCAGAGCGTCTTGAGTTCAAGACCCGGCTAGCGCAATTATATTGCAGTCCAGTTTTGGTCCACGTTTAGGCCTGAGGGAGCCACACGTAAGGGAAAATGTTGACGCCTAGTCTCTTCCATTAAATCGGTCTTTTGATTGCATTGGCTAGAGCATGCACTTCTATAAAATGATATATATACTACGTAGACCATGCCATTCTAACCAGCGCGGACTGCCGGCCATCGTCATCGTCCTCGTTCGAAGTGCTAATGATCGTAGCGGGGGAGACGGACTACGAGCTCCACACCTTCGTGGCAGTCCAGCCGAGCTGGAACGCGCCTACCAGCTGCCGAAGCAGGGCGGCGCTGGGTTCCTCATGAACAGCGACGCCGTCGTTTGCCAGGGTGCAGCGCACTGGCTCTTCTGCGCGTCCTCCATCTTCCACGTCCTTCGCGTCGACGGCGAGACCGGCCGCGTCTCCTCAACCAAGCTCATGAGCCCCATGAGCCCGTGTGTCAGCAACCACGATCTCACTGTCCAGGGCGTCTCACTGTCCAGGGCGACCGAAGCCGCCTCGCTACCACCACCGATGGAAAGCTCTTGTCGATCTGCTTGTATGACGCAGGCCTCCAGTTGGTGGAGATCTGGACGCAGCCTGCGGCAGGCCATGGACAAGACTGGTCGCGCACCGGGGTGATCGACCTAGAACCAATCCTGGAGCAGCCTCAACGAGTTCCATATGTTTGGCTGCGAGGAAGGTGCGGCAAGCTGATCATCATGCTCCCACAGCACCACGGCTACCTTGCCAATCTCCAAACTGGGACGACGCAAGAGCTGGACAGCATGTCTTCTTCTGGCCCCATCGGCGAATCTGGAGTCTACATGGAGATAGATTGGACCGCCTTCTTCATGGCTCGCCTAGCATGCACAACTGGCTACTAATAAAGAATTCTTTGTTAATTCCTACTAACGGTTTGTGTGACCCACATAAAAAATCATTAATGTACACTCATACAATATTACTCCCTCCGTCTAGATGAGTAAGTCATCTTAGGATGTGCACCGTGACCAAGAAGGAGGAAGAAACAAGAGACATTAATGTTTATTTATTAATTAATAACATTGCATGCAATGAACTAATCACTGCATGTCGTGTTTGGTAGTCTCAAGTCATTAAAAGCATGTACACCCCTTATCTCTTATTGGTTGATATGTCAAGAAACAAGAAACGAGGTAGAAGTTAATGAACCGCACCTAAGTGTTTTAGAATTATTTAGTTTTCGTAAGATAACTTACACACCTAGACGGAGGGAGTACATATAATACTCTTGTTTTAGCACGTCAATATTTGGGCAAAGCTAAACTTATGATGCTCTTTTCAAATTGTTTGCTGGTCACTACCACGTCAACTACTCCCTCTGTAAATAAAACTAAGATCATTTACACCATTAAAGTAGTCTGTTCCATGTTAAGAAAACAAACTAAAATCATCTACAGCCGGGGGCCCCAAATCGGCCTTAAACGCTCGAGCAGCCCGGCCGGTCATCGACTGGTCACGAAATTTCAATCCAGACTGGTGCCTCAAACGGGCCTCAAACGACCGGGCTGATGGGCACCCATCGTATCCAGCCGAAATATAGGGTGGATATGAGGCGCCCGGGCGCGTCCGTCACGTCGGACCCGACCCACGCTGGATCACCCAACCCCACATATATTCCTCCCTATCTCCGCTCATCAGATCAAACCCTAACCAGTTCACTCCAGTCTCCTCCGCCATCCAAGCTCGTCTTCGGCGGCGTCCGGCCGTCTCCGGCATGGCGGGTAGCGGATCCGAGTCCTTCACCTCCAGATCCGTCGACTTGCGCTTTGCTGCTCTTGGGAGGAGGCCAGTGGATGGCAGCGCTCAGACTCCTTCCGTCGGGAATCTATTGTGTCTACCCAAATGGCGCATGGATCCGGCGCTAGGGCAGCCGTCATTGCCTCACCAGAGGCGGTACGGTCCGTCTGGCGTCCGAACGCGGTGGCAGACGCCCAACTCCTCCGTCGGCGCGCTGAGGCCATGGACGCACCGTGGGCATCGTCCGACGCAAACATGGCGCGACGTGCCTACCGTGCAAGGCAGCGGGCACGGGAGGCGGTGGCAGCCCTCGCGACGGTGGACGTCGGCGAGGCAGAGTCGCATTCTCCGATGCCACATATGGTGCGCCAGTCCGGGCGCCGCAACCGCGTCGTAGTGGATGTTGCGGCTCATCCCAGGACGGATCCATCATCGATCTTCCATCCACCAGCACCCAGCGGGTTTCGGGCTCCGACGAGGAAGAGTAGGGCATGGGCAATGGTGTCGTCTTGAGTCCCATGAGCTGGTGTGATAGCCTTACTTATTAGGGATGATAGACTACTCATATCAATAAGGAATTCCTTCTTTTCGGAAAGCCCATTCGGACAGAACTCCAAAGTTAAGCGTGCTCGGCTTGGAGTAATTTCAGGATGGGTGACCGACTGGGAAGTTGCTCCCAGGTATGCACTAGTGAGGACAAAGTGCGCAGAAAAGACTAGTATTGATGTGTGGGGCCAGTCTAGATCCCGCCAGGAGTAACAACCATCGGCGGGTGTGTCTGGGGCGTTACAAGTTGGTATCAGAACCGACCCTCGCGGTTACGTGGATGTGTGCGGACAGGTGCAGTCATGTTGTGCATGACGTTTGTGACCCATCATGGCACACGTCATGGCGGATGTGCCGAACTGGAAGCACAGACGTATGTGCCAAGAGGGAACATTCCTGTGGCTCGACGAGGACGTCAGTTCCTCTGAGTGGGGATGTATGTGATAGCCTGGCTTATTAGGGATGATAGACTACTCATATCAATAAGGATTTCCTTCTTTTCCGGAAGCCCATTCAGACCGAACTCCAAACACTACTGTAGGTTGCTGCTAACGCGACACTACAATCAGAGACCCTTTGACGAAACTGTGTGCGATGCATTAATCACAAAAGGTGGTGTAAAAAAACCGTTGAAAAAGGTGCAAAACTTTTGCGATGAAGCATGCATCAAACACGGTTCAGATTATAGTTGCGTGTGCGATTCAGGGCACACGGCTAACTCGTTCGAATTGTTTGCGATGAGGCAGAACAACAGAAACGGGCAGCCATATCAATGTGTGTGCGATATACGGCATACAGTTTGCTCCGATGAACTGTTTGCTATTAGGGAGTGCAACAAAAACGGTTAGCCAAATCAAGGTGTGTGTGATATAGGGCATACGGTTCACTCGGCCGAACTATTTTTGATAAGCGAACACAACAGAAATGATTCAACTTAACAAGATGTGTGTGATACGTGGCAAACAGCCGACTCAGATTAACTGTTTGCGATGAGAAATTACAACATAGATGGTTAATACAGTTAGTTCGTGTATGATTCTATGTCTACAAAAAACTTTGAAAAATGCAAACTAGTTGCTTGCGGTGGCTAGGAGTATCGCACACGATGCGTCTGCGAGCACTCATGTGCGATGATTAGTAAGTTACACATACATTTCCTTATGTTAACACTTGTGTGAAAAATAACACGTGGCACCGGATACGGTATTCGGGTTGTGTGTGTGCTCCAGTTAGTCTTCCCGCGCTCCAGCGATTGCTTCCCGCGCTCCACATGGGTGAATTGTAAAATCCATGCCTCTTCCCTCACCGGTTTCCCGCCACCAGCTAACGGCTTGCTGCATATAACCCAGGAGACAACGCACCGCCGCGACACTCTGCGCAGATCTAGTCCTCACCCATCTACCATTAATTATTCCAAGCATGCCAGTCAATGACCAAAGCTTCGATATCGACACCTACCTGCGTTACATCTTCGGCGAGGAGAACGAGCCAGAGCAGGGCGGGGAGCAAGAGCTTCATTGGCCGGTGCATGCACCATGGCCCATCGCCAGCGATATCGGTGTGACAGTCCTTGGGAGCACAATCGACATATTGTAGAGGAGGTGTGATCATCAGTTTGCCATCCACCATGCAAAAGATCCAGAGCTGCTCGGCGGCATGATCGACAACCAACCCGAAGAGCCGCCGTCACCAGTGCTCAACGAGAGCCTGATGCCCCGCAAGGAATGGGCAGAGGAACTTTGCGATTCAGTCAAGACACAGGCAGCCTGTGGCTTCATCATTGCCTGCGGCGGCCGTGTCAACCTCGATCCCGATGATGTGGTGGCCAGGCTCGAGCGCATCCTTGGCGGAGTTGACGTCCCCTACGAAGTAGAACATCGCCAACGTGATATCTTGAGGATGCAGGTGATGGACAGAATTTGCTACCAGGCCAGAGACATGGAAATGGAGCGGTTCTGCGGAGTTGTCGTGCGCGCGATTGCATGTTGTCAAACTCTTCTGGAAGAGGCCCAACAGCCCCAAGAGCCACCCAGCGCCAGCAGCTCTGTAGGCAGAGGCGGGTCGGGACACTTGGAGTGAACGACCGCAAGGGTGCTATGCTGATCATGGAGTCTGAGAAGACCATCATCGGAAGGCCGCCAGCTCAGCCTTTTAGCTTATATTTTATTATAATTGTATGCATATGTAGGTCGTGAGTGTTCTGGGCCTTGCTCCATGTGACATTTTAAATTATCCTGAATATGTAAGACAATTATTAAGAATTATTAACCATTGCCATTGTAAATTTGCCTCAACGGCGAGCAAAGCATGCGCAGGGACGCCAGAGTGGGGCGCGCCGCGGCCGCCTCAATGGCGAGCAAAAATGTGCGGACGAACGTGAGCAGAGCGCGCCGCGGCCGCCTCAACGGCGAGCAACCACATGGTCAACCTTCTGCCATCAATAAATTTTGACCTTGTTTCTCGTCACATTGCAGATTACAACGCAATAAGTAATTGCAAATCTGTTCACACCTATCAAACTAATATGTGTTCACACTTAGCACCGGGCTATAAAAATTACCCACTCGAAAATTACTTCACAGTTCCTCTCCTCATCACCCACAAAACTGGTCTTTCCTGTCAAGTCATTTCGTCATGATGATGTCTACTATGCAACCTTCTTCTTGTAGACGTTGTTGGGCCTCCAAGTGCAGAGGTTTATAGGACAGTAGCAAATTTCCCTCAAGTGGATGACCTAAAGTTTATCAATCCGTGGGAGGCATAGGATGAAGATGGTCTCTCTCAAGCAACCCTGCAACCAAATAACAAAGAGTCTCTTGTGTCCCCAACACACCCAATACAATGGTAAATTGTATAGGTGCACTAGTTCGGCGAAGAGATGGTGATACAAGTGCAATATGGATGGTAGATATAGGTTTTTGTAATCTGAATATATAAAAACAGCAAGGTAACTAATGATAAAAGTGAGCGTAAACTGTATTACAATGCTAGGAAACAAGGCCTAAGGTTCATACTTTCACTAGCGCAAGTTCTCTCAACAATAATAACATAATTGGATCATATAACTATCCCTAAACATGCAACAAAGAGTCACTCCAAAGTCACTAATAGCGGAGAACAAACGAAGAGATTATGGTAGGGTACGAAACCACCTCAAAGTTATTCTTTCCAATCAATCCATTGGGCTATTGCTATAAGTGTCACAAACAACCCTAGAGTTCGTACTAGAATAACACCTTAAGACACAAATCAACCAAAACCCTAATGTCACCTAGATACTCCAATGTCACCTCAAGTATCCGTGGGTATAATTATACGATATGCGTCACACAATCTCAGATCCATCTATTCAACCAACACATAGAACCTCAAAGAGTGCCCCAAAGTTTCTACCGGAGAATCAAGACGAAAACGTGTGCCAACCCCTATGCATAGGTTCATGGGCGGATCCCATAAGTTGATCACCAAAACATACATCAAGTGGATCACGTGATATCCCATTGTCACCACAGATACGCACGGCAAGACATACATCAAGTGTTCTCAAATCATTAAAGACTCAATCCGATAAGATAACTTCAAAGGGGAAACTCAATCCATTACAAGAGAGTAGAGGGGGAGAAGAAACATAAGATCCAACTATAATAGCAAAGCTCGCGATACATCAAGATCGTATCACCTCAAGAACACGAGAGAGAGAGAGAGATCAAACACATAGCTACTGGTACATACCCTTAGCCTCGAGGGTGAACTACTCCTTCCTCGTCATGGAGAGCGTCGGGATGATGAAGATGGCCACCGGTGAGGGTTCCCCCCTCCGGCAGGGAGCCGGAACAGGGTCTCGATTGGTTTTTGGTGGCTACAGAGGCTTGCGGCGGCGGAACTCCCATCTATTCTGTTCTACGAAGTTTTTAGGGTATATTGGTATATATAGGAGGAAGAAGTACGTCAGGGGAGCCACGAGGGGCCCACGAGGGTGGATGGCGCGCCCAGGGGGGTGGGCGCGCCCCCCTACCTCGTGCCTCCCTCGTTGCTTCCTTGACGTGGACTCCAAGTCTCCCGGGTTGCTTTCCTTCCAAAAATAACTTCTCCAGAAGATTTCATTCTGTTTCGACTCCGTTTGATATTCCTTTTCTTCGAAATACTAAACAAGGGAAAAAATAGGAACTGGCACTGGGCATAGGTTAGTCCCAAAAATAATATAGAAGTGCATAATAAAGCCCATAAACATTCAGAACAGATAATATAATAGAATGGAACAATAAAAAATTATAGATACGTTGGAGACGTATCACATGACCGGTAGGAGGAGTTTAGGGTGGACATATAATCAGGCAGCAAAGACCAAGGCCGCGGAAGCACTAGAGAGGTCCCACCGCAAAGCCACAACCACATCAGAGATGTCCCGACGCGTCGCGGAGCCCTCGAACGAGCTCTCATGGGCACACGAGGGCTCTCGCAAGCGCATTCGCGGCGTTGGCCATCACGACAAGCCGGCGTTCCTGAAGTCCTTACGACATTTTCGCTGGCGTCACTACGCAGCAGGAGCTGGTCAACGGCTTGAAGAAGCTGCTCAAGATCAGCGATGCCTCGGTTGACAAGGCGTCCGGCCTCGTCGAGCAACTCATGGGTGACAATGCGAAGCTCCTCAAGTTGGTCGCGGCGAAGGAGGAGGAGGCCGCCGGCTGGAAGATGCTGCATGAGCAAAGCAGTGCCTCGGAGATGATGCTGAAAGCGGTCGTCCAGGAACTGATGGGTGGCTTGAGGAAGCTCCGGATCGAGAGTGAGCAGGAGGTGGAGGAATCCGTGGCTGCTTTCAAGCAAAGTCGTGAGGAATTGAAGAAGGAGCTGAAGGATTTCGTCGCCCGACGATCCATCGACGAGTAGAGACAGTGGCGACCCAGATCGTTGTCTGCAATTTCCTTGTTCTCTTGCCCCCGTGTTTTCCGGGCTTTGCCGCATGTGGCATTTTGAATTATCTAGAATATGTAAGACAATTATTATCTGCGCCATTGTAAATTTATCGTCGTATTATCCGTTGCCATTTTATTTGTGGTCGTATTATCGTTGCCCTATGTGGCAATTTAAATTAGGGCGGAATACGAGTTGAAAACACGGACAAAGCAAATGCTGCCATGGGATCACAAGCAAACACCCTCCGTCCAGGTGCTTTAATTAACCCATTAATGGAGAAGTTGTGAGTGAGGCGGGTGGCAGCTGGTGCATGGAGGTCAAAGAGCTTGCTTCCCGGTGAGCATGGGCGGCCTTGTTGCTCACACGTGTCCCGTCGAGCCTGCGAGGTGGACAGGATGCACGTGTCCTGTCGAGCCTACGTGGCGGACTACTCGCACGCATCTCGTCGAGCCTGCACGGCGGACTTCTCGCGCTCGCCCCGTCTAATCAAACAGCTGCACGCACACCATCGAGTATGGTTAAATTTTGACACGGTTAATATAATACAACCGTTTGCTATATTAACGTGTCAGCTTTTTATTTAAAAAGGACATGTTGGCTACTAATGTGTGCGCCTCTTCTCAAACTTGACGAGTTTTTTACCACGACATATATCTGCCATGTCATGAAACCATGCCAAGTTTCATGTTTTTTGGGTGAGTTTTTGATTTACTGGGATTTAAAAATCAAGATTCTCAATGTTTCAGGACAACGACAAGTTTGTAATTTATTCTCATTCCTTAAATGAGACCTAAACATGCACCCAATGACACATGTACGATTTCCCACCCATTTTGCTTCACTGGAGCATGTGCTTGTAGTTCAAATTTGAATTATGGACTACATTAAATGCGTAGAAAACTTAGTAATTAGTAATATATATACAATGGCTAAACGAACCCTGAGAAGTTTCAAATTTCATCCCGACACTCCTGTTATTCTATGTTGAATGTAGAAAACAAAGTTCAAGGTGAGAAGAGGCAGTGATTATCGTTTCGCCCACAAGAGGGGCATGTTTCCCTACCGGAACCACGAGGGTTGCGACAGGCTCCGGTTTGTAAGAGGCTTGTAATATAGCTTCCCCAAATTGGACAATTATATGTACCATGTAGTGACACCATGCCAAGTTTCATGATTTCCTGGTGAGTTTTGGATTTACAGAGATTTAAAAACCGAGATTCGCAATGTTTGTGGCCAAGCCAGGACGGCGAGATGGTTGAATTCATTCCCATTCGTTCCATGGGACCTAAACATGCACCCCAAGGAAACATGTATGTTTTTTCTTGCCATTTTGGTGCACTGGAGCATGTATTTGTAGTTCGGATCTGAATTACGGACATTAAATGCCTAGAAAACTCAATTAATGAATAAAAAAGATCAAACGACCCTGAATAATTTCAAAGTTCAGCGCGAAAGGGGGAGTTGTCGTGGTTTTGTCACGATAGATGTCCTCGTGAAAGGACTTAGTCGTGGAGCCATCGCTACGGGTTAACTTGAAGGGGTTAAAGCGGACGCAAAGACACGAGAGTTTATACTAGTTCGGCCCCTTCGATGAAGGTAAAAGCCTACGTCTAGTTGTGATGGGATTGATGTGGCCTCGATGACTAGGGAGCAAATAAGCTTCGCCTAGGCCTCGAGTTGTTGTTGTCTGTCCTTGAACCGCCCCGGGTCGTCCCCTTATATACACGGGTGACGCCCATCGGTTCAGAGAGTCCCAATCTCCGGTTCATACTCGTATCCGGGTTGGTCTCTCTCTATTCCTAACTTACAATACAAGTTTACATACCAGGCCGGTTTACGGCTACATGTTCTAAACCGACTACAGGCCTTGGGCCCTTTCATGCTTGGGCTTTTACACCGTTGAACTACTGATGAAGTTAACCCGGCCCAGATAGGCCGGTTTACGCCCAGTAGTAATATCCCCAAAATTAGGCCCCAGATTGATTTGAACAGGTTCATGTCAATCTTTGTTAAAAACCTTCATCTTCAACATCTTCTGGTAATGGTTGAACCGCCGTGACGTCACCTTCTCTGGTTGCTGTAAACCGCCGTATTGACTTCTCCTGTGAATTTTTGTAAACCACCGTGATGTCATCTTCGGAGCATCGCAACAGTCTGTCATGACATCATCTCTGCATAAAAGGATTAAAAAGATTCCCTTCTCATTAATGATTATCTCAAAAATCGAGGCGACAGGCGCGCCCACTCGGCCGCTTCGGACACCTTGATTCTCGCGCCTGCCATTTACTCTTTCCCTTATAAATAAAACTCGAGGGCTCCTTTTTCTCTCTCTTCTGCATCTTCTTCTTCCTAGCGACGCCCTCAACTCTGAAGCTCCGCCGCCGTCCGCGACCTTCGAGAACTGCTCCAACCAAGGCCGCTGCATCAACCTGAGTTAGATCAGAGGCTCATCGCCCCCCTCCGCCGTAATCTGCAGCAGTAAGCTTCTTCTGTTCCTCGTCCTTAGATCTGCATTAGGTTTTACAAGCTCATCCGCATAGCTCTTCAATTTTCAACTTCATCCTACCTTCGCCATGTAGTTTTGATCCAAAAACGACATAGATCTCCTGCGGTAGTCTTTCCGCATCTGTTTTTAATACTAGCAGCTCTTTCTTTTCTTCTGGTAGAGTATGCATCCTTCTCTGTTTTACTTGAACGCCTTTTAAAGAACGCAGTAAAAACTGCTTTATAGATGTGCGGTAGATCCAAATATATTTGACCATTGTGTGAAACCTGTTTCTGTCAACACTTAGCAGAAATTTTAAATCTGGGCCTTTCTGCCTATGGGCGGTTTAATCCTTGATAGCGAATCCGCCATATGTCATTAGCCCTCTCTTAAACCGCCAACTGTACCTTGCATTGTAGTTTCACCGGTTTAACACTGAATTTTTCACTTACAAACCGTGAGCGATGGCAACCGGCACTGTTTGATTTTCTTTCAGCTCCCCATACGGAATGACGAAACAATTTCTTTGTTTGCAATTGGGTTCCGTCCGGATCACGGAAACACAACTCAACGGCTACGTCACCACCGGGCGTTTAGCCCCAAAAATGTTCTCCATTGGCGAGTTCCGAATCGGAATGTCCACCTGAACCTCAAGAAGGAGAGGTGATTGCTTTTATGCAACACCTAGACCGGGATTCAACCGCCGGATCAAAAATTTTCCGGGATGTCCTCGCAAGCTTCCAACTCCATCCACAAGATATTGGTCCGAACTCCGTGTCCAATATATGCAACTTTCAAGTATTCTGCGAAGCTATCTTCAAGAAGAACCAACCATGGAGTTATTTCGAGATTTCTTTCATTTGAACCGCCAGTCTGAGTTCTCGGATGGCCCTAACACAGAACTTGGCGGCGTTTCAATCCAGAAAAGGAAGGAAGTGGACTTCCCTCACGCCAAACATCATAGCCATCCTAAAGATTGGAATCAAACCTGGTTCTACTGCCGGAACATTGCTCCTAACGGAGAAAATCCCTTGCCGGGTTATCGCGCTCACCGGCTTAGCAACAGCCACCCATTGCCTTCGCGCTTGACCGCCGCAGGACGAAAAACTTTGCACCTCAAATTACCAAGCTCCGGGCTCTGATGGCCAACGGTTTAACTGGGATTGACCTTGTCCGCTTTGGGTTTCTTGGGGCATCTTGCCATTAAGCCGCCGCCCGGATTGATGCACGAATATACTGGTGACGTCAAAGATCCTCAACGTCATCACGAACTATCCATAACTGAGCTTGAAGTTACCGAAACAGTGAAGAAAATGCTTGATGAACCGATCTCCGCATGCAGCCAAACCGGGTTGGCTCCGTTTTGCCTCTCCAACAAACCGCCCGAGGTAAGATTCTTCTCCTTACTCTACTGACTTTGATTCCATATTGATTGTATTAATCCTCTCAGATTAATTTTTAGGCCAACAGCTCCTTTTGGAAACGAACTAAACCGCCCGGGTTCCTCGTGCAAAGACCAAGACCACCAAGAAAAGCGGCAAGAAGAAAACGGCTGAGTCTTCCGAACCGCCGGAAGATGAAGAATCGAGATCTTTGAGGTAGAGCTTGACTCACTTGGTTCCTTTTTCATTCATTTTATTAGCGATTACAATTCCCGGGATGACGCCGAGGCCGGTCATGCGAGAACTCTGTTGAGGTAATCCTTCTTTCTTTTGATTCTGATCTTGTACCGGTTAAAAGAATTCGCCGCATAGTCCGGAAAGTGAAACAATCTCACTCTTATGCTCATTTGAATCCAAAACTTTCTTTGAAGACACAGCAAACTGAAGAACACCGTACGACCCGACATAGCGGTCAACAAATTACGTCGTCCGGTTTAGCTGACACACCAACACAGAAACGTCGTCCGTGAGGTGATTTGTTCTCTGAAAAGCGTTATCCTTTGAAAGGTTTCTTCCGACGCCCTCTCAATCCGTCGACCGAATTACCGAGCTTCTTCCAACTCGTCTGGCGGTTCATCAACCACTCAGCTGCCTCCTCTCAAAGTTGCTGCTGGGTAAGTATATTACTCCTTAATCTGTTCCTTGTATTTGTCGGTTTATCATATTCTAACTCTTGATGTTGTAGCACCAAGGCTCGACTTAGTAAAAAGGCCAAGACCCTCGACCCTACTATGGATGTTGATCCGGAGAAGACTCCAGAGCATCATGGTGAAAATCCCAAAGTTGCTAAAGACAACTCTGCTGGGGAAAATCAAGATGCCAATGCTAATCCGCCAGAGGTTGAACCAGATGTCCAAGTTGAGACTTCACATCCTCCTGCTCTTCCGAGTCCTGCAGCAGAACAACGGGACTCAACTGCTGATCCGCCAAGCCCGGGTATGAAAGCGCCAAGCCCAGTTGAAAATGCTAATCCGGCCAGCCCGACCAAAGATGATGATGTCGTAGTTATGGGCACCGCATATACCGCCCCTGGTAATCCGGTTGCTCTATCAAAGCACAGTGCCAAGGAAGAATTTACAGCCATGAGCAAAGGGAAGGAGAAAACTGATCTGTCAGCTTATAACAATTTCTCTGCCCAAGACCTTCACTCTGGCTTCCTGAACCGGCTCTACACAAGCCGTGATTTTGAAGCCGTTTAGTAAATCTTATGAAGGAGCGCTATGAGGTAAACAGTTGTGCCTTTCTCTTGTACCTTCATTGCATAGTAGCCCCCAAGGGCCGGTTTGTAATCTTCTTTCAAACCCGGACTTGATATAGAACTCAATACTTTCAGAATCCACTGATGTAGCCCCCAAGGGCCAGTTCAACTTAGTATAGTTAAACCGGGACTTAACACAAAACTCAATGCTTCAGAATTCACGGATGTAGCCCCCAAGGGCCGGTTCAACTTAGTATAGTTAAACCGGGACTTAACACAAAACTCAATGCTTCAGAATCCACTGATGTAGCCCCCAAGGGCCGGTTCAACTTAGTATAGTTAAACCGGGACTGTAATTTATATCGCCGCATCAGAATATGTTCAAGCAAATAGCCATTAGCCCCCAAGTGCCAAGTTGAATACCTGTATTGAGCTCGGGACTTTGTGATTTTATTGGCAGATGAAGAGCAAATATGCATTAGCCCCCAAGTGCCAAGTGTATGACTGGATATGCACTTGGGACTTGTAATGAAGATATTAACATGCTCCCTTTTTGTTGCAGAGTGAGATACGCCAACAAGCCTCACAAATCAATGATCTTCAAGAAAATCTGAAATCTCAACAAGCAGAAACCTCCAAGGCCAAGGATGAGCTGAAAACCGCCTTGACTACCATGGAGCAGCTCAAGGAGTGGTTCAAGTCTGAGCAGGCCGGCTGGGATACTGAAAAGGCGGGCTTACTAAAACGGGCGGAAGATGCTGAAGCAGCTCTTAAACCGGTGATGGAAGAGCTCACTGGATTAAAGCGCCAAATCAATGCCATGACCTCTGCAATATTTGGTAAGCAACGTTTCACCAAGGTTGTGATGAATATTCCGCTTTGAATTTTCCTCCGGTTTAACCTGAACTTTCTTAAGCAGTGCAGTAGGCGCATTGCTCATCTGGCTCGACATGCGGAAGAAACTCAAGGCCGCGTATACGCTAATTGAACAGCTGTATACCGGCGCCCAGCGAGTTATTTGCGCCACTTCTTATGATAATGCAGCTCCGGCACTGATCAAGGACACACTGGACCGGCTATCTATGATACCAGCACAGATAGAAGAATTGAAACGATCCGTTGCCTGGGCTGGCACCTTATTGGCACTAACTCGCGCCAAAGCATGGATAGCTGACCTTGATCGGGCTGACATAGCCAAAGGCTTCCCGATGCTCGTGAAAATGGCGAAGTATTTGATAATGATGCTCTCAAGCGGGTAACAAGAGAGATGCGTCCTCTGGCGAGTCAATCGCGTAAGAGGCAAGCGACGGTTCACCGCTCCTTTTATGACGCAAACAACAAACGGGTTGAAGCTGTTATTCCGGAAGTGCAGAAACTTGTTCCACCAACCCGTAAGCACACTTACGCCCCTGACGTTGATCCAACTGAGCTTATAATTGAAGAGGCTATCTTTCAGGCTTTAACCCGGATTGACTGGACCACCAATGACTTCTGGCCATTGGATGGTGAGGAGGAAGAAGTTGAACCGACGCCAGACGACCCATCTACTTCACGTCAACCCGGCAATGAAGCTTAATTCGTCAAGTCGGTTGATACGTCAGAAACTGCCTGTTATGAAGCAATTCCAAATTTTGGGCCTCTGTGCCTTGTAATAGGATAGCCAACATTTTTGCCTTTTAATATGCCTTCTTGCATGCGTTTTGCAATTTATGCCTCTGTTTGATTTGCCAATGATAAGCTATTACCTGCAGCAAAAATCTTAAACCGCCACGGCGGTTTGTGCCGCCAGCTGGCTTGTGATGTTCATATATATATATATATATATATATATATATATATATATATATATATATATATATATGCAATGAAATATTGAGGTATATGATCAAAATTTATGATACAAAATACCTGCCATCGCTGGGCATGAAGTTGGCTTAGCCAATCTGGAAGCGGAGGTTGTGTAAACCATTACCGTCAAAGGAGAAAACAGCTCTTGTGTTCATAATACCGGTTTACCATGTAAACCGTGCCGGGTCATGACAAGCCCCCTGTTACCCCATAATGGGATGTTAACAGAAAAAGTCAAACCGGAAAAATTATCTCCGGATTAAAAATGGACCGAATTAGTCAATTGACAGTTTGAACCGGTTTAAAGATGTTATCGGTTTAAAAACGCAACAAAAATCAAATAACAGTTATGAAAAAATATGGTATCAAAGGTAATGATTAAACCGTTTGCTAAAAGAGGCTTTACTGAGCCGTTCTGTTGGTGTTACCATGGTCGGACATGACCAAGCTCCCTATTTGGTGTAGCCATGGTTCAAGTCAGCCAGTCCCCAAGCTGAAACCGTGGCATTATGCCAATCCATTAGGCGTGGCAATGGTTCGGATTCGACCAAGCCCCCAAGTGCCTCTATGGCCTTAGGCCGATCAAGAGGCGTGACTGGTTCAGACTTGACCATGTCCCCAAGTGATCTGGTGGCTTTCGCCTATCAAAAGGTGTTGCCTTGGTTCGGACACGACCAAGCCCCCAAGTGATGTCATAAAGCTTTTGAAAAGCAGACTCAGGGGGTAAATCGGAGGCCACTTTAAGACAGAACAACTCCATGTAACCACGCATGATGTAATGTAGCAGATACCCCGCTTTAGCCGAGGCTCCGGTTTATTACTTTATTCATAATATATACACCGTCATAATATGTACATAAGTAGAGCCAATGGCTCTGTATAATAAGGCGAAGATGAGCTATGTTCCACGGCCTGTTGGTCTCCTCCTCTGACGTGCGTGAGTCTTTATGCTCTCGAATATCGATCAGATAGTACGACCCGTTGTGCAGATTCTTGCTGACCATGAAAGGTCCCTCCCAAGGTGGGGATAACTTGTGCGTATCAGTCTGGTCTTGGATGAGCCGAAACACCAAATCTCCTTCTTGAAAAGTTCTGGTTCTGACCCGGCGACTATGGTAACGACGAAGATCCTGTTTGTAAATTGCCGAGCGGGCAGCTGCTATATCACGCTCCTCATCCAACCGGTCCAAAGCGTCTTGTCGTGCTGTCTCGTTGTCCGCTTCAACATAAGCTGCCACACAAGGTGAGTCATGACGGATGTCACTGGGGAGAATCGCCTCCGCTCCATAGACCATAAAAAACGGCGTGTATCCCGTGGATCTGTTGGGCGTAGTGTTGATACTCCATAACACAGATGGTAGCTCTTCTACCCAACAACCCGGTGTCCTCTGCAAAGGGACCATAAGCCGGGGCTTGATGCCTCTCAAGATCTGATTAGCCCTTTCCGCTTGACCATTGGACCGTGGGTGGGCTATCAAGAAACGTCAAGCGGATGTGTTCACGTTCGCAGAACTCTTTCATGGCACCTTTGGACAAATTGGTACCATTATCTCGTGATGATACTGTGGAAAGCCAAACCGAAAATCACCTTTTGATGAACTGAACCGCCGTGGCAGCGTCACACTTGCTAACAGGTTCTGCCTCTACCAACTTTGTAAACTTGTCAACCGCCACCGTGAGGTGGGTCTTCTTGTCCTTGGACCTTTTGAAAGGTCCAACCATATCCAAATTTCAGTTGCAAACGGCCAAGTAATTGGAATCATCCCCAATTCTTGGGCCGGTACATGAGCACGTCTGGAGAACTTTTGGCAACCATCACATCGCCTGACCAGATCTTCCGCATCAGCATGAGCAGTCAACCAATAGAAACCGTGGCGAAACGCTTTAGCCACCAAGGATTTTGAACCGGCGTGGTGACCACAATCTCCTTCGTGGATCTCACGCAATATTTCACAGCCTTCCTCAGGGGACACACATCGCTGAAACACCCCTGACACGCTGCAATGATGCAATTCGCCATTAACAATGGTCATAGACTTGGATCGCCGGATTATCTGCCGGGCCAACGTCTCATCTTCCGTAACTCGCCCGGTTCATGTACGCAAGATAAGGAACTGTCCAATCCGGAGTGACGTGAAGAGCTGCCACCAATTGAGCCTCCGGATCAGGAATAGCCAAATCCGCTTCACCAGGGAGCTTGACCGACGGGTTGTGCAGCACGTCCAAAAAAACATTGGGCGGGACCGGTTTACGTTGAGAGCCCAACCGGCTTAAAGCGTCATCCGCTTCATTCTTCCGACGGCCCACGTGGTCCACCTGATAGCCCTTGAAATGACCTGCAACAACATCCACCTCACGACGATATGCAGCCATGAGTGGGTCCTTTGAATCCCAAGTGCCAGACACCTGTTGAGCCACTAGGTCCGAGTCACCGAAGCACTTAACCCGGCTTAGATTCATCTCCTTAGCCATCCGGAGACCATGGAGCAAGGCTTCATACTCAGCTGCATTGTTAGTACAAAGGGAACATTAAGCGGAGAACGTAATGTAACTTGTCACCTCGTGGGGAAGTTAATACGACTCCAGCCCCGAGCCCTCAATTGCTCGGATCCATCAAAATGGATGGTCCAATATGTGTGATCCTGTTTTTCTTCAGGGCTTGCAACTCCTTCCAATCATTAATGAAATCCACAAGTGCTTGAGACTTCACCGCCTCCGAGGCACGTACTTGACCGCGTCGGCCCAAGCTCTATAGCCCACTTGGCAATCCGGCGATCGCTTCCGGTTCAGATGATATCTCCTAAAGGAGCGAGAATCGACCACCGTGATAGGGTGCCCTTGGAAATCTTGCTTGACTTCCGCTTGCCATAAAAACTCCATATACTAGCTTCGCCAATGCGGATACCTTTGCTTAGATTCAATAAGTACCTCACTGATATAGTAAACCGGACGTTGAACCGGATGCTCCTTCCCTGCCTCCTTCCGCTCCACCACAATGGCCACGCTGACCGCCCTGGCGTTAGCAACAACATATAGCGAAGCGGCTCCTTGTCAATGGGAGCGGCGAAAGCACAAAGCGGTTGGCCAATTGCCGCTTTAAGTCCTCCAACGCTTCATCGGCGCTGGACTCGAGACAAACTGATCTGTCTTTTTCAGATTCGGTACAAAGGATGGCCTTCTCTCCGAGGCGGATGATAAACCGGCTCAGCGCAGCAATCCGGCCTGCCAAATGCTGGACATCGTTAATACACTTCGGTTTAGCCAGGGAGGCAATAGCCGTAATCTTCTCCGGATTAGCTTCAATTCCCCTGTTGGACACGAGGAAACCCAATAACTTGCCTGCCGGAACACCGAAGACACATTTGGCCGGGTTGAGCATCATCTTATAAACCCGCAGGTTGTCAAAGGTTTCCTTCAAATCGTCAATCAGTGTCTCCTTCACCCTTGACTTGACCACAATATCATCAACATAGGCGTGCACATTACGGCCGATCTGTTTATCTGCGAGCAATTACTGTACACAGCGTTGATAAGTTGCTTGGGCGCTCTTGAGCCCAAAAGGCATAGATACATAGCAGAAGGCTCCAAAGGGAGTGATAAACGCTGTTTTCTCCTGGTCCTTAACTGCCATCTTGATCTGATGATACCCAGAATACGCATCCAAAAAACTCAAGCGCTCACAACCTGCAGTAGCATCAATAATCTGGTCATTGCGGGGGAGGGCAAAAGGATCTGCTGGACAAGCCTTGTTAAGATCTGTGTAATCCACACACATGCGCCAAGTGCTGTTTTTCTTAAGAACCAGCACCGGATTAGCAAGCCACTCTGGATGGAAGACTTCAACGATAAAACCAGCTGCTAAGAGCCCGCCACCTCCTCTCCAATGGCCTTACGCCTTTCTTCGTTAAACCGCGGAGAAACTGCTTCACCGGTTTGTACTTGGGATCAACATTAAGAGTGTGCTCAGCGAGTTGCCTCGGTACACCTGGCATGTCAGAAGGCTTCCATGCAAAAATGTCCCGATTCTCACGGATGAACTCGATGAGCGCGCTTTCCTATTCCGGATCCAAGTTGGCACTGATGCTGAACTGCTTGGACGAATCGCCAGGCACGAAGTCAACAATCTTAGTCTCAGCTGCCGATTTGAATTTCAGGGCCGGATCATGCTCAGAAGTTGGCTTCTTCAATGGAGTCATGTCCGCCGGATCAACATTGTCCTTATAGTACTTCAGCTCCTCGGTGGCACAAACCGACTCTGCGTAAGCCGCATCACCTTCCTCACATTCCAAAGCGATCTTGCGGCTCCCATGAACCGTTATTGTCCCCTTGTGACCCGGCATCTTGAGCTGCAAATAAATATAACAAGGCCGTGCCATGAACTTGGCATAAGCCGGTCGCCCGAACAGGGCATGATATGGACTTTGGATTTTTACAACTTCAAACGTCAATGTTTCCGATCTGGAGTCATATTCATCACCAAAGGCCACTTCAAGAGCTATTTTACCAACAGGATATGCCGACTTGCCAGGCACCACACCATGGAACACTGTATTGGACGGTTTGAGATGTTTATCCGTTAGCCCCATACGACGAAAGGTCTCATAGTACAGGATGTTAATGCTGCTCCCTCCATCCATGAGCACCTTGGTGAACTTATAACCTCCCACCGAGGTGCCACCACGAGGCTAGCTGACCCGGATTGTCGACCGGGAGGATGATCCTCTCTGCTCCATATAATGGGTTGCTCCGACCAAGCGTAGGTAATGGGTACGGCGGTTCAACAGGCGTTATCGCCCGCTTCACGAACCTTCCGGTCTCGCTTGTCTAAGCTGGTTGTGAAGACATGGTACTGCCCACTATTCAAATGCTTTGGGTTGCTCTGATAACCCGACTGCTGCTATTGCTGGTTGAAACCACCTTGGCTATTCTGATTGTTCTGGTTGTTATGTCCGCCCGGATTACCATTAAATCCTGAACCGGAATTTCCTCCACCGTAACCCGGCCCGGATCCTGAACCGCCAGAGCCCTGATCATACCGGAAAGCATTAGAACTCTTGAACTCCTGCATAATGTAGCAGTCCTTCCAAAGGTGGTTGGCCGGCATCTCCTTCGTCCCGTGCTTTGGACAGGGCTGATTCAATAAATAATTTAAGCGATCCGGGTTAGGAATCGGAACCCCACCACGATTCGCCGCCTTACCTGCATGTCATTGACCCTTGTCCTGCTAGCGTTGGTATTAGCTACTAAAGTCCATGTTGCCATCCGCTTTACGCTTGCCATTACCTGAAGTGATGTTGCTTTGGCCCTTGGAGTTGCTGTTCTTCCTTGCCTTCCTGTCTTGTCATCGCCGGACTCGGGATCCTTGGTACTATCGAATCAGCATACTTCACTAAAGCGCCCATGAGAGTTCCCATGTCATTACAAAATCGCTTCATGCGCCCCAACTTTAACTTCAGAGGCTGAAACCGCGGTTGCCCTCCGTGGTTAAGATCGCAGAGTCGGCGTTGATCCGATGCGATGAGTGCAAGATTTCCGAACGCTTGGCGTACCCAATGGGTTGTTGACTCCCTTTCCCCACTGGACACAAGCCGCTAAGTCCACTACGGACATAGGCTGCTTACGTATCTTTGAAATTCTGGATAAACCGGGTTATGGCCCAGGCCCATGAACTGATAGAATTGGGCGGCAGGCTCTTCAACCAAGTACGGGCCGTTCCTTCAAGCATCATGGTGAAGTACATTGCACACGCGGCCTCATCCACATCCAGCATCTCCATGGCCATCTCATAGCTTTCTATCCATGCTTCTGGAGCTAAATCGGTAGTGTAACTTGGCACCTTGCGCGGACCCTTGAAGTATTTGGGCAAGCGCACATTGCGTAAAGCGGGGACGAGGCAAGGCACCCCCAAAGAGCTAGAGGTAACCCTGTGCTCGACCGAGATGGTCGGACGAACCGGCGTGGTCGATAAGCCCTGATCTTTGTCTTGCTAATTCGGCCTCCTGGCGCTCGGGCCCAGTCCACCACCTCCTGGGCGTTATCGACACCACCTGCCGGGTTGTTGCCACGGGGCACACCACGCCATGCATTACTTGATACGGCCGGTTCATCCACGTGTCTGCTATAGCTCCGGCTTGGGCGGGGGGTAGAGTGGATCCGGTCGCGGTATTTAATACGCTTCTGTTGGACCAAAGCTGTCCTAAGGAGCTCCTTGACCCGACGCTGCCTCTACCGCTTGTGGTGAATCACCTTCAATTGGAATAGCCTCCAGCCGTGCCGCAGCTGCAACAAGGTTATCCATCGGGTTGGAGTAGTGACCCGGAGGTGTTTGCACAGCCTGAGGCATACTGGCGTTATGGCGAGGTAGATCTATTAAGCGGCTGGACCGCGCACCCGTCCAGTGCTTCGCCCGGTTTACCACCGGCGGATTACTGGTTCCGCTCCGGGGTGTTGAAGAGGTCTCTTCCTTCGAAAACCAAGGCAAACGGGATCTGTATTTCCTCTTCATGACTTCATGTGACGCGTTCTGATCCAACATGAGCCTATAAGCCTGCGCATCTAAAGCGGCCCGCTCTGCCGTCATCCTGGCGTCTGCAACTGCTAGATCCGCTTTAGCCTGAGTGATTTGTTCCTTCACCTTCGCAATCTCCGCGTTATGAACGTCCTGATCCGCCGGATTAGCCTCTGCCATGAGCGCAGCCAACGCATCGAATAGATCTGACAAAACTTGAGCCGGCGGGCGCCGGGGCTTCTGCCCGGCGGCCGTCGCCGTTGAACCGGCGATCATTGCCGCAGCCGTCGAAGAGTGAAGCGCTGCTTGTGTACCGGCCATGAATATTCCAACCCGGTTGGGCAGATCGGAGGGGTCCGGAATACTGTCACCATCGGAACAGACCCCAATCCGGCCATCTTGTAGCCGATACTGATTCAGTTTCTCCGGTTGGCGACTCGTCGTCGAGTAGACGACGGTCTCGCCACCAGACTCTGATCCGTCCTCATAACTTCCTTCGTGGATGACTCCCACAAAGGCACGCTTCACAGCCGGTTTAACCTGGGCAGATCTCATACGCTGAGCTGTCTCGACGAGGTCGGTGCAGATGTCCGGCTCAGGCCCTGGCTCACCAATCTTGCCGATGAAAACGTGTATGCCACCAAAGGGGACCCGGTATCCATACTTGATTGAGCCGGCCTCGGGGCCCCATCCTACGTCGTCGATGTAGAGCTTGCCGTGACGACTCTTGGTCATCCGGCCCACAGCATAGCCTTCGAGTCCTTCGAACTTGCCCTCCAAGATCATAAAACCATCGTGCGCTTGCCCCACGGTGGGCGCCAACTATCGTGGTTTTGTCACGGCAGATGTCCTCGTGAAAGGACTTAGTCGTGGAGCCATCGCTACGGGTTAACTTGAAGGGGTTAAAGCGGAAGCAAAGACACAAGAGTTTATACTAGTTCGGCCCCTTCGATGAAGGTAAAAGCCTACGTCTAGTTGTGATGGGATTGATGTGGTCTCGATGACTAGGGAGCAAATAAGCTTCGCCTAGGCCTCGAGTTGTTGTTGTCTGTCCTTGAACCGCCCCGGGTCGTCCCCTTATATACACGGGTGAAGCCCGTCGGTTCGGAGAGTCCCAATCTCCGGTTCATACTCGTATCCGGGTTAGTCTCTCTCTATTCCTAACTTACAATACAAGTTTACATACCAGGCCGGTTTACGGCTACAGGTTCTAAACCGACTACAGGCCTTGGGCCCTTTCATGCTTGGGCTTTTACACCGTTGAACTACTGATGAAGTTAACCCGACCCAGATAGGCCGGTTTACGCCCAGTAGTAATATCCCCAACAGGAGTGATTATCGTTTGGTCCACAAGGGGACACGTTTCCCTATCAAAACCACTAGGGTTCTTGCGACAGACTCCGGTTTGTAAGAGGTTTGTAATAAAGCTTGGCCCAAATTGGCAATGTTTTACCATGACATATATGTGCCATGATGTGACACCATGCCACCTTTGATGACTTTCTGGTGAGTTTTGGATTTATGGGAACTTAAAAACCGAGATTCGAAATGTTTGAGGACGAGCCAGGACACCGGTACGGTTGTAATTCGTTCCCATTCTTGGCATGGGACCTAAACACGCACCCAAGGACACATGTATATATTTTTCAAGCCATTTTGCTGAACTGGAGCATGTATTTGTAGTTCAGATTTGAATTATGGACATTAAATGCCTAAGAAACTCAATTAATGTATAAAAAGGCCAAACAAACCCTGAATAAGTTTAAATTTCAGCACGGATATCATGTCGTTCCATGTTTCCCGTGGAAGAAAATACAAGGCGAAAAGAGGCAGTGATTACGTTTCGCCCACAAGGGGAACACGTTTCCCTATCGGAACCACGAGGCTTCTTTGAGAGAAGCTTCGGTTTTTGTAAGAGGTTTGTAATAAAGCTTGGCCCAAATTGTACAATGTTTTTACCACGACATATATGTGCCATGACGTGACACCATGCCACCTTTGATGACTTTCTGGAGAGTTTAGGATTTACGGGGATTTAAAAGCCGAGATTCCAAATGTTTGAGGACGAGCCAGGACGCGGGTACGGTTGTAATTCATTCCCATTCCTGGCATGGGACCTAAACATGCACCCAAGGACACATGTATAAATTTTCTAGGCATTTTGGTGAACTGGAGCATGTATTTGAAGTCAGATTTGAATTCTAGACATTAAATGCCACTGGTGCACCTCGGTCCTAAACAAACAGTTTTTAACCCCTTTCCGCGACGGCATCTGGCGAGGCGATAGGGGGGTCCTTCCCACACGACCCAGAAACCGTCGGGGATATGCCCTTGATACGTCTCCATCGTATCTACTTTTCCAAACACTTTTGCCCTTGTTTTGGACTCTAACTTGCATGATTTGAATGGAACTAACCCGGACTGACGCTATTTTCAGCAGAATTGCCATGGTGTTATTTTTGTGCAGAAATAAAAGTTCTCGGAATGACCTGAAACTTCACGGAGAATATTTTTGGAATTAATAAAAATACTGGCGAAAGAATCAAGGCCAGGGGCCCACACCCTGTCCATGAGGGTGGGGGCGTGCCTACCCCTTGGGCGCGCCCCCTGCCTCGTGGGCCCCCAGGTGCTCCACCGACCTCAACTCCAACTCTATATATTCACGTTCGGGGAGAAAAAAATTAGTGAGAAGGATTCATCACGTTTTAAGATACGGAGCCGCCGCCACGCCCTAATATCTCTCGGGAGGGCTGATCTGGAGTCCGTTCGGGGCTCCGGAGAGGGGAATCCGTCGCCATTGTCATCATCAACCTTCCTCCATCACCAATTTCATGATGCTCACCGCCGTGCGTGAGTAATTCCATCGTAGGCTTGCTGGATGGTGATGGGTTGGATGAGATTTACCATGTAATTGAGTTAGTTTTGTTAGGGTTTGATCCCTAGTATCCACTGTGTTCTGAGATTGATGTTGCTATGACTTTGCTATGCTTAATGCTTGTCACTAGGGCCCGAGTGCGATGATTTCAGATCTGAACCTATTATGTTTTCATGAATATATGCGAGTTCTTGATCCTATCTTGCAAGTCAATAGTCACCTACTATGTGTTATGATCCGGCAACCCCGAAGTGACAATAATCGGGACCACTCCTGGTGATGATCGTAGTTTGAGGAGTTTGTGTAGTCACTAAGTGTTAATGCTTTGGTCCGGTACTCTATTAAAAGGTGGCCTTAATATCCCTTAGTTTCCAATAGGACCCCGCTGCCACGGGAGGGTAGGACAAAAGATGTCATGCAAGTTCTTTTCCATAAGCACGTATGACTATATTCGGAATGCATGCCTACATTACATTGATGAATTGGAGCTAGTTCTGTGTCACCCTAGATTATAACTATTGCATGAGGAATCACATCCAACATAATTCTCCATCACCAATCCAATGCCTACGAGCTTTTCACATATTGTTTTTCGCTTAGTTACTTTTCTGTTGCCACTGTTAGGCTTGCTACAAAACTGCTACTGTTACTTTTGCCACCGTTACCGCTACTATCATACTACTTTGCTACTAAATACTTTGCTGCAGATATTAAGTTATCCAGGTGTGGTTGAATTGACAACTCAGCTGCTAATACTTGAGAATATTCTTTGGCTCCCCTTGTGTCGAATCAATAAATTTGGGTTGAATACTCTACCCTCGAAAACTGCTGCGCTCCCCTATTCTTGTGGGTTATCAAGACTATTTTCCGGCATTGCTGTCGGGAGCATAGCTCTATTCTTTGAGTCACTTGGGATTTATATCTGCTGGTCACTATGAGGAACTTGAAAAGACGAGAAAACCAAAATTTATCCCTCAACTACGAGGGGAGGTAAGGAACTTCCATCTATCTCTACACTTGATTCTCCTTCTGTTTTGAGTAAGCTTGCGACACCTAAACCTACTTCTGCTATTAATTCTGATATGTCACATGTTATTGATGATGCCACTTCTGCTATGCATGGTACTTATGATAAAACTACTTCTATGCTTGATACTACTGTGCCATTAGGTGAATTTCTTGATGAACAACTTGCTAGGGCTAGAGAGAATGAAATTATTGAAACTGATAATATTGATGAAAGTGATGATGAAGATTTTCCCCCTAGATATGAATTGCCTGTTGTGCCTGAGGGTTATGTTATGGATGAAGAAACTGCTAGAGACTTTCTTGCTTGCAAGGATAGGAATGATCTTATGAAATTATTAGCTAAGCTTAAAGAAAAATCTCTGAATGCTAGAATGAAATATGACCCTGCTTTTGCTACTTCACCTATCTGTGTTACTGATAAGGATTATGATTTCTTTGTTGATCCTGAGATAATTACTTTGGTTGAATCTGATCCTTTTTATGGCTATGAATCTGAAACTGTTGTGGCACATTGATACGTCTACGTCGTATCTACTTTTACAAACACTTTTGCCCTTGTTTTGGACTCTAATTTGCATGATTTGAATGGAACTAACCCCGGACTGACGCTGTTTTCAACAGACTTTCCATGGTGTTATTTATGTGCAGAAACAAAAGTTCTCAGAATGACCTGAAACTCCACGGAACGTCTAGTTAAAAATAATAAAAAATCCTCGCCAAAGATGAAGACCAGGGGCCCACACCACATCACGAGGGTGGGGCGCCCCAGGGTGCGCCCCCTACCTCGTGGGCCCCCTGGAGCTCCTCCGACGCCAACTCCAACTCTATATATTTGCTTTCGGGGAGAAAAAATCGAGGAGAAGAAATCATCGCGTTCTACGATACGGAGCCCCCGCAAAGCCCTAAAACCTCTGAGGAGGGCTGATCTGGAGTCCGTTCGGGGCTCCAGAGAGGGGGATTCGTTGCCGTCGTCATCATCAACCATCCTCCATCACCAATTTCATGATGCTCACCGCCGTGCGTGAGTAATTCCATCGTAGGCTTGTTGGACGGTGATGGGTTGGATGAGATCTATCATGTAATCGAGTTAGTTTTGTTAGGGTTTGATCCCTAGTATCTACTATGTTCTGAGATTGATGTTGCTATGACTTTGCTATGCTTAATGCTTGTCACTAGGGCCCGAGTGCCATGATTTCAGATCTGAACCTATTATGTTTTCATGAATATATGTGTGTTCTTGATCCTATCTTGCAAGTCTATAGTCACCTACTATGTGTTATGATCCAGCAACCCCGAAGTGACAATAATCGGGACCACTCCCGGTAATGACCATAGTTTGAGGAGTTCATGTATTCACTATGTGCTAATGCTTTGTTCCGGTACTCTATTAAAAGGATGCCTTAATATCCCTTAGTTTCCATTAGGACCCCGCTGCCACGGGAGGGTAGGACAAAAGATGTCATGCAAGTTCTTTTCCATAAGCACGTATGACTATATTCGGAATACATGCCTACATTACATTGATGAATTGGAGCTAGTTCTGTGTCACCCTATGTTATGACTGTTACATGATGAACCTCATCCATCATAATTATCCATCACCGATCCAATGCCTACGAGCTTTCCATATACTGATTCTCGCTTATTTACTTTTCGGTTGCTACTGTTACAATCACTAAAAAATACCAAAAATATTACTTTTGCTATTGTTACCTTTTGTTACTGTTACCATTACTATCATATTACTTTGCTACTAAATACCTTGCTGCAGATATTAAGTTATCCAGGTGTGGCTGAATTGACAACTCAGTTGCTAATACTTGAGAATATTCTTTGGCTCCCCTTGTGTCGAATCAATAAATTTGGGTTGAATACTCTACCCTCGAAGCTGTTGCGATCCCCTACACTTGTGGGTTATCAAGACTAATTTCAAGCGCCGTTGCGGGGAGCATAGCTCTATTCTTTGAGTCACTTGGGATTTATATCTGCTGGACACTATGAAGAACTTGAAAGGCGATAAGACAACAATTTATCCCTCAACTACGAGGGGAGGTAAGGAAGCGCCATCTAGCTCGCACTTGATTCACCTTACATTTTGAGTAAGCTTGCGACACCTAAACCTGCTTCTGCTATTGTTCTGATATGTCGCCTGTTATTGATGATGCCACTTCTGCTATGCACGATACTTATGATGAAACTACTTCTATGCTTGATACTATTGTGCCCCTTAGTGAATTTCTTGATGAACAAATTGCTAGGGCTAGAGAGACAGAAATTATTGAAACTGATTATAATGATGAAAGTGATGATGAAGATATGCCTCTTATTCTTGAGGGTTATGTTTTTGATATGGAAGCTTCTGCAGCTATTTTAGCATGCAAATATAGATATGAGCTCAAGAGGTTATTGGCTGAATGGAATAAGCAATCTCTTAGAGATAGAATGAGGCCTGACCCTGCTTTTGCTACTTCACCTATTTGTGTTGCCGATAAGGATTATGAATTCTTTGTTGATCCTGATATAATTACTTTGGTTGAATCTGATCCTTTTCATGGCTATGAATCTGAAACTGTTGTGGCACATCTTACTAAATTAAATGATATAGCCACCCTGTTCACTAATGATGAGAGATCTCGCTACTTTTATATCCTTAAAATATTTCCGTTCTCATTAAAGGGTGATGGTAAGATATGGTTTAATTCTCTTTATCCTGGTTGTGTGCGTAGACCCCAGGATATGATTTATTACTTCTCTGCTAAATATTTCCCTGCTCATAAGAAACAAGCCGCTTTGAGGGAAAAATACAACTTTGTGCAAATAGAAGAAGAGAGTCTCCCACAAGCTTGGGGGAGTCTTCTCAAGTTACTTAATGCTTTGCCTGATCATCCTCTTAATAAAAATGAAATACTTGATATCTTTTATAATGGACTAACCGATGCTTCTAGAGATTACCTGGATAGTTGTGCTGGTTCTGTTTTCACGGAAAGAACTCCGGATGAAGCTGAAATTCTATTGAATAATATGTTGACAAATGAAAATAATTGGGCACCTCCTGAGCCAGCTCCTGCTCCAATTACTGAGCCTATTCCTAAACCAGCTCCGAAGAAGAGAGGTGTTCTATTTCTCGATCCGAAGATATGCAAGAGGCAAAGAAATCTATGAAAGAAAAAGGTGTTAAAGCTGAAGATGTTAAGAATTTACCTCCTATTGAAGAAATACATGGTCTTAATTTACCATCTGTTGAAGAAGCATATGATCTTAATCCATTACCTATTGAAGACCCTCGAGGTCTTGATAACCCAACATAGGTAGTAAAGGTAAATTCTCTCTATAGATAAGATAGAGCTGAAATCCCTCCTACTAAAATTGCTAGTCAGTGCTTGGATGAGTTCGATAATTTTATGTTTAAGCAAGAAGACTTCAATGCTTATTTTGGTAGACAATTGAAGTACAATTCCGATATGATTAAACACTTGGGTGATTATTGATAACCCACAAGTATGGGGGATCACAACAGTTTTCGAGGGTAGAGTATTCAACCCAAATTTATTGATTCGACACAAGGGGAGCCAAAGAATATTCTCAAGTATTAGCAGCTGAGTTGTCAATTCAACCACACCTGGAAACTTAATGTCTGTAGCAAGGTGTTTAGTAGCAAAGTAATATGATAGTGGTGGTAACGGTAACAAAAGTAAAGACAGCAAAAGTAATGTTTTTGGTATTTTTGTAGTGATTGTAACAGTAGCAACGGAAAAGTAAATAAGCGAAGACCAAGATATGGAAAGCTCAGAGGCACCGGATCGCTGATGGATAATTATGCGGATGCGGTTCGTCATGTAATGATCATAACATAGGGTGACACAGAACTAGCTCCAATTCATCAATGTAATGTAGGCATGTATTCCGTATATAGTCATACGTGCTTATGGAAAAGAACTTGCATGACATCTTTTGTCCTACCCTCCCATGGCAGCGGGCTCCTATTGGAAACTAGGGGATATCAAGGCCTCCTTTTAATAGAGAACCGGAACAAAGCATTAGCACATAGTGAATAAGTCATCACCGAGAAGTATCCCGATTATTGTCACTTCGGGGTTGTCGGATCATAACACATAATAGGTGACTATAGACTTGCAAGATAGGATCAAGAACACACATATATTCATGAAAGCATAATAGGTTCAGATCTGAAATCATGGCACTCAGGCCCTTGTGACAAGCATTAAGCATAGCAAAGTCATAGCAACATCAATCTCAGAACATAGTGGATACTAGGGATCAAACCCTAACAAAACTAACTCGATTACATGATAAATCTCATCCAACCCATCACCGTCCAGCATGCCTACGATGGATATACTCACGCACTGCGGTGAGCATCATGAAATTGGTGATGGAGGATGGTTGATGATGACGACGACGACGAATCCCCCTCTCCGGAGCCCCGAACGGACTCCAGATCAGCCCTCCCGAGAGAGATTAGGGCTTGGCAGTGGCTCCATATCGTAAAACGCAATGAAACTTTCTCTCAGATTTTTTTCTCCCTGAAAGCCAATAATAGAGTTGGAGTTGGCATCAGAGGGTGTTCAGGGGGCCCATGAGGTAGGGGGGCGCGCTCTTTGGCGAGGATTCTTTATTATTTTTTATAAGACATCCCGTGGAGTTTCAGGTCATTCCGAGAACTTTTGTTTTCTGCACGTAAAACAACATCATGGCAATTCTGCTGAAAACAGCGTCAGTCCGGGTTAGTTCCATTCAAATCATACAAGTTAGAGTCCAAAACAAGGACAAAAGTGTTTGGAAAAGTAGATACGACGGAGACGTATCAACTCCACCAAGCTTTTACAAACTCTGTTTGCTCTGTTTGCTCTTGTTGTTGTACTTATGTCAAGCCAGCATTTAGGTTTTCAGCAAAGATCATAACTAACCACATTTGCAATAATTCTCAGGTCTCGTGTTTACTCATATCAATAACATAATCAGCTAGCTAGTCATAATAATAAATCTCGGATGACAACACTTTCTCAAAACAATCATAATATGATATAACAAGATGGTATCTCGCTAGCCCTTTACGAGACCGCCAAAACATAAATGCAGAGCACCTTCAAAGATCAAGGACTGACTAGACATTGTAATTCATGGTAAAAGAGATCCAATCATAGTCATACCCGATATAAATTAACAATAATGAATGCAAATGACAATTTGTGCTCTCCAAATTAGTGCTTTTTAATAAGAGGGTGATGACTCAACATAAAAGTAAATAGATAGGCCCTTCGCAGAGGGAAGCGAGGATTTGTAGAGGTGCGAGCTCGGTTTTGAAATAGAGATAAATTATATTTTGAGCGGCATACTTTCATTGTCAACATAAAAACTAAGAGATGACGATATCTTCCATGCTAAACAAATTATAGGCGGTTCCCAAACAGAATGGTAAAGTTTATACTCCCCCTCCTCCACAAGCATCAATTCATGGCTTGCTCGGAACAACGAGTGCCTCCAACATTCAACGGGTCCCAGGGGGAGTTTTGTTTGCAATTATTTTGATTTAGTTTGCATAAAGCATGGGACTGGGTATCCCGGTGACCAGCCATTTTCTCGTGAATGAGGAGCGGAGTCCACTCCTCTTGAGAATAACCCGCCTAACACGGAAGATAAGGGCAGCCCTAGTTGATATATGAGCTATTCGAGCATGCAAAAGCAGAATGATTATTTGAAGGTTTAGAGTTTGGCACATACAAATTTACTTGGAACGCGGTAGATACCGCATATAGGAAGGTATAGTGGACTCATATGGAATAACTTTGGGGTTTAAGGGATTGGATGCCAAGCGGTATTCCCGCTTAGTACAAGTGAAGGCTAGCAAAAGACCTGAAGCGACCAACTAGAGAGCGACAATAGTCATGAACATGCCTTAAAATTAATAAACATTGAATACAAGCATGAGTAGGATATAATCCACCATGAACATAAATATCGTGAAGGCTATGTTGATTTGTTTCAACTACATGCGTGAACATGTGCCAAGTCAAGTCACTTAAATCATTCAAAGGAGGATACCACCCCATCATACCACATCACAACCATTTAAATAGCATGTTGGCACGCAAGGTAAACCATTATAACTCATAGCTAATCAAGCATAGCATGAGCAACTATGATCTCTAATTGTCATTGCAAACATGTTTATTCATAATAAGCTGAATCAAGAACGATGAACTCAGCATATTTACAAAAACAAGAGAGGTCGAGTTCATACCAGCTTTTCTCATCTTAGTCAATCCATCATATATCATCATAATTGCCTTTCACTTGCACGACTGAACGATGTGAATAATAATAAGAGTGCACGTGCATTGGACTAAGCTGGAATCTGCGAGTATTCAATAAACAGGAGAAGACACGGCAATATGGGCTCTTGGTTAAATCAACAATGATGCATATAAGAGCCACTTCAACAATTTAATCATGGTCTTCTCCTACTGACCCCCAAAGAAAAGAAAGAAATAAAAACTATTTACACGGGAAAGCTCCCAACAAGCAAAAGAAGAACGGGAAACATTTTTGGGTTTTCTTCTTATATATTACTACTACAGCAGGAAAAATAAACTACTACTAATTTTGTTGTTGTTTTCTTAAGGTTTATTAAACACACAAGAAGAAAGCAGGAAAAAGAAAATAAACTAGCATGGATATTACAGTGAAAGAGTATGAGCACCGACATCTAGCAATGAGTGTGTGTGAACATAAATGTAATGTTGGTGGGAAATACATACTCCCCCAAGCTTAGGATTTTGGCCTAAGTTGGTCTATTGCCAGGGATAGCCTGGCGGATACCCGTAGGTGTAGCTGGGGTCGTACTGCGATGCAGCAGCTATCGCCTCCTGAGCTGCAGCGTGGCGTCGAGCTGCCTCCGCTCTCCTCTCGTACTCATCTGCCTCCTCTCTGGTAATAATATATCTTCCTTTTGTCTGAAAATCAAAGAAGGCAGGAGCAGGAAGAGTAACATGGACAACATGCCGTTTGTTAAAGATTAGTCGATACTGGAGAGGTGGTTCAGTCCTCTCAACAAACTGGTGGGAAACCATAGAATCAAAATCCAAATAAGTAGGGGGTAACTCCATATTACCCTCACAAATGTCTATCTCAAGAAAATTAGCTAAGCGGGTTGCATAAATTCCTCCAAAGAAATCTCCGTTATGTCTATTATGATGCAACCTACGAGCTACAATGGCTCCCATATGATAAGATTGGTCTCCTAACACATCACTTCTGAGAATACTGAGATCAGGGGCACACATGTGACATGCTTCATCCTTTGCACTTATGCATCTACCTATGAAGAGAGCAAAATAATGTATAGCAGGAAAGTGAATGCTCCCTATAGTGGCTTGCTTTATATCCCTAGATTCCCCCACAGTTATTCTAGCAAGAAAATCTCTATATTCAGATTTAGGGGGATCCCTGATACTACCCCAAGATGGGAGTTTGCACGCAAGAGTGAAATCCTCTAAGTCCATGGTATAAGATTTGTCATAAAGGTCAAACATGACTGAAGGAGAATTACGCGAAGATGAAAACTCAAACCTCCCCACCAATGAACTTGTGAGATCATGATACTGGGGGCATTTATCAGCCTCAAAGTCCTCAAGACCGGCATTACGCAAATATGCGTTAAATTCTTCTTTGATTCCCGCTTGATTCATAAAATTTTCCGAAGGCCATTCACAGGGCCTCACAGGAGCGTCTCTTGGTGGTTCCTCGTCAGCATCACGCATTGCACGCCTAGGGCCTTGCTTCCTTGAAGAACCACCTTGGAACATCTTCCTAAACATATTGTTTTCTCTGAATAATAATTCTGAAGTTTTTAGTAACTTCAAACAAAAGTGAACCAACTTCAATAAAACTGATAGTAACTACTCTTACAAGTGCCTAGAGCCTATATCAAGCATTAGAACTACTTGGAACCATATAAATTTGACATGCAAGCTCAAGAACATGGTCACCTATGCAGCACAAATTTGCAAAGAATAAATCACTAGATCAAAAACTAATTGGACCAATGGAGGAGTCACATACCAAGGAACAATCTCCCCAAGCAGTTTTGCGAGAGGTGCTTTGAGCAAGGAGATCGAAAATCACAACAAAAGTGGCTGGAACACGAGCTTGAGTTGGTTTTTCGGGTTTGTGTGAGGCAGAGGAAGAAGATGGGTGCAGGGATAAGTGGAGGAGGGCCACCGTGGGCCCACGAGGCAGGGGGCACGCCCTCCACCCTCGTGGCCAGGTGGCAGCTCCCCCAGCGGTAATTTTCGCATAGTAAATCCTCAAATATTCCCGAAAAAATCATATTAAATTGGCATGACATTCTGAGGACTTTTATTTTCGGGATATTTTTATATTGCACGGATAAAACAGGAAACAGACAGAAAAATACTATTTTACTTTATTTCTACTAAAGAACATGAAATATAAAGAGGGTATAGAAGGTTGTGCTTCTAGTTTCATCCATCTCATGCTCATCAAAAAGAATCCACTAACAAGGTTGATCAAGTCTTGTTAACAAACTCATTCCGATAATCATGGAACCGAAGAAGTTTCGAATAACACTATGTTACCTCAACGGGATATGGACATCCCCAATAATAAGTATATCATATTTCTTCTTGGACAGTAGGGAGAGGAAATTCAAAACCTCCAAATATAATTGATGGAATTTTTCCAATAGAGTTGATACTATGAGCTTGAGGTTGTTTCCTCGGAAAGTGTACCGTATGCTCATTACCATTAACATGAAAAGTGACATTGCCTTTGTTGCAATCAATAACAGCCCCTGCAGTGTTTAGAAAAGGTCTTCCAAGAATAATAGACATACTATCGTCCTCGGGAATATCAAGGATAACAAAGTCCGTTAAAATAGTAACGTTTGCAACCACAACAGGCACATCCTCACAAATACCGGCAATGTATAGCAGTTGATTTATCAGCCATTTACAAAGATATTTCAGTAGGTGTCAACTTATTAAAATCAAGTCTACGATATAAAGAGAGAGGCATAACACTAACACCGGCTCCAAGATCACATAAAGCAGTTTTAACATAATTTCTCTTAATGGAGCATGGTATAGTAGGTTCTCCTGGATCTCCAAGTTTATTTGGTATTCCACCCTTAAAAGTATAATTAGCAAGCATGGTGGAAATTTCAGCTTCGGTATCTTTCTTTTATTTGTAACAATATCTTTCATATATTTAGCATAAGGATTCATTTTGAGCATATCGACCAATCGCATACACGCGAGAAAGATAGGTCTAATCATTTCAGCAAAGCACTCAAAATGCTCATCATCCTTTTTCTTGGATGGTTTCAGAGGAAAAGGCATGGGTTTCTGAACCCATGGTTCTCTTTCTTTACCATGTTTCCTAGCAACAAAGTCTCTCTTATCATAACGTTGATTCTTTGATTGTGGGTTATCAAGATCAATAGCATGTTCAACATCTACATCATTATCATTACTAGGTTGAGCATCATCATGAACATCATCATTAACATTTTCACTAGGTTCATGTTCGTTACCAGATTGTGTTTCAGCATCAGACATAGAGATATCATTTGGATTCTCAGGTGGTTCCGCAATAGGTTCACTAGAAGTTTGCAAAGTCCTATCATTTTTTTGTCTTCCTTTTAGAAGAACTAGGTACATCAATATTATTTCTCTGAGAATCTTGCTCGATTCTCTTAGGGTGGCCTTCAGGATACAAAGGTTCCTGAGTCATTCTACCAGTTCTAGTAGCCACTCTAACATCATAGTCATTTTTCTTACTATTCATTTCATCAAGCACTTCTTTCTGAGCTTTAAGTACTTGTTCTACTTGAGTGGTAACCATAGAAGCATGTTTGCTAGCAAGTTTAAGTTCACCTCTAATATTAGCCATATAATCACCCAAGCGCTTAATCATAAAGGTATTTTGTTTTAATTATCGACCAAAATAAGCATTAAAGTCATCTTGCTTAAACATGAAGTTATCAAACTCATCCAAGCACTGACTAGCAATTTTAGTAGGAGGGACTTCAGCTTTATCATATCTATAGAGAGAATTTACCTTTACTACCTGTGTCGGGATATCGGGATCGGGGAGGTTCTTGATGAATAAGGAATTGAGATCATATACTTCTTCAACAAAGTGTAGATTAAGACCATGTATTTCTTCAATAGGAGGTAAATTCTTAACATCTTCAGCTTTAATACCTTTTTCTTTCATAGATTTCTTTGCCTCTTGAATATCTTCAGGACTGAGAAATAGAACACCTCTCTTCTTCGGAGTTGGTTTAGGAATAGGCTCAAGAATTGGCTCAGAGCTGGCTCGGGAGTTGGCTCAGAGGTGCCCAATTATTTTCATTTGTCAACATATTATTCAATAGAATTTCAGCTTCATCCAGTGTTCTTTCCACGAAAAGAGAACCAGCACAACTATCCGTAATCTCTAGAAGCATCGGTTAGTCCATTATAAAAGATATCAAGTATTTCAGGTTTCTTAAGAGGATGATCAGGCAAAGCATTAAGTAACTTGAGAAGCCTCCCCAAGCTTGTGGGAGACTCTCTTCTTTAATTTGCACGAAGTTGTATATTTCCTTCAAAGCAGCTTGTTTCTTATGAGCAGGGAAATATTTAGCAGAGAAATAATAAATCATATCCTGGGGACTACACACACAACCAGGATCAAGAGAATTAAACCATATCTTAGCATCACCCTTTAATGAGAACGAAAATATTTTGAGTATATAAAAGTAGCGTGATCTCTCATCATTAGTAAACAGGGAAGCTATATCATTTAGCTTAGTAAGATGTGCCACAACAGTTTCAGATTCATAGCCATAAAAAGGATCAGATTAAAATAAAGTAATTATATCTGGATCAACACAGAATTCATAATAATCCTTATAGGGAACACAAATCGGTGAAGTAGCAAAAGCAGGGTCAGGTCTCATCCTATCTCTAAGAGATTCTTTACTCCATTTAACTAGCAGCCTCTTAAGTTCATATCTATCCTTACAAGCAAAAATAGCAGCAGAAGATTCAACATCAAAAAGATAACCCTTAGGAATAGCAGGCATATTTTCATCATCACTTTCATCATCGTATTCAGGTTCAGTAATTTCTTTCTCCCCAAACCTAGCAATTTTTTCATCTAGAAATTCACCAAGGGACACAGTAGTATCAAGCATAGAAGTAGTTTCATCATAAGTATCATGCATAGCAGAAGTGGCATCATCAATAATATGCGACATATCGAGCGAATAAGCGTAAGCAGGTTTAGGTGTCGCTAGCTTACTCATAATAGAAGGTGAATCAAGTGCGAGCTAGATGGCAGTTACTTACGTCCCTTCGTAGTTGAGGGAGAATTTGTTGTCTTATCGTATTTCATGTTGTTCATACTGTCCGTAAGATATAAATCCCAAGTGACTCAAAGAATAGAGCTATGCTCCCCGGCAACGGCGCCAGAAAAAGGTCTTGATAACCCACAAGTATAGGGGATCACAACAGTTTTCGAGGGTAGAGTATTCAACCCAAATTTATTGATTCGACACAAGGGGAGCAAAAGAATATTCTCAAGTATTAGCAGCTGAGTTTTCAATTCAACCACACCTGGAAACTTAATATCTGCAACAAGGTGTTTAGTAGCAAAGTAATATGATAGTGGTGGTAACGGTAACAAAAGTAAAGACAAAGAATGATAATGTTTTTGGTATTTTTGTAGTGATTGTAACAAAGAGTAAACGGAAAAGTAAATAAGCGAAGACCAAGATATGGAAAGCTCGTAGGCACCGGATCAGTGATGGATAATTATGCCGGATGCGGTTCGTCATGTAACAGTCATAACATAGGGTGACACAGAACTAGCTCCAATTCATCAATGTAATGTAGGCATGTATTCCGTATATAGTCATACGTGCTTATGGAAAAGAACTTGCATGACATCTTTTGTCCTACCCTCCCGTGGCAGCGGGGTCCTATTGGAAACTAAGGGATATTAAGGCCTCCTTTTAATAGAGAACCGAACAAAGCATTAGGACATAGTGAATACATGAACTCCTCAAACTATGGTCATCACCGAGAAGTATCCCGATTATTGTCACTTTGGGGTTGTCGGATCATAACACATAATAGGTGACTATAGACTTGCAAGATAGGATCAAGAACACACATATATTCAAGAAAACATAATAGGTTCAGATCTGAAATCATGGCACTCGGGCCCTAGTGACAAGCATTAAGCATAGCAAAGTCATAGCAACATCAATCTCAGAAAATAGTGGATACTAGGGATCAAACCCTAACAAAACTAACTCGATTACATGATAAATCTCATCCAACCCATCACCGTCCAGCAAGCCTATGATGGATATACTCACGCACGGCAGTGAGCATCATGAAATTGGTGATGGAGGATGGTTGATGATGACGACAGCGACGAATCCTTCTCTCCGGAGCCCCGAACGGGCTCCAGATCAGCCCTCCCGAGAGAGATTAGGGCTTGGCGGCGGCTCTGTATCGTAAAATGCGATGAAACTTTCTCTCTGATTTTTTTCTCCCCGAAAGCCAATAAATAGAGTTGGAGTTGGCGTCGGAGGGTGTCCAGGGGGCCCACGAGGTAGGGGGGCACGCTCAGGAGGGGGGGGCACCCTCGTGGACAGGGTGTGGGCCCCATGGTCTTCATCTTTGGCGAGGATTTTTTTATTATTTTTTATAAGACATCCCGTGGAGTTTCAGGTCATTCCGAGAACTTTTGTTTTCTACACATAAAACAACATCATGGCAATTCTGCTGAAAACAGCGTCAGTCCGGGTTAGTTCCATTCAAATCATACAAGTTAGAGTCCAAAACAACGGCAAAAGTGTTTGGAAAAGTACATACGACGGAGACGTTTCAATTCTGTGGCTAATGTTGGAGGTGAACTTAAACTTGTTAGCAAACATGCTTCTATGGTTATCACAGAAGTAGAACAAGTACTTATGGCTCAAAATGATTTGCTCAATGAAATGAACAGTAGAAAAATGATTATGCTGTTAGAGTGGCTACTAGAACTGGTAGAATGACTCAGGAACCTTTGTATCCTGAAGGCCACCCTAAAAGAATTGAGCAAGTTTCTCGGAGAAATAATATTGATGTACCTAGTTCTTCTAAAAGGAAGAAAAAGAAAAATGATAGGACTTTGCAAACTTCTAGTGAACCTATTGCTGAACCACCTAAGAATCCAAATGATATCTCTATTTCTGATGCTGAAACACAATATGGTAATGAACATGAACCTAGTGAAAATGTTAATGATGATGCTCAACCTAGTAATGATAATGGTGTAGAAGTTGAACCTGCTGTTGATCTTGATAACCCACAATCAAAGAATCAACGTTATGATAAGAGAGACTTTGTTGCTAGGAAACATGGTAAAGAAAGAGAACCATGGGTTTGGAAACCCATGCCTTTTCCTCCCAAACCATCCAAGAAAAAGGATGATGAGGATTTTGAGCGCTTTTGAAATGATTAGACCTATCTTTTATGTATGCGATTGGTAGATATGCTCAAAATGAATCCTTATGCTAAATATATGCAAGATATTGTTACTAATAAAAGAAAGATACCGGAAGCTGAGATTTCCACCATGCTTGCTAATTATGCTTTTAAGGGTGGAATACCAAAGAAACTTGGAGATCCAGGAGTACCTACTATACCATGCTCCATTAAAAGAAACTATGTTAAAACTGCTTTATGTGATCTTGGAGCCGGTGTTAGTGTTATGCCTCTCTCTTTATATCATAGACTTGATTTGAATAAGTTGACACCTACTGAAATATCTTTGCAAATGGCTGACAAATCAACTGCTATACCTGTCGGTATTTGTGAGGATGTGCCTGTTGTGGTTGCAAACGTTACTATTTTAACGGAATTTGTTATCCTTGATATTCCCGAGGACGATAGTATGTCTATTATTCTTGGAAGACCTTTTCTAAACACTGCAGGTGCTGTTATTGATTGCAACAAAGGCAATGTCACTTTTCATGTTCATGGTAATGAGCATACGGCACACTTTCCGAGGAAACAACCTCAAGTTTATAGTATCAATTCTATTGGAAAAATTCCATCGATTATATTTGGAGGTTTTGAATTTCCTCTTCCTACTGTCAAGAAGAAATATGATATTATTATTATTGGGGATGTGCATATCCCTGTTGAGGTAACATAGTGTTATTCGAAATTTCTCCGGTTCCATGTTATTCGGAATGAGTTCATTAACAAGACTTGATCAACCTTGTTAGTGGATTCTTTTTTATGAGCATGAGATGGATGAAACTAGAAGGCACAACCTTCTGTACCCTCTTTATACTTTCTATTATTTAGTTGAAATAAAGTTGAAATAGTATTTTTCTGTCTGTTTTCTGATTTATCCGTGCAATATAAAAATACCCCGAAAATAGAAGTCCTCCAAATGCCCTGAAAATGGAACATGATTTTTTCTAGAATATTTGAGGAATTATGGAACTGAGAACACAGCAGGAGGGTCAACCACCTGGGCACGAGGGTGGAGGGCGCGCCCTACCCCCCAGGGTGCGCCCCCTGCCTCGTGGGCCCACGGTGGCCCTCCTCCACTTATTCCTGCACTCATACAATCCTTCTTCCTCCCACAAACACGAATATCTAGCTCAAGCACGAGTTCTAGCTCACTTTGCTGTGATTTTCGATCTCCTTGCTCAAAGCACCTCTCACAAAACTGCTTGGGGAGATTGTTCCTTGGTATGTAACTCCTCCATTGGTCCAATTAGTTTTTGTTCTAGTGCTTTATTCATTGCAAATTTGTGCTGCATAGGTGACCATGTTCTTGAGCTTACATGTCAAATTTATATGGTTCCAAGTAGTTCTAATGCTTGATATATCCTCTAGGCACTTGTAGGAGTAGTTGCTATCAATTTTATTGAGTTTGGTTCGCTTTTGTTTGAAGTTACTAAAAATTTCAGAAAATTTTCAGAGGAAGCAATATGCTTAGGAAAATGTTCCAAGGTTGTTCTTCAAGGAAGCAAGGACCCAGGCTTTCAATGCGTGATGCTGATGAGGAGCCCCCAAGGGACGCTCCAGTGCGGCCATGTGAATGGCCTTCGGAAAATTTTATGGATCGAGCGGGAATCAAAGAGGAATTTAACGCATATTTGCGTAACACCGATCTTGTGAGCTTTGAGGCAGACAAATGCCCCCAGTACCATCAACTCACTAGTTCATTTGTGAGGAGGTTTGAATTTTCATCTTCACGTAATTCTCCAACTGTCATGTTTGATCTTTATGACAAATCTTATACCATGGATTTAGAGGATTTTACTTTTGCTTGCAAACTTCCACAATGGGGTAGTGCCAGTGATCCCCGTAAATCTGAATTTAGAGACTTTATTGTTGGTATAACTGTAGGGGAATCTAGAGATATAGCACAAGCTACCATAGGGAGCATTCACTTTCCTGCTATACATTATTTTGCTCTCTTCGTAGGTAGGTGCATAACTGGTAAGGATGAAGCATGCCATATGTGTGTGCTTGACCTCAGTATTCTTAGGAGTGCTGTGTTAGGAGACCAATCTTATAATATGGGAGCCATTGTTGCTCGTAGGTTGCATCATAATAGATATAATGGAGATTTCTTTGGAGGAATTTATGCAACCCGCTTAGCTGATTTTCTTGAGGTGGACGTTCGTGAGGATGATATGGAGTTGCCTCCTACTTATTTAGATTTTAATTCTATGGTCTCTCACCAGTTTGTCGAGAGGAATGAATCACCTCTCTAGTATCGACTAATCTTTGACAAACGGCGTGTTGTCCGTATTACTCTCCCTGCTCCTGCCTTCTTTGATTATCAGGCAAAGCGAAGATATATTATTACCAGAGAGGAGGCAGATGAGTACGAGAGGAGAGCAGAGACAGCCCGACGCCACGCTGCAGCTCAGGAGGCGATATCCACTGCATCACAGTACGACCCCATCTACACCTACGGGCATCCGCCAGGCTATCCCTGGCAATGAACCAACTTAGGCCAAAAGCCTAAGCTTGGGGGAGTACGTATTTCCCACCGACATTACATTTATGTTCACACACTCATTGCAAGATATCGGTGCTCATACTTTTTCACTGTAATATCCATTCTAGTTTATTTCCTTTTTCTTGCTTTCTTCTTGTGTGTTTAATAAACCTTAAGAAAAACAAAAAAAATAGAGTAGCTTCTAGCTAGTTTACTTTCTTGCTGTAGTAGTAATAATTAAAAGAAATCCCGAAAATATTCCCCGTTCTTCTTTTGCTTGTTGGGAGCTTTCCCGTGTAAATAGTTTTATTTCTTTCCTTTTCTTTGGGGGTCGATAGGAGAAGACCATGATTAAATTGTTGAAGTGGCTCTTATATGCATTATTGTTGATTTAACCAAGAGCCCATATTCCCTTGTCTTCTCCTGTTTGTTGAATGCTCGCAGATTCCAGCTTAGTCCAATGCATGTACGCTCTTATTATTATTCACATTGTTCGGCCGTGCAAGTGAAAGGCAATTATGATGATATATGATGGACTAACTGAGATGAGAAAAGCTAGTATGAACTCAACCTCTCTTGTTTTTGTAAATATGATGAGTTCATCGTTCTCGATTTAGCTTATTATGAATAAACATGTTTGCAATGACAATTAGAGATCATAGTTGCTTATGCCATGCTTGATTACCTATGAGTTATAATTGTTTACCTTGCGTGCCAACATGCTATTAAAATGGTTGTGATGTGGTATGATGGGGTGGTATCCTCCTTTGAATGATTTAAGTGACTTGACTTGGCACATGTTCACACATGTAGTTGAAACAAAATCAACATAGCCTTCACAATATTTATGTTCATGGTGGATTATATCCTACTCATGCTTGCATCAATTGTTTATTAATTTTAGTGCATGTTCATGACTGTTGTCGCTCTCTAGTTGGTCGCTTCCCAGTCTTTTGCTAGCCTTCACTTGTACTAAGCCGGAATACTGCTTGTGCATCCAATCCCTTAAACCCCAAAGTTATTCCTTATGAGTCCACTATACCTTCCTATATGCGGTATCTACCTGCCGTTCCAAGTAAATTTGCAAGTGCCAAACTCTAAACCTTCAAATAAACATTATGTTTTGTATGCTCGAATAGCTCATGTATCAACTAGGGCTGCCCTTATATTCCATGTTAGGCAGGTTATTCTCACGAGGAGTGGAATCCGCTCCTCATTCACGAGAAAATGGCTGGTCTCCGGGATGCCCAGTCCCATGCTTTATGCAAAGTAAATCAAAATAATTTCAAACAAAACTCCCCCTGGGACTGTTGCTAGTTGGAGACACTCGTTGTTTCGAGCAAGTCATGGATTGATGCTTGTTGGTGGAGGGGGAGTATAAACTTTACCATTCTGTTTGGGAACCGCCTATAATGTGTGTAGCATGGAAGATATCGCCATCTCTTAGTTGTTATGTTGACAATGAAAGTATGCCGCTCAAAATATTATTTATCTCTATTTCAAAACCGAGCTCTGGCACCTCTACAAATCGCTGCTTCCCTCTGCGAAGGGCCTATCTATTTACTTTTATGTTGAGTCATCACCCACTTATTAAAAAGCACTAGCTGGAGAGTACAACCGTCATTTGCATTCATTACTATTAATTTATATTGGGTATGACTATGATTGGATCTCTTTTACCATGAATTACAATGTCTAGTCAGTCCTTGATCTTTAAAGGTGCTCTGCATTTATGTTTTATGGTCTCGTAAAGGGCTAGCGAGATACCATCCTGTTATATTATATTATGATTGTTTTGAGAAAGTGTTTTCATCCAAGATTTATTATTATTGCTCGCTAGTTGATTATACCAGTGATATGAGTAAACATGAGACTTGAGAGTTTTTGCAAATGTGGTTAGTTATAATCTTTGCTGAAAACTTGAATGCTGGCTTTACATATTTACAACAACAAGAGCAAACAGAGTTTGTAAAAGTTTTTCTTTATCACTTTCAGTTTATCAACTGAATTGCTTGAGGACAAGCAAAGGTTTAAGCTTGGGGGAGTTGATACGTCTCCGTTGTATCAACTGAAAACACTTTTGCCCTTGTTTTGGACTCTAATTTGCATGATTTGAATGGGAACTAACCTCGGACTGACGCTGTTTTCAGCAGACTTTCCATGGTGTTATTTATGTGCAGAAACAAAAGTTCTCGGAATGACCTGAAACTCCACGGAATGTCTAGTTAAAAATAATAAAAAATCCTCGCCAAAGATGAAGACCAGGGGGCCCACACCCTGTCCACGAGGGTGAGGGGCGCCCCCCCTAGGGCGCGCCCCCCTACCTCATGGGCCCCCTAGAGATCCTTCGACGCCAACTCCAACTCTCTATATTTGCTTTCAGGGAGAAAAAAATCAACGAGAAGAAATCATCACATTTTACGATACGGAGCCACCGCCAAGCCCTAAAACCTCTCGGGAGGGCTGATCTGGAGTCCGTTCGGGGCTCCGGAGAGGGGGATTCGTCGCCGTCGTCATCATCAACCATCCTCCATCACCAATTTCATGATGCTCACCGCCGCGGCGTGAGTAATTCCATCGTAGGCTTGCTGGACGGTGATGGGTTGGATGAGATCTATCATGCAATCGAGTTAGTTTTGTTAGGGTTTGATCCCTAGTATCCACTATGTTACGAGATTGATGTTGCTATGACTTTGCTATGCTTAATGCTTGTCACTAGGGCCCGAAAGTGCCATGATTTCAGATCTGAACCTATTATGTTTTCATGAATATATGTGTGTTCTTGATCCTATCTTGCAAGTCTATAGTCACCTACTATGTGTTATGATCCGGCAACCCCGAAGTGACAATAATCGGGACCACTCCCGGTGATGACCATAGTTGAGGAGTTCATGTATTCATTATGTGTTAATGCTTTGTTCCAGTACTCTATTAAAAGGAGGCCTTAATATCCCTTAGTTTCCATTAGGACCCCGCTGCAACGGGAGGGTAGGACAAAAGATGTCATGCAAGTTCTTTTCCATAAGCACGTATGACTATATTCGGAATACATGCCTACATTACATTGATGAATTGGAGCTAGTTCTGTGTCACCCTATGTTATGACTGTTACATGATGAACCACATCCGGCATAATTATCCATCACCGATCCAATGCCTACGAGCTTTCCATATACTGGTTCTCGCTTATTTACTTTTCGGTTACTACTGTTACAATCACTACAAAATACCAAAATTATTACTTTTGCTACCATTACATTTTGTTACCGTTACCATTACTATCACATTACTTTGCTACTAAATACCTTGCTGCAGATATTAATTTATCCAGGTGTGGCTGAATTGACAACTCAGTTGCTAATACTTGAGAATATTCTTTGGCTCCCCTTGTGTCGAATCAATAAATTTGGGTTGAATACTCTACCCTCGAAAGCTGTTGCGATCCCCTACACTTGTGGGTTATCACACATCTTACTAAATTAAATGATATAGCCACCCTATTCACTATTGATGAGAAAACTCGCTACTACTATATCCTTAAATTAAAAACATGGTTTAATTCTCTTGATCCTGGTTGTGTGCGTAGTCCCCAGGATATGATTTATTACTTCTCTGCTAAATATTTCCCCGCTCATAAGAAACAAGCTGCTTTAAGGGAAATATATAATTTTGTGCAAATTGAAGAAGAGAGTCTCCCACAAGCTTGGGGGAGGCTTATCCAATTGCTTAATGCTTTGCCTGATCATCCTCTCAAGAAAAATGAAATACTTGATATCTTTTATAATGGACTAACTAATGCTTCCAGAAACCACCTGGATAGTTGTGCTGGTTGTGTTTTCAGGGAAAGAACAGTTCATCAAGCTGAACGGCTATTGAATAATATGTTGACTAATGAAAATAATTGGACACTTCCTGAACCAACTCCTAAGCCAACTCCAAAGAAAAGGGGTATTCTATTTCTCAGTCTTGAACATATGCAAGAGGCAAAGAAATCTATGAAAGAAAAAGGTATTAAAGCTGAAGATGTTAAGAATTTACCACCTATTGAAGAAATACATGGTCTTGATAACCCTACACAGGTCGTAAAGGTAAATTCTCTCTATAGATTTGATGAAGGTGATATTCCTCGCTATAAGTCTGCTAGCCAATGCTTAGATGAGTTTGATAATTTTATTGTTAAACAAGAAAACTTCAATGCTTATGTTGGTAGACAATTGGAACGCAATGCTTATATGATTGAACACTTGAGTGATTATATGTCTAGAGTTAAGGTGAACTTAAACTCATTAGTAAACATGCTTCTATGGTTACCACTCAAGTAGAACAAGTACTTAAAGCTCAAAATGATTTGCTCAATGAATTAAATAATAAGAAAAATGATAATGCTATTAGAGTTGTGACTAGAGGGGGTAAAATGACTCAGGAACCTTTGTATCCTTAGGGCCACCCTAAGAGAATTGAGCAAGATTCTCAAAGAACTAATCTTGATGCACCTAGTCCTTCTAAGAAGAAGAAAAAGAAAAATCATAGGACTTTGCATGCTTCTAGTGAACCTGTTGTAGACACACCCGAGAATCCCAACGATATTTCTATTTCTGATGCTGAAACACAATCTGGTAATGAACACGAACCTAGTAATAATATTAATGTTGATGTTCACATTGATGCTCAACCTAGCAATAACAATGATGTAGAGATTGAACCTGCTGTTGATCTTGATAACCCACAATCAAAGAATCAACGTTATGATAAGAGAGACCTTGTTGCTAGGAAGCACGGTAAAGAAAGAGAACCATGGGTTCAGAAACCCATGCCTTTTCCTCCCAAACCATCCAAGAAAAAGGATGATGAGGACTTTGAGCACTTTGCTGAAATGATTAGACCTATCTTTTTGCGTATGCGTTTGACTGATATGCTTAAAAATGAATCCTTATGCTAAGTATATGCAGGATATTGTTACAAATAAAAGAAAGATACCGGAAGCTGAAATTTCCACCATGCTTTCTAATTATACTTTTAAGGGTGGAATACCAAAGAAACTTGGAGATCTAGGAGTACCTACTATACTATGCTCCATTAAAAGAAACTATGTTAAAACTGCTTTATGTGATCTTGGAGCCGGTGTTAATGTTATGCCTCTCTCTTTATATCGTAGACTTGATTTGAATAAGTTGACACCTACTGAAATATCTTTGTAGATGGCTGATAAATCAACTGCTATACCTGTCGGTATTTGTGAGGATGTGCCTGTTGTTGTTGCAAATGTTACTATTTTAACAGACTTTGTTATTCTTGATATTCCCAAGGACGATAGTATGTCAATTATCCTTGGTATACCCTTTTTGAATACTGCAGGGGCTGTTATTGATTGCAACAAAGGCAATGTCACTTTTCATGTTAATGGTAATGAGCATACGGTACACTTTTCGAGGAAACAACCTCAAGTCCACAGTATCAATTCTATTGGAAAAATTTCAACGATTACTATTGGAGGTTTTGAATTTCCTCTTCCTACTGTCAAGAAGAAATATGATATTCTTATTGTGGGGGATGTGCATATCCCCGTTGAGGTAACATAGTGTTATTCAAAATTTCTCCGGTTCCATGTTATTCGGAATGAGTTTGTTAAAAAGACTTGATCAACCTTGTTAGTGGATTCCTTTTGTTGAGCATGAGATGGATGAAGTTAGAAAGCACAACCTTCTGTACCCTCCTTTTACTTTCTGGTATTTAGAATAAATAAAGCAAAAATAGTATTTTCTTTCTGTTTTTTGAATTATCCTTGCAATAAAAAATACCCCAAAAATAAAATTCTCCAAATGCCCCGAAAATGAAATATGATTTTTCTAGAATATTTGAGAATATTTGGCACTGAGAACACACTAGGGGGAGCAAGCACCTGGCCACGAGGGTCCAGGGCGCGCCTACTCCCCCTGGGCGCCCCCTGCCTTGTGGGCCCCTGGTGCCCCTCCACTTATTCTAGCAACCACACACTCCTTCTTCCTCCCAAAAAATCACCAACCAACTCAAGCACGAGTTCTAGCTCATCTTGCTGCCATTTTCAATCTCCTTGCTCAAAGCTCCACTCACGAAACTGCTTTGGGGGATTGTTCTGCAGTATGTGACTCCACCAATGGTCCAATTAGTTTTTGTTCTAGTGCTTTATTCATTGCAAATTTTTGCTGCCTAGGTGACCCTGTTCTTGAGCTTGCATGTCAAATTTATATGGTCCCAAGTAGTTCTTATGCATGATATAGTCTCTAGGCACTTGTGGGAGTAGTTGCTATCAATTTTGTTGAGTTTGGTTCACTTTTATTTTAAGTTACTAAAAATTTCAGAAATTGATGAAGAGATTTTTGAGGGGCTCTTCAAGCCGAAGCTCGAAGGATAAGCAAAGTGAAGAGGATAAAAGGCCAAAATATACTCTCCCTCGCACTGCGGAGGTTCGGCCGTGTGAATGGCCTTGTGATGATTTCTTCAGGGCAGCCGGGATTCATGATGATTTTTATAATTTGGCTGAGAATGCGGGCCTCACCGACTTCCTCCACGACTAGCGCGAACAGTATCTCCTACTTACTATTATTTTTGTGCAAAATTTTCATTTCCATGCTAGGAGATCACCTCCTTCGGTGGATTTTTATTTATATGAGGAGTATAAGGAGACGTCCCACTATGATTTTTGTGAGGTTTGCAAGTTACCCTTTGTGGGCAGCATAGAGGAGCCACATTGTGATGATGTGGAAGGGTTTATTGATATGATTGCTGTAGGGGAAACGAGGAAAGTTTCTGATGCAAGAATTACTAGCATACACTTTCCTGTTCTTCGTCACTTTACAATATTTGCTAGTAGATGTTTAATTGGTCGCGGGAACTGTGGAAACCTTAGTGGCCCTGATATCTTTATTTTGTGCCATGCCTTGTTTCGTGATAACACTTTATTCTAGGCGCTATTGTTGCCAAGCGGTTAAATCTGAACCGTACGAAGGGTCCCATCTTGGGAGGTATCTTCGCCTCGCGCCTCGCTGCACACTTTAGCATACCTATTCGACATTATGAGAAAGAAGAAAAGTTGCTGCCTCCTATTTTTCTAGACTATAAGAGTATGGTAGCACATGATTTTATTGTTAAGAATAAGAAAAAGATGCTTAACTATAGACTGATATTTGATAAAAAATACTTTGAGACTATTGCTTTGCCTGCTCCTTTGTTGTTCAACTTATCTTCAGGCAAGTATCTTGTTCTTCCGGAAGCCATTCATGCCTACCGGAACCTCACACCAGCTCCAGAGCCTGAGCCGGAGCCACAACTTGATCCTCACCGTCAGTCTGTTTACCAGTGGGATCCGGAGGAGATTTCCATCCAGTGGCACCCCGAGGATCCTTCTTAGTACGACTCCAGCTACAACTTTGGATATCCACCAGGCCAGCCGTGGCCCTAGACCAACTTAGGGCAAAAGCCTAAGCTTGGGGGAGTACGTATCTCTCACCGACATTACATTTATGTTCACACAGTCATGCTAATTGTCGGTGCTCATACTTTTTCATTGTAATATCCATGCTAGTTTATTTTCTTTTTCTCGCTTTCTTCTTGCATGTTTGAAAAAACTTGAAAAACCAAAAAAAATTAGTTGTAGCTTTTAGCTAGTTTACTTTCCATGCTTGTGGTAGTAATAATTAAAAGAAAACCCAAAAAGATTTCTTGTTCTTCTTTTGCTTGTTGGGAGCTTTCCCATGTAAATAGTTTTATTTCTTTTCTTTTCTTTGGGGGTCGAGAGGAGAAGACCATCATGAAAATGTTGAAGTGGCTCTTATATGCATTATTGTTGATTTAACAAAGAGCCCATATTACCTTGTCTTCTCCTTTGTATTAAATGCCTGCAGATTCCAGCTTAGTCCAATTGCACGTGCACTATTATTATTATACACATCGTTCGGTCGTGCAAGTGAAAGGCAATAATGACGATATATGATGGACTGATTGAGATGAGAAAAGCTGGTATGAACTCGACCTCTCTTGTTTTTGTAAATATGATTAGTTCATCATTCCTGATTCAGCCTATTATGAATGAAACATGTTTGCAATGACAATTAGAGATTATAGTTGCTCATGCCATGCTTAATTTGCTAGGAGTTTATAATAGTTTACCTTGCGTGCCAACATGCTATTAAAATGGTTGTGATGTGGTATGATAGGGTGGTATCCTCCTTTGAATGATTCAAGTGACTTGACTTGGCACATGTTCACACATGTAGTTGAAACAAAATCAACATAGCCTCCACGATATTTATGTTCATGGTGGATTATATCCTACTCATGCTTGCACTCAATGTTTATTAATTTTAATGCATGTTCATGACTGTTGTCGCTCTCTAGTTGGTCGCTTCCTAGTCGTTTTCTAGCCTTCACTTGTACTAATCGGGAATACTGCTTGTGCATCCACTTCCATAAACACCAAAGTTATTCCATATGAGTCCACCATACCTTCCTATATGCGGTATCTACCTGCCGTTCCAAGTAAATTTGTATGTGCCAAACTCTAAACCTTCAAATGAAATTCTGTTTTGTATGCTCGAATAGCTCATGTATCAACTAGGGGTGTATGTATCTTCCATGCTAGGCGGGTTATTATCAAGAGGAGTGGACTCCGCTCCTCACTCACGAGAAAATGGCCGGTTACCGGGATGCCCAGTCCCATGCTCTAAGAAAATCAAATCGAAATAATTGCAAACAAAACTCCCCTTGGGCTGTTGCTAGTTGGAGGCACTCGTTGTTTCGAGCTAGCCATGGATTGATGCTTGTTGGTGGTGGGGGAGTATAAACTTTACTATTCTTCTTGGGAACCGCCTATAATGTGTGTATCATGGAAGATATCGAGATCTCTCGGTTGTTATGTTGACAATGAAAGTATGCCGCTCAAAATATTTTTTATCTCTATTTCAAAATCGAGCTCTGGCACCTCTACAAATCCCTGCTTCCCTCTGCGAAGGGCCTATCTATTTACTTTTATAATGAGTCATCATCCTTTTATTAAAAAGCACCAGCTGGAGAGCACTGTTGTCATTTGCATCCATTACTATTAATTTATATTGAGTATGACTGGATCTCTTTTACCATGAATTACAATGTTTAGTCAGTCCTAGATCTTCAGAGGTGCTCTGCATTTATGTTTTGTGGTCTCAGATAGGGCTAGCGAGATACCATCTTGTTATATCATATTATGATTGTTTTGAGAAAGTGTTGTCATCCGAGAATTATTATTATTGCTCGCTAGTTGATTATGCCGTTGATATGAGTAAACATGAGACCTAAATGTTATTGTGAATATGGTTAGTTCATAATCTTTGCTGAAAACTTGAATGCTGGCTTTACATATTTACAACAGCAAGAGCAAACAGAGTTTGTAAAAGTTTTTCTTTATCACTTTCAGTTTGTCAACAGAATTGCTTGAGGACAAGCAATGGTTTAAGCTTGGGGGAGTTGATACGTCTCCATCGTATCTACTTTTCCAAACACTTTTGCCCTTGTCTTGGACTCTAACTTGCATGATTTGAATGGAACTAACCCGGATGTATTTGTTTTTCAGAATTGCCATGGTGTTATTTTTGTGCAGAAATAAAAGTTCTCGGAATGACCTGAAACTTCACAGAGAATATTTTTGGAATATATAAAAAATACTGGCAAAAGAATCAAGGCGAGGGGCCCACCCTGTCCACGAGGGTGGGGGGCGCGCCTACCCCTCTGGGCGCGGCCCCTGCCTCGTTGGCCCCCTGGTGCTCCACCGACCTCAACTCCAACTCTATATATTCATGTTCAGGGAGAAGAAAATCAGAGAGAAGGATTCATCACATTTTACGATATGGAGCCGCCGCCAAGCCCTAATCTCTCTCGGGAGGGCTGATCTGGAGTCCGTTCGGGGCTCCGGAGAGGGGAATCCGTCGCCATCGTCATCATCAACCTTCCTCCATCACCAATTTCATGATGCTCACCGCCGTTCGTGAGTAATTCCATCGTAGGCTTGCTGGACGGTGATGGGTTGGATGAGATTTACCTTGTAATTGAGTTAGTTTTGTTAGGGTTTGATCCCTAGTATCCACTATGTTCTGAGATTGATGTTGCTATGACTTTGCTATGTGATACATCTCCAACGTATCTATAATTTATGAAGCATTCATGCTATATTACTATGTGGTTTGAATGATTATGGGCTTTATTATACACTTTTATATTACTTTTGGGACTAACCTATTAACCGGAGGCCCATCCCATATTGCTGTTTTATTGCCTGTTTCAGTATTTCGAAGAAAGGAATATCAAACGGAGTCCAAACGGAATGAAACCTTCGACATCGTTATTTTTGGGAAGATTATGATCCTAGAGACTTGGAGTTCAAGTCAGAAGATACTCGAGGATCCCAGGAGATAGGGGGCGCCCCCCCCTACAGGGCGCGCCCCCCTGTCTCGTGGACCCCTCGAGCACCCCCCGACCGACATCTTTCGCCTATATCTTCCCTCGTACCCTAAAACCATCAAATATCAAGATAGATCGGGAGTTCCGCCGCCGCAAGCCTCTATAGCCACCAAAAACCTCTCGGGAGCCTATTCCGGCACCCTGCCGGAGGGGAAACCCATCACCGGTGGCCATCTTCATCATCCCGGGGCTCTCCATGATGAGGAGGGAGTAGTTCACCCTCGGGGCTGAGGGTATGTACCAGTAGCTATGTGTTTGATCTCTCTCTCTCATGTTCTCGACTTCACACGATCTTGATGTATCGCGAGCTTTGCTATTATAGGTGGATCTTATGATGTTTCTCCCCCTCTCTACTCTCTTGTAATGAATTGAGTTTCCCCTCTTGAAGTTATCTTATCGAATTGAGTCTTTATTTTGAGAACACTTGATGTATGTCTTGCCGTGTTTATCTGTGGTGACAATGGGATATCACGTGCCACTTGATGTATGTTTTGGTGACCAACTTGCGGGTTCCGCCCATGAACCTATGCATAGGGGTTGGCACACGTTTTCTTGACTCTCCGGTAGAAACTTTGGGGCACTCTTTGAAGTACTTTGTGTTGGTTGGATGAATCTGAGATTGTGTGATGCATATCGTATAATCATGCCCACGGATACTTGAGGTACCAATGGAGTATCCAGGTGACATTAGGGTCTTGGTTGATTTGTGTCTTAAGGTGTTATTCTAGTACGAACTCTTTTATAGATTGATTCAAAAGAATAACTTTGAGGTGGTTTCGTACCCTACCATAATCTCTACGTTTGTTCTCCGCTATTAGTGGCTTTGGAGTGACTCTTTGTTGCATGTTGAGGGATTGTTATATGATCTATCTATGTTATTATTTGTGACGCCCCCAATTCAATCGTACACTAATCATACACACAAACGTGTACGATCAAGATCAGGGACTCGCGGGAAGATATCACAACACAACTCTAAAACATAAAATAAGTCATACAAGCATCATAATACAAGCCAGGGGCCTCGAGGGCTCGAATACAAGTGCTCGATCATAGACGAGTCAGCGGAAGCAACAATATCTCGAGTACGTACATAAGTTAAACAAGTATGCCTTAAGAAGGCTAGCACAAACTCTTGATACAGATCGAAGAGGCGCATGCCTCCTGCCAGGATCCTCCTAACTACTCCTGGTCGCTGCCGGGCTGCACGTAGTAGTAGGCACCTCTGGGGTAGTAGTTGTCATCGACGGTGGCGTCTGGCTCCTGGGCTCCATCCTCTGGTTGCAGCAATCGGGTAAAGAAAGGGGGGGGAAGGGGAACAAGGCAACCGTGAGTACTCATCCAAAGTACTCGCAAGCAAGGAGCTACACTACATATGCATGGACATATGTGTAAAGGGCCATATCGATGGACCGAATCGCAGAATGCCGTAATAAGAGGGGATAGCTAATATTGTCGAAGACTACGCTTCTGGCAGCCTCCGTCTTGCAGCATGTAGCAGAGAGTAGTCTGAAGTCCTCCAAGTAGCATCGCATAGCATAATCCTACCCGGCGATCCCCTCCTCATTGCCCTGATAGAGAGCGATCACCGGTTTATATCTGGCACTTGGAAGGGTGTGTTTTATTAAGTATCCGGTTCTAGTTATCATAAGGTCAAGGTACAACTCCAAGTCGTCACATTCAAGATCACGGCTATTCAATAGATTAACTTCCTGCAGGGTGCACCACATAACCCAACACGCTTGATCCCATTTGGCCGGACACACTTTCCTGGGTCATGCCCGGCCGCGGAAGATCAACACGTCGCAGCCCCACCTAGGCACAACAGAGAGGCCAGCACGCCGGTCTAAACCTAAGCGCATAGGGGTCTGGGCCCATCGCCCTTAGCACACACCGCGTTGCGTGGGCGGCGGAAGCGTAACTAGCCCCTTAATACAAGAGCAGGCCTACGTTCCAATCCGGCGCCGCCGATCGTGGACGTCACGGCGAAGTGCCGGCTGATACCACGACGCCGAAAGTGCCCATAATCTGTTCGCGTGGTTGGTTAGTGCGTATAGACCAAATGGCGGACTCAGATCAAATACCAAGATCTCGTTAAGCGTGTTAAGTATCCGCGAATGCCGAGCAGGGCCAGCCCACCTCTCTCCTAGGCGGTCTCAACCTGCCTGTCAGCCTCCGCCACAAAGATCCACTCGCGGGTGCTCCACAAGCCGACCCGACTTTAGTCACCACATGTATCATGTATAAGTATAAGTATATACCCGTGATCACCTCCCGAGTGATCACGGCCCGATAGTATAGCACAGCATACGGACAAGAATGTAGGGCCACAGATGGAATACTAGCATCCTATACTAAGCATGTAGGATTGCAGGTAAAGGTAACAACAGTAGTAGCAAGGACAGGCTATGCATCGTGATAGGTATAACGGAAAGCAAGAACATGCTACACTACTCTAGTGCAAGCGGTATAGAGTAGAATAGGCGATATCTGGTGATCAAGGGGCGGGCTTGCCTGGTTGCTCGGCAAGAGAGAGGGGTCGCCAACTCCGTAGTCGAACCGGGCAGCAGAAAGCCGGTCTCGTAGTCTACCAGAGAGAAGAGGGGGAAGAAACAATGAATACCATGCAACAGATGCATATCTATGCATGACATGACAAGTAACTATGCTAGGGGTGCCCAATCGCGGTAGTAGGTGATACCGACGAATGGGGAAATCATCCGGAAAAGTATTCCCGGTGTTTCGCGTATTCGGGCAGAGGAGCCGGAGGGGGAAATTTGCGAGTTCGATAGGTTAGGGGGGTGTGGCGGACGAACCGGTTGCGTATCCGGAAACGTCTCGTCGTTCTGAGCAACTTTCATGTTGAAAATATTTTAATCCAAGTTACAGATTAAAAGATATGATTTTCTAAAGATTTTATTAATTTCTGGGATTTAATTAATTATTTAATTAATTCGAAAATGCTTTAATGACATCAGCATGATGTCATGTTGACATCAGCAATCAACGAGTTGATCGTCAACCTGACCAGTGGGTCCCACATGTCATTGAGTGCTAATTAACCTAACAGATTAATTAACTAACCTGAGTGATTAGGTTAATCAAATTTAATTAGTTCAACTAAACAAGATTAATTAAGTTACGCCCGAGGCCAGGGGGACGCGACGGCATGGGCGCGAGAGGAGCGCGGGCAGTGACGCCCGAGGCCATGAGCAGGCAAGCACGTACATGGGGCGCGGCGATGGCGAAGCGGCACGAGGCCGGTAGCCATCAGGGACGGAAGTAGGCCACGACGCGAACGACGGGCGCGTTCGGATCCGGCGACGGAAGCAGAGGGGGATAGGAGAGGGGCGATGCTCACTAGGCCCTGCAGGTGTGCGATAGTGAGCTCGAGGTGGCGACGGTGACGACGAAGACAAGGAAGCAGTGGTCGGCGAGGCTCGGTGCGGTCTGGCGAGGGAGAGGCGGCGGGGCGGCGACGGGGCGCAGCATGGCTTGGGGAGGCCGTCGGGGAGGAGGTCGAGGAGGTGCCGGCGTGGGGAGGAGACGAGGAGGCGCCGGCGGAGACGGGCGTAGGGACAAGGCGGCGAGGTCGGGCCCCCATGCCCCGATCCGGTCGAGCGGGGGGTGCGCCTAGGAGGAGGCAGGCGGCGTTCGATGGGGTGGAGTCTCATGGCGGCGATGGGCGATCCGGCCCGTGGCGTCGGCGGTCTCCTGGTCGGCGGCGCCTCCGATCCAGATCGGGTCGTGGGGTGGGGAGAGGAGCGAGTGGGGGAGTGGTGTGCGTGGGGGCTAGGGTTCGGTTGCTCGAGTGGATAAGGGGAGTGGGGAGTGGGATTCGGCCGGCTGGGCCTGGTGGGTTGGCCCAGTTGTGCCACGGCCCAGGGGGGTTTCACCTTTTTTTTTGTTTTCTGTTTGCTTTTCCCCTTTTGTATTTTCTTTCTTTTATTTATTTTCTTTTCTGTTTAAATAATCTAAAATTATTTTGACATTTTATAAAAATGTGTTTGCTTTATTATAATTACCACTGTAATATTCGGCGCCCACCGAACATTTTTGTTTCAACTTTCGAAAACTTTTATTGTTGTCATTAATTTAAATTTGAATTTGACGCGGTTCGAACTAACGTAAAGTTTAGCAGCAATGTCGAGATGACGTGGCATGAATAGCGTGGAATTACTGTAGCAAGATTATCCGGGCGTTACAAATCTCCTCCACTACAAGAAATCTCGTCCCGAGATTTAAGAGGGGGACTAAGGGGAAAAGGTCTGGTTACGAAATTCTAACGAATCTTATCGGTCTTGGTTGCTCTTCTCGAAGAGGTCGATCCATTACATTGATGTCTTCAGTCCTCCGCTTCAAGTCATCATGATGAAGTTTGTCGTCCTTTCTACAGGATCTCCATCGTTCTTAGGAAAGAATAAAGGGTGGTTATTCTGAAAGAGCAGACCTCTACAAGGTTGACTACCTGGTCGATAAGATCGGGGAAGGTGGTAGAAAGTAACTCTCGAATTGAAACTGAAGAAAATATCGAGAGCAAGGTAAGAAAGTGCAATAATAAGTTTCTAGTGGATATGCAATCATTTGTTGCCTGATACGAAATGTGAAAGGGGTTCATAGCAATGGGAATAATTATTGCGTCTGATACCAGAATAGATCACTAGGCAGGTGGCCCGTGAATTACATACGAATTCAAGCGTGGGGAATAACTTTGACAACAGGGTGTACAGGAGAGTCAGGTTTCGATCCTGTGGAACTGTGGGTTATGGGCCCACCATGTGGTTAAAGTAGGGGGGGGGGGCGGAGACGTCTTGCGTGATCATGCAAGCAAGGCATGTCAGGGGGTAGCCCGTCGATTATGTCGGTAACAATGTCGATACCCAGGTCGAGGGACGAAGAGAACTATTTTCCTGCTCGTTGAACGAGGCGGACCAATAGGCAAAGTTCCCGTCCATCGGTGGCTACCGGAATGTCATCAACAGAGTAACAGGTCTTCTTGACAGAGTTGTACACCGAGGTGTTTACATAAGCGAGGAGAACAATATCGCTTAAATTATATAGACCTCAAGAAAGGTTAAACCAACCAATGGAAAGGAAAATAAGATTATCATATTAAACAGAACAATGGAAAGGAAAATGTGTTTAAACACATATTTCAAGGGTATATCCTTCCCAAGGACAAGCAGAGCATGATATCCATGACAGGATATAATGTAGAAAACTCTTTAGGTAGGGGAGAGGAATTTCATGACATTACCCAAACAACGGTGTTTGGATAAGTTTGATAAGGAATTTAGCATTGTGCTTCAAATGGTCTTATTGAAAATCGGAGTACCACAGGCATGCTTCGGGATAGCATGACATGGTCTTCAAGCAAAAATCAGACTTTGGATACACAAAGGATCCATCAGGATAAACTTATTAAACAAGGCATTCAATTTCCTCACAGAAAAATGATTAACCTTGTTGAAAAGGAAACTATAACAATAGGTCGTCTGGTCAAGCGTGCTAGGCATGACATCACCTTACCGGTGCATATAGGGACCAATGTTATAACTCTTGAAAATATGTTCCAACCATCATATCTGACCAAGGTTCAGATCTGATCGGTGTCGAGATAACCTGCACTCGTGGATACACGAGAAGAAAAGATGCAACACAAATTGACGAGATGACCATGTAAGATTCTCAGGAAATGAACTATATAAGCAAGTTCCAAAACAAAAGTTCATCATTAAACCAAGGAGAGGGTGAGGAGGTGGCTGAGGGACTCGGTGACATTCCATTGAGATTTCCAACAGATAATTTTCCAAAATTATGTGAACAAGGAGATAACATTAGTCAGATCAAATGATATAATGAGGTATGCTTGAGGAAAACATACACAATTAAACATTGATTGAAAGGTGCACCCGAAATATGGGCTTAGGTAGTACGATCAATGTTAGAATGGTGATTTGATAATCAATGGCCTAAGGATGTACTGTTGACCATTAACTCCAAAGCAATAGGGTTGATAGAAGGGCGGAATCCAAACAACACCGTTCACCTGTTGGTATCCCGGTTAGAAACAACTCAAGAAAGAATGGTGATGGTGAGAAGCATCATTGTATCACAAATCCTTAAGAGGTGGTGAAATTCTCACAACATTGATGACATAAGAGATGGTACTGTTCCAAGGTAAAGAAGAACAATTGCTGGATAGCAAGGAACTCAAGGTATAACACCAAACACGAACAAGCTTGTGTTGGTGGGAAGGCAATAAAGTGGTTAATGACAATAAAATTCATCGAGGGCAAGGATGGCATTTCTCATCATGAATTCAATTGATATCCTGGAAGAGCTCAGAATGCTGATGATGATCATGACACATTTGTCGCGAGATCTCATGAAGATGTAATCGATCGGCGATGACACCAAGTTGAAGGAATGATGAAGAGGAAGGTTACTGGAACCATGGTTACGACACAAACTCGAAATCAAGCTTGCGGTTCAAGGCAAAATGATATGTTGCGGAAAATCGACGTAAGCTTAGCTCACCATCAAAAAAAAATTGTGCTCCAGGAAGAAGGACGAAGTAGCACGATTAAAATTTAGCATGATAAAGTTATAGCCAATTAGGCTAGGAATGACTTAAAGGATTATTAAACTCATAAGCAACGAAAGTTACTTAGAGTATTGAATCGGAGTATCGGTGTTCTTGAGTGACTAATAAGTCAAAACTCAAGGGGGATTGGAATCGGCGAGAATAATAGTTGATGAAGAACTCATAAGAAATTATGTAGTTCCGTGATATTCTCGAGGTACCAAAGGGTATACTCGAAGGTAGAGCAGAATAGAGGTTGGACAGGTGTATTGTCCTCCAGAAGACAAGTACTTCAACTTGTCTGAGAATGGGATCAAAGAAGAACAATATGGTCGGAACCACGATTGCAAAAGGCCAGATCCCAGATATAAGATGAACTTATACCAAGGGAATAATTAATTTGAGAGAAGCTTTTATTGATAGGATCTACATCGTGTCCATGGGCATGAACACAAAGTTCAAGGTCGACTCCCACTTCTCCAAAGCATAACCTTACATTCACTTCTCGTTTCGATAATGGCATTAGTGTTGAATGTTTTACCTGGTGAAATACCAGATGAGTATGACTCGTGAAAACTTCTGAGTTCACACATATTAAGGAAGGCATAGGTTCAACCCGTTAGGGTATCGTGGAAACATATACCACAAGCTTCAAGAGTACTAACACAAGCTCGAAAATAGAGCATGGTTGACCAAAGGAGAGGATACAATTTACCAAAGGCATTATGTATTAGAGAAAGAATTCACAAGGTGATTAATTATGAAGGACACGGTCGGATAATAATCCAACAATGGATCGGGCGATCCACAACGGAGCTGATGTGAGTATCGGTACTCGATCAGAGGAAGAAAGAATGCACGGGCATCATATTATAGAACATCTGAATAATTAGATGCTTAGATATCAAAGGAATTATGATTTCCAAAACAAGGGATCAGAAGCAGACGCTCTGATCAAGGATGGATAAGTTGAATAGACCAGAGGCACAATCGACGACAATTTGATTGGTCGAGATCCAGCTCATGATTAAAACGACATCTGAGCCGGAAGGATGAATTCTAGGATCTGTTTGAGGATTGCGAGCATCCGCAACAAATCGAATCAACGGACTCAAAATGACAATGACAATGGAGGTCATCAAGATTACTAGACTTATGGGATTAACCATAATACAGGCAATCAAGAATTTCAAGAGAAATAAGATGCTAAGGATTTTCGGAACAACGAAGAGCAATTTAGGGCATCTTGTAATAACAAGAGCAACTGAGGATGAAGGAATGAACGAAAATTGTAGGTAGTTATCCATAGGGATATTTTGGTGGTAGGGAATTGCAAAAGCAATGGGCACAAGGTCTGGAGAGAATATCGGAGATTATATTCGAAATCTTCTGGTGCAGCCGACAATCATCTGTAATAAGGGGCTCTCCGGGAGGAAGTAGTTACGAGAACCTAGAGTCAGATTTAGTAAAATCATTTAACCTGAATAGAAGAGAGATCAGAGTCCCAGAGCATAGATGAGGAATAAAAGATCCTAATACCACCAAATGGCGACGTGGGCCCATGGGCCGCACAGCCATGTTAGTAAAACAGTTTTCATCGACTAGACTCAACTTCGGACAAGGAGTTGGAAAGGGGATTCCTACATGCAGTCAGCTCTGATACCAACTTGTGACGCCCCCAATTCAATCGTACACTAATCATACACACAAACATGTACGATCAAGATCAGGGACTCACGGGAAGATATCACAACACACCTCTAAAACATAAAATAAGTCATACAAGCATCATAATACAAGCCAGGGGCCTTGAGGGCTCGAATACAAGTGCTCGATCATAGACGAGTCAGTGAAGCAACAATATCTGAGTACGTACATAAGTTAAAACAAGTATGCCTTAAGAAGGCTAGCACAAAGCTGGGATACAGATCGAAGAGGCGCATGCCTCCGCTCGATCCTCCTAACTACTCCCTGGTCGCCGCTGGGCTGCACGTAGTAGTAGGCACCTCCGGTAGTAGTCGCCATCGACAGTGGCGTCGGCTCCTCGGCTCCATCGTCTGTTGCAGCAATCGGGTAAAGAAAGGGTGAAAAGGGGAACAAGGCAACCGTGAGTACTCATCCAAAGTACTGCAAGCAAGGAGCTACACTACATATGCATGGATATGTGTAAAGGGCCATATCGGTGGACTGAATCGCAGAATGCCGTAATAAGAGGGGGATAGCTAATCTTGTCGAAGACTACGCTTCTGGCAGCCTCCGTCTTGCAGCATGTAGCAGAGAGTAGTCTGAAGTCCTCCAAGTAGCATCGGATAGCATAATCCTACCCGGCGATCCCGTCCTCATTGCCCTGATAGAGAGCGATCACCGGGTTATATCTGGCACTTGGAAGGGTGTGTTTTATTAAGTATCCGGTTCTAGTTATCATAAGGTCAAGGTACAACTCCAAGTCGTCCTGTTACCGAAGATCACGGCTATTCGAATAGATTAACTTCCGTGCAGGGGTGCACCACATAACCCAACACGCTTGATCCCATTTGGCCGGACACACTTTTCTGGATCATGCCCGGCCGCGGAAGATCAACACGTCGCAGCCTCACCTAGGCACAACAGAGAGGCCAGCACGCCGGTCTAAACCTAAGCGCCTGACAGGGTCCGGGCCCATCGCCCTTAGCACACCTGCATGTTGCGTGGTGGCGGCGGAAGCGTAACTAGCCCCTTAATACAAGAGCAGGCCTACGTTCCAATCCGGTAGCGCGCCGCCGATCGGCGTCACGAAGTGCCGGTGATACCACGACGTCGAGTGCCCATAACTGTTCCCGCGTAGTTGGTTAGTGCGTATAGACCAAATGGCCAGACTCAGATCAAATACCAAGATCTCGTTAAGCGTGTTAAGTATCCGCGAATGCCGAACAGGGCCAGGCCCACCTCTCTCCTAGGCGGTCTCAACCTGCCTGCCGCCTCCGCCACAAAGATCCACTCATGGGTGCTCCACAAGCCGACCCGACTTTAGTCACCACATGTATCATGTATAAGTATAAGTATATACCCGTGATCACCTCCCGAGTGATCACGGCCCGATAGTATAGCACAGCAGACGGACAAGAATGTAGGGCCACAGATGGAATACTAGCATCCTATACTAAGCATGTAGGATTGCGGTAAAGGTAACAACAGAGTAGCAAGGACGGGCTATGCATCGGGATAGGTATAACGGAAAGCAAGAACATGCTACACTACTCTAGTGCAAGCAGATAGAGTAGAATAGGCAATTTCTGGTGATCAAGGGGGGGTCTTGCCTGGTTGCTCTGGCAAGAGAGAGGGGTCGTCAACTCCGTAGTCGAACTGGGCAGCAGCAGCGCCGGTCTCGTAGTCTACCAGAGAGAAGTGGGGGAAGAAACAATGAATACCATGCAATAGATGCATATCGATGCATGACATGACAAGTAACTATGCTTGGGGTGCCCAATCGCGGTAGTAGGTGATACCGACGAATGGGGAAATCATCCGGAAAAGTATTCCCGGTGTCTCGCGTTTTCGGGCAGAGGAGCCGGAGGGGGAAAGTTGCGAGTTCGATAGGTTAGGGGTGTGTGCCGGATGAACGGTTTGCTTATCCGGAAACGTCTCGTCGTTCTGAGCCACTTTCATGTTGAAAATATTTTAATCCGTGTTACGGATTAAAAGATATGATTTTCTAAAGATTTTATTAATTTCTGGGATTTAATTAATTATTTAATTAATTCGAAAATGCTTTAATGACATCAGCATGATGTCATGTCGACATCAAGATCCAACAGAGTTGATCGTCAACTGACCGATGGGTCCCACATGTCATTGAGTGCTAATTAACCTAACAGATTAATTAACTAACCTAAGTGATTAGGTTAATCAAATTTAATTAGTTAAACTAAACAAGATTAATTAAGTTAATTAATTAATTAATTTTATTATTACTTATTTTTTTATATTATTAGTATTTATTCATTTTTTTAATTCGTTATTTTGGGGGGGGGGGGGGCTAGGCCCCACGTGTTATTGGCCCAGGGGCCAAACGGGCGCGGTGCGCTGGGCTCGGTTAACGGGGAGGGGGGTGGTGGAGCGGAGCCACTTGGCTCGCGGGCGACGACCCGAGCAGAGCTGGGGCAAGGAGGGGGTGCGGCCAGGGGGACGCGACGGCATGGGCGCGAGAGGAGCGCGGGCAGTGACGCCCGAGGCCATGAGCAGGCAAGCGCGTACATGGGGCGCGGCGATGGCGAAGCGGCACGAGGCCGGTAGCCATCAGGGACGGCAGTAGGCCACGACGCGAACGACGGGCGCGCTCGGATCCGGCGACGGAAGCAGAGGGGGATAGGAGAGGGGCGATGCTCACTAGGCCCTGCAGGTGTGCGACAGTGAGCTCGAGGTGGCGACGGTGACGACGAAGACGAGGAAGCAGTGGTCGGCGAGGCTCGGTGCGGTCCGGCGAAAGAGAGGCGGCGGGGCGGCGACGGGGCACAGCGTGGCTTGGGGAGGCCGTCGGGGAGGAGGTCGAGGAGGTGCCATGCGTGGGGAGACGAGGAGGCGCCATGAGACGGGCGAGGGACAAGGCGGCGAGTTCGGCTCCCCATGCCCCGATCCGGCCGAGCGGGGGGGGGGTGCGCCTAGGAGGAGGCAAGGGGCGGCGTTCGATGGGGTGGAGTCCCAACAAGCGATGGATTTATCCGCCGGGCAAGGCCTTGGGCGGTTCTGTGGTCGGGGAGGGGGGAGGGGGAGGAGCGCCTGATCCAGATCGGGTCATGGGGTGGGGAGAGGAGCGAGTGGGGGAGTGGTGTGCGTGGGGGCTAGGGTTCGGTTGCTCGAGTGGATAAGGGGAGTGGGGAGTGGGATTCGGCCGGCTGGGCCTGGTGGGTTGGCCCAGTTGTGCCACGGCCCAGGGGGGTTTCACCTTTTTTTGTTTTCTGTTTGCTTTTCCCCTTTTGTATTTTCTTTCTTTTCTGTTTAAATAATCTAAAATTATTTTGACATTTTATAAAAATGTGTTTGCTTTATTATAATTACCACTGTAATATTCGCGCCCAATTTAACATTTTTTGTTTCAACTTTCGAAAACATTTATTGTTGTCATAAATTTAAATTTGAATTTGACGCGGTTCGAACTAACGAAAGTTTAGCAATAGTAATCGAGATGACGTGGCATGATTAGCGTGGAATTACTGTAGCAAGATTATCCGGGCGTTACATTATTGTAGAGAGAACTTGCACTAGTGAAAGTATGAACCCTAGTCCTTGTTTCCTATCATTGCAATACCGTTTACGCTCCCTTTTATCACTAGTTATCTTGCTGTTTTTATATTTTCAGATTACAAATACCTATATCTACCATACATATTGTACTTGTATCACCATCTCTTCGCCGAAATAGTGCACATATACAATTTGCCATTGTATTGGGTGTGTTGGGGACACAAGAGATTCTTTGTTATTTGGTTGCAGGGTTGTTTGAGAGAGACCATCTTCATCCTACGCCTCCCACGGATTGATAAACCTTAGATCATCCACTTGAGGGAAATTTTCATCTTGTCCTACAAACCTGTGCACTTGCGGGCCCAACAACGTCTACAAGAAGAAGGTTGTCTCGTAGACATCAAGCTCTTTTTCCGCACCGCTGCCGGGAGGTGAGTGCTTGAAGGTATATCTTTAGATCTTGCAATTGAATCTTTTTGTTTCTTGTTTTATCACTAGTTTAGTTTATAAAAGAAAACTACAAAAAAATGGAGTTAAATTTGTCTCATACGCTTCATCTTTTTAATATCTTTCGTGAGTATGATGGAAAGGAAAATTGTGCTCAAGTGCTATAAAAAGAATGCATTAGAATGTTTGGTACTAGATCTTTGTGTGATGAGCATGATTGCAATGTTGTTAGTATGAATTCCTTGAATATCCATGATGCTAATGATATGCAAAGCCACAAGCTTGGGGAAGCTATGTTTGATGAATATGATATTTTTAGTCCCCCAAGTTTTGATATGCAAAGTTGTTATGATGATAGCATGCCTCCTACGTATGATGATTATATTGATGAAAGTGGGTTTGGAAGAGTGTCAACTTTAGGAAGTAGTGATCCCACTATTTTGGAGGATGTTGAATCTTATTGTGATGAATATGAAAGTGGATTTGGAAGAGTGTCAACTTTATTTAGTGATTCCACTATCTTGGGAGAGGTTTCAATCGATTATGATGAGAACGGTTGCTACTTATGATGATTATTGTGATGAAACTTATGCTATAAAAAGTAGTGATGATTATATTTACAAATCTTGTCATGATTATGATTACCCTTTTCTGAACATTACTCTTTTAGTGTGGAAACAATTTTTAGTGTTCATGTCTCTTATGATACTCCCACTATTCCGAATGAGAAGAATTTTGCTTATGTGGAGAGTAGTAAATTTTCTATGCTTGTAGATAATGAAAAGAATGCTTTAGGTACTGGTTATATTGTTGAATTCATTCACGATGCTACTGAAAATTATTATGAGGGAGGAACATATGCTTGTAGGAGTTGCAATAATGTCAAGTTTCCTCTCTATGTGCTTCAATTTTGAAGTTATGCTTGTTTTGCCTTCCTATGCTAGTTGATTATTGTTCCCATAAGTTGTTTGCTCACAAAATCCCTATGCATAGGAAGTGGGTTATACTAAAATGTGCTAGTCATATTCTTCATGATGCTCTCTTTATGTTTCAATTCTTATGTCTTATGTGAGCATCATTGAAATCATCATGCCTAGCTAGGGGCGTTAAACGATAGCGCTTGTTGGGAGGCAACCCAATTTTATTTTAGTTTCTTGCTTTTTGGTTCTGTTTATTAATAAATAATCCATCTAGATTTTGTTTAGATGTGGTTTTATGTTTTAATTAGTGTTTGTTCCAAGTAGAACCTTTGGGAAGACTTGGGTGAAGTCTTTATGATCATTCTGTAAAAAACAGAAACTTTAGCGCTCACGAGATTAGCCTCAACTTTTTACTGGAGAGTGATATTTAGTTGATTAATTTTTCAGATGATTATTAGACAAATTCCTCAGGTCCACCAATTTATTTTGGAATTTTTGGAGTTCCAGAAGTTTGCGTTAGTTACAGATTACTACAGACTGTTCTGTTTTTGACAGATTCTGTTTTTCGTGTGTTGTTCGCTTATTTTGATGAATCTATGGCTAGTAAAATAGTTTATAAACCATAGAGAAGTTGGAATAAAGTAGGTTTAACACCAATATAAATAAAAAATGAGTTCATTACAGTAACTTGAAGTGGTGTTTTGTTTTCTTTCGCTAACGGAGCTTACGAGTTTTCTGTCAAGTTTTGTGTTGTGAAGTTTTCATGTTTTGGGTAAAGATTCGATGGACTATGGAATAAGGAGTGTCAATAGCCTAATCTTGGGGATGCCCAAGGCACCCCAAGGTAATATTCAATGACAACCAAGAGCCTAAGCTTGGGGATGCCCCGGATGGCATCCCCTCTTTCGTCTTTGTTCATCGGTAACTTTACTTGGAGCTATATTTTTATTCACCACATGATATGTGTTTTGCTTGGAGCGTCATTTTCTCTTGTTAGTATTTTCTTTCTGTTATTTAGAATAAGGTTTTGCATCTTTAGTTTCAATAAAAAAAGTCAAGGATAGCCTTTGCCATGCTTATTTTGCTACTATACATGTTGCTGTTTGAAAACAGAAAGTTTACCGCTGTTGCAAACATTCCCTAGAAAAGTAAGAGAGTGGTATAATGTAGAATCTTTTTGCATATTGAGCTCTGATAAATTTACAGTGGGAATTTTAGTTCATAACTTTTGGAGTTAGGGAAGTATTAATACTTTTGCATTCTTTACAGAATGTACTGTTTTGGCAGATTGCTGTTATGTTTGCATTGTTTGCATATGTTTGCTTGTTTAATGATTCTATTTGAGGATAGGAGTATTAAATATGCAGAGGCATTTAGTATGCAATGTTGAATAATAATTTTAGTGATTTTTACAGTAGAAAATGATAAGGTTTTGCATTGGTTTATACTAACCTATCTCACGAGTTCTTGTTGAGTTTGTTGTGGATGAAGCTTTTGATAAAAAGAGAAACCATGATATGAGAGGAATTAAGGAGACACAAAAGTTCAAGCTTGGGGATGCCCAAGGCACCCCAAGATAATATTTCAAGAAGTCTCAAGTTCCTAAGCTTGGGGATGCCCCAGTAGTCATCCCACCTTTCTTCTTCAACAACTATCGGTTAGTATCGGTTGAGCCTAAGTTTTTGCTTCTTAACATGAGTTGTGCTATCCTTGCAATGTCATTTTATTTTGTTTTGCTTGCTGTTTGAATACAATACCAAGATCTGAAATTCTTAAATGAGAGAGAGTCTTCGCATAGTTACATAATTATTTAGCTACTCATTGATCTTCACTTATATCTTTTTGGAGTAGTTTGTCATTTACTCGTGCGCTTCACTTATATCCTATGAGTAAATGGTTGAATGAGTTGATTGTCATAAATCTGAAAATTATATATGCCTCATTTGCTTATCCCATGGGGAGTAATGATTTCACATCTAAGAAGTAGAGGTTGTAAATTTATTGAAGGTTAGCAAGCATTGTATTGGTCATTTGAACAATTCATGAAAGAATATTGAAGGAAGAGAGATTTCACATATAAATACACTATCCTAGACATCTTTTATAATTGGGAGCACTCATTAAGTATGACATGCTAAATAGTTGATGTTGGACAAGGAATACAACGTAATGGTTTATGTTTTCCGACATCTCAGTTAAAGTATATTGTCATGGATCATTCAAACATGCTGAGCTTGCCTTTCCCCCTCATGCTAGCCAAAATTCCTTGCACTAAGTAGAGATACTACTTGTGCTTGCAAATATCCTTAAACCCAGTTTTGCCATGAGAGTCCACCATACCTACCTATGGATTGAGTAAGATCCCTCAAGTAAGTTGTTCATCGGTGCAAGAAATAAAAATTGCTCTCTAATTATGCATGACTTATTAGTGCGGAGAAAATAAGCTTTGTACGATCTTGTTATGGAAGCAATAAAAGCAACAGACTGCATAATAAAGGTCCATATACAAGGGGCAATATAAAGTGACGTTCTTTCGCATTAAGATTTTGTGTATCCAACCCTAAAAGCGCATGACAACCTCTGCTTCCCTCTGCGAAGGGCCTATCCTTTACTTTTTGTCTTTTACTTTATGCAAGAGTCAAGGTGATCTTCACCTTTCCATTTTTCATTTTATTTTTTGGCAAGCACTTTGTGTTGGGGTGATACTGATATATATATCCAATTGGATGTAAGTTAGCATGAACTATTATTGTTGACATCACCCAAAGGTGAATACGTGTGGAGGCAACATTATAAGCCCCAATCTTTCTCTGTGTCTGATTAAAACTTCATAACCACAAGTATTGCGTGAGTGTTAGCAATTGTAGAAGACTATATGATAGTTGAGTATGTGAAGTTTGCTAAATCAAAGCTCTGACATAGACTCTTCCTGAAAATAAGATGAATTGCAATTGTTTGAATGACTGAGAATGAAGTTTGCTAGTTTTCAAGAAAGTTTATGGTCTATGCTTTGACATGTGAATTGCTTGTTACTTTATCGTGAGAAGTTTTATGAGATGAACTACTGTTATGACATATTATCATGCTAGAAAAGGTGATTGAAATTATCATTGATCAAACTTGTGCACCTTCTAGCATTCACACTTCATAAATTCTTTCTTTTATCATTTACCAACTCGAGGGGCAGTAGGAATTAAGCTTAGATGGGATCTTGTCGTCTCCAACGTATCTATAATTTATGAAGCATTCATGCTATATTACTATGTGTTTTGAATGATTATGGGCTTTATTATACACTTTTATATTAGTTTTGGGACTAACCTATTAACCAGAGGCCCAGCCCATATTGCTGTTTTATTGCCTGTTTCAGTATTTCGAAGAAAAGGAATATCAAATGGAGTCCAAACGGAATGAAACCTTCGGCAGCGTTATTTTTGGGAAGAATATGATCCTGGAGACTTGGAGTTCAAGTCAGAAGATAATCGAGGAGCCCAGGAGATATGGGGCGCCCCCCCCCTACAGGGCGCGGCCCCCTGTCTCGTGGACCCCTCGAACACCCCCCGACCGACTTCTTTCGCCTATATATTCCCTCGTACCCTAAAACCATCGAATATCAAGATAGATGGGGAGTTCTGCCGCCGCAAGCCTCTGTAGCCACCACAAACCTCTCGGGAGCCTGTTCAAGACTCTCACGGAGGGGGGGAACCCATCACCGTGGCCATCTTCATCATCCCAAATACTCCATGACGAGGAGGGAGTAGTTCACCCTCGGGGCTGAGGGTATGTACCAGTAGCTATGTGTTTGATCTCTCTCTCTCTCTCTCTCTCTCTCTCTCGTGTTCTCGACTTCACACGATCTTGATGTATCGCGAGCTTTGCTATTATAGTTGGATCTTATGATGTTTCTCCCCCTCTCTACTCTCTGTAATGAATTGAGTTTGCCCTCTTGAAGTTATCTTATCGGATTGAGTCTTTATTTTGAGAACACTTGATGTATGTCTTGCCGTGTTTATCTGTGGTGACAATGGGATAACACGTGCCACTTGATGTATGTTTTGGTGACCAACTTGCGGGTTCCGCCCATGAACCTATGCATAGGGGTTGGCACACGTTTTCTTGACTCTCCGGTAGAAACTTTGGGGCACTCTTTGAAGTACTTTGTGTTGGTTGGATGAATCTGATATTGTGTGATGCATATCGTATAATCATGCCCACATATACTTGAGGTGACAATGGAGTATCCAGGTGACATTAGGGTCTTAGTTGATTTGTGTCTTAAGGTGTTATTCCAGTACGAACTCTTTTATAGATTGATCCGAAAGAATAACTTTGAGGTGGTTTCGTACCCTACCATAATCTCTACGTTTGTTCTCCGCTATTTGTTGCATGTTGAGGGTTTGTTATATGATCTATCTATGTTATTATTGTTGAGAGAACTTTCACTAGTGAAAGTATGAACCCTAGGCCTTGTTTCCTATCATTGCATTACTATTTACGCTCCCTTTTATTACTAGTTATCTTGCTGTTTTTATATTTTCAGATTACAAATACCTATATCTACCATCCATATTGCACTTGTATCACCATCTCTTCATTAACTAGTGCACCTATACAATTTGCCATTGTATTGGGTGTGTTGGGGACACAAGAGACTCTTTGTTATTTGGTTGCAGGGTTGTTTGAGAGAGACCATCTTCATCCTACGCCTCCCACAGATTGATAAACCTTAGGTCATCCACTTGAGTGAAATTTGCTACTGTCCTACAAACCTGTGCACTTGCAGGCCCAACAACGTCTACAAGAAGAAGGTTGTGCAGTAGACATCACTATGCTTAAAACTTGTCACTAGGGCCCGAGTGCCATGATTTCAGATCTGAAACTATTATGTTTTCATGAATATATGTGAGTTCTTGATCCTATCTTGCAAGTCAATAGTCACCTACTATGTGTTATGATCCGGCAACCCCGAAGTGACAATAATCGGGACCACTCCCGGTGATGACCGTAGTTTGAGGAGTTCGTGTATTCACTAAGTTTTAATGCTTTGGTCCGGTACTCTATTAAAATGTAGCGACCCGACCCGAATGGATCAAGTCTCTATGCTTAAGTGTCGTCCCTGGATCGGTATGCTGACACACACAGTACTCGAGGATTTATAACAGAGGTAAATCACATGTATAAATAACGTAGATACTATTACCTCAATCCAAAATAGCGGAGTAACAAGGCTGTGGATTCCCATCAACACCAACAGCAAAGTTGAGTGTAGAAATCGTAACCCTAACGTATCACTTACTCGTCGTCTGAAAAGTCTGCAACATGAAACGTCGCAGCCCGAAAATGGGTCAGCACATGGAATATGCTGGCAATTTAACACATAGAGAGTAATGAAAGAATAGTCCTATACTACATGCATATATGGCTGGTGGAAAAGCTCTATGGTTATAAGGTTTTGCGAAAAGCCAATTTTTCCCTACTGCAAAGGAATAAATTTATTTAACTATCATGGTGGTTGTTAAACATTGAGAATGGTTGACATCCTCAATCCCAATTAAAAGTACTCATTAAAACCCAACAAAGTTAATTAAAGTAACATGATGAGATCAACAGGATAATCGAAGAACTAGATACTCAAGATGTCCATAACCGGGGACACGGCTAACCATGATTAGTTTGTACACTCTACAGAGGTTTGCGCACTTTTCCCCACAAGACTCGATCTCCTCCGTTTGATTTCTCGCACTACATGGTGTTTGAGAAACGGATGACCGAGACATAGTCTTTCAGAAGCGCTAGCACCTTACATGTGGGTAGACCGTAGCAACCTACAACCCCTACATCTGCTAGTCTACCCGTAAGAGTTCGCACAACTTAATCAACTATGCCAGAGCCCATAACGGCTTGTGGCTGCATTACCTAAAGTTTCTAGTTTGAATAATCTCATGATCCCTTTGAGCCTGGGTGGCGGTCCGAAGAAATACAGGCAAGTCCTGATGGAAACCAGGTGCCTCAATCCACCCAGATGTGTGTTTAAGTTGCCACCTTAAATAAACCATTAATTTAACAATCTCACGTCTGTCATGGAATACACACACCCAATCCACGTCTACTAGCATAGCATGGCATAATAAGCAAACGTAGAAGAACTCCCAAGGGTTGATAATAAACAGGTAATAGGTACTACCTCATCTACTTCCCATCCCACAATTTAATTAGATCCTAATCATGCAATGTTTGAGGATAGATCTAATGCATAAAAACTGGGTAGTAGAAAAGGTATGATCAAAGTGTTACTTGCCTGCAATGTTGATGAAGATGATTCGCACTCAAAAATCTTGATAGTTCTACTCGTCACACTCCGGTCAATCTATTGTAAGCAAACAATAGTAACCACACATAAGCAATCACTCAAAAGATCGGAAAGAACGAAAAAAACAATTCGGAAAACAACAAAATCAAGCAAGTAACTCTTGCAGCATAAAACAATTTCTAACAGTACCAAAATTATGTGAATTTGGCCTTATCAGAAAGTTTAGGTCAAGAGCTTTGATTTGCAAAAAGAATCAACTAAATCGAGATTCTGAAACTCAAGTTATGATCAAACGAAGTTCAAATACAAATCTGTTTGAAAAAAAAATTTAAAATTTTCAAAAACATGTTTAAGTTGGATTACCTGATAGAGGGGATTGTAACGAAGAAGTGGGCGTTGGTTTCATTGGATTTGGACTAACGAATAAAAAGTTATAGTCGTTTGAAAACCACTGACTAATCTGTAAATAATATATCTACAAAGAAGTCCCTGACTAAAAACTAACAGAAAAAGAAAAGAATTAAATAACAAACGTTCGCTGCCGAACGTTTAACTAACGAATCCATTCGCTGTGAAGACCTAACCAGCGAACATTCTCGAAATAACTATGCTAAAAAGAAAACCGATCTAGTAAAATTAAACCGAACTAAAAGGAAAAAAACCCAAAAAAAATAAAATAAACCGGGTCGGTTTTCTTGGGTTATACCGGTTCGGGAGAAGGGAGACCGGCAGCGGCAGCGGCTTTCTCCAGCGAGGCCGCGAACTCCGGCGAGATGGGGCGGCGGCTCCGGCGGTCGCAGAGGACGGCGGAGACATCGGGGAGGGGCGGCACGACGAGGGGAAGAGGTTGGCGGCGTCGGCGGTGGTCATCGGCGGCGGGACTCGGTGGATCTCGCCGGCGGCAGCGAGGCATGGGATGCGAGGTGAGGCGAGGAGAGAGAGGGCGGCAGGATCCGAGGATCCGGCTTATAAAGAGGGGGTCGGGGGGGGGGGAGCTGCTTGGGGAGGGGGCAGAGGAGGCCGGAGGCGGCACGACGTCCATGGCGGCGCGGCGGCGGACTCGGGACGATATCCCGGTCGGAGACGGGAGCGAGGCGGCTCACTGGGCTGGCTGGGCCGTGGCCTGGCCGGTTGGCTGGGCCGGCCCAATTCGACGGAAGTCTTTTTTTTAACAGAGACAAACAAAAAAAATAATAAAACCAAAGAAATAAAAATATTATATAGGCATATAATATATCAAAATTTTCAGAAAAAGATTTTCTAAAAGATGAACATTATTATAGCATTAAATAAAATACACGCAATTTCAAATAAAACAAAGAGTGCTTCTGCTATACTAAAATCCAATAAAAATCCTTTTTAAAATACCAAAATTAATTCAAATTTATTTCTCTCCAATTTTCTAATGTAGGGAATCATGTTACCCTATTTTCCATATATTTTATTTTTGGAGAAAAATAATTTGAATAAAACTCAAATAACTCCAAATTGAAAATAAATTCAAAAGAACTTTGAATTTAATTCTTTGAAACTCCCAACTCATATTTCATATAATTTGAAGAAGTCATTTTATCTTCTCTTGTGAAAATCATTGAGTTGCATAAAGTTTCAGAATTGGAAATATTCTCAAATGAAATTCAAATATTTTCTACACCCCTTGTCATTTAAATAAATGGAAGAAGTCATGTCATCTTCTCTCCAGGGTTTTGTGGTGAAAAGAATTTGAATTCGAAGATCATAAAAGCAAAATGAAAGTTTGGGAAAGTCCTTTTATTCCCTCTCATTTAACTTTCAAAAAGTTTCAAATTCACTCACTTTCACCAATCAATCAAACAATCAATCAAAACTATCTATTTATTATAACATTCCAAAATTTAGAATTTTGGGATGTTACAAAACTACCACCCTTAAAATGAATCTCGTCCTCGAGATTCAGAGAGGCTAGCAAGAAATAGGTTAGGGTTTGGGGGTCTTCTCAAAAATCCATCGATCGTCAGGGGGGGTCTCGGGTGCTACCACCCTTAAAAGCATTGTTAAGGTTCCATCAAAAACTCATATACTCCATCCTTATTACTGACAGTGCCGGTCTTCTCAGATCTTCAGTATAATTCCTTCTCTGGGCTCTTCCGGTAGTGGCATAACCTTTTTCTCAATTCTTCTGTCCTCTCATATTGGTAAGGTTATTCCGAGACTGGGTCTTCTGAGCCGACGGGTCTGGCGCCAATGCTAATCAGCTATCGATATCTCATGGTGGTCAACAATTTATGTTTTCTCCTGCAGAAAACGGGTTTGGGTTGAACCTCACCGTATAATCTACGGTTGGCAACAACTGTCGTGTAAAAGGGAAAAATACCTATACCATTTAAGGTTTAAACAAGGTTTTGATCGTCGTCTCTCTACTATAGGTAAGTCACTCAGATTTACCATCCCATATAGCAACGCGAATAATAAGAGTAAGTCGGTATGGTGATCAATCCATCCCGCACCCAAATCATTACCTTGTACATGGTTTAGCGAATCTCGCATTCTAACACTTGGTCATCCTCACAAGCATTGCAGAATTTCTCTTGTCGACGAACCAAGTTCGGATAAATCCATTGATTCTGCAAGCCAAACAAACATCTATCGTTCCTTAACAACTCTCAGGTTTTGCATTACTCCTATAAAATCGTCGGTTGATAAAGGCATATCCTCTTCTTCCAGGGTTTCTCCTTCAGCAAGAGTGTGCTTGCTTCTTGGCAGGTCCTGGAGCATGTGGGTTATGGCCCATCTCATCACTTAAAATCCTTGAGCACATCATCTGGGCAATTGATCATTATCCCAACATCCAACTTCCTGGCTTACTTAAAATCCATCCAATTGTATGGTCTCTTTTCCTTATATTTGCATCAAACTAAGACGTGATTACCCAGTCTCATCATGGAGTCACACTTGCTCCATATTACCAACATCATACCTCCTTTATATCCAATAGTAATTCATCTTTTCATCCTCGTGGGATATCCCACATACCGAGATAAAAACTTATACTTATGAAGTCCATACTCCACTTCGTGTGACATCATTATCCTTTCCAGGGTCAAGCGTCCTTACAAGGGAATATTGGCCATCTCTGCATGGCACTTCTTCAACTGGGAAACGTGAAACACATCCTGAACTCCTGACAGTCCTTCGGGTGACTCCAACATGTTGGCCACTTCTCCCATACGCTCCAAAACTCGGTATGGTCCTACAAATCTCGGAGCTGACTTTTCCTTAACTCCAAATCGTTTAACTCCTCGCAGTGGGGACACACGAAGACATGCTCTGTCTCCAATTTCATAGACTACCTCCTTGCATTTTTGAGTCTGCATAACTCTTTTGCCAGGACGGAGCTACCTTCAGTCTATCTCAAATCCACTTAACATTCTCTTCTGTCTCCTTGATCAAATTTGGTCCAAACAACTGACGGTCTCCAACTTCATCCCACATCAACGGTGTCTGGCTCCTTCTCCCATACAAAGCTTAAAAAGGGACTATCTTCAAACTGACTTGGTAGCTGTTGTTGAATGAGAACTCCGCATAAGGTAGATTATCATCACTACTAGATCCATAAGCTAGTGCACACACTCTCAACATGTCCTCCAGAATCTGATTGACTCTCTTGATTTATCCATCTGTCTGCGGATGAAAGGCTATACTGAACTCTAGCCTAGTACCCAAAGTCTGGTGCAGCTGGTTCCAAAACTTTGAAGTAAACTAGGTTCCTCTATCTGATACAATGGTCCTCGGAACTCCATGCAGACATACGATCCTGGTCAAATATATCTCGGCCAACTTCTCACTTGTATAGGTGGTTTTCACTGGGATAAAGTGAGCGACTTTGGTCAAGCGAATCAACTACTACCCAGATAGAATCATATCCCGATCGGGTTCTGGGAAATCCGGTAATGAAATCCATGCCAAGCTTATCCTACTTCCATTCGTTTATCGGCAGAGACTGTAGTAATCCTGCTGGCTTCTGATGTTTTGCCTTCACTCTTTGACATACGTCACATACGACTACATACTCGACAATATCCTTCTTCATACCAGTCCAGCAGAAACACTCCTTCAAATCCAAATACATCTTGGTGTTTCCAGGGCGAATCGAGTATGGTGAGTCCTGAGCCTCCTGAAGTATTAACTTCCTGATCTCTGCATTATTGGGCACATATACACTATCCTCAAACCATAAGGTGTCATGCTCATCCTTACGAAAACCTTTGGTCTTTCCTTTGCTCATCCTCTCTTTTATCTCAGCCATCTCTTTGTCATCCTTGTGAGCTTCACGGATCTTTCTCAACAATGTAGACTGAACTTCCATTTCTGCAACAAAACCTTTGGGAACAATCTCCAATCGAAGTTCCCTGGGATCCTCGGCTAACTCCTTTGGTAATCCTCCACTTATGAGGGTATTCATCCTGGTGTTCTTTATGGTTGTGTCCTATTTCTCCACAAAGCTTGTATGCACATGGTTTCTTCATATCATTTCCATAAGGCTTCATTCTCTGGGACACAAACCGAGACTTTGGCAAGGTCAACTTAAATTCCTTCCAAGTGGTTACTCCTTGCCATCCATTGATGGTTTGGTACAACCTCCACCAAGTAGCAGCACCTCTTTCAAAGCACTGAAGGGCATGCTGGGTCATATCCTTTCCGGCTATAGGGTTATTCTCCATGCGATCTTCCATGTTCTAAATCCATCGGTCTGTCTCCAATTGACTCATTGGTCCACAAAATACAAGCTCATCTCCATTCATCCTCTAATGGGTCCATGAGTTATGGGGTGAGATAAGAGAGATCGAGAGGGGTGCACACAATACAAACAAAAGTTTTGAAAGACAGATTTTATTGTGGATGTCGGAAAAAACATCAAACAAATGACAGCTCACAATCGTCGCATCTAACGCAGGTATGTAACAGGGGTTTGGTCTTCTAATGGTCTATAGATCTCAACGCCATCAAACTCTTCAAATCTTGGTCATGTCTCCGATGGTTTCTTCCAATCGTGTTTGTCCTTTTGCCAGATCATCTCCGTTGACGTGAAATCTCTCGTGACATCCTTTAATGTTCCGGAGTTGCATTTCAAACTTCTAGTTTTCATCAACCTCGACATGAACCATGATCCTGCTGTCCTTCAATTCCTGACAAATCCCCGGTATCTCGAGGTTTAGCTCCTCCTGCTTGGCTATTTTAATCTTCTGGGACCTGGGTTCTTCACGAACTGTTTCCTTGTCAAATACGACTTCCTGCAGATCCACCCTAAACTTCTTGATGTAATACTCCAGATCCTGGTGATGCACCAGCTATGTTAAAACTGCATCCTTCGCTGACAGATGCTCCTTCAGCCTTCTACCATCCAATTCTTCCATGCATCTGCATGCTTAACTCCGCATGGTGACAATAGCATAGGCGGTTAACAACATCATGGATAGCCATGTTTCTGCTCTTGTCATTTCCATGAGCTATCATTCCATAGTTGATATCTCCTGCCTTAGGGTTTTCCTGACAAAACTTTGAGTTTCTAATTCTCCATGTTCCGGTCTTACTCCAATACACCTTGATCTCGGGTATTGATAACTTCCATAGTCTGTCAAATTCCATAAGCGTAACCTTCCTAGGTCATAAAAATCTGGAAATTCTTCAGAGCCTTCAAAATCTCCTAGTCTTTGGAGTCTTCAACAGTTGTAGTTTCCATTTACACGGTAAAATCCTCTTCATTCCAATTGGTCTTAGTTGTCCGATATCTTATCTCCTTGGAATGGTCTCATCGGTCGAATCTTCAAGTGGTCAAAAGGGAAAAGGGGTATGGTCTCACTAAAAGGGATATTTGAATAAGCTCGAGAAGAGAAGAGATAAAAGATCTTTTTGAAAAGAAGTTGTAGAGAAAAATCTTTCCTATGGGCTTGTCGGTTTCTAGGGTCACGTCCTAGGTCAACATGTGCTCTAATACCATCTTGTAGCGACCCGACCCGAATGGATCAAGTCTCTGTTCTTAAGTGTCATCCCTGGATCGGTATGCTGACACACACAGTACTCGAGGATTTATAACAGAGGTAAATCACATGTATAAATAATGTAAAAACTATTACCTCAATCCAAAATAGCAAAAGTAACAAGGCTGTGGATTCCCATCAACACCAACGGTAAAGTTGAGTGTAGAAATCATAACCCTAACGTATCACTTACTCGTCGTCTGAAAAGTCTGCAACATGAAACGTTGCAGCCCGAAACGGGTCAAGACATGGAATATGCCGCAATGTAACACATAGAGAGTAATGAAAGAATAGGCCTATACTACATGCATATATGGCTGGTGGAAAAGCTCTATGGTTATAAGGTTTTGCGAAAAGCCAATTTTTCCCTACTGCAAAGGAATAAATTTATTTAACTATCATGGTGGTTGTTAAACATTGAGAATGGTTGATGACATCCTCATCCCAATTAAAAGTACTCATTAAAACCCAACAAAGTTAATTAAAGTAACATGATGAGATCAAAAGGATAATCCAAGAACTAGATACTCAAGATGTCCATAACCGGGACACGGCTAACCATGATTAGTTTGTACACTCTGCAGAGGTTTATGACTTTTCCCCACAAGACTCGATCTCCTCCATTTGATTTCTCGCACTACATGGTGTTTGAGAAAGCGGATGACCGAGACATAGTCTTTCGTGCGCTTAGCACCTTACATGTGGGTAGACCGTAGCAACCTACAACCCCTACATCTGCTAGTCTACCCGTAAGAGTTCGCACAACTTAATCAACTATGCCAGAGCCCATAACGGCTTGTGGCTGCACACGAAAGTTTCTAGTTTGAATAATCTCATGATCCCTTTGAGCCTGGGTGGCGGTCCGAAGAAATACATGCAAGTCCTGATGGAAACCAGGTGCCTCAATCCACCCAGATGTGTGTTTAAGTTGCCACCTTAAATAAACCATTAATTTAACAATCTCACGTCTGTCATGGAATACACTCACCCAATCCACTTCTACTAGCATAGCATGACATAATAAGCAAACGTAGAAGAACTCCCAAGGGTTGATAATAAACATGTAATAGGTACTACCTCATCTACTTCCCATCCCACAATTTAATTAGATCCTAATCATGCAATGTTTGAGGATATATCTAATGCATAAAAACTGGGTAGTAGAAAAGGTATGATCAAAGTGTTACTTGCCTGCAATGTTGATGAAGATGATTCGCACTCAAAAATCTTGATAGTTCTACTCGTCACACTCCGGTCAATCTATTGTAAGCAAGCAATAGTAACCACACATAAGCAATCACTCAAAAGATCGGAAAGAACGAAGAAAACAATTCGGAAAACAACAAAATCAAGCAAATAACTCTTGCAACATAAAACAATTTCTAACAGTACCAAAATTATGTGAATTTGGCCTTATCAGAAATTTTAGGTCAAGAGCTTTGATTTGCAAAAAGAATCAACTAAATCGGAGTTACGAAACTCAAGTTATGATCAAACGAAGTTCAAATACAAATCTGTTTGAAAACAAATTTTAAAATTTTCAAAAACATGTTTAAGTTGGATTACTGGATAGAGGGGATCGTAGCGAAGAAGTGGGCGTTGGTTTCGTTGGATTTGGACTAACGAGTAAAAAGTTATAGTTGTTTGAAAACTAGGGGCTAATCTGTAAATAATATATCTACAAAGAAGTCCCTGACTAAAAACTAACAGAAAAAGAAAAGAACTAAATAACGAACATTCGCTGCCGAACGTTTAACTAACGAATCCGTTCGCTGTGAAGACCTAACCAGCGAACGTTCTCGAAATAACTATGCTAAAAAGAAAACCGATCTAGTAAAATTAAACCGAACTAAAAGGAAAAAACCCAAAAAAATAAAATAAACCGGGTCGGTTTTCTTGGGTTATACCGGTTCGGGAGAAGGGAAACCGGCTGCGGCTCCGGCGGTCGCAGAGGACGGCGGAGACGTCGGGGAGGGGCGGCGCGGCGAGGGGAAGAGGTTGGCGGCGTCGGCGGTGGTCATCGGCGGCGAGGGTGGCGGCTTCGGGCGGCGGGACTTGGCGGATATCGCTTGCGGCGGTGAGGCGTGGGATGCGAGGTGAGGCGAGGAGAGAGAGGGCGGCGGGATCCGGGGCTCCGGCTTATAAAGAGGGGGCCCGGGGGGAGCTGCTTGGGGGAGGGGGCAGAGGAGGCCGGAGGCGGCACGGCATCCATGGCGGCGTGGCGGCGGACTCGGGACGAGTCCCGGTCAGAGACGGGAGCGAGGCGGCTCGCTGGGCTGGCTGGCCGGCCCAGTTCGGCGGAAGTCTTTTTTTTAACAGAGACAAACAAAAAAAAACCAAAGAAATAAAAATATTATATAGGCATATAATATATCAAAATTTTCAGAAAAAGATTTTCTACAAGATGAACATTATTATAGCATTAAATAAAATACACGCAATTTCAAATAAAACAAAGAGTTCTTCTGCTCTACTAAAATCCAATAAAAATCATTTTTAAAATACCAAAATTAATTCAAATTTATTTCTCTCCAATTTTCTTATGTAGAGAATCATGTTACCCTATTTTCCATATATTTTATTTTTGGAGAAAAATAATTTGAATAAAACTGAAATAACTCCAAATTGAAAATAAATTCAAAAGAACTTTGAATTTAATTCTTTGAAACTCCCAACTCATATTTCATATAATTTGAAGAAGTCATTTTATCTTCTCTCGTCAAAATCATTGAGTTGCATAAAGTTTCAGAATTGGAAATATTCTCAAATGAAATTCAAATATTTTCTACACCCCTTGTCATTTAAATAAATGGAAGAGGTCATGTCATCTTCTCTCCAGGGTTTTGTGGTGAAAAGAATTTGAATTCCCGAAGATCATAAAAGCAAAAATGAAAGTTTGGGAAAGTCCTTTTATTCCCTCTCATTTGACTTTCAAAAAGTTTTAAATTCACTCACTTTCAGTCAATCAATCAAATAATCAATCAAAACTATCTATTTATTATAACATTCCAAAATTTAGAATTTTGGGATGTTACATAAAAGGAGGCCTTAATATCCCTTAGTTTCTAATAGGACCCCGCTGCCACGGGAGGGTAGGACAAAAGATGTCATGCAAGTTCTTTTCCATAAGCACGTATGACTATATTCGGAATGCATGCCTACATTACATTGATGTATTGGAGCTAGTTCTGTTTCACCCTAGGTTATAACTATTGCATGAGGAATCGCATCCAACATAATTCTCCATCACCGATCCAATGCCTACGAGCTTTTCACATATTGTTCTTCGCTTAGTTACTTTTCCGTTGCCACCGTTACGCTTGCTACAAAACTGCTACTGTTACTTTTGCCACCGTTACCGCTACTATCATACTACTTTGCTACTAAATACTTTGCTGCAGATATTAAGTTATCCAGGTGCGGTTGAATTGACAACTCAGCTGCTAATACTTGAGAATATTCTTTGGCTCCCCTTGTGTCAAATAAATAAATTTGGGTTGAATACTCTACCCTCGAAAACTGTTGCAATCCCCTATACTTGTGGGTTATCAGCCCTCCTGGCACACACATTCGGAAAAATGAGGTCGTGTGTGACCGGCAAGCGCGCAAATACGGAAATACATACAGTATAGCTAAAAAATACAATTATACGGCAAAATTGTTTCCGGTCGCAAGTACATCCCACACAGTCAGTCCCCGCTAAACGTTTCCGTTCGTATGTACATCCCACACAGTCGCTCCAAGGAAAACGTTTGCGCAAGGTGGCGTAACGCAAACAGTTTTGAAGAGAATGTCGTGTGTGATTGTTCATTGATCCAACACGGTTTATTCCTAGAAACTATGTGCGTTGCCCGAGGTCATCGCCCACGGTGTTTTCTCATTAACCGTTTGCAATAAGAAAACCCAATTAGCAAGCTAATTGGCCAATTAGCGTGCTAATTGGCCTATTTTTAATAATCCATTTACTAATCTAATTGACATTAATATTAAGCACATAATATATTCCATTTCCATATGAAGGAAGCAAGATTTCATAATTGAAATACATTGGAGTACAACATGATATAGCTTCAAAGACTCACTACCCCATTACACAATCGCACCGGTGACAAGTTTCACATGCAACATCTAGAACCTTTCAAAATTAGCATCATAGACGGTACATAGAGAGATGCATCTCATCCGAAACTGCTGAAGTGGAAGGCGAATATTGAGCCTTCATTCATGTTGAAGGTCTTTGCAACTTTAGGCCAGTGCCTGTGGATGATTGACCGTCCATCCTTCGACCTGTTCAGGAACACTTCAATATTGAACCGTGGGTGCTGTGTGAAAACTTTCCTCGCCTCCTGACCACAGAGGTGGTTTGAGAGGTAATCAAAGAGTAGCGTAGGGTGGATGAGTATCGTTTGCAAGCAGTCGATCTTCAGTGATGTTAGAGTATCTACAGCTGGACTTGGCAAATCCAGCCCCTCAAACACCCGCGGACACTGACCGGTCACGCCTCAAATAATGCATTCCACATCCAGATATATCAAATTAGAAACCTTAAATTCATATTATTACATACAATATAGCGATCTTTAAGCGGAGCTCGCCTCACTGGTACAGCGAGGTGCTATACACACGGTTTTTTACCCCTTTCCGCGATGGCGTTTGGAACCATCACCTAGTGAGTGACTGTGATAGGGGAGTCCTTCCCACACGACCCAGAAACCGTCGGGGATATGCCCTCCTGGCACACACGCTCGGCAAAATGAGGTCATGTGCGAAGGGCGAGCGACCAAATAGGGTTATACGTACAGTAGTGCAAAAAAATACGATTATACAGGCGGAATCGTTTCCAGTCATAAGTACATCCCACACAGTCAGTCCCCACTAAACGATTCCGTTCATATATACATCCCACACAGTCGCTCCAAGGCAAACGCTTGCGCAAGGTGGCCTAACGCAAAAAGTTTTCAAGAGAATGTCATGTGTGATTGTTCATTGATCCAACACGGTTTATTCCTAGAAACTGTGTGCGTTGCCTGAGGTCATCGCCCATGGTATTTTCTCACTAACCGTTGCAATAGGAAAATCAAATTTAGCAGGCTAATTGCCCTATTATTACTAATCCATTTATTAATCTAATTGACATTCATATTAAGCAAATAATATATTTCATTTCCATATTAAGGAAGCAGGATTTCATAATTGACATACATCCGAGTACAACAAGATATAGCTTCAGCACTCAGCTACCCCATTACACAACTACACCAGCACCAAGTTTCACATGCAACATCTAGAACCTTTCGAAATTAGCATCATACACGGTACATAGACATATGCAACTCATCTGGAAAACTGCTGGAGCGGAAGGCGAATATTGAGCCTTCATTCATGTTGAAGGTCTTTGCAACTTTAGGCCAGTGCCTGTGGATGATTGACCGTCCATCCTTTGTACTCTTCAGGAACACTTCAATATTGAACCGTGGGTGTTGTATGAAAACTTTCCTCGCCTCCTGACCATAGAGGTGGTTTGGGAGGTAATCATCAATGAAATGCTTTGGAAAGGCCTGAAAACAAGGATGTGCATAAATATCTTCTCTATATTGGAAATGGGGCAAAGGAATACAAAAAGGCAAGGTATAATAGTTAGTACCATCTTGTAAACCTCAGTGCTTCCCATTGTTTCCCTGCAACACATATAAGGTAGTTAATCATCAGGTTAAGTAAGGGTTCGCATGATATCAGTAAAATATGTTGATGATAAATAAGCACATTGCAGATTCACCAGATTAATTCAAGCCACATGGAAAACCCATTTATCCAAACCAGCATGATTAAGAACTAGGAAATATAGCACTTGCATACGTTTCTCATGTATTAAGTGCAGCCAAATTTGATTTATTCCTCACATGGTATACAATAACAGAATGCAACCACAACAATTGAACATCGCATTGCAGAATTGAACCAAGCAGTTAACTAAACACCACAACAAATGAACCAAACGTTAACTGGGCACCACATTGCACAATATAACATACTCCTAATAGATGATCAGACAGTTAACCAAACCAAGCATGCTTAACAACTTGGAAATATAGCAATTGTATTTGTTTCTCATGTATTTAGTACAACCAAATTCGATTTATTCCTCACATGTTATACAATAACAGAATACAACCACAACAATTGAACATCGCATTGCAGAACTGAACCAAGCAGTTAACTAAACACCAAAAACAAGTGAACCAAGCCACAACAAATGAACCAAGCAGTTAAGTAAACATGCTTATTGCTTTCAAGTTTTTTTCTCGTGTCAACATAGAACAACAGGAGTGTTGTGTGAATTTTTGTGATTTTTCGGGGTTCGTTTGGACATTTTTATGCATTAATTGAGTTTTCCATGCATTTATGTGCATAATTAAAATTTTAACTACATGTGCATGCTCAAGTGCATATAAATTCGTTGAAAAATCAAATCTTTGTTGTTGGGTGCATGCTTAGGTCCCATGCAAGAAATTGGAATGAATTTCAAACACCATGGGACCGTTGATTGCCTTAAACAAAACAAAGTTGAGATGCCTGGTTTTTAAATTCTAGTAAATCCAAAACTCGTCTGAAATTCATGAAACTTGGCATGCTATCATGGAGAGGCATCAACGTGACGCGGTACAAATTTTATCCCATTTGGGGCAGGTTTGGGTATATGCTTCTCACAAACCAGAGCTTCTCACAACAAGCATGATGGTTTTCGGTAGGGAACGTCTGACCTTTGGGGACGAAACGATATCCATTGCCTCTTCTTGCTTTCAAGTTTTTTTCTCGCGTCAACATAGAACAACAGGAGTGTCGTGTGAATTTTTGTGATTTTTCGGGGTTCGTTCGGACATTTTTATGTATTAACTGAGTTTTCCATGCATTTATGTGCATAATTCAAATTTTAACTACATGCGCATGCTCCAGTGCATATAAATGCGTTGAAAAATCATATCTGTGTACTTGGGTGCATGCTTAGGTCCCATGCAAGAACTGGGAATGAATTTCAAACACCAGGGCACTATTGATTGCCGGCAAAACAGTGAGATGCCTGGTTTTTAAATTTTAGTAAATCCAAAACTCGTCTGAAATTCATGAAACTTGGCATGCTATCATGGAAGGGCACCTGACATGCCGTGGTACAAATTTTGTCCAATTTCGGGCAAGTTTGGGTATATGCTTCTCACAAACCGGAGCTTCTCACAACAAGCATGATGGTTTTCGGTAGGGAACATCCCACCTTTGGGGATGAAACGATATCCATTGTATCTTATTGCTTTCATGTTTTTTCTCGTGTCAACATAGAACAACAGGAGTGTTGCGTGAATTTTTGTGATTTTTCGGGGTTCGTTTGGACATTTTTATGCATTAACTGAGTTTTCAATGCATTTATGTGCATAATTCAAATTTGAACTACATGTGCATGCTCCAGTGCATATAAATTCGTTGAATAATCAAATCCGTGTCCTTGGGTGCATGCTTAGGTCCCATGCAAGAAATGGGAATGAATTTCAAACACCAGGGCACCGTTGATTGCCGGCAAAACAGTGAGATGCCTGGTTTTTAAATTCTAGTAAATCCAAAACTCGTCTGAAATTCATGAAACTTGGCATGCTATCATGGAAGGGCACCCGACATGCCGTGGTACAAATTTGGTCCCATTTGGGGCAGGTTTGGGTATATGCTTCTCACAAACCGGAGCTTCTCACAACAAGCATGATGGTTTTCGGTAGGGAACGTCCGACCTATGGGGACGAAACGATATCCATTGCCTCCTATTGCTTTCAAGTTTTTTTCTCGTGTCAACATAGAACAACAGGAGTGTTGTGTGAATTTTTGTGATTTTTCGGGGTTCGTTTGGACATTTTTATGTGTTAACTAAGTTTTCAATGCATTTATGTGCATAATCCAAATTTGAACTACATGCGCATGCTCCAGTGCATATAAATTCGTTGAAAAATCAAATATGTGTCCTTGGGTGCATGCTTAGTGAGGGAGTCCTAGATTAAGGGGTCCTCGGGCGTCCGGCCTGTTAACGTGGGCCTGAATGATGGGTTGTGAAGATGCAAGACCGAAGACTCTCACCCGTGTCCGGATAGGACTCTCCTTGGCGTGGAAGGCAAGCTTGGCGCCCAGATATTAAGATTCCTTTCTCTGTAACCGACTTTGTATAACCCTAGTCCCCTCCGGTGCCTATATAAACCGGAGGGCTTAGACCGGAGAGGCAAGAACAACAATCATAGTCATACAGGCTAGACTTCTAGGGTTTTAGCCATTACGATCTCGTGGTAGATCTACTCTTGTAATACCCATATTCATCAAGATCAATCAAGCAGGAAGTAGGGTATTACATCCATAGAGAGGGCCCGAACCTGGGTAAACATCATGTCCCCTGTCTCCTATTACCATCGACCTTAGACGCACAGTTCGGGACCCCCTACCCGAGATTCGCCGGTTTTGACACCGACATTGGTGCTGAGAGTTCCGCTATACAAAAGTAGGGGCACTCCTTTTTTACCCCTTTACTTGTACACGGGCAGTCGGAGCCGCACCCACGGCGACACTAGGCAGGGCAGAGGAAGGAAGCCGAAGCGCAAGGCAACCAAAGGCAACACCAAGACCAAGAAACACAAAAGAGCAAGAGGGCGAGGTGGACTCCCCCGGTAAGACCCTTGCCGGGGAAGCCTCCGCATCCCCGACAAGAGCCTTGCCGGGGAAACTTGCCCGATGCTAGCAGAGCAAGCCACCCTTGGGCCCACGGGTTCCAACACCACCAACCAACTACATTGGAACCAAGGCTCGGGAGGCACCTCTGTGGTGGCATGTAGATCTTCGTCAAGATCATGAACACACAACATCAGATGAGGACCAGAAGGTGACGACGCTCGGCGAGATCCTAGCCGAGGAAATCCACGAGACCCCTGACAAGATGCTTGCCGGGGAAGACCATGGAGCCGCGGCAAGACCCTTGCCGGGACAATTGAGGGGCCACGACCAGGCCCGCGTCTGCGAAGGCTCCACCGCCATCCCCATGCAGCTGCCAGCTCAACCAGCTGAGCAGGCACCTGCATGGCGACGAGCGGCTTCCACAACCAACTCAGCAAGCACCTGCGTGGTGGCATATAGGTCTTCATGAAGGCTCCACCACCGCACCAGCCCAGCAGCCAGCCAACATGGCGCCGCGATGCCTCATCAGCTCGGACGCGTGTCAAGGCCAGGCGAGGCGGTGACAGCTTGGACGTGCTTCCTTGCCGTCCCCGATAAAGCAAGGGGGGCACGTCGGCAGCGCATTAAATGCATTTGTCCGACGGTCCCAGAGGATAGGCTTATCGACTGTAGACCTTTCCACCTCCTGTGTGCCACTGTGGCGACCCCTTTTGCCTATAAAAGGAGGCCCGAGGCGACCAGGAGAAGGATTCGGATCTTTTGGGTGAGTTGCACCCCGTAGCTAGCTCAAGAACACAAGAACACTCAAATACATCCACCAAAGCAGGACTAGGGTATTATGCATATTTGTGGCCCGAACCTGGGTAAACAATCCATGTGCTTCCTGTCAGACCCGCTCTTTGCATAACCTCGCGCCCGCCAACCATAGAAGGGATCCCAGTGATTCCATAGGTGTCGTTCCCATCGACATCTTTGGCGCGCCAGGTAGGGGGCGCAGTTGTGAGAATCTGGTCTAGCAGTTAGCCTAGGAGTTCTTCATCGCCATGGCTCCCAAGAAGAAGACGATCACGGCGATCGGCTCGTGGGAGCCGAACGGCCCGTGCCCGGTCTTGAGCGGCGATGGGCGGTCGTGGAGCCAGAACCCGAGCCGCTGACCCGCGAAGCACCAACATCGATCCGCAGCCCAGATCTCGGTGAGCAGCGTCGTTAAAGGCGCTGCATTTACGTGCCACACACCGCCAAATCCAAAGGTGGGGCTAGGCCCCCCCGCTGGCGGCGCGGGGCCCTCCAGGGGTGCCGCAGTGCCCTACGGGCGGCGCAGCAACCTCCAAGACGCCTACACCGGTGCCCATGACGCGCTCTTCCCAGCGTGTGCGCGACAAGCAGCGTCACCATGCTGGTGACCCCGGACGCCGCCGTGGGAAGAGTCATGTGCATCACTCGCGGGACGGAGGAGGCCAGCATGCCCACCGAAGTGCTGGCGAAAATGGGCGCAGCCGCCGGGCCGTGATAGAGCTCCTTATAATGTGGTTAGAAGTCGGAGCGCGTCACAGTCCATGCAGCTTTCGCTTCCACCCATGCCAGCAGAAGCTTTGGCGTGCGTGCAACTGCTCCTCGACTTCCCTCCTGCCGCGGAAAAGCTCGACAAATGGAGAGCCACCATCCGGAGCCTCGTCGCTGTCGCCAACAAAGATGAACTGCGACCGGAGGGGCCCTCGGGCCGGCGCTCTGTCGAGCCACCACATGCCAGCGGTGGAAGGACCAGAGAAGCTGCGGCCGCGGTGCACTCTCCTCCCCAGCGCCAGTTGCCACGGGTGCCAGTCCGTCGTGATGACGCTTGTGATAACAATTCCATAGTGTCGTCCGATCCACGGACCCACCGCGATCAGTGCCAAGTTCTTCGGGAGCGAGCCCATGAAGACACTCGAACCACCATCGAGCACCGGCGCGACACACTCCACCAGTCAGATAAGCGGGCGGGGCCTGCTATGGACCACCCAGCACCAGGAGGCTCCAGCGGCCTACCTTATGAGGTGGCTTGCCTAGCCTTTACCCGTGAGCTGCGACAGTTCCAGTGGCCGTCCCACCGCACATTCAAGACCAACATCGGCGAGAAGTACAACGGAAAGACCCACCCGTCAGAGTTACTCAACATCTACACCATCGCGATGCAAGCTGCTGGAGCTCGCGACGACAAGGTGCTTGCCAATTACTTCCCGTTGGCACTGAAAACCAACGTCATGTCTTGGTTGATGCACGTGCCGATGGATTCCATTTCTTCTTGGTCGGATATGTGCCACGAGTTCGTTGGTGCCTTCACTGGAGGCCACCAAGCTCATGGCTAGGCCAGTGATTTGCATATCATTCCCCAGAAGGAAGGGGAAACCCTGCACAAGTACATACAGAGGTTCAGCCGGGTGCAGTACAACATCCCATATGTTCATCCCGCCGCTGTGATTAGCGCGTTCCATCAGAATGTGCGCAATCGCAAGATGCGTGAAGAGATGGTGATGACCAAGGTTAAAGATGTGGCTGAGCTTTATGTTCTGGCCGAGAGGTGCGCCTGAGCTGAAGAGGGGAGGAAGTACCCCGGCGAGGACGCCGACGTGGAAACCAACTCTATGGATGAAGACACCGCCGTCTCGACGAAGAAGGGTCGGCGTCGCAACAGGAAACACAAGGGCAAAGCCGTGCTTGCCACCGAGCTATCCGACGACACCGGCGCTGCCAAGAAGGCCAAGGCAGACGACCCCGGCAAGAAGATTGCCGGGTGCACCGCTTGCCGGCCCTTGGCGGCTGCCGACAAGCCAGGAGGCTCCGACAAGCAGTACAGCAAGATCCACCGCACCAAGGGCCATGACCTCCAGAACTGCCGACAAGTCGAGCTGCTTGGTGAGAAGCAAAAAGCTGAGTATGAGAGGCGGGACAAGGAGAAGGGTCAGGATGGTGCCGAAGGATCCGGCAAGAAGGGTGGCGGCCAAGGAGGCCGCCGCAGCAAGGATAACCAGCAAGAGAGGCCTGCTCGGGGCCGCGACAAGAAGGAGGAAGACGACGATCATGACGAGGACGATGAGTCCGGCAAGCAAGAGTTTCAGAAGGCTACGGAGGCCATGTGCGTCGATGGTGGCGCCTCGCTGCACACTTCTCACCGCCGGCTCAAGCAGTGGGTGCGGGAGATCACAACAGCGGAGCCATCGTTCGACGCTCAGAAGCCACTGAAGTGGTCTAGCACGCCCATTATCTTTGACGCCGAGGATCACCTGGATCGCACAACTGCGGTCGGGTGTTTGCCGTTGTTGGTTTCACCAACAATACGCAACCTCAAGGTGAACAAGATGCTGGTTGATGACGAGGCTATTCTAAACCTGATCTCACCCGTCATGATCAAAAGGTTGCAAATTCCTGACGGAGACCTCGAGGAGACGACACGTTTCAAGGGGTCAACCCGGGAAGGGGCTATCCGAAGGGGAAGGTCACGTTGCCTGTGACGTTTGGAGGCGAGTTGAACTACAGGACGGAGAGGATTGTCTTTGATGTAGCTGAGATCCACTTGCCCTATAATGGGATCCTCGGCCGCCTGGCACTAGCCAAGTTCATGGCGGCGTCGCACTACGCCTACAACACACTGAAGATGCCTGGGCCGATGACCATCATCACCGTCCCCCGTGACAAGAAGGACGCGCTGATCTGCACCGACCTACTCTATTAGGAAGCAGTTGCAGCAGCTGCTGCCAAGGCACTTGCTCCTGCCGCTGAAGCCCCAGGAGGGAAGAAGAAGATCGGTAGGACCTCCTGCACCCACTCTGGCAAGCGCACCTCTTCGGAGTGTTGCGCTACCGTCGAGGACGTGCCAGAGAGCTCCACCGGCAAGAGCAAGAAATCCAGGGCTGCACCGCCAGAGACCAAGAAGGTGTCCGTCAAGGAGGATGGCACGGGAGGGGCTTTCACCATAAGTTCCACCCTCGACAGCAAATAGGAAGGCGCACTCGTCACCTTCCCGCGGGCGAATGTCGATGTTTTTGCATGGCAAGCATCCGACATCCCCGGTGTTCCCAGGGAGGTGATTGAGCACCACCTTGCTGTCTGTCCTCATGCGCGGCCCGTCAAGCAGAAGGTCAGGAAGCAGGCTTTGGAAAGGCAAGAGTTCACCACAGAGGAGATCAGGAAGTTGGAAGCGGCAGGCTTGGTGAGAGGATTACTCCAACAGACGTGGTTGGCCAATCCGGTGGTGGTGCGCAAGGCAAATGGGAAGTGGAGGTTGTGTATTGACTACACAGATATCAATAAGGCTTGTCCCAAGGACCCTTTCCCGTTGCCGCCTATCGACCAGATTGTTGACTCCACGGTCGGGTGTGATCTGTTATCGTTCCTTGACGCCTACTCAGGATACCACCAGATCTTCATGACCAGAGAGGACGAAGAGAAGACAACATTCATTACCCCATGTGGTACGTATTGCTTTTTACGGATGCCTTTCGGGTTGAAGAGTGCTGGCTCAACATTTGCAAGAGCAGTCCAAATTGGTTTTGAGCCCCAGCTACATAGAAATATGGAAGCATATATGGATGACATAGTGGTCAAAACCAAGGACAGGGCAACACGTGTGCAAGATCTGGAGGAGACGTTTGCAAATTTTCGCAAGATCAACCTCAAGTTGAACCCTGTGAAATGTGTCTTCGGAGTTCCGTCCGACAAACTTCTCGGGTTATTTGTGTCACAACGTGGGATCGAGGTGAACCCAGACAAGATCAAGGCTATCGAGCAGATTGAGGCGCCCAAGCGGATCAAGGGTGTGCGTCGGCTCACTGGCTGCGTTGCCGCCATGAGCCGATTCATCTCCAAGTCTGCCGAGCGCGCCCTTCCCTTTTTCAAGATTTTGAAAAAGGCATACCCAATGGAGTGGACCCCGGAGGCCGAAGCAGCACTGCAGGATCTGAAGAAATACCTCTCCTCTACACCAGTACTGCTGGCGCCTAAACCACAAGAGCCGTTGCTGCTGTATCTGGCAGCGACGAATCAAGTGGTCAGTGCCGCGCTGGTGACGCAGAGGGAGGTCGACGAAGAGGCAGTGGCAACGGCAGGACCGGCGGATGGCGAGTCAGGGATTCCGCCGGCAGGGCCTGGTGCCGGCAAGGCAAGGCCCCCGACAGAGTCTGACGCCATCAGGACAGGGCCCGCGCAGCCAAATGAAGTGCTGCAGAAGAAGAAGATGATGCAGCACCCGGTTTACTTTGTCAGCTCCCTCTTGCAGGGGGCTAGGTCAAGGTACTCCGGTGTGCAGAAATTGCTCTTCGGCCTACTTATGGCCTCGAGGAAGCTGCGTCATTACTTCCAAGCCCACGAGATCACTGTCATCACCCGCCTCCCGTTGCAACGGATATTGCGTAACCCAGAGGCAACTAGGAGGATTGTGGAGTGGGCCTTGGAGCTGTCGAGCTTTGGTTTGAAGTTTGAAAGTACTTCAACAATCCAGAGCAGAGTCCTGGCGGAGTTCGTTGCGGAATGGACTTCAATGCCCGACGAATAGATCCAGGAGACCACTCTCCCCGGCAAGGAAGCAGGTCGCGACTGGATCATGTACTTTGACGGGGCTTTCTCGCTGCAAGGCGCCGGTGCTGGTGTGCTGCTCGTCGCACCCACCGGAGAGCACCTCAAGTATGTGATCCAGATGCACTTTCCTAGGGAGGTGTCCACAAACAACACTGCCAAATACGAGGGGTTGCTTGCCGGTCTCAGGATCACAGCAGACCTCAGGGTTAAGAAGCTCATCGTCAGGGGTGATTCACAGCTTGTTGTCAGGCAAGTCAAAAAGGGTTATCAGAGCCCGTTGATGGAGGCCTACGTAGATGAGGTGAGGAAGCTGGAAGAGCGCTTTGATGGTATACAAGCAGAGCACGTTCCTCGAGCGAAGAACGACATCGCCGATTACCTGTCAAAGCGCGCTGCCTTCAAACTACCTATGGAACCAGGTACTTTTGTGCTTCGGCTAACTCAACCATCCGTCGAACCATCAACAGAGCGGAACAAGCGGAGGAAATCAGGCCCCGGAAGTACTTTCCCGCCGAGCCCCTTGGGGCTGCCGGCAAAGATAATGCTGTGGGTACTAAGCCTGCCGAGGGGCAGCTGACTCCGGTAGGGCGCCTAGCCCTGGCCATAGAGACGGCCGCTCCCATGGCAGAAGAAATGCCTTTGGTCCTTGTCGTTGAGCCCTAGGCTCCGGCATGGGCACAACATACCGTCCGTTTCCTCTAGACTTGGGAACTTCCTGAGGAGCAGGAGGAAGCGGAGAAAGTAGTCCGTCGGTCTGCTTTGTACCAGTTCGTCGATGACGTCCTGTACAAAAAAAGACCGAACAGTGTGAAATTGAAGTGCATCCCCCGGGAGGAAGGACTGGAGCTGTTGGCGGAGATACATGGAGGCATATGTGGCTCCCACATAGGGTCGAGGGCCCTTGCCGACAAGGCATTCTGGCAAGGCTTCTTCTGCCCACTGCCCTCCAGGATGCGTTGGCACTAGTAACCACGTGTGAAGCATGCCAGTTCCATTCGAAGAAGCTTCATCAACCAGCTCAAGCCCTTCGAACAATCCCTCTCTCCTGGCTATTTTTCGGTCTGGGGGCTCGACATACTGGGCCCTTTCCCTCATGCTGTCGGGGGCTTTGAGTACTTGTACGTTGCGATCGACAAGTTCACAAAGTGGCCGGAGGTGGAGGCAGTGAGGAAGGTTACTGCACAGTCAGTCGTCAAGTTCTTCAAAGGGTAGTCTGCCGTTTCGGTGTGCCAAACAGGGTCATCTCCGACAACGGCACGTAGTTCACAAGCCACATCTTCATGCAATACATCCAAGACCTCGGCGCCAAGGTTTGTTTCGCTTCTGTGGCGCACCCACGGAGCAACGGCCAGGTGGAGAGGGCAAATGCTGAAGTACTGCGAGGCCTGAGAACAAAGACTTTTTACAAGCTGCACAAGAGTGGAAGGCGCTGGTTTGATAAGTTGCCGGCAGTTCTTTGGTCGATCAGAACGACGCCAAATCGAGCCACCGGCCAGACACCCTTTGCCCTGGTATATGGGGCAGAAGCAGTTCTCCCACGGAACTCACATACGGGTCACCTCGAGTGCTCTCTTATGACGAGCTTGAGCAAGAGCAATTGCGGCAAGATGACGCAACTCTCCTTGAGGAAGATCGTCTTCGGGCGGCTGTGAGAGCAGCGCGCTACCAGCAAGCCTTGCACCGCTACCATAGCCGCAAGGTTCATGCTGAAGCTTTGAGGAAGGCGACCTTGTTTGTCGGCGCGTTCAGTCGGCCAAGAATTCAATAAGTTGACGCAGAAGTGGGAAGGCCCTTATTGGGTAATACGAGTCACCAGGCCTAGCGCAGTCTGCCTGGAGAATGAAGATGCTATTCCAGTGAGCAACTCCTGGAACATTGAACATCTTCGCAAGTTTTACCCATATATATGCGCGTTGCCGCCCCCCGACAAACCACCTTTTGTACAAGCCTTGCCGACAAGGCATGTAACCCTTCAGACAAAGCCAGCGTAGACCCCGAGCATAAAAAAGCGGTTACCGGGCGCCCTAGGTTATAGCATGCATGCTAGGTTGAGTCTCTCCCTCGGTTAGGGTTGGTAATGCTTAGCGGTGACTAACCACTAGCATACAGGTCAAGTGTGCATTTCTCTGTTCCTTTCCATCCTCTTTGGTTCGCAGGGTACATGGATGTTTCTGCTGAGCTGTTTGGAAGAAAGAGAACGAGCCGGCGCTCCGGCCTTGGCAAGCCAAGGTGGACGGGGGATGCAGATACAAGAAGCCAACCACGGCAAGCCAAAGCTGCCGGGGGCTGCAGATTCAGATTAGTCTTTCATCCTCTGTTGTGCATTTCCGTATGAAGTTGGGGCATATGAAACCTCGTTTCGCTCCTGGACCACCGTGCTCCCCCTTTTTTCTGTACCCAAGTCCCTGGGTCAAAACCGGGTCATAGTCGCGGTGGCGAGGAAATAAACGAGGGGCCTAACTCTACTTCGCTCTGCCTCCGCCAAGAGTGTGAGAATGGTCGGCCGAAGAAAGGGGACGACAAGGCCTGTAGCCGGGCATCAATGTTTATCTTAAAAATAACAAGGATTTGCTACTTGGCATGGGCCTCGCTCACGCACAAAGAACCCGGTAGGCACCCTTTTTCATTAAAAACGTCCCATACAGGTACAGTTCATACGGGATGAAAAACATGAGCAAGGGGATTACAAATTTTAAATCTAACAAGTGCCCGCAGGATTACAAACTAAAAAGAGATAAGGTGCCTGTAATCCCTTTCTTGTCCCTCTCCTCAGAAGGTGGAACAAGATAGCGGGAGGGCAACAAGAGCGCCTAGGCAAGGTACAAGGAGCAGAAGGCACCAAGAGAACATCCCGGTGCCGGGAGGGGAGCTGGACGATGAGGCAGCGGGCCGACAATACACGACGAAGGCGTCGGTTCCCGCGTACTCCAACTTGACGGCCGCCACCCGCCTTCTTCGCGTTCTCCGGATCTCCTACGCCAGCCGCCCAAGGAGACGATGGGGAGCGCCCCGATGGAGAGCTTGATGAGGAAGGCCCTCGGCAGGGCGCGTGGCCGAGGGAGGGGCGACGCGGTCAGTCGGAGTCGGGGTCGGCATCCCGCCGCTCGACTCCCTCGTTGTCGGTGTCGCTGTCCTCCTCGTCACTCCCACTCGAGGAGGAATCTTCATCGTCGGAGGAGCTCTCCACGCAGCACTTTAGTTGAGTTCCAAGATCTCCAAAGACCTTGACGAAGAGCAGGCCGCCCTCCATTAACTTGAAGTAGAGGACGAGCCCCGCCATCAGGCTGTGGACGCGAGCAAACGTCTTCCATCCGCGATGAAGGTACATGACATGAGGAGCGGGGAAGTCGACGTCGACCCGCATGCCTTCGTTCCCGCAGCCCCTCATGTGCAGCCTAAGGGTCTGGGGCGGATCGAGCTCCATCCCTCGAGCAAATGGGGTAGGGAGACGGAGACGAGGACGCGGTGGCTGGCGTAGCCTGATGAAGAACTCACGGGGCTGGTCCCCGACGTGGCCCTCCATCGCGGGAGGCATCGCTGACGGGGGCAAGGCCGGTGCGCCGCCCCGTCCCCCTCTTCCCCGAGCGCCACGGCGACCTCGGCCTCGCCCCTCCCCCTTCCTCTCATGGCTGGCTCCGCCACCGCGGGCTCTTGGGAAGGAGGGATGCACTATCGAGCAGCGACCCTCGCCGCCACTGTTGAAGGGTTGCGCCCCCTCTCGCCATGACAGATGGAAGAAAGGAGGGGAAGTGGAAGGAGATGGATGCTGGTAGAATGTGGGATGACATCCCCATCCCCCTTCTTATAAAGGAGAGGGGTCGGGGCTCGGCCGCCCCACTCAACCAATCCAACCATCGGGGACGCAGGGAATCGGAACCGACCCGCTGCCCCAATCAGCGACGGCCCAATTTCCCGCCTCCGCCACCTGCCACCTGCATGGGGGACACATGGCGAGCGAGCAGGATCGAGGGGCGAGTGAGGCGACCGTTCCCCACCCCATGATCGTGGGGTGTGGGCGCCTTGAAGACCGCAACCCGATTCCACTCAGTAAATGAGCCGCGCCTCCGTGCCTCCCTCTTTCTTACGGGGAAGGCGCGAGCCGCCTCTTTTACCATGATGTGACACATGCATGCGGAAACCGTCCCACGCATGCCCCCCACGTCACGCACGACCCTCCACGACGCGCATTCAACGCGGGTTGTGGGGAAGCGCAAGCAAGCGAAAAGTTACCACGGTAAAATCCCGCTCCGCCTGCCCACGCACCGTTCTAGGCCTGGCCCAACAACGTGTCGCGCTTATGTGTGGCCTAGGCCCGGGGGCTCTTGTCGGTATACAAAAGTAGGGGCACTCCTTTTTTACCCCTTTACTTGTACACGGGCAGTCGGAGCCGCACCCACGGCCACACTAGGCAGGGCAGAGGAAGGAAGCCGAAGCGTAAGGCAACCAAAGGCAATGCCAAGACCAAGAAACACAAAAGAGCAAGAGGGCGAGGTGGACTCCCCCGGCAAGACCCTTGCTGGGGCAGCCTCCGCAGCCTCGGAAAGAGCCTTGCCGGGCAACTTGCCCGATGCCAGCAGAGCAAGCCACCCTTGGGCCTACGGGTTCCAACACCACCAACCAACTACATTGGAACCAAGGCTCGGGAGGCACCTCTATGGTGGCATGCAGATCTTCGTCAAGATAGTGAACACACAACATCAGATGAAGACTAGAAGGCGACGACCCTAGGCGAGATCCTAGCCGAGGAAATCCACGAGACACCCGACAAGATGCTTGCCGCAGAAGACCATGGAGCCGTGAAAATACCCTTGCCGGGGCCCCGGCAAGGCCCTTGCTGGGGACACTTGCGGGCCGCTGTCGGTGTCAAAACCGGCGGATCTCGGGTAGGGGGTCCCGATCTGTGCGTCAAGGCTGATGGTAACAGGAAGCAAGGGACACAGATGTTTACCCAGGTTCGGGCCCTCTCGATGGAGCTAAAACCCTACTTCCTGCTTGATTAATATTGATGATATGGGTAGTACAAGAGTAGATCTACCACGAGATCGTAGAGGCTAAACCCTAAGAGCTAGCCTATAATGGTATGATTGTAATTGTGATCGGCCTTCTAAGGACCAACCTCTCCGGTTTATATAGACACCGGAGAAGGCTAGGGTTTACATGGAGTCGGTTACAAGGAAGGAAATATAATATCCGGATCGCCAAGCTTGCCTTCCACGCCAAGGAAAGTCCCATCCGGACACGGGTCAAAGTCTTGAGTCTTGTATCTTCACGCTTCAATAGTCCGGACGTTGTACACAAGACGGCTTTCCTGGATACCCCTAATCCAGGACTCCTCAAGAGCCCTGAACCAGGCTTCAATGACGATGAGTCCGGCGCGCAGTATTGTCTTCGACATTGCAAGGCGGGTTCCTCCTCCCAATACTCCAAGGTAATTATCGAACACTCAAACCGTGTCCGGATCCACAAGATGATCTTCGTATGCCACCATAGAGATAATGATGTTTCGCAAATGCAATCTGCTGACAACTTTTCAAGCAACGCGACGTGTCATTACGGTCGGGTCATTATTCGAACCGTCTTCCCACAACCAGCCACAGCGCATATTGCGAGGCGGTTTCCTTGACACGTCTTGTCAAAGCAGAGATCGTGCCCCCTTATCACGGGATTCTCATCAATACGGGTACGGGTAATCCCGCCATATCATTAATCGTGGCGCTTGGCAAGCAAGCGATTCTCAACCGGCAAGTGGGGAGGCGCACCGCTTTCGTCGCCTCTATAAAGGGATAAGATTTCCTCATTTTTGCCCACGGCTTCTTCCTTCTCTGCCCACACTTGCCCCCTCGAGCTCCAGCGCCCAAGCCCAAGTCTCGTCCGCACAGCTAGACATGTCCGGAGCAGGAGGCAAGTGGGTGGCTTCCACCATCGAGGAGAAGCACATCACAGATCTTCGGGCGGCCGGATACTTGGCCACAGACACAGCGCACCGGCTGCAGGTCATTCCGACCCCAAGACCCCACGAGAGAGTCGTGTTTGTCGCCCACTTCGTCTGTGGGATCGATTTACCCATCCCTTCGTCTGTGGCTCATGTTCTACTATGGGCTAGATTTCCATGATCTAGCCCTCAATTTCGCCCTCAACATCTCGGCGCTCATCGCCGCTTACAGGCCTTCCTCCGCATCCGGCCTCACTTCGGCCTATGGCTGCAAATCTTCTGCGAGAAGCCAAAGATTGTATGCGGCCAACAGGCGGAGTGCGGAGGGGCCATGGTGGGCAAGATGCCTAACGTCACCTGGCTGGACGGCTCCACTGCGGAGATCGTAAAAGGATGGCAATCGGGGTGGTTCTACATCACTGAGCCGCGCGGCGTCAACTGGGCGGCGGCCCCCAAGTTCCGATCCGGAACCCCTATGCGGCTCACCTCCTGGGAAAAGAAGGGCCTGTCCTGGGGCGATTCCACGGAGCTGGCTGGACTCCAGACATGCATCAAAAGCATGAAGGACAAGAACATCAAGCTTGTCAACGTGATCCAGGTCATGCTCGTTCGCCGGATCCTGCCCTACCAAAGGCGGGCGGTTAATCTGTGGGAGTTCGTCCCGGCCAAACACCAGACGCTCCGGAAGCTCTACGGCATGACGCACAAAGGCGCATGGAAAGTGTTGTTCAAGGCCTCCGGCATTTACTCCCACATCCGAGGACCGCGGACTTCATGCAAAGACGACCCCGAGTCCGGTGAGCTTTGGGACCACCACCGGGTTTAGTTTTTCCCCAATACATTCATGGGGTAGTTTTAAGTATTTATATATATATTTGCCTGAGGATTATGTGAAGACAGCGGAGCGGATTTATTATCCGGCTCCATTGCCGGAAGATCCAGCGGATGCTCTCGTGACGGAGATGCTAGTCCCGACACCGTACAAGGTGCTGAAGAAGAAGGCCGAAAAGAAGGCCCCGGGGACCAGGAAGGGTCTCCAGCGTAAGGTTGCGTCCGAAGCCTCGTCCGAAGACGACAAGGCGGACTCCTCCCACGAAGGGGAGGAGGAAGAAGAAGAAGACGCCCCATCCGGGAAGGATGAGGGGCCCGGAGAGGCAGGCCAGGGGGCCGAGAAAGGCCCTCGGCGCAAGGTCAAGAGGCCCCTGTCGTCTGGCGACGACGAGACAGATTACTCCTGGCAGAAGCGGAGGGGGGGATCAAAAAGAAATTCCACCTCCCCGCACTGGGGGGGGGGAGAGGAAGAGAAAAGCCGCCCCGAAGGGGGAGGCGGGGGCGTCCAAGAAGGGGAAAACATCCCTTCCGGACTACTCCACCACGGTCGCCTACAACGATGAAGGGTGGCTGCCCAGGGGGAAGCCCCTATCACGATCGTAAGTGTCCGCACTCTAGTTTGATTTTAAGTCATAGCTGTTTAATAACACCGAGCATATATGCAGTCCGGCCAGGGCTCATCCGGAGGAGTCGTCCTCGGACGGGTCTCTGAGCGCTTTAGAGATGAACTCGCTCCCGACGGCCACCACTCCTCAGCCTGCAGATGACACAGAGGTGTTGTCCCGAAGGTTCCCCGAGCAGGGGGAGGTGACCCTGGAGACGCCCCAAGGCGGACTTCCAAATGTCGGACATGCGGGGTTCAAGGTCCCCGCGGATCGCGTCGATGAGAGCCGCAACAAGGCGGACTCCCGACCGAACACTGCCCCAGAACCTCCGACGGTTCCGGACTTGGGCGGGCAGCCCCTCATTAGGGAGGGCGAGCCGCCCGCGCCGAGGACTTCCGTCGCGTCAACGGCGCCGGATAGCCTGGTGGAAGCGCTTCGAGGCGCTTCCATGGAAGAGCAGCACCATACTCTTATGAGTGCGGTGATTCAGAAGGTTCTGTCCGCCAAAACTGGACTGACCGAAGCCTGCACAAGCCTCCTGACGGGCTTTGAGGTAAGTAATGGAAATGTATGAAATTACCACCCGATAGGTAGTAGCCACTGATACTCTATTTGGTGTTCAGAAAGAAAAGCCAAATGGAGGGTCGATTAAAATCCGCAGGAGTCTAATAATAAGTATTATTGTGAATAAGCAGGCTGTGCTGCTTGCTGCTGCCCGTCTTGCTGAGGTTGCTAAACTGAAGCGCACACCTGAGCAGGCAGGGAGAGCTCTGCCCCTCACGAAGAGGCAGCTCAAGAGAACAAGGGTAAGTAATTCCCGGCTCTTATGCTTAAGGATAGGCAGAATTGATGAGTCTAACACCTAAGTGTCGTGACCGTGTAATAGGGGCCACCGCCGAAGTGGCGTCCCTGAAGAAGGCGCTGTCCGAGGCCGAAGACAAGGCGGCCTCGGAGAGTAGGGAGCGTGAAAAGCAAAGTGCTAGAGTGGGCGAGGTACAGCAGGAGCTCCAGGACCTCGGCAAGAAGTGCGAGTCCGTGGAGTATGATCTGAAGGCGAAGGAGGCCGAGCTTGTGAAGGCCCTTGTGAATTTGAAAGATGCCAAGGCCGAAGCCGAGAAAGCACAGCAGGAGATCCAGGAGGCCAAAAAGATAGCAGCGGGTAAGAAATTCTTTATGCAAAGCAAACATGTGGAGGATGCATTTCTTTTACTTACTCGAATACGGAGCTCTCCGAGGCATTTATCGATCTGCCACGCAGCTGCGTCTCGTGACAAGCGGAGTTCTACTGTGCCCAGGAGGGGAGCTCAACGGAGAAGCTGTTCTGGTCCCAGTATGATGGGGCCGATTATCCGATGCCTCTGAGCGACCAACTGAAGCAGTTGATCGAACTCCATAGAGCGGCCGAACTGGCTATGAAGGACTTCATAGTCAAGATGTGTCCTGGTGAGCTCCTGCCCAGTAGCTACTTTGGCCTGATCAAGCGGATGGTGGATGCCTGCCGCGGCTTGAAGTGATCAAGCGATCCGTTTGCATCGAAGGTGCCCGCCGAGCTTTTTCCCGCGTCAAGGTGCATTGGGGCAAGCTGGATGCGGTGAAGCTGGTCAAGGACGGGCCGCCGGAGGGTAAAGCGTATCACCATCCCAAAATGTACTACGATGGCGTGATGAAGGGTGCTCGTCCCGTCGCCAATGAGTGTACCAAGGACGCCATATTTGAATGAATTCACTTCTGTCATGTTTGTAATTAAAGATGAAGTTACTTGCGCTATGTAGCGCTTTTGTTATTTAAAATATTACCTTCAGTGCGGATGTTTATAAAATTCTAAAATTCTGAAAGTAGGCCAGTCGTCGGCTTCCGCCCCCACGTGACTAGCACTGGGGTGTTCGTGGAAAACCCGGACACTCTTTACCCAAATGTTTGGTCCCTTAAGGAGGTATCCGGCGCAGCGAACAAGGCAATTGGACTATGCGGCTTTATAACTTTCACTTAGCCATAGAAGTCTACAATTTTAAATTTCGGCGAAGTCCCTAGAATCCGGAAGACCGAATTGGGGCTCTATACACGCCTAGATCGGACGAAGTCGATTTATCGCCTAAAGCGGAAAATCTTTAAGGATTTTAAAACCTCTCGAACAGCGACCAGCTCTTGCCACATCATGCCGGTCAGTTTCGCTTTCTCTCTTTGAGGTGCTTGTCCTAAGAACCGGGACACAATTGCAGAAGTTCTCCTGCGCTACCTTAGCCGATATAACGGAACGTAAGGCACCAAAACAAGGGAGCCGGGCTATCCCAATCATGAGACCCAAGACATGATTCGAGCTGATGCATATAGTGTTATAAGTTCGGGTGCCGCCTTTGTTGAAAGTGTTAAATTTACTTTAGTTGCCATATAGCGGGGCGCCATAAGAAGCCCCTGGCAAACCGGCCGCACCAAGGTGTACGGATGCAATATCAAATAAACATTTATAAGAGAAAAAAATGCTCAAATAAGAATAATAGGCTGACGCTATATATAATCTCCCGTTGATGAAAAATACATTTAAGCGTACGTTTACAATGGGTGCGTTTAAGCAGAGATAAAATAGGACTATTTGACATGTCCTATCCGGGGGCAGGCTGTGTTCAGGTTGATAAAGCAGGTATAATTATCGTAAATAGATTCCACCTGGGTATTTTCCTCTGTGCACAACGTCTATTGCCTCCTTGGATGTCTCTTCCCTATAAGTCCGGCAATTCGGCTCTTTTGAGGATGTTGCGCCACTCCTGAAAGGTAAAAGGGAAAGAGTATGAAAGTATTTGGAGGTTACCCGCACTATTGACTGAGTCGTTGATGCGCCTCCGCCTATTGCCCATGGTATATTAAGTGCGTAATTGTGTGCACGTGGCACGACCGCTGCTTTGATGGGGCTTAAGCAGAGGCCAGACTGCTAGTCGCGCTCTTGTCGCGTGCTCGATGATCCTGCTATGGGTGCTCCAGACTCGCTTGACTGTGCTCGAAGTTGTTGTCGCCAGATTGTTTGTTGGAGAAGGCCGAATTGTACTTCCGCCTCAAGGGCTGCAGTATGTTCTTCTGTTCGTAGGGAGCGGTCCATATTTCCGTTCACCGTTATGACCCCGCGTGGTCCCGCATCTTGAGCTTGAGATATGCGTAGTGTGGTACCGCATTAAATCTGGCTAATGCGGTTCGTCCGAGCGGTGCATGGTAACCATCGCGTAAGGGGATGATATCAAGATTAACTCTTCGCTTCGGAAGTTATCCGGAGATCCAAGACCACTTCAAGGTTATAGAGCCCGCATACCGGGCCTCTACTCCGTGAATTACACCTTTAAAGGTGGTTTTAGTGGGCTTGATCCTTGAGGGGTCAATGCCCATTTTCTCGTGACTGTGTCTGGTAAAGCGGTGTTCAGCTGCCGCCACCGCCCATAAGGACGCTGCGAGGTGGAATCCGTCAATGATTGGGTCTAGGACCAATGCGGCCGAGCCGCCGTGGATTTGATGCTAGTAGGGTGATCCCTACGATCGAAGGTGATTGGACAAGCTAACCATGGGTTGAATTTGGGGCGATCGCTCCATCGCATAGACGTCCCTTAGTGCCCGCTTCTGTTCCCGCTTGGGGATGTGCGTGGCATAGATCATGTTCACCGTTTTCACCTGGGGGGAAATTTCTTCTGTCCCCCCATGTTCGGACGTCGGGGCTCCTCATCATCGTTGATGTGCAGCCCCTTGTCCTTGTCTTCGGCGTTTATCTTGCCGGCCTGTTTGAATACCCAGCAATCTCTATTGGTGTGGTTGGCTGGCTTGTCCGGGGTGCCGTGAATTTGGCACGAAGCGCCCAAAGATGGGGTCCAGATCGACGGTCCTCGATTATTTCTTTTGAACGGCTTCTTCCGGACCGAGCTTGGATCCACCGAATCCGGCGTTGATCGCCGTGTCTTGATCTTGCCGCCTTTGTTCCGTCGCTTATGTCCGTTACGCCGTGACTTGCCATTATTGTCGCGGCCATCCGAATTGCCGGTGTGGCGTAGTGCTGCCGCGCGAGCCAACTAATCGTCCTCGCCCGCGCAAAAGCGGGTCATTAGTGTTGTGAGAGCTGCCATGGACTTGGGTTTTTCCTGGCCGAGGTGCCGAGCATGCCACTCGTCACGGATATTATGCTTGAAAGCCGCTAGGGCTTCGGCGTCCGGACAATCAACTATTTGGTTCTTTTTAGTTAGAAACCGAGTCCAGAATTTCCTGGCTGACTCTCCGGGCTGTTGAGTGATGTGGCTCAGGTCATCATCGTCAAGTGGTCGCACATATGTGCCCTGGAAGTTGTCGAGGAATGCGTCTTAAGGGTTTTCCCAACTGCCAATGGAATTTGCTGGCAGGCTATTTAGCAAGTGTCGGGCTGGTCCTTTGAGCTTAAGGGGAAGATACTTGATGGCGTGTAGATCATCTCCGCGGGCCATGTGAATGTGGAGAAGGAAATCTTCGATCCATATTGTGGGGTGTTGTGCCATCGTATGATTCGATGTTTACGGGTTTAAACCCTTCCGAGAATTCATGATCCATTACTTCGTCAGTGAAGCAGAGGGGGTGCGCGGCGCCTCTGTGTCGGGCTATGTGGCTACGTAGGTCGAATTGCCCTGGGTGGCTATATCCGGCCCGACCGGACTTGTTGAAGGTGTGTCCGGCGTGACGGTCCTCGTCGCGTACCGAGGCGCGCCCCCGCGATCTGTAGATCGATCTTGGCTGTCCTGTTTTGTTGCCCCTGGCCGTTGTATGTTGGCGTGGGGGTGTTGGCTGGTATGCGGACTGGTATGCCGTTTTATCCCGGCCACGAGGTGGCCGGTCAGCCGTATGTTGCTCGAGTCCATATTCCTCGGCAGCCAGGACTTCAGTCCATCTATCTATGAGCAGGTCTTGATCAGCTTGGAGTTGTTGCTATTTCTTTTTCAGGCTCCTCGCAGTGGCTATAAGCCGACGCTTGAAGCGTTCCTGCTCTACGGGATCCTCAGGCACGCCGAACTCCGCTGCCGCCGAGGCTAATCTCGCCTTCGGAGGGGGCATGTAGCTGTCCTCCTCGTGTATTCGCCCATCGCCGTTCTTCTCGGTTGACCTGCTCGTCCTCCTGCTCGCCCGCTCAAGGCGGGCTGATCAGGGTTGTATTCTTCTTCGCACCATTCGGATTGTTTTCGTCTCCTGGGCTGGTATTGGTGTGGCGGGGTTTGGAGTGGCGCCGACGGCGCCCATTCTTTGCTTTTTTCCCTGAGGTTTTATCCTCCGTTGCCTCATCGCCATTTGTTTCCTTCGGAGTGTCCACCATATATATCATAAGAAGAGGTGGCTATCCACCGCCTAGTGAGCGGTGGTTCATGTTCTTGTCCTGCATCGTCGTCCATACCGTCGATGTCTTCGGAGTCGAAGTTCAGTACCTCGGTTAAGTCGTCGACCGTGGCAATGAAGTGGGTGGTGGGTGGGCAACGAATTCCTTCGTCGTCTGCCTCCCACTCGAGCCGGACATAGTTTGGCGAAGAGCCCCCTGACAAAAAGAGAGACTTTAATGAGTCCAGCATGTTGCCAAAGGGCGAGTGCTGGAAGATATCCGCAGCGGTGAACTCCATTACCGGAGCCCAACCTGGCTCGACTGGATCGGGAGTGTGCGGACCGGAACCAACGTCCGGATACGAATCCGGGGGTCCAGATTCACAGGCCGTTACAGGGGTAAGGCCCGTGTTCGGCTCTACCGCCGATGAGTGCGCGACCGGTGGGGCGGGGTCCATCCCTCCATCCTTAGACAGCGCGGCCTGCTCCGGATCTAGGTCCGGAGATACTACGGGGGCGATACCCCGAGCTTCGCCCGATGGAAGGTCTAAGCCGTGCTTTCGCCGCGACCGTCACAGTGCTCTGGCATAGGCCCAAATCCATCGAAGATCAAGTCTCCGCGGATGTCCGCCGTAGTTTAGGGTTTCGAACATGACACGGTGGCTGTGGGCGTGGCTGTCGATCTGCTTCCGGATGGCTAAGCGAAGGTTATTGGCGCGAAGCCGCCGAACATGAGGATCTGTCCGGGAAGGAAAGCCTCGCCCTGGACAGCGTCGTTGATGATGATCGAAGGAGCCATCGAGCCTGACAGCAACGACACAGAGGAACTCTCAATGAAAGCACCAACGTCGGTGTCAAAACCGGCGGATCTCGGTAGGGGGTCCCGATCTGCAAGGCCAAGGTTGATGGTAACAGGAAGCAAGGGACACAGATGTTTACCTGTGTTCGGGCCCTCTCGATGGAGGTAAAACCCTACTTCCTGCTTGATTAATATTGATGATATGGGTAGTACAAGAGTAGATCTACCACGAGATCGTAGAGGCTAAACCCTAAGAGCTAGTCTATAATGATATTGTCGGATTTCGGGTTCCGGCAGACCCTTAAGGTTCGAACTCTGGGGTGCGCGCGGAGATCCAACCCTCCACCGTCTCGCACTCGCCAATCAGCAGGGACCTAAACTACTAGAAAGAACAGCACAAGAGACACGAGATTTATACTAGTTCGGGCCACCGCCAGGTGTAATACCCTACTCTAGTTTGTGGTGTGGTGGATTGCCTCTTGGGCTGATGAGGAATAAGTACAGGGAAGAACAGCCTCATGAGGGTCTGTTCTTGGTGGGTGTGATGAACTGCTAGGTGGTGTTCCGTCGCTCTAGCTTGAGGATCGGGTCTCTATCTCTCTCTCTGGATTCCAAATGCCCACCTCCACTACTATGGTGGCTAGCTCTACTTATATAGACGAAGGCCATGGGCCTCTTCCCAAATATTGAGCGGGAAGGGCGCCAACAATTGGCCATTTTGAAGGGGAACAGCGGGTACACTTATCCTGACTAAAGTTAGTCCTCGCCTGCCAAAGGCTCGTGATGACGCTAGCTTGGGCTCCACGATGACTCCCTTCCAGCCGTTGGGGCTGGTCTTGGTCTTGTTGCACCGAAACAGATGCCTTTGCTTGATGCTCTCGCCTGCGCTTGCTCCCTTTGCACCAAAGAGGAAAGGAGGACGCTGCGCAGGCTGGCGCCCGACTGGCGCCCTTGGTCGTCATGGCTTGCGTCACAGGCACCTCGCGAGGTACCCTGCCTTGAACTCTCCGCCTCCTCATGAGCCAGCCTGACGAGGCCGTGCCTGAGGAAGCTCCTTGTCATCCGCCTCTCATGAGGCTTGGCCCTCGCGAGGGTCTTGAGCTTGTGTTGATGAAGATGGGCTGTCTGGGCCTCCTTTGAGCCACGCTGCAGGCCGCAGGCGAGTGCAAGTCCTGGGACCCTGCTCCCGTAACGCCGACAAGAGAGCCCCGGTCCCACGGCGCCCAACTTGGCAGCGAGGCGAGAGGCGAAAGGGTAAGTGCGGTTGCCAGGGACCTAACAGCAATGACGCCTGGGCGCCGCATGGCGGTTGATCGACGGTGCGCACTGCTTCCCCACGATGCCTCGGTAACCGCCCGGACTCGACAAGTCCTCGCATGCATGGTCACCATGATTACTGGTGAGTGTGGAGGCCGGCGGTTGGCCTTCGCCGGCTATAAGTACGGAACGGCGCGCGCCCTTACAGTCTATCCTTCTGCTTCTCCTCCTCCTCGTCTCGTCTGGTTGTCATGGCTCCGATCCGCCGGTTCTCCAGGGAAGAGAAGGGAAAGGCTCCTCAAGAGGATCCTGACCCGCTCCCCCCAAAGAAGCGGCTTGCTCTCTGGTGTCAGGGAAGGAGCGCGTGGGAGGAGGCGCCCATGCCCTGGTGCGTGCGGCCGCCACCAGGGTTTCGTCTTCCCTTGTACGCGCAAATTGGTGGCCCTGAAGGAGGTGACGCCGGGCGCCACGAGCGGCACCGCTGCCACGCCGGCCCGGCGGGTCACGCAGTGTGCGTCTTCCCCCGGAGTTCACGCCGAGGGCTCCTGTCGGGAGTTCGTGCCCGTGTCGCCAGCGCCTCCTAAGTCTTGGATTCGCCTTCCTTCTTTCTTCGCCTCCGTCGTGCAGCGGGAGCCCTCAGGACTCGGCTGCAACGCCGGCTGCGGCACCCTTGCGACCGGGGCAGAGGTCGCAGTAGTTGCCCCGGGCGAGGTCTTCATGACACGAGGCTGGAGCGAGGTCGGCCGGGTCTGTAGGACGAGGGGCGCCCTCACGATCCACCTGGAGTACGACGGTGCTTCGATGATGTCCTTCAAGCTCTTCGACGCGGAGGGTCTTCGGTTGGAGTGCTGCCCCGGGAGAGGCGGTCGGGACCCATCATGCGGTGAGGCGGAGGCCAACCGACCACTCCTTGGCAGCTTCAGCGACGACAGGCGCCGGAGGATCCAGCGACTCCTCTGAGCTCTTCGCGACGCCGGAGACGAGCGACGACAGCTACGAGCCCCCAAGCCTGCACCGCTCCCGGAGCAGGGCGAGCTCGTCAGGTCGTCGCCGCCCCTGATCTGGATGGGGTTGGCTCCGGACCGGGTGGCCCACTGTTGATGATGGCGCTCGCCGTGGTGGTCCTCAGAGATAGGGCTCCCTTAGGATTCAAGGCTTTTGTTCCCCGCGAGGAGCCAAGAATGTATACCCAGCGGGCTTGTAAGATATTTGTAGCTTCGCTTGTCAAGATGATCCTTATCGTGAGGCAATGCGGGATGCTCATTCCGTTCTAGCCTCGGTTTCTTCCTTTCGCACTCGTGAGGGCTTGGTGCTCTACCGACGGGTCCTGGGCCCCAAGGCGGCTTCAGCCGTCGCTGGTATGCTAGGCCGCGATGCCGTGGTCAAGGCCAGGAGGTGAGCGGCCCGAGGTCCGGTAAGATCCTCTGAGTCGCGATGCTCAGGGGGTCCACCTTGGCGCTCAAGCAACCATCATTCGGTGAGAAAGGAGAGCGACGTTGCTAAGACGGGGTCGCATTAAGTGTGGGGATGGTGTTGCGATGACTAGTGTGTCCGAAGGGTGACTTATCTCGAGGGCCAGGACAATGCTTCCTGGTGCGGCGCTAGGTCCGTGCCTTGGCCGGCTAGAGATTGCGTGGCGAGGTCGTTTCGTGCTCCTTGGAGAGACCCTGCAGGTTCACCACAAAAGGAACAAGAGCTCGCCGTGGCGATCGTTAGTTCTGCCGTTAGTTGCTTCAAGGCACGAGAGGCCCTCATGAGGTGTGTTGGGGCACCCGTGAGCCAAGGACTCCACGAGGCCCTACCTCAAGGAGGGTTGCGCTGGCTCTGGGCCTTATCTTCGAAAAGTGTGTTCTCGCAAATTTGGCCGGATGCCGGTGCTCACGTCTTTGGGTCCCGGCTCGGGCTGGTCTCGGCCGTCGGCTGGCAAGCCAGTCGTGATGCCATGGACAAGACCAGAGGGTGAGGGCGGAGAGCGGTAGGAGCCACGAGTCGTGATGCTCGTGCACCCCTTTAACGTGCAAGATTCCGCCACCCAGAAAAAGGCACCAAATAACAAGCATGGTGGAGCGAGAGCATAATCCTAAGGAAAAAGTAGGAAGGATACATGCCGCTGGGACTGGCCCGAGCGGCTTGGGGATGATGCAGCCCGAGGGGCGCCCCCAACAGGATAGGCTAACGACATGAAGTAAAAAGGGATACATGCCGCAGGGACGGACCGACGCGGCCTGGGGATAATGCGGTTCAAGGCGCTCCCACCGGAAATAAAACTTAAAGATGTCACCTGGTGATGTTGGGGATGAAGGGGTGTTGGTGTAGCAGACTCGGTGGGCTGCGGGAGCCGATCCTCACGAGCCCCCAGGCCCAGAGGCCTCGGGTAGCTCCGGAGGCGCTGGTGGCTCCTCGCGGGCCATCTCCATCTCCGCCAGGGCTGCGGCGTGCGTGACCTCTTGAGCCTCCAGGATGGTCCTCATGAGACGCTGGTACGCAGCGGCAGCTTGGCAGCCATAAGGCATGCGTGACGTAGCTGTGGGGCGGACCTCGCGGCGTCCCACTCGCGAGGGCCAGAGGCGCTCTTGAGACGCGGCTCGGTTGAGCCCTGGTATGTCGATGCAGACGTGCAGCCCACCATCCTCGCCTGGATGGGGGGCCACAGCGGGTAGGCGGCGGCTGCCCCTCATGACCCTTGACTCCTGTAGCTCCTGAATGGCCTTGTTGATGAACTCTTGAGGGTTCTGCCCTCCTGGTCTTGCTCTCGCTATGGAAACGTGCTTCGAAACACGCCTCCACGTGGTGCCCAAGCGCCTCCCTCGAGACCTTGGCGAGGTCGGCGGCCCTCCAGGGGAGAGCCCCCGAGCCCTGCCTGAGGAGGGCGTCGGGCGCGCTTTCCTATGCGATGGAAGGAGGCTCCCCCTGGCCCGGTGCGGACCCTGAGGGGCCTGTCTCTTGAAGAGCCGGGCCGGTCGATGTCTTCTTCTTCTTGGGTGCGGCCTCGGGAGGCCTCCTGCCGTGGTCCTGGTCTTTCCAAATGATGCGGCTCGAAGGCTCGCTCCAGGGAGCACACTGCGTCTCTCTCTTCACAGGGCACCGTGATGACTCCGCTGCTTCCTGGCATCTTGAGGATGTTGTAGCCATGGTGGGTTACGACCATGAATTTGGCCAATGCTGGGTACCCGAGGATCGCGTTGTATGGCAGGCGAATGTGGGCGACGTCGAAGTCGATGAGCTCGATGTGGTAGTTGTCGCGGGCCCCGAAGGTGACAGGAAGGCGGACCTGCCCGATCGGGACCGTGGAGCCGTCGGTGACTCCGGAGAAAGGCTTGGTTGGCTGAAGCCGATCAGAAGGCACTTGAAGATTGTTGAATGTCTCCACGGACAGGACGTTGAGCCCCGCCTCCGCCGTCGATGAGGGTCTTGGTGACTAGCACATTGCTGATGATTGGGGAGCAAAGCATCGGGAGAACTCCGGCTGTGGCTGCGCACTTGAGCTGATCCACTGAGCTGAACGTGATGGCGCACGCCGACCACCTGAGAGGGCACATGGCCTCGAGCTTGGGGAGGACTGCATTCACCTCGCGGGCGAACTGCTTGAAGATGCGCTGAGAGGCTGGGGCTTGAGCTCCACCCAGGATGCAGGCGATCGCACGCGCTTCCTGGAAGCCCCCAGCCCCCTCGTCCTGATGACGGTCTTCGATTCTCCTTGGTGGCGGGCGGCAAGAGGGAGGCTCGCGTTCCCTTGCGGGCGATCCTCACGAGGCTGATCGCTCCAGCCCCCCTCTCGAGGTGGGTCTTGCCAGCGGTCCTCGCGAGGTTGGTCGCGCCACCCTTGGCGCGGGCCGCGGTCTTCCCAGCGTCCTGCATTCCTTCCTCCTCCTCGGCCGTAGCCCCGGTCGCTGCGCTCGGGGCGTCTGCCGACTCTTCCTTCACGCACGGCCCAGAGCTCTTGACGTTCATTGGTGTTGTGGGTGTGGAGGTCGTGGTACACGCAGTAACGGCTGCCCTTGGAGGACTCGGGCTGACATCTGCCTCGCTTGGTGTCTGGTTCGGCCGCGAGCACGGCAGCCCCCTTGCGCTTCACGTCCTTGGCATTGGACTTCTTCTCTTCGGGATCCGCGCAGCAGCTCGAGGAGGAGAGGCGCCCTCCTCAGCCCCCGGCGCACTTGGTCGCCAAGTTGAACAGCTCCGTGGAGGTGCACAGATCTTCATGCATCGCCAGCTCCTCCTTCATCTTGACGTCAAGACGCCCGCCGGAGAAGGCGGAGATGATGGCCTCCTCCGTCACCTTGGGGATCTTGAGGCGCTGCTGTTGAAGCTGCCGATGTACTTTTGCAGGGTTTCCCCGGCTGCCGCTTGATTCGACGCGACGCCGCCACGGGCGGTAGCCGGTCGCGAGTACCACGGAAGTTGGCGATGAAGCGGGTGTGCATCTCGGCCCAGAAGAGATGCGTGCTCGGGCCAGATTCAGGAGCCAGGTGCGGGCTCCGTCCTTGAGCGCCATGGGAAACCAATTCACCGTGACCTTTTCATCCCCGTTGGCAGCCTCGATGCCCAGCTCGTACAGCTGGAGGAACTCCGTAGGGTCAGCCGTGCCGTCGTAGCGTGGAGGCAGGTCTGGCTTGAACTTGGCGGGCCACGCGACGCTGCGCAGCTTCGGAGGTGAAGGCGGCAGTTCGCCGAGGCCGCTGGGGGCCTCGGATGGCGTAGAGCTTGGTCTTGTGGGCCTCCTGCGCCGGGGGGGGGCAGCGAGGGTCTTGATGTGCTGGAGCGGGAGCGCTCGGGCACCTTCTTGCAAAGTAGGAACTTCTTGGCAGCTCTGCTCTTGCAGCAGCCCGGCGCTGGCGGAATGGGTTCCGCCCAGGACCGTGGCGCTTGGGGCTGTGGCGCCGTCTTGAGGAGGAGGCGGCTGAGGCGCCCGGGAGCTTCATCGCCCAGCGAGGCGGGTGCGGTGCGAGACGGACGTCATGCGGGTCGCCTCTGCAGCGTGGACGAGCTTCGGCGACTCGGTCGAGCCATTCTTCGTGAGACGCTGCCGACGGGGTGGTAGCGCAGACCTCGTTAGCGCGATGAGTGCAGCTTCGGGTTTTCCATGGTTGGTGCGCTGCGGACGGCGAACCAGCGAGGGTGAGCGGCGTGGCGGTGCAGCCGTCCGCCTCATGGACGGGATCTTTGGGGCGACGACGCTTGCTGCTCGTTTCGCTGGGCCGGTGGCGGCGTTGACGGCAGGTGACGGGAATAACGAGGACGCCGCCGACGGGAGCCGTCTGGCGACATGGGAGGCGAGGGCGTTTCGGCCAAGCGCTGGCCCGACGAGCGTCGTATATGGCTGCGATGGTCGGGGAAGAACGAGGCGACGAAGGTAGATTCCGCGCACTCCTACCCGGGCGCGCCAAATGTCGGATTTCAGGTTCCGCAGACCCTTAAGGTTCAAACTCCGGGTGCGCGCGGAGATCCAACCCTCCACCGTCTCGTGCGTCGCCAATCGCAGGGACCTAAACTACTAGAAAAGAACAGCACAAGAGACACGAGATTTATACTAGTTCGGCCACCGTTGTGGTGTAATACCCTACTCTAGTTTGTGGTGTGGTGGATTGCCTCTTGGGCTAATGAGGAACGGTATGTGAAGAACAGCCTCGCGAGGGTCTGTTCTTGGTGGGTGTGATGAACTGCTAGGTGGTGTTCCGTCGCTCTAGCTTGGAGGATCGGGTCTCTATCTCTCTCTCTGGATTCCAAATGCCCACCTCCACTACTATGGTGGCTAGCTCTACTTATATAGACGAAGGCCATGGGCCTCTTCCCAAATATTGAGCGGGAAGGGCGCCAACAATTGGCCATTTTGAAGGGGAATAGCGGGTACACTTATCCTGACTAAAGTTAGTCCTCGCCTGCCAAAGGCTCTGGTGATGACGCCTACTTGGGCTCCATGATGACTCCCTTCCAGCCATTGGGGCTGGTCTTGGTCTTGTTGCACCGAAACGGATGCCTTTGCTTGATGCTCTCGCCTGCGCTTGCTCCCTTTGCACCAAAGAGGAAAGGAGGACGCCAGCTGGCCGGGCGCCTCGATCGGGCGCCCTTGGTCGTCATGGCTTGCGTCCACGGGCACCTCGCGAGGTACCCTGCCTTGAACTCTCCGCCTCCTCATGAGCTGCAGCCTGACGAGGTCAGGCTCGAGGAAGCTCCTTGTCGTCCCCGCCATGTAGTCTTGGCCCCTCGCGAGGGTCTTGAGCTTGTGTTGATGAAGATGGGCTGTCCTGGGCCTCCTTTGAGCCACGCCGCAGGCCACAGGTAGGCAAGTCTGGGGACCCCCGTTCCCAGAACGCCGACAGATATGATTGTAATTGTGATCGGCCTTCTAAGGACCAATCTCTCCGGTTTATATAGACATCGGAGAGGGCTTGGGTTTACATGGAGTCGGTTACAAGGAAGGAATTATAATATCCAGATCGCCAAGCTTGCCTTCCACGCCAAGGAAAGTCCCATCCGGACACGGGCCGAACTCTTGAGTCTTGTATCTTCACGCTTCAATAGTCCGGACGTTGTACACATTCCGGCTGTCTGGATACCCCCTAATCCAGGACTCCCTCAGTCGCGACTAGGCCCGCGTCTGCCAAGGCTCCACCGCCATCCCCATGCAGCTGCGAGCTCAACCAGCTGAGCAGGCACCTGCATGGCGACGAGCAGCTTCCACAACCAACTCAGCAAGCACCTGTGTGGTGGCATGCAAGTCTTCGTGAAGGCTCCACCACCGCGCTAGCCCAGCAGCCATCCAACATGGCGCCACGATGCCTCATCAGCTCGGACGTGTGTCGAGGCCAGGCGAGGCGGCGACAGCTGGGACGTGCTTCCTTGTCGTCCCCGATAAAGCAAGGGGGGCTGTCGGTAGCGCATTAAATGCGTTTGTCCGGCGGTCCCAGAGGATAGGCTTATCGACTGTAGACCTTTCCACCTCTTGTGTGCCACTGTGGCGACCCCTTTTGCCTATAAAAGGAGGCTCGAGGCGACCAGGAGAAGGATTCGGATCTTTTGGGCGAATTGCACCCCGTAGCTAGCTCAAGAACACAAGAACACTCAAATATATCCACCAAAGCAGGATTAGGGTATTACGCATCTTTGTGGCCCGAACCTGGGTAAATGACCCGTGTGCTTCCTGTCATACCCGCTCATTGCACAACCTCGCGCCCGCCAACCGTAGAAGGGATCCCAGTGATTCCATAGGTGTCGTTCCCACCGACACGCTGTGGCGTCGAAGACAGGATCGATGGCTCGCCTTGTTATCAAGGACATTATCACCGCCGGAGGTGCCCTGACCTCAGGCCAAACCCTCCGGCTGGGCGGCTTCACCATGACTGCCCCTGCTGCCGTTAAGCCAACGATGACTCTTTGGTCATCGAAAACCACCTCCATGTTAGCTCCGAATACTCTAAGCAGATGGATCCGGCTGAGTTATCGTCTTTGAACGAGCTCCTAGATCGCATCGCCTCCCTAGGGATCTCCACAGACTACGATCGGATTGGGCTTAAACCTGACCAGAGAGAAATTAAATCTCCGCCGATCACCCACCAGATAGCGATAGTTGAGGAGCAATACGACAACTCTTCCTCTATATTGAGGACGAACTGTGTGCAGAATTCCAAGTTCGAAGAGCCGGACACCTGTCTTCGGAAAGACATAGCCCGCCCTCCGAACCTAGAATCGGACGATGGTCCTGAAAAATCGGTTAATATCCCGGAGCCCGAGCCATTAACTTCGGGAGTTCTTCAAACTCCGGATTCCAAATTGGGTCAGGGTTCGGATTTAAAGCCACCCACCCACCCAGATAGACGCGATCTCACGTACGTACGGCAGCAGTCTCAGGAAATAGTCCATCACTTTTGGGCCAGATTCCTCCTTGGCAAAGACATGATTAAAGATTGCCGCGACGAAGACGCGATCTTAGCATTCTGCAATAATTGCACGGACGAAGGACTCCTCAACGCCATCAATCGCCGCCGCCAGACACACTTCAATCGACTTGGCAACAATCGCATAAAAGTATCAAGAATGGAAAGCGCCTGCAAAACTCAGGCAACTCTCTGGGAATCACCGGTTTCCACTCAACCCTTCGTCCGGGCAAAACGGGTGCACTCGCGGTGCACCAGATCCAATTATAAAGAAATTCAAGCACACCATGGGGTGCAGAACCGTTCTGGAAGGATGGCTCGATAGGCCATGCAAAATACATGCAATGCCGGACACCATACCAACCCACATCCTTAGAGCATCTCCAGCCGTTGAGCCCCCCAGGAGGCATTTTTTTGCCGCTTGGGGGGCTGCCGACGATAATTTTGCACCAGGGTCGAAATATTCTCCAGCCATTTCGCTTCTGCCCCGTCTCCGCTTCAGCGCCGCCTTGCCCTGGGCCAAGGCCACATTGCCCAGCCTCCTGCGTCCTCCACTGCTCTCTGCTCCTTCCTGACGACGGTGTCGCCGAGGCACCGCTTGAGGACGACGGCGTACTCTAGCGCGACGCACGAGCCCTCGCTGGCCAGTCCGAAGCCATGGCTGTCGGGTACTTATGGCGTGCCTCACAGGCCCTGCGCCCGAGTCAGACACGCCGCCAGGTTCATCAGTCGTCGTCCGCCCACGGGCCGTCGCGCCATTCGCCACAGCTACAAGACGCTACGCTTCGCAGCTCGTCCCGCTGCACGTCTGCCTCGGCGCCGACGGCCACGCCCGCAGCTGGCCATATATTTTAGTGTGGCGTCCTGCTCCGTCCTGCTCTGTCCCGCTCCGACGAGGCGTCGTCCCCGACACGCGCGCTCGGGCATGCAGAGGCGGCTTCGTCGATAGCACCGCCACCACCACCATGCCGGCGAGGGCGAGGGGCCGCGCGGTGGTCCTGGCGAGCGTCTCCTCGTCGTCAACCTCTGGTAGCTCCTCGCCCAATTTGCGGCCCCGTTCGTTCAGCCGTGCGGGCGGCGGAGGAGGCATGGCGATGGCACGTGAGGGAGCTCGACGAGTCATCGATGACGGGAATCTGGGTGCGAAACCGGGCCTGCCGCTGCTGCTTCTTGACCTTCCGTGCCGGGAGCGAATTGTTGAGCGGCTTGCGCAGTGCCGTGGTAAGGCAGGACCTCGCCTGCCCGTCCGCCCACCGAAGCCGCCCTCGCCGGTCACCTCCTAGAGCTGCGGGAGCGCGAGCAAGAACCCAGCACGCTCGCCGAGAACAACGACTAGGTGTCGGACGGCTTCTTCTTCTCCAGCTCCCTCCTGGGCAGCGCGCGTGGCCGTCCAGGCGGCGAGGAGGCGGGGAGGAAGCAGAGCGCGTGCGGCCGTCCGGGCGGCAAGGAGGCGGGTAGGAAGCACGCGTGGGCTGAGCGAGGAAGCTGGGCGCTGCTGGCCAGATTTCTTTTTCAGGTTCACGTGCGTGGGCCTTGGAGAGAAAGGAGGGGAGAGAGAGAAGGGAGAGGCTGACCTGTGGGGTTTGTGCATGTAGAAAATAGCGCCGGGCGTCCCAGGTGCCCCCCAGGGGGCTGGGTTTCGTCTGAGGCCGCCGGGGCTATTTTTGTCCATATTTGGCACAAAACGATGTTCTGGGGGCGTGGCTGGGGCATTTTTCGTCCGCCGACGCTGAAAAAATGCTCCTGGGGGCCTTCTTGGGGGGCCGGCTGGAGATGCTCTTAGAGCATGTTGGAGACTCCGACAAGTGGCCAAAAGCGGCGAGGATATCCTCATCAAAAATACACCAGTACAACATCCCCCGGAAGATGACGAACCTAACGTATTAACCGTCTTCGAGACTTTCGCTTCAAACAATCGGCGTAAAAGGGCTTTCCGCAACCTCGCCGAAGTCTGCCAAGTCGCAACAATGAACCCTTGGAACGACACGACCATAACTTTCAACGCCAGTGATGAACCAACATTCCGGATAGTCCGGGCACTAGCTGCCTTGGTCCTTAATCCAATTGTGTACGGATTTCGGCTCACCAAAGTGCTCATGGACGGCGCCAGCGGATTAAACCTCATCTACGAGGGTACGCTTAATGAAATGGAAATTGACAGGAGGCGCATCAAGCAAAGTAGCACGACCTTCCAGGGAATCATTCCTAGTCGGGAGGCGCAATGCACGGGAAAAATCACGCTCGATGTCGGGTGGTAGGTGCGACATATGCCAACGGGTGGCTAATCATAGTGGGAGTCAATAAGACATTGCCGGTGCCTGGAAACGGGATGAGGCGAAGACATGCACGCCGGCGAATCTTACCCAGCTTCGGGGCTCTCCGTGGAGATAACACCCCTACTGCTGCTCTGCGGGGTCTCTGCATGATCACTAGATGAACGAGTTGCTACAAGGTGCTCCTTGAGCTGTTCGGCGAGAGGAAGAAGGGCACAACTAGCTCTCTTCTTCCCTCTACGTGGTGGCTAAAACTATCAGAGTCCAACCCTTTGCATGGGTGCCCTGGGGGTTTATATAGGCCTACCCCTAGGGGTACAATGGTAATCCGGCTAGGCGTGGGCCCTAGTCGTCAGTGTCTTCGCTCACGGCTTCTCCGCCGGCCAGCCGGGCCCGGCCGACCGGTGGGTCCTGCCGCTACCGGGCTTCTGGTCGACAAGCCGCCCCACCGTTGAGGGCCTTTGTCGGGGTCTCAAGTTCTTGTTGCCTCAATCCTGATGACGAGGGCTTTGTCGGGGTAAGCGTGGCTACAGTGCCGCCACCTTGGCGGCGATCACTGTAGCCTCACTTCGTCTTATCTCCTTAATGAGGCGCTTCCTTTGAGGGAGGGAGCAAGCCGGCTATGGGGAGCTGGCCATGTCCCAGGCCGACTGGGGGAGGCCGAGCCGCCTTCGGGCATCTCTCTGACTGGAGGGACCCGCCGCTGGGTAGTAGTACAGCACATGGGTGACGTGACGTCACAGTCAACATGGCAACAAAGGTTGCCACACGGACAGTGATGGCTGCCCCATACGGCGCACTGTAGCCACGCGCGCTCCGGGATGCGGGGGTGGCAGGCTTCACTGTAGCCACGCCCCATCTCAACGCCGTTATGTGGGTGCAGATTCTGAGGGTGCGATCTTGGCCGCCTGCGGGGTGGCCGGCTCCTTTGAGTCGGCCCTCTCGTGGCCGGCTGCGCGGAGTCGGCCCTATAGTAGCCGGCTCCTTGGAAGCCGGCCCTCTTGTGGCTTTCTTCTATGGATCTGGGGGGCAGCGGGGTTGGGACTCACCCAGCTAGGTGGACTGTACATGGAGAATCCATCTCTACGCTTAATATGAATGAATTCCTCTTCCTTCCCTTTGAACATCTCGGCCAATATTTTTGCCAAAGCGGCGGGGGTGTCCGGACCCTTCCGACCACAGCGGGAGGCGTCATCTTCTCCATTATAGTGCCACATGGGAAGCCCTCTGTACTGGAGTGGCTGCACCCCTCGCACTATGGAAGTCGCCATCACCTCGACTATTGTTAATCCGGACTGTGCAAGAGTCTTTATCTTGCTCATCAGTTGACGGACTTCCGCACTATCTTCCTCCTCGAAGCTCCGAGGGCGCCAGCTGTGGCGTTTCTTCAACGGAACATTTGTAAACTAGGGAAGACCCATTCGAGTTGGGCCAGGAAGAGCGACATCCTCGATATAGAACCATTCAGAAGGCCACTCTTCGGATGCCTTCTTCGGCGTGCCGGACAGGTATCCGATCTCGGCGATGCGCCATACCTCGGCTCTGCCCACTTCAAATATTGATCCATCTTGGTTGCGAGGGACAAGGCAGAACAGCTTCCTCCACAATTCAAAAAGGGCCTCGCAACCCAGGAATAGCTTGCAAAGGGCGACATAACCCACGATATGCAGGATGGAGGCAGGAGTGAAGTTGTATAGTTGATGGCCATAATACTCCAGAAGCCCTCGGGGGAACGGATGGATTGGAAATCCGACGCCTCTTAGCAAGTAGGGAACGAAGCACACTCGTTCTCCTGGATGGATTGGGGAAATTCTCAGCCTGAGCCCCGCCGTTAAAGGAGGTTAATCCTGCTCGAACGGGGACTAGATCCGCGAGGGGGGGATCCCTGTGTTTGCAGCTTCACCAGCTGACCGTGGGATACGGAACATCTCTCCCAGTCGCCTTATTCTGGGCCGTGGGGACAGGAGGAAGAGCTGGGAGCGTTGGCCATGTTGGAGTGGTTTTTTCTAGCAAGCTCTGAGGATTTTTTGCATGATGTGGAACGGATCTGAGATCCAATCCCTTTAAATAGATGATTTTCTTACATGACCGGGGTGTTATGTGCAAATAATACCCTGACCTCTCATATTCACTCGACACGTGGAAGCTGAAGCTGTGGATGCACAGCAGCCGATGGGAACGACATTAAATGAATGGCTGAATACAGTCCCTTTGAAGTCATCGGAGAAGGAACCCGCCTTGCAATGCCGAAGACAATCTGCGCGCCGGACACATTGTCATTGAAAGCCTGGTTCGGGGGCTACTGAGGGAGTCCTGGATTAAGGGGTCCTCGGGCGTCTGGCCTGATAACGTGGGCCGGACTGATGGGCTGTGAAGATGCAAGACCGAAGACTCTCACCCTTGTCCGGATAGGACTCTCCTTGGCGTGGAAGGCAAGCTTGGTACCCGGATATTAAGATTCCTTTCTCTGTAACCGACTTTGTATAACCCTAGTCCCCTCCGGTGCCTATATAAACCGGAGGGCTTAGACCGAAGAGGCAAGAATAGTCATACAGGCTAGACTCCTAGGGTTTTAGCCATTACAATCTCGTGGTAGATCTACTCTTGTAATATTCATATTAATCAATATCAATCAAGCAGCAAGTAGGGTATTACCTCCATAGAGAGGGCCCGAACCTGGGTAAAAACCGTGTCCCCTATCTCCTGTTACCATGGACCTTAGACGCACAGTTCGGGACCCCCTACCCGAGATCCGCCGGTTTTGACACCGACACTTAGGTCGCATGCAAGAAATGGGAATGAATTTCAAACACCAGGGCACCGTTGATTGCCGGCAAAATAGTGAGATGCCTGGTTTTTAAATTCTAGTAAATCCTAAACTCGTCTGAAATTCATGAAACTTGGCATGCTATCATGGAAGGGCACCCGACATGTTGTTGTATTTTTTTGTGTCCATTTTGAGAGAAGGCGCACTCGAATAATGACTGCCAACAAAGGCATTTTGAAAAAAAATAGCTGCCACTTTAATATCTCAAACGTTTGTATAATTCAAACCGTGTGCATTCGGTTAACCATTCACGTGACGCCACGTGTCTTGGTTTTAATGGCTATAGGAGGTGCTGTGTGGACAGTTGCTTGACTGAACGGGAGGCGTGCGACCGCAGTCCGGTGTGCAGGCTCACCGGGAAGCGTACAAGCTGTTCAACGCAGGATCTGTGCATCTCTTCAACGCAAACGGTTCAGATTATGGTATGCAAATTAAAGCCAAACTTCGGCGCTAAGCCGACACTGCGATTTGTCAAAATGTGCAGCTAAAAATAAATATCACCATCTATTTTTTGCAACTAAAATTCAGTAATTAAGCATATATTTCATTCAAACTAGAGATTAAACAGTCGTTCTCACCAGGAAGCGAGACAGCCTTGGACCGTCGCCCGCCTCGCTCCCACTGGTCTATATTAATGGCGCGCCATGAGCCGCACCCCATCCTCGCCACACACACAATTCCTCTCTCTCCGCCCACATCCCCGACGCCGCTCTGAGTCCTCAAAGCCGTCAGTGTACCAGGATGCCGCCGAAGCGCCCCATCGGAGGGAGTGGCGACGCCGGGGCTGCTGAAGCACCGGAGCACGGCGTGAATATGGAGACAGAGGTTCCCGTCCCCACTATCGAGGTGGAGAACGAGGCTGCCAATAAGCGGAGGCAGGTCGAGAAAGAACCGCAAGCGACTCCAGTAGGCCTAGACTTCATCAACAACCTCCCCGATGATATGTTGATAGTCATCATAGCCCTCCTCCCAATTAGAAATCAGGCGAGGACAACCGCCGTTTCTCGGCGGTGGCTGATACGTCTCCAATGTATCTACTTTTCCAAACACTTTTGCCCTTGTTTTGGACTCTAACTTGCATGATTTGAATGAAACTAACCCGGACTGACGTTGTTTTCAGCAGAACTACCATGATGTTGTTTTATGTGTAGATAAGAAAAGTTATCGGAATGTCCTGGAAATCCACGGAGGCACTTTTTGGAATTTATAAGAATTATTGGGCGAAAGAACATCATGGGGCCCGGGTTCTGCCCACGAGAGACAGGGCGCCTCCTAGGGCGCGCCTCTATCTCGTGGGCCCTGGACCTCCTCCGACCTCAACTCCAACCCCATATATTCCGTCTCAGGAGAAAAAATCAGAGAGAAAGTTTCATCGCGTTTCACGACACGGAGCGGCCGCCAAGCCCTAATCTCTCTCTCGGGAGGGCTGATCTGGAGTCCGCTCGGGGCTCGGGAGAGGGGATTAAATGCCGCCCGTCATCATCAACCATCCTCCATCACCAATTTCATGATGCTCACCGCCGTGCGTGAGTAATTCCGCCGTAGGCTTGTTGGACGGTGATGGGTTGGATGAGATTTACCATGTAATCAAGTTAGTTTTGTTAGGGTTTGAACCCTAGTATCCACTATGTTCTGAGATTGATGTTGCTATGACTTTGCTATGCTTAATGCTTGTCACTAGGGCCCGAAAGTGCCATGATTTCAGATCTGAACCTATTATGTTTTCATGAATATATGTGTGTTCTTGATCCTATCTTGCAAGTCTATAGTCACCTATTATGTGTTATGATCCGACAACCCCGAAGTGACAATAATTGGGATACTTCTCGGTGATGACCGTAGTTTGAGGAGTTCATATATTCACTATGTGCTAATGCTTTGTTCCGGTTCTCTATTAAAAGGATGCCTTAATATCCCTTAGTTTCCACTAGGACCCCGCTGCTACGGGAGGGTAGGAAAAAAGATGTCATACAAGTTCTTTTCCATAAGCACGTATGACTATATTCGGAATACATGCCTACATTACATTGATGAATTGGAGCTAGTTCTATATCACCCTAGTTAGAGCTATTGCATGAGGAATCGCATCCAGCATAATTATCCATCACTGATCCATTGCCTACGAGCTTTTCATATATTGTTCTTTGCTTATTTACTTTTCCGTTGCTACTGTTATAACTACTACAAAAACCCAAAAACATTTATCTTTACTTTTGCTACCGTTACCCTTATTATCATATCACTTTTGCTACTGAACACTTTGCTGCAGATACTAAGTTATCCAGGTGTGGTTGAATTGACAACTCAACTGTTAATACTCAAGAATATTCTTTGGCTCCCCTTGTGTCGAATCAATAAATTTGGGTTGAATAATCTACCCTCGAAAGCTGTTGCGATCCCCTATACTTGTGGGTCATCAAGACTAATTTCTGACGCCGTTGCCGGGGAGCATAGCTCTATTCTCTGAGTCACTTGGGATTTATATCTGTTGATCACTATGAAGAACTTGAAAGACGACCGAACTACTATTTTGCCCTCAACTACGAGGGGAGGTAAGGAACTGCCATCTAGCTCTGCACTATATTATCCTTCCGTTATTAGTAGGCTTGCTACACCTAAACCTGCTACTGCTATGAATTCTGATATGTCGCATGTTATTGATGATGCCACTTCTGCTATGCATGATGAAACTACTTCTGTGCGTGATACTACTTTGCCATTAGGTGAATTTCTAGATGAACAACTTGCTAGAGTTAGGGGGGATGAAATTACTGAAGACCCTATTACTGATGATAGTGATGATGAAGGTTCCCCCAATGATTATGTTTTACCTGTTGTTCCTAAGGGTTATGTTATGAATGAAAAAGATGCTCTGGAAATCCTTTCTTGCAATGATAGAAATGATCTTAAGAAATTATTAGCTAAATGGAAGCAGCATGTTGGTGTACTAGAGTAGGGGTACCCTAGTATCCCGTACTCGTGCACGGGCAGTTGCAGCACCCCGCGGCAGGGTTTGCCTGGTCACCGCCAAGATCTTCCGTGGTTCCTTTGGAGCCATTCAAGAACAAAGTATTCGGCCAAGGAGGCAAGGCCCCGGCAAGAGGAGCTTGCCGGGAAGGCCACTCGAGGCACACAAAAGACAAGGCCCCGGCAAGAGGAGCTTGCCGGGAAGGTTCGGAACGCGACAAACCTCCGGACGCGATAAGGATTCAGCCGCGGCAAGGCGCTTGTCGCGGCAGGCAACCTCTCCATCTCCGCTCCAGCTCATCCTTCAACGTGTCACCACGAGATCATTCCATGCATCGCAGCGTGTCAAGAGGTCATGCAGCCAGCGGAGAGCAGCGATAAGCGGCGTGACAAGCTTGCCATCGTGGCGGTGGTGGCGCACTGACGGTCTCTGTTGCCTTTGTTTAGGTGACACAGATGAGCATTTATTGCTTTTGTCCCTTGCCGTCAGAGTTAGGTATTTTGCACTGTACACTGTTCAAGTAGGTGTACCAACTACTGTTTTTACATTTGTACCCTCGTCTATGTTGCCACTTGTCGGAGATCCCTTGAGCATATAAAAGGAGGCCCATGCGCAACGTAGAAGGGGTTCGGCCAGTTCGACTCATTCGAGACCAGAGACACTCACGCTATGTTTTGTAGCTCTCATCGCTCCCTAGCAAGAACACAATACAATCAAACAAGCAGCAAGGGAGTTTTATCTCTCCGGAGAGCTCGGCCTGGGTAAACCGCCGTGTGCCTCGCCTCGATCCGCTCTTCGCGCTCTCCTCCCCCTCCGAACCACAAGGGGCCTGGTCCGCCGGCCCCATAGGTGTTCGTGGGTCCGATCAGCCTCCCCGACATCTTTGGCGCGCCAGGTAGGGGGCGTCGAGGCTGTGTGAACCTGATCCGGCGTTCACACGAGCAGCGTCTTCATCATCTTCAACATCTTCATCAACATGCCACCGAAGAAGAAGGCTTCGGCGGCAGCGGAGCCTGTCAAGGCTGCATCCACCATCACCGCAGCAAAGCGGATGGTGGGGCAGACGCTGGCGAAAGAACGGCGCCGGCGAAGGAGTTCGTGACGCCGCCAAGTCCAGAGACAAGGCCGCGCAAACCTCGGCGTCCACATCCCCCGCGTCCATCTCGGAGACGGGACCAGCAGCGCCATGGCGTTCACAACGCCATACGCCGTTGAATCGAGACCCTCAAGACCAGCGTGCACGCCAACACGCTGGCACGAAGCGAAATATGATCGCTGGACGGGACGCTGCTCCTTCTAACATAGTTAGAAGTCCGAGCATATCCCGCTCCTCGCACCGTTCACCAATGCCACCCACTACTCCAGCCGAAGCTCTGGCGAGAGCTCAACTGCTCCTCGACTACCCTCCAACGACCAACAAGGTCGACGAGTGGACGGCCACCATACAGAGCCTCATCGGCTTCGCCAACGGCGACGCTCCGCGGCAACCGAGTGCGTCGCTGCCGCGCCAAGAACGCCAAACGCGAGTCGGTGGCGACGAGACCGGTGGGGGTGCAACCACCATGCACTCTCCGCCTCGAAGGCCAAGATCGCCGACTCACCGGATCCACCTCGACAGCGACTCCACCGCGTCATCGGATCCACGAGCTCGGCACGATCAGCGCCAAGTTCTCCATGAACGACAACAAGAGGACGCTCGAACTCGCATCGAGCGCCGAAGAGAAGCGCGACGTCAATCCGACAAGCGCGCTGGGCCTTCTGTTGATATGCGCGCGCCGGAGGAGCCAGGCGACTTGTCGTACGTGGTAGGTTGCCCTGCGTTCACTCGTGAGCTGCGGCAAGTCCAGTGGCCCAGCAAGAAAAACTTTAAACCAGATGTGCCGGAGAAGTACGATGGTAGAACGCATCCGTCGGAGTTCCTCAGCATCTACACCATCGCGGTGCAAGCTGCAGGGGGACGAGACGACAAGATCCTCGCCAACTACTTCCCGTTGGTACTCAAGCCCAACGTCAGATCTTGACTCATGCACTTGCCGGACAGCTCCATATCCTCTTGGGAAGACCTATGCCATCAGTTTGTTGGCGCCTTCACAGGCGGCCACAAGCCTCATGGCCAAGAAAGTGACCTTCATCTGCTCGCCCAGAAGGAAGGAGAGTCCCTGCGCAAGTTCATTCAGAGATTCAGCCGTGTGCACTACAACATACCGGATGTCCACCCCGCCAAGGTGATCAGCTGCGTTTCATCGTAATGTGGAACCGCAGGATGAGGGAGGAGATGGCGATGTGCAAAGTCAAGGACGTCAGCGAGCTGTACGCCTTGGCCGACAAGTGTGCACGCGCCGAGGAGGGGAGGAGACTCCCCGGAGAGAATGCAGAAGCAGGATCTGGCAGTGAGGGGACCGCCCCGGCGAAGAAGAGCCGGCGGCGAGGTAACAGGAAGAAGAAAGGCAGAGAAGTGCTAGCTGTTGAGCAGTCCGGCAACGGAGGTGGCGACAAGAACGCCAAGGCTGGTGGCTCCGGCAAGGAGGTTTCACGATGCCAACCACCAGCACGTGGCGGGCGCCGACAAGCGGGACGGCTCCGCAAGCAAGATCGCAAGATCCACCGCACCAAGGGCCACGACCTCCAGAGCTGCAAGAAGGTCGAGCAGCTTGTCGAACAATGAAGGCTGAGTACGAAAGGGCGCGACAAGGAGAAGGCCTGTGAAGGTGCTGGAGGAGCAAGCAAGAAACGTCCCGGCCGGGGAGGGCGCCGCGGCAAGGCCAAGCAGCGGCAAGGAGACAGACCTCCCCGCGGCCGCGACAAGGATGAAGACGAATACGAGGATGAAGACATGGATGATGATGACGCCGATGAGCAGGAGTTTTAGAAAGCCACGGAGGTTCTTTGCGTTGACGGAGGTGCTTCCCTGCATACTTCCCACCGCCAACTCAAGCAGTGGATGCGGGAGGTCAATGCAGCGGAACCATCCGTAGAGTCACGCAAGCCTCTGAAGTGCTCCAACACGCCTATCATCTTTGATATTGAGGACCACCACGATCGCATAATCTGCGGTCGGGTGCTTGCCGATGTTGGTCTCACCAACTATCCGCAACCTCAAGGTCACCAAGATGCTAGTGGACGGCGGGGCGGCTTGAATCTGATATCCTCCGCGGTGCTCCGTAAGCTTCAAATCCTCGACAATGAGCTCAAGAGACCGGTACTTTCCAAGGAATCAATTCGGGAAGGAGCAAGTCAAGGGGAAGGTTATGTTGCCGGTAACATTTGGCAGCAAGCTGAACTTTAGTACCGAGAGGGTTACATTCGACGTCGCTGATTTCCCATTGCCTTACAATGGGATACTTGGCCGTCCAGCACTCGCCAAATTCATGGCAGCCTCTCACTACGCCTACAACTTACTCAAGATGCCAGGCCCGATAAGCGTCATCTCTGTCCATGGCGACAAGAAGGATGCTCTTATCTGTGCCGACAAGATCTACCGGGATGCAGCAGCCGCGACAGATTGCCAAACACTTGCCGCTGAAGCTCCCGGGGGGAAGAAGACCAAGTCCAAGTCCGGCAAGATCTCTCGATGCCCACTCCGCAAGCGCACCTCTTCGAGTGCTGCGCTACCGTCGAGGACGCACCATCGAGCTCCACCGCAAGTGCAAGAAGAAGATGACAGCTCCGCCAAAGACCAAGAAGGTGTCCGCCAAGGAGGGCGGCACTGGTGGTACCTTCACCATCGCTGCCTCTCGACCCCAAATAGGAAGGCGCTCGTTGCTTTCTGCGGGCGAATGTCGACGTGTTTGCATGGCAACCGTCGACATCCCCGTGTTCCTGTGAAAGTAATTGAGCACCGTCTGGCTGTTTGCCCTCATGCGCGGCCCGTTAAGCAGAAGGTCAGAAAACAAGCAGTGGAGCGTCAAGAGTTCATCGCGGAAGAGATCAAGAAACTGGAAGCAGCGGGCCTTGTCAGAGGAGTGCTCCATCCTACGTGGTTGGCCAATCCTGTAGTCGTGCGCAAAGCAAATGGAAAATGGAGACTTTGTATTGACTTCACGGATGTTAATAAAGCTTGTCCCAAAGATCCATTTCCCTTGCCGCGCATCGACCAGATTGTTGACTCCACGGCTGGATGTGATTTGCTTTCATTTCTTGATGCATACTCAGGATACCATCAGATCTTCATGGCTAAAGAGGATGAAGAGAAAACCGCATTCATTACACCATGTGGCACATACTGTTTCATACGGATACCTTTCGGTTTGAAGAATGCTGGTTCAACATTTGCAAGGGTAGTCCATGACGCTTTTGAATCGCAAATGCATAGAAATGTAGAAGCCTACATGGATGACATAGTGGTCAAGAGCAAGGACAAAGCAACTCTGGTTCAAGATTTGGACGAGACCTTTGCAAATCAGCGCAAGATCAACCTCAAGCTCAACCCCGAGAAGTGCGTGTTTGGAGTCCCTTCCGGCAAGCTTCTCGGGTTTTTCGTGTCTCAGCGGGGGATTGAAGCCAATCCTGACAAGATCAAGGCCATTGAACAAATTGAAGCACCCAAGCGCGTCAAGGATGTACGAAGGCTTGCCGGTTGCGTAGCTGCTCTCAACAGGTTTATCTCTAGATCTGCTGAGCGCGCCCTGCCATTTTTCAAGATTTTGAAAAAGGCGGGTTAAATGAAATGGACTCCCGAGGCGGAGGCTGCGCTGCAGGACTTAAAGAGGTACCTGTCCTCCACTCCAACACTTGTCGCACCTAAGCCACAAGAGATGTTGCTGCTATATATAGCGGCAACCAATCAAGTGGTTAGTGTTGCGTTAGTGGCGGAGAGGGAAGCGGATGACGAGCTAGCAACCGCGGCAGACACATCCAGCAACAAGCAGGGGGCTTCACCGACAAGCTCTGGTCCCGACAAGGACGGATCTGCGCAGACGCAAGAGCAGATATAGAAAAGGATGGTGCAGTGCCCAGTTTACTTTGTCAGTTCCCTCCTGCAGGGGGCTAGGTCAAGGTACTCTGGTGTGCAGAAATTGCTTTTCGGCCTTCTCATGGCCTCGAGAAAGCTGCGCCATTACTTCCAGGCACATGAGATAACAGTCATCACTCGCTTTCGCCAAGAGGATATCAAGGAATCCGAAGCGGCTGTGCAGGATTGTCGAGTGGGCACTTTGGAACTGTCAAGCTTTGGTCTCAAGTTTGAAAGCACATCAACTATCCAAAGCAGAGCCTTGGCAGAATTCATAGCAGAATGGACGCCAACACCAGATGAAGAAATTCCGGAGACGAGCATTCCCGTCAAGGAAGCAAGCAAAGAGTGGCTGATGTACTTTGATGGTGCCTTCTCGCTGCAAGGCGCCGGTGCCGGCGTGTTTGTCGCACCCACCGGAGAGCACCTCAAGTACGTAGTCTAGATGCACTTTCCCAAGGAGCAAGCAACAAACAATACTGCGGAGTATGAAGGATTGCTTGCCGGTCTCAGGATCGCAGTAGACCTTGGGATCAAGAAGCTCATCATCAGGGGTGACTCGCAGCTGGTCGTCCGCCAAGTAAACAAAGATTACCAGAGTCCGTTGATGGAAGCCTACGTTGATGAAGTGAGGAAGCTAGAAGAGCACTTTGACGGCCTGCAAATGGAACATGTTCCAAGAGCTCAGAACAATATTGCTGATGGCCTGTCGAAGTGCGCTGCACTTAAGTTGCCTGTGGAACTAGGGATTTTCGTGCTCAAGCTGACTCAACCAACCGTAACACCGTCAACTGGACAAAACAAGAAGAGGAAGTTGATCTCTGGCGACTACTTTCCGGCAGAGCTTCCCGAAGCCGCCGCCAAGAAGGTCCCCAAGATCGACGCCAACAGAGCTGAGGGGCAGTCTGCTCCGACAAGCCCCAGGGTTTGTTTCGTTGAAGCAGACGCTCCCGACAAGTTTTGCTCCGGCAAGCTTGCCGGGGAGCATCAAGCTCCGGCTGAGCCGCAGGTTCTTGCCGTGGAAGCTGATGTTCCCGCAGCAGCAGATGTGCCTTTAGTCCTTGTTGTCGAGCCGCAAGCTCCAGCATGGGCGCAGCAGATTGTCCATTTCCTTCGCATGTGAGAGAACTTCCCAAGAGCAAGAAGAAGCGGAAAGAGTAGCCCGGCAGTCAAGTATGTACCAGTTTGTCGACAGCGTCATCGCATGTAAGAAGACTCAACGGTGTGAAATTGAAGTGTATTCCTGTGGAAGATGGATGTAAGCTGTTGGCGAGAGATACATGGAGGCATATGTGGTCACCACATTGGCGCAAGAGCACTTGCCGCAAAGCTTTCCGGCAAGGTTTCTTCCGCCGACAACCCTCGAGGATGCAAGCTGCAAGTAACCAAGTGTGAAGCATGCCAGCCCATTCCAAACAAATACACCAACCAGCTCAAGCTCTCCAGACGATCCCTTTATCCTCGCCATTTTCGGTGCTGGGCTCGACATCCTCGGCCCTTTCCCCGAAGTTGTCGAGGGCTTTGAGTACTTATGCGTTGCTATCGACAAGTTCACAAAGTGGCCGGAAGTGGAAGCAGTGAGGAAGGTGACGGCAACACGGCCAGCCAAGTTCTTCAGGTCGATTGTTTGTTGTTTCGGAATCCCTAACAGGATCATCACCGACAACGGCACCCAATTTATGAGTCGCACCTTCATGCAGTACGTCCAAGATCTTGGCGCCAAGGTCTGCTTTGCTTCTGTTGCTCATCCGAGAAGCAACAGTCAAGCGAAGAGGGCAAATCTTTGAAGTGCTGCGGGCTCAAGACCAGAACTTTCGACTGTGCTGCACAAGTGCGGAAGAAACTGGATTGAGGAGCTGCCGGTGGTTCTTTGGTCGATGAGGACGATGCCAAATCGAGCCACTGGCCAGACACCCTTTGCTCTAGTCTATGGAGCAGAGGCAGTTCTCCCCACGGAACTCGTATACAGATCGCCTCGAGTGCTCGCTTATGATGAGCTTGAGCAAGAGCAGCTGCGACAAGATGACGCTACCGCTTCCTTGAGGAGGATCGCTTCAGCCCAGACGAGCCGCTCGCTACCAGCAAGCTTTGCGTCGCTACCATAGACGCAAAGTTAGTGCCAGAAGCCTCGAGGAAGGCGACCTTGTTCTTCGGCGAGTTCAGTCCGCCAAGAATTCAAACAAGTTGACGCCAAAGTGGGAAGGCCCTTATCAGGTGAAACGAGTCACTAGGCCTGGCGCTGTCCGCCTTGAGACCGAAGATGGCATTCCGGTGAGCAACTCCTGGAACATTGAGCATCTTCGTAAGTTTTACCCATAGGGCGCGGTTGTCGGACCCTGTTCCGGCAACCACTTTTGTACAAGTCTTGCCGCTGTTGCATGTAATCCTTTGTACAAAGCCGGTATGAGACCCCGTGCATCAAGAAGCTCATGTGTTGCGCACAACTTGTCAAATTCATGCTTTCATCATTTTATTGCATGTTCTGGCTAACACTTTGTGCAGCACCCACACCCGGTAAGCAACATCGAGCCACTAGGCACCATGACTTTATTTTCTCCTCTTTCTCTTTCTCAAGAAAGAGAAGGTTCCCTCGCGCACAAGTTAACCAGGGGGAAAGGAGAAGATAATACTATGGAACAAGCATTGCTCGAGGAAGTTTCGCCTTATCGGGGAGCAAACGACAAAAAAGCTAAGTTGCCAAAGTTTGAGCAATCAGTTTTTAAATTTTTAAGTTATCTTCCTCGAACGATAGTACTTTGTATGGAAAACACATGCGCAGAGGAACCAACTCATGACTAGTCGCGCTTCTTTACTTTGTTTCGAGTCCGCTCAACAACTTAAGTGAGCTGCAGCTAGTCGCGATAAGGTTGCTTGTCGGAGGCGGCATCGCCAAAGAAGTGCTGATGTTCCGCACTCAGCGCCATGCAAAGGTGCTGCAGACCGACAAGTTCCCTAAATGCGTGGGAAGAAAGCATTACAAAGGAAGGAATCAAGTAGAGGAAATAACATTGCAATGATCGCCTAAGATAGAGTATATTACAAAATAACTTGTCGCTGATCTAACAAAGTGTTCTAAACATGATCAAGAACGACAAGGAAAGATAAAATTGGCGGCCTAGTCTACGCGGGTCGCCGTCAATCCGCTTTGATCTTGTTCACCTTGTCCACAATGGGTGCGACAAGGGCTTTGAGCGCCTCCACGTCGGCATCTGCCGGCAAGGATCTGAGGACGCCGTTGAGGTTGAGGCCTGGATTGCGGAAGGCCACCTTCATCAACACCTTCTCAAGGGCGCCGGCACAGATTTGGCGCGACTCCTCGGCCAGCTGCTTTGGGACCTCTTCCCGGAGTCGCCGGAGGCCCGTCACTACGCCCTTGAAGAATAAACTAAGTTTGGCGCTGGGTTGGAGATGCTCATCGGAGGAGTATGCAAGGTCCGCCATCCCCAGCTCCATCAGCTCGTTGTGGATGTCGGCAGCAGTATCCACAAGACCTTCGGTCCAATGCTCCACACTCTCCCTCAAGGCGCCTGGTGTCAACAAAGATTCGCCAAAGAGCTCCTCCTTAGCCTTGATCGTCTCCAACAGGCCCACCTCCCGCTCTCCGGGCGCCGTCCGGCTCTGCGTCGAGTGGTCGGCTTCACTCAAGATCCGCCTTGGAATCCTTGGCGGCGCCGAGCTCCTTGCCCCTATCAGCGAGACGGCCCTGCAGCTCGCCAAGAGTGTAGGCGTCCTTCTCGCGCTTCGGCTTGGCCGCGGCAAGCTCCTCGCCGCTCTTCTTGAGGCTGGCCTCCAGCTGTGCCACCTTCGCGTTCAACTCTTCCTTGGCGGCCTCGGCAGCTGCGGCAGCATCCTTCGCTTCCTTAAGCGTCCCGCCAAGTGACTCCTCGCGCACGACAAAGTCTTCCTCATGGCTGTCCAGGTTGACCTTTCGCTGCGCCAGCTTGCTTTCCTGCGCGGAGAGCTTCTCGGCGGCCCGCTGTTGCTCCTCCTCAGCTGCGGCCTTCTCAAGGATGAAGGCCGTACACTCTTCTGCAAGTTGCTCCCACGCTTCTGCTACGTCTCGGAGAGTTTCTTGGTTGGCGCTCCGGAGCTCTTCTGCGCGCTTCTCCATGTCCGCTCCCGCCCTCGCGACAAGCGCTTCCCGGGACTCCAGCTTGGCTTGCCGGGCGCGATAGAGCGACAGCAGCTTCTTTAGCAGCTACTCCTCCTCAGACTCACCGCTGCTGCTGCTTGGCGCGTCCACCAGCGTCAGCCCAGCGGAGGAAAGTAGCTCGCCATCGAAGGTCTCTCCTTCGACCGGCGCCCTGGAGCTCGACTCCCAGGGGAGCTTGATGAAGGCACCGTTGCCGGCCTTCAAGTAGGCGCCGGGCTGGGGCTCCTCGGAGCCTGACGCTGCAGCAGCGACGGGGGAGTCGGCGGTCAGTGTAGCGCCTGGCGCTCCTGCGGCCTCAGGGCCGTCAGTGCGACCGCCAGACCCCTCGCCAGCCCCTGCGGCGGCAGCCTCGGTGGCCTCCTCGCCGACAGGCTCGTCCACGACGGCCTCTTCTTCCACGACGGCGGCCTCGTCGGTGTTGCCGCGCGCTTCCTCCTCGCCGGCGACCTCAACCTCCATCGGCTCTGCGTCAGACGAAGAAAGGACAATCAAGCAAACATCCAAATAAAAAAGCAGAAGAAAACAAGCCCAAGGGAAATTTTCGCGTAAAGGGATTACCTGCAATGGGATCTGCAGCCATGGTCTCGACCACTGGAGGATCACTGGCGCTGTCCCTTTCCGGGGTAGCCTCCCTTGTCGGAGTAGCCTCCCTTGTCGGAGAACGCTCACTTGCCGGAAAATCCTCCCTTGGCGGCGTAGTCGCGGCAGACAGGATTTCGGGGGCGGCTTCCGGGCCCTCCTGATGAGGATGCTCTGCTCCTACACAAACAAGCAGTCAGATATCAATGAAGAAGAAGCACCCACGCACACCCAATAAAGAAGGAGAAAACCGTGTGTACTTACCTCGGGCTGTCTTTGGGGGGCTCTTGTGAGGAAGGGTTGCCGGGTCCGGCAAGGGGGTCTCAGATGCGCCTCCTGTTGCCACAGGTGGATCGTCCTCGACGACGACCACCGGGGTCTTGGCCCTCTTCGACGCTCTCTGGGCTAGCGTCTTGAAAAGGAAAAAGTTCAGAACAAAGCAAGTCAGATTCAAGATAAAGCAACAAAATTGAAGAAATACAAGCACAATATTGAGGCTTACTCTTCTTCTTCCTCCTCGGAGCTGAGCGCGGAGAAGTCAAACTCCGGCTCACCTCCGGTGCGACGAGGCGGAGGAGTGGGCTCTCTTGGCCGCTTGGCGGAGGCAGCGGCGGTGGCCTGGGAAGATCCCGCCCCAGTTGTCGCAGCAGTGTGGGGTGCTCCCGCGCCAACATCGCTTGCCGCGGTAGAGCGCGTCGCTGGGCCTTCTTGCTGTGGGCCCGTCTGCCGCCCCGTCTCGTCTCCGGCCTTGCGGAGACGCCTCTTCGGCGGAGCCGGGGGCTCCATTGGCGGCAGGTCGCTGGGAGGTGGAGCTGAAGCGCCCTCGACTGGTCCACTCGACTCAGCCTCGGGTGCGACAAGCTCTTCCTCGCCAGCGAACTCCCTCCGCTCGGCAAGGCTTGCCGCCTCGGTTGCGTCCGCCTCCTCCACGGTGTACCCGAAGACGCCAGCGGCAGCAGCTGCTGCCGCCTCCTCCAGCCTGGTGGCAATGCGCACCATCTCCTCGTCGGTGGTGTCACGGGTGAGCCTGTTCTGCTCGTCGGAGCGGATCTGCACTTCTTCCAAGGTGTCGAAAAACTGCTGCACGATATCGTCGGAGGGCTCTTGCCAGGTTGGAATGATCCCATGGGAATCGCACAACGGCATCATAGCGCGGATGCGGTCGAGCGCTGAGTTGTTGCACAATGGAACGACCCCCCTCGGCAACCTAAACCACTCGGGGTGGTCGGGGTCGTTCTTGAACAGCTCTAGCAGCATTGCGTCCAACTCCAAGACGGTGAAATTCCAATTGAGACCCGGGCGCAGCCTCATGATGTCTGCCGCATTTTGGAACTCCCAAGCAGGCCTCCTCCTTTCCTGCAAGGGAGCAATGCGGCCGCGAAGGAAGTCTGCGCCAACTGCGCCTACGGTTAGTCCGGCAAGCCTGAGGCGCAAAATCCAGGTCACAGCTATCTTCAACCTAGCATCCTCCGGTGCCAAGTTGCTCCAATCGTTGCCGCGCACTATTGGGGTTTGGCGCACGGCAGTGAAGGGCTGTGGGTTCTCCTCTACGATCCAACACCAGTTGGCTCTCCACTCCTCCCACTTGTTGCGGAACTCTCCTTCCAGATAGGCTTCTTTCTTGCCGATCCTGGAGACCCAAGCTAGCCCTCCGGCAAGCGGCTCTCCTCTATCGATGCGGGGCACGAAGTAATGGCGGAAGAGTGCCACATTTGGGTGGATTCCGACAAAGTTTTCGCAAAGGTGTGCGAAAACTGCCATGGTCAAGACAGCGTTGGGAGTGAAATCAAGGAGGCGGAGGCCATATGTGTTCATGATATCGCAGAAGAACTCGGAAAAGGGCGGGCAGAGCCCGCAATAGAAGAAAAGGGCAAAGAAGGGATACCCAGTTGGGGCCAAATCAGAAGCGGAGGCGGGGAGTACCTTCGTGCGCGGATGCGCACTCGTCTCCGTCGACCAAAAGAGATAGAAGAGCTCCCTCAGCTCCTTTGCGTTGAGCTGAGGGGAGAAGATGGCCCGCTCCTTGCGCAGCACCGCGAGCCGCTGCGCCTCGGCCGACTTGACGCCCTTCCCCTTGTCGGCTTTCGGAGCCATGGCGGAAGCGGCGGAGAGAGGTCGACGGCGGTGAGTGCGCTTGTGGCGAAGGGGGGGCTGGGCGCTGCTCTCTTCGCACTGGAGAAGAAGGGGGGAGCGGCGGTGGTTTTCTTGACAAGACAACAATGGCGAGGTGGGCGGCCTGCCCCTGTCTCCCCTGTTTATAAGGAGGGGATGGGGCGGACGTTCCACTTTTCCTAATAAAGAAACCCCCACGACCACGCCCACGATCTCTCGCACAGCGCCATGTTCGGTGTGTGCCGTTAGTGGGGGACGTGGTGGGTCCGGGGCAGGTAACGGTGTGATCAAGGCCGCGTGTGACCGTGCACTGTTTTGGGTCTGGCCCGACAGCGCTCGGCACCGTGTGCGGCCCAGGCCCGGGGGCTCCTGTCGGTGTACTAGAGTAGGGGTACCCTAGTATCCCGTACTCGTGCAGCACGGGCGATTCTGACACCCAGCGAGGTTTGCCTGGTCACCGCCAAGATCTTCCGTGGTTCCTTTGGAGCCATTCAAGAACAAAGTATTCGGCCAAGGAGGCAAGGCCCCGGCAAGAGGAGCTTGCCGGGAAGGCCACTCGAGGCACACAAAAGACAAGGCCCCGGCAAGAGGAGCTTGCCGGGAAGGTTCGGAGCGCGACAAGCCTCCGGACGCGATAAGGATTCAGCCGCGGCAAGGCGCTTGCCGCGGCAGGCAACCTCTCCATCTCCGCTCCAGCTCATCCTTCAACGTGTCGCCACGAGATCATTCCATGCACGCATGTCAAAGGTTGTGCAGCCAGCGGAGAGCAGCGATAAGCGGCGCTGACAAGCTTGCCATCGTGGCGAGTGGTGGCGCACCTGACGGTCTCTGTTGCACTGTTTAGGCGACACAGACGGGCATTTATTGCTTTTGTCCCTTGCCGTCAGAGTTAGGTATTTTGCACTGTACACTGTTCAAGTAGGTGTACCAACTACTATTTTTACATTTGTACCCTCGTCTATGTTGCCACTTGTCGGAGACCCCTTGAGCATATAAAAGGAGGCCCATGCGCAACGTAGAAGGGGTTCGGCCAGTTCGACTCATTCGAGACCAGGGACACTCACGCTAGGTTTTGTAGCTCTCATCGCTCCCTAGCAAGAACACAATACAATCAAACAAGCAGCAGTAGGAGTTTTATCTCTCCGGAGAGCTCCGAAGCTGGGTAAACCGCTCGTGTGCCTCGCCTCGATCCGCTCTTCGTGCGCTCTCCGCCCCCCTCCGAACCACAAGGGGCATGGTCCGCCGGCCCCATAGGTGTTTGTGGGTCCGATCAGCCTCCCCGACACAGCAGTCTCTTAATGCTAGAATGAAATCCGATCCTGCTTTTGCTACTTCACCTATTTGTGTTACCGATAAAGATTATGAATTCTCTGTTGATCCTGATATTATTACTTTAGTTGAATCTAATCCTTTTTATGGCCTTGAATCTGAAACTGTTGTGGCACATCTTACCAAGTTGAATGATATAGCCACCTTGTTTACTCATGATGAGAAGTCTCACTATTTATATATCCTTAAGATATTTCCGTTCTCATTAAAGGGTGATGCTAAAACTTGGTATAATTCTCTTGCTCTTGGTTGTGTGCGTAGTCCCCAGGATATGATTTATTACTTCTCTGCTAAATATTTCCCTGCTCATAAGAAACAAGCTGCCTTGCGGGAAATATACAATTTTGTGCAAATCAAAGAAGAGAGTCTCCCACAAGCTTGGGGGAGGCTTCTCCGGTTACTTAATGCTTTTCCTGATCATCCTCTTAAGAAAAATGAAGTACTTGATATCTTTTATAATGGACTAACCGATGCTTCCAAGGACTACTTGGATAGTTGTGTTGGTTGTGTTTTCAGGGAAAGAACAGTCGATGAAGCTGAAATATTACTGAATAATATGTTGACTAATGAAAATAATTGGACTCTTCCTGAGCCAGTTCCTGAAGTAATTCCTGAACCAATTGAGCCAACTCCAGAGCCTATTCCTAAACCCACTCCGAAGAATAGAGGTGTTTTATTTCTCAGTCCTGAAGATATGCAAGAGGCAAAGAAATCAATGAAAGAAAAAGGTATTAAAGCTGAAGATGTTAAGAATTTACCTCCTATTGAAGAAATACATGGTCTTAATTTACCGCCTGAAGAGCCACATTGTCTTGATAACCCGACACAGGTAGTAAAGGTAAATTTCATAGCCCATGCTTACATGAATTTGATGACTTTGTGGCTAGACAAGAAAGTTTTAATGCTTATGTTGGTAGAGAGTTAAAGAATAATGCTTTCGAGATAGGATGCGTAGGTGATAATCTGGCTAGAGTTAAAGATGAACTTCACCGCCTTAGCAAATACGCTTCTATGGTTGCTACTCAAGCTGAGCAAGTACTCAAAGCTCAAAATGATTTGTTTGATGAATTAAATAATAAAAATGACTTTGCTGTTAGAGTGGCTACTAGAACTGGTAGAATGACTCAGGAACCTTTGTATCCTGAAGGCCACCCTAAGAGAATCGAGCAAGATTCTCATAGAAATAATTTAGAGACACCTAGTTCTTCTAAAAAGAAGAAGAAAAATGATTTAACTCTGCATGCTTCTAGTGAACCTACTGTAGACACACCTGAGAATCCCAATAATATTTCTATTTACGATCTTTGAAACTCAATCGTGTGATGAACATGAACCTAGTAATAATGTTAATGATAATGTTCATGTTGATGCTCAATCTAGCAATGACAATGATGTAGAGATTGAACCTGCTGTTGATCTTGATAACCCACAATCAAAGAATCAACGTTATGATAAGAGAGATTTTGTTGCTAGGAAGCACGATAAAGAAAGAGAACCATGGGTTCAGAAACCCATGCCCTTTCCTCCTAAACCATCCAAGTCAAAGGATGATGAGGATTTTGAGCACTTTGCTGAAATGATTAGACCTATTTTCTTACGTATGCGCTTAACTGATATGCTTAAAGTAAATCCTTATGCTAAGTATATGAAGGATATCATCACAAAAAAAAAGATACCGGAAGCTAAAATTTCCACCATGCTCGCTAATTACACTTTTAAGGGTGGAATACCAAAGAAACTTGGAGATCCGGGTGTACCAACTATACCTTGCTCTATTAAAAGAAATTATGTTAGAACTGCTTTATGTGATCTTGGAGCCGGTGTTAGTGTTATGCCTCTCTCTTTATATCGTAGACTTGAATTGAATAAGTTGACACCCTCTGAAATATCTTTGCAAATGGCTGATAAATCAACTGCTATACATTGTCGGTATTTCTGAGGATGTGCCTGTTGTAGTTGCAAATGTCACTATCTTAACGTACTTTGTTATTCTTGATATCCCCGAGGACGATAGTATGTCTATTATCCTTGGTAGACCTTTTCTTAATACTGCAGGGGCTGTTATTGATTGCAACAAAGGCAATGTCACTTTTAATGTTAATGGTAATGAGCATACGGTACACTTTCTGGGGAAACAATCTCCAGTTCATAGCATCAATTCAATTGGAAAAGTTCCAACCATCATTTTTGGAGGTTTCAAATTTCCTCTCCCTACTGTCAAGAAAAAGTATGATATTCTTATTGTTGGGGATTTTCATATCCCCGTTGAGGTAACTTAGTGTTATTCGAAATTTCTCCAGTTCCGTGTTATTCGGAATGAGTTCGTTAAAAAGACTTGATCAACCTTGTTAGTGGGTTCATTTTGATGATCACGAGATGGATGAAACTAGAACGCACAACCTTCTGTACCCTCCTTTTACTTTCTGTTATTTAGAATAAATAAAGCAAAAATAGTATTATCCGTCTGTTTTCTGAATTATCCGTGCACTAAAAAATGGTCCGAATATAAAAGTGCTCCAAATGCCCTGCAAACTTAGTATGATTTTTTTGGAATATTTGAGGATTTTAGGCACTAAAAACACTGCAGGAGGGCCAAGCACCAGGCCACGAGAGAGGAGGGCGCCCCCCCCCCCTCTAGGGCGCGCCCCCCTGTCTCGTGGGCCCCTGGTGGCCCCCTCCTCTTATGACAGCACCCACACACTTCATCTTCTACCCAAAAAAATCCCCATCTACCTCAAGCACGAGTTCTAGCTCATTTTGCTGCGATTTTCGATCTCCTTGCTCAAAGCTCCATTCACAAAACTGCTTTGGGAGATTGTTGCTTGGTATTGACTCCTCCATTGGTCCAATTAGTTTTTGTTCTAGTGCTTTATTCATTGCAAATTTTTGCTGCATAGGTGACCATGTTCTTGAGCTTGCATGTTAAATTTTTGAGGTCCCAAGCAATTCCAATGCATGATATAGGCTTTAGGCACTTGTAGGAGTAGTTGCTATCAATCTTGTTTAGTTTTATGCACTTTTATTTTAAAGTTACTGAAATTTCAGAAATTTCAGAAAATGTTAAGGAGGCTCTTTAAAGGCTCTTCTAGCCAAAGCTCTAAGGAAAAACAAGACAAAGAGAAGGAAAAACCCAAGTATAATCTTCCTTGCTTAGCAGAAATACGGTCGTGCGAATGGCCATGTGAGGATTTCTTGAAAGAAGTCGGGATTCATGAAGATTTTTATGTTTTAATCGAGACTGCAGGCCTCACCGGTTTCATCAACGACCGAATCGATCAGTATCTCTTACTTACCAATACTTTCGTGCAAAACTTTTATTATTATCCTAAGAAGTCACCGCCTGTAGTATCATTTCATTTATATGATGAATTCAAAGAAATGTCTTTACATCACTTTTGTGCGGTATATAGGATACCTTATGAGGGAGAATTAGAGGAACCCCATCATGAAGATGTGGATGGCTTTGTTAAAACTATTGCTGTGGAAGAGCCAAAGAAGGGCTCTGAGGCAAAAGTCTCTAGCATACACTTTCCTGTTTTACGCTACTTTGCCATATTTGCTAGTAGATGCTTGATTGGTCGTGGAAATAGTGGAAATTTGAGCGTTCCAGATATTATTATTCTTCAACATGCTTTGCTACGAGACAATACTTTTAGTATGGGTGCCATCGTTGCTAAACGGCTAGCCCTGAATCATACAAAAGGCCCCATATTTGGGGGTATCTATGATGCACGTCTCGCTGAACATTTTCAGATACCCATTAGGCACCATGAGGAGGAGGAGACAAAATTACCTCCTCACGTTTTAGATTACAAGAGCATGGTAGCACACAAGTTTATTGTTGATAACGAAGATAAGATGCTCTTGTATAACCTTAGATTTAATAAGAAATACAATGAGACTATTATTTTGCCTCGCCTCTGTTGTTTGATTTGACTGCAGATAATTTTCTTGTCACACAGGAAGCGGTGAACAATCATCGAGCTCAAGCTTTTACTCCAGAACCTAAACCTGAACTGGAACCTGAGCTGGACCCTTATCGTGCATCATCTGTCCAGTGGGATCCGGAGATGACCAGCCAGTGGTATCCTGATTACACCTCCCATTACACCGAGGAGAGTAGCGGCGGTCCTTGGTACTAAACCAACTTAGGCCAAAAGCCTAAGCTTGGGGGAGTACTTATTTCTCACCGATTTTACATTCATGTTCACACACTAGTCGTCGGTGCTTATACTCTTTCATTGTATTATCCATGTTAGTTTAAATTTCTTTTTCTAGTTTTCTTATTGTGTGTTTGATAAACCTTAAGAAAAACCAAAAAAATTAGTTAGTTTAATTTCCATGCTTGTAGTAGAAATTAAAATGAAACCCCAGAAAGATTTCTCGTTCTTCTTTTACTTGTTGGGAGCTTTCCCGTGTAAATAGTTTTATTTTCTTTTCTTTCTTTTGGGGGTCGAGAAGACCATATTGAAAATGCTTAGTGGCTCTCATATGCATGAATGTTTATTTAACTTAGAGCCCATATTACCTTGTCTTCTCTCTTGAGTTGAATGCTTGCAGATTCCAGCTTAGTCCAATGCACGTGCACTCTTATTATTATACACATCGTTCGGTCGTGCGAGTGAAAGGCAATAATGGCTATATATGATGGACTTATTGGGATGAGAAAAGCTGGTATGAACTCGAACTCTCTTGTTTTTGTAAATATGATGAGTTCATCGTTCCTGAGTCAGCTATTATGAAGTAAACATATTTGCGATGACATTTAGAGATTATAGTTGCTTGTGCCATGCTTGATTAGCTATGAGTTATAATGGTTTACCTTGCGTGCCAACATGCTATTAGAATGATTATGATGTGGTATGATGGGATGGTATCCTCCTTTGAATGAATTAAGTGACTTGACTTGGCACATGTTCACACATGTAGTTGAATCAAATCAACATAGCCTTCATGATATTTATGTTCATGGTAGATTATATCCTACTCATGCTTTTACTCGGTGTGAATTAATTTTAATGCATGTTTACGACTGTTCGCGCTCTCTCGGTTGGTCGCTTCCCAGTCTTTTGCTAGCCTTCACCTGTACTAAGCGGGAATACTGCTTGTGCATCCAAACTCCTTAAACCATAAAGTTGTTCCATATGAGTCCACTATACCTTCCTATATGCGGTATCTACCTGCTGTTCCAAGTAAATTTGTATGTGCCAAACTCCAAACCTTCAAATGAAATTCTGTTTTGTATGCTCGAGGAGCTCATGTACAACTAGGGCTGCCTATATCTTCCATGCTAGGTGGGTTATTCTCAAGAGGAGTGGACTCTGCTCCTCATTCACGAGAAAGGGCGATAACTGGATGCCCAGTCCCATGATCCAAAAAGATCAAAGCAAATCAAAATAATTAAACAAAACTCCCTGTGGCTGTTGTCTGTTGGAGGCACTCGTTGTTTCGAGCAAGCCGTGGATTGATGCTTGTTGGTGGTTGGGGGAGTATAAACCTTTACCATTCTGTTTGGGAACTGCCTATAATGCATGTAGTATGGAAGATACAGCCATCTCCTAGTTGTTGCGTTGACAGTGAAAGTATGCCGCTCAAAATGTTATTCAATCTCTATTTTAAAATCGAGCTCTGGCACCTCTACAGATCCCTGCTTCCCTCTGCGAAGGGCTTATCTATTTACTTTTATGTTGAGTCATCACCTTTCTTATTAAAAAGCACCCGCTGGAGAGTACACTGTCATTTGCATTCATTACTATTGGTTTATATTGGGTATGACTTGACTGGATCTCTTTTACCATGAATTACAATGTTTAGTCAGTCCTAGATCTTTAAAGGTGCTCTGCATTTATGTTTTCTTGTCTCGAGAAAGGGCTAGCGAGATACCATTTTGTTATATCATGTTATGATTATTTTGAGAAAGTGTTGTCATCCGAGTATTATTATTATGGCTCGCTAGCTGATTATGTTATTGATATGAGTAATTGTGGGACCTATGTGTTATTGTGAGTATGGTTAGTTCATAATATTTGTGAAACTTGAATGTGGCTTTTCATGTTTACAACAACAAGAGCAACAGAGTTTGTAAAGTTTTTCTTTATCACTTTCAGTTTATCAACTGAATTGCTTGAGGACAAGCAAAGGTTTAAGCTTGGGGGAGTTGATACGTCTCCAACGTATCTACTTTTCCAAACACTTTTCCCCTTGTTTTGGACTCTAACTTGCATGATTTGAATGAAACTAACCCGGACTGACACTGTTTTCAGCAGAACTACCATGATGTTGTTTTATGTGTAGAAAAGAAAAGTTCTCGGAATGTCCTGGAAATCCACGGAGGCACTTTTTGGAATTTATAAGAATTATTGGGCGAAAGAAATACATCACGGGGCCCAGGGCCTATCCACGAGACAGGGGGCGCCCCCCCCCCTAGGGCGCACCCCCTATCTCGTGGGCCCCCTGTACCTCCTCCGACCTCAACTCCAATTCCATATATTCCGTCTCGGGGAGAAAAAATTCAGAGAGAAAGTTTCATCGCGTTTCACGACACGGAGCCGCCGCCAAGCCGTAATCTCTCTCGGGAGGGCTGATCTGGAGTCCGTTCAGGGCTCTGGAGAGGGGGATTCGTCGCCGTCGTCATCATCAACCATCCTCCATCACCAATTTCATGATGTTCACTATCGTGCGTGAGTAATTCCGTCGTAGGCTTGTTGGACGGTGATGGGTTGGATGATATTTACCATGTAATCAAGTTAGTTTTGTTAGAGTTTGATCCCTAGTTTCCACTATGTTCTGAGATTGATGTTGCTATGACTTTGCTATACTTAATGCTTGTCACTAGGGCCCGAGTGCCATGATTTAAGATCTGAACCTATTATGTTTTCATGAATATATATGTGTTCTTGATCCTATCTTGCAAGTCTATAGTCACCTATTATGTGTTATGATCCGACAACCCCGAAGTGACAATAATCGGGATACTTCTCGGTGATGACCGTAGTTTGAGGAGTTCATGTATTCCACTATGTGCTAATGCTTTGTTCCGGTTCTCTATTAAAAGGAGGCCTTAATATCCCTTAGTTTCCACTAGGACCCCGCTGCCACGGGAGGGTAGGACAAAAGATGTCATACAAGTTCTTTTCATAAGCACGTTGACTATATTCGGAATACATGCCTACATTACGTTGATGAATTGGAGCTAGTTCTATATCACCCTATGTAATAGCTATTGCATGAGGAATCGCATCCGGCATAATTATCCATCACTGATCCATTGCCTACGAGCTTTTCATATATTGTTCTTCGCTTATTTACTTTTCCGTTGCTACTGTTACAACTAATACAAAAACCCAAAAACATTTATCTTTACTTTTGCTACTGTTACCCTTATTATCATATCACTTTTGCTACTAAACACTTTGCTGTAGATACTAAGTTATCCAGGTGTGGTTGAATTGACAACTCAACTGCTAATACTCAAGAATATTCTTTGGCTCCCCTTGTGTCGAATCAATAAATTTGGGTTGAATACTCTACCCTCGAAAGCTGTTGCGATCCCCTATACTTGTGGGTCATCAGTGGAGCACCCTATGGCTCCACACCCCTGTCGACCTGCTCCACGCCCACAAGCTCTGCCATGGCTATCGCCAAAGCTTGGATGCGTTCTCCCAGATCCTCGGCAGTCACCATGGCCCAATCAAAGGCCTTATCATGGGCAAGTTCCGTTCCAATGGCAGGGAGCGAGGCAAGCTTGACGAGTGGTTCCGATCCCGCGCCATAGACCAGCTCGAGAAGCTAAGTTATAATGATGGTCATATGAGCTTGCTGCCAACGTCCGCGCTCCGCTTCGCACCCACGCTGCGCCTCACCAAGTTCATGAACTACCATTTCCCCCCTTAATGACGCGCCCGCTCTTTTTCTACCACGACTGAAGCACCTCGAGCTCGTCGCCGTCCGCATCCCAAAGGATGACATGGAGCGCCTGCTACGCGGTTGTACTGCACTCGAGTTCCTTCGTCTCCAGGCGATGAATTGGTCGAGTACCTTGCACATCACCTCCAGGACTCTCTGCACTATTTATTTGTGTTGCTGGTGCTGCAACGAGAGATCACAAAAGGTGGACCACAATATGGTCATCCAGGACACACCTTCACTTGAGAGATTACTTGTAGTTGATCAACAAGGTCCAACAAGAATCAATGTCATTTCTGCGCCGAAGTTGAAAGTGGTGGGCTACTCGTTTGTCAAATACTACAACTTTCAGGTACAAAGTCGCCTTATATACCTCTCCTTCTTGATATCAACGTTATAACTAGTTTTGAAGATGTATGCTCGTCTGTCATCCAGTGAAGCTTCACCCGGGCTTTGGGCACGATGAAGGTCTTGGCACTAGAATCTGTCGTCCCCAACCTGGACCAAGTTTTCGCTGTTCGAGATGCTTTCCGTGCACAAGAAGCTGTATATCAAGGTGATGTTCCTTTCCTGTTAAATGTTAACCATAAGGGAGTTCAATTTTTTGCACCTTTTCCCAAGTTCACAATGACAATATACTACTATTTCTGAAGGAATTTTGGAGGATTTTAGGATATACACCCCCACCCCATATTGGTTGCTTCCTTCATATGGTTACAATCGTCCATAAGAATTTCTCATTTGGATTCATCTGTACTTGTTTTCTTAGGGAATTTTTCATCCAATCCAACCTCTTGTGAAGAAGGCTACATGTTTCTAGATTGTAATCAAATGCCCATGTTAATCATGCCAGATCGAAGATGGCACGTTGGTGCATTTTACCAATCCTTCAAACCAAATGGGCGTGTAGCAGTGTTCAAAACTGCATGTAGGCACTAACACGTTCTCTTCTTTTGCAGTGCATATTAGGCCCAGTGGATGATGTTTATAACGACAATCACATTGAATGCCTAGATCTGCATCTCTCAAATATTACTTTGAACTCCTACCGAGGGACCCCATCGGAGATTACACTCACCAGGTTCTTTCTTGCCAGAGCAAGGGTGTTGAGTGTACTGAGGTTGAACACGTATTTAACTAGGAAAGATCAATGGTATGATCAGCAGATCCGGATGGTACTGTTGAATGGAGGTGCCTCCAAAAATGCCAAACTTCATATGGGAAGAACATATGGCACACCAATTGGAAATAATTCTGTCAAACTCATACATGACTTGTCAGCGGCTGATCCCTTTCCAGAAATGACGCAGCTTGCAATGTTTGAATTTGGGCGTTGTAATCTTTGAATTTGAACCTTGCAATGTTTATGGTATTTGTTATATTGAATCGTTTATGTTCTCTTGTCTCAACACAAACAGTTCATTCGGGTGAACCGCATGTCGTACATCGCACACACCTTGATCTGGCAGACCGTTTCTTTTGTGTTGCCTAATCACAAACAGTTCATCCGAGTGAACTGTATGCTGTACATCGCACACACCTTGATCTGGCTGACTGTTTCTTCTGTGTTGCCTAACCACAAATAGTTCATCCGAGTGAACCGTATGATGTACATCACACACACCATCATCTGGCTGCCCGTTTCTTTTGTTCCTACTCATCGAAAACGGTTAATTGAACTGAATCGTATGCCCTGAATCGCACACGCAACTAAAATCTGAATCGTGTTTGATGCATCTGTCATCGCAAACGTTTTGCGCCTTTTTTGACGGTTTTTTTACACCACTGTTTGCGATTATTGCATCGCACACAGTTTCATCGAAGTGTCTCTGATCGTAATGTCGCATTAGCAGCATCCTGCAGTAGTGTGCCTAGGAAACTCAATTAGTATATAAAAAGGCCAAACGAACCCTGAATAAGTTTAAATTTCAGCATGGATATCCTGTCGTTCCATGTTGCCTGTAGAAGAAAATACGAAAAGAGGCAGTGATTATGTTTCACCCACAAGGGGGACACGTTTCCCTATCGGAACCACGAGGCTTCTTTGAGAGAAGCTCCGGTTTGTAAGAGGCTTGTAATAAAACTTGCGCCACAATGGACGTAAAAATTCCTCGACATATAAGTGCCATGTCGTGACACCATGCCAGGTTTCATGATTTTCGGTTTAGTTTTGGATTTACGGGGATTTAAAAACCGAGATTCTCCTGACAAAATGTTTTCAAATAGCACCTGGTTCACTCACGAAAGCCGATATTCAATGAAAACTTCGTGGAAACCATATTTTAAAGTTTCATAAAAATCTGGAAAAAAAAATGTGGGATGTTAAGAAGGTGATGTTTTATTGTGACACAAAATTTCAAGTTGGAAAACATTATGAGATGTGAGCTATGAAAAAGACAAATTCCGCCCTGAATAGTGACATTACTATTCGGCACTATTCAACACTGATTTTGTCTTTTTCATAGCTCACATCTCGTAATGTGTTTCAACTTGAAATTTTGTGTGGCAATAAAACATCATCCTCTTAACATCCCGCATTTTTTTCAAAAAAATTTGAAACTTCAAAACATCTTTTTCTCGTGGTTTTCACCGGTTTCCACCGAATGTTGGTTTCCGTATGATATTCTCCCCCCTGCTGCGCGCGCGATCTGAGTCATGCGTTCTGATTGGCCAGAACCCAAACCCCACGGATCATATGTGTGCACCGTTGGATGCTCCCAGCTCGAATGGCAACCCTGAGCCCTTTCGATAGCACATGCAGTACATGGGTAAGCACTGCGTGCATGCGTCGTGCTAGCTTGCGCTTCCTTCTCTACTAGGTTTTCAAAACAGGCTACCGTTTCTTGCTACTCCTTTCATCGGTTTCCCACCTCTTCTCCCGTCATTTCCCCGCTACTAGTGTCAGTGCTCATTGAAGGCTAGCGGCGACACACCGGCCATGTAAAATATCCCACACAACTTTGAGTCATATATGCATGATGTAGATGTTCGTTTAATTCTAATAGTTCATCTCATCCAAAATCAATTAGTTTTATAAAAAAATCTATTTTAAGATTCATGGAATTGTGCATTATAAAGGTAAAACAAAAAGTGACAATTCATTTAGAAAAAAAAGTTTGGGCAATTAAGATATGGAAGATTCTAGAGAACAAAGGAGAAGTGCTTGTGTTTTGAGGTTTGTGCATTATTCTTAAGTTCAACCATGGAGTCTTCTAGATTGTACATGTGGCAGAATCTGGTGGATTGTAGATGATATCCAACGGTCAGTAGTGCTCGGATTTGCCATCTCTGTACCGTCGGATTGGCTTCATCCAACGACCAACTTTCAAAGTTATTCGCACACTATATAGGTGTATAGATGTGTGTGTATATATATAGATGTGTCCCATGCTAGACCAAATAAAGTTTGAGTGCATGCGTGGGACGACCCCCCCCCCCCCCCGTCGCCGCCGCCTTGAAGTTGGGAAACTGACATCGTACATATTGAACTAGGCTTGGAGTCGGGTACGGTGCTCGGTTTGTAATGTAGTTGGTGGCCCATCGAAGTTGTGCATTTGAGATTTAAACACATCACACACCACCGTACCCATACATATTTTCGGGCCACATGCAGTGTATACGGGATCTTCTATCGACCACGTCTCCCTTGTGCGTTTTTTTGTAACGACACGCATATCTGTGGGCTCCCCGGGTGTATATATAGCATCCCTTTGACCGATAATGAGGGCTATGTGTTGGCCATGAACGAATTCCTCCTAGTTCATGTTAGGGATGGTCACCATCACATGTCGCTCAACCAAAGCTCTAGCTCATGCGTTGTCAGGATTCCCTCCCACATGCTCGGATTGCTGGGTTCGACCTGCATCAAACCCTACGTATCTCGTCCTTAACTACCTTGCCTTCATGGTTGTTGTCTGTATCGAGAGGTAGGCATCACATCTAAATTGTACATTATTCTATATTGAAAACACACATCACCCCTTCCCAACGTACATCATTTTGGGCCGCATGCAAGAGGTGCTGGTTTTGTGGTCCCTCTTGTGCGATTTTTATGATGATTCAATCTATTGGCCCAAGCGGTTTATCGACAAAAACAACTGTCGTTCGACCAAACGATAGATTCAATGGTCCGTCTTATGGTAGGTCATGGTGACATGCATGTATGACCAAAGTATCGATCATTACGTGCATCCGCCCCGCTGACACGAAGTGGGAGTTGGTGGGCCAAGCATCCTAGCTAGGTACAACATTATGTCATATATATATATAGGGTGGGTCTATTATGATAACACCCACCTCTTATTCTGATAACACTCCCGACCCGCACCCACACAGCCAGCAGAACCATCTAAAAAAACAAACCCGGCAACCCCCACTCCTCCCACATCTCCCTCGTGCCCATTTTCTTCGTCTCCCTCCCTCCCCCACCACCGCACCAACTCCCTCAAATCCCCCTGCCACCGCACCACCTATGCCTCGCCGCTGTAGCCCACCTCCCCGGCGCCGTCCCACTCTGCCCTCCCCCCACGACCCCCACCTTCCTCCCGGTTCATCCTCGACCTAGACTTGTTTCTGCCGTCCGGGGGTCGCGCCGCCGTCTGTGGATCTCTGCCGCCCCACCCAACCACCTCCAGTCCTGGGCGCAACCAGAGCCGCCACCGTCCACGAGGACCCATGCATCCTGGTTCATCATCCCAAGGTGACCAGGCACTCCAACCGCCGCAGCCCTATCGGATCCGGCGAGATCCGGCTGCCCCCGCACCTCCCTCCTGCTAACCGCCGGTGGAAGCCCCTCCTTCTCCAAGCACGTGGCTCGTGACCAGTGGGTGATGGCGATGACCACTGTGTCTGCTGCAACCGGCCTCCTTCCCCCGACGTGGATCCGGCGGGCATAACCCCAGCCACTTCTCTCTGCCGCGGATCTGACATCATCGGGTTTTCTTCACCATCACGTGGGAGGAGGGTGCTCCACCTCACGCCCTGCTCCACCTCATGGCGGGAAGGCGCAACCAGAAGGCTTTTTTTTGCAGTTCACTGTTCCCTCGTCGACCACCGGCGCTTATGCAGTTGAAGATGGGGAGCTCGCCTCTCGTTCCGGTGATGTGCATCTTCTGCCCACACCCCTTTCTTGCAGTTCGCATCCTCCTTGTGTGCGATCTGGAGAACACATCCATGCAGCTCACAATCATCTTGCATTTGATTTGACACACCAGAAAAAAGTTTCCTCCCTTATCAAAAATAGAATTTTGCTGATCAGTTGGATAGTGATAACATGCAGTCCGCTCGGCCTACTGGCGCTGGTTGAGGCGGCCATGCATGTCGGCGCGCGTGCGGTGGGTGAATATGAGAAGTTCACGCTCCCGTCCCTGCTGTAGCTTAGTTCGCTCCTCCAGTCCAGCGAGATGCGGTTTGATGCGTGTATGGGTTGTGCAGTTCGCCGACGATTGTCTTACATTACACATGGCTCGTGCGTGCAGTCCACTGTTGGGACGGCGGGTATTGCAGTGTGAAGGAGTGCGGCGTCCAGCTCGCTCGGGCATGCGAGCCATGACGCTCACCTGCAGGATGCAGCTCTCTCCTCCACTCCTTGTTGTTCGCCACAGGGTGGCCGGCGACATCCTTTTTTAGCAATTCAAAGTTCATCATGCAGTACACTAGCTATCTATAAAAACGGTACCTCATTATAATTTGTTATTCAGACACACAGTCCACTCACTATTTCTCTTCGGTTCATTTTATGCTGTTTTCTTAGGATGGAAAACATACAAAAGTGGATGGCGTCCAGGGATGTAATTCTCTACATGTGGCACGTTCAGCTGGGTGCTGCCAGTGCAAAGGATATTGTTTTGTATTGGAGTATGTGTGTGTGTGTTGAGCAGGTTACTAATTTTGTTGCAGTCCATGCGCTTGATGCGAGCAGTGGCACGGTTGTGGACGCGTAGTTCATTGGGGGCTACAGAAGAAAAGAAATCATTGTTTACTTTGTTATTAAATGCGTAAGAAAAATAAAAAATTAGCAGTCAACAAACTTGGAACTACCCAACAGTGGAGTAGTCCAGCGGCATGTGTGTGTGTGTGTTTGAGATCTGGTTTTGTTTGCAGTTCAGTCAGCTTTTACTTTAAAAAAATGTGTTCCTTATGTTGCAGTATAGCCGTCGCTCATTTGTATCTCGTGTGCAGTTCGTTGGTGATCCCGTGTGTGCCTATTAGAAGTTCGTTTCTGCTGTGAGGGCGGTTCCACCTATATCTTCGTGAGGTGTTCTTGTTGTATGTGTATGTGATTCCCTTCTAATAAATAAATAAAAACTTTGGACATGTGCAGCTCGCTAGTGTTGTTTCGCAGACAACTTTGGCATTGATTGCGGTTCCCCCTCAACATATGTTACATCTGCAGATTTTCTGTATTGAGAGGTTCGCTTTTATTTGTTGCAGTACACCACTCCCATGATGTGTAGCTCACATATCAAAGTAGTTTGCTTTTGATCGAGAGTGCACTTCATCAACATCAGAGTAGAACATCCAGCTCACTTCATCGGAGACACGACAGTGATGTAGGAAAAGAACATCCAACTCACTTCATCAACATCAGAGTAGTTTGCTTTTGATCGAGAGTGCACTTCTTCATGTGGGGAAATTTTCTTGCAGCTCACTTGCTCATGTCGAAAAAGTTCACTTTCAGTTTAGTGGACTACACTTAGACATTGTCTCTGCGGTCCACTCTTGTTCATAAAAAAGTTATAAAAAAAGTACAAAAAAAAATCATGCGGTTCACTTTCGGTTGTGTCGCGGTGCACTTACTCGCAGTGTGAAGTGTAGAAAAACATGTTATGGAAACAAGAAATAAAAGTAATACGGTTCACTTCTCGATAGTGTTGCGGTTCACTTACGACCGACGTGAAGCGCGGTCCACTTCCACGCGTGGAAAAAATTACGTCCGAATAAAAAGAAACCATGCAGTTCTCTTGCCCGTCTGATGCAGTGCGGTTTCCTGTCCGATGCGGTTCACTCGTCGATTTTAGTGCCGTGAAAAAACAGTGTTCGTGTTTTGGTAAAATCAAAATTACTCTTAAACCATAAGGTATTAGAGATAGCGATCTACATGAAAAAGTTGCGTCTCGTCGATATCTTTCCAACGACGTATCATTTGAATCATTTCGACCAGCGGTTTGTGAAAAAAAATCGTGAAAAGGCCGCTGCCACTAATCTTCAGTCATACCATTTTCAAAATTAACTAAAAACTGTAAGGAATATCAAAACCATTTCAACATATAAAAGTTGTGCCTCATCCGTAGCTTTTCAACGGCGTATCACACACCTCATTTCGACAAACGGTTCAAAAACTGGAGCAAAAACAGCACCGAAAATTGCAAAAAAATTGAAAAAACACAATTCCATGATTTACTAAATTCAAAACTACTTTAAATTGTAATGAATTAGAGAAAATAATAGATATTAAAAAGATGCGTCCCGACGATATCTTTCCAACGGTGTATCATTTGCTGCATTCCGACGAGCGATTTAGAAAAAATTGCGAAAAAACGCTCACTGCCACTCGTCATGCGTCGCATCGTTTTCAAAACTGCTCTTAAAAAGTGAGGAATCTTGAAAAGTGTTCAACATGGAGAAGTTGCGCCTAATCCATAGTTTCTCAGCGGTATATTACACGCGTCGTTCCGATAAACGGTTAAAAAACTAGACCAAAAACAGCACCGGGAAAACACAGCGTGCAGTTTTTTGCGACGGGAATTTCACTCACCTGAGTACTGCATCACACTTGGTTCAAACAATGACGTGCACTTGCGTTGAGCGTGCAGTGCGGAAGTGTTATCAGAATAGTTATTCTGCTATATATATATATATATATATATATATATATATATATATATATATATATATATAGAAGGGTGATTTCGGGTTTGAGAGGCAGGTGCCACCAAAGTTATTCAGTGTGTATTTAAAGTTTTAAATATCCCCAATATTCCTACATATATTTGGCCACTTCCAGTGGTTCTTGACTTCTGGCCCCTCTCGTCGATCTTGACGACGCGCTAACCGTGGGCCCGCGCGGTCAAAGTTGTGCATTGGAATTTTGAACATCACAGACCACCCTTTTCACTCATATATATTTGAGCCACATGCTGGTGTGGCTGTCTTCTGACCCTCTCTATAGTTATTTTTTGCTGCAAAGACTCTGATGACGGTCAACGGATACGGGTATAATATCTTAACCATGTGCGATACAAGTGCGCTGTGAATCACCACACCTGCGCAAGCGCGAGCAAATTAAGGCGGAGGTACTGGCTCAACCGTGTGCGATGTAAATGCGCTGAAATCACCACGACTGCACAAGGGCGAGCAAATTAAGGTGGAGGTACTAGCTCAACCGTGTGCGATACAAGTGCGCTGAAATCACCAGGACCGCGCAAGCGCGAGCAAAGGGGTGTACTGGCTCAACCGTGTGCAATGCAAGTGCGCTGAAATCACCACGACCGCGCAAGCGCGAGCAAAGGGTGGAGGTACTGGCTTAACCGTGTGTGATGCAAGTACGTTGTAAAACCTCCACCAGTGCAAGCTAAAGGCGGGTAAGTTTATTTGGAAATTAGGACGAACCATGTGCGATAGACCAACTAGCTAGAAATATAAAAACAAACTACCCGCCTTGAGTGTTACAAAAATTGGAGTTTCCGTGCCAATTTTCCTTATTATCACACACACATATTGTTATTGGACCGTGCGCGTTCTTGGGCACTCCCGCCCCGCATCAATACCTTTAACCAAATTTTAGTAGCCGTCGTACTTTAACCGTCGCCCACACTCCTCCAGCACCGACCTTATAGTAAAATTGCAGTAGCCGAGGCATTTGAACCATCACCCTCCCTCGTCCACCACCATCTCCATCCACCATTACTAAAATTTTCAGTAGCCGCGGCGTATCCTCAAACACCAACCCCCCTCCATAGTCCCCCACCCGCCCCCTCCCCCCCCCCCTCGAACCCTAGCTCGCGACCGGCGCTGACGCCGCCGCCAGCCCCTGCTGGTCTGCCCGTTCCTTCTAGCTTAGATAATAAAGTTCAGGTTACCCAGCGATTCCCATACCGTCACCCCACTCCCATGAGTTTTTAGATGAGGTGTCACTCCCCGCCAGATCCACATCCCCTGCTCCAGAATGTCACAACCTAAGCTCGACCACGTATCCCGGGGAGCCCGACGAGCGTTCAGCCAAGAAGATGTTTATCATGGCCTCTCCGGCGGACGTTGGCGAGGTGGCCGCCGTTCGCCCCAACCTGTCGATCCCGGAGCAGCACGTCGCCGCGGAAGCCGGTGAAGACATTAACTACGTTGCCATGCCGAAGGCTTCATGTCAGCGGGCTAGCGTATTACTGTATCTCGGGAAAGCTGGCTACGACATCAAGCTCGTCCACAGTGACGGCTTCACGCGGGCCATGTCACAGGTTAAGTGGTCCATCCCCAACCCCTCTGGTTCAACCGCCATCGATCTCTTCAATGGCCCTGCCGCAGATCTCCTCCGCCAAGCGATCAAGGATTTGCGAGCTTTATACGCCATCGAACCCGTTTTGTAATTTCTGAAGGACACGTTCTACGGTGGCGGCTTGGGATCCTCAATTGCCAAGTCAGATCTCATCGACCACGACCGCGACCACGAGGAGGGCACCCACGAAGGTTCTTCCAAGGTGAAATAGCCCATCTGTGACATCAGAGAGCGCACCATGGGTCTGTGCTCTTCCAACTGGAAGGATCCCGTCCATGAAATGTGAGGCAACATTCTATCAGCAAATCTTACCTTTTCTAGCTTGCCAACCCGTACCCTTTGTTGTAGTAGCATTTGCCGTGCGGTGCTTTAGCTATGCCGTGTTTAATTATTTTAGTTATGCAAAAATGTATTGTTCAGTAGGGCTATGTGATGTTTAAGTATGAATTGTCCACTCCAGTTTTAGGAATGGCTATATTTGATTGTTTATATTGAGTAGATGCCTTGTTTATCTGTATTTGGTTGTTAGGTTGGTTGGAGTGAGCAATTTTTTCAGTTATCGAGCAGATGCCTTGTTTATATGTATTTGGTTCTTAGTTTGGTTGCAGTGAGCATTTATCCAGTTATCAAGCAGATGCCTTGTTTATCTGTATTTGATTGTTAGGTTGCTTTTTAGCATTTGTCCAGTTATCAAGCATATGCCTTTTTTATCTTTATCTGCTTGTTAGGTTGGTTGCAGTGAGCATTTGTCCAGTTTTCAAGCATATGCCCTGTTTATCTGTATTTGCTTGTTAGGTTGGTTGCAGTGAGACTCATCCAATTTTCAATGGCTATATTTGGTTGTTATACTGGTCATTTATGCCTTGTTTATTTCAGTCATTCACAATGTGTTGTTCATTATGTGCAAGTCGGAACTGTGCCGCTCGACTACATCAATACCAGTTTGAACGGCTATATTTGGTTCCAGTTATTCCTGGTGTAGTTAACACATACCCTTTATTTTAGTTTTACACATTTATCCAGTGTGATGTTTAAGCATTACCTACGTTCTATTCATTTTCAACAATACCAGTTTGAATTGCAATATTTGATGTACATTGCCTTCCATTTCATATCTGCTTTAACAGCATGCTGAAACCAACATATTCAAGCTATCATTTGGAGATGATGTCATTTACCTTTGCTATATTTGTTTGAAGTTAAGGTTGTTGTCCTTATCATGCCTTTCCACTACTTATGCAGGACAACAACGGGAGTGGCCACCATTTTCCGCTGAGGTTAGCTTCATCCCTCGGCTTGTACTCCCCTCGTCGTTCCATAATATAGTGCATATAGATCCAGGCCTAGACACTTTTTAGCTTCTAATATTGACTTGTTGCTTGTATGTACATATGCCCTTGGCAAGGATCCATGCATCGACCCTTTTTGCATCTGGGGCAATGAGATATTCATGAACAAGCATCAAGTGAGGAAGCTAATAAGGATTATTAGCAAAAAGATACGAATGGTGGCAAGCAAATTATTTGTTTATGCTCTATCCAATACAACAGTGAGCTGTAGGATGGTAACTACAATCTCCGCAACCTTCTCTTTTTACTGCCCATAATGAGTTGTTAGACAACAATGTCTGAATCTTTTTCGTTCCCAGTGGTTCCCGAAGCAGTTCATTCAAGATTACCTCCCAAAGTACATGATTGGTGGACAAGCAATGAAGGTTAAAGTATTTCATCCAGACTACTGTCGGCGTTCAGGGAACGGGGGTACCTAGACTTGCCTGCCTGCGGCCTGTGGCGTGGCTCAAGGGGTGGCCCAGTACGGCCCATCTTCATCAACTCAAGCTCAAGACCCTCGCAAGGGGCCAAGCCTCGCGGGGCGGATGACAGGAAGCTTCCTCAGGCATGGCCTCGTCAGGCTGGCTCGCGAGGAGGCAGAGAGATCAAGGTGGGGTACCTCACGAGGTGCCCATGACGCAAGCCATGACGACAGAGGGCGCCAGGCGGGTGCCAGCCCGCGCAGTGTCCTCGTTTCCTCTTTGGTGCAAAGGGGGCAAGCGCGGGCGAGAGCATCAAGCAAAGGCATCCGTTTCGGTGCAACAAGACCAAGACCATCGCAACAGCAGGAAGGAAGTCATTGTGGAGCCCAAGCCGATGTCACCACCAGAGCCTTTGACAGGCGAGGACCGACTTTAGTCAGGATAAGTGTACTAGATGTTCCCCTTCAAAATGGCCAATTGTTGGCGCCCTTCCCGCTCAATATTTGGGAAGAGGCCCAGGGCCTTTGCCTATAAATAGGACTAGCCACCCACAGGGTAGAGGCATCTGAAATCGGAGGGAGACATCTCACCTCATCTTAGCTTGATCCAATCTGATCGAGAGCTTAGCCACAAGAACACCTCACCCTCGCGAGGCTGTTCTTCCTTGTATTGTTCATCATCAGCCCAAGAGGCAATCCACCACACCACACACTGGAGTAGGGTGTTACACCACAATGGTGGCCCGAACCAGTATAAACCATGTGTCTCTTGTGTTGTTCCTTTCATAGTTTAGATCCTAGCGAGGCGGCGAGGTGCAGGTAGGTAGAGGGCGAGATCTCCGCGCGCACCCCAGTGTTCGAACCTAGAGGGTCTGCCGGAACCCGAAATCCGACATTTGGCGCGCCAGGTAGGGGTGCGCCGGAGCTTTCCCTTCCGCCGACCTGCTCTCCGCCGACACCGTGACTCGCCCTGTGATGGGCAGCGCGCCGCCCGCTCCGGTCGCCAGCGCCAGCGCGGGGGCCAGGGGGCTCCGAGCCTTGGCCCCAGCCTCGCGACAGGTGCGGTGGCCGGACAAGTTCAAGCCGAAGATGCCGCCGCGCTACAACGGCACAACTGATCCGCTAGCCTTCCTGCTGGCGTACGAGGAGGCCATCCTCGAAGCAGGAGGCGACGACAGGGTCATGGCCAACTGGCTTCCCATGGCCCTCACCGACGCCCCGCGCATGTGGCTGCTCCACCTGCCAGGGCTTCCGTGGCCTCTTGGGAAGAGTTGCGCAACCTCTTCCTCGCCCAGCACGCTGCGCCGGCGCCCCCGGTCGTCGCGGCTCTCCTGGGCGGCTCGCATGCGCCACCTTCAGGCCTCCATATCAAGCCATTCGTCCGCTAGGTCGGCGCTGCCTCCGCGCAGCAGGGGGCTCCCCCAGGTCGGTCGGCGTCCAAGGCCGATCTGGCCTTCAGCTCGGAGGACCACCCCTCCAACTCAACCTGCTCGGGCACGCTCCCGATGTTGTGCACTCCCACCATTTGCCAGGTGGCCATCACCAGGACCCTCATCGACGGCGGCGCGGGCCTCGGCGTGCTCTCGGTTGAAGCCTTCAGCCTCCTCCACATACCTCCGGAGCGGCTTCGGCCTAGCGGGCCCTTCTTGGGCGTCGGAGGTGGTTCAGTCGGCTCCCTGGGGCAGATCCGTCTACCGGTGACGTTCGGCACCTACGACAACTTCCACATCGAGCTCATCGACTTTGATGTCACCCACATTCAACTGCCATACAATGCCATCCTCGGGTACCCAGCTCTGGTCAAGTTCATGGCCGCAACTCACCCAGCGTACAACCTCATGAAGATGCCCGGTAGCAACGGCGTCCTCACCGTGTCCGGAGACACCAGGGATGCGTTGTAGGTACTCAAGCACGTTTTCAAGGCTGCGGTGGCGGCACAGCCCACCGACTCAGACGCCCCTGAGCCCAAGGGGGCTGCGCCGGCCAAGAAGAAGCAGCTGTTCACCCAAGACAAGGCGGAAACCAAGCAGATACTGGTCGACGAGGACGGATCCACCAACGCCACCTTCACCATAGGCGCCAACCTCGAGCCTGAGCAGGAGGAGGCCCTGGTCAAGTTCCTGCGAGCGAACAAGAAGGTGTTCGCATGGGAACCAGATCAGTTGGCAGGGATCCCGAGAGGCGTAATCGAGCACCACCTCAACGTGTGCCCCAATGTACGCCCCGTGAAGCAGAAAGCAAGGTGGCAGTCCACTGAGAAGCAGGCTTTCATCATTCAAGAGACCCGCAAGTTAGAAGCTGCATGGGTCATTCGCGAGGTCCGATACCCGGATTGGTTGGCCAACCCAGTTGTTGTGCCAAAGAAAGGGGGGAAGGAACGCATGTGTGTCGACTTCGCCAACCTCAACAAAGCCTGCCCGCAGGATCCATTCCCGCTCCCCCGTATCGATCAGATCGTCGATTCCACCGCCGAGTGCGACCTATTATGCTTTCTGGATGCCTTCTCTGGCTATCACCAGATCAAGATGGCGGTAGAAGACGTGGAAAAGACGGCCTTCTTGACCCCGTGTGGAGTGTACTGCTACACATGCATGCCGTTCGGGCTGCGCAACGCAGGAGTGACCTTTCAGCGGCTGATGCACATCACCTTGGGCCCGCAGCTCGAGAAGAATGTTGAGGCTTATGTCGATGACATTGTGGTGAAATCTCGTGAGGCCAAAACCCTGATACAAGACCTGGAGGAAACCTTCGCGAGCCTCAACGCAGTGAACCTGCGGCTCAACCCGGAGAAGTGTGTGTTTGGGGTCCCCTCGGGCAAGCTCTTGGGCTTCCTCGTGTCCCACCGAGGCATCGAGGCTAACCCAGAAAAGGTCAAGGCGGTCGAGGACATGAGCCCGCCAAAGACCCTCAGAGAAATGCAGAAGCTCACTGGGCGTGACCGCACTAGGACGCTTCATCTCCGGGTTGGGGCGGCGCTGCCTTTCTTCCAAATTTGATGAAGAAAAAGGGCCCTTTGAATGGGTGAAGAGGCCGACAAAGGCGTTCAAGATCTCAAGAGGTACCTAACCAGCCCTCCGGTAATGGTGGCCCAGCCCACAAGAGCCCCTGGTGCTCTACCTTGCAGCCACTCCCTACTCCGCCAGCGCAGCCCTGGTGGCGGTTAGGGAGGAGCGTCGGACCAAAGCCGCGGCAACTACCCGGGTCAAGGCGAAGCAGGATCAAGGAAGACCGACAGAGACCACTACCATAGCCGAGAAAGATCAGCCGCCGCAGGGAAACGCACTTGGGACAGAAGAGACACCTCCCCCAGGCGACCCATTGGAGGCTCCATCGTCTCGGGGAGGCGCCACGGTCTCGAGGGCGCCATCGATACCAGACTCCCAACCTTGTTGAACACCACAATGTGCCGTCGGCCACAGTGTTGCGGGGACGAGGGCGAGTACCCCATGCCTCGAAACTCCTCCTCGCCCTATTGGTGGCCTCGCGCAAGCTGCGGCATTATTTTCGTGGCCACCCCATCAAGGTTGTCTCAAGATACCCCTTGGAAAGGGTGCTCAGAGCCCCAACTCAGCTGGAAGAGTTGCTGAGTGGAACATCGAACTGCAGCGTTGCCCAAATTAATTCAAAGACAACCAGAGTCATCAAAGGGGGCCGCATTGGCAGATTTCGTGGCGAGAATGGGACGGAGGCGCCGGGCCTCAAGGCTGATGAGGATCGATCCCTCTCCCGAAGCGAGGCGCCGGACGGTTGGGTCATTTACTTGACGGGCGTTCTCCGAGCACGCAGCTGGGCTGGAAGCGTGCTTATATCTCCTACTCAAGACAAGCTCTACTACGCCGTGCAGCTCTGTTTTCAGACGGAGAAAAGGTCTCCAACAACATAGCAGAATATGAAGGCACGATATAGCAGGCACGAAGGCCTTGACTGCCCTAGGAGTGAAGCGCCTTACCATCAAGGGTGATTCACAACTCCTCGTCAACTTCTCCAACAAGGTATACGAGCCGAGGGATGAGCACATGGAAGCCTACCTCGCAGAGGTCCGCAGGATGGAGAAGCAGTTCTGGGGGCTGGAGTTGCAGCATGTGCCCCGTGGCACCAATCAAGAGGCCGACGACATCGCCAAAGCGGGCATCCAGGAGGCTACCTCGGGGCCTGGCGTCTTGAAGCGGCTCTTCAAGCCCTCAGCTACGCCATCGCTGTCAAGCACGGTGCAGCCTCGGGAGGAGCTCCCCCAGCCACCAGCCTCAGGAGCCCCGGTCTGTGGCCCAACCTCAAGAGCGCGCCTGCTCTTGACGCTGGAGCCTCAGGAGGGGTGCTGGATCACAGAGCTCTGGAGCTACCTGACGCAAGGGACCTTGCCAGAGAAGGAGGAGGAAGCGGAACGTGTGGCGCAGCAAGCCACAGCATACTGCATTAGGGATGGAGAGCTCTACCGGAAGCGACCAAATGATGTGTCCCTACGCTGCATCTCCAGGGAGCAAGGGAAGGAACTGCTGGCAGATATACACGGTGGGGAATGTGGGCATCATTTGTCGTTGCGGACCCTCGTTGGCAAGGCGTTCCGCAGCGGGTTCTATTGGCCCACTGCGCTCAATGATGTCGTCGAACTGGTGAAGGCTTGTGAGGCCTGCCAATTCCATGCCAAGCAGATCCATCAGCCGGCGGGAGGTCTGCAAACTATACCCCTCTCGTGGACATTCGCAGTCTGGGGGCTGGATATCCTGGGCCCATTTCCTCGGGCGCCAGGGGCTATCGCTACCTCTACGTCGGCGTGGACAAGTTCACCAAGTGGGCTGAAGTGGAAGCCGCTCGCACCATCCCCGCAGGTTACGCTCAAGTTCATCAAGGGCATCGTGAGCGGTTGGGTGCCGAACCGCATCATCACCGACAACGGTTCGCAGTTCACCAGTAACCTCTTCAAAACATATTGTGCTAACCTTGGGACGCAGGTATGCTACGCTTCAGTAGCGCACCCACGGAGCAACAGTCAGGCCGAGCGGGCCAATGCAGAAGTCCCGAGGGGCCTCAAAACCAGGACATTCAAGTGGGCTGAAGTGGAAGCCTTCCGCACCATCCGCACAACCGCGACCAAGCCGACTGGCGAGACCCCGTTCTTCCTGGTCTATGGAGCTGAAGCAGTCCTCCCTCACGAGGTCAGACGTCGTTCCGCACGGGTCCTGGCGTTCGACGAGGCGCAGCAGGACGCCATGCGGGGGATGGACCTCGTGCTGGGGGAGGAGCATCGTCGAGGAAGCAGCGCTTCTGGCGGCAAGATACCGACAAGCGCCAGCGATACCACTGCCACAACATCCGCCCCAGGACTCTCGAGGTAGGGGACCTCGTGCTCAGGCGGGTTCTCTCCAGGGAAGGGCTGCATAAGCTATCTCCCATGTGGGAGGGCCCGTTCAAGGTTGTTCATGTTTCCAGACCCGCCTCCGCACGCTTGGAGACTCAGGAGGGGGTGTCTGTCCAGAACGCGTGGAACATCCAGCACCTCCGGAGGTTTTACCTCTTAAAAGGCCCAAAGCCTGTGAAGAAGGCGAACGCCTGTGAAGCTGTTGCTTTTGGAAAAGGCCCGGAGCCAGTGAAGAAGGCGAATGCCTGTGAAGCTGTTGCGTTTTGGAAAAGGCCCAGAGCCTGTGAAAAAGGCGAACGCCTGTGAAGCTGTTGCATTTTGGAAAAGGCCCAGAGCCTGTGAAGAAGGTGAACGCCTGTGAAGCCGTCGCGTTTTGGGAAATGCCCGGTGCCTGTGAAGAAGGCAAACGCCTGTGAAGTTTATCTTTCTGAGAAAGGCCCGGAGCCTTTGAAGAAGGCCAATGCCTGTGAAGCTCGCCGCCCGTGACACTCTCACGTAATAATGAGTTGGGGCTGTACATGCCCCGGAGTCTCAGGAGCGCCGGCCTCAGGCCCTGGGGCTCCCTCCCATGCCCAGTGGCAGCACTTAGCTCCGCGCTGGTGAGAAGACGTCGAAGACTAGATTAGGTGTCGGACGCGGCTTTTCTCATTTGCTTTCTGCAGTTGGCTTGTTCATTCCCATTCGAGGTTTTACTGAATTTGTTGCCGTCTTTGGCTTGTGACTCTTTGCCTTTTCGCTCTCCTGCCTCGATTTCTCTCGTGCAAGTCTCGCGAGGGAGCAATGCGGGCACCCTCGCAAGTGTTTTATGCCCTTGTCATTTGAGGCTTCCCTACCCGGGTCCACTACAGGAGCACCCCTCCAGTCCGTGCCCCACGGGCACCGCGACACGAACACAGGACCTGGGTCGGTCGCCTCCATAGCTGAGGCCGGGAGCTACCTCTCCAGACTAACCTTTGCAGGACATAAAGCGTTCAACGAGGCCTCGTCCTCCGGAAGTAAAGGCCACGACAACCCCCCCCCCCCCTCGAGCTAAGTAATTTCTACGCGCAGGCGTGTGGCACAAAGGCATAATACCGAAATAGCGGAAACAAATGCGATAATTAACAGCTATAGTCCAAGCACGCCCCCGCGGGGCCCTACACTACTCTCTCCTTGCGCACGAAAAAGAAAATGAACAAAACAGGCGCGACTCGCCCGACACCAACTCGCGGCAAGAGCTCGGGCTACCTCCGGAGCTCAGGCGGACTCCCTCTCGCACTTCACCGAGGCGCGACGGCGGGCAGACCCGCTACCTCCCTCCAGGCGAGCGCGGCGGCGCGGAGGCTGGTCGCGGCCACCGCTGGAGGAGCCGATGTCCGAAGAAGGGACACCAAAGCTCGACGAACCCCGAGCGCCGCCAACCACGCGCGCGTTGTCATCTTCATCGTCGCTGGGGCTAGGCCCACGGTCGCGGTCGTCGTTCTCAGGGAAGCACCCAGCGCGGCGACCATCTTCCCCGAACACACTCACGTAGAGGGCGGCATCGCCGTCGAACTTGAAGTGCAGGGCGCACCGCCGGCTCAGACCACGCGCACGGGCAAACGTTTGCCAGCTGCGGGTGAGAGCCATGCTCCCGGCTGCAGAGACCTCCAGCGAAGCCCAGGAGGCCCGGCTGCAGCAACCGTCCGCCTGGAGCACCGGCCGGAAGCTCACCTAGGAGGAAGCGAGGAAGCTGGAGCCGGGTGCTGGTCGGCTCGGCCGACCACACAACGAACTCCGGCAGCACCTCTGCCGAGTGGAAGCGCGGCCGTAGCGCGCCCCCAGCAACGGCCTGCCGCCCGTCACCGCGCGGGAGATCACCTCCACGGCCGCGAGGAGCCACCATGGGAGCCACAGGGTGCTTGCGAGGAGAGCCTCGGCCGCGATTGGGCGGGGAAGAGTCAGGCTCCACCTGGCGGGCCTTTCCTTTCTCTGCGGCCGAGAACCTCTTTGGCGGAGCCATGAAGAAAAAGAAGGAGAAGCAAGAGGGGATGGACTGAAAGGGCAGGCGCAGTCCCGTAATTATAGCCGGGGAAGGCCAACCGCCGGCCTCCACGATCGCAGGTAATCATGACCCGCTTTGCATGCAGGGACTTGTCAATTCGTGCAGTTGCTGAGGAGTCATGGGGAAGTAGGGGGCGCCCACGTCCAATCAACCGGCACGCGGCGCCCAAGGCCGCAGGCTGTTAGGGCCCACGGAGCTTCGCACTTGCCCCTTCGCTTCTCTGCTCAGCCAAGTCCGGGCGCGCCTTGGGCCCGGGGGCTACTGTCGGCGTTCTGGGAATGGGGGTACCCAGACTTGCCTGCCTGCGGCCTGCGGCATGGCTCAAGGGGTGGCCCAGTACGGCCCATCTTCATCAGCACAAGCTCAAGACCCTCGCGAGGGGCCAAGCCTCGCGGGGCGGACGACAGGAAGCTTCCTCAGGCACGGCCTCATCAGGCTGGCTCGCGAGGAGGCGGAGAGATCAAGGCGGGGTACCTCACGAGGTGCCCATGACGCAAGCCATGATGACCGAGGCGCCCAGCGGGCGCCCGACTCTTGTGATGTCCTCGTTTCCTCTTTGGTGCAAAGGGGGAAAGCGTAGGCGAGAGCATCAAGCAAAGGCATCCGTTTCGGTGCAACAAGACCAAGACCATCGCAACGGCAGGAAGGAAGTCATTGTGGAGCCCAAGCCAGCGTCACCACCAGAGCCTTTGACAGGCGAGGACCGACTTTAGTCAGGATAAGTGTACTAGATGTTCCCCTTCAAAATGGCCAATTGTTGGCGCCCTTCCCGCTCAATATTTGGGAAGAGGCCCAGGGCCTTTGCCTATAAATAGGACTAGCCACCCACAGGGTAGAGGCATCTGAAATCGGAGGGAGACATGTCACCTCATCTTAGCTTGATCCACTCTGATCGAGAGCTTAGCCACAAGAACACCTCACCCTCGCGAGGCTGTTCTTCCTTGTATTGTTCATCATCAGCCCAAGAGGCAATCCACCACACCACACACTTGAGTAGGGTGTTACACCACAATGGTGGCCCGAACCAGTATAAACCCTGTGTCTCTTGTGTTGTTCCTTTCATAGTTTAGATCCTAGCGAGGCGGCGAGGTGCAGGTAGGTAGTGGGCGAGATCTCCGCGCGCACCCCAGTGTTCGAACCTAGAGGGTCTGCCGGAACCCGAAATCCGACAACTACAATGAGCATCGAGAAGTCATAATGAAGACAGTGAAGGATGGACGGGCAGCCATCACAAGGGGTTGGCCTAGAGTTGTGTGCGCTTTACGCATGGAGGAGGGCACAATATGGGCATTGCGCTTCACCTTCTCCAGCAACCAGAATGTCTTTCGCCTCTCTCTTTACAGTCTTTAGTACAACTGTGGTTCATCATTCTTTACTTGGTGCTTCTGTAGTTCTTCAGTATATGTACCTGTGCATCGAATTATGCATTCGTGGTTGAACCTATATTTGTAATAAACAAGGTTGGATATGAAATAAGTGATTGCCTACTTTCAAAATCAAAACATGTAAATTTTAAATTAGGGATTACACTGCACACGGTTTGCAAAGCAAAACTTCTGCGATAGACGTGGAGATCAGAAACGTTTCTAGCATCCACTACGTGTGCGATCAATCTCCACTACACACACGACATCCTCTTGAAAACTGTTTGCGTTAGGCCACCTTGCGTAAACGTTTACCACATAAAGACTGTGTGTGATGGACAGCCTTTGCCACACAGTTCCTTCCACGCACCGTGTGTGATTCATTAACGCAAACGATAACATTGTTAATATCGTGTGCAATGGCAATGCTATCACAAACGATTTAACAGGAAAAATTGTGTGTGATGTACCTGTGAACGGAAAATTTTCCTTGGAGCGACTATGTGGGATGTACATGCGAACGGAAACGTTTAGCGGGGACTGATTGTGTGGGATGTACTTGCGACCGGAAACAATTCCGCCTGTATAATTGTATTTTTTAGCTCTACTATACGTATTTCCGTATTTGAGCGCTCGCCTGTCGCACACGACCTCATTTTGTCGAGCGTGTGTGCCAGGAGGGCATATCCCCGATGGTTTCTGGGTCGTGCGGGAAGGACCCCCTATCGCCGTCACTCACTAGGTGACGGTTCCAAATGCCGTCGCGGAAAGGGGTTTAAAACCGTTTGTATAGCACCGACGCGTACCAGTGAAAGTTAAGCGTGCTCATCTTGGAGTAATTGCAGGATGGGTGACCGACCGGGAAGTTGCTCCCGGGTGCGCATGAGTGAGGACAAAGTGCGCAGAAAAGACTAGTATTGATATGTGGGGCCAGTCTAGATCCCTCCTGGAGTAACGACCACCGGTGGGTGTCTCCGGGGTATTACAGCTGGCTAGTGTCCCACGCCCTAGTCTACCTTGCTGACGAACGGACCAACACTCTGGGAGCACAGCCGGCCGCCTGACATGGGCACGGCGACCAGGCACTACTGCAGGATGCTGCTAACGCGACACTACGATCAGAGACCCTTCGACGAAACTGTGTGCGATGCAATAATCGTAAACGGTGGTGTAAAAAAACCATCAAAAAAGGTGCAAAACATTTGCGATGGCAAATGCATCAAACACGGTTCAGATTTTAGTTGCGTGTGCGATGCAGGGCATATGGTTCAGTTCAGCATACGGTTCACTCGGATGAGCTGTTTGTGATTAGGAGAAACAAAATAAACAGGCAGCCAGATGAAGGTGTGTGCGATATACAGCATACGGTTCACTCGGATGAGCTGTTTGTGATTAGGCAACATAAAAGAAACGGTCAACCAGATCAAGGTGTGTCCGATATACGGCATGTGGTTCACTCGGATGGACTGTTTGCTTTGAGCCAAGAGAACAGAAACGGTTCAATATAACAAGATGTGTGTGATATGCAGCAAACAGGTCTGTAATCAGAAATGTGTGTGAAGACCAATAATAACACAGACGATTGCTGCTAATAAGCCGTGTGTGTTGTGGGCAAACTCTTGGTGGTATACAATTGTCAACAACTGATGAAATCATCACCGACGGGTTCCCTAGTATGGCCCGTGTGCAATGTCATTGCACACAAAACAACAACATATGTACTTATAACTTATAAGGACTTGATTCCATAAATAGATTGAACATCCAATTACATATGTGGCTAGTACACACATGACCTTTGCACACACCAAAGTACGCTCCAAAATGCCTAGGAAACTCAAATAATGTATAAAAAGGCAAAACGAACCGTGAATAATTTCATATTTTTAGGACGACGCAACTATAGTTGCATGTTGCCTCTGTAAAATAAATCAAGGCGGGAAGAGACATCGTATGTTGTTTCGCACGCAAAGGTGACAAGGTCCCTCTCAGAACCATGAGCCTTTTTCAGAGAAGCTCCGGTTTGTAAGAAGTTTGTACCAAAACTTGTCCCAAATTGGACTAATTTTTTACCACAACATGTTGGTGCTATGTCATAACACCATGCCAAGTTTCATGATTTTGAGGCGAGTTTAGGATTTACAGTAATTTTAAAACCAGGTTTTTCAATGTTTACTGTCGAGTTGGCACCGCCCTGGATAGGTTTTTTCCTTGTGGGTCCCAAATGACAAATCCAAATCTGTCACTACCATGCAACTTTTCTTATTAAGAATTACAGCCCATTTGGTGTGCTAGCTGAAAATAAGTTTGTGGTACCGGTGGGCGCTAAGAACTTGTGGGTTTTGTAATGAACAAAGATCTCAAGGATCCCGCGAGAGTGATGTTCTTTCCCTATGTTGTGAATGCTTATAATATTTATGTCTTAATTAATGAAATGGCAAACCATTGGATCAGTATGAAAGAAAATATGAGTCAAAACCGAGTTGAAAAGAGAAACAATATCTAACTCCAGCTTACAAGAAGTACAAAGGCACGAGGATTAATTGCTCATCAGGTTTAGACAAAATCCAGATTGAACAGGACAATTACATCTAACTCAACTGAAGTTTTTGGTAGTCACAGTCAAATGGATCGGTCTGATCCATAAAATCAAGATCCCCGGCCAGAAATTCTACTGGTACATGATGACAAGTTGTTGTAAATAGAAGCCGAGCATGATCAGAAGCCCTTAGGTTCACCTGAAACTTCTTTTTATTTTGTTCAACACTTGCAGCCGTAAGAAATTTCTTGTCGAAAAACTTAATCCTCATGGATAATAGTGCCCTCGCATTCAACATGAAGAATGTGACAAAGCTAGTGTTTGCATTGTTGGATGCATATCCTTCCAGTGTTACTATCTTCAAACGAATGTCATGAGATCTGAGAAAATCCCGGTGCTTCTTGAACCATTGATTGGTTATACCTTTTTCTTCATGTGTTAGTGCCTAAATAGAGATGAAGATTGAAAACAGTTAATGTCTAAAAAATATTATGTTGAAAGAGTGATAGCTGAACGATTGATTATAGTACATTATATATGGGCTTTCAATGTGCGTGAAATCGTCACCTTTATATACAAATTCTCCAAACATGGAAAGCATTGCAGCAAGCCAATAATCGTGTTCAGATCAAAACACGACATACTGATATGTAAGGTCTTGACAGAATCCACCACCACTGATAGGATGGATAAGCTCTTCATTGAGCATAGAACATAAATTAGTACCAAAAGTGTACTCCAAGATGATACTTAACTTATGCGCACAAATGAAAAAGGCAGATTACAAAAGTTTACGTGAATAATATACAGTACCTCAATAGGTGTGGAGCCAAACACCATCTTGAACCATCTAAAAGGATCATGAATTGCACCCAAGGTCTCTAGTTTAGGCGCAGAGACTACAATTATTTGCAAAGGTACTATACCAGAATCAAGGAGAAACCTTTGAAGTGAAGGGGCATCTTCGATGATGAGATCATGTCCAGAAAACAAATTACCATGCTTACAAGGTGGGGCGACTTTATTTTGAGACTATCGATACGAATTTCCATTGCAAAAACAAGCAGCAAGCGCTCCAGGGCAGGGCAGCTGGAGTGGATGATGCTATGCAGTGCGGTCTCTGACAGATCAACCACAATAAGCGCAAGTATTTTTAGCAGTGTGAGTCGAAGCATTTGTACCAGATTGTCTGCTAGATGGCACTGGGCGAAGGTGGCAGTGTGGAGAGAGGAGGAAAACCATGAGATGGACATCGGTGGTGAGGGCACAAATACATCGGTTCATGGTATGTTACATACATAGTCATGGTAGAACTCAAGCTGCTGGAGTTTATCGAATTGATGGGATGTCAGCCAGGCAGCCACCATGCAGGGTATGTCCAACAGGTAGCATGATGGGATGTAGATGCGTTGAACGGAGCCCTGTTGGGAGGAGATGATGGCTTCAGGGAGTTCAGAATCATCATCGAGAGGTAGCTGATGACAATCGAGATTAAGAGGCGTGGTGCACCACAGAGTGCGCCACCGAAATGCGAGGACTTGTGTGCGACATCCATCCTTTGTGGGGAGAAGGGAGATGATCTCCCCAAGGATGTTGTCCGGGAGATCGCTGATGCGGTCCGCCGGAGATTCTACAGGTTCCTCAGGTCCAGGAGGCGCTTCTTGCCGCACAGCCGGGTCCAAGATCTACATCCGGCGGCGGCGCTGGCCGGAGCCTCATCTGTGTACATACCAATCTAAAATAAAAAAAATGGCATAACATATAGGACATTCAAAATCAATTCTCAAGATCTGGCCATGAATTATTAGCACGCAAGCTAACCCTAGTCGGATTATTAGCAAAAATCATTTCTACAGAACAAACAATTAATCACTAACTCTATACGGATAACATTCAAACAATCAATACACTATGTGCATCTAACGGATCTTAATTACTCTAATTTCATGGAATGAGAGAACATAACCATATGATTTGCATTCCATAGAACACATGATATGTTTGCCGCACAAATGGGTATATAGATGACTAACCATTTTTTGGAGTCACAGTCGTTGCCGGAGTTGCTGTTGACCTCCGGCTCCGGCTGGGGGGGGGGGGGGTCACGACGCCTCCGATGAAGTCAAGGTCGTGCTGCTGCCCGCGTGAGACCTCGGCGGCGGCGACGGAAACCTCTATGCCCAGCTTCACGCGTTGCACGGGTGCTTCACCAGCCCCAGCGTCACCACTCCCTCCAATGGTGCGCTTCGGCGGCATTGTCATACACTCCAGAGTCCAGACGTTGGTGACCACTGTGGACCTGGGGTGCGGCCGCCTATTATGGCCAGCGGCTCGGGCACGCAATTAATACGGACCAGTGGGAGCGAGGCAGGCTACGGTCAAAAGTTGTCTCGCCTCCCGGTGAGCCTACGCGCTGGACTTCTGCCATTCCTACCATCATTTCACACAGGTACTCGCATGCCTCCCCGTCAATACGCACACCTGCATGCACGCCTCCCAGTATGCATGTGCGGCGGACTGCTCGCATGCGTCCTGTCAACTCATGCCTGCTCTCATAGCACACGGAGCGTGTGGCAGCACATATATTTTTTGGTTTATTTTTTGCCGCTTTACTGCTTAACTGAAGCATGGCACGGTTAAACATCTCACACCGTATTCAATCTGAACCGTTTGCATTGAAAAGATGCACAAATCCTGCGTTGAACAGCTCGCACGCTTCCCGGTGAGCCTCTCGGTGAGCCTGCGCACCGGACTGCGCACGCATGCCTCCCGTTCAGTCAAGCAGATGTCTGCACGGCACCTCCTATAGCCATTAAAACAAAGACACGTGGTGTCACGTAAATGGTTAACAGAACGCGCACGATTTGAATTATACAAACATTTGAGATACTAAAGTTGTCACATCCTAGCTACTCCATGCATTAGAGTGTTGCATCATGTTTACTTTTCATCAGAAACTTGAAATGGAGAAGACAGAACCCCCAGAACCCCTCTGAATCCAACTAGGGTTTACTAAAAATATTTTCAATGAACCTGAAATGCCCTTCTAAAAAGTTCACCCTCTTTGTCTTGGGTTAGAACCTCTGGCAAAATAGGTGCACAATTTTCTAGGTCAACAGAAGGTCATTCGATTAAATCATATGTAATTTGCATTTGGGCATTTAAATGCTAGTAATATTTTGGATGCTCAAATAATTCTGGAAATAAGTATGGGCTATTGGAAATAATCTGAACAGAACCCATGATTATTTGCAGGATTTTTGAAGGTGTCTAGGTATTTTTAGAAAAGCCCAACACTTACAGAAAAATAGAAAACAGAAATTAAAAGAGAGAGAGAGAGGATCTTACCTGGCGCTCACCTCGCGAGCCCACCTGCTGGCCCAGCCCAGCCACCGCTCCAGCGAGCTGCTTGGCTTGGCCAGGCAGGCAACCAGGTGCTCGACGGCAGCACCCGAGCACGCCATGCAGCTGCTCGCCGCCCAGCCTCCTCCCCGCACCGTCCTGCCGCCTCGGTTCGGCCGGCCATTCCTCCCCCGACCTCGCAGACACCCCTTCTCCTCCCTAGCTCCTCTCCCTCGCTCGCCCGCACCATGGCCGACGCCGTCGCACCGGCGCCACCGTGAAGCTCGCGCCCTCCGTCGTCTCCGTGCTGCGCCACCGTCGACTACTTCGAGCAGGCCGAGCCCCGAGCGCTCGCACGCCCTGCAACACCTTCACCGACTCCGTCTCCGTCGATCACCGCCGGAGATCCCCATCACCGTCGCCACCGCATCACCTCGTCCCCGACCTCGCCGACTGCTTCGCCGTACTCGCCGTGAGCCCAGCTACCTTCCCATCCCTCTCGTTCACGCTCTCGAGCCCCGCACCGACTGCACCGAGCTCGGCCGCACCCGCCGCCGCCACCGCACGTCGCCGTCGTGGCCACAGCCACGTTGGCTCGACTCCGAGCACACCACCGCACTCACCGCACTCCCAGGAGCCCAACGCACCTCACCACGTGCCTTGCCGTGCCCCGTAGCCACGGGTTCATCCTCACCCGACTCCGGCGACCGCCAAGCTCGTCGCCGGCGACGTTTCCGGCCACCCCAAGTTCAACCACCGCCACCAAACGTCGCGGCTTGTCTCCGGCTACGTAGATGGCCTCCGCCGCCCATTTGGACGCGGAATGCACAAACACACTCTCGCCGCCGTGTTCGGCTTTTGCGGCTAAACGTCGGCGGGTTTGACCCCGTTGACGGAGTTGACTAGTGGGGCCCCTCTGCTAATTAACCTAGTTTAGTTTTAACTAAAATTAGTTAGTTAAATTAGCTACTGACATACGGGACCCATTGGTAAGGTTGACCTGGACACCCCCGTTGACCTCTGACGTCACCCTGACGCCTTCTTGTATAATAACTAATTTCTGGTTTTATTTGTATTCAGGAAATTCCAGAAATTGTTGCAAACTTCAAAAAATCATAGAAATTAATCTGTGACTCCAAATGCAAAGTTCAATATATGAATTTTGATCAGAAAAATTAAATCTATCAATTGGTAATGGTTTCATGCATGACAGAACAAGTTAACCTTGCTGTTTAAGCAGAATAAGATAATGCACTATTATGGCTATGTTAAATGAGCTAGCATCCGAATCTTTGATTCAAATGAGTTCATTCCTTTCTGTTCTAGTTTGCATTAGGCCAACACACATCATTTTGCCATGTCATAGCATGCATCATATTTGTTGCATATCGTCATGTGTTGTTTATGTTCAGTGTGTATTTCATGATAGGTTCTGCCTCCGAGGATAACCCCGTATATCCGTCTGAAGGGCAGTATCCTACTACTACTACATCAGGCAAGCAACCCATTGATCATACCGATACAAGCCCATGTTCTCGCTTCTGCTCTTGTTTATCGCATTAAGACAACGCGATTCAAACTGTTGTGTGTTGCGGTAGTTGAACCCACTTCCTTTGCATGACCTGTCATTGCCACAGTAACTAGATGAAACCCACTAGCATGTGTAGGAGTTGTTTGAGCCATGTTTGTGTTTCCTACCATGTTATGATTGCTATGCTTAGAATTGTGTCAGGTCTGGCTCATCGGGATGATGAACTAGAGTGAAAGGTTATTTTGGTAACGAGAGTGAAGTGTTGAACACGATTTGGAAAAGGTATCGATGAGAGGCCATGTAGGAGTACATGGTGGGTTGTTTCATTGAAGCCGCCCCTAAGAACTGAGATCTGTGTGTGTGATTTAAGACTTAGCTACTACCACGCAATGGGCCCGAAACCAATGGACCCTCTCCACTTATTAACCACTCTTGTCCTCTGTCCGGGAGTTGCAAATTGTTTCTGGTGTTTGTAGCATGCAGGGGGCCGCACGCAGCGCTCACCTTAGGGGTGGGCTGTGTTGCGGTAGGCACGTGGCACAGTGTACCGATTCTCCAGTTTGGTGTCTCGGGAACCCTGCACACATCGTTCGGGGCCGTTAGTGGAAAACTCGGCCGGACTCCCTGTGGATGGAACCTGAATAGGCGATAAACCTGGACTAGGAACTCGTGTGTTTAGTCAGGTCGTGGCCGACACCCTTGTTGGGCTTCCGCTTGAAGGTTGCCGAGTACACGTCGTGTAACGGCGATAAGTGGTGAATGCGTGTGTGAAGAAGTACACCCCTGCAGGGTATGAAACTATTCGAATAGCCGTGTCTGTGGTAAAGGACTACTTGGTCACCTATACAGTTCATAGACAAGTAAATGGATACTACTAAAAGCCTCAAGATAAGTGTGAGTACCGCAGATGGCCCTCTCGTAGGTTGTCGAGAGAGGATCCACGGTGGAGTATTGTGATGGTGATTAGTGGACTCGTGTGCGACAAATGCTTTTGAAGTGGTGTCACGTAGGATTGCTTAGCCAAGAGTCAAAGCTGGCTTGCTGCAATAACTCCACTACCTTCTTGAGAATGTGCATGTACAATAGGTTTCTGTTGTAAGACTTGCTGAGTACCTCTGTACTCATGTTTGCTTAATTAATGCTTTCAGACGACAACACCGCCCCCTCCGATGGGTTCTATGTAGACCTTGACGTCGATGAGTGACTAGCCACCCAGGTGGTGATCCAAGGCTTGTGAAGGGCCACTGTAGATAGAAGGGCTTCGTCAAGCCTTCTTTCTTTTTAGTGTATGTACTCAGACTAGTTTGCTTCCGCATGTGCTTGTATGTTTGTATGACTTGAGTGTTAGGTCTTGTGACCCCTATCTGTATGAATATGTTATGTATGGCTCCTCGGAGCCTCTTAAATAAAGTACTTTGAGTTGTAGAGTTTTGTTGTGATGCCATGTTGTATGTACTCATATCGGGCATATTGTGTGTATGATTGAAATGCTTGGTATGAGTGGGATCCGACAATCTAGTTGTTTATCCTTGGCAGCCTCTCATATGGGGAAATGTAGTCTAGTGCCTCCTGAGTGATAGTAGTCCACTACAGCCTGGTTCACTGGAGTCCTGCTAGCCCAGCACTACTGCTCTGGACACTTGACTGGCCGGCATGTGATTCACTTCGTTCCTGTGTCTGTCCCTTCAGGGAAATGTCACGCGGTGACATCCGGAGTCCTCCCTAGCCTGCTACAGCCCGGGTTACCGGACTCCTGTTAGCCCAGTGCTACAGCCGGATTCATACGTTGATGACCGACATGCTCGATGTGATTCATGTATGCCTGTCCCCATGGGTTAGCGCCGCTTTGGGTTCACGGCTAGCCATGTCGGCCCGGGTTCTCTGTCATGTGGATGCTAGCGACACTATCATATACGTGATGCCAAAAGGCGCAAACGGTCCTGGGCCATGGTAAGGAGACACCCGTGGGAATACCGTGCGTGAGGCCGCAAAGTGATATGAGGTGTTACCGGCTAGGTCGATGTGACTTGGAATCAGGGTCCTAACAGCGTTGGTATCAGAGCCGGACTGCCTGTAGGTTCTCAAAGCCAAATTGCTCGATCTCGAGTCTAGAAATGCTTTAGCTATATGTAGGGGAATTGATTGTGGGAGGGACGTAAGGCTCTTTTTACTCCTTTACCTTATGCCCTCTGATCTGAGTCATCCTCTTCTCATTCTATGTGGGTATAGGACTAGGCTCTCTTCTCTCTATCAGGTTCACGTGTTACTAATCCGTAGTAACTTATAGGATTGTTGGTTACCAGCCTCAGTTCAGTTTCTACTACCTTTAGTATGTTATTAGCTGAACCGGAACCTTGATATGATGTTGTTGAGTGGTTTTGCAATCTGATTTTGAATGTCTCAAACCTGTTCTTGAGCATTTACAGACGTTATGCTGTCCGATTTTCCCTAGAAATTCTAATGTCTTGCATTGTGGTTGTGCTTTCAGATGGCCACTCGTGCTCAAAACCAAGTGGTTCGCCTAACCAGGTGTATCGATGTGCCCGGTCATACGGATATGTTAGTCCGGGTTATGATTGAGAGGGTTACCGTTGGTATCCCGAATACACCGTCGAAGAGCAATTCCGAAACTTTAATCAAAGCCAATACCTCTGCACTGTCAGGATATTTCCTTCTTATCCTGGATCGACTGAGCCCCTTCACCACTCCTATGGACTCGGGGTCACTATTGAGATGGCTGTGAGGATGCTGCATACTCTATGATGACCATCATGCGAGTCAGGACTGGTCTGCTTCGGAACACCGACTTCCGTTATATGCCAGCTTCACTCCCGGGGGCGCAAGGGTATCTTCAGGCCATCTATGCTGATTCCACTCAGGAGGACTCACTAACACGCACCACTGCGCCGAGATGCTCGAGGATAAGGACCGAGAGAATCGAGCCTTGAGAATGGAGCTTTTCAACACCCGTGCCGATCATTGGGCCACTTTGACTCGGTTTGCACCGGCTGTGCAAGCTGGATGCATGGATACAAGGGATCTGTATCCTGTGAGATCTGCTCTGCCAGACATGATGGATTGGCGTGATGTGGGAGGCAACACCCCACCCCGTGGTCCCCGCAGGCCACCGTTTGTTGCTCCAAGACCTCATCCTAGCCCCTATGGTCCACAAGCTCCTCAGGACCGTCTGTTTCCGGATAATCATGTTGAGCTTCCAGGCTATGGAGGTGACTTCTATGAGGACTACTACGGAGCTGTCTGAGTTAGTAGTAGTATCTCTGGTATTGTAATAGTTATATTTCCACCGTCCTGCGTGACCTGTGGAATATGACTTAGTGTGTATCAATTCCGGAAGTGTAGAAAAATAATGTATAGGAGTTTGGAATGCTTCCGATGAGATGTAACGCCTTTCACCGTAGTTGTACTCTAGCCGGGCTTGTACTAAACTATGAATGGTGTGTGTGACCGTTGGTATATATATGGTAGTTTCTATATTACCATGTCATACGGATGAACATCTCTGCATTCCGTGTTATTCATTACATTCCGCACTTCCTTGCCAAAATTTTCCATCCTTGTCTAAACCGTTGTTTTGTTTCCTAGGATGGTCAACACCCGCAACAACCCTGCTGCTCCGGAGCAGGGTGAAGCCAGCGCAGCTAGGAATGTTAATCTGCCTCAACCGCCTTCTTCGGCCGAAGTTATGATGGAGGCAGAACGCAACAAGCATGAGACCAATCGCTTGCTGGAGCGGATTGAGCGTAATACCGCACGCCAGCCAAGGAATGACCTGGTGTCACTCAATGACTTTGTCAAGTCTGTATCCACCAAGTTTAAACACTCCGTTGAGCCTCTCGATGCGGATGATCGGCTTCAAAGCATTACCACAAGCTACGTTACGCCAACGTAGCGAAGCTGATAAGGTTACCTTTGCTGCCTATCACCTCGAAGGCCCCTGCTAGCCTTTGGTGGGAGAATTTCGTGGCTATCGCCCGTTTGGCCAAATCACTACAGGCTGAGTTCGTGTGGCTTTCCGTGAGCATCACATTCCGGAAGGTCTCATGGATCGTAAGCGGAAGAGTTCTGCAACTTCACCTGTGGTAGACCGATCGTGGATGCATACAACACGAGTTTGGAAATCTAGCACGATATGCTCTGAAGAGGTATCCACCGACGCCAAGAAGCGAGCAAGGTTCCGCAAGGGACTTAGCCCGAAGCTTCGCCGTGATCTTCATCTGCACGAGTGCACCTCCTTCCGAAGTTAGTCAACAAGGCTATCGGTCTTTGGCCGGACGGTCGACTTTGAAGCTTCACGCAAGCACTCCCGTGACTTTGGTTCTTCATCCGGCTCTGGATCTCAGAAGTGCCGGGTCTGGATTCCAAGCACCGCTCTGCCACCCAGATTCACTCCGAGGCCATCCTTTGAGGCGCCTCGCCCCAACCAGCAGTTTGCACCGCCTAAGGCCTATGGTGGCCCCGCTGCTAATGCTGCTCCACGTCCCAATGTGATAACCTGTTTCAAGTGTGGAGAGACGGGTCACTACATCCGTGAGTGTCCCCAGAACAACCCCAGTCAGATCGGAAATTCTGTTGGCCGTGGTAAGCCAACAGGAAAGGTGCTCTACACCAAACCAGCCGCCACTGCTCGTGGCCACGTCAGCTATGTTTCAGCTGAGGAGACCCATGAGGATCCCAACGTCGTTCTCGGTACGCTCCTTGTTAATTGCCATCCGGAAACTGTTCTCTTTGATACTGGAGCATCTCATTCATTTATTTCTGAGAGCTATGCCCGATTGCACAACACCACATTTTGTGACATGCACACCTCCATGGTAATTCAAACTCCACGGATCTAAGTGGCAAACCTCTAGAATCAGCCATGGAAATAATATCCTTGTCGATAGACTAGTCTTCCTTGCATCACTAATAGCTCTCAAGTCCTCGGACATAAACATCATCTTGGGTATGGACTGGATGTCAGCCCATCATGCTAAGATTGATTGCTCTACTAGAACTATTCAACTCACCCACCCTTCGGGCAAGACAGTCAACGTTTTGACTCGAGTGTCTGAGCGTCAGCTCTACTCCTTAAATGCCAACCCCCTTCCAGACCTTGAAGATATTCCGGTAGTCCGTGATTTCCCGGATGTCTTTCCAGAAGAACTGCCAGGTGTTCCACCTGACAGAGATGTCGAGTTCGTGATAGACCTTGTTCCAGGAACTGTCCCAATCTCTAGAAGACCTTATAAGATGGCACCCTTAGAACTAGCCGAGCTTAAGAAACAACTCGATGAGTCCTGGCAAAAAGGTTTCATCCGTCCTAGTTCTTCCCCATGGGCTTGCCCCGTCCTCTTGGTCACTATCAAGAACAAGTATCCGCTCCCCAGGATCAACGACCTGTATGATCAGCTCGCTGGATCCTCAGTCTTCTCCAAGATGGATTTGAGGTTGGGCTACCATCAAATCAAAATCAAGAACGGGGACATTCCTAAAACGGCCTTTGTTACTCGTTATGGCCAATACGAGTACACCGTCATGTCCTTCGGGTTAACCAATGCTCCAGCCACTTTCTCTCGGTTAATGAACTCGATCTTCATGGAGTATTTGGATAAATTCGTCGTGGTTTACCTCGATGATATACTCATCTACTCCAAGAATGAGGAAGAACATGCCGAACATCTAAGGCTAGTATTGATGAAACTTCGAGAGCATCGCCTTTATGCCAAATTCTCTAAGTGTGAGTTTTGGTTGCCAGAAGTAACCTATCTAGGCCATGTAATCTCTGGTAAGGGCATTGCTATCAATCCCGAGCGAGTTAAAGTCGTCCTTGACTGGACTCCACCTGAATCGGTCAAGCAAGTTCGGAGTTTCCTCGGTTTAGCGAGCTATTGCTGCCGCTTCGTCGAGAATTTCTGCAAGGTTGCTCAGCCTCTAACCGAACTCCTCAAGAAAGATAAAAAGTTCGAGTGGACCCCACAGTGCAAGTTCAGCTTTCAGGAACTGAAAATACGCCTGACATCTGCACCCGTACTTGTACCACCAGATTTTTCTAAGGACTTTGTTATCTATTGCGACGCCTCGCGACAAGGACTAGGTTGCATACTCATGCAAGATCGTCATGTGATTGCCTACGCTTCTCGACAATTGCGTCCACATGAGGATAACTATCCCACACACGATCTAGAGCTTGCGGCGGTGGTCCATGCACTCAAAACATGGCGACATTACCTTCTTGGTAATCGCTATGAAATTTACACCGATCACCAAAGTCTGAAATACATCTTCACCCAACTGGATTTGAATCTCAGGCAAAGACGTTGGGTCGAGTTGATTACAGATTACGACTTAGGAATATCTTACACCCCAGGCAAAGCCAATGTGATGGCTGATGCACTAAGTTGTAAATCTTATTGTAACAATCTGATGTTACAACAAAGTCAACCGTTTCTCCACGAGGAATTTCGTAAGCTTAACCTTCACATTGTTCCTCGAGGATTCCTTTCCACCCTGGTGGCGAAACCTACCCTTACGGATCAGATCATCAAGGCACAGAAGGTAGATCCGGGAATCTCCCGCATCAAGAGAAACATCAAGAAAGGAGTCGCAGATTATTTCTCCATTGATGAACAAGGTGTCGTATTCTTTGGAGACCGTCTAGTGGTTCCCAAGGTACGCAACCTGAGGCGATTGATCCTTAAGGAAGCTCATGAATCCCCTCTCACCATTCATCCCGGTAGTACTAAAATGTATCAAGACCTGCGCCAGAGGTTTTGGTGGACTAGGATGAAGAGAGAAATCGCTCAATTCATTGCTAATTGCGACGTATGTCGTCGCGTCAAAGCAGAGCATCAACCACCTGCTGACACCCTTCAACCTTTGGCAAATCCTGAATGGAAATGGGATAAAATCGGTATGGATTTCATTACCGAGTTTCCCAGGACCAAGAGAGGGAATAATGCTATCTTCGTTGTTGTCGACCATCTTTCCAAAGTAGCCCACTTCCTACCCGTTCGTGAGAGTATAACCGCTAGCCAAATAGCTGATTTGTACATCTCTCGAATAGTGTCTCTTCATGGTGTTCCATTGGAGATTAACTCAAACCGTGGAAGTCTCTTCACCTCTCGATTTTGGGAAAGTTTCCAAAATGCTATGGGAACTCGTCTCTCCTTTAGCACCGCCTTCCATCCTCAATCAAGTGGTCAAGTAGAACGAGTCAATCAAATTCTGGAGGATATGCTTCGAAGCTTCACATCTCTTTCGGCATGAATTGGGAGAAATGCCTTCCATTCGCCGAGTTCGCTTATAACAATAGTTATCAAGCTAGCTTGGGCAAAGCTCCTTTCAAAGTTCTCTATGGACGAAAATGTCGAACGCATCTTAACTGGTCAGAAACCGGGGAAAGACAACTCTTTGGCCCGGATATGATCCGAGAAGCGAGAAAAGTAGGTTCGCGTTATTCGTGAGAAATTGCAAACAGCCCAATCTCGTCAAAAGAGCCAATATGACCGCAAGCATAAGCCTATGTCTTATGAAGTTGGCGAGAAGGCTTACCTTCGGGTTACACCTTTAAAAGGAACCCATTGATTCGGTATCAAAGGCAAGTTGGCTCCTCGTTACATTGTACCCTTTCGCATTCTTGCCAAACAAGGGGAAGTTGCCTACCAGTTGGAACTACCTCCGCATCTTTCCAGAGTTCATGATGTCTTCCACGTCTCTCAACTCAGGCGTTGCTTCTCGGATCCCATCCGTGGAGTAGACCACGAAACGCTTGATCTCCAAGATAATCTCACTTATCGAGAATATCCCGTTCGTATCCTTGATCAATCCGAGCGTACCACTCGATGCCAGAACATCAAGTTTCTCAAGGTTCAATGGTCAAACCACTCCGAGCAAGAAGCTACTTGGGAAAGGGAGGATCGTCTTCGACTTGAGTACCCCACCTTCTTTCCAACGGATCCAAAATCTCGGGACGAGATTCTTTTGAGTGGGGGTGAGTTGTCACATCCTAACTAGTCCATGCATTAGAGTGTTGCATCATGTTTACTTTTCATCAGAAACTTGAAATGGGGAAGACAGAACCCCCAGAACCCCTCTGAATCCAACTAGGGTTTACTAAAAATATTTTCAATGAACCTGAAATGCCCTTCTAAAAGTTCACCCTCTTTGTCTTGGGTTAGAACCTCTGGAAAAATAGGTGCACAATTTTCTAAGTCAATGAAGGTCATTGGATTAAATCGTATGTAATTTGCATTTGGGCATTTAAATGCTAGTAAATATTTTGGATGCTCAAATAATTCTGGAAATAAGTATGGGCTGTTGGAAATAATCTGAACAGAGCCCATGATTATTTGCAGGATTTTTGAAGGTGTCTAGGTATTTTTAGAAAATCCCAACACTTACAGAAAAATAGAAAACAGAAAATAAAAGAGAGAGAGAGGATCTTACCTGGCGCTCACCTGGCGAGCCCACCTGCCGGCCCAGCCCAGCCACCGCTCCAGCGAGCTGCTTGGCTTGGCCAGGTAGGCAGCTAGGTGCTCGACGGCGGCACCCGAGCACGCCATGCAGCTGCTCGCCGCCCAGCCTCCTCCCCGCACCGTCCTGCCGCCTCGGTTCGGCCGGCCATTCCTCCCCCGAGCTCGGAGACACCCCTTCTCCTCCCCGGCTCCTCTCCCTCGCTCACCCACACCATGGCCGACGCCGTCGCGCCCACGCCACCGTGAAGCTCGCGCCCTCCGTCGTCTCCGTGTTGCGCCACCGTGTCCGTTCGCTCCGCCACCGTCGACTACTTCGAGCAGGCCGAGCCCCGAGCGCTCGCACGCCCTGCAACACCTTCACCGACCCCGTCTCTGTCGATCACCGCCAGAGATCCCCATCGCCGTCACCACCGCATCACCTCGTCCCCGACCTCGCCGACTGCTTCGCCGTACTCGCCGTGAGCCCAGCTACCTTCCCATCCCTCTCGTTCACGCTCTCGAGCCCCGCATCGGCTGCACCGAGCTCGGCCGCACCCGCCGCCGCCACCGCATGTCGCCGTCGTGGCCACAGCCACGTTCGCTCGACTCCGAGCACACCACCGCACTCACCGCACTCCAAGGAGCCCAACGCACCTCACCCCGTGCCTTGCCGTGCCCCGTAGCCACGGGTTCATCCTCACCCGACTCCGGCGACCGCCAAGCTCGTCGCCGGCGACGTTTCCGGCCACCCCAAGTTCAACCACCGCCACCAAACGCCGCGGCTTGTCTCCGGCTACACGTAGATGGCCTCCGCCGCCCATTTGGACGCTGGAATGCACAAACACACTCTCGCTGCCGTGTCTGGCTTCGCCGACGGCTAAACGTCGGCGGGTTTGACCCCGTTGACGGAGTTGACTAGTGGGGCCCCTCTGCTAATTAACCTAGTTTAGTTTTAACTAAAATTAGTTAGTTAAATTAGCTACTGACATGCGGGACTCATTGGTCAGGTTGACCTGGATGCCTCCGTTGACCTCTGACGTCACTCTGACGCACTGTTGACGCAATAACTAATTTCTGGTTTTATTTGTATTCACGAAATTCCAGAAATTGTTGCAAACTTCAAAAAATCATAGAAATTAATCTGTAACTCCAAATGCAAAGTTCTATATAAGAATTTTGATCAGAAAAATTAAATCTATCCATTGGTAATGGTTTCATGCATGACAGAACAAGTTAACCTTGTTGTTGGCGCAGAATAAGATAATGCACTATTATGGCTATGTTAAATGAGCTAGCATCTGAATCTTTGATTCAAATGAGTTCATTCCTTTCTGTTCTAGTTTGCATTAGGCCAACACACATTCATTTTGCCATGTCATAGCATGCATCATATTGTTGCATATCGTCATGTGTTGTTTATGTTCGGTGTGTCTTTCATGATAGGTTCTGCCTCCGAGGATAACCCCGAATATCCGTCTGAAGGGCAGTATCCTACTACTACTACATCAGGCAAGCAACCCATTGATCATACCGATACAAGCCCATGTTCTCGCTTCTGCTCTTGTTTACTGCATTAAGACAACGTGATTCAAACTGTTGTGTGTTGCGGTAGTTGAACCCACTTCCTTTGCATGACCTGTCATTGCCACAGTAACTAGATGAAACCTACTAGCATGTGTAGGAGTTGTTTGAGCCATGTTTGTATTTCCTACCATGCTATGCGTGCTATGCTTAGAGTTGTGTCAGGTCTGGCTCATCGGGATGATGAACTAGAGTGAAAGGTTGTGTTGGTAACGAGAGTGAAGTGTTGAACATGATTTGGTAAAGGTATCGATGAGAGGCCATGTAGGAGTACATGGTGGGTTGTTTCATTGAAGCCGTCCCTAAGAACTGAGATCTGTGTGTGTGATTTAAGACATAGCTACTACCATGCAACGGGCCCGAAACCAATGGACCCTCTCGACTTATTAACCACTCTTGTCCTCTGTACGGGAGTTGCAAAGTACTTTCTGGTGGTTGTAGCATCTTTGGGGGCATACGCAGCTGACCTTTGGGGTGGGCTGTGTTGCGGTAGGCATCGCGGCAGTGTACCGATTCGCCCGTTTGGTGTCTCGGGAACCTTGCACACATCGTTCGGGGCCGTTAGTGGAAACCTCGGCCGGACTCCCTTCGGATGGAACCCGAATAGGCGATAAACCTGGACTAGGGACTCGTGTGTTTAGTCGGTCATGGCCGACACCTTCGCTGGGCTTCCGCTTGAAGGTTGCCGAGTACACGTCGTAACGGCGATAAGTGGTGAGAGCGTGTGTGAAGAAGTACACCCTGCGGGGTATGAAACTATTCGAATAGCCGCGTCCATGATAAAGGACTACTTGGTCACCTATACAGTTCATAGACAAGTAAATGGATACTACTAAAAGCCTCAAGATAAGTGTGAGTACCGCGGATGGCCCTCTCGTAGGTTGTCGAGAGAGGATCCACGGTGGAGTATTGTCATGGTGATTAGTGGACTCGTGTGCGACAAATGCCTTTCAAGTGGTGTCACGTAGGATAGCTTAGCAAAGAGTCAAAGCTGGCTTGCTGCAATAACTCCACTACCTTCTTGAGAATGTGCATGTACAATAGGTTTCTGTTGTAAGACTTGCTGAGTACCTCTGTACTCATGTTTGCTTAATTAATGCTTTCAGACGACAAGACCGCCCCCTCCGATGGGTTCTATGTAGACCTTGGCGCCGACGAAAGTGACTAGCCACCGGTGGTGATCCAAGGCTTGTGAAGGGCCATTTGTAGATAGAAGGGCTTCGTCAAGCCTTCTTTCTTTTTAGTGTCTGTACTCAGACTAGTTTGCTTCCGCATGTGCTTGTATGTTTGTATGACTTGAGTGTTGGGTCATGTGACCCCTATTTGTATGAATATGTTATGTATGGCTCCTCGGAGCCTCTTAAATAAAGTACTTTGAGTTGTAGAGTTTTGTTGTGATGCCATGTTGTATGTTCTCATATCGAGCATATTGTGTGTATGATTGAAATGCTTGGTATGAGTGGGATCCGACAATCTAGTTGTTTATCCTTGGCAGCCTCTCATATGGGGAAATGTAGTCTAGTGCCTCCTGAGCGATAGTAGTCCGCCATGCCCGGTTCACCGGAGTCCTGCTAGCCCAAAGCACTACCGCTCTGGACACTTGATCGGGCATGTGATTCACTTCTGCTCGTGGTTCCGTCCCTTCGGGAAATGTCACGCGGTGACATCCGAGTCTTGCCTAGCCTGCTACAGACCCTTACCGGAGTCCTGTTAGCCCAGTGTTACAGCCCGGCTTCATACGTTGATGACCGACATGCTCGATGTGATTCATGTATGCCTGTCCCCATGGGTTAGCGCCGCTTTGGGTTCACGACTAGCCATGTCGGCCCGGGTTCTCTGTCATGTGGATGCTAGCGACACTATCATATACGTGATGCCAAAAGGCGCAAACGGTCCCGGGCCATGGTAAGGCGACACCCGTGGGAATACCGTGTGTGAGGCCGCAAAGTGATATGAGGTGTTACTGGCTAGGTCGATGTGACTTGGAATCGGGGTCTTGACATAAGTGGCAGCTATTTTTTCAAAATGCCTTTGTTGGCTGTTATTCAAATGCGCCTTCTCTCTAAATGGACACGAAAAATACCACAGCATGTCGGGTGCCATTCCATGATAGCATGCCAAGTTTTCATGAATTTCATATGAGTTTTGGATTTACTAGAATTTAAAAACAAAGTATCTCAATGTTTTGGCGGCAATCAACGGTGCCCTGTTGTTTGAAATTCATTCCCATTTCCTGCATGGGACCTAAGCATGCACCCGATGACACAGATTTGATTTTCCAACCAATTTATATGCACTGGAGCATGTGCATGTAGTTTAAATTTGAATTATGCACATAAAATGCCTAGAAAACCCAGTTAATGTATAAAAATGTCCAAACGAACCCCAAAAAAATCCAAAATTTAACACAACACTCCTGTTGTTCTATGTTGACACTAGAAATTTTTTGAAAGCAATAAGAGGCAGCGGATATCGTTTCATCCCCAAAGGTGGGACGTTCCCTACCGAAACCATCAGGCTTGTTGTGACAAGCTCTGGTTTGTGAGAAACTTATAGCCAAACTTGCCCCAAATGGGACAAAAATTTTACCATGGCATGTTGATGCCGCGCCATGATAGCATACCAAGTTTCATGAATTCAGACGAGTTTTGGATATACTAGTATTTAAAAACCAGGTATCTCAATGTTTGCGGCCGAGTGACGGTGGCAGGGTGTTTGACATTCATTCCCATTTCTTGCATGGGACCTAAGCATGCAACCAAGGACACATATTTGAATTTTCAACCAATTGATATGCATTAGAGCATGTGCATGTAGTTCAAATTTGAATTATGCACATAAATGCATTAAAAACTCAATTAATGCATAAAAATGTCCAAACGAACCCCGAAAAATCACAAAAATTGACACAACACTCTTGTTGTTCTATGTTGACACGAGAATTTTTTTGAAAGCAATAAGAGGCAATGGATATCGTTTCGTCCCCAAAGGTGGGACGTTCCCTACCGAAACCATCAGGCTTGTTGTTAGAAGCTCTGGTTTGTGAGAAGCATAGCCCCAAATCTGCCCCAAATGGGACAAAAAATTACCACAACATGTTGATGCCGCTCCATGATAGCATGTCAAGTTTCATGAATTTCAGACAAGCTTTGGATTTACTAGAATTTAAAAACCAGGTATCTCAATGTTTATGCCAAGTGACAAAGTGGCGGTGGTGTCTGACATTCATTCCCATTTCTTGCATGGGACCTAAGCATGCAACCAGGGACACAGATTTGAATTTTCAACTAATTTATATGCATTATAGCATGTGCCTGTAGTTCAAATTTGAATTATGCACATGAATGCATAGAAAACTCAGTTAATGTATAAAAAGTCCAAGCGAACCCCAAAAAAATCCCAAAAAATACACAACACTCGTGTTGTTCTATGTTGACACGAGAAACATTTTGAAAGTAAGAAGAGGCAACATATATCGTTTCATCCCCAAGGTGGCACATACCCTACCGAAACCATTAGGGTTGTTGTGAGAGAAGCTATGGTTTGCGAGAAGCTTATACCCACACCTGCCCCAAATGGGACAATATTTTTACCACGGCATGTCGCTGCAGTTCCATGATATCATGTCAAGTTTCATGAATTTCAGACGAGTTTTCGATTTACTAGAATTTTAAATCCATGTATCTCAATGTTAGCAGCCGAGCGACAGTGTCAAGGTGTTTGACATTAATTCTCATTTCTTGCATGTGACATAATCTTGCAACCAAGGACAAACATTTGATTTTGCAACCCGTTTTTATGGACTGGAGCATGTGCATGTAGTTCAATTCTGAATTATGCACATAAATACCTAGAAAACTCAATTTACATATAAAAATGTCCAAACAATCCCCAAAAAAATCCAAAATTTAACACGACACTCCTGTTGTTCTATGTTGACACCAGGAAAAAAATTGAAAGGAAGAAGAGGCGACGAATATCGTTTTGTCCACAAAGGTGACATGTTTCCCTAACGGAACCGTGAGGCTTTTTGTGTGAAGCTCTGGTTTGTGAGAAGCTTATACCACAACCTACCCCAAAAGGGTCAATATTTTTTTACCCCAGCATGTTGATGCCATTCCATGATAGCATGCTAAGGTTCATGAATTTCAGACGGGTTATGGATTTACTAGAATTACAAAAGCAAGTACCTTAACATTTGCTGGAGAGCCACGGTGCCGTGGTGTTTGAAATTCATCCCCATTTCTTGCATCGGACATAAGCATAAACCTATGGACACATATATGATTTTACAATCCATGTTGGTGCACCGGAGCATGTGCATGTGCTTTAATTTTGAATTGTGCACCTGAAATGGCTAGAAAACCAATTTAATGTATAAATTTTCCAAACGAACCCTGAATAATTCCAATTTATTTACGACACACATATAGTTGCATGTTCACTGCAGATAAAAGGTCTAGCAATTCAAACACCATCCATTGCCGCTCTGACCCCATTATGTAATTCAAATCAAGACGAGAAATCAAGTAGATCCCACACAGTTTATTATCACCAACCGTGTGAGATGCAGCACAAAATATCTTGGAGCACCATCACAGTATAGTACGCATACGGCTTATGCGACAAAAGTGCGACGGCTACATTCCAAAGCCCGCTCTGAATAAGGGACCGTGTCTGATGACACTTTGTGCGCCAGTTTTTCGCTGAAGCGATTCCAAATATTTCAGCAAATATCTACCTCCCCGCCCCCTCCCCCTCACCAGAAGCCAAATTTCCCATGTTTCCGCCTTCCTTTCCAAGTTGAAACCTTCACTCCTTGATTGCAGCTCCGCCTCCTCACCGGGGACCCTCCTTCACACTGCTCGGCCACACCTATCCAGGCAGGTAATCCACACCCGGCCCCCATCCTCCTCCTCCTTCCACATCCCACATGCCCCGACCATCGACACGACACCTTCCACCCAAATCACCAACCCCACCACCAAATAAGCACCGCCCTAAGCCATGGTGCACGCAGTATAGCCAGGATCTCAAGGAGCATTTGGCAGCGGAGAAGCAAACCGCGGCCGCACGCGCGGATGAGGTCGCGATGGGTGCCATTCGTGCCGACCCCCAGATCTTGGAGGAGCACCTCACCATCGAGGCCATCCTCGACGCCTTGCGCGCCGACGCTGCGACGTGGTTGGCTGCTTTAAATGACAGTTTGTGGCCACCCTCGATGCCTTCGACAAAGACTACAAGGTGTTTTCTCAGCGTGCACGTGCTTAACTCATCTCGAGAGCCAGCAGGTTGGTGCCCGGAGTGGCTCAGGCAACTCACCACTACGACGAGGGCACCCACGATGCGGAGGCCTCGCCCTCTTCCATGTCCAAGGAGCCAATCATCATCGATATCTACGACAATGAGGAGTAGCTTGTCTTATTAGCTCACTATAAAGACCCATGTTCAGTTGCTAGCTACTGCCTTTCCTTAACAAATTCTAGTGAATTTTGCAATCTACTTCTTGTTGGGGAACGTAGCATGCAATTTCAAAATTTTCCTATGATCACGCAAGATCTATCTAAGAGATGCATAGCAACGAGAGGGGGAGAGTGTGTCCAGGTACCCTCGTAGACCGAAAGAGGAAGCGTTAAGTTAACGCGGTTTATGTGGTCAAACGTCTTCACGATCCAATTGTCGGTGTAGTGAAAACCAGGGCTACACTAACCGCCGGGTATGGGCCACGACTGTATGCAATTACACTAAAGAGGATCCATCTTCGCCGACAAGCGCTACATTGGCAAGCAACACTCAAGCCACCTTCCCGGCAAGGAGCATCCTGCCCTGCCAGGGAGGACAGGTACAAGGCAAAAAGAAGCAACCAAGCCTGAGAACCAGAAGACAAGACGACCGCAAGGCTCCTTGCCGAGGATGCCCACGAGGCCCCGGCAAGGCCCCTTGTCAAGATGGCCGCAAGGCCTGCAAGCCTCTTGCCGAGGGCGCTCACAAGGCCCGCAAGATCCTTGCCGGAAGATACGCAAGACCGCGACAAGCTCTTGCCGAGGACATCGGTGGGGCCGCAGCCAGCCCACACCTACCAAGACTCCATCGCCGTCCCCATGCAACGCCAACTCGACCGGCTGAAAGGTAGCGCCCAGCGTGGCGACGTGCGGTCTCTACACCGATCCAAAGAAGCTCCTGTGTGGTGGCATGCAAGTCTTCCTGAAGACTCCCCCACCCGCGCCAGCCCATCAACCAGCCAACGTGGCGCTACAACGCCTCGTCAGCTCAGACGCGCGTCAAGGCCAGGCGAGGCGGCGACAGCTGGGACAAGCTTCCTTGCCGTCCCCGATAAAGCAAGAGGACGCATAAGCGGCGCATTGAATGCGTTTGTCCTGTGATGTCAGGCGATAAGCTTGTACACTGTACCCTTTCCACCTCCTGCTTGCCACTGTGGCGATCCCTTTCCCTATAAAAGGAGGCCTGAGGCGACTAGGAAAAGGATTCGGCTTTTTTGGAGCTCGTTACACCCCGTAGCTAGCTCAAGAACTCAGAATACATCCACCAAAGCAGGACTAGGGTTTTACGCATCATCGCGGCCCGAACCTGGATAAACGAACCGCGTACTCTCCGCCGATCCGCTCTTCTCTCAACCCCGCGCCCCGCAACCGTAGTAGGGATCCTTGTGATCCCATAGGTGTCGTTCCCACCGACATCTTTGGCGCGCCAGGTAGGGGCGCAATTGTGAGAATCCGGTCTAGCAGTTGACCCAGCTGTTCTTCATCGCCATGGGTCCTAAGAAGCAGGCGGCCAAAAGAACGACGCCAGTGCGGCAACAAAAAAGCTAAGTCATGCGAAACTATAGATATTTCCTTTTTATGTAAGGTTATTACCCTCAGAGATCTCGTTCTTTGTATGGAAAACCTGCACGCAAAAGGGCCCTCCCGCAATTGGCAATGCCCTTGTTCTATTTCGAGCCCGCTCAACAGCTCAAACGGCTGTGTCGAGAGTAGCAGGTAGCCTTCTGCAATTGGCAACGCTCTTGATTCTGACTTGAGTCAAGCTCGACAGCTCGAGCGGACGCGTTAAGGGCGGTAAGGTGGTTCGCTCGGCGGCAAGCACACCCGGCAGGCCATTGGGGATCCGTCCCCAAGACGCCGCCCTGAGTTTACGCGCCGGCAAGCCTACCCGATAAACGCAGGGTGGACATATAAAGAGAGGTTGAACAGGAAGATAGCATGCACTATTTATTTGAGATTTCTGCATAGACCTGTATGCCAAGGAACCTTCTCGGGGTTAGTTGCGCTCCATGTTGCCCCGAGTCCGCTCGGCAACATGCGCTGATTGCGCTTAGAGCCAAGAAGGTAAACCTTTCCGGAGGCGACGTTCCCGAATAGCCGCTTAAGGGCCCGTTCCCTCAAGCGCCATTGGCTGGATCGTGACGCACCGGAAAGCATTCCAAAGAGCATAGGGAAAATGTAGCAGAAGTCAAAATTTACAAGTGGGTTAAGTTCACTTCAGATGCTAATCACTTGTCATGTTTAAACACAGTTATGGCCCGGGGGCTGGCAACGCCCTTAGGACCAATCTTCTTGGTGTCAAGAACAACAAAGTTCTTCGCCATAAGCCTTTCCGGCAACGATCTTGCCAGGAGCCGGTGTCAAGAACAACAAAGTTCTTCGCCATAAGCCTTCCCGATGACGATCTAACCGGCGGCCGGTGTCAACGACGACGAAGTTCTTCGCTATAAGTCTTCCCAGCGGTGTCGAGAACTCCGGAGTTCTCCACTGAAATCGGGCATCGAGAATGTCAAAGTTCTCTGCTGAAGATAAAAGCCTTCCCGGCAACAAGCTTGCCAGAAGCTGGCATCGAGAACGTCAAAGTTCTCTACTAAAGATAAAAGCCTTCCTGGCGACGAGCTTGCCGGAAGCCGGCATCGAGAACGCCAAAGTTCTCTGCTAAAGATAAAAGCCTTCCCGACAACAAGCTTGCCGGAAGCCGGCATCGAGAACGCCAAAGTTCTCTGCTGAAGATAAAAGCCTTCCTGGCGACGAGCTTGCCGGAAGCCGGCATCGAGAACATCAAAGTTCTCTGTTGAAGATAAAAGCCTTCCTAGCGAGAAGCTTGCCAGAAGCCGGCGTCGAGAACGTCAAAAGTCTCCGTGAGAAACATAAGACTTCCCGGCAACAGCCTTGCCGGGAGCAAGAAAGGAAACAAAACCACACTCTAGCATCGAGATCTATAGAATTCTCTGCCAGAAAATTTCCATGGAAGTACGCTCGGGGGCTGGCAGCTCCTTTGACTGCAACAACAACCGTGACCCATGCCAAGCTTGGTCCCATCTCCAGCGTCGAATTCATGAAGTTCTCTGTTGCAGCCGGGCCCGGGGGCTAGTATCGGTGTAGTGAAAACAAGGGCTACACTAACCGTCGGGCATGGGCCACGACTGTATGCAATTACACTAAAGAGGATCCATCTTCGCCGACAAGCGCTACATCGACAAGCAAGACACAAGCCACCTTCCCGGCAAGGTGCATCCTGCCCTGCTAGGGAGGATGACATAAGGCAAAAAGAAGCAGCCAAGCCTGAGAACCAGAAGACAAGACGACCGCAAGGCTCCTTGCCGAGGATGCCCACGAGGCCCCGGCGAGGCCCCTTGCCGAAGACGGCCGCAAGGCCCCGGCAAGCCTCTTGCCGAGGGAGCTCACAAGGCCCCGGCAAGACCCTTGCTGGGAAGATATGCAAGACCGCGACAAGCCCTTGCCGAGGACATCGGTGGGGCCGCAGCCAGGCCCACACCTACCAAGACTCCACCGCGGTCCCCATGCAGCTGCCAGCTCGACTAGCTGAGTAGGCGCCCGCGTGGCGACGTGCGGTCTCTACACCGATCCAGCAAGCTCCTGTGTGGTGGCATGCAATTCTTCCGGAAGACTCCACCACCCACGCCAGCCCAGCAACCAGCCAACGTGGCGCTACAACACCTTGTCAGCTCGGACGCGCGTCAAGGCCAGGCGAGGCAGCGACAGCTGGGACGAGCTTCCCTGTCGTCCCCGATAAAGCAAGAGGACGCATAAGCGGCGCATTGAATGCGTTTGTCCTGTGATGTCAGGCGATAAGCTTGTACACTGTACCCTTTCCACCTCCTGCTTGCCACTGTGGCGACCCCGTTCCCTATAAAAGGAGGCCCGAGGCGACCAGGAAAAGGATTCGGCTTTTTTGGAGCTCGTTACACCCCGTAGCTAGCTCAAGAAATCAGAATACATCCACCAAAGCATGACTAGGGTTTTACGCATCCTCGCGGCCCGAACCTAGATAAACGAACCGTGTACTTCCTGTCAGATCCGCTCTTCTCTCAACCCCGCGCCCCGCACCCGTAGTAGGGATCCTTGTGATCCCATAGGTGTCGTTCCCACCGACATCTTTGGCGCGCCAGGTAGGGGGCGCAATTGTGAGAATCCGGTCTAGCAGTTGACCCAGTTGTTCTTCATCGCCATGGGTCCTAAGAAGCAGGCGGCAAAAGAACGACGCCAGTGCGGCAATAGAAAAGCTAAGCCATGCGAAACATTAGATATTTCCTTTTTATATAAGGTTATTCCCCTCGGAGATCTCGTTCTTTGTATGGAAAACCTGCACGCAAACGGGCCCTCCCGAAATTGGCAATGCCCTTGTTCTGTTTCGAGTCCACTCAATAGCTCAAACGGCTGTGTCGAGAGTGGCAGGGTAGCCTTCCGCAATTGGCAATGCTCTCGATTCTGACTCGAGTCAAGCTCGATAGCTCGAGCGGCCGCGTTAAGGGCGGTAAGGTGGTTCGCTCGGCGGCAAGCACACCCGGCGGGCCATTGGGGATCCGTCCCCAAGACTCCGCCCTAGGTTTACGCACCGGCAAGCCTGCCCGATAAACGTAGGGTGGACGTACAAAGAGAGGTTGAACAGGAAGATAGCATGCACTATTTATTTGAGATTTCTGCATAGACCTGTATGCCAAGGAACCTTCTCGGGGTTAGTTGCGCTCCATGTTGCCCCGAGTCCACTCGGCAACTTGTGCGTTTGCGCTAGAGCCAAGAAGGTAAACCTTTTCGGGAGGCGACGTTCCCGAATAGCCGCTAAGGGCCCGTTCCCTCAAGCGCTGCTGGCTGGATCGTATGCACCGGAAAGCATTCCAACAGGCATAGGGAATATGTAGCAGAAGTCAAAATTTACAAGTGGGTTAAGTGCATTTCACATGCTAATCACTTGTCATGTTTAAACACAGTTATGGCCCAGGGGCTGGCAACGCCCTTAGGACCAATCTTCTTGGTGTCAAGAACGACGAAGTTCTTCGCCATAAGCCTTTCCGGCAACGATCTTGCCGGGAGCCGGTGTCAAGAACAACAAAGTTCTTCGCCATAAGCCTTCCTGACGACGATCTTGCCGGGGGCCGGTGTCAAGGACGACGAAGTTCTTTGCCATAAGCCTTCCCAGCGATTTCGAGAACTCCGGAGTTCACCACCGAAACTGGGCATCGAGAACGTCAAAGTTCTCTGCTGAAGATAAAAGCCTTCCCGGCAACAAGCTTGCCGGAAGCCGGCATCGAGAACGTCAAAGTTCTCTGCTGAAGATAAAAGCCTTCCTGGCAACAAGCTTGCCGGAAGCCGGCATCGAGAACGTCAAAGTTCTCTGCTAAAGATAAAAGCCTTCCCGGCAACAAGCTTGCCGGAAGCCGGCATCGAGAACGCCATAGTTCTCTGCTGAAGATAAAAGCCTTCCTGGCGACGAGCTTGCCAGAAGCCGGCATCGAGAACATCAAAGTTCTCTGCCGAAGATAAAATCCTTCCTGGCGACAAGCTTGCCGGAAGTCGGCGTCGAGAACGTCAAAAGTCTCCGCGAGAAACATAAGACTTCCCGGCAACAGCCTTGCCGGGAGCAAGAAAGGAAACAAAACCACACTCTAGCATCAAGATCTATAGAGTTCTCTGCCAGAAAATTTCCATGGTAGTAGGCTCGGGGGCTCGCAGCTCCTTTGTGTGCAACAACAACCGTGACCCATGCCAAGCTTGGTCCCGTCTCCAGCGTCGAATTCATGAAGTTCTCCGCTACAGCCGGGCCCGGGGGCTACTATCGGTGTAGTGAAAACAAGGGCTACACTAACCGCCGGGCATGGGCCACGACTGTATGCAATTACACTAAAGAGGATCCATCTTCGCCGACGCGCTACATCGGCAAGAAAGACTCAAGCCACCTTCCCGGCAAGGAGCATCCTGCCCTGCCAGGGAGGACAGATACAAGGAAAAAAGAAGCAGCCAAGCCTGAGAACCAGAAGACAAGACGACCGCAAGGCTCCTTGCCGAGGATGCCCACGAGGCCCCGGCAAGGCCCCTTGCCGAAGATGGCCGCAAGGCCCCGGCAAGCCTCTTGCCGAGGGCGCTCACAAGGCCCCGGTAAGACCCTTGCCGGGAAGATACGCAAGACCGCGACAAGCCCTTGCCGAGGACATCGGTGGGGCCGCAGCCAGGCCCACACCTAACAAGACTCCATTGCCGTCCCCAGGTAGCTGCTAGCTCGACTAGCTGAGTAGGCGCCCGCGTGGCGACGTGCGGTCTCTACACCGATCCAGCAAGCTCCTGCATGGTGGCATGCAAGTCTTCCTGAAGACTCCACCACCCGCGCCAGCCCAGCAACCAGCCAACGTGGCGCTACAACGCCTCGTCAGCTCGGACGCGCGCCAAGGCGAGCGGCGGCGGCAGTGGGACGAGCTTCCTTGCCGTCCCCGATAAAGCAAGAGGACGCATAAGCGGTGCATTGAATGCGTTTGTCCTGTGATGTCAGGCGATAAGCTTGTACACTGTACCCTTTCCACCTCCTGCTTGCCACTGTGGCGACCCCTTTCCCTATAAAGGGAGTCCCAAGGCGACCAGGAAAAGGATTCGGCTTTTTTGGAGCTCGTTACACCGTGTAGCTAGCTCAAGAAAGCAGAATACATCCACCTAAGCAGGACTAGGGTTTTACGCATCCTCGCTGCCCGAACCTGGATAAACGAACCGCGTACTCTTTGTCAGATCCGCTCTTCTCTCAACCCCGCGCCCCGCAACCATAGTAGGGATCCTTGTGATCCCATAGGTGTCGTTCCAACCGACACCAACTGATCTAGTACTGAACGTATGGCACCTCCGAGTTCAGCACACGTTCAGCTCGATGACGTCCCTCAAACTCTTGGTCCAGCAAAGTGTCGAGGGAGAGTTTCGTCAGCACGACGGCGTGGTGACGATGATGGTGATGTGATCCACGCAGGGCATCGCCTAAGCACTACGATGCTATGACCGGAGGAGTAAACTATGGAGGGGTGCACCGCACACGGCTAAGAGAATAACCGTTGTGCTATGGGGTGCCCCTACCCCTGTATATAAAGGAGGAGGTTAGGAGGCTGCCGGCCTAAGGGGGTGCACCATGGGGGGAAACCGAATAGGACTCCAAGTCCTATTTGCCCCCCTTCCTTTCTTGCGGAGGGGGAAAAGGAAGGGAGAGGGAGGAGGAGAAGGAAAGGGGGGCGCCACCCCTCCCCTTGTCCAATTTGGACTCCCATGGGGGGGCGGCCACCCCTTGTGGGCTGCCTCCTCTCTCCCCTATGGCCCATAAGGCCTATTACTTTCCCCTGGGGGTTCCGGTAACCCCTCGGTACTCCGAAAAAAATACTCGAACCACTCCGAAACCATTCCGGTGTCCGAATATCAGCGTCCAATATGTCAATCTTTACCTCTCGACCATTTTGAGACTCCTCGTCATGTCTGTGATCTCATCCGGGACTCCGAAGAATCTTCGGTCACAAAAACACATAACTCGTAATACAAACCGTCATCGAACGTTAAGCGTGCGGAACCTACGGGTTCGAGAACTATGTAGACATGACCGAGACACATCTCCGGTCAATAACCAACAGCGGAACCTAGATGCTCATATTGGTTCCTACATATTCTACAGACTTAAGCATCGCTACGGATAAGAAGGCCTCATCGTAGTCAACTCCTTGAACTTGTCGAAAACCTTTCGCAACAAGTCGAGCTTTGTAGACAGTAACATTAGTTGTCGGATTTTGGGTTCCGGCAAAACCCTCGAGGTTCAAACACTGGGGTGCGCACGAAGATCTCCCCCTACCTAATCACGCCCTTAGCCTCACCGTGATCTCAAAGCCTAGCTCGACGAACCCGCAACACAAGAGACACGAGATTTATACTGGTTCGGGCACCGTTGTGGTGTAATACCCTACCCCAGTGTGGTGTGGTGGATTGCCTCTTGGGCTGAGGATGAATAGTACAAGGGAAGAACAACCTCCTAAGGTGAGGTATTCTTGTGCCTGGTGAACTTGTGTGGGTGAGGATGAGCTGAATCCATTGCCTCCTACTATGGTGGCTAGTCCTATTTATAGAGGCATGGTCCTCTCCCCAAATATTGAGCGGGAAGGGAGCCAACAACGGCCAAATTCGAAGGGAGACAACTAGTACAAGCTATCCTGACTAAAGGTGGTCTTAGCCTGCCAAAGGCTCTGGTGGTGACGCCGTCTTGCGCTCCACGGTGACCTTCGTCCTGCTGCCCTGCTGGTCTTGGTCTCGTTGCACCAATATGGAAACCTTTGCCTGATGCCTCAGGACTCCTCGCCTGTGCTTGCTCCTTTAGCACCAAAGAGGAAACAAGGACACTACGCGTGCTGGCGCCCGCCTGGCTCCAGTTGTCATGGCTTGCATCACTTGAACCTCGTGATGTGTCCCTTGCCTTGATCTCTCCGCCCCTCGCGAGCCAGCCTGGTGAGGCCGCTCCCGAGGAGGCCTTGTGTCATCCGCCTCGCGAGGCTTGGCCCCTCGCAAGGGTCTTGACTATTTATTGGTGAAGATGAGCCATACGGGGCCGCTGGCGGAGCCACGATGTGGGCCGCAGGCAGGCAAGTCTGGGGACCCCCGTTCCCAGGACGCTGACAGTAGCCCCCGGGCCCAAGGCGCGCTCGGACTTGGCTTCGAGGAGAAGCCAAAGGGCAAGTGCGGAGCACCGCGGGCCCCAACAGCTTGCGACCTTAGTCGACGCGTGGCGATTGATTGGACGTGGGCGTCTCCGCTTCCCCACGCTGTCTCGGCAACTGCCCGACTTGACGAGTCCCTGTTGTATGCAGAGAACTATCATCATTACCTGCGATCGTGGGGATTGTCGGTTGGCCTTCTCCTTCTATAAATGAGGAGGGGGGCAGAGCCCCCGCTGCTCATCTCTTCTTGCTCTGCCCACTTCTTCTTCCTTGCTCCATAGCTAGCAGCGCCCCCCCATGGCACCTACGAAGAGGTTCTCGGCCGCGGAGAAGGGGAAGGCTCGCCAAGAGGGGCCCGGCTCCCCGCCGCCCAAGCGTGGGCACGGTCGTCCCCGCAAGCACGCCGCGACCCCCGCCGCGGCTCCTCGCTGCCGCGGCGGTGCCTCTTCTCGGGGTGGGGCTCGTCCAGATCGTTGCAGCCCCGTCGATGAGGGGAGGCGCGCCATGGTCGCACGGCCTCCTCGGTCGTGCTTTCACTCGGCGGAGGTGCTGCCAGAGTTCGTCGTTTGGTCGGAGAATCCGGCCAGCACCTGGCTTCAACTCTCGTGCTTCTTCGCCGGCAAGCTGCCGACCTCAGGTATGGGCGGGCTCTGGCTGTAGGCGGACGGCTGCTGTAGCAAAGCTTCGTGGTTCGCGGTCGAGATCTTCGTTGCTGGCAACATGGCTCTGGCCCGCGGCTGGCAGACGTTTGCCCGCGCGTTAGGCCTGGGTAGGCGGTGCACCCTCCACTTCAAGTATGATGGCAACGCGACCCTCTACATGAGGGTGTTCAAAGATGATGGCCGCCGTGTCGGGTGCTGGCCCGAGGACAACAACGGCGACGAGGTGCTTGGCCTTGGCGATGGTCGAGATGAGGGTGAGGAGGATCTCGCGCCCAGCTACGGCGGTTCTCCCTCCGGCGACAGCTCCAGCAGCAGCGGCTACGACCAGCCGCCACGCCGCTGTCGGTGTCAAAATCGGCGGAACTCGGGTAGGGGGTCCCGAACTGTGCGTCTAGGATCGACGGTAACAGGAGACGGGGGACACGATGTTTACCCAGGTTCGGGCCCTCTCTACGGAGGTAATACCCTACTTCCTGCTTGATTGATCTTGATGAATATGAGTGTTACAAGAGTTGATCTACCACGAGATCGTAATGGCTAAACCCTAGAAGTCTAGCCTATGTGAATTTATGGTAATGAATGTGTCCTATCCGGACTATGCTCTCCGGTTTATATAGACACCAGAGAGATCTAGGGTTACATGGAGTCGGTTACATAAAAAGGAATCTTCACAGCTGGTCGCCTAGCTTGCCTTCGATGCCAAGGAAAGTCCAATTCGGACACGAGTATGGTCTTCGGTCTTCATGTCTTCACAGCCCATCAGTCCAATCCATGGATAGCAGGGCGGACGCCCGAGGACCCCTTAGTCCAGGACTCCCTCAGTAGCCCCTGAACCTGTCTTCAATGACGAGGAGTCCGGAATGCGGATTGTCTTCGGTATTGCAAGGCGGGTTCCCCTTTCTCCGAACTCCAAGATAGTCTTCGGATGTAGTAGATATATCTGGACCTGTTTATATAGTTGCAGAAAATATACGAGCCTAATTTATTGGTAACTGTTTATGACATCACGCCTGCCCGGTCACTATTTCCAACCGTTGGCTGGCACGTCGCCCCTCGTCTCGGACGCGGTTTTACTGGCTTGTCTTCCCAAGGCAGAGATCGTGTTCCCTTATTCACGGGATTTTCATTAATGCAGGCATGGGTAACCCAACCGTCCCCCAGATACAACTCTCTGGAGGTTGGTAAGTTTCGAGACCCATGTGGATACGCTTAGTACTTGGGGTCTTTATATAGGGTCCCAGACTCGTCTTCTTGCTTTGCGCTCGCTTCTTCCTCAACCCTAGCCACCCCAAGTTCCAACCCTCGGGTTCCCATCTCCACCAGCCCCAATCAGGTCCGGATCCAGCCGTCCAGGCCGGTGGGTGGCTTCTTCTATCACAGAGGAGGATATTGCGAAGCTCCGCGCAGCGAGGTATCTGACCCCGGAAATCCTCCATCGGCTTCCTGCACAGTGGCAGGTCGTTTCTACCCCCATAACCGGCGAGAGGGTAATGTTTGTGTCCCACTTCCTCCATGTGTTATGGTTCGCGCTTAACCCCTTCGTCTGGGGGCTCATGTTTTACTATGGACTAGACTTTCACGATCTGGCCCCGGACTCTATTCTCCTCATCTCGACATTTATCGTCACATGTGAGGCCTTCCTCCGGACTCCTCCGCACTTTGGTTTGTGGCTCAAGACCTTTGACGTGAGGCCGCAGGTGACAGAGGAGGAGCAGGCAGAGTGCGGCAGCGTCACAATAGGCAAGCTTGCCAGCGCGGTTTGGTTTGAAGGATCTTTCGCCAAGTCTTCCGACCTATGGCAGCAGGGGTGGTTTTATATCAACGAGCCGCGGGGCTCCAAGTGGGCGGCTACGCCTGCGTTCCGACCCGGCCCTCCAATTCAGCTTGCTTCATGGATCAATAAGGGACTGGACTGGGGATCCGTCAATGAAGTGCAGACTATGCAAGGTCGCGTCCGAAGCCTTACCGAGAAGGGCATCGGTCTTGTCAATGTCGTTCAAGTAATGCTAGTCCTTCGGACCCTGCCATGTCAGCGGCGGCCTCTCCGTATGTGGGAGTTTAATCCCGAAGGATGGCGGACTCTTCAACACTTCCTCGGCACTACGCACGAGGGAATGTGGAAATTATATTTCGGGGAACAAGAGCAATGGCCGGACACCACCGAAGATGTTGGCCTCGATTGCAATCATCCGAACACCGCGATAAGTATTCGATCTCCGCACACCCTTTATTCAAGTATCTCTTGGTAAGATATTGAACAATCCATCCCTTCACAGGACTAGATAAAGAAAGCGGTGTTGATCTGGTGTCCGGCGCCCCTTCTTGAAGACTCTGCGAATGCCCTACTAACGAGGATGCTGACTCTGACACCGTACTAGGTGTCTGCGGAGGAGGGCGAGAACAGGGAGGCCGGAGGTGGTCTCTGCCCCAAGGATAAATCAGACGTTGTGTTCGGGGAAACCGAAACCCTCTTGCCCGAGGGCAAAGGTGCAGAGGAGACCTTCCATGGCAAGAAGAGGGCCGCTTCTGAAGGTCCGGAGGGGAAACCTTCCAAGAAAGGGAAAACGCCATCAACGGATGGCTTGGGCCGGGCAAGCGATGTTGACATGGAGCTTTATGATGAGGATAAACCTCTGGCCAAACCGTAAGTGCAGCAGGGTACTTTAACCATACCTCCTTCCTTTCTTATTACTGAAGTAATCCTCCGACATACGTATGTCCTCGCAGGTTAACGCCTGGGGTTTCCCAATCGTTCTCCTCCTTGGGAGACCTTCTTCCAGAGATGATGGAGAGTGACACGCCTTCTCCGGCCCCCTCGCCTAACAGGGCGGATGATTATGAGGTATCGTCCCGGGGGGCTCCTCCTGGTCGACAAGCAGTGCAGGAAACGAAGAGGGCATTACCCGAAGGTGGTGTCTCTGTCACTCAGGGTTCGGGAATCAAGCATGGCGGCCCCTCCCTATCCGATTTAGAGCCGGAGACGATCCCGAGGGCGAGTGGGAGGATTCCTTTAAAGGAATACCGTAATCCGGCAGCGGCTTCCGAAGACCCGAAGCGCTGAAATCTTGTGGACATCTTTGCGACAAAGCGTCCGTTTCGGAGGAACACCGTGCCTTGATGGTTACGGTGGTCGAAAAGGTTCTATCCGCAAAGAGCGGGTTGAATGAGGCCTTCACGAGCCTCCTAAGGGGTTTTGAGGTTTGTGGTATAGTTTTGCCAATTGAATAATATTGACAGAATGCACCTGTTGTACATGCAGTAGCCCATGAGACTTGGATTGCCTTCCGACGGAAGCGTTCGGAGGATCAAAAAGATATGCTCAGTTTCTAACCTTGATTTAACTTGGAATACAGGTTGCCTCCCCTCCTGCGGCTACCCGAAATACAGAAGTGGCCGAACTGCAGCGAAAGCTGGATATTGCGGAAGATGACATTGCATTGATCAACAAAGGCGTCTTGACGACTACTTAAAGGTATATATGTCGAGCATTCCTTACACCAATGTGCTTGTAATGTAGGCCTGACGCCGAAAAGGGTTTATATGAAATGTGCATGATTGTAGATGGTGTTGCCGCCGTTGAAGCTCTTCGGGCGGAGCTAGCCCGGGCCAAGGAGCATGCCCGGCGTAGTGATGCGGCTGCCGAGAAGGCATCGGCTGATCTAAGAGCCGAACAAGCAGCTCGGCGCCAAAGTGAGGAGAAGATATTCGCACTGGCGCTTGAATTGAAGAATACTGCCAGCCGCTGTGAATTCCTTGAGAAGGAGAATAAAGCCAAAATGGCTAAGCTTGATAAGGCCGTACGAGAGGCGAGTGAAGCTCGGTCTGAATCTAGGGCAGCTCGTGAAGAGATTCGGCAGGCTAAGGAGATAGCGGCCGGTAAGCCCTTTTTGCTTCAGACCAAGTTTGGCGATCCGGACTTTGCTCAGCTAAACCAGGTCTGGAGTTTTCCGGCTGAATTTTTGGACTTGCCGAAGAGTTCTTCCGATGCGGCGCAATTTTACCACGCACAAGAGGGGTATGCATCGAAGCGCCCTCTGTTGCTCAATGAACAAATGTCCCAGTGGGCCGAGCTTCATAGGATATCTGGCGACGCCATGAAGAACGTCATAATCTGGTTGTGGCCAAGTGAGCCTATTCCGAGTAGTTATTTTAGCCTGGTGCGGTGGCTTGTTGACGCAGTGCCACATATCGACACTGTGAAGCGGTCGGCATGCATTGAGGGTGGACGGATGGCCTTTGCCTGAGTCAAAACATTTTGGGGAAAGATGAAGTCCATTGATGTTGCGGCGAGGAGTCCACCCGAGGGCCAGGACCGTAATGAGCCGGAGCACTATTTTGAAGACGTCTTAGATGCCGCCCGCTTGATAGAGGGTCAATGCTCGAAAATATAATGTTCGAGTGATTTATATAATGATGTAACAAACAACTTTATAGTTAATCTATTTATATTTTGCTCAAAAGCTTGAATTCCTCCTCTATGGCCGTTTTAGTATAATCTGAAAGTTTTCCAGTCGTCGGCTTCAGCCCCCTCGTAGGAAGTATGGGGGTGTTCGGAAAAGCATTAATCACTCTTTATCCAACGTCTTGGTCCATAAAGGAGGTGATAATGCGGCGAACCAGGCAATCAGACTATAGGGTGTTAACACTTTCACTTAGCCATAAGAGTTTTATGGTGGGGCTACGACATAGCCCTTGGTATGTATACGACGCATAGTGCTTTACATATGTTGATCTAAAAAAGATCCCTCTTGTGACACGGAGAATCACTAAAGATTCGAATAAGTCGTCAAGTGGTTGACCAGCTCTCGCTGCATCATGACAGTCAGTTTTCAGCTTTCTCTACTGAGGTGCTCATCCGGTCTAGGCCAGGGCACAATCGCAGTAGTTCTCCCTTTACTACCCTAGCCGATAGAGCGAAACGTAGGGTAGCAAGCACAGGAGCTGGGCAACCCAACTATAGACCAAAGACAATGATTCAGAGCTGATGCATATAAGGCCAAACTTGCGGCCTTGAAATGCACGCTTATAGAGCTGTTCGGACTTTTACTGGCGGCTCGTTTGTTCCCATACTGGGCCCCTGGCAAGTTATGTCGAGGCGCGTCTTGTAAGGCAGCCGTTACGGCCGGACTCATTGTAGAAAGAGCATAAAAGATTAGTTCGGATAAAGTTTACTGGGAGCGGAGCAATATGCCAATGATAAATATATATATATATATATATATATATATATATATATATATATAAAGAGAAAAAACCACAACCCAGCTATTTGACATGCACGGGGTTGGGAACAAAGGAAAAGGGCATGGTACAGGCTCAAAAGAAAGAGTGCGGTCTACAAAAGCTTATTATGGATCCCCTGTTGCATGTCTGCGTCGCCCGTCCTCGGGGAGGGGAATCCTTAACGAGAGTGGCCCCGTAGGTGAGTGTGCGGATCTGAACTTCGATAGAGTCAGATGTAGATGTTGTCCTGATGGTTACCTGTTTTTAAGAAATGATACAGAAAAATAAGAAAGACGGATAAGAACGTTACGGGGATTTTTGCAGGGTTGTCCATATTGTGCTTCCGCCGATGCCCATGGTATCTTGAGTGCATAGTGATGTACGCGTGGTGTGAACTTTGCCAGTACAGTAGGTGGGCGGCGGAAGCCGAACTGCTATTTCCGTTCTGGGAGTGGTCGAACTTCAGAGGGAAAGTGTTTCTGGCCCCTGGTGTTTGGCTGGCGAGCCGATCCGTTGTCTCTATCGCCTGGTGGCCTCCTCCCCTTGTGATCGGTGTTGAGCTTGCCTGCCTGCTTGAGGACCCAACAGTTTTTGTTGGTATGATTAGGCAGCCTATCGGGTGAAGCGTGAATCGACAAGGTCGGTCCAATATCCTGTTGAGGGTGGATGGTCCATCTGGTTTGCTTTTAGTGGCTTCTTCCGTTGACCGGGCTTGGATTGTGAAATCCGGTGTTCACCGTGTCGCATGTATTATCGCGATTGTTGTGTTTGGTTCGTCGTGGCTTACCGTTGTCGCCTCGAATTTCGGAAGTGCCCGGTCGCCGGGCGTTGTTGCTTTCTGACGAGCAGTTGTCTTATCCCGCACAAAAGCGAGTCATTAGAGCGGTAAGGGCTGTCATGGACTTGGGTCCTTCCTGGCCGAGGTGACGCGCTAGCCATTCATCCCAGACGCCGTGCTTGAAGGCTGCGAGGACTTCTGCGTCTGGACAGTCGAGAATTTGGTTCTTTTTGACTAAGAACCTAGTCCAGAGCTCCCTGACTGACTCGCCGGGCTTCTGGATAATATGACTTAAGTCATCGGCATCTAGAGGTCGGACATATGTTCCTTGGAAGTTGTCTTGAAAGACGTCTTCCAAGTCTTCCCATCTACCAATGGAATTTTCTGGTAAAATGTTTAGCCAGTAGCGAGCTGGCCCCTTAAGCTTGAGAGGTATGTATTTAATGGCATGAAGGTTGTCTCCGCAAGCCATGTGAATATGGAGGAGGTAATCCTCAATCCATAACGCGGGATCTGTTGTTCCATCGTATGATTCGATGTTAATGGGTTTGAACCCGTCTGGGAATTCGTGCTCCATTACCTCGTCGGTGAAGCAGAGAGGGTGTGCGGCTCCTCTATGTTGGGACATACTGTGAAGCATCTCCGGTGGACTCCGCTTACGGAATTCGGACCGGGCGTGGACGGCTCTGTAGTGTCCGAATGGGTGACCATCACAGTCGGTCGGGGTGTATCTCTGTGATATGTACATCGACCTTGTGCACCCTGCTCTATCCTCCGGGTCTTGGTTGATGTAGCGAGTGTTCCCTCGAGCTGTTTTGCTCTTGATTTGACGGCCAGATGGGTTGGTATGTTACTCTGTTTGGGCTGCTGCTTTGTCTGGACCGAACTATGCCCAGCCCGCTGCATTGTTCGATGGTGGTGTGGGCTCCAGCGCCCTGCCATCGTATTGAGGGAGCCACCTACCCTTTGGGTGGCTTTTGTCTGGGCTACTAAGTCTGTATTCTTCGGCGGCCAAGACCTCGGTCCATCTATCATTGAGCAAATCTTGGCTTGCTTGAAGTTGTAGTTGCTTCTTCCTTAAGCTCCTTGTAGTGGCTATAAGCCGGCGTTTGAAACGCTCCTGCTCGAGAGGTTCCTTAGGCACGATAAAATCCTCGTTGCCGAGGATCTCCTCTTCCTCAGAGGGTGGGTGTAACGCCCACGATGCGGCTATATCTCCCACGTGTCGAAGCACTACTTAGAGGCATAACCGCATTGTGGTTTTGTCGCAAGAAGGGTCATCTTCACACAATCCCATGTAATGAACAAGACTGGAATAAAGAATTGGCTTACAATCGCCACTTCACCTAAGTACTTAAATAAATCATACATCATTCAGAGTACACACATAGTCCGACTACGGACGAAGCCAAAAGAAAAGAAGATAACCCAACCGCTAGATCCCCGATCGTCCCAACTGGGCTCCACTACTGATCAACATGAAACGAAACATAGCAACGACCAAGATCTTCGTTGAGCTCCCATCTCACTCGGTTGCATCACCCTGACCGTATCATCGGCACCGCAATCGCTGTGGTAGTATCTGGTGAGTCACGACGACCAAAGAATCTCAAAACCAGCGAGATCAAGACTATTTAAGCTTATGGGTAGGAAGTGGTAATGAGGTGGGGTTGCGGCAAGCACTAAGCAAATATGGTGGCTAACGACGCAAATAAGAGCGAGAAGAGAAGCAATGAGCGGTCGAGAAGCTAGAAGTGATCAAGAAGTGATCCTGAAACTACTTACGCACAATCATAACACAGAGACCGTGTTCACTTCCCGGACTCCACCGAAAAGAGACCACCACGGCTACACACGCGGTTGATGCGTTTTAATTAAGTCAAGTGTCAAGTTCTCTACAACCGGATATTAACACATTCCCATCTGCCACATAACCGCGGGCACGGCTCTTGAAAGTTTAAACCCTGCAGGGGTGTCCCAACTTAGCCCATCACAAGCTCTCACGGTCAACGAAGGATATTCCTACTCCCAGGAAGACCCGATCAGGCTCGGAATCCCGGTTACAAAACATTTCGACAATGGTAAAACAAGACCAACAAAGCCGCCCGAATGTGCCGACAAATCCCGGTAGGAGCTGCACATATCTCGTTCTCAGGGCACACCGGATGAGCAGTCCGTACAACTAAAACCAGGCCTCAAGTTTCCCCAAGGTGGCGGTGCAAAGGGATCTAGTCTGGACCAACACTCAGAGGAGCATTGACCCGAGGGGTTAAAATAAAGATGACCCTTGAGTCTGCAGAACCCAAGGGAAACATGGCAAGGGGTGAAGCATAATTAAACTACCTATTTAGGCAAGTTTAAATGAGGCCGGAAACACAAACAACAATTTCGAAAAATCCCCATGTTATTTAGCAATTTAATGGAACAACAATTTTAAACATTTTAATTGTTGTTATCATGATGCGGATGACATATGCAAGTATTATGCAATTTTATGAAAATGTTGACATGAGCATGTTATGAAGCATTTGGTCACCATGGCGGAACAAAAGGGATGCCACGGCAACGACAACGGAAATGGTGCCACGGCAACATTTCGATGATCCGACAACTCGTCGAGATGTCGGTGCAAAAGGAAGTGTGGACGTACAGAACATGCAAAAGAAGATGGGGTGATCCCGGATACCGGGTTCCCACGTGTCGGTGGCATGGCAAAAGAGGGGCATCGCAACCGACAATTCGATCACGGTGCAAACACGAGCATCTCATACAACACATCCACGGGTCATCGTCTCGACGGTTATACCTTTGAAGCGTGCATTTCAGGGCGGTTCAAAATCATCGAGGGAAGTAGTTGTTCACGGGTCGTAGGGAAAATAGTCATACACGTTTCGTAGTTGTACACACTCCGTAGATGTTTGGGGTCACGTCAAGGGAACTTGACGTCCACGGAATCTTCAAGGGTCGACGGTAGTGGTACACACGTTGTCAGGGTGCTTGTCGGTCCGGTCTTGGCGACGGTAGTTGTACATGGGTCGTGGACATTCGGGTTGAGGTACTTGGCGCATCTCGTTCTTGCCGATCCAAACAAAGTGAGACAAAAGGGGCTCGGGTCAACAGTGATGGTAGTCGTTCACTTGACGGCAGTAGACGAACTTGGCGGTCCAGGGTACTTGGTGTATACGTCCAAGGAGGATACGATGGAGAAGATGCTCGTCACGGGTGGAGCTCCAGGAGCCATGGTGCGCAGCAGGCAGGGCGTCCCTGGCCTTGAGATGGGGTCCTAGCGGGCAGAGCAGCGGCAGCTCCAAGGCAGGGCAAAGGAAAGGGCGGAGCTCCTCCGGCTGGAAGCTGACGAGGCGGAAGGACAGCGAGGAGCCGGGGATCTGGGCCTAGCCCATGCGAGCGACCCTGGCGGTCAAAGCGCAGGAGCGGGACGAGGCGCGTCCCTCTACTCCCGGGACGAAGCAGAGGAGAAGGTTGGGCATGGCGCCGGCAGGACTTGGCACGGACGACGGCAAGACGAGGCGGAGGTACGGCGTGAGGAAGGAGAGGCTGGCGTGGCAGGGTTGCGAGGAAGCAGAGGTCGGCCGGTCGTGGCAGACGGCGGAGAGCATCTCAGCCGCGGGGAAGGAGGTTCGACAACAACCGGTGTTGGGGCTCCAGCGAGCTTCGGCCAAAACGAAGGGGAGGAGCGGCGCGGGGCTCCTGCTGGGCGTGGAGGACGACGGCTGCGGGCACGGGAGCGAAGCAGGGAGGCGAAGGCAAGGCAACGCGGCGGACGGCAAAGCAAGGTCCGGCGTGCGTGGCGCAGCAGGGGATCGGGAGGAGCGTGGTGGCTAGCTAGTGGAGGAGGGCGCGGGGCGCGCGTGGCCATGGGGATTGGGGTCCCTCTCCTGTGTGCACGAGGAGGGAGACGAGTGGAGGGGAATGGGGATCGAGCCGGGGCTCACCCTGGCGGCGCAAGTGAGGGGCATCGGGAGAGATGGGGATTGAGAGCGAGTGGAGGGATCGCTAGGGTTAAGGGGGCGCGGCTGGGCCTTGGGCCAAAAGGACTGCGGGGAAGCAGGCCGGCCTGGCTGCTGGGCTCTCTCTCACTCTAAAAATAAATAAATAAAAACAAAACAGAGATGAGAAAGAAAAGAAAGAGAGGTTAGGGGTGGAGCTTGAGCAGGAGGGTATTTTTCTCGGACTCATAAAAATTGAGCTTGATCCAAGAAAAATAGAAAAGCGGCACGAATGCAAGATTTAAATTCAAACTCATTTGAATATCATTCAAATGGGTTTGAATTGGGACTAGGTTTGGTGTGGTCAAAAATGTTGAGATTTAAGGACGAGCCTCAATAAAAGGGAAAAGAATTATAGGCAAGGTTACAGAGTCAAAACTCGAAGAAGGAAAGGCCAAGGGATTTAACATGCACGTGTATTGGGGTAAATTCCAAATTAATGGAATATAATAATAGCTCCATAAATACTAGGAGGATATGTTATAAAGAGAAATCACCATGTGAATTCCCTCGATTTAAATAGATCAAAAGATCTATGCAATTTATTTAGTTGAGGTTTTAAAAATTAAATGACATGGTGGCATGATGACATGATGCAATGCAAAAATAAATAGAGCAACCACAAATAAAAAAACACACAGAGGTCACAAAAATATGGAAGTCTTCTGGATCGTCGGTCTTGGGGCGTCACAGTGGGAGATAATTGCTATCCTCCGTGTCTCCACATGTGGCATGTTCATCAGGGTTGTCTTGCCCGCTTTCCTGTTCCTCCTGTTCGGATTCTACCTCAACCGGGTCTTCATTGTCCGGAGTGTTGTCTTTTCTGGTGCTAGCAGTGTTTTCTCTTGGGCGATGTGGCTTGGAGCGGCGCCCGTGGGCGCCGGTGTTGACTGTGTACCAGTGAGGTTTATTCTCGATTGGATCCTTCTCATCATCGGGTGTGTCTATCATACACACATCATACCGAAGTGGCCATCCGTGTCTAGCGGGTAGCGAAGCTCGCCCTGCCCTCATCGTCGTCCATACCGGCGATGTCTTCGAAGAGGGGGTCAGGCGTGTTGGTTGGGTCTTTGACGGTGGCTATAAAGTGGGCGGCGGGTGGGAAGCAAAATTCTCCATCATCCGTCGTAAGTTCGAGCCGAACATAGTTCGGCGACGAGCCATCTGCCAGTGATAAGTTTTTTAATGAGTTTAGTAGGTTGCCCATGGGTGAGTGTTGAAAGACATATGCGGCGCTGAACTTGAAGATCGATAACCGATCGAGTTCGGTATCCGCGGGCTCGCATGGTTCAGAACTCGACGCCGGAGAAGTGTCCGGGGTTCCGTTGATGCAGATGCGGTACGCAGTGAAATCTGCGAGCGGCTCCAATGCCGCAGAATCGGTAGCCCCCGCGATGGGGTTAAGCTTCCCATCTTCGGGGGACTTGATCTGCTCCGGATCTAAGGCCAGAGTTGCTGCAGGAGCTATCTACTGGATGCGGCCCGATGACAGGTTTAAGCCATGTCCATCGGGGCAGCGGGGAGCGATTGCCGCGGTCTCGAATCCGTCGAAGATCAAGTCTCCACGAATGTCTGCAACGTAGTTCAAGCTTCCGAATCTGACCTGATGGCCAGGGGCGTAGCTGTCGATCTGCTCCAGATGGCCAAGCGAGTTGGCCCGCAGTACGAAGCCGCCGAACACGAAGATCTGTCCGGGGAGAAAGGTTTCTCCCTGGACAGCGTCATCATCGACGATTGAAGGGGCCATCAAACCTTTTGACGACGACACAGTGGAACTCTCAATGAAAGCACCAATGTCGGTGTCAAAACCGGCGGATCTCGGGTAGGGGGTCCCGAACTGTGCGTCTAGGATCGATGGTAACAGGAGACGGGGGACACGATGTTTACCTGTGTTCGGGCCCTCTCTACGGAGGTAATACCCTACTTCCTGCTTGATTGATCTTGATGAATATGAGTGTTACAAGAGTTGATCTACCACGAGATCGTAATGGATAAACCCTAGAAGTCTAGCCTATGTGAATTTATGGTAATGAATGTGTCCTATCCGGACTATGCTCTCCGGTTTATATAGACACCAGAGAGATCTAGGGTTACATGGAGTCGGTTACATAAAAAGGAATCTTCACAGCTGGTCGCCTAGCTTGCCTTCGATGCCAAGGAAAGTCCAATCCGGACACGAGTATGGTCTTCGGTCTTCATGTCTTCACAGCCCATCAGTCCGGCCCATGGATAGCAGGCCGGACGCCCGAGGACCCCTTAGTCCAGGACTCCCTCAGCCGCCGCGCTCGCTTCGAAGGTGGCAGCGGGTCGTCTTGCCGCCGCGCCTTAGTGAAACACGAGGAAGGGTCCGGCTGAGCTCAGGAGGGCGCCAAGGGTCCGACCTCGCGAGCCGCAGCAGAGGCATGCGCCGCTTTTGTTTTGTTCTTCCTTTTCTTCTTGCATTAAGAGAGAGACGAGTATGGGGCCCCCAGGGGCGTGCAACAAACTATGATTTCCAAGTTGTTATGCTATGTTTATCGTTCCTGTGTTGTGTCGCAGTATCAACGTTTTACATTGGCGCGTAGAAAAATAACTTAACTTAGCGTGCTTGAAGTAACCACGCCTCATGAGTAGCGCACTTCTCAAGATTACTGGCGAGGCCTCCTCGGCCTGGGGAGTGTCTGGGAACTGCAAAAATTCGTTAGAAAACTTTTGTTCTTTCGAGCCCTGGTCGCAGGTGCTGCCGGCTACGATCCTGCGCTTCGTATCGCGGTACCCGAGGGGCACGGATTGAGAGGGGAGCGCCAGCTTGCGGCTCGAACGAGGGTGCCTCGCGAAAAAATAGGCAAGACGCTCACGAGGCACGAGGGAACCTGTCCAGCCCCCTCGCGAGGGACGCGAGAGAGAGTACAGGTCAAACAGAGAACCGAAGGTGGAAATAGAGGCAGAAGGCGATGGGACGAGACCGGCAAGGAACACCAGAAAGCAAATTTCGATTAAAGAGGGCAAGCCAACTACGGAAAGCAAATGAAAAGCCGCGTCTGGCACCTAGTCTAGTCTTCTTCTTTTCTCACCAGCGCGGAGCTAAGTGCTGCCACTAGGACGTGGGAGGGAGCCCTAGAGGCCCGAGGGCGGCACTCCTGAGAATCCGGGGCATGTACAACCCCACTCATTATTACGTGAGAGTGTCACGAGCGGAGACCTTCACATGCACTGGGCCTTCTTCACAGGCGCTGGGCCTTTCTTCATGGGTAGAACTTCCGGAGGTGTTGGATGTTCCAGGCGTTCTGGATGGGTACCCCGTGCGTCTCTAGGCGCGCGGCGCCAGACCGGGAGACGTGGGCGACCCTAAACGGGCCCTCCCACATGGGTGAGAGCTTATGCAGCCCTTCCCTGGAGAGCACCCGCCTTAGGACGAGGTCACCCACCTCGAGCGTCCTGGAGCGGATGATGCGGCAGTGGTACCGCCGCAGCGCCTGCTGATATCTTGCCGCCTGTAGCATGGCTTCGCGGCGGCGTTCCTCCCCCAGCGCAAGGTCCATCCCCCATATGGCATCCTGCTACGCCTCATCAAATGCCAGGACCCGCGTGGAGCGATGCTTGACCTCGTGAGGGAGAACCGCTTCTGCTCCGTAGACGAGGAAGAATGGGATCTCGCCTGTTGGCTTGGTGGCGGTTGTGCGGATGGACCACAACACGGACTAGAGCTCGTCGTGCCAGCCCCTGCCGCCTCGAGCTTCTTCTTGAAGGTCCTGGTCTTGAGGCCTCTCAAGACCTCCGCGTTGGCGCGTTCGGCTTGACCATTGCTCCTGGGGGTGCGCCATCGAAGCGTAGCAGATCTGCGTTCCAAGGTTAGCACAATATGTCTTGAAGAGATTGCTAGTGAACTGCGAGCCGTTATCAGTGATGATGCGGTTGGGGACCCCAAACCGGCTTACGAGTCCCTTGATGAACTTGACCGCAGAGCCGGCTGGGATGGTGCGGACGGCTTCTACATCCGCCCACTTGGTGAACTTGTCGATGGCGACGTAGAGGTAGCGGTAGCCCCCAGGTGCTCGTGGGAACGGGCCCAGGATATCCAGCCCCCAGACCGCGAACGACCACGAGAGTGGGATGGTGCAGAGGCCCTTAGCGGTGATGGATTTGCTTGGCGTGGGCCAGCGGGCCTCACAGGACTTCACTAGCTCTGTCGCGTCGTTGAGTGTCGTAGGCTAGTAGAATTCGCTGCGAAACACCTTGCCGACGAGGGCCCGTGACGATGAGTGGTGGCAGTCCCCGCCGTGTATGTCAGCTAGCAGCTCTTTCCCTTGCTCCCTGGAGATGCACCGTGAGAAGCGTCATTTGGCCGCTTCCTGTATAACTCACCGTCCTGGATGCAGTATGCCGTGGCCTGTCGGGCCACACACTCCGCGTCCTCCTCCTTTTCCGGCAGCGTCCCTTGTGTCAGGTATTCCTTGAATTCCTTGGTCCAGCACCCCTCCTGAGGCTCGAGCGCCAAGAGCAAGCGCGCTCCCGAGGTCGAGCCGCATGCCAGGGCTCCCGAGGCAGGTGGTTGAGGGAGCTCCTCCCGAGGCAGTGCTGTTCTTGAGTGTGGCGGTGTTGCTGATGGTTTGAAGAGCCGCTCCTCGAAGACGCCAGGCTCTTGGGGTAGCTGCTTGGATGCTCTTCTAGCGATGTTGTCGGCTTCCTTGTTGGTGCCACGGGGCACATGCTGCAATTCCAGGCCCAAGAACTGCTCCTCCATCTTGCATACCTCCGCGAGGTACGCCTCCATGTGCTCGTCCTTCGGCTCATATACCTTGTTGGAGAAGTTGACGAGGAGTTGCGAGTTGCCCTTGATGGTGAGGCGCTTCACCCCCAGGGCCACCGCAGCCTTGAGGCCAGCTATGAGGCCTTCGTACTCTGCTATGTTGTTGGAGACCTTCTCACCCTGCTGGAAGCAGAGCTGCACGACGTAGTAAAGCTTGTCCTGAGAGGGTGAGATGAGCACTGCTCAGACCCAGCATACTGGCGCAAAGCGCTCATCGAAATACATAACCCAGCCGTCTGGCGCTCCCCGGCGAGAGGGACCGATCCTCGCCTTCTTCAAGACCTGGGGCGTCCGTCCATTCTGCCATGAAATCAGCGAGCGCGGCTGCCTTGATGACCCTGGTTGTGCTGAACTCCAACTGAAATGCCTGCAGCTCTATGTTCCACTCAGCGACCCTCCCGGCGGAGGTGGAGCTCCTGAGCACCCTTTCCAATGGGTAGGCCGAGACGACCTTGATGGGGTGACCTTGAAAGTAGTGCTGCAGCTTGCGCGAGGCCACCAAGAGCGTGAGCGGGAGCTTCTGAAGCATGGGGTACCGCGCCCTCGCGTCCCGCAACACCGTGCTGACAAAATACACAGGGTGCTCGAGGAGGGCGGTGCATTGACGAGGCTCGCGGCTTACGGAGGTTGGGGCACCTCCTGAGATGACGAAACCCCCAAAGCCTGGTCGCTCATTGGGGCTTCCACAGGCCCAAGTGCGTCGTCTTGTTGAGCCTGGTCCTTTGCTGGCGTCGCCGCAGCCCTCATGGAGCCCTCTGGGTCTTGCGCCGCTCCGGCTGAGGGAGCGGCTTGGCGCGACGCATCCCTGACCCGGCGATCCTCCCGGACCACCACCAGAGCTGCGCTGGCGGAGTAAGGTGTGGAGGCAAGGTACAACACCAGGGGCTCGAGAGGTCGGGGCGCCACCATCACCGGAGGGCTGGTCAGGTATCTCTTTAGTTCTTGAAACACTTAGTCGGCCTCCGGAGTCCACTCGAATGGGCCTTTCTTCTTCATCAGCTTGAAGAACGGCAAGGCGCGCTCTCCCAGCTTGGAGATGAAACGCCCCAACGCAGTCATGCGACCAGCGAGCTTCTGCATCTCCTTGAGGGTTTGTGGTGGACTCATGTCTTCGATTGCCTTGACTTTCTCTGGGTTTGCCTCGATCCCTCTGTGGGACACGAGGAAACCCAGCAGCTTGCCGGAAGGGACGCCAAACATGCATTTCTCCGGGTTAAGCCGCAAGTCTACCCGGCACATGATTTCGAAGGTATCCTCTAGGTCCTGAATTAAAGTTCTCGCCTCCCGAGACTTCACCACAATGTCGTCGATGTAGGCTTCAGCGTTCCTCCCAAGCTGCTGACCCAGGGCAATCTGCATCAGCCGTTGGAAGGTCACGCCCGCGTTGCACAGCCCGAACGGCATGCAGGTGTAGCAGTATACCCCGCACGGGATCAGGAAGGCCATCTTCTCGACGTCTTCTACTACCATCTTGATCTGGTGGTAGCCTGAGAATGCATCCAGGAAGCATAGCAGGTCACACTCGGTAGTGGAGTCGACGATTTGGTCTATGCGTGGAAGTGGGAACGGATCTTGGGGGCAGGCCTTGTTGAGGTTGGTGAAGTCGACACACATGTGCTCCTTTCCACCTTTCTTGGGCACAATGACCGGATTTGCCAACCATTCAGGGTACCGGACCTTGCGAATGACACCTGCTGCCTCCATCTTGCGGGTTTCTTGGACGATGAAGGACTGCTTCTCCGTGGACTGCCGCCGCACCGTCTGCTTCACAGGGCGTACATTGGGGCACACCTTCAGGTGGTGCTCAATCACTTCTCTTAGGACCCCTACCAGCTGATCGGGCTCCTAGGCGAATACTTCCTTGTTTGCGCTCAAGAACTTCACCAGTGCCTCTTCTTGATTGGGATCGAGGTTGGCACCTATGGTGAAGGTGGCCCCCGAAGACCCATCTTCCTCGACCGACACCTGCTTGGTTTCCGCCCGGTCTTGAGTGAACAACTACTTCTTCTTGGTTGGTGCGGCTTCTTTAACCTCGGGGGTGTCCGTGTCAGCCGGTTGCGCCGCCGCGGCGGTCTTGAGGGCAAGCTTGAGTGCCGCCAGAGCCTCCTTGGTGCCTCCCACTATGGTGAGGACGTCCTTGCTCCCAGGCATCTTCATGAGGTTGTAGGCCGGATGGGTCGCCGCCATGAACTAAGCCAGAGTTGGGTACCCGAGAATAGCGTTGTACGGGAGGCCGATGTGGACGATGTCAAAGTCGATCAGCTCGTTGCGGTAGTTGTCGCGGGTGCCGAAGGTCACGGGAAGACGGATCTGCCCCAGGGGGCAGGAGGAGCCGACGCCGATGCCGGAGAAGGGCTTGCTGGGGCGGAGCCGCTCGAGTGGTACGTGAAGGAGGCTGAAGTCCTCCACCGAGAGCGCGTTGAGGCCGGAGCCGCCGTTGATGAAGGTCTTGGTGACGGCTACGTGGCACATGGTGGGCGTGCAAAGCATTGGGAGCACGCCCGAGCCGACGGTGGTGACGGGGTGATCTCCCGAGTCAAAGGTCAGTTCGGCCTTGGTGCCACCCAACCCGGGGGAGCCCCCTGCCGCGCGGAGATGGCGCTGATCTGGCGAAAGAACGGCTTGGCATGGCGGTCCAACGGCGGCGCTTGCGAGCTGCCAAGGAGGGTCGCGAACGCATGGGGTGCCGGTGCCGCAAAGCGCGCGGCGAAGAGGCCGCACAACTCCTCCCAAGATGCCATCATGGATCCGGGGAGGTTGAGCAGCCAGGCACGCGGCACGCCAGTGAGGGCCATGGGAAGCCAGTTGGCCATGACCTTGTCGTCGCCCCCGGCCTTAAGGATGGCTTCCTCGTACGCCAGCAGGAAGGCCACCGAGTCCGCCATGCCGTCGTAACACGGTCGCATCTCCGGCTTGAACTTGGGCGGCCACTGCACCTGTCGCAAGGCGGGGGCCAAGGCTCGGAGCCCCCTGGCCACGCCACTGGCATCATTCGTCGGGGTAGGAGGTGCGGCGCCTGCCATGGGGGCGAAGCGCGATGGTGGCGAAGCGCAAATCGACGGGAGGAAAGCTCCGGCACACCCCTACCTGGCGCGCCAAATGTCGGATTTCGGGTTCCAGCAAAACCCTCGAGGTTCGAACACTGGGGTGCGCATTAAGATCTCCCCTACCTAATCACGCCCTTAGCCTCACCGTGATCTCAAAGCCTAGCTCGACGAACCCGCAACACAAGAGACACGAGATTTATACTAGTTCGGGCCACCGTTGTGGTGTAATACCCTACTCCAGTGTGGTGTGGTGGATTGCCTCTTGGGCTGAGGATGAACAGTACAAGGGAAGAACAGCCTCCTGAGGTGAGGTGTTCTTGTGCTTGGTGAACTTGTGTGGGTGAGGATGAGCTGAACCCATTTCCTCCCACTGTGGTGGCTAGTCCTATTTATAGAGGCATGGTCCTCTCCCCAAATATTGAGTGGAAAGGGAGCCAACAATGGCCAAATTCGAAGGGAGACAACTAGTACAAGCTATCCTGACTAAAGGTGGTCTTCGCCTGCCAAAGGCTCTGGTGGTGACGCTGTCTTGGGCTCCACAGTGACCTTCGTCCTGCCACCCTGCTGGTCTTGGTCTCGTTGCACCAATATGGAAACCTTTGTCTGATGCCTCGGGACTTCTCGCCTGCGCTTGCCCCTTTAGCACCAAAGAGGAAACAAGGACATTGCACGTGCTGGCGCTCGCCTGGCTCCAGTCGTCATGGCTTGCATCACTTGAACCTCGCGAGGTGTCCCTTGCCTTGATCTCTCCGCCCCTCGCGAGCCAGCTTGGTGAGGCCACTCCCGAGGAGGCCTTGTGTCATCCGCCTCGCGAGGCTTGGCCCCTCGCGAGGGTCTTGAGTGTTTGTTGGTGAAGATGGGCCGTACGGGGCCGCTGGCGGAGCCACGCCGTGGGCCGCAGGCAGGCAAGTCTGGGGACCCCCGTTCCCAGGACGCCGACATTACTATCAGCGTCAGTCTTCTTCTTGAAGATCCATTTATTCTCTATGGTTTGCCGATCATCGGGCAAGTCAACCAAAGTCCATACTTTGTTCTCATACATGGATCCCATCTCAGATTTCATGGCCTCAATCCATTTCGCGGAATCTGGGCTCATCATCGCTTCCTCATAGTTCGTAGGTTTGTCATGGTCAAGTAACAGGACTTCCAGAAAAGGATTACCATACCACTCTGGTGCGGAACATACTCTGGTTGACCTACGAGGTTCGGTAGTAACTTGATCTGAAGTTTCATGATCATCATCATTAACTTCCTCACTAATTGGTGTAGGCATCACTGGAACTGATTTCTGTGATGAACCACTTTCCAATTCGAGAGAAGGTACAACTACCTCATCAAGTTCTACTTTCCTCCAACTCACTTCTTTATAGAGAAACTCCTTCTCTAGAAAGGATCCATTCTTAGCAACAGATATCTTGCCTTCGGATCTATGATAGAAGGTGTAGCTAATAGTTTTTTGGGTATCCTATGAAGACACATTTCTCTGATTTGGGTTCGAGCTTATCAGGCTGAAGCTTTTTCACATAAGCATCGCAACCCCAAACTTTAAGAAACGACGGCATAGGTTTCTTGCTAAACCACAGTTCATATGGTGTCGTCTCAACGGATTTAGATGGTGCCCTATTTAACGTGAATGCAGCCGTCTCTAAAGCATAACCCCAAAACCATAGTGGTAAATTGGTAAGAGACATCATAGATCGCACCATATCTAATAAAGTACGGTTACGAAGTTCGGACACACCTTTACGTTGTGGTGTTCCAGGTGGCGTGAGTTGCGAAACTATTCCACATTGTTTCAAATGAAGACCAAACTCGTAACTCAAATATTCGCCTCCGCGATCAGATCGTAGAAACTTTATTTTCTTGTTACGATGATTTTCCACTTCACTCTGAAATTCTTTGAACTTTTCAAATGTTTCAAACTTGTGTTTCATTAAGTAGATATACCCATATCTGCTCAAATCATCTGTGAAGGTCAGAAAATAATGATACCCGTCGCGAGCCTCAACACTCATCGGACCGCATACATCGGTATGTATTATTTCCAATAAGTCAGTGGCTCGCTCCATTGTTTTCGGAGAACAGAGTCTTAGTCATCTTGCCCATGAGGCATGGTTCGCAAGTATCAAGTGATTCATAATCAAGTGATTCCAAAAGCCCGTCTGCATGGAGTTTCTTCAGGCGCTTTACACCAATGTGACCTAAACGCCAGTGCCACAAAAAATTTGCACTATCATTATTAACTTTGCATCTTTTGGCATCAATATTATGAATATGTGTATCACTACGATCAAGATTCAACAAAAATAGACCACTCATCAAGGGTGCATGACCATAAAAGATATTACTCATATAAATAGAACAACCATTATTCTCTGATTTAAATGAATAACCATCTCGCATCAAACAAGATCTAGATATAATGTTCATGCTCAAAGCTGGCACCAAATAACAATTATTCAGGTCTAAAATTAATCCTGAAGGTAGATGTAGAGGTAGCGTGCCGACGGCGATCATATCGACGTTGGAACCATTTCCGACGCGCATCGTCACCTCGTCCTTAGCCAATCTTCGTTTAATCCGTAGCCCCTGTTTCGAGTTGCAAATGTGAGCAACAAAACCAGTATCAAATACCCAGGCGCTAATACTAGCATTAGTAAGCTACACATCAATAACATGTGTATCAAATATACCTTTCACTTTGCCATCCTTCTTATCCGCCAAATACTTGGGGCAGTTCCACTTCCAGTGACCAGTCCCTTTGAAGTAGAAGCACTCAGTTTCAGGCTTAGGTCCAGACTTGGGCTTCTTCGCAGGAGCAACAACTTGCTTTCTATTCTTATTGAAGTTCCCCTTCTTTCCTTTGCCCTTTTTCTTGAAACTAGTGGTCTTGTTAACCATCAACACTTGATGCTCCTTCTTGATTTCTACCTCCGTAGCCTTTAGCATTGCGAAGAGCTGGGGAATCGTCTTTTCCATCCCTTGCATATTATAGTTCATCACGAAGCCTTTATAGCTTGATGGGAGTGATTGAAGAACTCTGTCAATGACACTATCATCAGGAAGATTAACTCCTAGCTGAGTCAAGTGGTTATGGTACCCAGACATTCTGAGTATGTGTTCACCGATAGAACTGTTCTCCTCCATCTTGCAGCTATAGAACTTGTTGGAGACTTCATATCTATCAACTCGGGCATTTGCTTGAAATATTAACTTCAACTCCTGGAACATCTCATATGCTCCATGATGTTCAAAACATCTTTGCAGTCCCGATTCTAAGCTGTAAAGCATGGCACACTGAACTATCGAGTAGTTATCAGATTTAGCTTGCCAGACGTTCATAATGTCCGGAGTTGCTCTTGCAGCAGGCCTTGCACCTAGCGGTGCTTCAAGGACATAATTGTTCTGTGCAGCAATGAGGATAATCCTCAAGTTACGAACCCAGTCCATGTAGTTGCTACCATCATCTTTCAACTTAGCTTTCTCTATGAACGCATTAAAATTCAAGGGAACGGTAGCACGGGCCATTGATGTACAACATAGATTTGCAAAAACTATCAGGACTAAGTTCATGATTAATTTAAGTTTAATTAATCATATTAATAAAGAACTCCCACTTAGATAGACATCCCTCGAGTCATCTAAATGATCATGTGATCCATATCAACTAAACCATGTCCGATCATCACGTGAGATGAAGTAGTTTTCAATGGTGAACATCTCTATGTTAATCATATCTACTATATGATTCATGTTCGACCTTTCGTTCTTAGTGTTCCGAGGCCATGTATGTACATGCTAGGCTCGTCAAGTTTAACCCAAGTATTCTGCACGTGCAAAACTGTCTTGCACCCGTTGTATGTGAACGTAGAGCTTATCACACCCGACCATCACGTGGTGTCTCGGCACGACGAACTGTCGCAATGGTGCATACTCAGGAGAACACTTATACCTTGAAATTTAGTGAGGGATCATCTTATAATGCTACCGCCTTACTAAGCAAAATAAGATGCATAAAAAGATAAACATCACATGCAATCAAAATATGTGACATGATATGGCCACCGTCATCTTGTGCCTTTGATCTCCATCTCCAAAGCACCGTCATGATCTTTATCGTCACCGGCTTGACACCTTGATCTCCATCGTAGTGTCGTTGTCGTCTCGCCAACTATTTCTTCTAAAACTATCGCTACCACATAGTGATAAAGTAAAGCAATTACATGGCGATTGCATTTCATACAATAAAGCAACAACCATAAGGCTCCTGCCAGTTGCCGATAACTTTTCCAAAACATGATCATCTCATACAATAACTTATATCACATCATGTCTTGACCATATCACATCACAACATGCCCTGCAAAAACAAGTTAGACGTCCTCTAATTTGTTGTTGCAAGTTTTACGTGGCTGCTACGGGCTTCTAGCAAGATCCGTTCTTACCTACGCATCAAAACCACAATGATTTTTCATCAAGTGTGCTGTTTTAACCTTCAACAAGGACCGACTGTTGTCAAATTCGATTCTAATAAAGTTGGAGAAACAGACACCTGCCAGCCACCTTTATGCAAAACAAGTTGCATGTCTGTCGGTGGAACCAGTCTCATGAACGTGGTCATGTAAGGCTAGTCCGGGCCGCTTCATCCAAAAATACCACCGAATCAAAATAAGACGTTGGCGGTAAGCAGTTAGACTATGATCACCCACAACTCTTTGTGTTCTACTCGTGCATATCATCTACGCATAGACCTGGCTCTGATACCACTGTTGGGGAGCGTAGCATGCATTTTCAAAATTTTCCTATGATCATGCAAGATCTATCTAGGAGAGCATATCAACGAGAGGGGGAGAGTGTGTCGACGTACCCTCGTAGACCGAAAGCAGAAGCATTAGGTTAACACGGTTGATGTAGTCGAACATCTTCACGATCCAGCCGATCTAGTACTGAACGTACATCACCTCCGAGTTCAACACACATTAAGCTCAATGACGTCCCTTGAGCTCTTGATCCAGCAAAGTGTCGAGGGAGAGTTTCATCAGCACGGCGGCGTGGTGACGGTGATGGTGATGTGATCCGCGCAGGGCTTTGCTAAGCACTATGACGCTATGACCGGATGATTAAACTATGGAGGGGGGCACCACACATAGCTAAGAGAATAACTGTGGTGCTATGGGGTGCCCTCTGCCCGCGTATATAAATGATGAGGGGAGGAGGCCGCCGTCCTAAGGGGGCGCGCCATGGGGGGGGGGAACCGAATAGAACTCCAAGTCCTATTTGGCCCCTCTTCCTTTCTTACGGAGGGGGGAAATGGAAGGGAGAGGGAGGAGGAGAAGGAAAGGGGGAAAAGGGAAGGGAGAGGGAGGAGGAGTAGGAGGCTACACACAAGTCCCTCGTACCTGCACAAAACAATAGCTCCTCGCAACCAACGCAATTAGGGGTTTTCAATCCCTTCACGGTCACTTATGAGAGTGAGATCTGATAGAGACGATAAATAATATTTTTGGTATTTTTGATATAGAGATGCAAAGTAAAAAGTAAAAGGCAAAGTAAAAACAAAGCAAGTATTAAAGTGATGGATATTGATATGATGAGAATAGACCCGGGGGCCATAGGTTTCACTAGTGGCTTCTCTCAAGAGCATAACTATTCTACGGTGGGTGAACAAATTACTGTTGAGCAATTGACAGAATTGAGCATAGTTATGAGAATATCTATGTATGATCATGTATATAGGCATCACGTCTGAGACAAGTAGACCGATTCACCTTTTGCATCTACTACTATTACTCCACTCATCGACCGCTATCCATGCATCTAGAGTATTAAGTTAGAAACAGAGTATCGCCTTAATCAAGATGACATGATGTAGAGGGATAGATTCATTCAATATGATAAGAACCCCATCTTGTTATCCTCGATGGCAACAATACAATACGTGCCTTCTTGACCCATACATCCTTTGGGAAAGGACACCGCAAGATTGAACCCAAAGCTAAGCACTTCTCCCATTGCAAGAACTACCAATCTAGTTGGCCAAACCAAACGGATAATTCGAAGAGACTTGCAAAGATAACCAATCATACACAAAAGAATTCAGAGAAGATTCAAATATTGTTCATAGATAAACTGGATCATAAACCCACAATTCATTGGTCTCAACAAACACACCGCAAAAAGAAGATTACATCTAATAGATCTCCACGAGAGAGGGGGAGAACATTGTATTGAGATCCAAAAAGAGAGAAGCCATCTAGCTACTAACTATGGACCGAAGGTCTGAAGTAAACTACTCACACTTCATCGGAGGGGCTATGGTGATGATGTAGAAGCCCTCCATGGTGGATGCCCCCTCCGGCGGAGCTCCGGAACAGGCCCCAAGATGGGATCTCGTCGATAGAGGAAGTTGCGGTGGTGGAATTAGGTTTTTGGCTCCTATTTTGATCGTTTGGGGGTACATAGGTATATATAGGAGGAAGGAGTACGTCGGTGGAGCAACAGGGGGCCCACGAGGCAGAAGCGCGCCCCGAGGGGGTCTGGATTAGGGGTATCCAGGACAGCGATTTGTGTACAACGTCCGGACTATTGAAGTGTGAAGATACAAGACTCAAGACTTGACCCGTGTCCGGATGGGACTTTCCTTGGCGTGGAAGGCAAGCTTGGCGATCCGGATATTATATTTCCTTCCTTGTAACCGACTCGGGTAAACCCTAGCCCTCTCCGGTGTCTATATAAACCGGAGAGGTTGGTCCTAGAAGGCCGACCACGATTACAATCATACCATCATAGGCTAGCTCTTAGGGTTTAGCCTCTACGATCTCGTGGTAGATCTACTCTTGTACTACCAATATCATCAATATTAATCAAGCAGGAAGTAGGGTTTTACCTCCATCGAGAGGGCCTGAACCTGGGTAAACATCTGCGTCCCTTGCTTCCTGTTACCATCAGCCTTGACGCACAAATCGGGACCCCCTACCCGAGATCTGCCGGTTTTGACACCGACATTGGTGCTTTCATTGAGAGTTCCTCTGTGTCGTCGCTGTCAGGCTCGATGGCTCCTTCAATCATCATCAACGACCTTTGTCGGCGAGACGTCCCTCCCCGGACAGATCTTCGTGTTCGGCGGCTTCGCACTGCGGGCCAACTCGCTTGGGCATCTGGAGCAGATCGACAGCTACGCCCCTGGCCACCAGGTCAGGTTTGGAAACCTGAACTACACGGCGGACATCCGCGGAGACTTGTTCTTCGATGGATTTGGGCCTATGCCTGGAGCACCGGACAGTCGCGACAAGCACGACTTAGACCTGCCATCGGACGAAGCTCGGGGTATCGCCCCCGTAGTATCTCCGGACCTAGATCCGGAGCAGGCCGCGCTGTCTAAGGACGGAGGGATGGACCCCGCCCCGCTGGTCGCGCACTCATCGTTGGTAGAGCCGAACATGGGCCTTACCCCTGTAGCGGCCTGTGAATCTGGACCCCCGGATTCGTATCCGGACGTTGGTTCCGGTCCGCACACTCCCGATCCAGTCGAGCCAGGTTGGGCTCCGGTAATGGAGTTCATCGCTGCAGATATCTTCCAGCACTCGCCCTTTGGCGACATGCTGGACTCATTAAAGTCTCTCTCTTTGTCAGGGGGCTCTTCGCCAAACTATGTCCGTCTCGAGTGGGAGGCGGGGCAGCGAAGGAATTCGTTGCCCACCCACCACCCACTTCATTGCCACGGTCGATGACTTAACCGAGGTACTGAACTTCGACTCCGAAGACATCGACGATATGGACGACGATGCGGGAGAAGAACATGAACCACCGCTCACTGGGCGGTGGACATCCACCTCTTCTTATGATATATATATATGGTGGACACTCCGAAGGAAACAAATGGCAATGAGGCAACGGAGGGTAAAACCTTAGGGAAAAAAGCAAAGAATGGGCGCCGTCGGCGCCACTCCAAGCCCCGCCACACCAATACCGGCCCAGGAGACGAAAACAATCTGAATGGTGCCGAAGAAGAATACAACCCTGATCAGCCCGCCTTCGAGCAGGCCGAACAGGAGGACGAGCAGGTCACCCCAGAAGAACGGGCGACAGACGAATACCCGGAGGAGGACAGCTACATGCCCCCCTCCGAAGACGAGATTAGCCTCGGCGACGACGAGTTCGGCGTGCCTGAGGATCCCGTAGAGCAAAAACGCTTCAAGCGTCGGCTTATAGCCACTGCGAGGAGCCTGAAAAAGAAACAACAACAACTCCAAGCTGATCAAGACCTACTCACAGATAGATGGACTGAAGTCCTGGCTGCCGAGGAATACGGACTCGAGCACCATACGGCTAACCTTCCACCTCGTGGCCGGGATAAAACAGCATACCAGTCCGCATACCAGCCAACACCCCCACGCCAACATACTACGGCCAGGGGCAACAAAACAGGACAGCCAAGATTGATCTACGGATCGCGGGGGCGCGCCTCGGTACGCGACGAGGACCGTCACGTCGGACACACCTTCAACATGTCCGGCCGGGCCGAGTATAGCCACCCAGAGCAATTCGACCTATGTATCCACATAGCCCGGCACAGAGGCGCCGCGCACCCCCTCTGCTTCACTGACGAAGTAATGGATCATGAATTCCCAGAAGGGTTTAAACCCGTAAACATCGAATCATACGATGGCACAACAGACCCGCAGTATGGATCGAAGATTTCCTTCTCCACATTCACATGGCCCGCGGAGACGATCTACACGCCATCAAGTATCTTCCCCTTAAGCTCAAAGGACCAGCCCGGCACTGGCTAAACAGCCTACCAGCAAATTCCATTGGCAGTTGGGAAAACCTAGAAGACGCATTCCTCGACAACTTCCAGGGCACATATGTGCGACCACTTGACGCCGATGACCTGAGCCACATCACTCAACAGCCCGGAGAGTCAGCCAGGAAATTCTGGACTCGGTTCCTAACTAAAAAGAACCAAATAGTTGATTGTCCGGACGCCGAAGCCCTAGCGGCTTTCAAGCATAATATCGTGGCGAGTGGCTCGCTCGGCACCTCGGCCAGGAAAAACCCAAGTCCATGGCAGCTCTCACAACACTAATGACCCGCTTTTGCGCGGGCGACAGTTGGTTGGCTCGCAGCAGCACTACTCCACAGCCTGGCAATTCTAATGGCCGCGACAATAACGGCAAGCCACGGCGTAACAGACATAAGCGACGGAACAACGGCGACAACACTGAAGACACGGCAGTCAACGCCGGATTCAGTGGATCCAAGCCAGTCGTGGAAGAAGCCGTTCAAAAGAAATAATCGAGGACCGTCCGATGCGGACCGCATCTTTGGGCGCTCGTGCCAAATTCATGGCACCCGGACAAGCCAGCCAACCACACCAATAGAGATTGCGGGTATTCAAACATGCCGGCTAGTTAAACGCCGAAGACAAGGACAAGGGCTACAGCGGCGATGGCGAGGAGCCCGACGTCCGAACATGGGGGACGAAGAAATTCCCCGGTGAAAATGGTCAACATGATCTACGCCACGCACATCCCCAAGCGGAAACGAAAGCGGGCATTAAGGGACGTATATGCGATGGAGCCAGTCGCCCCCAAATTCAACCCACGGTCAGCTTGTCCGATCACCTTCGATCGTACGGATCATCCTACTAGCATCCGTCACGGCGGCTCGGCCGCATTGGTCCTAGACCCAATCATTGACGGATTCCACCACACGCGCGTCCTTATGGACGGTGGCAGCAGCCTGAAAACCTGCTTTACCAGGACACAGTGCGGAAAATGGGCATTGACCCCTCAAGGATCAAGCCCACTAAAACCACCTTTAAAGGTGTAATTCCCGGAGTAGAGGCCCGTTGTATGGGCTCTATAACATTGGAAGTGGTCTTCGGATCTCCGGATAACTTCCGAAGCGAAGAGTTGATCTTCTATATCGTCCCCTTCCGCAGTGGTTACCATGCACTGCTCGGACGAACCGCATTTGCCAGATTTAATGCGGTACCACACTACGCGTATCTCAAGCTCAAGATGCCAGGACCACGCGGGGTCATAACTGAAGGAAATATGCCCTAGAGGCAATAATAAAGTTATTATTTATTTCCTCATATCATGATAAATGTTTATTATTCATGCTAGAATTGTATTACCCGGAAACATAATACATGTGTGAATACATAGACAAACATAATGTCACTAGTGTGCCTCTACTTGACTAGCTCATTAATCAAAAATGGTTATGTTTCCTAACCATAGACATGTGTTGTCATTTGATTAACGGGATCACATTATTAGGAGAATAATGTGATTGACTTGACCCATTCCGTTAGCCTAGCACTTGATCGTTTAGTATGTTGCTATTGCTTTCTTCATGACTTATACAAAGTTCCTACAACTATGAGATTATGCAACTCCCGTTTACGGAGGAACACTTTGTGTGCTACCAAAGCGTCCTAGCGTAATCGGGTGATTATAAAGGAGCTCTGAGGTGTCTCCAAAGGTACATGTTGGGTTGGCGTATTTCAAGATTAGGTTTTGTCACTCCGATTGTCGGAGAGGTATCTCTGGGCCCTCTCGGTAATGCACATCACTACAAGCCTTGCAAGCAATGTAGCTAATGAGTTAGTGACGAAATGATGCATTGTGTCGTGGAATTGTCACGGCAGATGTCCTCATGAAAGGACTTAGTCGCGGGGCCATCGTACGGGTTAACTTAGAGGGGTTAAAGCGGGGCCTTAAAGACACGAGTTTATACTAGTTCGGCCCCTTCGATGAAGGTAAAAGCCTACGTCTAGTTTGTGATGGGATTGATGTGATCTCGACGATTAGGGAGCAAATAGCTTCGCCTAAGCCTCGAGTTGTTGTCGTCTGTCCTGAACCGCCGCCGGGTCGTCCCCTTATATACACGGGTTGACGCCCGGCCGGTCTACAGAGTCCCGAGGCCGGCTCATACAAGTGTCCGGCTCGGTCTCTCCTTCTCCTATCTTACAACACAAGTTACATGGCTATGGCGGTTTTATCATTATGGGCTCTAATCTGCCTCTGGGCCCCGGGCCCCTAAGCTCTATAATGGATCGCCATCTTCAGGGTCGTCGTGGGCTCCAATATGGCCGAGGGTGAACCAGCCTCTCCTGGGCGGTTTATATTAAGCAGTTACATCGCCAACATTAGGCCCCAGATTGATTTGAACCCGTTCATGTCAATCTTCAACGCCTTAGAAAAACTCTGAATATCTTCCTTCATGTTTCGTAAACCGCCATCAGTTAAACCGCCATGACGTCATCCTCTGAACCCAGCAACAGATCATCTTGACGTCATCTTTATTAAAGAAAACAACAAGATTCCCTTCATTTAATATTATCCCGGAAATCGAGGCGACCGCTGCGCCATCTGCCGCTTTCAACTCCTTGATTATCGCGCCTGTCAATTACTTTCTGCCTCCTTATAAATAGACCGGAAGGTCCTTTCTCTTCTTCCCCTTCCGCTCTTCTTCTTCCTCGCGACGCCCCAGCTCTGAAGCTCCGCCGCCGCCTTCGACCTTCGAACGCTGCACCAACACAAGGTCATTGCATCAACCTGGTTGTACCAGAGATTCTTGGTGTTCCTCCGCGATCCTGTGCATCCGGTAAGGCTCTTCCTCATACCCTAGATCTGCATCTTAGGGCTCCTGTTCTTATTGTCGTTCATCGGTGCTCATCCCTAGTCTCTTCGTCTCCGCCGCCATGGCTTCTTGATTCAACCGTAGTATATATCTTGTGCGGTAGCTGCTCCGCATTCAGTTTAGCACTTTAGCGAGATCTTCCTTTTTGTTCGTAATCTCTTGATAGAACGCACGAACTTCCCTGCTCTTTATAAAGCTTTTATGGATCACAGAAATTTTTCCTTACTGAATCTTTGGTAGATCCAAATTAATTCCGTCCATGTGTGAAACTTGTTTCTGTCAATACTTAGCAGATTTTCCAGCTCTGTCCCTTCCTTCTAAGGGCGGTTTAATTTTGATAGCTAATCCGCCATACCCCATTAGTCCTCAGTTAAACTGGAAATTGGAACTGAATGTCAATCTGCCGGTTTAGCACTGAATAATATGCCTGACCCGTCACGGTAAACCGGTCTTTACTTTTCCTTCCGTAGTTTTTTCTTCCGGAATGGCCAAACAATTCTCTGCCTGCAATTGGGTTCGGTCCAAGATCACTGAGACACAAATCAATGGATATGTCACCACTGGCGATTTAGCCTCAAAAAATGTCCTTCATTGGCGTGTTACGGATTACGAATGCCCTCCACGAACCTCAAGAGGGAGAAGTAATTGTATTTATGCAACACTTAGACCGGGATTCAGCCCGGGATCAAAATTCTTCCGGATGTCCTCGCAAGTTTCCAACTCCATCCACAAGATATTGGTCCGAACTCTGTGTCCAATATATGCAATTTTCAAGTTTTTCTGAAGTCTACCTTCAAGAAGAACCATCTGTGGAGTTATTCCGGGATTTCTTTCATTTGAACCGCCCGTCTCGGAGTTTTCGGATGGTCCTAACACGGAACTTGGTGGCGTTTCAATCCGAGAAAAGAAAGGAAGTAGACTTTCCTCACGCCAAACACCATAGCCATCCGAAAGATTGGAACCAAACCTGGTTCTATTGCCGGAATACTGCTCCTAACGGAGAAAACCCCTTGCCGGGTTATCGCCCTCACCGGCTTAGCAACCATCACCCATTGCCTTCACGCTTGACCGCCGCAGAACGGAAGAATTTCGCGCCCCAAATTATCAAGCTCCGGCTCACGATGGCCAATGGCTTAACTGGTATTGACCTTGTCCGATGTTGGGTCTCTTGGGGCATCTTGCCATTAAACCGCCGCCCCGGATTGATGCATGAATACACTGGTAACGTCAAAGACCCTCAACGACGTCACGAGCTACCAATAACTGAGCTTGAAGTTACCGAGACAGTGAAGAGGATGCTCGATGAACCGATCTCCGTATGCAGCCAAACCGGGTTGGCCCCGTTCTGTGTTTCCAACAAACCACCTGCGGTAAGGCTCCACTCACCCCTCTACTAGTTTTAATGCCTTATTGATATATATTAATCCTTGTTAACTCTCAGGCTAACAGCTCCTTTTGGAAACGAACCAAACCGGCCCGGGTTCCTCGTGTAAAGTCCAAGACCATCAAAAAAGCTGGTAAGAGGAAAACCGTCGAGTCTTCTGAACCGCCGGAAGATGAAGATTCAGATGTTGAGGTAAAGCTTGATTTACTTTCCCCCTTTTATCATTCATCCTATTGACAGTTACAATTCTCAGGATGATGCTGAGGCCAGCCATGCCGATCCTGTTGAGGTAATCCTTCTTTCTTCTGATTATGATCTTGTACCGGTTAAAAGAATTCGCCGCACAGTCCGGAAAGTGAAAAAATCTCACTCCAGTGCTCATTTGAATCCAACTCTTTCTTTGAAGACACAACAAGCTGAAGAACGCCGTACGACCCGGCATAGCGGTCAACAAATTACGTCGTCTGGTTTACCTGACACCCCAACCCAGAAACGTCGTCCAGAGGTGATTTGTTCTCCTGAAAAGCGTTATCCTTTGAAATGTTTCTTCCGATGTCCTCTCAATCCGTCTGATCCAAATTATCAGGCCTCTTCCAACTCATCTGGCGGTTCATCAACTACTCAACTGCCTCCTCTTAAAGTTGCTGCTGGGTAAGCATTTCACTATTTCTTTTTTGCATTTGTCGGTTTATCATATTCTAACTCTGAATGTTGTAGCACCAAGGCTTGCCTAAGTAAAAAGGCGAAGACCCTTGATCCTACTGTGGATGTTGATCCGGAGAAGACTCCAGAGCATCATGGCGAAAACCCCGAAGTTGCTAAAAACAACTCTGCTGGGTTTAATCAAGACGACAATGCTAATCCGCCAGAGGTTGAACCGGATGTCCAAGTGGAAACATCACATCCTGCTCCACTGAGTCCTGCAGCAGAACAGGTTTCAGTTGCTGATCCGCCGAGCCCGGGTATGAAAGCACCAAGCCCAGGAAAAAATGCCAATCCGGCCAGCCCGGCCAAAGATGATGATGTCGTAGTGACGGGCTGTAACGCCCCCGATGCGGCTATATCTCCCACGTGTCGAGGCACGACTTAGAGGCATAACCGCATTGAAAGCAATGTCGCAAGTGAGGTAATCTTCACACAACCCATGTAATAAATAAGGGAAAGAGATACATAGTTGGCTTACGATGCCACTTCACACAATACATAAATAAACATCCATCATTCAGAGTACACTCAAGGTCCGACTACGGAACCCAAAATAAAAGAAGATACCCCAAATGCTACACAGATCCCCGATCGTCCCAACTGGGCACCACTACTGATCATCAGGAAAAGACACATAGTAACGACCACGTTCCTCGTCGAACTCCCACTTGAGCTCGGTTGCGTCACCTGCACTGGCATCGTCGGAACCTGCAACTGTTTTGGTAGAATCTGTGAGTCACGGGGACTCAGCAATCTCACACCCGCGAGATCAAGACTATTTAAGCTTATAGGAAGGACAGAGTAGTATAGTGGAGCTGCAGCAAGCGACTAGCATATATGGTGGCTACTTCGCAAAAGAGGGCGAGAAGAGGAGCAAAGCACGGTCGTGAAGCTAGTAGCGATCAAGAAGTGATCCTGAACTACTTACGTCAGACATAACTCCAACACCGTGTTCACTTCCCGGACTCCACGAGAAGAGACCATCACGGTTACACACGGTTGATGTGTATTTTATTTGAGGTCAACTTCGGGTTTTCTACAACCGGACATTAACAAATTCCCATCTGCCTCATAACCGCGCACGGCTTTCGAAAGATATTACCTGCGAGGGTGTCCCAACTTAGCCCATTATAAGCTCTCACGGTCAACGAAGGATATTCCTTCTACCGGAAGACCCGATCAATCTCGGAATCCCGGACTACAAGACATTTCGACAACAATAAAACAAGACCAGCAAAGCCGCCCGAATGTGCCGACAAATCCCGATAGGAGCTGCACATATCTCGTTCTCAGGGCACACCGGATGAGCAGTCCGTACAACTAAAACCAGACCTCAAGTTTCCTTGAGGGGGCGCTGCAAAGCACTCTAGTTTGGGCCAGCACTCGAAGGAGCACTGGTCCGGGGGGGGGGGTTAAAATAAAGATGACCCTCGGGCTCGCGAAAACCCGGGGGAAAAAGGCTTAGGTGGCAAATGGTAAAACCAATGTTGGGCCTTGCTGGAGGAGTCTTATTCAAAGCGAACTGTCAAGGGGTCCCATAAATCACCCAACCGTGTAAGGAACGCGAAATCAAGGAACATAACACCGGTATGACGGAAACTAGGGTGGCAAGAGTGGAACAAAACACCGGGCATAAGGCCGAGCCTTCCACCCTTTACCAAGTATATAGAGGTATTAATTATAGCAGATATATATTTTGATATCCCCAACAAGTAAACATGTTCCAACAAGGAACAACATCTCCATGTTCCAAAAGGAACACAACTTCAACTTCACGCAACTAGCAACGCTATAAGAGAAATTTGAGCAAAGCGGTAACATAGCCAATCAACGGTTTGCTAGGAAAGGATGGTTAGGGGTTGACATGGCAATATGGGTGGCATGATATAGCAAGTGGTAGGCATCGCAGCATAGGCATAGCAAAGAAGCGAGCATCTAGCATAGCAAAGATAGAAGTGATTTCGAGGGTATGGTCATCTTGCACGCAATGTTCTCGAAATTGTCGAAAGCTTGATCCTCGTGGCGTTCTCAACAGGTTCCTCGTTCACGTACTCGTCTCCGGCTCTACCCAAAGCAACAACACAAACAAAGGAACCACAATAAATCACGGAGCAATGCACAATCAACATGATGCAAAACATGGCAAGATATGCGGGATTTGATATGCAAAGCGTATCTGCGCTCCGGAAGGAAAATGATGAACCAGGCATCAAATAGGCAAACCAAGTATGCCACTGGAAAGATGAGATGATTTCGGTTGAAATCGATATAAAGATCACCGAATCGGATGCACGGTTTGGAAATGACAAGCAAAACAAGAATGGCACAAATCTGCCATTAACAACATGATGCCACTTAACAAGCAACAATAAATTAAGCTACTGCACCCAAACGTATCAACAAAGTATATGGCAGTGATCTACACAAGATGCTTGACAAAAGATGAGCACTGAGCTACGGCTAGTTCACATCATAACAGGTTCAAACAAGCATGGCAAAAGGGCACAAAATATCAGGCTGGACATGGCAAAAACAGCATCAGGTTGCAATGTTTAGAGCAACAAAACTACAAGCTACAGGAACTTAAAATAGCCAAACAAGGCATGGCATGAATCTACTCAAAGCATAGAACAAAAGTCCCTTACTGACCATAAGCCAAAAAGGATCCGAAAATATAGTAACACCCATGTCAATATTGAAAGTTTCGTTAACAGATTCAGCAACATGGCACGTCAAAAACTGATAACAAGTAGGCATGTTTACAAGCTCAATGCACTCACTACAGAGCCTTAAATGATACACTAAGCATACATACATCAAGAAGACATGGCATAGAAGACATACATGGCAAGAACAATAACATAGCATACATGGATCAACCACAACAACCTTGGAAAAATTGAATAACATGTAAACAATCTGTCAGGAAACATTTTATAGCAAAAGTAGAGCTCGATTGACTCAAGCTATGGTACTCCATAATTGCAAACAAGGACATGGATGGATAGAGAAAGACATGTTTAACAAAACATCCTTACTGAAGTATCTCAAAATATGCATGGATCTCTCGGTAGCATCAAGTTAACATGGCACCAAAATCAGCTAAACCAGGGCTGAAAACAGCAACATCAGGACACCTACTTTGCATGCTTGTGCTAGTCACCACATATATCACAAAAATACATGGCATACACCCCTGGAAATATGGCATGGCATATTACAAAACACATGTAGGACTCAAATTCATAGGGTGCACACATAAATCATGGCAAAAATAACAAACGTGCAAGTTCTGTTAAGAAACAGAAACTAACATCACATAGCACTCTTCCAACAGCATTTAGGGCGTCAAGATGAGCTCAAATGAAAATGATGCAATGAGATGAAATGATCTACTCTTCGAGGCGGACAGTTTTACATATTATACGCGCAAAATGGACCTACAGATGCAAAGATACACGACTTCCAAAATGCAACAAAATAACAAATATATCAAGACTTGGAAAAAAAGGAGGGGAGAGAGGTCAACGGGCGGCGCGTGGCCCGAGGCCGGATCGGGCCGGCGGATCGGGCGACGGCGGCTCCACGAAGCTCGCCGCCAGCGGCGAGGAGGAAGGAGGTCGCCGGGGTCGGCCGGAGCGGGAGGAGGCGCCGGCGGGTTTGGCCGAGCGGCGCCGAGGCGTCGGTCCGGCATGGCGGGGCCGGAAGCTGGAGGGCGGGCGCCGCCGGTCGGCGGGCGAGGTGGCCAGAGCGCTGGCGGAGGAGCGCGGCGGCTGTCCGAAGCGGGCGGCGCGCGCGCCTTCAAGGTGGCGGGCGGCGGGCCGGGCGGGTTCTTGATGGGCCCGGTCAGCGCGCGGAGGAGGCGGAGGGGCCACGTGTCGCGATCCCAGTGGCAGGCGCTGGCGCGAAGTGTCCCGGCGGCGACACGTCCGCGGGCGCGGGACGGAATTTTAGGGTTAGGGAGGAAGAAGACCGGATTTGGGCCAGGAGATGTTTAAATAGGCATAGAGGGAGCTAGGAGAGTCCAAATGAGGTGTAGTTTTCGCCCACACGATCGTGATCGAGCGACGGAGAGCATGGGAGTGACTTAGATGGGTTATTGGGCTGTTTTGGAGGGTGTTGGGCTGCAACTTAAAAGAGGCCTTCTTGCGAGTGCGGTTAACCGTTGGAGTACCAAACGAGCTCCAAATGACCCGAAACTTGACCGGTGGTCTACGGTGGTATACCAAGGCCACTAGACAAACCTCGGTCCATTCCGAGAAGGTTTAGTACCCGCACACGGAAAAAGCGTAAAAGGGGCCGCCGGGGAGATAGGAGTGTCGGATTGCAAAAGCGGACAACGGGAAAAATGCTCGAATCATGAGGCGAACACGTATGCAAATGCGATGCACATGATGACATGATGTAAAATGCATGACATGGACAAAATGCAAAATGAAGAAAAAAACCCAACCACGGAGGGAATATCATATCACAATGCCGAAAATGGCAAGAGTTGGAGTTACAAATATGGAAAGTTACATCCGGGGTGTTACACGGGCACCGCATATACCGCCCCTGGCAATCCGGTCGCTCTATCAAAACACAGCGCCAAGGAAGAGTTTACTGCCATGAGTAAAGAGAAGGGAAAAACTGATCTGTCAGCTTATGACAATTTCTCTGCCCAAGAACTTCACTCCGGCTTCTGAACGGCTCTATACAAGTCGTGACTTGAAGCCGGCTGGTGAATCTTATGAAGGAGCGCTATGAGGTAAGGAGTTATGCCTCTCTCGTACCTTTGTTTGTGTAGTAGCCCCCAAGGGCCGGTTTAACTTAGCTCAGTTAAACCGGGACTGTAACTTGTATCACCGTAGCAAAACATGTTTGAGCAATTAGCCATTAGCCCACAAGTGCCAAGTTGAATACCTGTATTGAGCTTGGGACTTCATGATGAAACAACTAACGTGATCCCCTTTTTTTTATCAGAGTGAGATACGCCAACAAACCGTACAACTCAATGACCTTCATGCCAATCTGAAGACTCAACAAGCAGAAGCCTCCAAGGCCAAGGATGAGTTGAAAACCGCCTTGACCACTATGGAGAAGCTCAAGGAGTGGTTTAAAGCTGAGCAGGCCAACTAGGACACTGAGAAGGCTGGGTTGCTAAAACGGGCGGAAGATGCTGAAGCCGCTCTTAAACCGGTGATGGAAGAGCTCACCGGACTAAAGCGCCAAATTAACGCCATGACCTCTGCGATATTTGGTAAGAAATGCATCACCAAGGTTTGATTACTATTCCGTTTCAACATTTCCGCCGGTTTAACCTGATGTTGTCTTAAACCGGTATAGGTAAGCGTATTGCTCATCTGGGCTCTGACATGCGGAAGAAACTCAAGGCCGCGTATACGCTGATTGAGCAATCAGATACCGCACCCAGCGAGTCATATGTGCTACTTCGTATGATAACACAGCTCCATCTTTGATCAAGGATAAGCCGGACCGTCTATCCATGATACCGGCACAGCTCGAAGAGTTGAAATGATCCGCTGCCCGGGCTGGCACCTTATTGGCTCTTACTCACGCCAAAGCTTGGATAGCTGACCTTGACCCGGCTGACATAGCCAAAGGCTTCCCAGCGCTCAAGAAAATGGCGAAGCCTTTGACAATGATGCTCTCAGACGGATAACAAGGGAGATGCGTCCTCTGGCGAGTCAACTGGCAGCAGAGGCCAACCTGACGGTTCACCGCTCTTTCTACGATGCAAACAACAGGCGGGTTGAAGTTGTTATTCCGGAAGTGCAGAACCTTGCTCCCCAACCCGTAAAGCACACTTACGCCCAGCGTTGATCCGGCTGAGCTTATAAGTGAAGAGGCTGTCTTTCGTGCTTTAACCCGGATTGATTTGGTCCACCAATGACTTCCGCCATTGGGTGGTGAGGAGGAAGAAGAAGAACCGATGCAGACGACCCATCTTCTTCACATCAACCCGGCGATGAAGCTTAATCCGTCAAGCCGGTTGATGCATCATAAGCTGCTTGTCATGACGCCATTCCAAAATTTGGGCCTCTGAATGCCTTGTAATAGAATAGCCATCACTTTTGTTTTTAATATGCCTGTGTGCCCGTTGTGCGGACTCCTTTGATTGAATGATCGAAATCTTCAATTTAAATTACTGCAGTCACAAATTCTTAAACTGCCACGGCGGTTTGTACCGCCAAACCGGCTTGTGACGTTCATATATATATGCAATAAAATATTGAGGCACATGATCAAATTTTGTGATACAAAATACCTGCCATCGTTGGGCATGAAGTTGGCTTAGCCAATCTTGAAGCGGAGGTTGTATAAACCATTATCGTCAAAGGAGAAAACAACTCCTGTGTTTATAATGCCGGTTTCCCATGTAAACCGTGTCGGGTCATGACAAGCCCCCTGTTACTCCATAATGGGATGTTAACAGAAAAAATCAAACCGGAAAAATTATCTTCGGATTAAAAATGGACCGACTTCCGTCAACTGACAGGTTGAAACGGTTTTAAAATGTTATCGGTTTTGAAAACGCAACAAACATCAAATAACAGTTATGTAAAAATATGGAGGCAAAGGCAATGATAAAACCGTTTGCAAAAAGAGGCTTTCTGAGCCGATCGAGATGGTGTTACCATGGTCGGACATGACCAAGCTCCCAATAAGGTGTAGCTACGGTTCAAGTCAGCCAGGTCCCCAACTGAAACCGTGGCATTATGCCGATCAAGTGGCGTGGCAATGATTCGGGTTCGACCAAGCCCCCAAGTGACTCTATGTCATTAGGCCGATCAAGAGGCGTGGTTGGTTCGAGACTTGACCATGTCCCCAAGTGATCTGGTGGCTTTTCGCCTATCAAAAGGTGTTGCATTGGTTCGGACACGACCAAGCCCCCAAGTGATATCACAAAGCTTTTTGAAAAGCAAGCTCAAGGGTAAACCGGAGGCCGTTTTAAGACAACCACTCCATGTAACCCACGCGGGATGTAACAGAGCGGATACCCGCTTTCGCCGAGGCTCCGGTTTATTGCTTTATTTATAATATAGACATTGTCATAATATGTACATAAGTAGAGCCGATGGCTCGGGTATAATAAGGCGAAGATGAGCTATGTTCCATGGCTCGTTGGTCTCCTCTTCGGCGTCGTGAGTCTTTATGCTCTCGAACATCAATCGAGATAGTATGATACGTTGTGCAGATTCTTCTTGACCACAAAAGGTCCCTCCCAAGGTGGGGATAGCTTGTGCATATTAAATGCGGTCTTGAATGAGCGAAGCACCAAATCTCCTTCTTGAAAGGTTACGGTTACGACCGGCGAAGCGTGATACCGACGAAGATCCTGCTGGTAAATCACCGAGCGAGCAGATGCCATATCTCGTTCTTCATCCAGTCGATCCAAAGCATCCTGTCGTGCTGTCTCGTTATCTGCCTCAACATAGGCTGCCACACGAGGTGAGTCATGACGGACATCGCTGGGGAGGACCGCCTCCGCTCCATAGACCATAAAGAACGACGTATATCCAGTGGATCTGTTAGGCGTAGTATTTATACTCCATAACACAGACGGTAGCTCCTCTACCCAACAACCCGGCATCCTCTGCAAAGGGACCATAAGCTGGGGCTTGATACCTCTCAGGATCTCTTGATTAGCTCGTTCTGCTTGACCATTGGACTGTGGGTGAGCTACTGAAGAAACGTCAAGCCGGATGTGCTCACGTTCACAAAATTCCTTCATGGCACCTTTGGACAAATTGGTACCATTATCTGTAATGATACTGTGTGGAAAACCAAATCGGAAGATCACCTTTTTTATGAATTGAACCGCCGTGGCTGCATCACACTTGCTAACAGGTTCTGCCTCTACCCACTTTGTAAATTTGTCGACCGCCACCAACAGGTGTGTTTTCTTGTCCTTGGACCTCTTAAAAGGCCCAACCATGTCCAGCCCCCAAGTCACAAACGGCCAAGTAATTGGAATCATCCTCAATTCTTGGGCCGGTATATGAGCATGTCTGGAAAACTTTTGGCAACCATCACATCGTCTGACCAGATCTTCCGCATCAGCATGGGCAGTCAACCAATAGAAACCATGGCGGAATGCTTTAGCCACCAAGGATTTTGAACCGGCGTGGTGACCACAATCTCCTTCGTGGATCTCACGCAATATTTCACAGCCTTCCTCAGGGGACACACAGCGTTGAAACGCCCCTGACACGCTGCAATGATGCAATTCGTCATTAACAATGGTCATAGACTTGGATCGCCGGACTATCTGCCGGGCCAACGTCTCATCTTACAGTAACTTCGCCCGGTTCATGTACGCAAGATAAGGAAGCGTCCAATCCGGAGTGACGTGAAGAGCTGCCACCAATTGGGCCTCCGGATCAGGAATAGCCAAATCCGCTTCACCAGGGAGTTCGACTGACGGGTTGTGCAGCACGTCCAGAAAAACATTGGGCGGGACCAGTTTGCGTTGAGAGCCCAACCGGCTTAAAGTGTCCGCCGCTTCATTCTTCCGATGGTCCACGTGGTCCACCTGATAGCCCTTGAAATGACCTGCGACAATATCCACCTCACGACGATATGCAACCATGAGTGGGTCCTTTGAATCCCAAGTGCCAGACACCTGTTGAGCCACTAGGTCCGAGTCACCGAAGCACTTAACCCGGCTTAGATTCATCTCCTTAGCCATCCGGAGACCATGGAGAAAGGCTTCATACTCAGCTGCATTGTTAGTACAAGTGAACATTAAGCGGAGAACGTAACAAAACTTGTCTCCTCATGGGGAAGTTAGTACGACTCCAGCCCCCGAGCCCTCCAATTGCCTGGATCCGTCAAAATGGATGGTCCAATATGTATGATCTGGCTTTTCTTCAGGTGCTTGCAACTCCGTCCAATCGTTAATGAAATCCACAAGTGCTTGAGACTTCACCGCCGTCCGAGGCGCGTATTTCGAACCGTCGGCCCAAGCTCTATAGCCCACTTAGCAATCCGCCGATTGCCTCCGGTTCTGTATGATATCACCTAAAGGGAGCTGAATCGACCACCGTGATGGGATGCCCTTGAAAATACTGCTTGACTTCCGCTTGCCATAAAAATCCATACACCAGCCTTCGCCAATGCGGATATCTCTGCTTAGACTCAATAAGCACCTCGCTGATATAATATACCGGACGTTGAACCGGATGCTCCTCCCTGCCTCCTTCCGCTCTACCACAATGGCCACGCTTAACTGCCACGGCATTAGCGACAACATATAGCGAAGCGGCTCCTTGTCAATAGGGGCGGCGAAATGCAGCGGGTTGGCCAATTGCCGCTTTAAGTCCTCCAATGCTTCATCAGCGGTGGACTCGAGACAAACCGATCATCTTTTTCAAAGATTCGATACAAAGGGATGGCCTTCTCTCGAGGCGGGTGATAAACCGGCTCAAGACGGCAATCCGCCCGCCACACGCTGGACATCATTAATACACTTTGGCTTAGCCAGGAGGTGATAGCCGTAATCTTTCTCGGATTAGCTTCAATTCCTCTGTTGGACACAAGGAAACCCAATAACTTGCCTGCCGGAACACCGAAGACACATTTGGCCGGGTTAAGCATCATCTTGTACACCCGCAAGTTGTCAAAGGTTTCTTTCAAATCATCAATTAGTGTTTCCTTCTTCCTTGACTTAACCACAATATCATCCACATAAGCATGCACATTACAGCCGATCTGTTTATGCAAGCAATTACATGCATAACGCTGATAAGTTGCTTGGGCGCTCTTGAGCCCAAAGGGCATAGACACATAGCAGAAGGCTCCAAAGGGAGTGATAAATGATGTCTTCTCCTGGTTCTTAACCGCCATTTTGATCTGATGATATCCAGAATATGCATCCAAAAAGCTCAAACGCTCACAACCCGCAGTGGCATCAATAATCTGGTCAATGCGTGGGAGGGCAAAAGGATCTGCTGGACAAGCCTTGTTAAGGTCTGGGTAATCCATACACATGCGCCAAGTGCCGTTTTTCTGAAGGACCAGCACTGGATCAGCAAGCCACTCTGGATGGAAAACTTCAACGATAAAACCTGCTGCTAAGAGCCTGGCAACCTCCTCTCCAATGGCCTTACGCCTTTCCTCGTTAAACCGGCGAAGAAACTGCTTTACCGGTTTGTACTTGGGATCAACATTAAGAGTGTGCTCAGCGAGTTCCCTCGGTACACCTGGCATGTCAGAAGGCTTCCATGCAAAAATGTCCCGATTCTCACGGATGAACTCGATGAGCGTGCTTTCCTATTTAGGATCCAAGTTGGCACTGATGATTAACTGTTTGGACGAATCACCAGGTACAAAGTCAACAAGTTTAGTCTCAGCCGCCGATTTAAACTTCAGGGCGGATCGTGCTCGTAGTTGGCTTCTTCAACGGGGTCATATCCGTCGGATCAACATTATCTTTATAGTACTTCAGCTCTTCGGTGGCACAAACCGACTCTGCGTAAGCCATATCACCTTCTTCACACTCTAAAGTAATCTTGCGACTCCCATGAACCGTTATCGTCCCCTTGTGACCCGGCATCTTGAGCTGCAAATAGATATAACAAGGTCGTGCCATGAACTTAGCATAAGCCGGCCGCCCGAACAGGGCGTGATAAGGACTTTGAGTTTTCACCACTTCAAACGTCAATGTTTCTGATCTGGAGTCATGTTCATCCCCAAAGGCCACCTCCAGAGCTATTTTACCAACCGGATAAGCTGACTTGCCGGGCACCACACCATGGAACACTGTATTGGACGGTTTGAGATGTTTATCTGTCAACCCCATACGACGGAAGGTCTCATAGTACAGGATGTTTATGCTGCTCCCTCCGTCCATAAGCACCTTGGTGAACTTGTATCCTCCCACCTGAGGTGCCACCACTAGGGCTAGCTGACCCGGATTGTCCACCCGGGGAGGATGATCCTCTCTACTCCACACAATAGGCTGCTCTGACCAGCGTAGGTAATGAGGCACGGCCGGTTCAACAATGTTGACCGCCCGCTTCTGAAGCTTCCGGTCTCGCCTGTCCAAACTAGTGGTGAAGACGTGATACTGTCCACCATTCAACTGTTTTGGGTTGCTCTGATAACCCGACTGCTGCTGCTGCTGCTGATTGTAACCACCTTGATTACTCTGATTGTTCTGATTGTTATGTCCGCTTGGATTACCATTGAACCCTGGACCGGAATTTCCTCCACCGTAACCCGGGCCGGACCCTGAACAGCCGCCGGAGCCTTGATCATACCGGAAAGCATTGGAACTTTTGAACTCATGCATAATGTAACAATCCTTCCAGAGGTGGTTTGCTGGCGCCTCCTTCGTCCCATGCTTCGGGCAGGGTTGGTTCAATAGATAGTTCAACCAGTCCGGATTGTGATTAGGCGCACCACCTCGGTTCGGCTGGTTACCCTTGCACCGTCGGCCCTTGTCCTGCGCGTTGGTGTTGGCTACGAAGCCCATGTTACCATTCGCCTTACGCTTGTTTCCACCATTACCTGCTGAGTGATGCTGCTGGCCTTTGGAGTTGCTGTTCTGCTTTCCCTTCCCTGTTTCATCATCATCCTCAGACTCGGGATCCTTGGTACTATCAGAATCAACATACTTCACTAAAACGCCCACGAGAGTGCCCATGTCATTCCAAAACCGCTTCATGCGACCCAGCTTCAACTTTAAAGGCTTAACCGATAGTTACCCTCTAGGGTTAAGATCGCAGAATCAGCGTTGATCCGGTCCGAAGAATGTAAGACCTCCGAAACGCGGCGTACCCAATTGGTTGTGGATTCCCCTCGGCACAGACGCCGCCAAGTCCACCACAGACATGGGCTGCTTACAGGTATCTTTGAAATTCTGAATGAACCGGGTCCGCAACTGGGCCCATGAACTGATGGAACTGGGTGGCAAGTTTTTCAACCAAGTACGGGCCGTACCTTCAAGCATCATGGTGAAGTACTTTGCACACGCAGCTTCATCCACATCCAGCATCTCCATGGCCATCTCATAACTCTCTATCCATGCTTCTGGAGCCAGATCGACGGTGTAATTTGGCACCTTGCGTGGCCCCTTGAAATCCTTGGGCAAGCGTACATTGCGTAGAGCGGGGACAACGCAAGGCACCCCCAAAGAGCTAGAGGTAACCCCAAGCTCGAAGATGGTCGGACGAATCGGCGTAAGCTGATAATCCTGATGCTGTGCTACTAACTCGACCTCCCTTCGTGCCCTGGCCCGGTCCACCACCTCCTGAGCGTTGTCGAGACCGCCCGCCGGGTTGTTGCCACGGGGCGCACCGCGCCGCGCATTACTTGACACAGCCGGTTCATCCACGCGCCTGCTATAGCTCCGGCTCGGCCGGGGGGTAGAGTGGATCCGATCGCGGCTGTATGAATATGCTTCTTGTTGGACCAGAGCCGTCCTAAGGAGCTCCTTGACCCGGCGCGTCTCTACCGCCTGCGGTGAATCGCCTTCGATTGGAATCGCCTCCAACCGCGCCGCAGCCGCAACAAGGTTATCCATCGGGTTGGAGTAATGACCTAGGGGTGTTTGCACAGCCTGAGGTGTGCCGGTATGATGGCGAGGTAGATCTATCACACGGGGCTGAACCGGCGCGCCCGTCCCAGGTGCTTCCGCCCGGTTCACCACTGGCGGATTACTGGTCCCCGCTCCTGGGGTGTTGAAGAGATCTCTTCCCTCGAACACTGAGGGCAAACGGGATCTGTATTTCCTCTTCATGACTTCATGCGACGCATTCTGATCCAGCATGAGCCTATAAGCTTGCGCATCCAAAGCGGCCCGCTCTGCCACCATCCTAGCGTCTGCAGCTGCCAGATCCGCTTTAGCCTGATCGATTTGTTCCTTCACCTTTGCGATCTCCGCATTATGAACGTCTTGGTCCGCCGGGTTAGCCTCTGCCACGAGCACAGCCAATGCATCAAATAGTTCTGATAAAACTTGAGCCGGCGGGCACACAGGGCCTCCTGCCTGGCCGCCATCGCCATTGTTGAACCGCCGACCATTGGCGCGGCGGTCGAGGAGTGAAGCGCCGCTTGTGTACCGCCATGAATATTCCAACCCGGTTGGGCAGATCAAAGGGTCCGGAATACTTTCACCGTCGGAACAGCCCCGATCCGCCATCTTGCGGTAATACAGAGACTCAGTTTCTCCGGTGACGACTCGTCATCAGAGTAGACAATGGTTTCGCCACCAGATGCTGATCCGTCCTCATAGTTTCCTCCGTGGATGACTCCCACGAAAGCACGCTTGACAGCCGGTTTAGCCAGGGCAGGTTTCGCCCGCTGAGCCGTCTCGACGAGGTCGGTGCAGATGTCCGGCTCAGGCCCTGGCTCACCGATCTTGCCGATGAACACGTGTATGCCACCAAAGGGGACCCGGTACCCGTACTCAATCGAGCCGGCCTCGGGGCCCCAAACCGTGCATCGTCGATGTAGAGCTTGCCGCGACGACTCTTGGTCATCCGCCCACAAAGATAGCCTTCGAGTCCTTCGAGCTTGCCCTCTAAGATCATCAAACCATCGTGCTATAGCCCCACGGTGGGCGCCAACTGTCGTGGAATTGTCACGGCAGATGTCCTCATGAAAGGACTTAGTCGCGAGGCCATCGTATGGGTTAACTTAGAGGGGTTAAAGCGGACGCAAAGACACGAGAGTTTATACTAGTTCGGCCCCTTCGATGAAGGTAAAAGCCTACGTCTAGTTTGTGATGGGATTGATGTGATCTCGACGATTAGGGAGCGAATAGCTTCGCCTAAGCCTCGAGTTGTTGTCGTCTATCCTGAACCGCCGCCGGGTCGTCCCCTTATATACACGGGTTGACGCCCGGCCGGTCTACAGAGTCCTGAGGCCGGCTCATACAAGTGTCCGGCTCGGTCTCTCCTTCTCCTATCTTACAACACAAGTTACATGGCTATGGCGGTTTTATCATTATGGGCCCTAATTTGCCTCTGGGCCCCGGGCCCCTAAGCTCTATAATGGATCGCCATCTTCAGGGTCGTCGTGGGCTCCAATATGGCTGAGGGTGAACCGGCCTCTCCTGGGCGGTTTATATTCAGCAGTTACATCCCCAACACATTGCGTAACGAGTAAAGAGACTTGCCGGTAACGAGATTGAACTAGGTATTGGATACCGACGATCGAATCTCGGGCAAGTAACATACCGATGACAAAGGGAACAACGTATGTTGTTATGCGGTTTGACCGATAAAGATCTTCGTAGAATATGTAGGAGCCAATATGGGCATCCAGGTCCCGCTATTGGTTATTGACCGGAAACGTGTCTCGGTCATGTCTACATAGTTCTCGAACCCGTAGGGTCCGCACGCTTAACGTTTCGTTGATTTATATAATATTATATGAGTTATGTATGTTGGTAACCGAATGTTGTTGAGTCCGGATGAGATCATGGACATGATGAGGAACTCCGGAATGGTCCTAGATAAAGTTTGATATATGGGATAATAGTGTTTGACCTCGGAAGGGTTCCGAATTCACCGGAAGGGTTCCGGATGTTTCCCGAAATGATTGGGTACGAGAACACGTTATTTGGGCCAAAGGGAAAGCCCACAAGGTTTTGGAAAGCGCAAAGGAAGTTTTATGGGTCCGAGGGGCCGACGCCAGGTCCTCGGCGTGCAGGTCCGTGACGCCGGAAACCCTGGCGTCTGGCCCTGAAGTCCGAGAAGGACTCTTGCCTTTCGGGTGAAACCGACTTTGTGGAGGCTTTTACTCCAAGTTTCGACCCCAAGGCTCAACATATAAATAGAGGGGCAGGGCTAGCACCAAAGACACATCAAGAAACACCAAGCCGTGTGCCGGCAACCCCGTCCCCTCTAGTTTATCCTCCGTCATAGTTTCCGTAGTGCTTAGGCGAAGCCCTGCGGAGATTGTTCTTCACCAACACCGTCACCACGCCGTCGTGCTACCGGAACTCATCTACTACTTCGCCCGTCTTGCTGGATCGAGAAGGCGAGGACGTCATCGAGCTGAACGTGTGCAGAACTCGGAGGTGCCGTGCGTTCGGTACTTGGATCGGTCGGATCGTGAAGACGCATTTACTACATCAACCGTGTTGATAAACGCTTCCGCTTAGCGATCTTCAAGGGTATGAAGATACACTCCCCCTCTCGTTGCTATGCATCACCATGATCTTGCGTGTGCGTAGGAATTGTTTTGAAATTACTACGTTCCCCAACAGTGGCATCCGAGCCTGGTTTTGTGCGTTGATGTTATATGCACGAGTAGAACACAAGTGAGTTGTGGGCGATATAATTCATACTACTTACCAGCATGTCATACTTTGGTTCGGCGGTATTGTTGGATGAAGCGGCCCGGACCGACATTACGCGTACGCTTACGCGAGACTGGTTCTACTGACGTGCTTTGCACACAGGTGGCTGGCGGGTGTCAGTTTCTCCAACTTTAGTTGAACCGAGTGTGGCTACGCCCGGTCCTTGCGAAGGTTAAAACAGCACCAACTTGACAAACTATCGGGTTTTGATGCATAGGTAAGAACGGTTCTTGCTCAGCCCGTAGCAGCCACGTAAAACTTGCAACAACAAAGTAGAGGATGTCTAACTTGTTTTTGCAGGGCATGTTGTGATGTGATATGGTCAAGACGTGATGCTATATTTTATTGTATGAGATGATCATGTTTTGTAACCGAGTTATCGGCAACTGTCAGGAGCCATATGGTTGTCGCTTTATTGTATGCAATGCAACGCATACGTAATTGCTTTTACTTTATCACTAAGCGGTAGCGATAGTCGTAGAAGCAATAGTTGGCGAGACGACAACGATGCTACGATGGAGATCAAGGTGTCGCGCCCGGTGACGATGGTGATCATGACGGTGCTCTTGAGATGGAGATCACAAGCTCAAGATGATGATGGCCATATCATATCACTTATATTGATTGCATGTGATGTTTTTCCTTTATGCATCTTATCTTGCTTTGATTGACGGTAGCATTTTTAGATGATCTCTCACTAATTATCAAGAAGTGTTCTCCTGAGTATGCACCGTTGCCAAAGTTCGTCGTGCCCGGACACCACGTGATGATCGGGTGTGATAAGCTCTCGTCCATCTACAACGAGCAAGCCCGATTTTGCACACGCCGAATACTCGGGTTAAACTTGACGAGCCTAGCATATGCGGATATGGCCTCGGAACACGGAGACCAAAAGGTCGAGCGTGAATCATATAGTAGATATGATCAACATAGTGATGTTCACCATTGAAAACTACTCCATCTCACGTGATGATCGGTTATGGTTTAGTTGATTTGGATCACGTGATCACTTAGATGACTAGAGAGATGTCTGTCTAAGTGGGAGTTCTTAAGTAATATGATTAATTGAACTTAAATTTATCATGAACTTAGTCCTGGTAGTATTTTGCAAATTATGTTGTAGATCAATAGCTTGCGTTGTTGCTTTCATATGTTTATTTTGATATGTTCCTAGAGAAAATTGTGTTGAAAGATGTTAGTAGCAATGATGCAGATTTGATCCGAAGAATTATGTCCTTAATGCACCGCTTGGTGACAGACCTATTGCAGGAGCAGATGCAGACGTTATGAATGTTTGGCTAGCTCAATATGATGACTACTTGATAGTTTAGTGCACCATGCTTAACGGCTTAGAATCAGGACTTCAAAAACGTTTTGAACGTCATGGACCATATGAGATGTTCCAGGAGTTGAAGTTAATATTTCAAGCAAATACCCGAGTTGAGAGATATGAAGTCTCCAACAAGTTCTATGGCTAAAAGATGGAGGAGAATCGCTCAACTAGTGAGCATGTGCTTAGATTGTCTGGGTACTACAATCGCTTGAATCAAGTGGGAGTTAATCTTCCAGATAAGATAGTGATTGACAGAATTCTCTAGTCACAATCACCAAGTTAGTAGAACTTCGTGATGAACTATAATATGCAAGGGATAACAAAAACAATTCCCAAGCTCTTCGTGGTGCTGAAATCAACGAAGGTAGAAATCAAGAAAAACATCAAGTGTTGATGGTTGACGAGACCACTAGTTTCAAGAAAAGGGCAAAAGGAAGAAGGGGAACTTCAAGAAGAACGGCAAGCAAGTTGCTGCTCAAGTGAAGAAGCCCAAGTCTGGTCCTAAGCCTGAGACTAAGTGCTTCTACTGCAAAGGGACTGGTCACTGGAAGCGGAACTGCCCCAAGTATTTGGCGGATAAGAAGGATGGCAAAGTGAACAAAGCTATATTGGATATACATGTTATTGATGTGTATTTTACTAGTGTTTATAGCAACCCTCAAAGCATTTGATACTGGTTCGCCATTGCTAATAGTAGTAACTCGAAACGGGAGTTGCAGAATAAATAGAAAATAGTAAAAAGGCGAGGTGACGATGTGTGTTGGAAGTAGTTCCAAGATTGATATGATCATCATCGCACACTCCCTATACTTTCGGGATTAGTGTTAAAACTAAATAAGTGTTATTTGGTGTTTGCGTTGAGCATGAATATGATTTGATCATGTTTATTGCAATATGGTTATTCATTTAAGTTAGAGAACAATTGATGTTCTGTTTACATGAATAAAACCTTCTATGGTCATACACACCAACGAAAATGGTTTGTTGGATCTCGATCGTAGTGATACACATATTCACAATATTGAAGCCAAAAGATGCAAAGTTAATAATGATAGTGCAACTTATTTGTGGCACTGCCGTTTAAGTCATATTGGTGTAAAGCGCATGAAGAAACTCCATGCTGATGGGATTTTGGAATCACTTGATTATGAATCACTTGATGCTTGCGAACCATGCCTCATGGGCAAGATGACTAAAACTCCATTCTCCGGAACTATGGAGAGAGCAACAGTTTTGTTAGAAATCATACATACAGATGTATGTGGTCCAATGAATGTTGAAGCTCGTGGCGGATATCGTTATTTTCTCACCTTCACAGATGATTTAAGCAGATATGGATATATCTACTTAACGAAGCATAAATTTGAAACATTTGAAAAGTTCAAAGAATTTCAGAGTGAAGTTGAAAATCATCGTAACAAGAAAATAAAGTTTTTACGATCTGATCGTGGAGGAGAATATTTGAGTTACGAGTTTGGTCTACATTTGAAACAATGCGGAATAGTTTCGCAACTCACACCACCTGGAACACCACAGCGTAATGGTGTGTTCGAACGTCGTAATCGTACTTTACTAGATATGGTACGATCTATGATGTCTCTTACCGATTTACCGCTATCGTTTTGGGGTTATGCTTTAGAGACGACCACATTCACGTTAAATAATGCACCATCAAAATCCGTTGAGACGACCCCTTATGAACTATGGTTTGGCAAGAAACCAAAGTTGTCATTTCTGAAAGTTTGGGGTTGCGATGCTTATGTGAAAAAGCTTCAACCTGATAAGCTCGAACCTAAATCGGAAAAATGTGTCTTCATAGGATATCCAAAGGAGACAGTTGGGTACACCTTCTATCACAGATCCAAAGGCAAGACATTCGTTGCTAAGAATGGATCCTTTCTAGAGAAGGAGTTTCTATCGAAAGAAGTGAGTGAGAGGAAAGTAGAACTTGATGAGGTAATCAGACTGCTCCCTTATTGGAAAGTAGTTTATCTCGTAAATCTGTTCTGTGACTACTACACCAATTAGTGAGGAAGCTAATGATGATGATCATGTAACTTCAGATCAAGTTACTACCGAACCTCGTAGGTAAACCCGAGTGAGATCCGCACAAGAGTGGTACGGTATCCTGTTCTGGAGGTCATGTTACTTGACCATGACAAACCTACGAACTATGAGGAAGCGATGATGAGCCCAGATTCCGCAAAATGGCTTGAGGCCATGAAATCTGAGATGGGATCCATGTATGAGAACAAAGTGTGGACTTTGGTTGACTTGCCCGATGATCGGCAAGCCATATAAAATAAATGGATCTTCAAGAGGAAGACGGACGCTGATAGTAGTGTTACTATCTACAAAGCTAGAATTGTCGCAAAAGTTTTCGACAAGTTCAAGGTGTTGACTACGATGAGAGTTTCTCACTCGTATCTATGCTTAAGTCTGTCCGAATCATGTTAGCAATTGCCGCATTTTATGAAATCTGGCAAATGGATAAACAAAACTGCATTCCTTAATGGATTTATTAAAGAAAAGTTGTATATGATGCAACCAGAAAGTTTTTGTCGATCCTAAAGGTGTTAACAAAATATGCAAGCTCGAGCGATCCATCTATGGACTGGTGCAAGCATCTCGGAGTTGGAATATACGCTTTGATAAGTTGATCAAAGCATATAGTTTTATACAGACTTGTGGTGAAGCCTGTATTTACAAGAAAGTGAGTGGGAGCATTACAACATTTCTGATAAGTATATGTGAATGACATATTGTTGATTGAAAATAATGTAGAATTATTCTGCAAAGCATAAAGGAGTGTTTGAAAGGAGTTTTTCAAAGAAAGACCTCGGTGAAGCTGCTTACATATTGAGCATCAAGATCTATAGAGATAGATCAAGACGCTTGATAAGTTTTTTCAATGAGTACATACCTTGACAAGATTTTGAAGTAGTTCAAATGGAACAGTCAAAGAAAGAGTTCTTGCCTGTGTTACAAGGTGTGAAATTGAGTAAGACTCAAAACCCGACCTCGGCAGAAGATAGAAAGAGAACGGAAGTCATTCCCTATGCCTTGGCCATAGGTTCTATAAAGTATGCCATGCTGTGTACCAGATCTATTGTATACCCTACACTGATTTTGGCAAGGGAATACAATAGTGATCTAGGAGTAAGATCACTGGACAGCGGTCAATATTATCCTTAGTGGAATAAGGATATGTTTCTCAATTATGGAGGTGACAGAAGGTTCGTCGTAAAAAGTTACGTCGATGCAAGCTTTGACACCGATCTGGATGACTCTAAGTCTCGATCCAGATACATATTGAAAAGTGGGATCAATTAGCTCGAGTAGCTCCTTGCAGAGCATTGTTGACATAGAAATTTGCAAAATACTTACGGATCTGAATGTTGCAGACCCGTTGACTAAGCCTCTTCCACGAGCAAAACATGATCAACACCAAGACTCCATGGGTGTTAGAATCATTACCGTGTAATCTAGATTATTGACTCTAGTGCAAGTGGGAGACTGAAGGAAATATGCCCTAGAGGCAATAATAAAGTTATTATTTATTTCCTCATATCATGATAAATGTTTATTATTCATGCTAGAATTGTATTACCCGGAAACATAATACATGTGTGAATACATAGACAAACATAATGTCACTAGTGTGCCTCTACTTGACTAGATCATTAATCAAAGATGGTTATGTTTCCTAACCATAGACATGTGTTGTCATTTGATTAATGGGATCACATTATTAGGAGAATAATGTGATTGACTTGACCCATTCCGTTAGCCTAGCACTTGATCGTTTAGTATGTTGCTATTGCTTTCTTCATGACTTATACAAAGTTCCTACAACTATGAGATTATGCAACTCCGTTTACGGAGGAACACTTTGTGTGCTACCAAACGTCACAACGTAATCGGGTGATTATAAAGGAGCTCTACAGGTGTCTCCAAAGGTACATGTTGGGTTGGCGTATTTCGAGATTAGGTTTTGTCACTCCGATTGTCGGAGAGTATCTCTGGGCCCTCTCGGTAATGCACATCACTACAAGCCTTGCAAGCAATGTAGCCAATGAGTTAGTTACGGAATGATGCATTGCGTAACGAGTAAAGAGACTTGCCGGTAATGAGATTGAACTAGGTATTGGATACCGACGATCGAATCTCGGGCAAGTAACATACCGATGGCAAAGGGAACAACGTATGTTGTTATGCGGTTTGACCGATAAAGATCTTCGCAGAATATGTGGGAGCCAATATGGGCATCCAGGTCCCGCTATTGGTTATTGACCGGAAACGTGTCTCGGTCATGTCTACATAGTTCTCGAACCCGTAGGGTCTGCACGCTTAACATTTCGTTGATGATATAGTATTATATGAGTTATGTATGTTGGTAACCGAATGTTGTTCGGAGTCCCGGATGAGATCATGGACATGACGAGGAACTCCGGAATGGTCCGGAGATAAAGTTTGATATATGGGATAATAGTGTTTGACCTCCGGAAGGGTTTCGGAATTCACCGGAAGGGGTTCCGGATGTTTCCCGAAATGATTGGGTACGAGAACACGTTATTTGGGCCAAAGGGGAAAGCCCACAAGGTTTTTGGAAAGCGCAAAAGGAAGTTTTATGGGTCCGAGGGGCGACGCCTTGGTCCTCGGCGTCTAGGTCCAGACGCCGAACCTCAAGGCGTCGCCCTGGAGTCCGAGAAGGACTCTTGCCTTTCGGGTGAAACCGACTTTGTGGAGGCTTTTACTCCAAGTTTCATCCCAAGGCTCAACATATAAATAGAGGGCAGGGCTAGCACCAAAGACACATTAAGAAACACCAAGCCGTGTGCCGGCAACCCCGTCCCCTCTAGTTTATCCTCCGTCATAGTTTTCGTAGTGCTTATGCGAAGCCCTGCGGAGATTGTTCTTCACCAACACCGTCACCACACCGTCGTGCTTCCGGAACTCATCTACTACTTCGCCCGTCTTGCTGGATCGAGAAGGCGAGGACGTCATCGAGCTGAACGTGCGTAACTCGGAGGTGCCGTATGCTCGGTACTTGGATCGGTCGGATCGTGAAGACGTACGACTACATCAATCGCGTTGATAAACGCTTCCGCTTAGCGATCTTCAAGGGTATGAAGATACACTCCCCCTATCGTTGCTATGCATCACCATGATCTTGCGTGTGCGTATGATTTTTTTTGAAATTACTGTGTTCCCCAACAATAACGGTGAACGGAAATATGGACCGCTCCTTACGAACAGAAGAACATACTGCAGCCCTTGCGGCGGAAGTACAATGCGGCCTTCTCCGACAAACCAATCCGGCGACAACAACTTCGAGCACAGTCAAGCGAGTCCGGAGCACCCCGCAACAGGATCATCAGGCACAACAAGAGCGTGACTAGCAGTCCGGCCTCCGCTTAAGCCCCATCAAAGCAGCGTTCTGCCACGTGCACACAATTATGCACTTAAAATACCATGGGCATAGGCGGAGGCGCATCAACGACTCAGTCAATAGTGCGGGTAACCGCCAAATACTTTCATACTCTTTCCCTCTTACCTTTCAGGACACCGCGTTGGCGCAGCATCCTCAAAAGACCGAGTTGCCGGACTTATAGGGAAGATACATCCAAGGAGGCAATAAACATTGTGCACAGAGGAAAATACCCAGGTGGAATCTATTTACGATCATTATACCTGCTTTATCTACCTGAACACAACCTGCCCCTGGATAGGACATGTCAAATAGTCCTATTTTATCTCTGCTTAAACACACCCATTGTAAACATACGCTTAAACGTATTTTTCGTCAATGGGAGATTATATATAGCGTCAGCCTATTATTTGAGCATTTATTTTCTCTTATACATGTTTATTTGATATTGCATCCGTACACCTTGGTGCGGCCGGTTTGCCAGGGGCTTCTTATGGCGCCCCGCTATATGGCAACTAAAGTCCGAACACTTTCAACAATGCGGCACCCCGAACTTATAGCACTATATGCATCAGCTCCGAATCATGTCTTGGGTCTACAGTTGGGATAGCCCGGCTTGCTTGTTTTGGTGCCTTATGTTCCGTTATATTGGCTCAGGTAGCGCAGGGAGAACTACTGCGATTGTGTCCCGGTTCTTCTGGACGAGCACCTCAGTAGAGAAAGCCAAAACTGACCGGCATGATGTGGCGAGAGCTGGTCGCTGTTCGAGAGGTTTTAAAATCCTTAAAGATTTTCCGCTTTAGGCGATAAATCGGCTTCGTCTGATCTAGGCGTGTATAGCGCCCCGATTCGGTCTTCCGAATTCTAAGGCTTCGCCCAAATTTAAAATTGTAGACTTCTATGGCTAAGTGAAAGTTATAAAGACGCATAGTCCAATGGCCTTGTTCGCTGCACCGGACACCTCCTTAAGGGACCAAACATTTGGGTAAAGAGTGTCCTGGTTTTCCACGAACACCCCAGTGCTAGTCACGTGGGCGCGGAAGTCGACGACTGGCCTACTTTCAGAATTTTATAAAAAGCCGCACAGAAGGTAATATTTTAAATAACAAAGCGCTACATAGCGCAAGTAACTTCGTCTTTAATTACAAACATGACATAAGTGAATTCATTCAAATATGGCGTCCTTGGTACACTCATTGGCGACGAGATAAGCACCCTTCATCACGCCATCGTAGTACATTTCAGGATGGCGATGCGCTTTACCCTCCGGCGGCCCGTCCTTGACCAGATTCTCCGCATCCAGCTTGCCCCAATGCACCTTGACGCGGGCAAAAGCTCGGCGGGCACCTTCGATGCAAATGTATCGCTTGATCACTTCAAGCCGCGGGCAGGCATCCACCATCCGCTTAATCAGGCCAAAGTAGCTACTGGGCAGGAGCTACCAGGCCACATACTGACTATGAAGTCCTTCATAGCTAGTTCGGCCGCTCTGTGGAGTTCGATCAACTGCTTCAGTTGGTCGCTCAGAGGCATCGGATGATCGGCCCCATCATACTGGGACCAGAACAGCTTCTTCGTTGAGCTCCCCTCCTGCGCACGGTAGAACTCCGCGGCATGTGAGACGCTGCAAGGCAGATCTGCAAATGCCCCTGGAGAGCTCCGTATTCGAGTAAGTAAAAGAAATGCCTCCTCCACATGTTTGCTTTGCATAAAGAATTTCTTACCCTCTGTTATCTTTTTGGCCTCCTGGATCTCCTGCTGTGCTTTCTCAGCTTCGGCCTTGGCATCTTTCAAATTCACAAGGGCCTTCGCAAGCTCGGCCTCCTTCGCCTTCAGATCATACTCCACGGACTCGCACTTCTTGCCGAGGTCCTGGAGCTCCTGCTGTACCTCGCCCACTCTAGCACTTTGCTTTTCGCGCTCCTTACACTCCAAGGCCGCCTTGTCTTCGGCCTCGGACAACGCCTTCTTCAGGGACGCCACTTCGGCGGTGGCCCCTGTTACACGGTCACGACACTTAGGTGTTAGACTCATCAATTCTGCCTATCCTTAAACGCATAAGAGCGGGAATTACTTACCCTTGTTCTCTTCGAGCCGCCTCTTCGTGAGGACGAGCTCTCCCTGCGCCTGCTCTAGGTGCCACTTCAGTTCGGCAACCTCGGCAGTATAGGCAGCAGCAGCACGGCCTGCTTATTCACAACAATACTTATTATTAGACTCCTGCGGATTTTAATCGACCCTCCGTTTGGCTTTTCTTTCCGAACACCAAACAGAGTATCAGGGGCTACTACCTATCGTGTGGTAATTTCATACATTTTTATTATTTACCTCAAAGCCCGTCACGAGGCTTGTGCAGGCTTCGGTCAGTCCGGTTTTGGCGGACAGAACCTTCTGAATCACCGCACTCATAAGAGTACGGTGCTCTTCTTCCATGGAAGCGCCTCGAAGCGCTTCCACCAGGCTATCCGGCGCCGTTGACGCGACGAAGTCCTCGGCGCGGGCGGCTCGCCCTCCCTAACGAGGGGATGCCCACCCAAGTCCGGAACCGTCAGAGGTTCGGGGGCAGTGTTCGGTCGGGAGTCCGCCTTATTGCGGCTCTCATCGACGCGATCCGCGGGGACCTTGAACCCCACATGTCCGACATTTGAAAGTCTGCCTTGGGGCGTCTCCAGGGTCACCTCCCCCTGCTCGGGGAACCTTCGGGACAACACCTCCGTGTCATCCGCAGGCTGAGGAGTGGTGGCCGTCGGGAGCGAGTTCATCTCTGAAGCGCTCAGAGACCCGTCCGAGGACGACTCCTCCGGATGAGCCCTGGACGGACTGCATATATGCTCGGTGTTATTAAACAGTTATGACTTAAAACCACAGTAGAGTGCGGACACTTACGATCGCGCCAGGGGCTTCCACCTGGGCAGCCACCCTTCATCGCTGTAGGCGGCCGTGGTGGAGTAGTCAGGAAGGGATGTTTTCCCCTTCTTGAACGGCCCCGCCTCCCCCTTCGGGGCGGCTTTTCTCTTCCTCCCCCCCCAGTGCGGGGAGGTGGAATTTCTTTTTGACCCCCCACCCCCTCTCTTCTGCGGGAGGAATCTGTCTCGTCGTCATCGGACGACAGGGGTATAACGGCCTTGCGCCGAGGGCCTTTCCCGGCCCCCTGGCCCGCCTCTCCGGGCCCCTCATCCTTCCCGGATGGGGCGTCTTCTTCTTCTTCCTCCTCCCCTTCATGGGAGGAGTCTGCCTCGTCGTCTTCGGATGAGGCTTCGGACGCAACCTTACGTCGGAGACCCTTCCTGGTCCCCGGGAGCTTCTTTTCAGCCTTCTTCTCCTGCACCTTGTACGGTGCCGGGACTAGCATCTCCGTCAGGAGAGCATCCGCTGGATCTTCCGGCAACGGAGCCGGACAGTCAATCCGCTCCGCTGTCTTCACATAATCCTGAGGCAAATATATATATATATATATATAAATACTTAAAACTACCCCATGAATGTATTGGGAAAAAACTAAACCCGGTGGTGGTCCCAAAGCTCACCGGACTCGGGGGCCGCGCTGCATGAAGTCCGCGGTCCTCGGATGTGGGAGGAGGTACTTCAGAGGCCTTGAACAACACTTTCCATGCGCCTTTGTGCGTCATGCCGTAGAGCTTCCGGAGCGTCTGGTGTTCGGCCGGGACGAACTCCCACAGATTAACCGCCCGCCTTTGGCAGGGCAGGATCCGGTGAACGAGCATGACCTGGATCACGTTGACAAGCTTGATGTTCTTGTCCTTCATGCTTTTGATGCATGTCTAGAGTCCGGCCAGCTCCGTGGAATCGCCCCAGGACAGGCCCTTCTTTTCCCAGGAGGTGAGCCGCATAGGGGTTCCAGATCGGAACTCGGGGGCCGCCGCCCAGTTGACGCCGCGTGGCTCGATGATGTAGAACCACCCCGATTGCCATCCTTTTACGGTCTCCGCAAGGGAGCCGTCCAGCCAAGTGACATTAGGCATCTTGCCCACCATGGCCCCTCCGCACTCCGCCTGTTGGCCGCGTACAATCTTCGGCTTCACGCAGAAGATTTGCAGCCACAGGCCGAAGTGAGGCCGGATGCGGAGGAAGGCCTCGCAAACGACGATGAACGCCGAGATGTTGAGGACGAAATTCGGGGCTAGATCATGGAAATCTAGCCCATAGTAGAACATGAGCCCGCGGACGAAGGGATGGAGTGGAAATCCCAGTCCACGGACGAAGTGGGCGACGAACACGACTCTCTCGTGGGGTCCTGGGGTCGGAATGACCTGCCCAGCGTCCGGTAGCCGGTGCGCTATGTCCGTGGCCAAGTATCCCGCCGCCCAAAGATCTGTGATGTGCTTCTCCTCGACGGTGGAAGCCACCCACTTGCCTCCTGCTCCGGACATGTCTAGCTATGTGGAGGAGACTTGGGCTTGGGCGCTGGAGCTCGAGGGGGCAAGAGTGGGCAGAGAAGGAAGAAGGCGTGGGAAAAAATGAGGAAATCTTATCCCTTTATAGAGGCGACGAAAGCGGTGCGCCTCCCCACTTGCCCATTGATAATCGCTTGCTTCCCAAGCGCCACGATTAATGATATGGCGGGATTACCCGTACCCGTATTGATGAGAATCCCGTGATAAGGGGCACGATCTCTGCTTTGACAAGACGTGTCAAGGAAACCGCCTCGCAATATGCGTTGTGGCTGGTTGTGGGAAGACGGTTCGAATAATGACCCGACCGTAATGACACGTCGCATTGGTTGAAAAGTTGTCAGAAGATTGCATTTGCAAAACATCATTCTCTATACGGTGGCATACGAAGATCATCTTGTGGATCCGGACACGGTTTGAGTGTTCGATAATTACCTTGGAGTATTCGGAGGAGGAACCCGCCTTGCAATGCCGAAGACAATACTGCGCGCCGGACTCATCGTCATTGAAGCCTGGTTCAGGGGCTACTGAGGGAGTCCTGGATTAGGGGGTATCCGGACAGCCGGACTGTGTACAACATCCGGACTATTGAAGCGTGAAGATACAAGACTCAAGACTTCGGCCCGTGTCCGGATGGGACTTTCCTTGGCGTGGGAGGCAAGCTTGGCGATCCGGATATTATATATCCTACCTTGTAACCGACTCCATGTAAACCCTAGCCCTCTCCGGTGTCTATATAAACCGGAGAGGTTGGTCCTAGAAGACCGATCACAATTACAATCATACCATCATAGGCTAGCTCTTAGGGTTTAGCCTTTACGATCTCGTGGTAGATCTACTCTTGTACTACCCATATCATCAATATTAATCAAGCAGGAAGTAGGGTTTTACCTCCATCGAGAGGGCCCGAACCTGGGTAAACATCTGTGTCCCTTGCTTCCTGTTACTATCAGCCTTGACGCACAGATCGGGACCCCCTACCCGAGATCCGCCGGTTTTGACACCGACACCCCCTACCCTCGTGACCGCCTCTTTTGTTCCTTGGAGTAGGGTCCAAGTCTCCTGGATCACATTCGGTGAGAAAATCACGTTCCCAAAGGTTTCATTCCGTTTGGACTCCGTTTGATATTCCGTTTCTTCAAAACACTGAAATAGGCAAAAAACAACAATTCTGGGCTGGGCCTCCGGTTAATAGGTTAGTCCCAAAAATAATATAAAAGTGGAAAGTAAAGCCCAATATAGTCCAAAATAGTAGATAAAGTAGCATGGAGCAATCAAAAATTATAGATACGTTGGAGACGTATCAGGCATCCCCAAGCTTAATTCCTGCTCGTCCTCGAGTAGGTAAATGATAAAAAGAGAATTTTTGATGCGGAGTGATACTTTGGCATAATTTCAATGTAAATCTTCTTAATTTTGGTATGAATATTCAGATCCGAAAGATTCAAGACAAAAGTTCATATTGACATAAAAATAATAATATTTCAAGCATACTAACTAAGCAATTATGTCTTCTCAAAATAACATGGCCAAAGAAAGTTATCCCTACAAAATCATATAGTCTGGCTATGCTCCATCTTCCCACACAAAATATTTAAATCATGCACAACCTCGATGACAAGCCAAGCAATTGTTTCATACTTTAACATTTTCAAAACTTTTTCAATCTTCACGCAATACATGAGCGTGAGCCATGGATATAGCACTATATGTGGAATAGAATGGTAGTTGTGGAGAAGACAAAAAGGGAGAAGATAGTCTCACATCAACTAGGCGTATCAACGGGCTATGGAGATGCCCATCAATAGATATCAATGTGAGTGAGCAGGGATTTCCATGCAACGGATGCACTAGAGCTATAAGTATATGAAAGCTCAACAAAAGAAACTAAGTGGGTGTGCATCCAACTCGCTTTCTCACGAAGACCTAGGGCATTTGAGGAAGCCCATCATTGGAATATACAAGCCAAGTTCTATAATGAAAATTTCCCACTAGTATATGAAAGTGACAAAATGAGAGACTCTCTATCATGAAGATCTTGGTGCTACTTTGAAGCACAAGTGTGGTAAAAGGATAGTAGCATTGTCCCTTCTCTCTTTTTCTCTCATTTTTTATTTGGGCCTTTTCTCTCTTTTCTTATGGTCTCTTTTCTTTTTTTTCTTTTTTCTCGTCCGGAGTCTCATCCCGACTTATGGGGGAATCATAGTCTCCATCATCCTTTCCTCACTTGGGATAATGCTCTAAAAATGATGATCGTCACACTTTTATTTTTCTTACAACTCAACAATTACAACTCGATTCTTAGAACAAAGTATGACTCTATATGAATGCCTCCGGTGGTTTACCGGGATATGCAATGAAACAAGCGTGACATGTATGAAAGAATTATGAACGGTGGCTTTGCCACAAATACGATGTCAACTACATGATCATGCTAGCAATATGACAATGATGGAGCGTGTCATAATAAACGGAATGGTGGAAAGTTGCATGGCAATATATCTCGGAATGGCTATGGAAATGCCATGATAGGTAGGTATGGTGGCTGTTTTGAGGAAGATATATGGTGGGCGTATGACACCGGCGAAAAGTGCGCGGTATTAGAGAGGCTAGCAATGGTGGAAGGATGGGAAAAAGTGCGTATAATCCATGGACTCAACATTAGTCATAAAGAACTCATATACTTATTGCAAAAATCTAGAAGTTATCAAAGCAAAGTATTACGCGCATGCTCCTAGGGGATAGATCGGTAGGAAAATACCATCGCTCATCCCCGACCGCCACTCATAAGGAAGACAATCAATAAATAAATCATGCTCCGAGTTCATCACATAACGGTTCACCATACGTGCATGCTACGGGAATCACAAACTTCAACACAAGTATACTTTAAATTCACAACTACTCAACTAGCATGACTCTAATATCACCATCTTCGTATCTAAAAACAATTATCAAGCATCAAACTTTTCTTAGTATTCAACGCACTCAAAAGAAAGTTTCACATATCTTGAATACCAAGTATATTAATATTAAGCAAATTACCATGCTATTAACGACTCTCAAAATAATCTAAGTGAAGCATGAGAGATCAATATTTTATTTAAAACAAATCCACCACCGTGCTCTAAAAGATCTAAGTGAAGCACTAGAGCAAAAATTATCACGCTCAAAAGATATAAGTGAAGCACTATGAGCAAAACTATCAAGCTCAAAAGATATAAGTGAAGCACATAGAGTATTCTATCAAATTCCAATTCATGTATGGCTCTATCAAAAGGTGTGTACAGCAAGGATGATTGTGGTAAACTAACAAGAAAAGACGCAAATAATACAAGACGCTCCAAGCAAAACACATATTATGTGGTGAATAAAAATATAGCTCCAAGTAAATTACCGATGGAAGTAGACGAAAGAGGGGATGCCTTCCGGGGCATCCCCAAGCTTTGACTTTTTGGTGTCCTTGGATTATCTTGGTGGTGCCATGGGAATCCTCAATCTTAGGCTCTTGCCAATCCTTGTTCCATAATCCATCAAAAGAATTTACCCAAAACTTGAAAACGCCACAACACAAAACTCAATAGAAATCTCGTGAGCTCCGTTAGAGAAAGAAAACAAAAGACTACTTTAAGGTACTGTAATGAAATCATTATTTATTTATATTGGTGTTAAAACTACTGTATTCCAACTTCTCTATGGATCATAAACTATTTTACTAGCCATAGATTCATCAAAATAAGCAAACAACACACGCAAAACAGAATCTATCAAAAACAGAACAGTCTGTAGTAATCTGTAACTAATGCAAACTTCTGGAACTTCAAAAAATCTACCAAAATTATACGACCTAGAAAATTTGTTTATTGATCAGCAGCAATTGGAATCAGTATTTTATCACGTTCTGGTGATTTTTAATAATTCGGGCACTGAGGGCAAAGTTTCTGAAAATTACAGCAAGATCAAATAACTATCATCCAAGAAGATCCAATAGGTCTAGCTTGGCACAAACACTAATTAAAACATAAAACCACATCTAAAAAGAGGCTAGATGGATTATTTATTCCTAAACAGAAGCAAAAGCAAAAAACTAAAAATAAAATTGGGTTGCCTCCCAACAAGCGCTATCGTTTAACGCCCCTAGCTAGGTATAAAAGCAAGGATAGATCTAGGTATTGCCATCTTTGGTAGGCAATCCATAGGTGGCTCTCATGATAGATTAATATGGTAGTTTTATTTTATTTCTAGGGAAGTGTTCCATGCCCTTCTTTAAGGGAAATTGGAATCTAATATTCCCTTCCTTCATATCAATAATTGCACCAATCGTTCTAAGGAAAGGTCTACCAAGAATAATAGGACATGAAGGATTGCAATCTATATCAAGAACGATAAAATCTATGGGCACATAATTCCTATTTGCAACAATAAGAACATCATTAATTCTTCCCATAGGCTTTTTAATAGTGGAATCCAAGATGCAAGTTTAGAGAGCAACCATCAAAATCACGGAAATCTAGCAAATCACACAAGGTTTTGGGGATAGTAGAGACACTAGCACCCAAATCACACAAGGCATGAAACTCATAATTTTTAATTTTAATTTTAATAGTAGGTTCCCACTCATCATAGAGCTTTCTAGGGATAGAGACTTTCAACTCAAGTTTTTCTTCATAAGATTGCATCAAGGCATTAACAATGTGTTCGGTAAAGGCCTTATTTTGACTATAAGCATGAGGAGAATTTAGCACGGATTGCAACAAGGAAATACAATCAATTAAAGAGCAATTTTAATAATTAAATTCCTTGAGATCCAATATAGTGGGTTTATCAACATCTAGGTTTTTAATTCTTTCAATCCCACATTTATCAATTTCATCATCAAGATCTAAAAACTCCTTCTAGGTAAAGGAAGATCATATTCAGTTTCATCAAGATTCATATTGCAAAACAAAGATTTAATGGGGGACACATCAATAAATTTTAGATCTTCATCTTGATTTTCATAGGAATTGGAAGAACACGCTTTAATAAAGGAATCTTTGGAAGCACGCATCCTAGCGGTTCTTTCTTTGCACTCATCAATGGAAATTCTCATAGCTATGAGGGACTCATTGATATCAAGCTTAGGAGGAATAGATCTAAGCTTGGAAGAATCAATTTCAAGAGAAATTCTATCAATGTTCCTAGCCAAATCATCAACTTTAAGCAATTTCTCTTCAAGCAAAGCATTAAAATTCTTTTGTGAACTCATAAATTCTTTAACACTACTACCAAATTCAGAGGGCATCTTATTAAAATTTCCATAAGAGTTGTTGTAGGAATTTCCATAATTATTAGAGGAATTACCAGGATAAGGCCTAGGATTAAAATTCCGTCTATACGCGTTGTTACCAAAATTATTCCTACCAACAAAATTCACATCCATAGATTCATTATTGTTCTCAATCAAAGTAGATAAAGGCATATCATTAGGATCAGAAGAAACACCCTTAGTAGCAAATAATTTCATAAGTTCATCCATCTTTCCACTCAAAACATTAATTTCTTCTATCGCATGCACTTTTTCATTAGTAGATTTTTCGGTATGCCATTGAGAATAATTAACCATAATATTATCTAGAAGTTTAGTAGCATCTCCTAGAGTGATTTCCATCAAAGTGCCTCCCGCGGCCGAATCTAAAAGATTTCTAAAAGCAAAATTCAATCTGGCATAAAAGTTTTGTATAATCATCCACAAGTTAAAACCATGAGTAGGACAATTACATATCATTAATTTCATTCTCTCCCAAGCTTGTGCAACATGTTCATGATCAAGTTGCTTAAAATTCATAATATCGTTCCGAAGAGAGATAATCTTAGCGGGAGGAAAATACTTAGAGATAAAAGCATCTTTGCACTTGTTCCAAGAATCAATACTATTTTTAGGCAGAGATGAAAACCACGCTTTAGCACGATCTCTAAGCGAAAAAGGAAATAGCTTCAACTTAACGACATCATTATCGACATCTTTTTCTTTTGCATATCACATAAATCAACGAAGCTATTCAGATGAGTAGCGGCATCTTCACTAGGAAGGCCGGCGAATTGATCTTTCATAACCAGATTCAACAAAGCATTATTGATTTCACAAGTTTCAGTATTGGCAAGAGGAGCAATCGGAGTGCTAAGGAAATCATTATTATTGGTATTGGTGAATTCACACAATTTGGTAGTATCTTGAGCCATCGCGACAAACAAGCAATCTAACACACGAGCAAACAAAAGGCAAGCGAGAAAAAGGCAAACGGGAAAAGAGGAGGAGTTTGGGAAAGAGAGGGTGAATAAAACGACAAGGGTGAAGTTGGGGAGAGGAAAACGAGAGGCAAATGGCAAATAATGTAATGTGGGAGATAGGGATTGTGATGGGTACTTGGTATGGTGCTTGACTTGCTCTTGCGTGAGCCTCCCCGGCAACGGTGCCAGGAATTCTTCCTGCTACCTCTTGAGCACTGCGTTGGTTTTCCCCGAAGAGGAGAGGATGATGCAGCAAAGTAGCGTAAGTATTTCCCTCGGTTTTTGAGAACCAAGGTATCAATCCAGTAGGAGGCTACGCTCAAGTCCCTCGTACCTGCACAAAACGATAGCTGCTCGCAACCAACGCGATTAGGGGTTGTCAATCCCTTCACGGTCACTTACGAGAGTGAGATCTGATAGAGACGATAAATAATATTTTTGGTATTTTTGATATAAAGATGCATAGTAAAAACAAAGCAAGTATTAAAGTGATGGAGATTGATATGATGAGAATAGACCCGGGGGCCATAGGTTTCACTAGTGGCTTCTCTCAAGAGCATAAGTATTCTATGGTGGGTGAACAAATTACTGTTGAGCAATTGATGAATTGAGCATAGTTATGAGAATATCTAGGTATGATCATGTATATAGGCATCACGTCCGAGACAAGTAGACCGACTCTGCTGCATCTACGACTATTACTCCACTCATCGACCGCTATCCAGCATGCATCTAGAGTATTAAGTTAGAAACAGAGTAACACCTTAAGCAAGATGACATGATGTAGAGGGATAGATTCATGCAATATGATAAAAACCCCATCTTGTTATCCTCGATGGCAACAATACAATACGTGCCTTGCTGCCCCTTACATCCTTTGGGAAAGGACACCGCAAGATTGAACCCAAAGCTAAGCACTTCTCCCATTGCAAGAACTACGAATCTAGTTGGCCAAACCAAACGGATAATTCGAAGAGACTTGCAAAGATAACCAATCATACATAAAAGAATTAGAGAAGATTCAAATATTGTTCATAGATAAAATGGATCATAAACCCACAATTCATTGGTCTCAACAAACACACCGCAAAAAGAAGATTACATCGAATAGATCTCCACGAGAGAGGGGGAGAACATTGTATTGAGATCCAAAAAGAGAGAAGAAGCCATCTAGCTACTAGCTATGGACCCGAAGGTCTGAAGTAAACTACTCACACTTCATCGGAGGGGCTATGGTGATGATGTAGAAGCCCTCCATGGTGGATGCCCTCCCGTGAGCTCCTAACAGGCCCCAAGATGGGATCTCGTGGATCTGAGGAAGTTGCGGCGGTGGAATTAGGTTTTGGCTCCTGTTACGATCGTTTGAAGTGCGTAGGTATATATAGGAGGAAGGAGTACGTCGGTGGAGCAACAAGGGGCCCCTCGTGACCGCCTCTTTTGTTCCTTGGAGTAGGGTCCAAGTCTCCTGGATCACGTTCGGTGAGAAAATCACGTTCCCGAAGGTTTCATTCCGTTTGGACTCCGGTTGATATTCCGTTTCTTCGAAACACTGAAATAGGCAAAAACAGCAATTCTGGGCTGGGCCTCCGGTTAATAGGTTAGTCCCAAAAATAATATAAAAGTGGAAAATAAAGCCCAATATAGTCCAAAACAGTAGATAAAGTAGCATGGAGCAATCAAATATTATAGATACGTTGGAGATGTATCATCCAATATATCAATCTTTACCTCTCGACCATTTCGAGACTCCTCGTCATGTCTGTGATATCATCTAGGACTCTGAACAATCTTCGGTCACCAAAACACATAACTCATAATACAAATCGTCATCAAACGTTAAGCGTGCGGACCATACGGGTTCGAGAACTATGTAGACATGACCGAGACACATCTCCGGTCAATAACCGACAGCGGAATCTGGATGCTCATATTGGTTCCCACATATTCTACGAAGACCTTTTATCGGCCAAACCGCAATAACAACATACGTAATTCCCTTTGTCATCGGTATGTTACTTGCCCGAGATTCGATCCTTGGTATCCTCATACCTAGTTCAATCTCGTTACCGGCAAGTCTCTTTACTCGTTCCGTAATGCATCATCCCGTAACTAACTCATTAGTCACATTGGTTGCAAGGCTTATCATGATGTGCATTACCAAGAGGTCCCAGAGATACCTCTCCGATACTCGGAGTGACAAATCCTAATCTCGATCTATGCCAACCCAACGAACACCTTCGGAGACACCTGTATAGTATCTTTATAATCACCCAGTTACGTTGTGACGTTTGATAGCACACAAGGTGTTCCTCCGGTATTCAGGAGTTGCATAATCTCATAGTCAAAGGAATATGTATAAGTCATGAAGAAAGCAATAGCAACAAAACTTAACGATCATTATGCTAAGCTAACGGATGGGTCTTGTCCATCACATCATTCTCCTAATGATGTGATCCCGTTCATCAAATGACAACACATGTCTATGGTTAGGAAACTTAACCATCTTTGATTAACGAGCTAGTCAAGTAGAGGCATACTAGGGACACTTTGTTTTGTCTATGTATTCACACATGTATCAAGTTTCTGGTTAATACAATTTTAGCATGAATACTAAACATTTATCATGATATAAGGAAATATAAATAACAACTTTATTATTGCCTCTAGGGCATATTTCCTTCAGTTTTACCATGCAATCTTCTACTGTAGTGTATATGTTCTATATGTCATGCAATGTGGTGTTCAATTAACTGTTTGGTTCAATTCTGCAAATGTGATGTTCAATTCTTCAGGGTGCAATTTTCCAAGTTGTCAAGCATGCTTGGTTTGGTTAGCTGTCTGATCTTCTACTAGGAGTATGTTATGTTGTGCAATGTGGTGCTTACTTAACGTTTGGTTCATTTCTTGTGGTGTTTAATTAACTGCTTGGTTCAATTCTGCAATGCGATGTTCAATTGTTGTCGGTGCATTCTGTTATTGTATACCATGTGAGAAATACATCAAATTTGGCTGTACTAAATACATGAGAAACAAACACAATTGCTGTATTTCCAAGTTGTTAAGCATGCTTGGTGTGTTTAACTCTTTGATCTTCTATTAGGAGTATGTTATATTATGCAATGTGGTGCTCAGTTAACGTTTGGTTCATTTGTTGTGTGTTTAGTTAACTGCTTGGTTCAATTCCGCAATGCGATGTTCAATTGTTGTGGCTGCATTCTGTTATTGTATACCATGTGAGAAATAAATCGAATTTGGCTGTACTAAATACATGAGAAACAAATACAATTGCTATATTTCCAAGTTGTTAAGTGTGCTTGGTTTGGTTAACTGTCTGATCTTCTATTAGGAGTATGTTGTATTGTGCAATGTGGTGCTCAATTAACGTTTGGTTCATTTATTGTGGTGTTTAGTTATCTGCTTGGTTCAACTCTGCAATGCGATGTCCAATTGTCGTGGGTAAAATTTTGTATTGTTGTGCAGTGAGGAATAAATTGAATTTGGCTGCACTTAATACATGAGAAACGTATACAAGTGCTATATTTCCCAGTTCTTAATCATGCTTGGTCTGGATAAATGGGTTTTCCATGTGGCTAGAATTAATCTGATGAATCTGCAATGTGCTTAGTTTTCATCAACATATTGTACTGATAGCATGCGAACCCTTACTTAACCCGATGACTAACTACCTTATATGTGTTGCAGGGAAACAATGGGAAGCACTAGGGTTTACAATCAAGGTTAGCACGTGCATGGTCCATTTTCTAATAGCACATTATTGTGAAATTGTAGGAACCATTCTAATATTTAGGTTTTTAACAATTTGGTCTTGCACATGTAGGTCCTGCTGCCAGAGGTTTTGACCCATTGTTCGACCCTTTTTGCATATGGGGAAATGAGTTGTCCATGAATATCAATCAAGTCAAGAAACTCAGAAAGATTGTTAGGATAAAGAAATTAGGTGCAAAAAACAACAAAATCTTTGTCTGCACAATGAAGAAGACATTAGTTCACTACAAGATGGTACTAACTGTTATACCTTGCCTTTTTTATTCCTTTGCCCCATTTCCCCACATCCTTGTTTTCAAGCCTTTGCAAAGCAGTTCACTGATGATTACCTCTCAAACCACCTCTATGGTCAGGAGGCGAGGAAAGTTTTCATACGACACCCACGGTTCAATATTGAAGTGTTCCTGAAGAGGACGAAGGATGGACGGTCAATCATCCACATGCACTGGCCTAAAGTTGCAAAGACCTTCAACATGAATGAAGGCTCAATATTCGCCTTCCGCTTCAAAGGATTTTCCAGATGAGTTGCATCTGTCTATGTACCGTCTATGATGCTAATTTCGAAAGGTTCTAGATGTTGCATGTGAAACTTGGTGCTGGTGTAGTTGTGTAATGGGGTAGCTGAGTGCTGAAGCTATATCTTGTTGTACTCGATGTATGTCAATTATGAAATCATGCTTCCTTAATATGGAAATGAAATATATTATGTGCTTAATATGAATATCAATTAGATTAATAAATGGATTAGTAATAATAGGGCAATTAGCCTGCTAATTTGGTTTTCCTATTGCAAACGGTTATTGAGAAAATACCTAGGGTGATGACCTCAGGCAACGCACACAGTTTCTAGGAATAAACTGTGTTGGATCAATGAACAATCACACATGACATTCTCTTGAAAACTTTCTGCGTTAGGCCACCTTGCGCAAACGTTTGCCTTGGAGTGACTGTGTGGGATGTATATACAAACGGAAACGTTTAGTGGGGACTGACTATGTGGGATGTACTTATGACCGGAAACGATTCCGCCGGTATAATAGTATTTTTTTTGCACTACTGTACGTATAACCCTATTTGGTCGCTCGCCGGTCGCACACGACCTCATTTTGCCGAGCGTGTGTGCCAGGAGGGCATATCCCCGACGGTTTCTGGGTCGTGTGGGAAGGACCCCCTATCGCAGTCACTCACTAGGTGACGGTTCCAAACGCCATCGCGGAAAGGGGTTAAAAACCGTGTGTATAGCACCTTGCTGTACCAGTGAGGCGAGCTCCGCTTAAAGATTGCTACATTGTATGTAATAATATGGATTCGAGGTTTATAATTTGATATATATGGATGTGGAATGCATTATTTGAGGCGTGACCGGTCAGTGTCCGTGGGTGTTTGAGGGGCTGGATTTGCCAAGTCCAGCTATAGATACTCTAACATCACTGAAGACCGACTGCTTGCAAAGGATACTCATCCACCCTACGCTACTCTTTGGGAAAGGATGGCAGTGAATCATCAGAGCATTCAGATCAAAACATCCCATATATAGGGCACGTCATCTTCAACGCCGACCGTCAAAGCACCCGAAACCGTTCCAACGTGTTTTTTCATCCAACGCGATCCTGCATCGGTCAGCAGGTCGATCCGGACATGCTTTTTCCCGCCTGCATCAGTCTGCATGCCGGTCCGGACATACTTTTTCCTGCAAACCAGAGACAAGGGGGGGGGGGGGGCTTTGCGGGCATCCAGACCACTGCCACGCCCGTAGCTGACTATCCCGTCCCACCATAAACCAATCACCCTCGTGTGCACGTGTTCTCGCCCTTTCGCCAGCTGCCTACATTCATGCCGCTATAGAGCGGCCCCTCCGCATTGACGTCAGCCCAAAGAAGAAGTGACCTCTCACTGGCGTAGGTATTGATGCGACACGCCGACCAAGAGCGCCACCCGTGGCGCATCCCCGGTTCGTGCATTTTCAATGCCGATGAGGAGTTTACTAGAAGGGACGAGACAAATATCTACCACGCCGTTGAAAGCTCGTCCTTCCGTATGCCACCATTAAGCAGGCTCGCCGGCCAAGGAACCAACTTCAACGCCGCGTATTGACGCACGGACGCTTGGCCTCACTGGAATCCGCTATTTAAAGCCAGCCACACTATAGGATTGAAAGTATGTCTAGACGGGGGGGGGGGGGTGTGATTAGACTATTTGACCAATTAAAAATCTAGCCTTTTCCCAATTTTAGTTCTTGGCAAATTTTAGCAACTTAGCACAAGTCAAGCAATCAACCTACACATGCAATTCTAAGAGTATAGCAGCGGAAAGTAAAACGATTGCATATGAAGGTAAAAGGAGGAGATTGAGGGAGCAAACTCAATGTTGACACGGAGATTTTTTATCCGTGGTTCTGATAGGTGGTGCTATCATAGATCCACGCTGATGGAGACTTCAACCCACAAAGGGTAATGGTTGCGCGAGTCCACGGAGGGCTCCACCCACGAAGGGTCCACGAAGAAGCAACCTTGTCTATCCCACCATGGTCGTCGCCCACGAAGGACTTGCCTCACTCGGGTAGATCTTCATGAAGTAGGCGATCTCCTTGCCCTTACAAACTCCTTGGTTCAACTCCACAATCTTGACGGAGGCTCCCAAGTGACACCTAGCCAATCTAACGAAATCCTGGATGGAATATCAGTATAAAGTTTGCATTAACGTGCACTCCTCACAACAGTATGGAATTCTCAGCCGACTGTATTCAGATTGGGGGATATCTGATCATGTTACCGAGTGTCAAGTCTCCCTCAGCGTGCACTCCTCATAGCAGAAATGATCAAATCAACAAGAAGATAAATTGTGTGCAAGGTTGACAAAATATTATCAAAGGTGCTCAGATACAAGTTTAATTTTTCATTGAGGATGATTTTGGAACCCGATGTACATGGAAGCAAGCAAAAATATGGCATGTACTCAGAAAGGAGGATAGTCCTGCAAAACCCCGTTTCATACAAGAAATCAATAACAAAAAATTTAAGATGGTTATATATGTGGAAATCAGTCCGCATATCACAATAAGAAGCTTCTGGTGTAAGCAACCCAATCTTCCCTCGCAAGATACCCGAGAAGCTTCCAAGGCAAGATTCATCTATCTTCCTCAGTATGATACATGGATGATTTCCCGTACAAGGTACTCTGCCATCTTCAGTAAGCAACCGCAAAAGCTTCCGGCATAAGGTACTGAGTCTTCCCCAACAAAGTCTTTAAGGGGGTAAGCTTCTGAAGCACGATACCAGTCTTCTTCAGCAAGCTATCCGATGAAAGTTTTGAGCACAAGCCAGCCAATCTTCCTCAGTAAGGTATTGGTACAAGGTAGTATGCTGTGAATTGACAGCATATGGCAGTGAATCCCAAGAATCAGATCCGCAACATTTTGGTCAGAAGCAAGAATCAGTCAGAAAACACGTCTATCTCGGGAATCAGATTCTCATATATATGCGGTGAGCATACCACCAAGATCTTACAAGTCACTCGGATGAGGATCTGACAACCACGTGAGGATGGTTAAGAGAAGAAAGCCAGTATACACAGCAGTGTGACAAAGGATTATGAGGATTGACGACATCAATGATTTCAATACAAGTACCAGTGAACCTGGAAAATGATCTTGATGAGCCCTTGTCCCCTTTTTTTCTCTGATGACGGCACCGCGCCTGTGATCTAAGCTGTTTTTAGCTATCCGGGGTGGATGCCGATTTTTTTCTCTCTTCAACGACTGTCACGAGTTCTGAGCTGCTTTTCGGCCGTCTTGTAAAGCTGTTGAGTTTCTTTTTGTGACAGTAGCCCTATAGCCGCTTTTTGGCTATTTTAGGGAGCTGCCACCTTCTCCTTATCAACCCGGTCTCATGTTCTGAGCTGCTTTCCGGCCGTCCTGAGCCGTGGTTGAGTTATTTCAGTAATGTCCCATGTATGAGTTGTAAAGACCATTCTGGTGGCTACTGATTTATTGGCCGATTTCTTGCAAAGGTTCGGATGATCATTTTCCCACGGTCAGAACTTGAGGGGTGTTGAACCTTCCATTTAATGGGGTACCCTGTCAGAAAAATGAGGATAAGCTGCAATTGTCGAAAATTGCACCGACGGTACCTATGGTGATACGAAGAAGCAATATGACCCAACTCTTTCAGCCAAGGATCCAGACCAAGAAAACAATAATGAAGGAGCAAGACCAGTGATGCAGACGACAATCAAATATTTGGTACGGATCCGATACTCAAGACAGTGGAACCAGTTAAGATGATTCAGAAACTTCCGCGATAAGCCAGAATCTGTCAGGAAAGCGGTTATGACCCAACTCACTGTTTGAAACCCGAAGGACCTGCATTTAGTAGAGAAACCCAATGCAAGGAGTTAGCTCTTGGGTGTCCACTAGAAACATCTGATCACCAATTCATGAAAGATTGTCAGTGCTGGGTGACACACCCAGAGGAAATCACTCTTGGATTTGTGAGGCCGACATATATTTCAGTCGTGAGAATCAATCATAGTTAGCTAAGTCAGCAGATCTAAAAATTTGGATCCTGTGTAAGCATGAACAAGCAAGGTAAGACCTGTCAGAATATGGATATATTAAAGCAAACCACCCCAGGGCCAGTCAGATAAAAATTTAGTGGGAACAAAAATAAGAAAGAGGATACCCGAGTTGGAAACGGGTTCCTTAAGTCAGTACCATCATACTTGTTCCCTGAGCAACCAAATCTTGAGGACGAGATTTCTTTAAGGGGGTAAGTGACAGCCTGATTTTTTGCCCTTTCTTTTTCTTTTGTTTTTCTGAGGTTTTTGCTTGACTTTTCTTTTTCCAGGAGCTTTGTGGTGCAGAAACCAAGAAGATGCCCTCTTCTTTGTTTCCAGAGTGGCTTGTCATTCCCAAACCCTTCCATAGACCCTGTTATTTTCATCTTAGCCCAAATCCCAATATTCTTTTTATTGGGAATATTCCTTTTCTATTAAAGGAATAACTCAAATTGCCCTAGGTTGTGAAGCAACCTTTATTTCCATCACTCCTAAAATTCCCAAATAATTATCATAAATTGTTTGGGTCCTATCTTCATCAAATATGGCAAAATATTTAATTTGCCATGTTCCTCATCATGCTCAATTAATTCATTTCCTATTCTGTCCTGAATGGCAGAATGTGAAGCAAGTGCTATTTTCCTTTTACCAATTGACCTCAAACTCCTTGGACACGTTTTCCTGTCCATATAATTGCCACATGCCAAAGTGCAACCTCATTTGCCTAGTAATTATTTAATTATGATTTTCCAAAGTTCCTGTCTGAGGGAACTGGTTGTGAAGGAAGTACAAGCTAGGCATATCCAAATGAGTTGCCATTTTGCATGATCCCTCATATCATCATATCGTAGCCCTCCACCAAAGTAGAGCTCATGTCATGCCTCCATGTGAGCCCATCTTCAATTGTTTGTTTCTGTCCAAAATTTTAGTTTGTGAAGCAAGTATACTTTATCTTGCTCCATTATGGCTGCCAATATTTCTAGGCCTTCTATTATCCATATAACCTACATCCACCCATTTTCGGCATGTTTCGTCAAGCCATCTGTCCTCTAGAATTTTTGAAAGTTTCTGTCCAGAGGAGATGTTTGTGAAGCAAGTACCAGTTTGGCTTGGCCAATTGGTATGAGACTTTTTGAGCATCTTCATAGGACCAAATGACTCTGCCTTGCCCAATTTGAGCTCAATTTGATGCTTCATCAGAGTGCATCATCCTAATCTTGATTCTGGACCATCTTTGGCAGTTGCAAAGCAACTCTGTTAAATCTTGATCCAAACCCCTCCATAGTTACCAGGATGTAAGTCCTTCTTTACCTCAACCTCACAGACAACTCCATTTGATCCAATCCCTCTCCTGTGGATCACCAGTGCTCATCAAAGTTTATTCCAGTAAACTTCAGGTGTTAACTACCATTTAACCATGCCACTTTTAACCAAACTACCACCGCAGTTGCAACCTCCCCAAGAAGGACAAGCCCCCAGACATTGTTTGGCCGGCCGTGTGCCACTGTGTGCACCAGTGCACGCGGTGATCACGAGCTTTGGCATGCAATGCGCGCGCTCTGGCCGCGTCCAGGGCCTCTTCTTGCTCGGGCCCCTCCCCCTCTCTTTTTCTTCGCGCTCGTGAGCATGTCCAACAGCTATCCCGCGTCGTCGCCGTCCTCCTGGAGCCTTCTCCCCCTCCGTCAGCCCCTCGTTAGCTCTTGTCGCCGCGCGCCCACGGACGCACTTTGGCCGACCGAGGCTTTAATGACGTTCGGCTCCTTCTCCTCTTGTCCACGAGCACGGCCTCGTCTCCATGAGCTCTGCCCCTCGTCCGTTCCCTCGCTCGTCGCCTCGCTCCGAGCTCATGCGCGTGGGCACGCGTCCGCGGCGGTGCCAGCTCGACCTCCTCCCCCGTTGGCTATTTAAGCCCACCCCGAGTCCTCTCGACCTCACCACTAGCCTCCCCGAACTCCTCTCCCCCTCCCCGTCCACTTCCCCGAGCACCAGAGCCCCTCCTCGACCTCCATTGCCACCATGGCCGTTGTTCGGCTCCGCTCAAATACGAGCGAGTCGATGCCTCTTCCTCCATCTCTTCACCACTAGAAGCACACCCAGACCCCGGCGAACCTCTTCCACCCCTCGCCCCCTCGCCAGAGTAGCAGAATACGCCGTCTTCAAGTTCAACCGCCGCCGGAGCCGCCTCTGTTCCCCTCTCCTCGCGGTCGTCCCGCCCCTCCCCGGTGCCGGCTGACCTTGGGGACGGGTGCGTCCGGTCCTCCCGCGCCCGTCGGTGGCCTCGGCTTGGCCGGGGACTGCTGGAGCTGCCCGGGCCATCGCCAATGTCGAGCTCCTCTCTCTGCTCCACGGGCTCGTCGGGAGAGAAGAAGGAGAGGCCAGTGTTGGAAATATTCCCTAGAGGCAATAATAAATTAGTTATTATTATTATATTTCCTTGTTCATGATAATCGTTTATTATCCATGCTATAGTTGTATTGATAGGAAACTCAGATACATGTGTGGATACATAGACAACACCATGTCCCTAGTAAGCCTCTAGTTGACTAGCTCGTTGATCAATAGATGGTTACGATTTCCTAACCATGGACATTGGATGTCGTTGATAACGGGATCACATCATTAGGAGAATGATGTGATGGACAAGACCCAATCCTAAGCCTAGCACAAAGATCGTGTAGTTCGTATGCTAAAGCTTTTCTAATGTCAAGTATCATTTCCTTAGACCATGAGATTGTGCAACTCCGGATACCGTAGGAATGCTTTGGGTGTACCAAAGCGTCTAGCGTAATCTGGGTGGCTATAAAGGTGCACTACGGTATCTCCGAAAGTGTCTGTTGGGTTGTACGAATCAAGGCAGGATTTGTCACTCCGTGTGACGGAGAGGTATCTCTGGGCCCACTTGGTAGGACATCATCATAATGTGCACAATGTGACCAAGGAGTTGATCACGGGATGATGTGTTACGGAACGAGTAAAGAGACTTGCCGGTAACGAGATTGAACAAGGTATCGGGATACCGACGATCGAATCTCGGGAAAGTACTATACCGGTAGACAAAGGGAATTGAATACGGGGTTGATTGAATCCTCGACATCGTGGTTCATCCGATGAGATCATCGTGGAACATGTGGGAGCCAACATGGGTATCCAGATCCCGCTGTTGGTTATTGGCTGGAGAGTTGTCTCGGTCAAGTCTGCATGGTTCCCGAACCCGTAGTATCTACACACTTAAGGTTCGGTGACGCTAGGGTTGTAGAGATATTAGTATGCGGTAACCCTAAAGTTGTTCGGAGTCCCGGATGAGATCCCATATGTCATGAGGAGTTCCGGAATGGTCCGGAGGTAAATATTTATATATAGGAAGTCCGATTTGACCACCGAAAGTTTGAGGTCATCGGTATTGTACTGGGACCACCGGAAGGGCCCCTGGTCCACCGGTGGGGCCACCTATCCCGGAGGGCCCCATGGGCTGAAGGCGTGGGAACCAGCCTGGTGGGCTGGTGCGCCCCCTTGGGCCTCCCATGCGCCTAGGGTTGGTAACCCTAAGGGGTGGGGGCGCCACCAATTGGGTTGGTGGCCAAGGCACCCCTAGGCAGCCGCCCCCCCTCCCTAGATGGGATCTACAAGGGGCGCGCCCCTAGGCCCCTATATATAGTGGAGGGAGGGAGGGCAGCCGCACCAATCCTGGCGCCTCCTCCCTCCCATGACACGTCTTCCTCCCGCTTGCGCTTGGCGAAGCCTGCGGGATCCCGCTACTTCCACCACCATGCCGCCGTGCTGCTGGATCTCCATCAACTTCTCCTCCCCCCTTGCTGGATCAAGAAGGAGGAGACGTCTCTCCCAACCGTACGTGTGTTGAACGCGGAGGTGCTGTCCATTCGGTGCTAGGATCATCGGTGATTTGGATCACGATGAGTACGACTCCATCAACCCCGTTCTCTTGAACGCTTCCGCTTCACGATCTTCAAGGGTATGAAGATGCACTCCCCTCTCTCTCGTTGCTAGTTTCTCCATAGATAGATCTTGGTGATGCGTAGAAAATTTTGAATTTCTGCTACGTTCCCCAACAGTGGCATCATGAGCTAGGTCTATTGCGTAGATTCTTTGCACGAGTAGAACACAAGTAGTTGTGGGTGATGGTTTGTACAATTTGGTTACTGTTACTAGTCCTATCTTGATTCGGCGGCATTGTGGGATGAAGCGGCCCGGACCGACCTTACACGTACACTTACGTGAGACAGGTTCCACCGACTGACATGCACTTGTTGCATAAGGTGGCTAGCGGGTGCCAGTCTCTCCCATTTTAGTCGGATCGGATTCGATGAAAAGGTTCCTTATGAAGGGTAAATAGCAATTGGCATATCACCGTTGTGGCTTTGTGTAGGTAAGAAACGTTCTTGCTAGAAACCCATAGCAGCCACGTAAAACATGCAACAACAATTAGAGGACGTCTGGCTTGTTTTTTGCGGGGTATGCTATGTGATGTGATATGGCCAAAAGAATGTGATGAATGATATATGTGATGTATGAGATTGATCATGTTCTTGTAATAGGAATCACGACTTGCATGTCGATGAGTATGACAACCGGCAGGAGCCATAGGAGTTGTCTTATTTATTGTATGACCTGCGTGTCAATGATAACGCCATGTAATTACTTTACTTTATTGCTAACCGTTAGCCATAGTAGTAGAAGTAATAGTTGGCGAGACAACTTCTTGAAGACACGATGATGGAGATCATGGTGTCATGCCGGTGATGATGATGATCATGAAGCCCCGAAGATGGAGATCAAACGGAGCAAAATGATATTGGCCATATCATGTCACTATTTGATTGCATGTGATGTTTATCATGTTTATGCATCTTATTTGCTTAGAACGGCGGTAGTAAATAAGATGATCCCTCATAATAATTTCAAGAAAGTGTTCCCCCTAACTATGCACCGATGCGAAAGTTAAAGTTCGTTTGAAGCACCACGTGATGATCGGGTGTGATAGATTCTAACATTCACATACAACGGGTGTAAGCCAGATTTACACACGCGAAACACTTAGGTTGACTTGACAAGCCTAGCATGTACAGACATGGCCTCGGAACACAAGAGACCGAAAGATCGAACACGAGTCGTATAGTGGATATGATCAACATGAAGATGTTCACCGACGATGACTAGTCCGTCTCACGTGATGATCGGACATGGCCTAGTTGACTCGGATCATGTATCACTTAGATGACTAGAGGGATGTCTATCTGAGTGGGAGTTCATAAGATGAACTTAATTATCCTGAACATAGTCAAAAGGTTTTTGCAAATTATGTCATAGCTCGCGCTTTAGTTCTACTCTTTTAGATATGTTCCTAGAGAAAATTCAGTTGAAAGTTGATAGTAGCAATTATGCGGACTAGGTCCGTAAACTGAGGATTGTCCTCGTTGCTTCGTAGAAGGCTTATGTCCTTAATGCACCGCTTGGTGTGCTGAACCTCGAGCGTCAGTTCATGGATGTTGCGAACATCGACATACACGTTTTGATAACTACGTGATAGTTCAGTAATGTTAAGCGGTTTAGAGTTGAGGCACCGAAGACGATTTCGAAACGTCGCGGAACATATGAGATGTTTCGAGGGCTGAAATTGGGATTTCAGGCTCGTGCCCACATCAAGAGGTATAAGACCTCCGACGAGTTTCTTAGCCTGCAAACTAAGGGAGAAAAGCTCAATTGTTGAGCTTGTACTCAGATTGTCTGGGTACAACAATCACTTGAATTGAGTGGGAGTTAATCTTCCAGATGAGATAGTGATGTTTCTCCAAAGTCATTGCCACCAAGCTACTAGAGCTTCGTGATGAACTATAACATATCGTGGATAGATATGATGATCCTTGAAATATTCGCGATGTTTGACACCGCGAAAGTAGAAATCAAGAAGGAGCATCAATCGTTGATGGTTAGTGAAACCACTAGTTTCAAGAAGGTCAAGGGCAAGAGGGGATACTTCATGAAACAGCAAATGAGTTGCTGCTCTAGTGAAGAAACCCAAAGTTTGAACCCACCCGAGACTAAGTGCTCCTGTAATGAGGGGAACAATCATTGAACGCGGAGGGCCCCATGGGCTGAAGGGGCATGGGAACCAGCCCCTGGTGTGCTGGTGCGCCCCCCCCTTGGGCCTCCCATGCGCCTAGGGTTGGAAACCCTAAGGGGTGGGGGCGCCTCCACTTGGCTTGGAGGCCAAGCCACCCCTAGGGCAGCCGCCCCCTCCCTAGATGGGATATACAAGGGGCCGCCCCCCCGAGGCCCCTATATATATTGGAGGAGGAGGCAGCCGCACCCGAATCCTCGGCACCTCCCTCCCTCCGTGACACCTCTTCCTCCCGCTTGCGCTTGGCGAAGCCCTGCCGGGATCCCGCTACTTCCACCACCACGCCGTCGTGCTGCTGGATCTCCATCAACTTCTCCTTCCCCCTTGCTGGATCAAGAAGGAGGAGACGTCTCTCCCAACCGTACGTGTGTTGAACGCGGAGGTGCCGTCCGTTCGGCGCTAGGATCATCGGTGATTTGGATCACGACGAGTACGACTCCATCAACCCCGTTCTCTTGAACGCTTCCGTTTCGCGATCTTCAAGGTTATGAAGATGCACTCCCCTCTCTCTTGTTGCTAGTTTCTCCATAGATAGATCTTGGTGATGCGTAGAAAATTTTGAATTTCTGCTACGTTCCCCAACAGCCAGGAGGAGGGCGTTGACCACGCGTGGGTCCCGTGGGCCCCACCGGTCAGCTGCACGGCGTTGTCCCCACCCGGTCCAGTGTGGATAAGTGACGGGCCCCACCCGCGTGGGACCCGCTGCGTCGGCGTCTGCCACACGCCCCGCCGCTAAGCTGGATTAATTGGAGGCGTACTCGGTCGAGTACGTTTTCGTCTCCAGAAAGCGTGTTTTCCCTCTGCTTCAGCTCAAAGTACGCTTTCTTTTACTGAAAGCGCGTTTCCTCTCTGTTTCAGCCCATAATACGGTTTCTTAAACAGAAAGAGTATTTCTAACTTTGCGCTTCTGCCTTATCCACTCAGGGACTTGTTTGTGATGATATTTTTGTAGAAAAGTCCCTGAACTTCAACCCCTCATATCTTTTTACTCCCAACTCCAAATGAGGTGATTCCAAAGCCCACTTCTTTGTCTCATCGATCCCGTTCTATTGGTTTCATTTTCATTATGGTTTGACATTCTGAAAATGACCTTTTGCCCTTGCACGTAAACAGCCCCTCCGAGAGAGAACTGTTTCCAGGAAATCTTTCTGCGGCTTCACCGCACTTCTTCCCGGTGCCTTCTTCACCCCCAGGCAAGCCACAATACCCACTTGCATGATAGTCATGCAGTAGCCATGGTTTTCAACTTGAATATTTATTAAATGTTTGCTGGTATAAAATATGGTTATCGTTGTTTTGGTAATGCTTCTGGGTTAGTGCTTACTTTCTTGCTATGTTGTTATGCACCTGGTTGTCATGCCCTACTAGTTGCCGGTATTCCTTTCATATGCTTATGATTGCTAGTAGTACCTGTTGATGTTGGTGATGGTCATTGGTGCATAACTGCCGTCTGTCCCAAGTACCGTTGTTATATATGTTTCATTGCATCCCGTTGGTTAAATGCTTGCATTGTTGTTATGTTCATGCATGATATTTATTGTTGATGCTAGTGGTCATGTTATACTATGAGTAGTGTTGCACTTGTAATATTTATGCTCGTCATTATGCCATGTTCAGTTGGAGATTATTCATAGTTGATGTGGTGGATAGTTATGTTGCATCCCGTGATTATGTTGACATCATGCTCATGCTTCGTAAATGCATCATGTTATTTTATCATGGCTCAGCATATTGCATTCAAGTTTAACCGAATTAAATTGAACTTGAACAACTGTTGGCTGAGTCATGGTGCCACCATATCAAAACTGACCAGTGCAACCACGCTTACCTTATGGCGAGGTCCTAACTGGGTCTATTATCGTGCCTCTCGTCGGTGCTTCCAACTAGGGAAGGTTATGGGCGTGCTTACCCTGATTAGGTAGGCGGACATAACCTTGTGTGCCCGTAGGTTGGATGATAAGCGCTTTTGTCCCTGTTTGGGACGGACAACGACGGTGGTTGTTGTGTCTTTGGTAGACACGGGGCCACCCAGGACTAGCCCAATGGGGAGTGAGTCAGAGTGGCCGGGAGAGCGTCATGGAAGTAGATAGGTTTTGTCGGAACGCCGTTGGTCCACCCGAATGGGAGTGTGAGGCCATGGGTTCCGTGGTGTGGGTACAGTGTACTAACCTCTGTAGACTATATATTAAATCTATCGATAGCCGCGCCCACGGATAAGGGCCCAGTTCGTGTCGGTCCCACTGTGAGTCAACATTATTAATAATAACTTGATTAATGATAACCCTGGTTCGATGATGAGATAAGTTGGTTGTGATCACCGGAAATATTACCGTTTGAGACCAAGTGTTGGTCATGGTTGTGATAGCCGGAATGATCACCGTGGTATCGAGGATACCGAGTTGTTGGATATTCGTGATGTGGTGCGAGAATCATGGGTAAAGATCAAGCTCCTTGTGGTCATTTAATGATTACTACGGTATCGTTTATACCAAGCTTGATTTGATCCTGAGATAATCGTGTGATGTCCGAGGTTGGTAAGTGATTCATGCGATGGTTACGTAGTATCCCGAGTAGAATAAATAGTGCATATAGTGTCATCATGTTGCATGCTAGTATCGTCAGATTTATATGTTCATGCCATGCTCTTGTTGTTCTAGCTGTATCATGCCCATATTTTTCATGCCATGTTTTTCCGATGATCTCATGATAATTCTTGCTTAACCTGTAATTGCCATGCTGTTGTTTGTCTTGAATGCTTCTGGTTATTGTGAGCTTGCAAGTACATTCAATGTACTGACCTGGCGTGTCATGCCAGCTTGCAGGTCGTGCCTGGATTGCATGCTTGTTTGCCGTGGATTCTTTGTTTGCGAGCTAGGATAAGCGTTCCAGCAAGAGTCCCCGCGGAGTGGAGTTCACCACCGTTGTCGTTGTTTCGCTGCTAAAGTTTTTCCGCTGCTTCGAGTTGTTCTGCTGCTTGCATAGAGCAACTGAGGATGGCGTAGTGTCGCCGTGCCGATGTTATTCATTGTAATATCGGAGACCTTGTATTCATATTCATGTAATAAATTAAAGCTGGTTTGTTCTATGCTAAGCAGTGCCGTATTCCAGAAGACTTCGCCTCGATCTCTGGGCTGGAATACGGGGCGTGACGGTTTTCTCTGAGCCGGGGTGCCACACACAAACTCGGTGAGACCGATTTTGGTAATAGTCAAACAGAGAGTTGGTCAGGAAAACTCGGTGGGACCGATTCGCTCATCTCGGTTTGACCGAAACGCTACGAAGGGGTGACAGAGAGTTTGCATTGCAATCTCAGTGGGACCAATCGCTCATCTCGGTTTGACCAAAACATTACGAAGGGAAACAGAGAGATTACAATCCCATATCGGTGAGACCGAGATCCCTATCGGTGAGACCGAAAAGACTAGGGTTTCTGGCAGTGTCTATGTCAATTGAACTCGGTGGTGCCGGATAGACAGTTTCGGTGGGGCCGAGTTTGACTTTTGGTTTGGAACATATGTGGATGTGGGAAAGTAGTTGAGGGTTTTTGGAGCATGTCACTAAGCACTTTGAGCAAGAAACACATTAAGCAACACCTCACCCCCTCTTGATAGTATTGGCTTTTCCTATGGACTCAATGTGATCTTGGATCACTTAAAATGAAAAATGTAGAGTCCTGAGCTTTGAGCTTGAGCCAATCCTTTGTCCTTAGCATTTTGAGGGGTCCAGTTTTCTCATCCATGCCATGCCAATCATTGAGCTTTCCTGAAAAGTTTATCTTGAAATAGCATTAGCTCAATGAGCTATATGTTGTTAGGAATTGCCAAAACCACCCAGGGATAGCTGCACTTTCACACATCCGACTAACTCCACACCACAACACATCCGTTCCACATCCTCCTCCCTTGCACCACATCCACCATGATCGCAAGCGGGAACGCTCTGTGGGATAGTCTAACATCGGAGATGAAGCACGAGGTGGCCACCCTTGCATGGCTGTAGGATCAAAGTAGGTCTAGAGGGGGGGGGTGATTAGACTACTTGACCAAATAAAAATCTACCCTTTTCCCAATTTTAGTTGTTGGCGGATTTTAGCAACTAGCACAAGTCAAGCAATCAATACACACATGCAATTCTAAGAGTGTAGCAGCGGAAAGTAAAAACATTGCATATGAAGGTAAAGGGAAGGGTTTGGAGTGTGTAAACGCAAAGATGACACGGAGATTTTTGGCATGGTTCCGATAGGTGGTGCTATCGTACATCCATGTTGACGGAGACTTCAACCCACGAAGGGTAACGGTTGCACGAGTCCACGGAGGGCTCCACCCACGAAGGGTCCACGAAGAAGCAACCTTGTCTATCCCACCATGGCCATCGCCCACGAAGTACATGCCTCACTCGGGTAGATCTTCACGAAGTAGGCGATCTCCTTGCCCTTACAAACTTCTTGGTTCAAATCCACAATCTTGCTGGAGGCTCCCAAGCGACACCTAACCAATCTAGGAGACACCACTCTCCAAAAGGTAATAGATGTTGTGTTGATTGTGAACTCCTTGCTCTTGTGCTTCAAATGATAGTCTCCCCAACACTCAACTCTCTCTCACAGATTGGATATGGTGGAAGGATGATTTGAGTGGAAAGCAACTTGGGGAAGGCTAGAAATCTAGATTCTTGTGGTTAGATTGGAATATCTTGATCTCAACACATGAGTAGGTGGTTCTCTCTCAGAAAATGTACGCTCGAAGTGTAGGCACGTTCTGATGGCTCTCTATCATATGGAGAAGGGGGAGGAGGGCTATATATAGCCTCCACACAAAATCCAACCGTTACACACAATTGACACAACTCGGTCGGACCGAATAGAAGAACTCGGTGAGACTGATTTAGTTCAAAATGTGAACGTTAGAAATCTTGGTGGGAACGATTGGAACAACTCGGTGGGACCGATGTGCTAGGGCTAGGGAAAAACCTCATCTCAGTGGCGCTGATTGCGTGAACTCGGTGAGACCAATCTCAGCAAAGAGCAAACAGAGAGTTGGTCAAGAAAACTTGGTGTGACCGATCGCTCATTTCGGTGAGACCGAAATGTTACAAAAGGGAAACAAAGAGTGTGCAGGGCCATCTCGATGAGACGAGATCCGTATCGGTGTGACCGAGGTGTTAGGGTTTCTGGCAGTGGCTATGTCAAATGAAATCGGTGGCGCCAGATAGAAGATTTCGGTGGGGTCGAGTTTGACTTTGGGTTTTGGACATATTTGGAATGAGAAAGTGGTTGAGGTCTTTGGAGCAATATCACTATGCATTTTGAGCAAGTAGACCATTAAGCAACACCTCATCCCCTTTTAATAGTATTGGCCTTCCTATGGGCTCAATGTGATCTTGGATCACTAAAATATAAAAGAAGAGTCTTGAGCTTTTGCCAACATGTGTCCTTAGCATTTTGAGGGGTCGACATCTCTAGTCCATGCCATGCCATTCATTGAACTTCCTGAAATATTAAACTTGAATGGATATTAGTTCAATGAGTTATATGTTGTTATGAATTACTAAAATCACCTAGGGATTAGTTGCACTTTCAATCTCCCCCTTTTTGGTAATTGATGACTACATATAGATCAAAGCTTCGAAAAATTATAATATGAATGAAAAGACATCGTCACTTTGAGAGGTATGTGATAAGCTAGAGCTGCCCCTAAATTTGTGCATTATTTAAAATTTGCGTTTGAATGCAAATGCATAGTCGATTTAGATCATGGGTCACTCTTCCATGTCACATACATATTGGTGGAGCGCTCAAAATGATAAGAGTTAAATAGCCTGCACTCATCACCAAGGATACAAGTGATTGATCATACACAAACATCATGGATATAATCATGCAAGCACACGTTAAGCATAATATGATCAAACACATGATCACATGAGTACCTTACGAGCATAACACAAATTGTAGCATAGAAAGACAACCAAAATAACCAAAGTAGCATGGCAAATGAAACCAACAAAAGCAACAGGCTCTATCTCTCTCTCCCTCTCTTGAAGCCTATGATCTACACACTTTCTCCCCCTTTGGCAACAAGTTACCAAAGAGTTCGAAAACGTATAGTGATATACGGAACTCTAAGCACGATCTCCGGGAGCTTCTAAAGGGGTCTTCTGGCTTGTTTCTCCACTGTGCGTAGACGACATGGAGAGGAGGGCGTCTGCAAATGCCTCTGAGGAAGTCTGTGGAGCTGGGGGAGTTGACACTGGAGGGGCAACCATGGCTGTGGCTGCAGGTGCTGAAATGGCAGTCCCGGAGTCTCTGGAAACTGGCGCAACTGATGAGCTTGGGCCCTTGGCACTCTCTGAAATTTGTCTGTTGTGGGTCTATCATCAAGATCCTCAGCATCATCCCTAAGCTTCTCCACAACTGTCTGAATATCAGTGACCTTTACATCTAGGTCATGGAACGTTGTCTCAATAATTCTCTCAAGACTGTAACACCCCAAAAATTTAACCAAGTTTTGTTTATTAATATTTTTGCCAGGAGTTTAAAATTTTTACTTTCTGGATTTTCTTTTGATTTCAGAACCTCTCTTTTCTTTGATATTGTGGAGTTTTCACCCCAAGTGAAAACTTTTCAAAAATATTGCTGGACTTTTATACCCTCTCAAGAAACATTTAATTTATCAGTGGAAATTATTTATATGATTAATTTCCCTGAGCTTTAATCTTTTAAAAATGGGTTTTCATAAGTTTTGGGTTCCAATTGCACTAAAACCCTTTGATAAATTTATTTAAAAATCACACCAAAATTTGGGGAGGACATATAATGTCCCTAAATCACTTTTGTGCAAAAATATATTTTCTGTCATGGGAGATTTGAGCTCTACATCAAGTTTTCAAAACTGGTCCAGATTGCACCTTTGCACTACAACCCCTTTAAATAATTCTTTAAAAATACTACCAAGTATTTGGAGATGACAGTAGATGCATATGATTCATCTTTATGCAAAGACCCATGTATGTTCTTTGCAAAGTTTGAGCAAAACATCCTCTTTTGCTCTCTGGTCCAGTGAGGTGTTTTCTACTGCAACCATATGTTTACCTGCCCTAATCACCATGATTCTTTTTCATGCTTATAGACCACTCTACAAAACCCTTAAGTCCAGGAGAGTGGCCCCAATGGAGTATCTCTGGTCCCTGCAATAATGTCATTTTCTCTCTAACCAGAATTGGTTTTCTCAAAAATTTGCACTAGCAAGTTTCTAGCTTTGGCCAACTAAACTTGCCACCATCACCTACATCTAAAGAGACCCAATCTAGAGATTTTGGCTACCCCAAGAGTTACCTAGATGCCCTTGGCATTCTGTCAAGCACCTTGTGTGCATAACCAGTTTTGGCTTAGTTTTTGGTTTGTGTTATGAACTTGATCCTGACTGCACCATCATGTCCACTAATCCCCTAGCTAGTGATAACCTAGCCCTGTTAATTTGTGTTTGCATCCAAGCCTCCTAGCTCACCAGGGCATTTCGTCGAGCGGTCACCATGCGTGCTCTGGGCGCGGCCAGAGCACGCGTTTTGCACGTGCATGCGCACGGGTCACCGCGTCTGGCCCCTGGCCCTTGCTTACCTGCAGGGCCACACCCCGGCCTCATCCACTCACCAGGACACTCCAAGCCGCCCCTGGAGCCCCACAGCACCGCCGTCAGGTCGGACACGGCGGCTACCGGCCGGCCACAGTGGGTTCCTACCATGGACGGTGCCGCCCGAGCCACCCACGCACGCCAGCTCGCCCCCTTGAGCAGTAGGGAGCTTGTCAAAATGCGCCGACCAGGCCAGGTCACCTCCACGTCGCCCTGCTGCAACAAGATGGCGGTTCGCCGTCGGTCTTATCCACGGCCACCGCGGAACCGACCTTAGCCGCCTATAAAACAAGCCCCGAGCTCATCCAGACCCTCAGGCAACCCCGTACCATCCCCCTAGCGTTCCCATAGCCAGCCAACGACGGAGGGAGGCCATCTTCCTCATCTCCGGCCAGTTCGGCCGCCGCCACGCTCTAGTTCAATTCGTCGCAAGCAGAGCCTCCTCCATCCATCTAGCGCCACCATCCTCTTCCCCTCGACCTTGCGGAGCCGCCCCACCCTTCAAACTTGATCGGGAACCACCGTAGCCCAGACCCCGAAAACCTCCCGAGGCCACCTCCGCCGCGGAGCTCGCCACCGGCGACTCCCTTCACCCCCACCTACCTAGCGACCGCTGGGAGGATCGCCCTGGACTGGCGGATCCATCCCCACCCTCAGAACCCCGCGGGGAGACGCCGTTCATCGACGGCGATCGCCGGAGTCCTGCCTCCGCTCGGGCAGAGGAAAAGGAGGGAGAGTCGACTGGTCCAACCTGACCAGTGGCCCCCCTGGACCCACTGTCAGTGACCACGGGCCGGCCCACGCTAGAATAAGTGAAGACGTAAACCCCGAGTACGCCTTCGACGTGTTTAGTTTTTGAAACGTTTTTCTTTTTCTGTTTTATTTAAAGAAACAGAATTTGACCAAAACTTTGACTGTCTATAACTTTTTCAATATAAGTCCAAATGAGTTGATTCTTTTTCCTACCTTCCTCAAATTTTGTCTAGTTTATTTTCATATTTAATTGAAAAAATTTCAGACAACTTTTTTGTACTGTTTTGAAACTATGGGTTAATTTGAATATTTTCAAAAATAGGATTTTGAAGAAGAAGAAAATTTCATAAGTCTTGGGAAGCACCCTGCCCCTACACAACTTGAAGGCAAGCTTTCTGAACCCCGGCATAATATTGTCGTGTGTTGTTTGATAAGGCTACAACACCCCTCATTTCGGAGTTTTTGTTATTTTATGTGATGATATAAACACACTCATAAGTGCATATTGATGATTCCGTGCTATTGGATTTGGATACGTTGTGATAGTAATCACTATCGTAAGCCTTTCATGCATACGGAAAGGGATCCGGGAAAGCCACTGTCTTGGGTAGACACGAGCTTGTCTCCAGTCTTCGTCGAGACGGTTGTGTCCGGTATGGCATGATGAGGTGTGACGAGTGGTGATTCTGTCTGTTGGTTGAAATATATTTGTTATGCTAATCTTGCAGGGAATAATTAAACCTCCTGAGTCGGTAGTAGATCGAGTCTTGTTCCGATAACCCCATACTTGTTTCTTACTACCACTTATCCCTGCCATAGGTAGGGTGCAGTTCGATAAGTCGTCAACCCCTTTCCTAGAACACACCGTCTGGAGAGGCCATGGTGGAAGATCTTTGGAGGCATCCGGTAGGCATGCCACCGGTGCAGGGGCATGGCTGTTTTGATTGGAGCGAAGGGTAGCTCCCCTAGTTTCTTGTAGCGTTATAAATTTTACGATCCCATGCTAAGTCGAGGTTGTAGCCTCCCCACTTAGAGTTTCGCTTAACGGGTGTCGTGGGTGATTCCAGACACCGGTACGTTAGGCTGGTGTGTGCGGTCAAGTTCGTTTTTAACTAAAAGACCATAGACGGAATTATTCCCGATGGACTAAAGGAATCCGTTACTCGTGGGTAAAGAGTACACCCTCTGCAGAGATTAAACATCTATTCGAATAGCCGTGTCCATGGTTAAGGACTACGATGCAGGATGGGTCAAGTGTCGGTCTTAGTGTCGGTCTTCGGAGGAAAAACTACTAAACCAGAACATGGATCATGACTTGTGACTCATGATGATTATGGCTATTATTTTTATGGACTAACCCTTTATATTAATTGAATTATGGAGTATCCCTGGGACGGTTCTACCTCCTGGATATTCACTGTGATTATTCTGTTATAAGCCCTTTATGTGGTGTCGCATGCACGCCTTAGTATCGTACGCTTGTTATTGATTTACTTTATAAGCCCTTTATGTGGGCGTTCTTGAGACGCCTTGCATGTGGCGTGCTTGTTATTTATTTACTATATAAGCCCTTTATGTGGTGTCGCCGAGACGCCTGAATCGCGGGCATGCTTGTTATGTATTTAATTTATAAGCCCTTTATGTGGCGTCGCACAGGCCTTATCATTTGCATGTTTGTTACTTATTTCACTTATAAGCCCTTTACGTGGTGTCGCCAGACTTCGGTGAGGCATTCTATTTCTACTCTCTAATTGCATTATTCATGTTTTATGTGAATAACTTGCTTGCGTGCATCATGGATTTTATTTTGTGACTGACGTTGTGATCATAGAATATTTTAGAGCATGTTTATCATTTGAATATTATAACTATGTTCATAATGTTGGCGAGTACATTCCAAAGTACTCACTGGCTTGTCCCTGGCTATTGTCTTGGCCCGATTTCTTGCTTGGAGAGGAGCGTTGCGATGACAGCCCGGGAGCATGCGCAAATGGTCATAGCAGCCTCGCGAAGATAGGAGATAATCTGGTCAGCTGTTCCTGTGGGAAATGGAGTCCCGTAGACGCTGATAGACCACAAACCGCTTCCGCCATCAGCCAGTAGAAACCATTTGTTGTACTCATAGGGCAAGACGGTCTTGTACTACATATTATGTATTTTGCTTGGAGCTTCTGTATCAAGTTAGTGTCTCATCATTCTTGATAATCACGAGGGCTGGTGAGCACAAGGACCATTTTCTGGAAATTAATATCCCGAAAATCCGGCCCTCACAACTTGGTATCAGAGCCAGGCTGAGCATTGGCTAATCCTATCTTAGCCAGGTCAAAAAACCTTGGTTAACCAACCCACCAGACCTTAACCTGAACCCAGCCAAGCTTCTCGTGCAAGATAGCCACACAGTGACCCCGACACCTTTTGGCCGTCGGTGCCCAACCTATCGGCCCAGCCTGTCGATCACGCACCAGTGACCGACACCTAAATTGTCTCATTCGCAAGTGTGCGAAGGAAGGCTTCGCCCCCCTTTTTCTATAAAAAGGGCATGCTAGCCTCAACACAACTCGGCACAGCACAACCTCTTCCCCAAACCGAGCTACGATGCCTGGCCCCGTCGTGCACAATGAAACCATAGCAACCAACCTTGGAGGTTTTGTGACCGTACTCGCAAACCTCACCCGCTGTGCCTATGCATTAGAAGAGCCCCCAGAATATGTTGTGTACCAAGGACCCATGAGCGGTGAGAGCCGTCAATTCTGGGCCGTTGTGCACATCTATGGTAGGGGTCTATCGCCAGAACGCCCCTATAGGTTCACCGGAAGGACAACTTCCTTTGAGCCACAAGCCATCCAACTAGCTGCTCGAGAGGCTATAGTTCAACTCCGGCACTTGTCACCCAGAGTTAACTGTCGCTCGTTCTACTACTACCCTAGCCGTGACGGGTATGGTAGGCCGCCCCAAGTTGTCAACGGAGATCACGAGATGGATCCTGCTTTGTTGCATCTAGTGCGCTATGAAGGTGCACTAGAGGAACTGTTCGATCAAATCACCCTTGATCTAATCGTAGCTCGTGGAGAAGTAGTTCGCTGAGCCCTGGCGAGAGGAGAAGATGAGCCCGACACTGACAACCCAGTCGTGCTGTCCGGACACCCGATCGAGTCCTTGAGGTCTGCCCCAGCCATCGACCAAAATACTTTGGTGTCCCTAGAAGTGGTTCATCGCCTTTTGGGAACATGCTCCAACGGGATTGTGGCCAATAATCCCCGGGATGGTCATCATCGCTACCCCGACCCTGCAGCCCCTCAACCCCCTCCAGCTAATCTCGACAGTGAAACCTGTGGAGAAGCCTCGACGTCCACAAGGCACGCCCGCTTACATATAAACGAGGTAGACCGAGTCACATGAGTAGTACCAAGCCTTGGTATTCCTTCACCCTGTAATTATGTGATCATGTATCGCCATAATTATCGCAGCCTGCTCGTGTGCCTCTATTTTGAATAGTAGCCTTGCATAAATATGTCAGCATGCAGTTGCATGTTAAATTCCAGGCGCAGCTACCAAAACCACCCCGACGACACCCACAGTAACACGTCACTTTTGTGGGATATGTGAATCGATAGCATTGACCCCGACCCCATGGAGCAGACTCGATAAACTAGTTACCTTTCACCACGGTAAATAACCCGGCCACAATGCTATATAAAAGGCCACCTCGTGACCTTGCCAAGTACCCCTCACCTTGTGCACAACTCTCACAGCCATTTCTTTGCCATGCCGAGCCCTAGTATTTACCTGAGAACTCCAGATGCAACTCCAGGTAGCTTTGTTAAAATTTTGTGGGACTTTACCTGAAGTACCATGAGTGCTATCCACCCACCCCAGTACGAGTTGCTCAAATCGAGGATCACCCCATCCAGCTCGAAATATTGGGCAGTAGTGCACATCCCTCCCGCAAACCCAAACCAAGACCCAACGGAGGTCTCCTTCGTGGGGAAATCTATGCCGACTCCGTATATGGCCATAGAAGCTGATGCATACGAAGCGCTTGCTCGCCTTCGATTCGCGGTACCCTATGCCAACGACCGAGGGTATTATTACTTCCCGAGTCGCGCAGCACCCGGAGAAGTAGCATCTTTTCCCGGTGGACGAAATGAAAGAGACCCATTACTGACCAACCTTGCCCAGTATGTCATCGCTCAAGAGTGTTTAACCCAACGAATAATGGCTTATCTCCAGAGCCTCGCTGATTTGAATCCTTGGATCACCATTGGCAGACCATTGAGGCCAGACCACGAGAGGCGCATCCATCGACTAGTCAATCCGCTTCCCACGATAGAAGAGGAGTGTGTCCCAGTACTAGAGACGTTTTCTCAAGACCCTGTCCATTTACCATTTTCATTATAGACGTTACTGCTATGTTCTTTGCTCCAGCATCTATGCATGTGTTGCAACGTAAGTGTTGTGTCCTAGATTTGCGTGATTAATTAAATATTTGGTTTCAATTTATGTGAGTAGTTGTACTGCTTTTAATTTTGAGTAGCTGCTTTCACTCTCAGTAAAATTTTGAAGTGAGATTTTCTTTCCCTGAGTTGTTGCAGCATATACCTCTTCTCGACATGGATTTTTATTCACGCAGCACCACAGCAGACTCACAACCACAGCCACTCGACCTCGTGCACTAACTGCTAGTGCACATACACATGTTACACCTAACTGATCGCCTCTGAAGGAGAGGTTAGTGGGTAATCACTCGGGTACACGTTGCCTCCAGCACACTGACAACAGTTAGCGCCCGACACCGCACCTAATCCTCGTGATCACAGCCACCGCGGAGAGCTAACACTCGAGCGGCAGCATCACGACGATCATCGAGGATCATCACGCATAGGAGCACGGAGAACCCCAGCAATGCCGCTAACCCTGCGCACACCAGGATCACGCACCGGTCCAGCATCACCTCCGCCATTAGAGCCTCGTCTTGAGCTCCTGCAAACAGAAATGGAGGAGAGGGGAGGAGAAGGAAAAGCGAGGCCAGGTGTGAGGAAGAAGAAGGAGCGCCGCAGTCATTTTATAGCTTGAGATCGGTGTACGGTGGGCGAGGTCCACCAGCGCCGCTCGTCGCTCGATCGCCGGTGTTCAGAGATGAATCCACGAGCAGTGCTGACAGCACACTGGCCCGCGAGGTGAGTGCACGCTGCACCGGCAGCTAGCACGCCGCGCACTACCACAGTACGGCCTAGATGCCCTACGCGCTAGACGTCACCGGTGGAGAAAGAGCGGGAAAAAGCGCGGGAAAGAGGGAGAAGAGAGAGCCAGAGGTAGAAGAAGAGGCCGACAGTGGGCCCCGGGTCCACCTGTCAGCCAGAGGGAGCACTGTGCTCTCGAGTACGACCAGCGTATTTTAGAAATTTAGGATTTATTCTAAATTTACTGTATCCATCGTAGAAATCTCTCGTTTGTCCCAAACCATGGATTTTTCCACGCAGCACCAGCGTTCCACACTGTAGTTTTACACCACTTATTGCCCGCTCACTGTAGCCACATTTTATTGCATGAATAGGGTGGTTATTTTTGTAATATTACTTTGATGGCAGGAGTAATATCTTCAAAACAACTTTTAGCCAATCTCGAGGACGAGATTTTTTATTAAGGGGGGTAGTGTTGTAACACCCCAAAAATTTAACCAGGTTTTGTTTATTAAATTTTTTGCCAGGAGTTTAAAATTTTTACTTTCTAGATTTTCTTTTGATTTCAGAACCTCTCTTTTCTTTGATATTGTGGAGTTTTCACCCCAAGTGAAAACTTTTCAAAAATATTGCTGGACTTTTATACCCTCTCAAGAAACATTTAATTTATCAGTGGAAATTATTTATATGATTAATTTCCCTGAGCTTTAATCTTTTAAAAATGGTTTTTCATAAGTTTTGGGTTCCAATTGCACTACAACCCTTTGATAAATTTATTTAAAAATCACACCAAAATTTGGGGAGGACATATAATGTCCCTAAATCACTTTTGTGCAAAAATATATTTTTTGTCATGGGAGATTTGAGCTCTACACCAAGTTTTAAAAATCGGTCCAGATTGCACCTTTGCACTACAACCCCTTTAAATAATTCTTTAAAAATTCTACCAAGTATTTGGAGATGACAATAGATGCATATGATTCATCTTTATGCAAAGACCCATGTATGTTCTTTGCAAAGTTTGAGCAAAACATCCTCTTTAGATCTCTGGTCCAGTGAGGTGCTTTCTACTGCAACCATATGTTTACCTGCCCTAATCACCATGATTCTTTTTCATGCTTATAGACCACTCTACAAAACCCTTAAGTCCAGGAGAGTGGCCCCAATGGAGTATCTTTGGTCCCTGCAATAATGTCATTTTCTCTCTGACCAGAATTGGTTTTGTCAAAAATTTGCACTAGCAAGTTTCTAGCTTTGGCCAACTAAACTTGCCACCATCACCTACATCTAAAGAGACCCCAATCTGGAGATTTTGGCCACCCCAAGAGTTACCTAGATGCCCTTGGCATTCTGTCAAGCACCTTGTGTGCATGACCACTTTTGGCTTAGTTTTTGGTTTGTGTTATGAACTTGATCCCCTGAGCAGACCATCATGTCCACTAATCCCCTAGCTAGTGATAACCTAGCCCTGTTAATTTGTGTTTGCATCCAAGCCTCCTAGCTCACCAGGGCATTTCGTCGAGCGGTCACCATGCATGCTCTGGGCGCGCCAGGCGCTGCTTTGCACGCGTGCGCCTTGCAGGTCGCCGCTGTCGGCCCTCGCCCTTGCTTACCTGCAGGGCCACACCCTGACCTCACCCACTCACCAGGACACTCCAAGCCACCCCTGGAGCCCCACAGCGCAGCCGTCAGGTCGTCCACGGCGGCTAGCGGCCGGCCACAGTGGGTTCCTGCCGTGGACGGCGTCGCCCGAGTCACCCATGCACGCCAGCTCGCACCCTTGAGCAGTAGGGAGCTCGTCGGAATGCACCGACCAGCCCAGATCACCTCCACGTCGCCCTGCTGTAGCAGGACGGCGGTTCGCCGTCGGTCTTATCCACGACCGCCACGGAACCGACCTTGGCCGCCTATAAAAGGAGCCCCGAGCTCATCCAGACCCTCAGGCAACCCCGTACCACCCCCCTAGCACTTCCATAGCCAGCCAATGACGGAGGGAGGCCATCTTCCTCATCTCCGGCCAGTTCGGCCGCCGCCACGCTCTGGTTCAATTCGTCGCAAGTAGAGCCTCCTCCACCCATCCAGCGCCACCATCCTCTTCCCCTCGACCTTGCGGAGCCGCCCCACCCTTCAAACTTGATCGGGAACCACCGTAGCCCAGACCCCCAAAACCTCCCGAGGCCACCTCTGCCGCGGAGCTCGCCGCCGGCAACTCTCTTCACCCCCACCTACCTAGCGACCACAGGGAGGATCGCCATGGATTGGCGGATCCATCCCCGCCCTTAGAACCCCGCGGGGAGACGCCGTTCGTCGACGGCGATCGCCGGAGTCCCGCCTCCGCTCGGGCAGAGGAAAAGGAGGGAGAGGCGACTGGTCAAACCTGACCAGTGGGCCCCCTGGACTTACTGTCAGTGACCACGGGCCGGCCCATGCTGGAATAAGTGAAGACGTAAACCCTGAGTATGCCTTCGACGTGTTTAGTTTTTGAAACGTTTTTCTTTTTCTGTTTTATTTAAAAAGAACAGAATTTGACCAAAACTTTGACTGGCTATAACTTTCTAAATATAAGTCCAAATGAGTTGATTCTTTTTCCTACCTTCCTCAATTTTTGTCTAGTTTATTTTCATATTTAATTGAAAAAATTTCAGACAACTTTTCTGTACTGTTTTGAAACTATGGTTTAATTTGAATATTTTCAAAAATAGGATTTTGAAGAAGAAGAAAACTTTCAAAAGTCTTGGGAAGCACCCTGCCCCTACACAACTTGAAGGCAAGCATTCTGAACCCTGGCATAATATTGTCGTGTGTTGTTTGATACGGCAACAACACCCCTCGTTTCAGAGTTTTTGTTATTTTATCTGACGATATAAACACACTCGTGAATGCATATTGATGATTCCGTGCTATTGGATTTGGATACGTTGTGATAGTAATCACCATCGTATGCCTTTCATGCATACCAGAAGGGATCCGGGAAAGCCACTGTCTTGGGTAGACACGAGCTTGTCTCCTGTCTTCGTCGAGACGGTTGTGTCCGGTATGGCATGATGAGGTGTGACGAGTGGTGATTCTGTCTGTTGGTTGAAATAGTCCCGCTGAGGTGCGTTTTCAACTAAAAGACCATAGACGGAATTAGTCCCGATGGACTAAAGGAATCCGTTACCCGTGGGTAAAGAGTACACCCTTTGCAGAAATTAAACATCTATTCGAATAGCCGTGTCCATGGTTAAGGACTACAGTCTGGGATGGGTCAAGTGTCGGTCTTAGTGTCGGTCTTCGGAGGAAAAACTACTAAACTAGAACATGGATCATGACTTGTGACTCATGATGATTATGGCTATTATTATTATGGACTAACCCTTTATATTAATTTAATTATGGAGTATCCCTGGGACGGTTCTACCTCCTGGATATTCACTGTGATTATTCTGTTATAAGCCCTTTATGTGGTGTCGCACAGACGCCCGACTGTGGCATGTTTGTTATTGATTTACTTTATAAGCCCTTTATGTGGCGTCGCTGAGATGCCCGACTGTGGTGTGCTTGCTATTTATTTACTATATAAGCCCTTTATGTGGTGTCATTTGAGACGCCTTGATATGGCATGCTTGTTATGTATTTACTTCATAAGCCCTTTATGTGGCGTCGCCTGACGCCTATCATGCATGTTTGTTACTTATTTCACTTATAAGCCCTTTCTGTGGTGTCGCCCAGACGCCCGACTGAGGCATTCTATTTCTACTCTCTAATTGCATTATTCATGTTTTATGTGAATAACTTGCTTGCGTGCATCATGGATTTTATTTTGTGACTGACGTTGTGATCATAGAATATTTTAGAGCATGTTTATCATTTGAATATTATACCTGTGTTCATAATGTTTGCGAGTACATTCCAAAGTACTCACTGGCTTGTCCCTGGCTATTGTCTTGGCCAGATTTCTTGCTTGGAGAGGAGCGTTGCGATGACAGCCCGGGAGAATGCGCAAATGGTGATAGCAGCGTCGCGAAGATAGGAGATAACCTGGTCAGCTGTTCCTGTGGGAAATGGAGTCCCATGGACGCTGAAATACCACAAACCGCTTCAGCCATCAGCCACTAGAAACCATTTGTTGTACTCATAGGCCAAGATGGTCTTGTACTACATATTATGTATTTTGCTTGGAGCTTCTGTATCAAGTTAGTGTCTCATCAGCTAACAGTAATTCCGAGGGCTGGTGAGCACAAGGACCATTTTCTGGAAATTAATATCCCGAAAATCCGGCCCTCACAAAGACTTTCCTGATTTTGAGACAAGGTGGCCAATCTCTTCTCAATTCTCATGATGGCCTCAAGCAGATAACTGAGTTGATCTTGTAATAACAAGATCAACTGGGAATAAAAGTAAGAACGACAGGTGTATGTATTTATCCATAGGGATGTTTCGATTGGTAGGAATTGCAAAAAGCGGCGAGCACAAGGTCTCGAGAGAATATCGAGAGTATCTTCAAATTCTTCATTTCACGGAGTAATCATCTGGAGTGAGGGGTTCTCCGGGAGGAAGTAGTAACGAGATCCTAAAGTTAGATTTTAGTAAATTCATTAAACCCGAATAGAAGAGAGATCAGAGTCCCAGAGTATAGACGAGTAGTAAAAGATCCTAATACCACCCAATGGCGACGTGGGCCCATGGGCCGCACAGCCATGTTAGTAAAAGTTTTGTAAAGTCAAGACTCGACTTCGGCCAAGGAGTTGGAAAGGGGATTCCTATAGGCAGTCGGCTCTGATACCAACTTGGGACGCCCTCGATTCAATCATACACTAATCATGCACGCAAATGTGTACGATCAAGATCAAGGACTCACGGGAAGATATCACAACACAACTCTAGACACAAATTAAAATAATACAAGCTTTATATTACAAGCCGAGGCCTCGAGGGCTCGAATACAAAAGCTCGAAAACACAAGAGTCGTGAAGCAACAATATCTGAGTACGGACATAAGTTAAACAAGTCTGCCTTAAGAAGGCTAGCACAAACTAGGATACTGGTCGAAAGAGGCGCAGGCCTCCTGCACAGGATCCTCCTAACTACTCCTGGTCGTCGTCGGTGAGGCTGCGTAGTAGTAGGCACCTCCGGTGTAGTAGTAAATCATCGGCGATGGCGTCTCGCTCTGGGCTCCATCGTGCAGTCGCAGCAATCGGATAGAGATAGGGAAAAAGGGGAACAAGGCAACCGTGAGTACTCATCCAAAGTACTACTTAAGCAAGGAGCTACACTACATATGCATGGATATATGTGTAAAGGGCCATATCGATTGGACCGAATCGCGAATGCCGTAATAAGAGGGGATAACTAATCCTGTCAAGACTACGCTTCCGCAGCCTCCGTCTTGCAAAGATGTAGAAGAGAGTAGATCAAGTCCTCCAAGTAGCATCGCATAGCATAATCCTACCGGTGATCCCTCCTCATTGCCCGGTTAGAGAGCGATCGCCGGGTTATATCTCGCACTTGGAAGGGTGTGTTTTATTAAGTATCCAGTTCTAGTTGTCATAAGGTCAAGGTACAACTCCAAGTCGTCCTGCTATCAAGATCACGGCTATTCGAATAGATAAACTTCCCTGCAGGGGTGCACCACATAACCCAACACGCTTGATCCCATTTGACCGGACACACTTTTCTGGATCATGCCCGGCCGCGGAAGATCAACATGTCGCAGCCCCACCTAGGCCAACAGAGAGGTCAGCACGCCGGTCTAAACCTAAGCGCAAAGGGGTCTGGGCCCATCGCCCTTAGCACACCTGCACGTTGCGTGGGCGGCCGGAAGCAGAACTAGCCCCCTTAATAGAAGAGCATGCTTACGTTCCAATCCGGCGCGCGCCGCTCAGTCGCTGACGTCACGAAGGCTTTGGCTGATACCACGACGCCGACTGCCCACATCTTTCCCACGGAGTTGGTTAGTGCGTATAGACCAAATGGCCAAACTCATATCAAATACCAAGATCTCGTTAAACGTGTTAAGTATCTGCGAACGCCGACCAGGGCCAGGCCCACCTCTCTCCTAGGTGGTCTCAACCTGCCCTGTCGCTCCGCCTCAAAGTAACAGTCGTTGGCCGTCGGGAACCCAGGCCCACCTCTACCGGGATGGAGCCACCTGTCCTTTCAGCCCCCATCTCCGAACAGTATCACATGTAATGTAATAGTGTAAAGTATATAGTATATGCCCGTGATCACCTCCCGAAGTGATCACAACCCAGTAGTATAGCATGGCAGACGGACAAGAGTGTAGGGCCACTGATGGGACACTAGCATCCTATAATAAGCATGTAGGATTGCAGGTAAGGGTAACAACAGTAGTAGCAAGGACAGGCTATGCATCAGGATAGGTATAACAGAAAGCAGTAACATGCTACACTACTCTAATGCAAGCAGTATAGAGTAGAATAGGTGATATCTGGTGATCAAAGGGGGGGCTTGCTTGGTTGCTCTGGCAAGAGAGAGGGGTCGTCAACACCGTAGTCGTACTAGGTAGCAGCGGCGTTGGTCTCGGTGTCTAGAGGAAGAAGAGGGGGGAGAAACAATGAATACAATGCAAACAGATGCATAACGGTGCATGACAAAGCAATGTGTGATGCTAGGCGTGCTCTAACGCGATATGAGGTGATACCGGTGAAGGGGGGGGGGGAAACAACCGGCAAAGTATCCCCGGTGTTTCGCGTTTTCGGGCAGAGGAGCCGGAGGGGGAAAGTTGCGTGTTCGATATGTTAGGGATGTGTGGCGGACGAACAGGCTTCGTATCCAGATTCGTCTCGTCGTTCTAAGCAACTTTCATGTAGAAAGTATATTCATCCGAGTTACGGATTAAAAGATATGATTTTCTAAAGATTTAATCATTTTCTGATTTTAATTATTTATTTAAAACCAACATTATCCGGAACAGTATGGGATGACGTCAGCATGACGTAGGTGTGGTGTCAGCAGGTCAACTGGTCGGTTAACCAGTCAAACCAGACAGGTGGGTCCATTGGGACCCACATGTTAGTGACAGTGCTAACTAAACATGTTTAATTAGTTTAGTTAATTGATTGGGTTAATTAAACACAATTAATTAAGTTTAATTAATTTAGTTAGTTAATTAATTAATTGATTAATATTTGTATTTATTTATTTATTTATTCTTTTTTATCTATATTTTTTAAAAAACGTTCCAGGGTAGGCCCCTTTGTCATAGGGCCCTGGGGGCCTTAGTGGGTCGGGCGAATGGGCGCCTTGCGCGCCAGGCGCGGCGCCCGTGGGCGAGATCAGCCTTGGCGCAGATGGGCACCGGCGTCGAGGCGACGATCGGGCAGCGCCGAGGCCGGCGAACAGCGGGAGGCAGCTAGGTGGCATCGAACGCGGCAGGAGGCGGGAACCGGACCGGGCGACGGTTGCAAGAAGGCTGGTGCGGGGCCGCGGTTGACGGCGTTGGCCGGTGAGCAGGGCAAGGGAGGTGAAGCGCCTGCGGGCTACTGGCCGAGGGCGCGACCTCGAGCGAGGTGGTGAGCGAGCTCGTCACGGGGTTGGCGGCGCTAAGCGCGTCACGTTGATGTGACGGGGAAAAAGAGAAGAGGCGGGGGCCTCACCGAGAAGTGTAGGGGCAGCGGCAGGGGGTGAGGAGGAGGACGGGACGGCGTTTGACAACGGAGGAGCTCCGGCGAATGGCGCCAGCGACGGCGGTTCATGGCGGCGTCGAGGTCCATGGAGCGCGTCGGGGAGGACAGAGAGAGAGGCGGTGCCGGGAGGAGGACGAGGGACGGTCCGCGACGGGCGGCTCTTGGCGGCGGCGCGGCGTCGGGGCTGCTCCCCGGATCCAGCGATCCAAATCGGGTGGGGGTGAGGGGGAGACGGGAGGAGGCGAGTGGGGCGGCGGGGGAAAGTGGGGAGGAGCCGCTAGGGTTTCGGGGGAGTGGGGGTCAAGGCGCGGGGTGGGCCAGCCGGTTGGTTGGGTGGCGGCGACAGTCGGGTTCTCCCGATCCAGATCGAGATCGAGCGGAGGGGGGGAGAGAGGGAATGGGGGCGAGTGGGAGTAGTGGGGCGACGGGGTGGGTTAGGGTTTGGTCGTGCGGGGGGATAAGGGAGGCGGGGGTGGTGGCCGGTTGGGCGGCGAATGGGCCCGGCTTCTTTGGGCGACTTCTTTGGGCCAAGCCAGTGGGGGGAGGGTTTTCTCCTTTTTTTGTTTTCTGTTTGGTTTTCCCTTTTGTATTTTCTTTTATTATTTGTTTTCTGTTTTAATTCATTTAAAAGTATTTAGGCATTTCATAAAAATGTGTTTACTTCACCATAATTACTGATGCAATAATTGACATAGCCCGAACATTTTTATTTTAATATTTGAAAACTTTTGTCGTTTGACTTATTTAGGATTTAAATTTGAAACGGTTTTGAATTAACCCGAGGTTAACTACAGTGACAGAGGTGACGTGTCATCATTAACGTGAGATTACTGTTGCATGATTATCTGGACGTTACACAAGATCATGCTGCTAGAAATAGATCACGGGATCGGGTTTACCACTAGACGCGCAGTCACCGCTGCGGAAGTAGAGTTGGTGATGCGTGTAGCCGATCTCCCGGGCCGTCTCCTCCTCGCTTTGCCGATCTCCCGCGAACAGCGAAGACCTGTGAACGGTGAACTCCCACGAACGGCACCTCGTGGTTCCCTCGAACGGTTCGTCCAAGCACCGTAGATGCGATGCCTCCAAGGTATCCACACGTACGGGGAGCAGCGTCGAGCGGCGGACTGCTAGGTCCGGTCGCGCGGCATGGGCGTGGGGAGTGGCGGTGGCTAACCAGGGTTCAATTCGATCAATCCTAAGTGGTGTGCCCACTCCCCTTTATATAGACCTCTGAGGTGGGCTCAACACTTGAGCCCACTAGGAGTCCACATCCATTTTCCACTCGGATCCAATCCGAATGGGCTGCAGCCCCTTAAGTGTGCGACCCTATAGGTTCACGTACACATGGACATGACCAGAGTTGATAGTTGGTACCGGCTCCTAGCAGAACGTGCCAACTCCCATGTGGGCATAAAGTCGTTTGACGAACCTAAAAAATGTGGCATATGCAACATTCCTTTTGCCTCACGATATTTGTTGTCAAGCTCAAGGCGAGTACTTGTCACCCTTGTGATAGCTCGACCTCTCTTCTCGAAACCGTGATAATGATTCCCGAACTAGGTTAACACTTAACCCAAGTCGCATGGCCATGCTTTGTGAATCTGATCACTCGTGAGGGCCCAGAGAATATCTCTCCAAATAGGAGGGGCAAATCCCATCTTGGTCAACCATGTCTCGCGGCATGTCTCACGACTCACCCGAAAGCTACCTTTATAACTACCCAATTATGGAGTAGCGTTTGATAGACCCTAAGTGAGTCGATCCTCATCCCGAGGACATGCGAGGACCTCAGGTCTAGGACATGGCATAGACATTGCACTTTAGACTAACAAATGACTATATCTCGCTGTGTCTCAAAGTGGGTCTGTCCGGCTCAGTGATCTCCATCCCCGAGCCCATACTATCGGTTTAGCATCTCCATGCACATGACTTGTGAAACATAATCATCAACCGAGTTGTATACTCGTCAAGGATATGTGTCCGCACGACCTTATCAACTAGGGACCATTAGAACAATCATCATACAATACATAGTTCCACAAACAAGTCACATACTTATTGATACATATCATTGATGATGTTCAAGGACAATACAAAGGACTCATGAATACATATGGAAATGTCATGATCACATGATTTGCTCTAGGGCATATCTCCAACAGTCCCCCACTTGCACTAGAGTCAATCATTTAGGCATCGTATGCCCATGGAGCTCATGTGCGCCTCATGCTTCGGCCGTGGGAGAGGCTTCGTCAATGGATCGGCAACATTTTCATCCGTGTGTACCTTGTGTACCTTGCATATGTTTGCATCACCTCTTTAGACAATGTCGCGAATAAGGTTAAAACGCTTGAGTATGTGCTGGGTTTTATGATGGTTTCGTGGTTCCTTGACTTGTGCAATGGCACCACTATTATCACAATAGAGGTCCAATGGCTTAGACGCGCCCTCAACCACACCAAGATCAGAAATGAAATTCTTCACCCAAACACCTTCTTTTGCGACTTGGCTGCAATGTACTCAACCTCTGTTGTAGAATCAGCTACAGATCTTGCTTGGAGCTCCTCCGACTCACTGCTCCTCCGTTCAGAATGAACACAAACCCATATTGCGATCGACTATCATCCCTATCGGTTTGGAAACTAGCATCGGTGTAACTCTTTACAACGAGCTCATCCTCACCTCCATAAACCAGGAACATATCCTTAGTCCTTCTCAAGTATTTAAGGATATTCTTAACCGCTGTCCACTGACTCTCACCTGGATCAGCCTGGTTTCTGCCCACCACGCTAAGAGCAAAACTAACATCGGGACGAGTACATACCATAGCGTACATGATGGACCCAACAGCCGAAGCATACGGAATCCCATCCATGCGTCTTCGCTCATTAGGAGTCGAAGTACTCTGAGTCTTGCTAAGACTAATGCCATGTGACATGGACAAGAAACCCTTCTTGGCATCTTGCATGTTGAACCACTTCGACACCTTGTCAATATATGCACTCTGGCTTAATCCAATAAGCCTTATCGATCTATCTCTATAGATCTTGATTCCCAAAATGTAAGCTGCTTCTCCGAAGTCCTTCATAGAAAAACTATTTTTCAATGAGTCATTGACAGATTCAAGCATTTGAACATCATTTCCAATCAATAATATGTCATCCACATATAAGATCAGAAATGCAACTGAGCTCCCACTGACCTTCTTGAATACACAATGATCACAGTCATTCTTGATGAAGCCAAACTCTTTGACAGCTTCATTAAAACGAATGTTCCAATTCCGAGATGCTTGCCTTAATCCATAAATGGATCTCTGAAGCTTGCATACCATGCTAGACTTCTTTGGATCGATAAAACCCTCAGGTTGTGTCATATACACATCCTCGGTTAAATTTTCATTAAGGAAAGCCGTTTTGACATCCATCTGCCATATTTCATAGTCGAAATATGCCGCTATAGCAAGAATGATCCAAATTGATTTAGGCATCGCTACCGGTGAGTAAGTCTCATCTTAGTAAACTCCTTGAACTTGTCGATAACCTTTAGCAACAAGTCGAGCCTTATGGACTGTGACATTTCCGTCCATATCAGTTTTCTTCTTAAAGATCCACTTGCACTCAATGGCTCGAACGCCATCTGGCAGATCAACCAAGTTCCAAACTTGATTGTCATCCATGGACTTTAATTCACATCTCATGGCCTCAAGCCATAACTCGGAATCAGGGCTCTCCATTGCTTCCGCATACGTAGTCGGCTCGTTATTCTCCAAGAACAACACATTGCAGTCATGCAAATTGCGTAACCTTTCCGACCTCCGTGGAACCGGCGTCGACTCCACCACGGGTTCCCTAACTAATTCCGTTGTGACAGAATCACCTACTGGAACATCTCCGTGTGGTTCTCGAATTTCTTCGAGTCGGACCGTCCTCCCACTAGCCTTCCGATTGAGAAACTCTTTATCATGGAAGACTCCATGTCGAGCGACAAACACTCTGCCCTCTCCATGGTTGTAGAAGTAATATCCTAAGGTTTCCCTTGGATATCCCATGAATATGCACTTGTCCGATGTGGGTGTGAGCTTATCCAACTGGAGTCGCTTGACATAAGCTTCACATCCCCAAATTTTCAGAAAAGACAAACTATGACTCTTCGTAGTCCATATCTCATATGGTGTCTTATCTATGGACTTAGATGGTACCCTGTTTAGTGTGAAAGCTGCAGTTTCTAGAGCGTATCCCCAAAATGACAAGGGTAAATCCGACTGACTCATCATCGATCGGACCATGTCCAACAGGGTCCGATTCCTCCGTTCCGACACACCATTTCTCTGTGGCGTACCCGGAGGAGTCAGTTGTGGAACTATTCCACGACTTTTAGATGATCATCAAACTCCTGGCTCATATACTCACCGCCATGATCAGATCGGAGAAGTTTGATTTTCTTGTCGAGTTGATTTTCCACTTTATTTTGAAACTCCTTGAACTTTTCAAAAGTTTCTGACTTGTGCCTCATCAAGTAGACATATCCATATCTACTCAAGTCATCGGTAAAAGTCATGAAGTATTGGAAACCACCTCTGGCTGTCGTGCTCATTGGTCCACATACATCACTATGTATAAGTTCCAACAGCTCAGACGCCCTCTCGCAACTCTTTGCAAAAGGAGTCTTAGTCATCTTGCCGAGTAGGCAAGACTCGCATGTCTCGAATGATTCAAAATCAAATGAAGTTAGGATTCCATCATCATGGAGCTTCTTCATGCGCTTTTGACTAACGTGTCCTAGTCGACAATGCCAAATGTAAGTCGGATTTATCTCGTTAGGCTTATGCCTCTTGACATTTATGTTATAGACTGATTCACCTTCAAGATCTAGGATAAATAACCCATTCACAACGGGTGCAATAATAATGTTTCGAATTCATAACCTTGTCTCATCAAACATGAGGCAGAAATAATGTTTTGACTCAAAGAAGGAACATAATAACAATTATCAAGTTCCATTACAAATCCTGAAGGTAAATTAAGTTGCATAGTGCCGACGGCCAATGCAGCAACTCTTGCTTTATTCCCAACACGAATGTCAACTTCTGCTCTTGCGACATTCCTAGTTCTTCTTAGCCCCTGCATCGAGTTGCATATGTGAACAACCGATCCGGTATCATATACCAAAGAGCTACTAGAAACATCAGCAAGATAAATGTCTATAACATATACAACAAGTGTACCTGAAGAAGAAGTCATACTTCCAAGAAGTCATACTTCCAGTCTTCTTGCCCTTCTCGGCAAGCCACTTGCTGTAGTTCCTTTTCCAGTGTCCGGGTTCCTTGCAATGAAAGCAAATACTCCCCGAAGCCATCCCTGACTTAGGCGCAGCGGCTGCAGTTGGAGTTGCCTCCTTCTCTTTGCCCTTTACGTTAGCCTTTTTCTTGTACCAACTCTTCTTGAATTTAGCCGAGTTCTACACCATCAACACTTGACGATGCGTACCTTTCTTGATATCCTGCTCTGCCACTTTGAGCATCCCATGCAATTTAGTGAGCTTCTTTTCCATCCCATGCATACGGTAGTTCGAGATGAACGGCCCATAGCTACCCGGAAGAGAACCCAGAATTGTATCTGTGGACAACTCATCCCCAAGTGGGAAGCCCTGCCTATCTAGAGCTTGCATGTACCCGATCATCTTGATCACATGCGGGCTCAGTGGATCACCCTCTTTCAGCTTACAATCCATCAAGGACCACCAGACGTTGAACCTTTCGGTCCTAACCTACATTCGAAACATGCTCTTAAGGTTCTCGATCATATCGAAAGCCTCAATATTTTCGAACTGCTGCTGTAGATCGGGCTCCATAGAAGCTAGCATGAGACAGCTGATCTCGTTTGATTCATCAACGAGTTTCTGGTAGGCATTTCTGGCTGTGGCATGAGCATTATCGGCAGGTTCCTCTAGAAGCGGATTCTCTAGAACTTGTTCCTTTTTCTCATGCCTAAGAACAATTCTCAGGTTTCTATACCAGGTGGTAAAGTTTGTTCCATTCAATTTATCTTTTTCCAGGATTAATTTCAATGCAAAAGGGGTAACTTGAGCAGGTGGTGCCATTGATCTACAACAGAAATATGCAAAACACTAAGACATGTATTCATGAAGAGTAATTCATATTAAACATTTTAATAAGATCATTACTCCCACTAAAGTCAACATCCCTAGGTTGATACTTAGTGATTCAAGATCCAAGATCAACATGTCAACTAGTGAGCTTTTGCATCACCGCTAGAGGACAAGATCACTCGGTAAGCAACTCTTGCTAATCATATCTCTATACGACTCTTGTTGTTGGGGACATCTCATGCCTCGCCAACTCCTATGCCTCGTAGCCCAAAACTGTTTTGATAGCCACGACAAGTCAACCAATGCTTCACGTGTAAGTGTCCGACACAAACCCATCACTTCAAAGAGATCTAGTGGCACCCTAATTTCATAGTCCCGCCACTAAATATACTTGACATGTGAAGGTGCACAATTGGGGAGGCATTTGTACTTGACATTCTTTGAGGGATCACCCTACTTAAAACATCTACCATGCAAAAAGAAGGGTGCATAAAAGGGATAAACTTTCACAGGCAGTTTATGTATGTGTGATATGGTATATAGCCCCTTTTCACAGCGCGTGGTGATCTCCATCTCCACGTGTGTGGTCTGCCCATGCATAGTTGTCCTCATGATGATCTCCATCTCCACGCCATGGTGTCATCCGCCAAGTGTTACATAAGATACTATGCTATTAAAAACTAATAGCTACTGAAAGTAAATTACATTACATGGCTTCTCATGTTGACACGCAGGTCATTAATACAATAATGAGACAACCATATGGCTCCTGCCGGTTGCCACACTCATGAAACGCATGTCATGAAACAATAATATACAAGCAACATACATGGGCTATACCAAATCACAGTCATTCCCTGCAAAAACGAGTCAGACGTTCTACCGCCGAAGATAAAACCTCCTGAAACTCTATCTTCCAAGCAGATTTTGGCCTAGCCAGATGCGCCGAAATCCTGTTCGAAAGTTTCGCCGCTAATCCATCTTTTCGTTAGCTTCAGTTTGACAGGTCGTGGAGCAAAATCGGAGTTCGTATGCAAAAGTTACAGCCATTTTACCGAGACCGCTCCAACAGATTTCAGCACCGCGGAAATCACATTTCCAAGGTGTTGATCTATGTTCCGATTCGATCAATCTCATTGATCTTGGCGTGCTAACGTCCGGATTTACGTTCACTGTCTACCCGATGGCGGAAAAAGCGACCGGTAGGGGTAAGTCGTGTCACGACCTCTGCATCATGATCACGGAAACAAGATCACGAAACCAACCTTCAACACTGACATGCGCGACCGATCTCATCGACCCACACCTGAACCGATCTACATATCTCATATGCATATCATCGAATCTATCACCACACAGCGGAGGCTATGATACCACTGTAGGAACACGCGGTACGCTACGCTAGCGCCAAATAAAATTTTCTACCACGCACCCAAGATCATGCTGCTAGAAATAGATCACGGGATTGGGTTTACCACTAGACGCACAGTCACTGCAACGGAAGTAGATTTGGTGATGCGTGTAGCCGATCTCCCGGGCTGTCTCCTCCTTGCGTTGCCGATCTCCCGCGAACAGCGAAGACCTGTGAACAGTGATCTCCCGCGAACAGCACCTCGCGGTTCCCTCAAACGGTTCGTCCAAGCACCGCAGATGCGATGCCTCCAAGATATCCACACGTACGGGGAGCAGCGTCGAGCGGCGGACTCCTAGGTCCGGTCGCGCGGCATGGGTGTGGGGAGTGGCGGTGGCTAACCAGGGTTCAATTTGATCAATCCTAAGTGGTGTGCCCACTCCCCTTTATATAGACCTCTGAGGTGGGCTCAACACTTGAGCCCACTAGGAGTCCACATCAATTTTCCACTCGGGTCCAATCCGAATGGGCTGCAGCCCCTTAAGTGTGCGACCCTATAGGTTCACGTACACATGGACACGACCAGAGTCGATAGTCTGTAGTGGCTCCTAGAAGAATGTGCCAACTCCCATGTGGGCGTAAAGTCGTTTGACGAACCTCAACAATGTGGCATATGCAACATTCCTTTTGCCTCACGATATTTGTTGTCGAGCTCAAGGCGAGTACTTGTCACCCTTGTGATAGCTCGACCTCTCTTCTCGAAACCGTGATACAGATTCCCGAACTAGGCTAACGCTTAACCCAAGTCGCATGGCCATGTTTTCTGAATCTGATCACTCGAGAGGGTCGAGAGAATATCTCTCCAAATAGGAGGTGCAAATCCCATCTTGGTCAACCATGTCTCGTGGCATGTCTCACGACTCACCCGAAAGCTACCTTTATAACTACCTAGTTACGGAGTAGCTTTTGATAGACCCTAAGTGAGTCGATCCTCATCCCGAGAACATGCGAGGACCTCAGGTCTTGGACATGGCATATACATTGCACTTGAGACTAACAGATGACTATATCTCGCTGTGTCTCAAAGTGGGTCTGTCCGGCTCGGTGATCTCCATCCCCGAGCCCATACTATCGGTTTAGCATCTCCATGCACATGACTTGTGAAACATAGTCATCAACCGAGTTGTATACTAGTCAAGGATATGTGTCCGCACAACCTTATCAACTAGGGACCATTAGAACAATCATCATACAATACATAGTTCCACAAACAAGTCACATACTTATTGATACATATCGTTGATGATGTTCAAGGACAATACAAAGGACTCATGAATACATATGGAGATGTCATCATCACATGATTGCCTCTAGGGCATACCTCCAACATCACATCCACAAGACCTCTTCTGGTCGGCTGCTGTCCTCTTCACTGTTTCAACAATCAAGCTCATGACCTTGAATTTTTGTGGGAGATCAAACAAATGGAGCAAATTGATGGAATGACCACGTATCATCTTGTGATCTCCTGACTTGGGAAATAGAGTGTGCCTCAAGATGGTGTTCATTGTGGTCAAGCCAACAAGTAGATAATATATAGAACCAAGTTTTCCTGTCTCCAAAGCTTTGTCAGGGATTGGCTTGTACACACTCCGTTCCAGAATAGATGACTCAACTTTGTACTAACTTTAGTAGAAAGTTGAGTCATCTATTTTGGAACGGAGGACTACATATTAGCCATGGAGTTGTGATCCTTCCTAGGCTTGCCATACACATTAAGATAATCTTTTCTTTCCACGGGAGCATTGATTAGTTTGGCCCATTCAGAGATTGTTGAAAAATATTTGGTGCCTTCTGTCATCCACACTATCTTACCATCAGGGTAGAAGTGGGCGGTGGAGTAGAACTGCATAATCATCTCATCGTTCCACTTTGTCAGTTCTTGTCCAACAAACTTGTCAACACCGTTCATCCTGAAGCCCTAATGCACATGGGCAAAGTAATTCACTATCATCAATATATTCCCAATCCACCCATTTCATGTCACAAACAATGGGTTTCTTGTCCAATAAGACAGTCTCATAGAAGTCCTGCTGCTCTCTGGTATGGAAACGATAGTCCACAGTAGTCCTTATCCTTGTGGCATAAGGACCAATTTGCCTCCATAGTCTCAAACCATGATCCTTTCTCAATTTCATATTCTCTAGCACAGGATGACCATCATTATGATCTGGTATCTTGGGCTTGAGTTTCCTGAGCACTAGTGGCTCATCATCTTCCTGAGCTTCAGGCACTGGGGCCTTGTTCTTCTCTGCAGCTGATATATTCACTACAAAAAAGCCACTTCGGTGATGATATGTGTTTGTCACAGTAGGTCATGTTTTCTAACATACATGTACATCCATGACGATTTTATGACAAAATCAAGATAGTCATGCATGTGTTGTCAGAAGTGTAACATGACAATACAAAAATTATCATCACGGTAGTGTCCACTTCCATGACGATAAATGGCGCGTCATGGAAGTGTTTTCGTCAAGGGTAACCAACACATGTCATCTGCCGTAACGAGTTGCCGTCAAGCATCGGTTCTGGTTTTGGATTCAATCACCCGTTAACAGCCCCGACCAATGGGACTTTTCCACGTGTGCAATTCTCATTCGCCGGAGGATCCACGTGTCGGCTCAGCGTTGGGACAGATGTCATCCACTCATTGTACGGGAGGAGCCTATGATACGTTGGCACGTGGCAAGGCCCAACAGTGGCCCATTTAGGTGAAAGAGGTCGGCCGAGTCAAATTTAGTAGGCCAGCCCATATAGGGCCTACTTGTGTCTAGTCCATTTAAGCCCACGACCCATACGAGATGTGCCAATTCGGCCCGTCAACGGCCCGTTAACTATTTGACAGCATTGCAACCCATCATCAGTATGAGCCCGTTAACAGCCCGCTATATATTTGAGCTCAATATCGGCCCCATCTGGTTTTGGCCTCTTAACGAACCATTCAAAGGATGGGCCAATTTTCAGGATGTGCATCTATCGGCCTTTTAGCGACCCATTTAAGTGTTGGGCCAATTTCCAGCCCGATGTGTATTTCAGCCTGTTAATGGCCCATAAATGAGTTGGGTCATTTGCAATTGGACCAAAGTTTTGGCCTCTTAACGGCCCATGCTATTCATGACCGATACTAGCCCGGTTTCTCTTTCGGCCTGCTAGCACTACAAAAAAAAGACACATCCGTGACATTTTGGGCCGAACAATTTTTTCTGTCATACATATGACACTTCTATGACGATAATTGTGACAAAACCCGGTATCATCATAGATGTGGTGGGCTCCTACTTCTATGACAAAAAATCATGAGAAAATGGGCTTTTTCGTCACAGGCGGGCGGAGACGCAGCTGCATGACATTCTTTGGGCCGTCCATGACGGAAAAAACCGTGGTAGAAGCGAGGGGAGGAAAATTTCGGGAGTTCCGGTTACGGTGGGAGGTCGGGGCCGAAGCGATGCGCGTTTCTCGTACGTGACGCTGGCGTGTGTCGGCGTTGGCTCTAATCGAACCCGAAAGCGAGGCGTTGGGCTCTAATCGAACCAGAGCGATTGCACCGCAGTTGCTACGCTATCGAACCCGAGCGATCGATCGATGGTCGTTAATCGAACCCGATCGGCGATTCGCCGCTCTGCAGCTAATCAAGCCGATCGATTGGATGAACAACGGCGTTGCGGGGGCGGGGTTTGGATGAGCAGTGGCGGTGGCATTGCCTCTGGATGAACAGGACCCGTGGTGTGGTGGAGGGCGGATGAGCGATGAGCGGTGGAGGGGTGCCCGTGGAGGGGTGGTTGAACAGGACCCAGTGGTGTGGAGGGCTGGATGAACAGTAGACGGTGGAGGGGTGGTTGAACAGTAGCCGGTGGAGTAGCGCGCGGTGGAGGCTGGATGAACAGGAGCCCATGGAGGCTGGAGGAGGTCGACGGTGGAGATAAACAGTATCCCATGGAGTCCTATTTTACGGTACGCCACACCCCTCCCGAGGAACAGGACCCCCGTTTCGACCGTAGGAGGTCCGTTTCCCCCGTTTAGAGGTACGGCACACCCCTACCGATTAACAGGACTCCTATTTCGACCGTAGGAGGTCCGTTTCCTCCGTTTTGCGGTACGCTAGGCCCCTCCCGATCAACAGGACCTCGTTCCGAACGTAGGAGGTCCGTTTCCTCCGTTGTCTTGATGCCAGGCCTCGTTTCCATCGCCTGTTCCGTCCAAGCCCTCCCGATGAACAGGACCACGCATTCCGTTCCGACCTAGCCGGTTGGCTCCCACGCGTTCCGTTGCCTTCCGATGAACACGACGCATTCTGTTGCCTCCCCATGAACACGATGACGATGTTGTTTCTCCATTCCGACCTAGCCATGTACACGAGCCCTGGCCGTACGTATGCACGAGTAGGCATTCGAGACCCTGCCCGTATGTACGTACGTGGCCGTATTTTCTTTCTTGCACCCTCGCCGCTGTACGTACGTGTACATGCTACGTGCGCGCCTCTACTACGACATGTGCGCGCCTCTACTACGACACGTGCACGCCTCTACGTCGACCAGTATGTACATACACGTTCGCGACCAAAATGACAATGCTACGTACGCTTTGACCAGGTGGGTCCGGTATCGTGCACTTCCTTACTGCGAAGATGTAGCTGGTGGGTCCCAAATGTCGGCGAATCGTTTTGGTTTTTGCCGGACGCACTTCCTTGCGTGCGAAGATGTAGCTGGTGGGTCCCAGCCGGTCGAAGCGAATCGTATTTTTGCGGACGCACTTCCTTGCGTGCGAAGGTGTAGCTAGTGGGTCCCAGCGGTCGGTAGAATCGTTTTTTGCGGACGCACTTCCTTGCGTGCGAAGATGAAGTGGTGGGTCCCAGCGGTCGAGGAAACATTTTTTCCGTGAAATCTGATGGCCCGTCGGTGGGTCCCAAATCGGTGGAGGAATCATTATTTTCAGCGTAATAAGGAGGCACTTCCTTCTTTGCGGCCGTGGACCCGGTATCGGCCTCTCCACGTACGATCCACGTCCGATGGAAGCCATTCCTTGACCACGTTGACCACGCTGCGCCGAGAGCACAAGAGGCGGTGGACGACGGCGAGGCCTAGGAAGGGGACGACGCGAGCCGGGAAGACGCGGCGGTGGATGCCAGCGTGAGAGGAGTATGAGGGTTCACTCATTCATTGCGGTGTGAGGCTGCCGTCGCCCAGAATAACAGGGGGTGTGGGTGCGTAGAGGGATGGCACGGCCAGCGATGGGAGTAGTAGGGGCGGTGAGGCCTCTGCGGCATCACAGCCGCCACGGGCGGCAGGAGCGGTAACCTGACGGCGCTGCTTTGGGCGGCTGGAGCAAGAAGACCAGAGGTTGAAGAAGCACTACGGCCGTTGGATGGACATCGTACGGTCACTGGAGCTAGAATCGTTCATATATTGACTAAAGTTGACAAAGGCCTCCGTCCCTGTCAACTCAGTAAGTCCACAAGTCAGTCTCCCACCAAGGTGGGTCCCAACTAGCAGGGGGTATTCATTTTTTTGTGCGTAATAAGGAGGCACTTCCGGTGGGTCCGAGCTGACAGCGGGGGGAACTTTTTTTTTTCACGAAATACGGTGGCCCATCGTGTGGGTCCCAACAGTCAGGGAAAAATGATTTTTTCATGAAATACTGGTGGCCCGTCCGGTGGGTCCCCGCTGTCAGGTGGAGGAATAATTATTTTCCGCATAATAAGGAGGCACTTCCTTGCGGCTGCCGTGGACCCGGTGTCGGCCTCTCCACGTCTGATACTCTTCCGATGGAAGTCGGTCATTGACCACATTGACCACGCCAAGACCGAGAGCACCACGGCGGGACGACGGGCGATGCCTAGGAAGGGATGACGCGGAGTTGGGAAGACGCGGCAGTGGAAGCCCGCGGAGAGGAGTACGAGGTTCACCGGTTCGGGCTGCGGTGTGAGGCTGCCGTCGCCGCTTGAGAACGAGGGTGTGGGTGAGTAGAGGGATGCCTGGCCAGCGGTGGGAGTAGTAGGGCGCTGAGGCTGTGGCAGGCTGTGCCACAGAGGCGGAGCAGGCGGTCCCGCCGGTGTTGCTTTGGCGGCTGGAGCAAGAAGATCAGAGATTGAAGAAACACGACGGCCGTTGGATTGACATCCAACGGTTACGTCTACTAGAATCGTTTGTTGACGTATATAATAACTAAAAAAATCTTGCATACGCGTCAACTAAACAGGCCCACAAGTCAGACCACTCCCTCTTTTTTTTAATAATTTATATATAGCTCATGGCAACTTCTTATGCAATTTATTGCGATGCATTATTTTTGGTCGGCCAGGGCCAATTTCGCATATATTCTGTGGGTTCCAAACTATTTTAATAATACCGAAATGTCGAGCCAGATTTAAAGTACATTGAAGATATATTTAAATTAGGTTAATGCCCAGTGAAATAGGAATCTGAAAATGTGAAAAAAAATCAGAAATTATAAAGTAATTGGGAATTTGTCATCTGTTTTTATATTCACAATCCATTTCATATTACTTTCAAGATTTGCAGGCGTCTTGAAAGAGTTGCAGCCCATCAGGGCGTAGAAAATAAGTAGTCCTGGATTGGTATTCTTTAGAAAAAATAAACTGGGCTCATTTTCACAAATAAAAAATAGCTGGGCTGGTCACATGGTGAACATAAAATATAATCTTGTGCTAGACGGGCCACATCCCAGTTCAAACCCTGCTCCGTCTCAACAATACCAAACAAAAAAAATACTGCTCGAGTAGCTACGTCCCTGTGTCGGCCGATCTTGTGTTGTTCTCTTGTCTATTGACTATATACGCTCACAATGTCGTGGGTCCCGGATGTCGAGAAAACACTAGGAGGAAGCATTTTATTTTTCCATACCTGTTGACGTGGTGGGCCCCTCATCATCTTCTCCACGTGCTTCTGCCGATTCCTGTTGTTTGTTGACCATGTTGACAACATGAGAGGGCGGCGCCGTAGCGAGCGCACCAAAGCGCGCGGAGGATGTCGGCGTTAACGATTTAGGAGACGGTGGGGCGGCGATGCATGCTTGTTGGCGCAGCCGACCCGTGGGAGGCGGAAGCGAAGCGGCCCGAGGCGCTGGTTTGGTTTTGGCGGCTGGAGGAAGACAGGACTAAAGAAACACGACAGACTGTAAAAGCAGCAGGAGTACTTAACAACCTTAACTGAAACCAGCAGGGGCACTTAACAACCAAAGATGAAAGCAGTATGAGTATACAGGTTCAACCGTACAAAGCACGCCTCGAACAATGCTACTTTGCCTACAGTTAACCAAGGGTGAGGCCACCAAGCCCCAGGACAAGGCCCAGGCGCCACCCCGCGCATCCACAACCTTCAGAAAAGCGGCTTCATCTCGCAATGTGGTCAATAAACAGGATATTCGCTTTAGAGCCATGGAAAAGCATGAACATAATCTTCTGCCCTATTCTCCAAGATGGACGGGCCTTCATTATTTGAGACCACCCATGAATAAGTTTCTTTTCACCTCCAAGGGGAATTGAGTAGGTCGACATAAACATCATGTTGTGACCAAGCGCAAGTCCGACCCGATCATGGTCAAGCATCAGATAGGAACAATAGAACTCGGCAGTTCCTGTTTCAAGAAGATCACAACTGTAAAACTATGTATAAGCAATAGTTTATGAACAACATATATAACATAAAACAGCTCGTACCATAAGTTTCTCGACACAGTTGGACCTGTTCAACGAGTGCAGTAGTGGCACACATATCCCACGGGCCTTCCACCATTGAAACGCCCCACAAGGACCTCAAGACGATCAATAAAGTGTAGGAACTTGTGGATGTCGATCCAGTCAACTTCAGTGCCATTAGTAACAGCCGAGTTATTACAGAGTAACAAACGAGCAGACTGCTTAACTCTGAAAAAACCTACACATGCCACCAATTATAAGAAAATATTAGTTAGAAGTAGCATCTTCGTGAGAGATTCGTTGCTACTTCTAAAGTTAAATTGTGATTAGTTAGACAGAATAGGTGGATTAAGAAGTAATCGAGGCAACAAGAAAGAACCAGATACAAAACTAACATGGATGAACAATTGGAACGACGTCGGGGTGGAAGATCGCAGTGAAGATGAGACCAGGTTCTTCTATTTCCATCAACATTCGTGCGCCAACTTTCAGACCAGGTTTATCCAAGTTCGGCCATAAAACCCCCACCCTCCCGGATAGAAAAGAGGATTCTAGGAACATACTGTGCGCGTTTCAAAATGTTGTGTTAGGATGACAAGGAACAAGTGTGGCGTCTCGCTGAGGGCGCAGAAATCTGTAGGGTACTCGCACTTTGGGCACTACAAATGAAACACACTAGATTCAGTAGGAAGAAAAATGCATCAACAGCGGCGGCTGCCATCCTAGGATTACCTGCGACCAAGGGACTTGGATTTATCGAGGATGGATGAAGAATTAGTACTGGTTCTCCATGAGAAAACCCTATGCAATCGCCGGCGGGGTTTTCTGAACAAGCAGACGAGGGAGAAGGGGATTCAGGCCCAATGAAATATTGCCGCTTCGTCCGTCCAGCTTACTGCTAAAGCTGGAAAGGGGGGTTGTGATTTGATGGCTCATTGGGCATTATTGCGGCGTTACGACCGGGGTGTGTCTATCGTGAAGTTGTGCACTCTAATTTGTGCATATGGCACGTGGACCCCGTTGCCGGTTGCCCCACATATCAGCGATAGGAAGTAGAAAGACAGGAGTAACTAGTTACACATAAATATATTTTTGATGAAAGATACTCCCTCTGTAAAGAAATATACAAATCTTTTATATCACAGGCTCACCTTGCCGAGAAATATACTCCCTACGCAACGCACGAGCATTATGGGGTTCAGCTTTTTATGGGGGTTCATTTGAGAATATAATACTCGAGATAGGCTCACGGTTACGGACTTTGGGCCACAGGCCGACCCTGCATGTTTGGGGGCCCATATGTTCTACCTCGGCGCTTTTCATATTGCAAGCGATCGATGCAGCGCTGGTTTTAGATGTCTTTGTCATAAGGCGAATACACAAAATTGAATAAAGCACGGCATTTGTTGGAATGAAATCGAACGATAGTTCCTAACCAGCAATCAGAGTTGCAATTCTATCAACAATATACCATGTGATAAATAATACTCTCGTACTACTTATACACACATGACACTTGTTTCACCATGCCAGATTATTACATCAAAATCTCTCGGAGGATAGATCAGTTCGGCAGTTGCGTCTTTGCTCTTGAAGAATTTCAAAGTTGATTTGGACCAGCTCTCCTTGCCAAGAAAGTTCGATTTTGACATCATCCCCTCTTGCAAGATATGGTTTAGATTTGAACCTTGACCATCCTTTAGCATCAATCATCATGCGACCATCCTTTGTACTTACGGTATATTGAGCAGGTTCATTCACACCAAGGCTGCGCATGGTAAGAGAAACTTGGCATGATGCGCCCGGATTGTTGAACGACTCCCTCGTTGCTCTAGGAATTATCTGTTTCCAAACAAGAAGACATACCCAAACAATTAGATCAACACAGTGAATCATGTGAAACAACATGGAAAGAAAAAAGAACGAAGCACTTGGGCGGCCAATGCTTACCAAGAAGGTGGACATGTCGGTTTTTGTAAGGACTTTGGTATATGAAGTGCAAACTGCAGCCCAGTCTGTTGCGATTAAATACCGCAGGCGGGCGGAATCTGAAGTGCAAGTGTTGGTGTAGGTGCGAAGTCACTTCTTTGCTGCGGAGATGGTGCTCCTTGTAGAGCTGGTGCCGGTGTCGGGCAGGTGCGGTGTCGATGCCCGATCCTCCGGTAGATCGATCGATCCGCTGATGCGGTCGGTGCCCAATCCTCAATTTGGATCGGTGAGCTGCCGCTGTCAGTGCTAGAGCAACTGCCGGTACTCGATCTGTGCGAGACATCGGCGATCGTGTCTGGTATGCTATGATCAGCTTTCTAACTTGACTAGGATCTGTGACCGTGATCCAGTTTTTTCTTCATTTCTTTTAAACGCGAGAAGGACTAATTGTGGCGTTTTTGTTAAACCAAACTGCGATTCATCATAGGGATTCAGCTTGTACTCGAGACAATGACCGATCCAATTTTTTCCAAGAATATAAGTGATGGGCGATTGCCTTCGTTACTGACACGACATAAGAAGTGAAACCTGCAAAAATAGCCATCGTAGAGCAAACCAAACGGTTTATTCTGTGATGAATGTCACATGGAAAAACCTGCATCGTAAAATTGCAGGAAACGAAAGAAAGCATGACATTAAATCAATAAGATTTAGACAATAAATCAATAAGTGGACAGACATTAACATAGACCGTTCTCAGGACTGACCACACACCAAAAGCGGCAGTACTAATAAACAATACAGAGTTCACAAACACAAATCAAATACTGAACAATAGTACTTACTACAGACAAGCAAAGTTGCACTAACTAAACTCTGCAGACTATTTCTTGCCACCGACCTACGGGATGAACCCCGCATAACTGACTAGGCCATGGACTTCGTGTGAGATGTCTACATGCACCATCACCATCTTGTCAACCTTGGAGAACCTAATAGACTGGTCTTTCCACTCATGAACATGATGATGAAGACAGGCTGCATCAGATTTGTTCTTGAGCTTTACAAGAACCACACCCTTCAGAATCGAAGGCACAACCAGGAAATTGTTGTGGTCAAGTACAGCCTCGAGAACACGCTCGACAACAATGCTACAGGAAAACACTAGTTCAGGACACATGGCGAAAGGGACACATATTTGGATAGTTCGTGATAGAACTCATCATCAGGTCTTCCAGTTCACATGTCATGACTTTGAGAACTTCATCTCCACTACAGACTTGGTTCTAATTCAAACCGAAACCATATTTTATTACTACCTCCGTTCAGAAATATAAGATGATTTTCGATATTATACTCCATATATGACTACATATAGGCACAGAAATGAGAGAACAAAGACACTAGAACATGTCTTCAAAGGCATGAGAGCTAAGGGATTACATGCAATATCCATAACACAAGTTACTGAGGCAAATATACCCTCTTAAAAGGTAGCATTGATGTTCATAAAGTACTCCCTCCGTGCCAAAATTCTTGTCTTAGATTTGTCTAGATACAGATGTATCAAGTCACATTTTAGTATTAGATACATCTGTATCTAGACAAATCTAAGACAAGAAATTTGGGACAGAGGGAGTAGTTAAGTAATCTATAAGAAATCGGTGTCAACCTATCGCATGTTTTGGTAAAAAGAGGAATTTAGAACCGTCATTTGGCACACTAAAATCACATGCAAGATCACCCAGAAAGTTGTACTACCAGTACTAGTACTGCGTGTTAGATGAAAAAACACGATCAAGATCAAGAGAAAGATCGTCAACAAGAGACATTACCTGGACTTGCTTAACGAGGGATCCCGGAGAGGGGGGCTTGGATAGGGCGATGGCTTTGAGCTTGTCTGCGGTAGTCTCGGCGGGGTGCTTGCGCTTCTTCGTACCATGAGCCTCCACGGTTTTGGCCAGAGCCATAGACATCACGTCGGCGGTGCTCGGCGTCCATCCAAGAGAGGAAGGCGAGAGAGAAGAGTGAAAGGAGGAGCGAAATGAGGGAGAAGCGAAGCGAGTGGGGTTTTCTTCAAGAGAGGAAGCTGAGAGAAGAGTGAAATGATGGTAGCCGTTCGTCCAACTTCTTCTTTGGAAAGGAGGGGTTTTGTGATTTGATGGCTCATTGGGCATTCTGCGGCGGTTCGATCGGGGTAGTCTACCGTCACTCTACTACGGAGTAATTTAGTGCATGGCTGGTGGACCAGTCTTTGGCTATCCCACACGTCGGGCGGAAGTGAGTAATTTAGTGCATGGCTGGAGGAGGATCCGCATGGTAGAGCGTGTCCACTGTTTTTCATTACGAAGAAAAAAATGATTACAGCAAGCGTTTCCACTCTTCTGACGGAGGAGTGCGAACACGGCAGCCACTTGAACATACACAGTGCTCCTACTACTAGGCATGTGCGGTGGTTCACACGTCGATTACTACACAATCTTGTTTCTAGTGTAGTAAGATATGACGATAACAAATGATGTTGTGCGCATGTCAACTACTCCTATATGTAACATAGTACCGCTTTTTCGACTGTCCGGTCGAGAATGAATGGTGAGATCAATGTTAACAGAACTAGGTCCACAGCGCACGGAGAGTACGGTGCTACAGTACTCCATGAAACATGAACCATATGAAGCACGAATAGTGTTAGGCAGGGTGTATGAAGGGTGCACGGGATGGGAGCAAAAGTTCCCTTCTCGACCCACTTTTGGGTGTTTGGCAGAGTGCATGAAGGGTGCATGAGTCCACACTAGTAGGTTGACAAAAATACATGAAGAGGAAACAACTATATTGAGATGAGAATGCAACCAAACACACCCACACGCTTTGTGCTATAGTGATTGATATGCACCGTCTGAGTTTGATTCAACGGTCATGTTGCACCGAGACATGGACATGCCCATGAAGAGGGCGCCTAAACACCACCGAAGTCCCTCTGCTTCTCGAGGCGCATGCTGTTGGTGATGCAGGGTGCAACCGCCCGCAGAGCCCGCTCCCGGTCGGCCAGCAGCCAGCTCGTCAAAGACGGCGTCCAATGGCACGAATGGATTCCGGTGACGGAGCCCTGAAAGGATTCGCCCGGCAACGGCAACGGCAGTCCGCAACCCCTCCTTGTCCAGCTCAACCCCCACCATCGCACGGAGACGGCTCAGCTCCTCGGAGATATAGGTGGAGAAGGAGACCAGGTCAGGAAGCCGCAGCTTGTTGAAGTCGACCGGGTGGTCGAACGGGTTTAGCCTGACGGCTGGCATCATCGTGCTGGCATGACGGTAGGCATCGCGCAGACGCAACACGTGTGTGGCAACTTGGTTCACCAAGTGGCTGAGGCGATCCTGGACCTCGTCACAATCGGCCCGCTCTTGCTCCAGCCGGCTCCCCTGACGGCCTATCGTATCTCCGCTTTCTGCAGCAACACCGCCGACGCCTCGAGCATATTTGTGGTGGACGCCTGCCGCTTTTGAAGCTCCATGAACTCCCGCACATAACAGAGGAGCATGGCACTCCTCTCCTCCTTGAGATCACGGAGCTCCACATCCTTCGCCCTGAGCTCCGCATCCTTGGCATGGAGCTCCTGTGTCAGGCGCCTCACCTCGGACTCCGTGATCTGCTGCGCCGCCATGGCACCAGGTAGAAGCAATGGGGAGAGGAAGCAAAGGGGGCGAAACGGCTGAAAGGCAATGCAATCTACGGGAAGGCGGAGGGAGCTGGTAATCTTTTGGTTTTCACCACGGTAAAACACCACTCGATGACTTCTCACATCAGGGAGCAGTGGGTTTTTACAGGCGGAGTCATTGTGACTAATTGCTGCCGCGCCTGCTCCCGTCAATAAAAAATTAAAAATCCTGCCGCGCCTGCTCCCGTCAATCAAAAAATTAAAAATCCTGCCGCACCCAAACACTAGAGCAACACCGCGGTGGATATTTAAATTTACATGCCGGCAAGTAGATAAAAAAAGGTGTGAAAAAACAAATGTGGTGGCGGCCTAGCTAATCGGTCGAACTATCCCAACTAGCTAGCCACCGTGCTTCACTGATGTACTCGGCGGGAAAGGTGGTCTTTTGTGATTTGACGACTCATTTACTTGCTTCGGCGCTACGACCGAGGAGGACCCAGAAAACGCGCGGTAGGGCGTCCCTCGTCAGGAAGAATATATGCGTGCACCACCCGCGTGGTTGGGTGTGCCACGTCTCGGCACGGAGGAAAAATGTGCGTGTAAAAATATACTGTATCAGACGTAGTACCTATGGTTCGACCTCGGGACCTAGCCAGTCGGTCAAAAACACCCCACTAGCCACACAACTTCATCATGCAAACATGGCACAGAGGATAGATGTGGTTAGCTCCGTCTCGACCAACCACAACGTCTCTTGTTCTAGGCGATTCTACTATTTTCCAAGCTTTTTTTAGTTGGAATAACACCACGGCAAGCTAGCGCCGCTCTTCGTGTGTGCCCGTGCAAAGGTTAGATGATGGAGAGAAGAGAGATTGAGATCACAGACCTGGGACCCACCAGTAAGTGAGACAACGGTCATGCACGTGTTGACGAGGCACTCCCTCTACTCGACTAAACGCAAGTACTGTATAAAATCAAGTTATGGGACAAAGCCAACAACTGTTCGTTTTTTCAGGCTATCGACTTACGCTTTGTAGTCCAGGTTGCCAGTTCGAAGCTCGTCTTTCAGATTTGTTAGTTTTAGGTCCAAATTTGATTAATGACAAGTGGGACCCCCATGTGTTGTTCCGATATTTCAGTGTAGGATGGTTTTTTTGAACACACACTTTGCGCGGTTAGACAAGTAACGACACGAGTTACACGTATTTTGCAAGTTTACGAACAAAAATAACAGCGGCATAGAATATCACATCCACCCCGCAGCTTAGATCCTATGGTGATACGAGTTTTTACACCGTTGGAAGTGAGATCCAATGGCTTGGGAGTAGTCTTTGTAATTATGCGCAATTTCCAAACTCTCGAAAGGTTTTTTTTTGCAAATAAAACATGCCGGCCTCGTGTGTGCCGCTGCATCTTCGATCCAACGGCTCCCCGGTGCTCATATTAGGTGCTCCCCATAGCTTAATTACCCGCTATGTTGATATGAGCATCTAGGTCGTATGATCAGTGATCAGATGGCACATGCGTAGTACTTGTACTTTCTGCGCATTTCCCAAACTCTAACAGCCGTATATTGCAAAAACATTCAAACCTCCTACTGTGCGCCATTAGATCTCAGTGAACTCGTATCACATAGAATCTACGGTGCGGGAGCACCTCATACTCTGCCCTGCGAGAAAACATAAGGTGCTATCGCAGCTTGGATGCTACGGTGATACGAGCTTGATGGTTGTTTGATCTGAGATCCAATGGCATCTGAGCAGTCATTGTGCTTGTAAGCAGTGGCCAAACTCTTTTGGGGCTTTTCTGCAAAAAACCATTCGAACCACCGAGGAGGTGTTTGGTCACAAATCCAACGCCTCCGAAGAGATTGTATCACCAAAGCATCTAAGGTGTGGTAGCACATGATATTCTTACATACAGGAGAATATGATGTCCTCCTTCATCTTAGATGCTACGGTATAAGAGCTTCGAGGTCATTGTATATGGGATCAAAGGGCATCTAAGTAGTTTTTGTACAAATTGTGTGCAATTCTCAAACTCATCAAGATTTCCTGCAAAAATATTAAGACACATCATGTGAGCTGCTATATCTCAGATCTACAAGCTCCAAGCAACTCGTATGGGCATATAGCATCTAAGGTATGGGGGCACATGATATTCTTCCGGGGAGGAGGCGTGGGGGTGCACAACCAATCGGTGGTTGGGAGGGTGAGGACAAATATAATCTAAACAATCCTAAACAGAGCTCCACAATTTTATCTAAGGTCGAGGGGTTGACCTCCGACAATCATAGCTCCGCCTAAACACAACATTTGCATCTATTGTAGTACTAGACTTAATATTCATGTTTCAGTTTCATTTTAAATATTGAACTGAGGACCATGGATGTCTTACATTTTACTCCCTTCGTTCCTAAATATTAGTCTTTTTAGAGGCTTCAAATGGACTGGCACATACGGATGTATATAGACATATTTTAGAGTCTAGATTCACTCATTTTGCTCCGTATGTAGTCACTTGTTGAACTCTCTAAAAGACTAATATTTAGGAATAGAAGGAGTATTTTTGAATTCGTTTCATACATGCATGGTTTGGAAAAATAGATGCACTATACTTATACGATTGTTGTTGTGTTCATGCATGTGTGTGTCTCTCTCTCTGTGTGTGTGTGTGGTCATATGCTTGATACATACAAAGTTTTCTCACCTCCATATTGTTCATCTTTTAAATTTGAATTTGCATTGGAAAACTTACTAGGGATACCATGAAATGTGAAATCCACGTTGACATCACTATATCACAAACTCACTCTAATTCAGCAACTCGTCATAAATCAATTACCACGTTGAGATTAGTATTTGCATGGAAAATACGGATATTGTAATACACATAGATTTGTTCAGCAATTTAAAAGGTTTCTTTCGTATTCTCGAATGGTAGGACCCAACGGCGTACCAGCCAGACCTTGGCTCGTGTTGATCCTAAAAAAACCGGGCTCGTGTCCTTTGGTGGCGTGCGTGGTACACACATTAGGCAACCCCAGCCAGTCGAGCCTCAGCGTTTCAAGTCGAAATATCTGGCGGCCAGAATTCCAGCCCTAGGAAATTCCCCTCAGGTCCCCGGTCCATAATGACTACCGATGAACAACGGAGGGATGCTTTAGTAACTAGACAACGTTACCTACCGTGCGAAACGCAGTTCAATTCCCTCGATCGCCGCTTCGTCAAGGTCACCCGTCAACTGCATTGCCTAGTACTACTACTACTACACCGGGATGAGCACATAATTGAGCCCGTTTGTTCATGCGTAGTACTTGAGTTAATATATCGTGCAATGCACTGCATGCGGAGGGATTATCCTTTTACTCTGCATATATAACTTGTCTTAAGTCTAACTAAGCAAAATGTTTGACCAAATCCTTTCTTAAGAAATACAACAGGACAGATGTACGACTTGAAAATTTATTGCATGATGCAGGTTATGATATTGTTTCGAATCCTGGATCTTAAATTTCAGAAAATCTAAAAGTGAGCATAAATTCTTGAAATTGAGCATGGTCACGTGATATGGCACAAATATTACTTCGTAAGTTTTTTTTTTCAATTCAAGACAAGCTGCTTATGACAAGTTGCACAAATGAAGAGCCAAGGTATTTTGGAACAAAGACCTATCACCTTAAGTCAAACGCTTTCACTATTGAAACCGTGGGCGTCTACGTGCCGCCACGAGTCCCCGCTTCTCATCGGCAGGTGTCGTCCCAGCAAGCGTGTGAGTCGACGGGAGGCGTGCGAGCAGACCGCTGTGCCGGCTGTCAGGGAGGCATGCGAGCAGACCGCTGTGCAGACTCACAGGGAGGCGAGCCCTTTGACCAGGCTCCGCCGCCCACCATCGTCCCAACTGCTCCCACTTTTAATATCGCTGGCGCCGCAGTTTAAAATCAATCCCGCACTACCCGGTATCTCTACAATCCTCTCTCTTCCTCTCCGAGTCTCCTGTCGTCTACCTCCAACTAGCCTGACCTAAACGTACGCCATGCCGCATCACAATGGTCTGCCCGTGTTCCAGTTTCTTGAGGAAGACACCCAGCCGGAGTCTCAAGAACATAAGGCGCTTTGGGACAAGCTTGAACTGGCCTTGCGGGAAGACGCCGCGCTTGTCCCCGCTCCCGTTCCAGCTCCCGTCGCCCCGACTGCGCTAACGCCCATCCCCGTGGCATTGATGGGCTGGGAGCCGCACATTGTCGCCGAGCTTGATGCCACGGGGTTCCACGAGGTCCCCGCTGACTTTCACGCGCCCGTGCACCTGCCAGCGCATGCGCCTGCAGCGTCTGGCGATCGCCGCGGCCGTGCGGTGCCGATGCACTGCCGGTATCTTGCGCCTGCTGGCAGCGTCTTGGCGCCCGTGCCGGTGCCCGTGCACACGAATGTCTCCGCCGTTCCATTGACATCGCTTGTCCCCGCGCGGGTGCCAGTGCCCCCCTCAGCGGCATGGATGGCCGCCATCGACCGCTTCCTTGCACCAACGCCAGTCGCCTCCTCCCGCCAGTTCACTCGCTCCGAAGTCCAGAACATTTTGGCCTTCCTTGAAGCTAGGACAACATCTAGGAGTACGCCAACAATAGCGCATGACGCCGCCGTCGCCGTCGGTCAGTGGCCCGACGACACACAGAGCACAGCAGAGGAGCCGCTTCCCACCGCGAGACGCCCCCGCCGCCGCCACGTAATCTAAATTTGCCATGAAAAACGTTCGGATTGCCATGCTTAAAATCCGAACGTTTATCATTTCCATTTATTTTATATCGATCGTCGTATAATTTAAAGTCGGAGTCAGACTAAACGAAATGTATGGTTTGATCGATTGAATGTTCTGCTAGAGCCGTATCAAATTAAATATAAAACGTCATCAAGCCACATGTATTCCTTGTCATCCAACGACCTAGACTGCTTCAATGTCGAGCGCTCAACACGTTTAGCGTGCAGTTAATTTCATGCCAAAATAGTGATAATAACATGACAACACACAAATAATATCCTAGTAGTTAATATCCGCATGCACTTAATATACTTCCAAATTAACGTGCATTGCACGCATTACACCGACTAGTGCTGCTAGTATGTGAAACTGGTGCCGTGACTTGTGAACGCGTCCAGATATGGTCAACGGCAACATCGCCCGCGAGTTCTTCCTGTTTGCCCATGCGTCTAAACGCATAAGGGGAGGAGAGAGAGAGAGCACACATGGAACCCACCAGTAAGTGAAGGTGAATAGTACTAAAAATAATATTACATGTTATACATTAATTAGGCTATGGTAATATAAAAACATTATGTGAACAAAGGGGGTACAACAAACATAGCTATTCTACGTATGTTGCCTATTGACGTGCGGCTTGAAGGCCCGGTCACATGTTCGATCCTCGTCCTTTATTTTTTAATTTGTATATGGGTCCAAATTTGTTTCATGACATGTGGGCCCCTCGGTGTGTAGTTTGTAGCACTTTAATTTGTGGGTCGAAATTTGTTCCATTCCAAGTGGACTATCGGTGTGTAGTTTTGAAGCTTATTTATAATAATTAAAGAGAACAACATAGTTTTTTCAATAATACCATGGTGCAACGTTGAAGGCGAGAAATGACGTGCGAGAGAGCGATGACCGAGCCAGAGGGAAATCAACTAGGGGAGTTGCGTGGGTTGCAACGGTGTTTGGAGTAGTTGTGGGCCGAATGCTACGAAAATATAATCTAAATCGACCGGAATAAATGCTTACACATATTAATCCAAGGTTGGAGTGCCCCTCACAATGTAAATAGCTCCGGCTTTGCGAGGGATGGAGAGGTAGTAGCTTCAACGCGTGGAAGATACGGTGTGATAAAGCAAGGTCAATCGAGAGACATATAGATAGAGAGACAAAGTGAGTGTGGTCTGACATTCATTGAACAAATATATATGCTCTGGAGAGATATTGTTCGATTGAGCTTTTGGCAAGGGTGAGGGCTGTAAGATAGAGCTTGAGAGATGATCCGATCCTGAGCGTGTAGATATATTTTGTGTGTGGGAGGAAGCAAGGTCAACCGATCACATAGGGTCGCCGTGCGATCGAAAGAGTGAGACGGGTTGGAGAGAGTGACCTAGATAGACGATGTGCGTGAGAGAGTATACAATGTGAATAGGTCGAATTGGGCTCAAACATGGTGATATATCGTTTTTGTCTGAGAAAGAGCGAGGCCAATCGAGACATACAGAGAGAGAGAGAGAGAGAGAGAGAGAGAGAGAGAGATTGAGTGAGCATGGCCCACCATGAGTGGCGGCGGCTTGGATGGACTGACCTAGATAGACAATCTGCTGAGAGAGTATAGAGTGTGTCGATCGAGGCCCGAACAGGGAGATATATCATTTTGTGTGTGAAAGAAAACGAGGTTAAACGAGACTCAGATAACAGACAACGAGATTGAGCGAGTGTGGCCCGCCGTGCGGAAGAAAGAGTGAGACAGTCTCGAGGGAGTGACCTAGATATACAACATGCGTGCGTGCGCACGAGAGGTTGGGGGGCTAGATAGGCAATGCATGTATTTAAGCGTGAGAGGGGGGGGGGGAGAGAGAGAGAGAGAGAGCTCGGCATGGGGTGCAATGGCGGGTGTGTGAGGTAAATACATTTGGTAACAGAGTGGAAAAAGGGGTTGTGTAGTTGAGAGACTTAGAGATCGAAACATGGAGAGAAAGAATGAACGTGTGTTGGAAACCGATAGCTTCCTAAGGTGGTTAGGAGAGGAAGATTGGCGGATCTGAGGAAGTATGTAGCGTTTGTCTTGGGGGGGCTAAAACAACATTTGAATGTACAAAGTACGAGACTTAATATCGATGTTTCAATTCGGTGTACATTGTAAGATTTGAACCGAGGACCGAGCATACGGGTAATTATTTCAATTCGTGCCATACTAAGTTTCGAAAAGTTGACATTGACTCAATTTGTTGTGCTATTTTGTAGGTCATATGTTTGAATCCATCCAAAAGTTTTCTCACTACCATGGTGTTCATAATATACATATGAATTTGTATTAAAAAGTAGCATGGATACAGTGAAATGCGAAATCCACGTTAGAATTGGAGATCGCTACGTGACACACACTCTAATTCAAATAACTAACTACGTGACACACACTCTAATTCAAATAACTAATTATGTGACACACACTCTAATCCACGTTAGTGTCACATCCCTAGTTCTGGTATGACCTAGACTAGCTAGTCATGTGTGCATCATGTTTAAATTCCATTTAAGTTTGAAATGAGGATTTGTGAAACCCTCAGAATCATTTCTGGAAATGACCCAGATAAAAATTGCTTCAATTTGGCCCAAGAAAATGTTCCTGTTTTCTCTAAAAATATTGGTCAGAGGTAAAATTCCAACCAATATTTTTGGGAGCTCAGAAGTATTTATTTTTGGCCATTTGAATTAATGCAGTAAATATTTGCCTTGGATATATATATATATATGTTATATATATAATATATGTCCAAAAATTATGCTAGTTGTTGAGGAGTTCTGGAATAATATAAATAGCTCCTACAAAAATTGGCATAAGAAAACAAATTGATTTAGTAATTTTATTAAATCAAAAAATATGTCAGGAAAATAGAAAAGAAACAAAACCGTAAATGCTTACTCATGCTTACACGAGGCTCGGCAGCATGCGGCGCCCAAATTGGCCGGTTCTGTTTCTCGCCCAGCCCACCAGGGCATAGCCGTCTTCCTCCTCTTGCCCGAGAGGCGAGGGGAAGCGGTGCCAGCGCCGTCTTGCACCGACACGCAGCTGCCTGCCTGGCGTCCTTCTCGCCGCCCTGGAGCGTCTGGACGATGCCACGCGCCCCCCGGACCCTCTCACTCTCCCCAATCCTCCCCTCTCCTCTCCCTCGCTTTATCGCGCGACGCCCGAACACCACCGTCACCGTCGCACGCCGTTGCCGCGCCACCGCCATGGACTCGCCTCCCCGACAAGTCCAAAAGCTCCACGCCGTCTTCCTCGTCCTCGACGCCAAGCCACGCGCCTCGGGAGGCCCTGGAGCGCCGCCATCGCCATCGTCTTCATCTCCGGCCACCCGAGATCGCCCTCGCCGTTCCGGTCGCGTTCGACCCTCCTCGAGCTCGCTGACGACGTCTACGTTCTCCCCGTGAGCTCTACTTCGTTATCCCCTCCTCCCCGTGCTCGTTTGCCCCGCCTAGCTAGCTCAGCTGCCGTGCCCGAGACCTCATCGCCGCCGGCCATGGTGCCACCGTGGCCACAGCTGCCACAGCTCGCAACCGAGCTCACCGCCATTCTCGGCGCCCTCCCGCGCGTCGTTTGCACCCAATCGCAACCCCCCTAGTGCCCCGTAGCACCTAACCCGCACGCACCCGACTTCGGCCGCCGCCTGAGCTCCGCTCCGGCGAGCTCCGGCCGTCCCCGCCTCTTCCACTTGCTCCAGACGACGCGGACGAGCGCTGGCTCCTCGCCCGTGGTCTCCGCCGCCCAAATGGTCGCCGGAGCGTCGATCCCGAGCCCTCCGCCACGTTCGGCCTCGCCGGCGGCTAAACGCCGGCGGGATTGACCGGGTCAACCCGCGCTAATTAACCCCCCCAGTTGACCCAGATTTGACCCGTATGGGTCAATGACAGGTGGGGCCTGGCCCTGACTAATTTTTAGTTAGGGAAATTAATTAACCTCTGTTATTTAGCTATGACACTGACGTGTGGAGCCCACACGCCAGGTTTGACCCCAGTCAGCCGCAGTTGACTTGCTGACATCATGTCAACCTCAAGTCGACGCAATAAATGATTTACGGAATTAAAATTAATCAAGAAAAACCAGAAAATGAACCAAACTACAATAAATCAAATAAATTCAACCGTAGCTCAGATTGAAATAATTTATATATGAAAAATTATCAGAAAAATGCAATCTATCCATCTGTACCAGTTTCATGCATGAAAAACCAACTTATACCTGCTGTACAAGTGAAACACTAAAATAGCTTATATAAAGAGCTTACTTTGGAAATGCATTTGAATCTTGGGTTCAAATGGGCTTAAACCAAATGAATTCTAGCTGCATTAGCTCAAACAACATCACATCTTCATGCCATGTTCATGCATCATATTGTTGCATATGCTTGTGTTTTGATTGTTGGCACCGTTCCTTCTCGACAGGTCTTGCTCCGGAGACCGTTCCAGAGTACCTGTCCGTGAAGCAGTGTTTCCTTGTTGATCTACCAGGCAAGCAAACTCCCTTGTTCATTCTGATACGATCCTACTCTCTCGCTCCTGCTCTCAGTTATTGCATTAGGACAACAACGATTCATCTGCTACTTTGTGCTGCGGTAGTTGAACCCATTCCTCTGCATGACCTGTCATTGCCACAGTAAATAGTTGAAACCCACTAGCATGTGTAGGAGTTGATTGAGCCATGCTGTGTTCCTACCATGCTATGCCTGCTATTGCTTAGAGTTGTGTCGGGTCTGATTCATTGGGAATGGATTGGAGTCTGATGCTCTATGTTACGATCTTTGAGAGTGAAGTGTGTGAACACATTTTGGTAAAGGTAGCGGTGAGAGGCCATGTAGGAGTACAAGGTGGGTTGTCTCACTGGAACCGTCCTTAAGCACCGAGTTCTGTGTATGTTGTCCAATGACTAGCTACTACCACACATTGGAATGCTTAAGTGCCCCTCTCGACTTATTAACCAACTTGATCTCTGTCCAGGAGTCGCAACTAGTTTTTGGTGTTTGTAGGTAGTGTTAGTAGTCTACCAAGTGGCACCCGACCAGGTGGGCTTGGGTCAGACTAGGCACAAGTGGCACGGTGTACCAAGCATAGATCCATCCGGCGAGGTGGGCTTGGGAACCCTACACACATCGTTTGGGGCCGTGAGTGACACCCCGGCCGGATCTCCTTGCGGATGGAACCCGAATAGGCGATAAACCTGGGCTAGAGTCTTGTGTGGTTAGTCAGGTCGTGGCCAACACCCTCGCCAGGCTTCCGCTTGAAGGTTGCCGAGATACATGACGTGTACATGGCGGTAAGTGGCGAGAGCGTGTGTGAAGAAGTACACCCTGCGGGTTAACATGATCTATTCGAATAGCCGGGTCCATGGTTATGGACTTCTTGGATGCTTACGTGGTACATAGACAACTTGAAGTGGATACTATAAAATGCTCAAGACAAGTGTGAGTGCTATGGATGGCCTTCTCGTATGGAGACGGAATGAATCCATAGTAGTGTATTGTGTGGTGACTAGTGGACTGCGTGTGCATCATATCACCTCAAGGAAGTTACGGTAGTCGTAGAACGGGATAGCCACGCAGTCAAAGCTGGCTTGCTGCAACTAAACCCCACATTACCTTCTTGATACAGATGCATGTATAATAGGATCTGATGTAAGTCTTGCTGAGTACCTTTGTACTAACGTTGCTTTATTTATGTTTTTGCAGCGGAAACTTCGGTCTTACTAGTGGTTCCGCTTGGACTTCGACGAGTAGCTTGTTACCTCAGCTACGATCTTGTACCCTCGGGAGGGTCTTGTAGATAGTCGCTTCTCAGCCTTTTTCTTTTGTAGTTATGCGTACTTTCAGACATGTAATGCTTCCGCTTGTTGCTTGTATGCTCTGTATGATGGGTCCTGTGACCCCTGTTTGCAATAAATGCTATGTGGCTCTTCTGAGCCTTTATTTATATGAGTTGTTGAGTTATGTTGTGATGCCATGTTGTACAACACATACTTGCATGTTATGCGTACGTGTAATTTGTATTGCTATGTGTGGGATCCGACAACCTAGTTGTTTATCCTTGGTAGTCTCTCTTATGGGGAAATGTAGTCTTGTGCTTCCGGAGCCATAGTAGTCCGCTTCTGACCGGTTCACGGAGTCCTGCTAGCCCGGACTCTTGCTCTAGAACACTTGGTGGCCGGCATGTGATTCACCTCGTTCACGTATGCATCCCTTCGGGAAATGTCACGCAGTGACATCCGAGTCCTGCCTAGCCTGCTACAGCCCGGGGTTCCCGGAGTCCTGTTAGCCAGTGCTGACCGGATTCGCCTGACGCTTTGACCGACATGCTCGATGTTGATTCATGTATGCCTGTCCCCATAAGTTAGTGCCACTTTGGGTTCATGACTAGTCATGTCGGCCCGGGTTCTCTGTCATATGGATGCTAGCGACACTATCATATACGTGAGCCAAAAGGCGCAAACGGTCCCGGGCCATGGTAAGGTGACACCCGTGGGAATACCGTGCGTGAGGCTGCAAAGTGATATGAGGTGTTACATGCTAGATCGGTGTGACTTGGAATCGGGGTCCCGACAGCTTTGGTATCAGAGCCTGACTGCCTGTAGGATTACCAAGCCAACCTGGTCGAAGTTGAGTCTAGAAATTCTTTAGTTATGTAAGGGAATTGATTGTGGGAAGGAACGTAAGGCTCTTTTTACTCCTTATATCTCATGGCCTTCTGATCTGAGTCATCCTACCTTTCCTACGGGGTTAAGGAACTAGGCTTTCTCTTCCGTCTATCAGGATCACGTGTTACTACTCCGTAGTCCCATAGGATTGGATGATCAGAGTCATACCCCGATTTTCGAGTACTTCGGTGCGATGCTGTTTAGTATTATTCCGGAACCTTGAGTGATGGTTACTACCCCATTTTAGCGGGATGTCTTATTACGAGCATTTCTTTGCCGTTATCTTTGTCGAAATTGCCCTAGGAGTCCGAGAGATACTAATTTCCTTGTCCTACAATCTATAGCTTATAGTTGATGCTGATTCCGTCCTTGGTTTCGTTTCTCGGGATGCCATCGATTAAGCGAAGTTACATTGCTCGTAGCGAGAACCATGGAGATGGTAGGGATGAGGATCCTCCCGACCCACCTTCGTTGGCAGAGTTCATGTTAGAGATGGAGAGAAACAAGCGTGAGTCTTACCGTTTGTTGGCACGTATCGAGGAGAACACCGCACATCAGTTCAAAGGATCGGTGACCCTTCATGACTTCATTCGCTTGCACCCACCCACCTTTCATCATTCCATTGAGCCACTCGATGCAGATGACTGGCTCCGTAGCATCACACACAAGCTCCGTTCTGCGAACGTAGCTGAAAGCGACAAGGTCATCTATGCTGCATATCACCTGGAAGGTCCTGCTAGTCTTTGGTGGCAGAACTATGAGGCTATGCTTCCAGCTGGTCAGATTCCTACCTGGAGAGATTTCACTGAGGCTTTTCGCGAGCATCACATTCTGAAGCCCTCATCGATTGCAAGAGAGAAGAGTTCTGTAGTTTCACCCAGGTAAGATGGTTGTTGATGCTTACGGTGAGAGTTTGAGAACCTTGCCTGCTATGCTTGAAGAGGTGTCCACGGACGCTAAGAAGCGAGCTAGGTTCCGGAAGGGTCTCAACCCCAAGTTGCGTCGTGATCTCCACTTGCACCATTGCAATACATTCCAGGCTCTTGTGAACAAGGCCATTAACGCAGAGACAACTCAGCTCACTTACGAGGAGTCTCATAAGCACACCCGTGATTTGGTTTCTTCCTCCGGTTCTAGTTCTCAGAAGCGCCGGATTTGGGTTCCGAACTCTGCTCTTCCACCCAGCTACACACCAAGGCCATCTTATGTGGCACCTCATCCAGTTCAGCAGTATGCTCCACCCAGGCCTATTGGTGGACCACCTGCCAATGCGGGTCCACGTCCTACCTCCAAGATTTGTTACAAGTGCGGAGAGCCAGGCCACATTGCCCGTATTTGCACTCAGACCAGAGTTGCTCCACCCCAGACCGAGAAGTCTGTTGGCCGTGGTAGTAAGCCATCGCGCCAAGATGATCGGTGTCAAGTCAGCTCCCACGAACATGGATGTGTGCATCACGTCTCAGCTAAAGACGCTCATGATGATCCAGATGTCGTTCTTGGTACACTCCTTTTCAACTGTCATCCAGCATTGGTTCTGTTCGATACTGGAGCATCTCATTCCTTCATTTCTGAAAGCTATGACCGCTTGCACGACATGTCATTTTGTGATATGCCCTCCCCGCTACTCATTCAAACTCCTGGATCCAAATGGCAAACTTCTTGTGTAAGCCATGGTAACGAAATCCTTGTTGACAGTCTTGTATTCCTTGCCTCACTTATAGCCCTCAAGTCTTCGGATATTAACATCATATTGGGTATGGGTGGATGACAGCTCATCATGCCAAGATTGATTGTTACACCAGGTTTGTTCAGCTCACACCCCTCCGGCAAGATAGTCACTGTCTCCACTAGAGTTGCAAAGCGTCGACTCTATTCTCTTAATGCCAGCCCTCTTCCGGACCTTGAAGATATCGATGGTCCGTGACTTTTCAGATGTCTTTCGGAGGAACTGCGGTGTTCCACACAGCGGAGATGTAGAGTTAAATCATAGATCTTATCCGAGGAACCGCCCCAATTTCTAGGAGACCTTACAAGATGGCACCCTTAGAACTAGCCGAGCTTAAGAAACAACTTGATGAGTCCTTGCAAAAGGGTTTCATCCGTCCTAGTTCTTCTCCTTGTGCTTGCCCCGTCCTCTTTGTCAAGAAGAAGGATGGTACGGACCGGATGGTTGTAGATTATCGTCCCATTAATTTGGTTACGATAAAGAACAAATATCCGCTTCCCAGGATCAACGATCTGTATGATCAGCTCGCTGGATCCTCAGTATTTTCCAAGATGGTTTTGAGGTTAGGATACCACCAAATCAAGATCAGAAACGGGGACATCCCCAAGACAACCTTTGTCACTCGTTATGGCCAGTACGAGTACACCGTCATGTCCTTTGGTCTAACCAATGCTCCAGCTACCTTCTCCCGCTTGATGAACTCGATCTTCATGGAGTACTTAGATAAGTTCGTCGTGGTTTACCTCGATGTCCTTATCTACTCAAAGAACGAGGAAGAGCATGCCGAACATCTTAGACTTGTGCTAGAAAAACTCAGAGAGCACCGCCTTTATGCCAAGTTATCCAAGTGTGAATTTTGGTTGCCAGAAGTGACCTACCTAGGCCACGTAATCTCTGGTAAGGGCATTGCAGTCAATCCCGAGAGAGTTAAGGCCGTTCTCGATTGGACTCCACCTGAAACCGTTAAACAAGTTAGGAGTTTCCTTGGTCTAGCCAGCTATTGTCGCCGCTTTGTTGAAAACTTCTCCAAGGTAGCTAAACCCCTCACGGAACTTCTCAAGAAAGATAAAAGGTTCGAGTGGTCCCCACAGTGTGAGTACAGTTTTCAGGAACTGAAAAGACACCTGACTTCTGCTCCCATACTTGTGCCACCGGATTTCACGAAGGACTTTGTTATCTCTGCGGCGCCTCACGACAGGACTAGGTTGCATTATTATGCAAGATCGTCATGTGATTGCTTATGCATCTCGTGATTGCATCCACATGAGGAGAATTATCCTACACATGATCTAGAGCTTGCAGCCATAGTCTATGCACTCAAGACCTGGCGATATTACCTTCTTGGTAAACGTTGCGAGATCTACACCGATCACCAGAGTCTCAAGTATATCTTCACCCAACCAGATTTGAACCTTAGGCAAAGACGATGGTTGTAGTTGATCTCAGATTATGATCTAGGGATTACCTACACCCCAGGCAAAGCCAATGTCATGGCTGATGCGCTAAGTCATAAATCCTATTGCAACAATCTCGTGTTGCAAAGAGGTCAACCACTTCTCCATGAGGAATTCTGTAAGCTTAACCTTCACATTGCTCCTCACGGATTCCTTTCTACCTTGGTGGCGAAACCTACCCTTGAGGATCAGATCATTTCTGACCAGAAGTTTGATAGGGGTGTTATCCGCATCGAGAGAAACATTAAGAAGGGAGTTGGTGGAAGTTTCTCTATAGATGATCGAGGTGTTGTTTTCTTTGAGAATCGCTTGGTAGTTCCCAAGAATCAACATCTGCGACAATTGATTCTTAAGGAGGCGCATGAAACTCCTCTCATGATGCATCCCGGTAGTACTAAGATGTATCAGGACGTACGTCAGAGGTTCTGGTGGACTAGGATGAAGAGAGAAATCGCCGACTTCGTTGCTAATTGTGACGTTTGTCGTCGCGTTAAGAAGCGAGAAACATCAGAGACCTGCTGGCACTCTTCAGCCTTTAGCTATTCCTGAATGGAAATGGGATAAAGTTGGTATGGACTTCATCACCGGCTTTCCCAAGACCAAGAGAGGGAATAATGCTATCTTCGTAGTCATTGATCGTCTCTCCAAAGTGGCGCACTTCCTACCTGTTCGAGAGAGTATCACTGCTAGTCAGCTCGCTGACTTATATATTTCTCGAATAGTATCCCTTCATGGTGTTCCACTAGAGATCAATTCAGACCATGGCCGTCTTTTCACTTCTCATTTCTGGGAGAGTTTCCAAACTGCCATGGGAACCCATCTTTCCTTCAGTACCGCTTTCCACCCTCGGTCGGTGGTCGGTGGAAAGGGTCAACCAAATTCTCGAAGACATGCTTAGAGCTTGCGTTATCTCATTCGGTATGGATTGGGAGGAATGTCTTCCTTTCACGAGTTTTCTTACAACAACAGCTATCAATCCGGTCTCAAGAAAGCTCCTTTTGAGATTCTCTATGGACGAAGATGTCGAACACCCTTGAACTGGTCGAAACCGGTGAAAGACAATTCTTTGGACCGGACATGATCCAGAGGCGGAAGAGCAAGTTCGCATCATTCGTGAGAATTTGAAAACAGCCCAATCTCGTCAAAAGAGCCGATATGACCGTCGTCATAAGGAAGTGGCTTATGAAATTGGCGACAAAGGCTTACCTTGAGTTACTCCTCTAAAGGGTACCCATCGTTTCGGTATCAAGGGCAAGTTGGATCCTCGTTACATTGGTCCCTTTCGCATTCTCGCTAAACGAGGAGAGGTTGCCTACCAATTGGAACTACCCCCACATCTTTCTCGAGTGCATGATGTCTTCCACGTCTCTCAACTCAGGCATTGCTTCTCGGATCCTATCCGCGGAGTGGACCACGAAACGCTTGATCTCCAAGATAACCTCACATATCGAGAGTACCCGGTTCGCATTCTTGATCAAGCAGAGCGAGTCACTTTCGGCGTCTGAACATCAAGTTTCTCAAGGTTCAGTGGTCTCATCATTCCAGAGAGAAGCTACTTGGGAGGCGAGAAGATCGTCTTCGATTGAGTACCCGCTTTCTTTCCGTCGACCCACAGATCTCGGACGAGATTCTTTCAAGTAAGGCGAGTTGTCACATCCCTAGTTCTGGTATGACCTAGACTAGCTAGTCATGTGTGCATCATGTTTAAATTCCATTTAAGTTTGAAATGAAGATTTGTGAAACCCTCAGAATCATTTCTGGAAATGACCCAGATAAAAATTGCTTCAATTTGGCCCAAGAAAATGTTCCTGTTTTCTCTAAAAATATTGGTCAGAGGTAAAATTCCAACCAATATTTTTGGGAGCTCAGAAGTATTTATTTTTGGCCATTTTAATTAATGCAGTAAATATTTGCCTTGGATATATATATGTTATATATATAATATATGCCCAAAAGTTATGCTAGTTGTTGAGGAGTTCTAGAATAATATAAATAGCTCCTACAAAAATTGGCATAAGAAAATAAATTGATTTAGTAATTTTATTAAATCAAAACATATTTCAGAAAAATAGAAAAGAAACAAAAACAGAAATGCTTACTCATGCTCACCGAGGCACTGGCCTTTGGCGGCCCAGCCGGCCCGGTTCTGTTTCTAGCCCAGCCCACCAGGCATAGCCGTTTCCTCCTCTTGCCCAGGGCGGAGGGAAGCGGTGCCCGGCGCCGTGCGTGCCGGCACGTAGCTGCCTGCCTGGCGTCCTTCTCGCCGCCCTGGAGCGTCTGGATGACGCCACGCGCCCCCGGACCCTCTCACTCTCCCCAATCCTCCCCTCTCCTCTCCCTCGCTTTCTCGCGCGACGCCCGAACAGCACCGTCGTCGTCGCATGCCGTTGCCGCGCCACCGCCACGGACTCGCCTCCCCGACAAGTCCAAAAGCTCTGCGTCGTCTTCCTCTTCCTCGACGCCAAGCCACGCGCCTCGGGAGGCCCTGGAGCGCCGCCATTGCCATCGACTTCATCTCCGGCCACCCGAGACCGCCCTCGCCGTTCCGATCGCGTTCGACCCTCCTCGAGCTCGCTGACGACGTCTACATTCTCCCCGTGAGCTGTACTTCGTTATCCCCTCCTCCCCGTGCTCATTTGCCCCGCCTAGCTAGCTCAGCTGCCGTTCCTGAGACCTCATCGCCGCCAGCCATGGTGCCACCATGGCCACAGCTGCCACAGCTCGCAACCGAGCTCACCGCCGTTCTCAGTGCCCTCCCGCGCGTCGTTTGCACCCAATCGCAACCCCCCTAGTGCCCCGTAGCACCTAACCCGCACGCACCCGACTTCGGCCGCCGCCTGAGCTCCGCTCCGGCGAGCTCCGGCCGTCCCCGCCTCTTCCACTTGCTCCAGACGACGCGGACGAGCGCTGGCTCCTCGCCCGTGGTCTCCGCCGCCCAAATGGTCGCCGGAGCGTCGATCCCGAGCCCTCCGCCACGTTCGGCCTCGCCGGCGGCTAAACGCCGACGGGATTGACCGGGTCAACCCGCGCTAATTAACCCCCCCAGTTGACCCAGATTTGACCCGTATGGGTCAATGACAGGTGGGGCCTGGCCCTCACTAGTTTTTAGTTAGGGAAATTAATTAACCTCTGTTATTTAGCTATGACACTGACGTGTGGAGCCCACACGCCAGGTTTGACCCCAGTCAGCCGCAGTTGACTTGCTGACGTCATGCTGACCTCAAGCTGACGCAATAAATGATTTCTGGAATTAAAATTAATCAGGAAAATCCATAAAATGATCCAAACTTCAAAAAATCATAGAAATTCAACCGTAGCTCAGATTGAAATAATTTATATATGAAAAATTATCAGAAAAATGCAATCTATCCATCTGTACCTGTTTCATGCATGAAAAACCAACTTATACCTTGTCACGCCCAAGATGCGACCCTATCCAAAAGGAACTCGAAGGTCCCACCAAGGATAGAAGCGCATCTTGAAGACGCTTTTGCAAGGTGGATATCATTACATCAACATTACATAATAGATGGAGATACATACATAAGGCACAAATGCCACAAGAATTCATCAACATCATATACAAGATCAACATCCGACTACGGATGAAACATAAACAGAAACTCAAACGACATCCACCCTGCTAGCCCATGCTGCCGACCTGGAACCTATCCCCTGATCGAAGAAGAAGCAGAAGAAGAAATCCAATACAAGCAAACATCGCTCTCGCGTCATGACCATCGCATAACCTGTACCTGCAACTGGTGGTGTAGTAACCTGTGAGCCACGAGGACTCAGCAATCCCATTACCATGGGTATCAAGACTAGCAAAGCTTAATGGGTAAGGAAGGGGTAAAGTGGTGAGGATGGAGCAGCGACTAAGCATATATGGTGGCTAACATACGCAAATGAGAGCGAGAAGAGAAACAAAGGAACGGTCGTCAACTAGTAATGATCAAGAAGTGATCACGAACTCCTACTTACGTCGAGACATAACCCAAGAACCGTGTTCTCCTCTCGATCAACCCGAAAAGAGACACTCACGCAGTTACGCTGCGGTTGGTGTATTTTAGAAGAGTTTACTTCAAGTTTACTACAACCGGATATTAACAAATTCCCATCTCGCCACATAACCGCGGGCATGACTCTCGAAAGTTTATACCTGCGGGGTGTCCCAACTTAGCCCATGATAAGCTCTCGCGATCAACGAAGGATATTCCTTCTCCCGGAAGACCCGATCGGTCTCGGAATCCGGCTACAAGACATTTCGACAAGAATAAAACAAGACCAAGAAGCCGCTCGATGCGCCGACAATCCCGATAGGAGCTGCACATATCTCGTTCTCAGGGCAACACCGGATGAGACATCCTACGAGTAAAACCAACCCTCAAGTTTCCCCAAGGTGGCCCCGCAGTCTGCTCGTTTCGGGCCAACACTTAGAGAAGCATTGGCCCGGGGGGGGGGCTAAAATAAAGATGACCCTCGAGAGAGCGACTCCCAAGGGAAAAGTAGGTGGTGGTGAGGCAAATGGTAAAACCAAGGTTGGGCCTTGCTGGAGGAGTCTTATTCAAAGCGAACTGTCAAGGGGGTCCCATAAACCACCCGACCCGCGTTAGGGACGCAAAATCCGGGAACATAATACCGATATGACGGAAACTAGGGCGGCAAGAGTGGAAAAAACACCGGGCATAAGGCCGAGCCTTCCACCCTTTACCAAGTATATAGATGCATTAATAATATAAGAGATATTGTGATATCCCAACCAAAATCCTGTCCACCATGGAGCAATCTTCAACTTCACCTGCAACTAGCAACGCTATAAGAGGGCTGAGCAAAGCGGTAACATAGCCAAACAATGGTTTGCATAGGAAAGGTGTCAAAGGTTAGAGGCTGACATGTCAATTTGGGATGGCTTGATAAACATGTAATAGGTAGCGCAACATAGCGATAGAACGAAGAACCTAGCATAGCAATGATAGTAGTGAGATCCAGGGTAGCGGTCATCTTGCCTGAAATCCCGCAAGGAAGAAGAACGAGTCCATGAAGAAGATGAAGCCACGAAGACGAACCAAGCGTGAGCGAGCGAATCCTCACGATCGCATAGCAAGCAGGAACTATCGAGAAGAAGCACACAACATGGTAAACACACCACACATGAACAAGACATGATGCACAACAAGCATGATGCATGACAAGGCTACATGAAGCTACTCATGGTCAGAGATGATGCATACAAGAGCAACACATCAAAGCAAGTTTAAATGAGGCCGGGAACAACATATGACAATTCCGGTAAGTCCTCATATGCAAATTTCGAAATTGGTCCAGATCTGAATAAATCTATGGTTCAAGTTGTTAAACAGCAAGTTAAGATTCAGCATGATGATCTACACGAAATGCTAGTCAAGTTACATATAAAGTTCATTAAATTCGGAGCTACGACTTAGAAGATATGAGCAAAACAAGTTAAACATGACATTGATGTAAAATGCATACAAACATCAAGAAAACACATCAAAACAAGGATGCAACATGATAATATGAAACTACATGCAAAATCAAGCAAGTTTCATATAGAGCACACTCAAAACGGAGCAACGGTTCAACACATACACTCTATACAAGTTTAAAGGACAAGTTGTCCAAAACAGCAACTAGGCATACTGCAAGCATCAAAACAACATGCTATAGTACCACAATATGAAAACAAAAGGCATGGTAATGATGTACCGGTAAAGCATAACAAAACATGAACACTGAGCTATCCCCAGAAATGACTAAAACATGCTCAAAAGGACATGGCAAGATTGCAAATACTAACAGTTTCAGACTTTAGCAGAAATAACATCAGGTTGCAATGTTTAGAGCTATCAAACAACATGCTACAGGAACTTATCATGGCAAACAAAGGCATGGAATGAATCTACTAAATGCATAGATCAAACGTCCCTTAGTGACCATGAGCCACAAAGGATCAGAAAATATGATGGCACCCATGTAAACATGGCAAGTTATATTACAGATTCATACATGGCAGGAACAACAATAAGTAGACATGTTCGTGAGCTTGAACCACTCACCCCAGAGAAATACATGGCATGGAAAGGCAACTAACAGTAATAAGACATGTTTATGAAGCTAAGCATGGCAAGAGAAAGTTCATAGAGTGCATGGATCACCAACAACAATCATGGCAACAGTGAACTTAATGTTAACAGGCTGACAGCAACATTATTTAGCAATTTGAGAGCAAGATTACAACAAGCTACAACAATCTATAAATGCAACCAGGGGCATGGATGTATAGAGCATGATATGAATAACAAAACATCCTTAGTGAACATCTCTAGATTATGCATAGAATGACTTGTAGAAGCAGGTTAACATAGCCTCATGAAATAGCAGATTCAGACATGCAAAACAGCAACAACAAGTACCCTACTTAACAAGGTCGATGCACTCACTACAAGACCCACAAAAATCCATGGATGGAACCACTGTGAAGATGGCATGACATAGCACAAAACACATGTAGAGCTCATGCTCATAAGATGCACACATCAAATGCAACAAAAATGACAAATCATCAAGTTATAACAGTTTCAGCAGGTTAACATTATATAGCACTCTTGCAACGAAGATTCAGGCATCAAGATGAACTCAAATGAATATGGCACAATGGAATGAACTGAAGTACTCGCCGAGAAGAACAATTTGACATATTACACGCACGAAACGGAGTAGTATGCAGCAAGTTATGGCATGATGAAAATGGGTACATATGATGAAAAAACTTCGAGGGACATGTGAAAAAACAACCTCCGGGAGAAATTGGGCCAGGGGCAAGCGGGACAGAGAGATCCAAGGCGGGGACGACGCGTTTGGTTCGCCGGGTGGGTGGATCTCGTCCACCCAGTGGATCCGGCCGGAGAGCTCAATGACTCCTCCGGCGAGGCAACGACGGCGGCCGGGCCGGATCAAGTGAGGAGGCGGGGCGCGGCCGGAGGAGGAGGAGGCGCGGGCGGCCGGGAGCTCATGGCGGCAGGCGGCGCGCTGGCGAGGCGCGCGGTGCCGGGCGTTAGAGGCGGCGACGGCAGCGCGGCGCCATGGATCCGGGGCCGCGTCCGGGCGGCGGAGGAGGGAGCCGGCGGGCGAAGCGGCGGAGGCCGAGGCGAGGCGGCGGAGGGCGAGCTGGCGGCGGGCACGGCGGCCGGCGGCGGGCAACGGCCGGGCCGGCGAAAGCGGCGCGGGCGGCGCGAATTAGCGGCGCGCGCGGCCGCGTTTCAAGCGGGCTGGCCTGCCATGGCCGGGCGGCGGGCGGGAGGAGAGAGAGGAGGCGCAGTAAGGTGGCCGCTTCCTATTGGGCGCGGAGGCCGGCGCTGAGGTGGCGGTGGCTGATTTGTCGAGCGACGTGTCCGTGGACATGTCCGTGGCCATGAGGAGGAAGACTGCTAGGGTTAGGTTGGAATCATCCGCGAATTTGGACGGGAGGCACATATTTATAGGTGGAGGGAGCTAGGAGAGTCCAAATGAGGTGCGGTTTTCGCCCACACGATCATGATCGAACGACCGAGAGCATGGAGAGGAGTTTGCTGGGTTTTGGGCCACTTTGAAAGGGGTGTTGGGCTGCACACAAAAGAGGCTTTACGGTTACCCGGTTAACCGTTGGAGTATCAAACGACCTCCAAATGGCACGAAACTTGACAGGCGGTCTACCGGTGCTATACCAAGGCCGCTTGACAAACCTCGGTCCATTCCGAGACCATTTAACACCCGCACACGAAAAGATACAAGAGGGGGCGCCGGGTGACATAGGAGTGCCGGATTGGAAAACTGACAACGGGGAAAATGCTCGGATGCATGAGACAAACACGTATGCCAATGCGATGCACATAATGACATGATATAAAATGCAGATGATGACATGGAAAAGTGCAACACGCAAGCAAGTGACATGGCAAGGACGGCGAATAACTGGCGGACACCTGGCGCATCAAATCCGGGGCGTTACATACCTGCTGTACAAGTGAAACACTAAAATAGCTTATATAAAGAGCTTACTTTGGAAATGCATTTGAATCTTGGGTTCAAATGGGCTTAAACCAAATGAACTCTAGCTGCATTAGCTCAAACAGCATCACATCTTCATGCCATGTCCATGCATCATATTGTTGCATATGCTTGTGTTTTGATTGTTGGCACCGTTCCTTCTCGACAGGTCTTGCTCCGGAGACCGTTCCAGAGTACCTGTCCGTGAAGCAGTGTTTCCTTGTTGATCTACCAGGCAAGCAAACTCCCTTGTTCATTCTGATACGATCCTACTCTCTCGCTCCTGCTCTCAGTTATTGCATTAGGACAACAACGATTCATACGCTACTTTGTCTTTGCGGTAGTTGAACCCATTCCTCTGCATGACCTGTCATTGCCATAGTAAATAGTTGAAACCCACTAGCATGTGTAGGAGTTGATTGAGCCATGCTGTGTTCCTACCATGCTATGCCTTCTATTGCTTAGAGTTGTGTCGGGTCTGATTCATTGGTAATGGATTGGAGTCTGATTGCTCTATGTTACGATCTTTGAGAGTGAAGTGTGTGAACACATTTTGGTAAAGGTAGCGGTGAGAGGCCATGTAGGAGTACATGGTGGGTTGTCTCACTAGAACCATCCTTAAGCTTGAGTTACGTGTATGTTGTCCAATGACTAGCTACTACCACACATTGGAATGCTTAAGTGCCCCTCTCGACTTATTAACCAACTTGATCTCCATCCAGGAGTCGCAACTAGTTTCTCGTGTTTGTAGGTAGTGTTAGTAGTCTACCAAGTGGCACCCGGCCGGTGGGCTTGGGACGGACTAGGCACAAGTGGCACGGTGTACCAAGCGTAGATCCATCCGTGAGGTGGGCTTGGGAACCCTGCACACATCGTTTGGGGCCGTGAGCGACACCCGGCCGGATCTCCTTGCGGATGGAACCCGAATAGGCGATAAACACAGGCTAGAGTCTTGTGTGGTTAGTCAGTCGTGGCCGACACCCTTGCCGAAAGCTTCCGCTTGAAGGTTGCCGAGATACATGACGTGTACATGGCGGTAAGTGGCGAGAGCGTGTGTGAAGAAGTACACCCTGCAGGGTTAACATGATCTATTCGAATAGCCGGGTCCGCGGTTATGGACTTCTTGGATGCTTACGTGGTACATAGACAACTTGAAGTGGATACTATAAAATGCTCAAGACAAGTGTGAGTGCTATGGATGGCCTTCTCGTATGGAGACGGGAATGAATCCATAGTAGTGTATTGTGTGGTGACTAGTGGACTCGTGTGCGCCATATCACCTCAAGGAAGTTCTGGTAGTCGTAGAACAGGATAGCCACAGAGTCAAAGCTGGCTTGTCGCAACTAAACCCCACATTACCTTCTTGATACAGATGCATGTATAATAGGATCGATGTAAGTCTTCTTTGAGTACCTTTGTACTCATGTTGCTTTATTTATGTTTTGCAGCGGAGACTTGGTCTTACTAGTGGTTCCGCTTGGACTTGACGAGTAGCTTGTTACCTCGGCTACGATCTTGTACCCTCGGGAGGGTCTTGTAGATAGTCGAGCTTCTCGGCCTTTTTCTTACATGGTTATGCGTACTCGGACATGTAATGCTTCCGCTTGTTGCTTGTATGCTCTGTATGATGGGTCCTATGACCCCAGTTTGCAATAAATGCTATGTGGCTCTTATGAGCCTTTATTTATATGATTTGTTGAGTTATGTTGTGATGCCATGTTGTACAACACATACTTGCATGTTATGCGTACGTGTAATGTGTATTGCTATGTGTGGGATCCGACAACCTAGTTGTTTATCCTTGGTAGTCTCTCTTATAGGGAAATGTAGTCTTGTGCTTCCGAGGAGCCATAGTAGTCCGCTTCTGACCGGTTCACCGGAGTCCTGCTAGCCCAGCACTACTGCTCGGAACACTTGACTGGCCGACATGTGATTCACTTGCCGTTCCATACATCGCCTTGAAATGTCACGCGGTGACATCCGGAGTCCTGCCTAGCCTGCTACAGCCCGGGGTTCCCGGAGTCCTGTTAGCCCAGTGCTACAGCCCGGATTCGCATGCTGCTGACCGACATGCTCGATGTTGATTCATGTATGCCTGTCCCCATAAGTTAGTGCCACTTTGGGTTCACGACTAGTCATGTCGGCCCGGGTTCTCTGTCATATGGATGCTAGCGACACTATCATATACGTGAGCCAAAAGGCGCAAACGGTCCCGGGCCATGGTAAGGCGACACCCGTGGGAATACCGTGCGTGAGGCCGCAAAGTGATATGAGGTGTTACAGGCTAGATCGGTGTGACTTAGAATCAGGGCCCCGACAGCTAGCGTGGGTACCATTTCGATTTTTTTAAATAACTCCTCATTAATTAATTTATAGTACTCCCTCTGTTCACTTTTATAAGACCTTGAAGACATTTCAGACAATGTGCAAAACAGTTCATTCTAAGTTGTCTCAAACGACTTACGAAAGTGAACGGATGGAGTATATCATTTCGAATGACTAATTATTGCAAGGAAAACACGGGCATGGTAATACAAACAGATTCGTTTGCAAATGAAAGAAGATTCGTTTGCATTCTCAAATGTAGGCGCACCAGGCAGACCAGGGTCGTGTCGGGGTGGACGCTGCTTTGGTGCCTTAAAGGCACCTGCCTTTGGGTCACTGACTTGTGGGCCAGCCACCTGTTGGGCCCACATGTCATGGACACAAAGGTAGGTGCCTTAAGGCACCGAAGCATAGTCCTGTCGGGGTGGTCGCGTGTGTCGGACGGACGCGTAGCACCCAGCCACCCACCCCCTCCCTCCCTCCCCAACTCCCCCACCCCACCCCCCCAAAGGACGTCTACAAAATAAGTTCTCGCTTCCACATTTCGGATTGAAATATCTGGCGGCCCCTATTCCAGCCCTACAAAATCTCTCTTCTCCACCGTCCCCTTCCGTGCCCAGATTGCTCAAATCCCTAATTCGCTGCCAACCCAAGCAAAGTTTGAATCGCCCCTCGTCTCGTCTCTTTCCCCACCTCTGTGCCGGACGACGACGACGAAGACGACGGTCGCGCTTCACCACCGCACCGGAGCTACCTCATCTACGCCCTCGTCCACCGCACTGGGTGGTCCACCAACCACGTCGGCCGCCGCAACCGACGTGCCTCACAGACACCGAGTTCCGCCGCATCAGGTGCGCTTCACCGACGCCGTATCCCAGCTCACCGGGGCTACTTCATCGAGCACATCGTCGCACCTCCGCCCCCCGAGGCCGTTGGGGCTTCACCAATGGTCTCGTCCACCGCATCGCAGCGCTCTGCTGCCACTCAAGATCTGCATCCGTGCGCGGCCAGCCAATGCCAGCGCATCACCCTCAACGGCTCTGAAGTGACCCGCACTCTAGCTAGGCGAGCATGCCCAAACGCCAGCCCGAACTAGGTATCCACACATCACTCCCTTGTGCACTGTTCCGACGATGTTTGGATATCCTTTCACCGCTCTCTTAGCTTACACGCCTATGCAACTCTGACTTTAACTCTTATTTCTTCTGGAGATATCATCTAAAACAAGCAAATCCATTTTTTAGCGAAGCATGATGGCGCTACGGGATCTGGTACACATCCTGCACACCCGTATAACCTTGTAAGTATTTGTCCTCCGGTACAACATCAAAGTCAATTCCACTTATTTGATCAACCATTCACCATGTCAAAAATGCAGAGGGGGGTGCAAGGAGCACAAGGCCTGCACATCCAAGCAAATGGTAACATGGACTTGTACATGGAACATCCCAAGCGCAAGCAGAGCTGCAGTGAGCCTGTACAACGAGCTAGCGTAAGTCCCTACATTTCATTTAATTAAATGCTTGGCATTCGTGTAGATTTGTGTGCGATGGCGGATCCACGAATTCAAGTTACGAGGGCAAACATTTAACTTAAAAAATACGAAGGCACTTGCACTCCGGAAATCAACATAACTTGAGAAATGTGAAGCTACATGCACTTTGAAAACCAGCTAATGATCCAAAGTAGTTCAGATTATAAACACTGAATGATGCAAGCACCAAAAAACACAAAATGCAACATGGAGTACAAGGACTACAAACATGGTCTGTACCTACTTGAATTATTCGTTCTCTGGCTGAAAATATCAAAGTGTAATTGCACGTATAACCAGTGCGGAAACTGCATATCAATATATCTATCCTGCACAATTATGCCAATAGTTTCAAACAGCAGATTAGAAAAGTATTTATTCTATGTTGTCATGATACGGGGACTTTCTGGTAGATGGCCTCGACGTTTCCTCAAGCTATGAAAATGCACTATAATTTGCTTGTCATCAATGCCTGCAAATCTCTATCTCTCTCAACATAGTAAATCATCATTAGACACTAAATCCTTCAATGAGCTTGCAAAATGCTTGCATTAGATCCCTCATTAGACACTATATGTTATTCACCAGGAGCATGTAAAATGTTTGCATCAAATCCTTCATTAGCGATCTGTTCATTAGACACTTGGGCTCAAGAACAACATGAGCTTGTATGTTTGCACGGAAACTTGATTACATACATCAGATTCAGTCGATTCAGTATTGATTGGGGAGTTATAAAATAAGTAGAAATTGGTTTCATTTTCTCATAGATTCCCTACATACAAGCAGTTTTACAACACCGTCGAGTTTAACTATTGGCCAGAAATTGAAGAGTTGAATTAGATATAATCGGGGATGTGGTGTACCTGCTCGTTCCGCATGCTACTCTTGCAAGCTGCGACTGTCTGCTTATGCATAAGCTCGATGCCATGCCCGTCTTGCCGCTGCCTCCCATGCAAAGCTACACCGTGGTTGGATCTTCATCTTCTTGTCCTTCCGTTAAGCTTGAAGCCCGGCGACCGCCTCCAACGAGGGCACGAGGAAGTGCTGTGTCGGTCTGTCCAGCGGCTAGGTTAGGAGCGAACGGTGGAGGCTGGAGCGAATGAATTGGGATTTTTCCCTGCTGTCAATCGATATGGGAGGCGCTCGTTTGGGCCATGAGCCTGCTATAGGGCCTGCCTTGCACTTATGTTATTGGCCCATCCAAATTGAAACATTTTTCTTCATTTTTACATTGCACCTTTCGTGCGTTGGGACGAACAAAACTAGCGTGGGCCAACCTGGACGACTCAAACTAGGTGCACACCTTCCAGCCACCTGAGGCGGCCGCCCATACCAACCCCTATGGTGGCATCGCCCCTTTTTGCATGTATGATTGGATAGTGAAAAATATTCCAGTGGCGCTTTTTATTTACCAACAGAATGGTTGAATTGCTTGTTTCTATGAACTGAGTTCGCCAATAATGTGAAGGATGCCAGTCTTTTCATCCTATTGTAGATTGCTTAGATCTCGATATGCCAAAAGTAATCGCATGAAATATACAGTAAAAGCCAGTGTGATGTGTTTGGCTACAACTAGTCTGACTACACGTCCTCATATAACATATCAAGGACGCACCATCTTACCAGATTAACCATTTGAGTTACCCATGCAGTGTGGGAAGAAAGAAGTACTATCCAAGCAATTGATGCCATGGACTCCTTCGTACAACCTTGTCAGCGAAAAAGAAGTTGCAGTGTGCCTGTACAAAGAACTAGCGTAAGTTCAGTTACCTGCTTCTCGGAATTTTAGTTAGCCACTTATTGCAAAATTGTTCAATTACGTTGCTCGGCTTATTTTAGTTTGCTACTGATTACATAATGGCACAACCTGTTGATCATATTGTAGACTGCGCCTATCTATGTGTTTGATACTTACTGTTAAGAATTACCTGTTTGCCTTAACTTAAATATCTACTTGTTTGTTTAACTGCATTGTTGTTGCAACAGCGGGTTACAATGATGTTAATAACTACTTTTCAGCATCCAATTGAAACTCTTTAATTCCTTGTTTGTTTAACTGGTTTGCTGTTATAACTCCCAGTTGAGATGTTTTGCTAACTTCAACTTTTCTGAATCCAATCGAAACTTTAATGGCAAAACATGTTAGCCCAAGATCAAAGAGCGAGGCCCCCATGGACGTTGCATCATCCCACAGCAGTGGCACTGGCCCAATCGTGCCAACTGCTGATGCTCTAGAGGCTAAACTAGTGGTAGAAAGAGATTATGCTTCTGCACTTAGAGATGAAGTTGACATGTTGAGGAAGCAAACATCACAATCACAAGCAGTACTCAAGACAACCATTAAATATTGATTTCAAACGAAGCAAGCTGAGACTGACCAGATTGTTAAGGTCCTGAAGGAAAAATGGAAATTAAATTCCTACTTGGTAAATCATAGTGAAATGTTCTTTCCATAGTTGAATAACCTTTGTGTTGTCTGTTCATATAATCAATCAAACCATTTGTTTTAGAGATCATGTAATAATTGTTTTTTTGTTTTTTGGTTTGTAATTTTATTTGAGCACAAGTCTGTATTAATTGATAAGACTCGGAGACATTTCATTTGGATTGTTGTGCCAGACCTACAAATATGCCAATCGGGCTGAATGTGCATTCAACAATAGTAGTAGTATAGATGGACCATAAGTGGCACGCATCGGAAAGGGCCAAGATGCTAGCTAAAAAAAAGGATGCTGTTGTAGCCGAAAAAAAGTACAGCGGCCTGGCTTATGTATGTTAGTTGATATTATTGATCCATATACTCTATAAGTGTTTATATGTTTGTTAGTTCTGTACATTCTTGGTTGATTGACTCGGTAGTTGAATCTTGATACATCGATTGTGTACATATCTAAATGGGAGTACAAATTATGCTACATGTGACATTTGAGTTGGACATGAAGTGTTCCAAATATTTGAATTCACCTTAAACTGGATTCTAGTTTCTGAATTTGAGTATCGGCATTTGTAAACCATATTCATATATGATAGTGGAATACATCTTTGTCGTCCTTTTGAAGATATATAAAAACACATAGAATGATTTATAAAGATTCATATAGGAATACAAAATGGATTTGAATTTACTTGCCAGGGTAAACGTGGATGCTTATTGTCCGAAAATTCGAAAGAAGCAGCAAAATGTCAACTCCCACATCGGCTGCCCGAGGCCATGTTTTTGGGAGATGGAAATTACTGTCTACCCATTACACGGACAATCCATCGGCCCGATTTCCACTTCTCTAAATAGGGGTAGGTTAGTAACTTCAATTAGACGTGACACGACCGCCTCTGAGCCCATTCCGACACGTTGGATGTCAAACATGGGCGGCAAAACACATTTGATTCAAGCTCGTCCGAAAGACCTCTGTTTCTCCCTCCATTCCCCATTCATACACGGTGGGCGGCAAAACAAACTCAACTCGGCCGAAATCGATGTGGGCAAATATTTTCAATAGGGGCAGGTTTGTAACTTCAATCAGACGTGACACAACCGCCCTACCTGTCAGCCCTGTTCATACACCATGGGTGCCAACCATGGGCGCCAACCACCCTCTCCTCGATTGAAATCGCTCTGGGAAAATATTGGCGAGATGCGAGATTACTGTCCTATCCCCAACCGACGAGACGTCCAAATTTTAAACGGGGGCTAAGTTCGTAACTTTCCCATATTTCAAACAGGCGCGTCCCAAAAACATGGTTCCCCGTACCTCTCCCTCCATTTTCCCATTCATACACCGTCCGCGCTAGAAGACCCCATCCCCACACCAGCCTCCATCCGCCATCCCATCCATCGCCGCCGTCCTCCACCACATCCATCGCCACCGTCCTCCACCATGCTGGAGCGCCAACCAAGACCGCGTCGTCCACTGCTAGAGATGGACGTTCCTCATCCATGGCGACGGACCAATAGCCTTGCATCGTGTCCTCTCGCTTCATCGGCGTCATCGTCCTCTTTGCCGGGGCCGCTCACACGACCTTCTCTTCCACCACAATGGGACTTATCCCCTGATGCACCCGTCTACCGTAGCAGATCTGCTTCAACGCCACCGACAGCCATCGCACCCCCGATGCCTACACGGCGCCGCAAGAGAGGTGGTACTTCATATCTCCTCAACTTTTTGATCTCAACCAGAAAATTGATCTTAACTTGGTTACTCTACTTTCTTTTCAGCTCTTAGAATTTAGTTTTAGTTCGAAGCAAACAATGGATGCTAAATATCATTTCTCCGGTTCTGACTTCAAATCTGCCATGGCACAACCATAATACGGTTTAATTGATCATGCTTAGGGTTTACTTGATCATGTTGGTTCGGTGGTGGTTTCTTTAATAGAAATCGGAGGCGAAACCCTCTTTTGCTAAAAAAATATGCATAGAGTTTCCCCCTTTTATGATCACTATACGACCAGAATACGTGCTTCATGTCATAATAACACTGCTCCACCCATCAAGCTAACAAGCTTAGTTATTCAAATACGAATCTGATATTATTAAAACAGAGTTGTTTAATTGGTCAGCTAAATGTTCCTAAATTAGTTTCGAAAATGCATGTTACTTGGCTCGGGTGTGTATCTATCTGAGGTGCCCATGGTGGGCTGGCCCACCACAGGATTTTGGGTAAATCCTGTCCCCGTTCCCCTCTGTTCCGGCTTGGCCTTCCGATCTCTACTACTGACCGCTTTGCCTCGCTTGGCGACTTGCCGTCCCAGACGGCATGACTCTAGGAGGAGATGCGGACAAGCAGGAGGCCGAGGCCGCTGCCCAACAGCGTCACCGCTGCCGGAAGCGCTGCCGTGCCTACCTTCCTAGTCCGTTCGGGGCTCAGCGTCTGACACCCACCAAGCCAACCCGATTTATCCTGAGATACGTCCTCAACACTCAGCAGCCACTCCTCATCACCCATTTTCTAATTGATTCATTACTCATTAGGCAGAACTGTCATTTGGGTTTGTTGTATGCTCAGTGCTACCTACACTTAATGGTTCAGATGTATTTCGGTAATCTTTAGTACCTCTAAAGTTCACAGGGTTTTCAAAATTCCGGCCCTCGGAACATAAACTAGTCATTTTGGATTGTTGGTCGTAGTGACATTGACCCAGATTACTAGTGCAAGCCAGGTTTGTTGACAATTTTACTTGTCTTCCTTACTCATTTGATATAATATCCGATTATTCACGTCGATTAGTTGCAAACAATAAGTTCTAGACAAACTTCTTCATTCAGATTTTGGACGGTCTCTTACTGCAGTTACAATTCTGCATGCTTGTCCTAATATGCTCACAAGTAAATGATTGATTCACTACATCTATGCTTGCCTTGTCATATTTGTTGTGAATATTCTTTTAGGGTGGACCACCCTAATTCTAAATATTGGAACCGTAGACATGAGTGAATAGTATTTATCTATGTGATCTCTTTCATCATGTGTGGGTAACGAACACTACATGGTATAGAAAGAAAGTGTCATTTCCACCTTTTACATAGGTTTTGATCTTTTACATGGAATACAATCTGCCTATTTGCTTTGTGTCGCACTACCAACACTCCACCCTTGAAGCTAAACATTACGCCACTCATAATTGCTTAGTTTATTTGTTCAAATACGAATTTCATATGATCCTAATGTTCCTACTTCAGTTTTGAAATGTGTGCCTGCACTGTTATAGAGACATAAGGGGTTTGTATTTACGTGTGTGGTGCAGTCGGCCACGGTTGGGGAGTTGAACTTTGCATATGCAGGGGTTTATAGGGAGACACTCTCCGAGTTGAATCCGCAATGCATTCCATAGATAATCTGACTACTTTTTATGTTTTCATGAATCTCAGATTATGAACAGCATCATAATGATTATGAGCTTGCGTGCATGAAAAGAATAAAGCAGGACAAATTCCATGGCTGTCAAACTTGGCATTAAGGGACTGAAATCAAGTCTGGATGAAATGCAATGCAAATGCTCTCCACCTACAGATTCATGCTCAGAATATGATCCTAACGGTGATTCTGAGCTAGAGGGAGACCTAAGTCAATGTAGCTCCCTAGTGGAGGAGTCATAGGAAGATGCCCTATCTTATTCACCCATCAAGTTACTTGCTCTAACTTTCCAAAGTTACATTGCTCGCACATATCTTGCAACTGATGCTTTGCATTGCTTCTACTTTGTTGAACTGCCATTAGCTTAGTTTACACATCGTGTATGTGAATACGCCCTACCTATCCATTTTCAGTACATATTCCATCTGTCATCATACCATATTTATCCATTCAAATGATGTTCTTGTGTATCAGACGTTGAAAAGGAAGAGGGCGATTGCTAATCATGGAGGAGCACAAGCAAAGTATTTGGAAAATGTAGTGGCACCTGATAAATCAAATAGCCCATTAGGTGTAGTTGCAATATCACCTCACCCACAAAATACCCCAACTCTAGCAGACTCTAGCCCTACTACCTTTGGTCATTTCGATGCCCCAACTCAGCACACCCCAACTGCAGCAAATAGTATGATTATGCCGGTTGATATAGCACCAAATTGTCTGACATAAAACCCCATTCCAAAGAAAGAGTACGCCAAATCCAGCTTGCCAAATTCCTTTTCGAACCAGAGAGAGCCCCAATTGCAGCAAATAGGACCCTGTTCCATTTCTTCCCAGTTTAGAAGATGAAGCTTATGTTGTTGTCGGGAACTTTGTGCATCTTTCCTTCATGGAAAGAGTATACATGAACCGCAGAACAATTTCCAGTCTTCCTCCACAACTTACACGTAAGTAATGTACTAATGTTATTCATGGTCATTACTGCATATGTTTATGCTGACAGAAGACACAAGATTTCATTCTTTTAAATAGGCGAGAAGCAAACTGGATTGTGATGACGAGCAAGGGTTGGTTGTGCTTTTCAAGCACTCGTTGATGAAGTATCGTTCCTACCAGAGGCAAGCGCACTTCGATGGCCAGCCTCTGAATGAAATTTCTGTAAAGTCTCCGGTGCTACATTTATCCGACGGTGACTGGAATAATCTTGTTACACATTGGTCTCGGCTGCAGCGTAACGTACTGTCTATGATATCACATCACAAATTGAACTACATTTACGCATTTGCCTTAATGTCTCACTTGTACGAAAAATCGTGAGAAGAACATCCGTTCTCAAGGGACCACAGAATCTCGCAACTATACTGCACACTCCATTGCTCTTGTGAGTACCTCTTGCCCTGTATGACCATACTTACTTTCATAGCTGTTTGATTATGTAGCATCACTGCACATGTTAGCCTCGTAATTGTCCATTTGGTGGACATTATAAGATCCGTATGGGCTCTTACATAAATTTAGAATCAACCCAATGCTTTTGAAGAGGTTTAGCTCTGCGATCCTCTTATGTAAGGACTGAGCGTGGCCTATCACCGTACTTACATTAATTAACAGCTACTCCCTCCGTCCCATAATATAAGAATGTTTTTATGCAGTACACCGGTGTTCAAAACACTCTTATATTATGGGAAGAGGGACTGGTTCATTTTGTAGCATTCTGCATCTTATCTCCCTCGCCCACCATTTACTAAAAAAGATCAGATCTATATTTAATCTTACCAACAAGTAGAATACACAGACAATGCCAATGCAGAAGTGTAGCCCATTGCTCTTGTCAGTACATTTTGTCTTGTAACACTTGTACTTCCAGGGATTGGTAGTTGATTATGTAGCATCAATCTGCATCTTATCTTCATTATCCTCTATCCCTTCCAGTATTATCATATCTATAATTACTCTCTACAAAATGTAGAGTACATGCAATGCTTATGAAGAAGATTCTATGCTGAAATTCTTGAGTTATCCTTCCCTTGACATGGAGAAGGGCATTATAAAGCCGGCGTTAACTGTTAATGTAAGTCAGTCCTTCTAAAGCCTTTATCCTCGTTTCTTTGTTTAATTTTCTCATACTCCCTATCATTTCTTTGCTGTTTAGTTTCTTTGTTTACGCTTAAAATGCATGTTCGTAAGAACCGTAAGTTCTAAGTTTTACTTGTAAAACCAAATTCATATTCATACCATGCACATTACTTAATACTCCCTATATGTATGCTTGTTTTTGTTTATCTATAATCCGATTGTGTGGTGAAGCAGCCCACGTTTGCACCTTGTCATCTCTGTTTTATCTTCTTGATGTGGTGATGATATGAACAACATGCCATGCACATTATCCAAAATAGATACAATGATTTTCTTTGCCCTTCATCTATGCTTGTTATGTTGACATGGTAATCCGATAGTGTGGTGAAGCTCCCGCATTATGAACAATGCCAAATTATGCTATTGATATTTTGAACTTACTCTTTATTTTCTAATTTGAAATTGGATAGAATTGACAGAACAGTTATCATCTTTGTTTATACACGTGCAAAACCTGTCATCTCTCTGCTTTGTTTCAGGGTGATATGCTTGATGGCATGCACAAGTCCGATGAAGGCTGTGAGACAAACCCAACATATATTGCAGCAAAGAAGGCAAAACATCTTGAAGATAGCGAGACAACCCCAAAGTCTTGTCTTGATGCAGTGTTCAAGTTACTTGAGACTAACGGTCGAGACAAGCTCATAGAATTCGTTATGCGAATCAATTCGACTTCTTGGTCCCAAGTTCTAGCGAGAAGGCATTACGCAACTCAACTTCGACTTGAAGTCCTATCTCTAAGAATGATTGCGGAGAACACCAATGAGAACCTCATCGCTAAACAGCTACACAGGAAGCTATGACCGACATGCTAGGCGGTTTCACGGCCTTGCTCAACAACTTATGCAGCAGTTCCCCAACAAGGCTAACCTTTCTTGAACTGTCTTGGAAGTGGTCTCGGTTCGATATTATTTTGATGCGCTGCAATGGTGCCCGATTTTACGTGTCTGCTTCTTCGTTGCGCTTTATGATCCTTTGGTGGCGAACTTCGATGCCCAGTGGATGTAATATACCTTAAATCCTTTATTGTATAGTGTAGGTTTATTCTTAGTTACTATGTCGTAATTTCTTTATTGTATAGAGTAGGTTTGTTCTTAATTCCTACTAGTTACTGCCATCATTCGTTATCTGAAAAAAAATCAGATGTAGTCGACCGGACCGAAACACTCGACTCTAACGGGCCAGGTTTTTAGCGGGCCACAATTGGTCCGTCCTGCGTCTTTCTTGGGCCCGAATGATTAGGGCCTTCACACATTGCGCCAGGCCCAAACTTACACCGGCCTATATTTTAGTTGGGCCTTTGTCGACCAGTAACTTAGTTTGGCCCAGGTAGCGTTGGGCCATTAACAGGCTGAATATTGTACTAGCCTGTTACGGACGAGATGAAACCACGGGCCTTTAGGAGGCCAAAATGCATGTTGGGCCTCAATTTTCACTAGTCGTCGACGGGCCTTCAGTAGGCCGAAATGTAGACCGGGCCGTTTTGGTCCCAGTTAGCTCACGGGCCGTTACCAGGCCGAAACACATCTCGGGCCTTAGTTGGCCCACTGATATCATGGGCCTTTAAGAGGCCGAAAGCATAGTACAGGCATCAACGGGCCGAATTACGCGACATGCCTTTAACAGGCCCAAAGTCACGTTGAGCTTAACTGTTGCCACCTTTAGCACATGCTGTTAGTGGGCCCGATGTCCCGTCGGACCATATATGGCCCATAGGCGGCCGCAGGCGATTCCGGAGACGAAAGTCACCGGCTGAAATGGGCCCATGTCTACTTCATGCCTCTAACGGCCGAAAGTCCTTTGGACTGTAGTTGGGCCCAAATATTCGGCGAACAATTAACGGGCCAGATCTGGCTTCGGGCTGCAAATGGGCCCAAATATTGGGCGAACAATTAATGGGCCAGATCTGGCTTCGGGCCGTAAATGGGCCCAAATATTGGGTGAACAATTAACGGGCCAGATCTGGCTTCGGGTCGTAAATGGGCCTTTATTAAGCATGTCATTATTGGGCTGGCCCACTAGTACCTGATTAAGTTCTATGGGCCTTTGACTGGGCCGGCCTTTTTAACCTATATGGGCCTCTGTTGGGCCCAGCCACGTGTCGACATATCATAGGCATGTCTCCTCCAATGGGCCAGGCGACATCGGCCCATGACGGTGACAGGTGTTCCCTTGACCAATCAAAATTTTACCGTGGAAATTTCCCATTGGTCGTGGGCTGTTAACGGGTTATCGGATCCAAAATCCGACCGATAGCTTAACGGCGTTCGATTCACGGTGGATGCCACGTGTCGGTCACCCTTGGCGAAAGCACTTACGTGACGCAATTTATCGTCATGGAAGTGGACACTTCGTGATGATAATTTTGGTAATGTCATGGAACACTTATACGACAAAGACGGTATGACTATCTTGATTCTGTCATAAATTTGTCATGGATGTACATGCATGACAAAAAACGCGAACTACTGTGACAAACAAGTATCATCATGGAAGTGTATTTTTTTATAGCGTAAAGGCCCACAACACAGTTGGGCCATATAAAGTCCGACTTGACTTTCGGCCTCTTAGCGGCCCATGCTCTTCATGGTCCAGTACGAGCCCGCTGTCTCTTTCGTCCTGCTAAAGGCCCAAAATACAGTTGGGCCATAAATAGCCCGGCCTTAGTATCGGCCTGTTAACGGCCGATGAAGTCGAATGTGACCACTTATTGCCCACTTCGATGTCGGCTTGTTAACGCCCGAGAGTTAACATGGCCAAGCATTAACTATTGGCTCATTTCAGTTATAGCGGACCAATAGTGCTTTCGGCCTGGTTACGACCCATTAACTTAATGGGCCCGCTAAAGTTCGAACATGAAAGTTGGCCCAATTTGATGATGCCGATTCTGGCCCAGCTATAATTTTAGCCCATTACGACGAGCAATTATGGACACGAGGTACTATGTTATGATAAATGTTCGCGTGCATAGGTGCGACAACGATATACCCATTACTCGAGTACAATATTTATTATTACCAGCAAGAGGCCCGTGTGTTGCACGAAACATCAAGATGCATTTATACGAGTTGTTTATGTTGTGGGAGAAGAAGATGAACGGGGGAAGGCTTTATATACAAATGTGGAGATGGGTGCGGGTATCTTTTTGCAAAATTGCCATAGTTTGCTTTCAATCCATCAGATATAGATCAGACAGTTTATATTGCAGGATGGCAGGCACACCATCATCACCAACTCGGTTTTTTAATAAGAGTTTCTCTATTCTCTATACTACTCCTACAAAAACCTTTGAGTGGGTGATGATGGTTAGCCTACCATCTTTCACCAATAGTCGTCGGATCTAGATCTAATGCATACAAAGCAAACTGCTGCAGTTTTGCAAAAAGATGCCCGCACTTGTTCCCTATTTACAAACAACTATGTGTCTCTCACAATCAGCCTAATCTCTTCCCCACCACATCTAGAAGGACGTGGAATAATCTGACGCGATGGCCGCTACCGGCGCCGACCACCCCCAATCTTGGTGTTCCGTGCAATGCACGAGCATCTTACTTTAGGATCGAAAGTATGTCTAGAGGGGGGTGATTGGACTACTTGACCAAATAAAAATCTAGCCTTTTCCCAATTTTAAGTCTTGGCAGATTTTAGCAACTTAACACAAGTCAAGCAATCAACCTACACATGAAATTCTAAGAGTATATCAGCGGAATGTAAATCATTGCATATGAAGGTAAAGGGGAGGAGTTCGGAGGGAGCAAACGCAATGTAGACACAAAGATTTTTGGCATGGTTCTGATAGGTGGTGCTATCGTACATCCACGTTGATGGAGACTTCAACACACGAAGGGTAACGACTGTGCGAGTCCACGGAGGGCTCCACCCACGAAGGGTCCACGAAGAAGCAACCTTGTCTATCCCAACATGACCATCGCCCACGAAGAACTTGCCTCACTAGGGTAGATCTTCACGAAGTAGGCGATCTCCTTGCCCGTACGAACTCCTTGGTTCAACTCCACAATCTTGATGGAGGCTCCCAAGTGACACCTAACCAATCTAGGAGACACCACTCTCCAAAAGGTAATAGATGGTGTGTTGATGATGATCTCCCCAGAACTCAACTCTCTCTCATAGATTTGGATATGTGTAAAGGTGATTTGAGTGGAAAGCAACTTGGGGAAGGCTAGAGAAAATGAATGCTAGAAGTGTAGGCATGTTATGATGGCTCTCCCCACAAATGGAGGATGGGTGGAGGGGAATATATAGCCTCCACCCAAAATCTAATTGTTACACACAATTTACCAAACTTGGTGGGACCGAATAGTGAAACTTGGTCAGACCAATTCAGTTCAAAATGTGGACGTTAGGTTTTTCGGTGGGACCGACATGATCAACTCGGTGAGACCGATGTGCTAGGTTTAGGGCATAACTTGATCTCGGTGAGACCGATCACATGAACTCAGTGAGACCAATTTCAGTAATAGGCAAATAGAGAGTTGGTCTGGCAAACTCGGTAGGACCGATCGCTCATTTCGGTGAGACCTAAACGTTACGTAAAGGAAACAGAGAGTATGCATTGCGAACTCGGTGCGACCGATCGCTCATTTCGGTTAGACCAAAACGCTATGAAGGGAAATAGAGAGTTTGCAATCCCATCTCGGTGAGACCGAGATCCCTATCGGTGAGAACGAACTGATTAGGATTTCTGGCTATGGCTATGTCAAATGAACTCGGTGGCGCCGGATAGATCAAATCGGTGGGTCCGAGTTTGAATTTATGTTTAGGACATATATGGAATTGAGAAAGTGGTTGAAGGCTTTTGGAGCATATGATCAAGCACATGACCATACAAGTATCTCACAAACACAATCATAGAGTATCATCCAAGCAAGCAAACAAATAAGTAGCAAAAGAGGCAAAAAGAAGCAAAGCTCTCTCTCTCTCGAAGCCTGTGATCTATACACTTTCTCCCTCTTTGGCAACAAGTTACCAAGAAGCTTGAAAATGCATAGTGCTATGCGGCTCTCTAAGATTGATCTTTGGGAGCTTCTGAGTGCGAAGGTGGAGTGGAGAGAGTCCTGCAACAAATGCATATGAGGAAGACTGAGGAGCTGGTGGAGTTACAACTGGAGGGGCAACTGAAGTTGTGGCTGCAGGAGCTGAAGTTGTATCTCTAGTGTGTGTCACTGGCACTGCTGCAGACCTCTATCTTCAAGGCACCCTTTGATAAGCATCAGTGGTGGTCTTGTCACTCCTATCCTCAAGCTCTTCTTGGATCTTCTCCATAGAAGTCTGAGTTTCTGTCACCTTGACATCCAAGTCATGAAGTTTTGTCTCAAAAATTCTCTCAAGACTCTCTTGATTCTGAGTCAGGGTGGCCAATCCTTTCTCAATCCTCAAAGTAGCCTGAATGAGATAGCCAAGTTGGTCTTCTTTTGACTTGAGAAAAACTTGGGATGCCTCTTCAACATTTTGGCATCTTGGCTGCCTTCTCTGCTTTTGCTTTTGCTCTCTTCTCCTGAGCCTCTACTGAAGTAGGATCTGTAGCATCCATGAAAACTGTGTTGTCCTCAAAATCGGGCCTCAAGGGAAGGTGCTCTTTGTCCAATAGATATATGCCTTTTCCCATCTTGGAGTTGATGAGCATCTGAATGTGTGGAGCATACCCACATGATCTCTTCTGATCAGCAGCAATCCTCTTGATTGTCTCTACAATCAGTGTCATCGCTTTGAACGTTTCTGGCACATCAAACATATGCAGCAAATTGATGGAATGCCCTCTTATCATCCTGTCATCTCCATAATTAGGCAACAATGTGTGCCTGAGGATATTATTGATTGTGGGCAGTCCTGATAGAAGATAATAGACAGAGCCAAACTTTTGATGTTCCAAGGCTGCATCAGGAATCTCCTTGTACATATGTGCCATGGAGTTGTGTCCTTTCCTTGGCTTGCATACACATCAGTATCATCATCATGCTCTTCAGGGGCATTGATAAAGCTTGGCCCACTCAGCAACAGTAGGCTGGTACCTAGTACCCTCAGTCATCCAGGCAATCTTGCCATCTGGGTAAAAGTGAGATGTGGAGTAAAACTGCATGATAAGCTCATCATTCCACCTGGTCAATATTTGACCCACAAAGGCATCAACTCCACTCATTCTGAAGCTCTCGTGAACTGCAGGAAAGTGGTCTTCATTTTCATCAATGTATTCCCAATCAACCCATCTCATGTCACTGACTATGGGCTTCTTATCTAGGAGCACAGTCTCATAGAAGTCCCGTTGTTCCTTAGTGTGGAACCCATAGTCTACAATAGTTCTTCTTCTTGTGTCATAGGGATCTGACTGTCTCCACAATTTGAGACATGCATCCTTCCTTATCTTCATGTTTTCAGCCACTGGATGTGTATCATCATGATCTGGGATCTTGGGCTTCAACTTTCTGAGCACTTAGGCTTCTTCTTCTTCTTCTATTTCAGGCACTGGGTCCTTGTTCTTTTCTGCAGCAGGTATGTTTCTGGTGATTCTCTTTGGTGCAGTCTTAGAGGTCTGAGAAGTAGCTTTGGGGGCAGTCTTGGGCTTTGATGGAGCAGCCCCAGACTTGATGGCACCCCCCATCAGCTTCTGAGCTTTGGGTGCTGGTGCAACATTCTCTTCTTCATCTTCTTCCTCATCTGAAGAGTGCTTCTCAAATTCAGCCATGGGATCAACACGCTTGCACCATCTCCCTCTCTTCCTTTCCTTCTTTTTCTTGCCCTCACCAGTAGCCTCTACAAAAAGTTGATTTGGAGGCTTCAAGAGTTGAGGCTCTGGCCTTAGACATGGGCACTCTCTTAGCAGGAGCTTTCTTGTGCAAACCAGGCTTGGTTGAAGCTATAGTGCCAAATTCTTTCTTGACAACTTTCTTCTTTGAGCTGACCTCCTCCTCAACAGCAACATAATCTTCATCCTCAGAGTCTGAGTTTCTCTTTCTCCTTGTCCTGGTAGCTGCTTTTGGCAAGTTGCTTGGGGTGCTTCTGCTACCCTCATCATAGCTGCCAGAGATATTAGTGCCCTCACTCATGTTAACTTGCTCCTCAGACTTGTTCTCGCTGTTACTTTGGTCTGACATAGCTGATACTACAAACTGAAAGCTAACCCTGTGAATAGATGTAGTTGAGATAGAGTGGATGAGCATCACAAAGTGTAGAGATTTTGCAAAACAATTGAGTCAAAAACTTAGTTTTAGTTTTCTACATAAAGCATTTTAGAGCTACCGATTTGTTAAACTCGGTGACACTGAAGCAATATTAGAGTCTGAACTAGTGAAGTCGGTCAGACCTAGACACGGTTTGGTGATTCCAAGATTGCTAGGGTTTCACTGAGAGTTGAACTCAGTCACACCGATTCGTAAGTTCCTGTCAGACCGAAAATTATAAGTGCAGTGGCTTAGGCCAAATCTGTGAAACCAATTTCTACAACTCGGTCGGTCCGAGATGAGTTCGGTGGAAACCTAACCCTAAATTTTCGAATCAAAACTAATCCAAAGGAAGTTTTTGCTGGATGGAGTAATCTCATACGTGGTAAGGATCATGGCATTGACCTAAGTGCAGAAATTATAGGTAGAGATTGCACATAGGGGTTGAGTTCAGACCCTAACTCGGCGGCGACAACGATGATGACAACGACGGTGAAGATTCCCGTTGACGGCGGAGGAGACCAGCGGCAGGAGGTCACTGGCAATGAGGAGACGATCCGGAGACTCGATTCGGCAGAGCAGGATATGCGCGAGCAAAGGGTTTTGGAGAAATTTACAAAATTTGACCCGTGGGTATATATATCCTGACTGTGTCGGTGTGACCGAGTGGAACGACTCGGTGGCACCGAGATGCAGAATCTCAAGCGGTTACGAAAACTCGGTGTAACCAAACTGTTCAAATCGGTTGCACCGAGATTGAAAACCTAGATCAACTCAATGAACTCGGTACGACCGAAAGTAATGGATCTAACAAACCAAAATACACAGAGAGGTTTTGGAAGTTTAAGTCTATGACGGATGGGTGGCTTTGAGTGCTCCTCACCCAGAGTGTTTGAATCTGACTTGATCAAACTTTATGATGTAGCATGAATAGAGTTTGAGACGAGAAAAGCATAGATAGCTAGAGGAAGTTCTTAGGCATTCTTGTCCATCCATTTGGCAAAATAAAAAGACCAAACAATCAAAGCAACAAATGGATGTCCTCGAATGAGAAATATATGCAATCAACATGCTCACACAATAAGATGGCAAATGAAATATGTGGCAAAGCATGCACAAACACTCTAGCATCTATCAAGCAATTGGCGATGACTAGGTCATCTATATATATATATATATATATATATATATATATATATATATATATATATATATATATGAGTATATTGACTGAGGAGTCAAATGAGAACATTTGATCGTAGGTCATACTCATCGTTTAAGCACAAGTGGGTTACCACTTTTATATAAAGCATTGTTGTGTTCACACCATTAGATTTGCTTTAGCTCAATTCTTAGAGTAAAGATCCCCCTAGATGTGATATCCCCCTAAGAAGGATGAACTAACCTTGGGTTTTGTCGATGATGACTTCATGTAGATGTTGAAGATGTGGATGCTCAATGTTGATGTAGATAATTTGGAGCAATCCATTGGAGTGAGTTGCACTTTCAATACCTACATGTGTTAGTCCCACAAGGAACAAAGAAGGATATCCATAGACATAGAGTGAAGTACATACAAGATGATGTCCATGAAAGCATTATGTTAACTTGTCCCTTGTCTTACCAACAAGAGGGGTTGTGACTCCTTGAACTAGTGCAAGATGTGGAAGTTGTTTGCACTTGTTCTTGCCAAAATGATATGAGTGAAGTATGTTGGTGGAGTCACCCTCAAGAACTCTCTAGTTCTTCTTCTTCGGGATCCACATCATCTTGATGGTAATCCTTGGAGTTGTAGTCGTACTTGATGAAGTAGAGCTTGATGTAGTCTTGGGAACCCACTTGACCAAGGCCTTGGGAGCTTCTTCAAATGCATCAATCTCCTCTTGAAGCTTGTCCTTGCCTTTTTGCTTGTGGTCTTGTTGTGGAAGATCATCTTGAGCTTGTGTCCCCTTGAAGGAAGTAGGATCATACTTCGCTTGTTGAGGAACAAACTTCGTCTTGGGGTATTGATCTTCTTCCCACTCAACTCCATTGGCATTGAACTTTCGTTCAAAACCAACTCCTTGATTCTTCCTTGCCTTCCTTGCTTGCATACAATTTCCTCAAATTTCTTATTTCCGGCAAGGCTCTTGTAAACACCTTTCTCTGTAATTCCCTTCAATAAGCTATTTTCTTGCTCAAGTATAACTTGGATAAGAGAATCATTAGTAGAATCAAGAGAACTACTAGAAGCAACAATATTGGATTTAGCATGATTATTGTTACTAATAGAAGAAGAATCTTTCTTACTCTTGTTGCTAGATTTTACTTGTGGCATGTAAGTAGACAAGAGTAAACACTTGGCAATGTAAGAAGAACTTTTCTTACGAAGATCATCAATAATTGCTTTTAAGAACCCATGCTCTTGCTCTAGGTTGAGCTTTTCAAAGCGTAGCTTCTCATGAGTCTCTAAAAGCTCTCGATGATCTTCTAAGGTAGTTTCATGAGCTAATTAACTTAAGAGTGTTTAGTTCTTTAGTTAGACGCTCAATCTCCTTCTTATCATTGTCATTCGTTTTATCTTGATTAGCATGATTAATAGCAAGTTCATCGTAGTTTTCATCACTAGACTTATCAACAACTAAATCATCATCACCTAGCAAATCATCTTCATCACTATTGAAGTCAACATACTCGGGGTGTGATACCTTTGGGCCTTTAGCCATGAAGCCTCTTCCAATTCCTTAATTTTGTGAATCGAAAATGTCATAGGAGTTGGTTGACACAAGTGCTAGACCGACAACACCTTCATCTTGAATATATTCAGAGGGGGTGATAACTTCTCTCGGAGTGGTGGTCGGAGTTGGAGCGGGATACCCATTCTCCAACTTGAGTTTGATGTCTTTGTTTAGTATAGCTCCTTGATGACTTGTCCTTCCTTTCTGAATCCTTGCTTCTGCGAGAGGTTCTTCATTCATAACGATCATCTCTACTCCTTCTGTCCCTTGGAGGTGATTCTTCTCTTTTGCTTCTCCTTTTAGGTGAGTCTTCTCTTCTTTTGTAGGGAGCCGTACACTCATTGGAGTAGTGTCCAGGTCTTCCACAGTTGTTGCAATTACGCTCACGACTAGAAGATCTTTTTTCATTGTAGGACCTTGACTTGGAACTTCTTTCTTTGCTTCTACTCTCGTAGAACTTCTTGAAGTTTTTCACCATTAGGCTCAATTCTTCATTGAAGGCTTGTTTCTCACTTGATGATGTAGGAGCATCACATGAGGCTTTGTAAGCACCACTAGACTTGTTGTGAAGCTCTTCGTTATCCTTGAGTGACATTTCATGAGCAAAAATTCTTCCAATGACTTCAGTTGGCTTGAGATCTGTGTAATCTGGCATCATTTGGATCAAAGTGCACATAGTATCATATTTTCCATCCAAGGCTCTTAGGATCTTCTTGATGATGAATCTGTCGGTCATCTCTTCACTTCCTAAGCCGGCAATCTCATTTGTGATGAGAGCAAGCCTAGAGTACATTTCAGCGACACATTCACCATCCTTCATTTTGAACTTGTCAAGCTGACTTTGAAGCACATCCAATTTGGATTCCTTGACGGAGTCGTTACCTTCGTGCATATCAATCAAAGTATCCTGAATTTCCTTTGCATTCTCAAGACGGCTAATTTTGTTGAATTCTTCGGGGCACAATCCGTTGAAGAGGATATTGCAAGCTTGAGCATTGTATCGCAACATATTCAATTCTTCTATGGTCGCTTCACGATTCGGTTCTCTCCCATCGAAGAATTCACCTTGCAAGCCAACACACACAATAGCCCAAACGGCGGGGTTATGTCCAAGAATATGAAGTTTCATCTTATGCTTCCAACTAGCAAAATTAGTACCATCAAAGTAAGGACCTCTACGGTGGTAATTTCCCTTGCTAGACGCTATACTCTCCTAGGTTGTGAAACCAAGGCTATGATCACCAAAGCTATGGAAATCAAGGCAAATGGAGACCAAAGCTCTGATACCACTTGTAGGATCGAAAGTATGTCTAGAGGGGGTGATTAGAATACTTGACCAAATAAAAATCTTGCCTTTTCCCAATCTTAAGTCTTGGCAGATTTTAGCAACTTAGCACAAGTCAAGTAATCAACCTACACATGCAATTCTAAGAGTATAGCAGAAGAATGTAAATCATTGCATATGAAGGTAAAGGGGAGGAGTTTAGAGGGAGCAAACGCAATGTAGACACGGAGATTTCTGGCGTGGTTTCGATAGGTGGTGCTATCATACATCCACATTGATGGAGACTTCAACCCACGAAGGGTAACGGCTGCGCGAGTCCACGGAGGGATCCACCCATGAAGGGTCCACGAAGAAGCAACCTTGTCTATCCCACCATGGCCATCGCCCACGAAGGACTTGCCTCACTAGGGTAGATCTTCACGAAGTAGGTGATCTCCTTGCCCGTACAAACTCCTTGGTTCAACTCCACAATCTTGACGGAGGCTCCCAGGTGACACCTAACAAATCTAGGAGACACCACTCTCAAAAAGGTAATAGATGGTGTGTTGATGATGAACTCCTTGCTCTTGTGCTTCAAATGATAGTCTCCCCAACAATCAACTCTCTCTCACAGATCTGGATATGGTAGAAAGGTGATTTGAGTGGAAAGCAACTTGGGGAAGGCTAGAGATCAAGATTCTTGTGGTTGGATTGGAATGCCTTGGTCTCAACACATGAGTAGGTGGTTGTCTCTCGGAAAATGAATGTTGGAAGTGTAGGCACGTTCTGATGGCTCTCCCCATGAATGGAGGATGGGTGGAGGGTTATATATAGCCTCCACACAAAATCTAACCATTACACACAATTTACCAAACTCGGTGGGACCGAATAGTGAAACTCGGTCACAACGATTCAGTTCAAAATGTGAATGTTAGGTTTTTCGGTGGGACCAACATGATCAACTCGGTGAGACCGACGTGCTAGGGTTAGGGCATAACTTGATCTCGGTGAGACTGATCACATGAACTCGGTGAGACCAATTTCAGTAATAGGCAAACAGAGAGTTGGTCAGGCAAACTCAGTGGGACCGATCGCTTATTTCGGTGAGACCGAAAGGTTACGAAAAGGAAACAGAGAGTTTGCATTGCGAACTCGGTGGGACTGATTGCTCATTTCGGTTAGACCAAAACGTTACGAAGGGAAATAGACAGTCTGCAATCACATCTCGGTGATATAGAGAGCCCTATCGGTGAGACCGAACTGATTAGGGTTTCTGTCTATGGCTATATCAAATGAACTCGGTGGCGCCGGATAGATCAAATCGGTGGGGCCGTGTTTGAATTTAGGTTTAGGACATATGTGGAATTGAGAAAGTGATTGAGGGCTTTTGGAACATATCACTAAGCATTTTGAGCAAGCAATCCATTAAGCAACACCTCATCCCCTTTTAATAGTATTGGCTTTTCCTCACAATGTGATCTTGGATCACTAAAATGAAAATGTAGAGTCTTGAGATTTTGCCAATATATGTCATTGAGGGGTCCACATCTCTAGTCCATGTGTCGGTGTACAAAAGTAGGGGCACTCCTTTTTTACCCCTTTACTTGTGCATGGACAGTCGGAACCGCGCCCACGGCCACACTAAGCAGGGCAGAGGAGGGAAGCCGAAGGCGCAAAGCGATCAGAGGCAATGCCAAGACCATAGAACACAAATGAGCAAGAGGGCGAGGTGGAATCCCCCAGCAACACTCTTGCCGAGGCAGCCTCCGCGGCCCCGGCAAGAGCCTTGCTAGGGCAACTTGCCCGATGCCAGCAGAGCAGGCCACCCTTGAGCCGTGGGTTCCAACACCACCAACCAACCACATTGGAACCAAGGCTCGGGAGGTGCCTCTGTGGTGGCATGCAGATCTTCGTCAAGATCATAAACACACAAGATCAGATGAGGACCAGAAGACGACGATCCTCGGCGGGATCCTAGCCGAGGAAATCCACGAGACCCCCGGCAAGACGCTTGTCGAGGGCAACCACAGTGCTGCGGCAAGACCCTTGCCGGGGCCCTGGCAAGGCCCTTGCCAAAGACACTTACGGGGCCGTGGCCAGCCCCACGTCTGCCAAGGCTCCACCACCGTCCCCATGCAGCTGCCAGCTCAACCAGCTGAGCAGGCACCTGCATGGCGACGAGCGGCCTCCACGACGGACTCAGAAAGCACCTGCGTGGTGTCATGCAGGTCTTCGTGAAGGTTCCACCACCGCGCCAGCCCAGCAGCCAGCCAACATGGTGCCCCGACGCCTCGTCAGCTCGGACGCGTGTTGAGGCCAGGCGAGGCGGCGACAGCTGGGACGAGCTTCCTTGCCATCCCCGATAAAGCAAGAGGGGCACGTCGGCAGTGCATTAAATGCATTTGTCCATCGATGCCAGAGGATAGACTCATCCACTTTACATCTTTCCACCTCCTGTGTGCCACTGTGGTGACCCATTTTTTGTCTATAAAAGGAGGCCCGAGGCGACCAGGAGGAGGATTTGGATCTTTTGGGCAAGTTGCACCCCGTAGCTAGCTCAAGAACACAAGAACACTCAGATACATCCACCAAAGCAGGACTAGGGTATTACGCATCTACGCGGCCTAAACCTGGGTAAATGATCCGTGTGCTTCCTGTCAGACCCGCTCTTTGCACAACCTCGCGCCCGCCAACCATAGAAGGGATCCCAGTGATTCCATAGGTGTCGTTTCCACCGACATCTTTGGCACACGAGGTAGGGGCGCTGTTGTGAAAATCCGGTCCGGCGGTTAGCCCAGCAGTTCTTCATCGTCATGGCTCCCAAGAAGAATGCGGTCAAGGTGATCGGTTCGTCGGGAGCCAGACGGCCCGTACCGGTGCGGACGAGCAGCGGGCCGGTCGCGGACAGAACTCGAGGCGCGGCCCGCGAGCACCAACATCGCTCTGGCAGTCAGAGCCTGGCGAGAGGCGTCGTTCGTGCGCGGGACCCCCGGGGGCGGTGTCGTGCCACCCACGGGCGGTGCAGAGACCTCCAAGACGCCTACGCCGGCGCCCATAGCACGCTCTTCCTAGGGTGTGCGAGACAAGCAGCGTCACCACGCTGGTGACCTCGGACGCCGCCGTGGGAAGAGTCCTGTGCATCATCTGCGGGAAGAAGGAGACCAGCATGCCCGCCGAAGTGCTGGCAAAAATGTCACACAGCCGCCGGGCCGTGATAGAGCTCCTTCTAACGTGGTTAGATGTCACAGCCCTAGAGCTTGCTTGTAACTAGTATCATTGCATCCATGCATCATGTTTAATTTCCATGAAATTTGAAATGGGGATTGCCTAAACCCCTAGCACCAAGACAACTCAAATAGGTTCAACTAAGAAATATTTTTCAATGAACCAAATGGCCTTCAAAAATGTTCACCATTTTTGGAAAAATGCTGGAAACAGTAACCAGAGATGTTGCACATTTTTCCATGACATTTGGACTTTTGAATTAATTCTTGTGGTATTTGCATTTGGGCATTTAAATACGATAAAATATTTTAAATGCTCAAATAATCATAAACTGAAATGTTTGTTGTTGGAAATATTCCAAACAGTGACATTGACCAGTTTCATGATTTTTGGAAATGCCCTGGCATTTTTATTAAAGCCAAACATAATTACGTAAAATAGAAAATAGAAATAAGAGAGAGAGAAACTTACAGCAGCCCACCTACGGCGTCCGAACCGCCCAGCTCCCCCCGGCCCAGTTGGCCCAGCCCACCTCCTCGCGCGTCGTCTTCCCCATGCCTTCTGGCATCGCGCGTGGCGCGCGCACAGCCGAGCCGCGGCCACCTCCTGCTTCGTGCTCGCGGCCTCCCCGGCCTTCTCGTGACGCCACGGAGACGGCCACGCGCCCCAACCCCCCTGAACCCCCTCGCTCTCTCCCTCCTCCTCGTTTCTCTCCTCTGTCCCACTCCCTCACGCGACCGAGAACCGCCGTCGACGCCGATCGCCGTATCCGCGGCCACAGCCACCCCCTTGCCCTCTGCCATCCCAAGAGCTCCGCCCCGACCTCTTCTCCGTATCCGCCGAGCTACGCGACCCCGGGAGGCCAGCAACGTCGCCACCACCGTCGTCTTCCACCTCGGGCTCCGGCCACCATCGTCGTCGATTCGCTGCACTCCGGCCGCCCCCGAGCCCACTGACCCTCAAGCGGACTCACGGTGAGCCCGCGCCGTCTCCCCTTCTCCCCTGGTCGCTCCGCCCTCTAGGCGTAGCCCCGCCGTGGCCGAGCTTCCCACCGCCCGGCCATGTCGCGCCGCCCTGCAGCCGCTTGAACTCGATTCGGAGCGCGTCACCGCTCGGGAAGCCATCAGGAGCATTACGCACACACTAACTAGCCCTCCCGTGCACCGCAGCCCCATCCCCACTTGCACCCGAACTCCGGCCACCGCCGTGAGCTCGATTCCGCGAGCTTCGGTGACCTCAGCCCCTTGCTTGCGTAGATGGATGCGGCCAAGCACCATAACACGTAGAGCCTCTCCGCGCTCGTTTGGCGCCGGAGATGCAAACCCGAAGGCCTCCGCCGTCTCGGCCTCGCCCGGTGACTCGGCGCCGGTGGATTAGCCCAGTTGACCGAGGATTTGACCCCCACAGGTCAGCGGCGAGTGGGCCCGGCCACTAACTAAACAGGGTTAACACTAACCAAAATTAGTTAGTTAAACTAACTCTTGACCGATGGGTCCCAGCGTCGAGTTGACACGGACAGCGACCCGATTGACTTCGTGACGTCACGCCTATGTCAGGCTGACGCAATAATGATTTCTGGAATTATTTTAATTCAGGAAATTTCAGAAAATACCCCAAACTTCTAAAATTCCTAGTAATTCAACCGTAGCTCAGATTGAAATAATTTATATATGAAAAATGATCAGAAAAATATGAAGAATCTGTTTATGCCATGATCATGCATGTTTGAACAAGTTAACCTTACTGAATAGGATGAATCATGATTAGGGCAAATTATGAAATAACATTTGGAGTTGGAGTTTAACCTTGTTTGAATTCCACTTCAATTAACTTGGCTAGATATTGCATTAGGTGAATTCAGTACCTTAACATGACATGTCATTCATGTGAATGTGCATTGCAGTGAGTGTGTTCTCTCTTGTTTGCGGTAATTGTCCCCTCTCGATGAGCGGCGTTAAACGATTGTTCGATGACACCGATGAAGAACTATATTATCTTCGAAGTGCCGTGCAAGCAAACCCCCTTGTTCATTCCAATATAATCCCACTCTCTCGCTCCTGCTCTATTTTACTGCATTAGGACAACAACGACTCATGTGTTACTTGCTGCGGTAGCTGAACCCCTTTATCCTTTGCATGACCTGTCATTCCACAGTAACTAGATGAAACCCACTAGCATGAGTAGGAGTTGCTTGAGCCATGTTGTGCCTACTCATTCATGCTTGTTGTCATGCACTCTTTGCTTAGAGTTGAGTCAGGTCCGATTCATCGGGAATGAATTGGAATGGTTGTGTGAACATGTCCCTCGCATGTGTGAGCTAAGTGTGTGAACACGATTTGGTAAAAGGTAGCGGTGAGAGGCCATGTAGGAGTACATGGTGGGTTGTCTCATTGCAGCCGTCCTCGAGAACTGAGTTCTGTGTTTGTGATCCATGAAACAGTTACTACCACGCATTGGGCCCGAAACCAATGGACCCTCGGCTTCTTAACCACCCTTGTCCTCGGTCCGGGAGTTGCAAGTAGTTTACGGTGTTTGTAGTATCTTTGGGGCCGCATACGCCTGACCGTAGGGGTGGGTTGTGTTGCGGTAGGCACTGTTAATATTGATGTACCGATTCGCCCGTTTGGTGTCTCGGGAACCCTGCACACATCGTTCGGGCTGTATGGGAAACCTCGGTCGGACTCCTGCGGATGGAACCCGAATAGGCGATAAACCTGGACTAGGGACTTGAGTGTTTAGGTAGGTCGTGGCCGACACCCACGTTGGGCTTCCGCTTGAAGGTTGCCGAGTACATGTCGTGTAAACGGCGGTAAGTGGTGAGAGCGTGTGTGAAGAAGTACACCCTGCAGGTTAATATGATCTATTCGAATAGCCGTGTCCACGGAGAAGGACTTCTCGGTTGCCTATATCAGTTCAAAGACAAGTGAAAGTGGAAACACTAAAATGCGCAAGATAAGATTGAGTGCTATGGATGGCGTTCTCGTGGGGAGGCAGGGAGCAGGTCCATAGTAGTGTATTGATATGGTGAATATGTGGACTCGTGTGCGCCACCTCAAAAGAGTTACTTGCGATCGTAGTTCAGGATAGCCACCGAGTCAAAGCTGGCTTGCTGCGGTCAAACTCCACCACCCCTTTTGATAATGATGCATATGTAGCTAGATCTGATGTAAGTCTTCTTTGAGTACGTTTGTACTCACGTTTGCTTATTTTATGTTTTTGCGAGAGACGTCGGTCTCGCTAGTAGTTCCGCTTGGACTTGACGTTTAGCTTGTTACCTCATTTCGACCTTGTGCCTCGGCGAGGATCTGGTAGATAGTCGGGCTTCTCGGCCTTCTTAATTTATAGTTATGCAGTACTCGGACATGTTTAGCTTCCGCTTGTGTTTTGACTTGTATGCTCACGAGTGTTGGGTCATGAGACCCATGTTTGTAATATCTCGCTCATGCGAGCCTAATGAATAAATATTTGAGTCGTAGAGTTATGTTGTGATGCCATGTTGTATCTACACATATTGAGCATATTGTGTGTATGTTTGAAATGCTTGGTATGTGTGGGATCCGACAAACTAGTTGTTTATCCTTGGCAGCCTCTCATATGGGGAAATGTAGTCTCGTGCTTACGGCGATAGTAGTCCGCTATGACCGGTTCACCGAGTCCTGCTAGCCCAGACTACTGCTTGGACACTTGACTGGCGGCATGTGTTTCACTTCGTTCCTATGTCCGTCCCTTCGGGAAATGTCACGGTGGTATTCGAGTCCTGCCTAGCCTGCTACAGCCCGGGATACCGAGTCCTATTAGCCAGTGCTACAGCCCGAATATATACGTTGATGACCGACATGCTCGATGTGATTCATGTATGCCTGTCCCCATGGGTTAGCGCCGCTTTGGGTTCACGACTAGCCATGTCGGCCGGGTTCTTTGTCATATGGATGCTAGCGACACTATCATATACGTGAGCCAAAAGGCTTAAACGGTCCCGGGCCATGGTAAGGCGACACCGGGAATACCGTGCGTGAGGCCGCAAAGTGATATGATGTGTTACATGCTAGATCGGTGTGACTTAGGATCGAGGTCTGACAGCGTTGGTATCGAGCTTTGTTGCTGTAGGATTTCCAAGCCAAACTGGTCGAAGTTGTGTCTAGAAATGCTTTAGTTATGTAAGGGAATTGATTGTGGAAGGGAACGTAAGGCTCTTTTTACTTCTTATACCTCATGGCCTTCTGATCTGAGTCAACCTCTTCTCTTCTACGGGGTTTAAGAACTAGGCTTCTCATCTATCTATCAGGATGACGTGTTACTAATCCATAGACCTATAAGATTGTTGGATTTAATTCCAGTTCAGTTCCTACTATTTCTGTATGATAACAGTTGATCTCAGAATCTTGTTATGATGTTGTTGAGTGGTTATGCCACCATTTTTGCAAGATGTCTCAAATCATTTTGAGCATTTACAGCCGTTATGCTGTCCGAGTCATCCCAGGTCTCTAAATAGTCTGATGCAATTGCAAATCCTTTCCTTCCGATCCCGATGTCCTTTTGGGTCAGAATAAGCACACTAATCGGTAAGTTGAGGTACTCCGCTGCCTCAACATAGATGTTGGAGATATTATTATGACCCTAGGTGTTTAGGAAGTCACCTAGTAAACTAGCCATGTTTTGTGTTCCCCGGTCACGATGATTACGGCCATTATTCTTGAAAGCATCCCGTGATGTTATTAGTTAGTAGGCATTCTACTCCTGGGTTTCTGAACCCGAGATTCACCCTACTTCATGTTGTTAGTATTTGCTAGTCCCTTTAGGATATTAGTAACCTTGCAATAGTCCTCGAGGTCCGTGGTATTTCCTTCTTCCAAATATCATGAACTAGTTATGGCAGAAGTTCTTTGAACTAAAAGATCACAATCAGAGTACTCTTGAGTAGTTCTCCATTCATAGTTGTGACTCTGCCAGTTCTACCTTCTCCGCATGGTTTATCTGGAAGAAATGTTGAGCTTTGCTCGACATACTAATCTGTGCATCCACAACTCAGAAAGTTATATGCTCCTTGAGTTGTTCCTCTTTAGTTGTATTCTGACCCTCGTCGATCAATTGATAGTCAAGGGTATGTATGCATTCGTTTATCGATGCCTATTATCCTTGTGGTCCGTCAAGCCATTACATTACGGAATGACTAGGAGAAACAACCTCCAGTACCTCATCCATATCCAGGATTGGGTCAAAGTAGTTGTACTCCGCAGATCAAATACCAATTCAGATTTTGTTCTGTTCTACCTTGGAGTGTTACCATCGTTATGTCAGGAACATCATGAGAATTGCACCTTCTCTTATGAATTCTCGATGCAGTGATACTTCTCGCCATCATTATCCATTCTTCGGTTCCGAGTTGTTGAAACCGAATGCCGACAAGTGAATTGTGGTGTGTGAAATCAATACTCCGAGCAACTCGTTGCTTGGCAGCTAATGGACAATATCCTCATTCTTAGCGTGTTGGTTATTAAATCATCATCCTAAGATTGATCGTGCTACCTAGTCCTTATTTACGGTGCACACCTCGATTGATGAGTTAGGATTATATCAAGTCCTCACTCATTTGATCATATCGTCTTGCCCTCAAAAGCAAGGTTGTTCTCGAGCTTAGTAACATATCGGTGGTTTGTGATTTTCCGAATATCTTCTCGGAAGTATTACCAAGTTGTCCACGATTCGTTATGTTGAGCTTGTGATCAAGTTGGTTACTTGTGAACCACCCTTCTCCAAGAATCTGTCTTGGATATCCCTGAACTAGTTGGTTGAGCTAGACAACAACTTGGAGAGTTGGAAGATAAAAGTTTGCCTAACTTAGTTCGTTCCAAAGGGATATTCTTGTGTAGTGTGTGTTGAAGAAAGATGATATCTTCATCGATTGGTCTCTGTGATCAGTTGCTGGACCTATTGTCTTATCAATCCTTTGACTTGAGTATGGGCTATTATCAAGTCAAATCAGTACCAACGGTGCTCGTAATGTTGTCTTACTCGTGGTTGATCCCTCGAGCATACACCATTATATCTTTGGTCTGACCAATGCTATCAACGTGTTCACATGATGGTGGAAGTCCAGTGATATGGAAATTCCGATGAGTTGTTGTTGAGCCCATCAGCAGCATTTTGTCTCCCCCATGAGTCATGATGAACATCAACCTAGTGTTGGAAACTTGCGTAAGCATTTCTTCGTGTGCCGTTCATGAAGCCTATGCTTGGATGGAAGAAGTGACTTCCTCGAACTCACGTGCATTTGATGTAAGTTGTCGCCGTGGATTCGAGAAAGCTTGTTTGCCTCCTGTGGAATCATCCCAAGTCCGTCATGCGTGTGCAAAGTATTCTATGGTTTGACAGACTGATCATCTTCATTCCGTATGTATCCCTAGCACACCAAGCCACTGATTGATTTGTTCAAGGAAAGGAAGTTCCTTCTTAAGAGCATGCCTTATGCAAGGACTTCAATATCCTTGATTATGTTCCCCACCTGAACTCGGTAGTGTTTTATTATAAGACTACCATGCGGTCATGTTTGTCTGGGACAACGTGTTCACCTGTTTGTAGCAGAGCCCGCTCATGTCTTGGAGCTTGCTACCTTAGTTCACTCCCGAGAATCTCATAGCGTCATCTCGTCGGTTTTGGTTGCAACTTTTCCTTTTCAGACATGCTGAGTCTGAAGTATCCCATCACCAATCGGATCTGAATCTCAGGTAGATATGATGGTTGGAACATTCGAACAGTTGCATTTCGTTCCCAGCTTGTACCCCATTGTGCCAATTTCCATAGGTTGTCTTCTTAGTAATTATTGTCTAGGATCATCCTCAACGTGGACTCACCATGGGTTCCATCCATTTCCGGTGATAAGCAAAAACCATCCATTGCGTTGTCTTCAACAAGGTAGTCCACATCATCCATTCTAGTCCGGGTGTACCATTCTTTTGCACTCCACCCAAACGATCGTTGTGAATTGCCTTAGGCTGGTATGAAGAGTCTCAATGATTTCTAATTCAAAAGTAATTCTTTTTGCCACTTAAGGGAATAGTTCTTTGCGTCACCTTTCCTAAGGTGTCCCATTATGGAATCATGGCAATCATTTCCTTGTTACTTTGAAACATGCACCATTTTACTTAAGCATGGAATGGTTGCCTACCAATTTGAACCTTCGTCATCCATTGCTTCTCCATCATTCCTAATGTGTGCTTGATGTCTCAACTCAAGAGTTGTTCTTACGTCTCTCCATGAACTGATCTTGAGTTGCTTGATCTTCGTGAAGATCGAATCGTGTAGGGTCTCCCCCTTCTTTCTGTTGTCGTGTCGAGTGAAGATCCCGAAAGCAAAGACGTCAAGACCAAGATGATGGAGTGAATCAACATCTTCGAGAAGGGCAAATGGATCATGAAGATTGTGATAGTTTGTGACTCCCCTTTTCCTCTTACCTCACGTCTTGAATCTCGGGGCGAGATTCTTGTTTAGTGGGGTGAGTTATCACAACCCTAGAGCTTGCTTGTAACTAGTATCATTGCATCCATGCATCATGTTTAATTTCCATGAAATTTGAAATGGGGATTGCCTAAACCCCTAGCACCAAGACAACTCAAATAGGTTCAACTAAGAAATATTTTTCAATGAACCAAATGGCCTTCAAAAATGTTCACCATTTTTGGAAAAATCTTGAAACTTGATAACGGAGATGTTGCACATTTTCCATGACATTTGGACTTTTGAATTAATTCTTGTGGTATTTGCATTTGGGCATTTAAATACGATAAAATATTTTAAATGCTCAAATAATCATAAACTGAAATGTTTGTTGCTGGAAATATTCCAAACAGTGACATTGACCAGTTTCATGATTTTTGGAAATGCCTGGCATTTTTATTAAAGCCAAACATAATTACAGAAAATAGAAAATAGAAATAAGAGAGAGAGAGAAACTTACCTGGCAGCCCACCTACCTGGCGTCCGAACCGGCCCAGCTTCCCCCCCCCCTCACTGGCCCAGTTGGCCCATCCCACCTCCCAGCGTCGTCTTCCCCATGCCTTCGGCATCGCGTGGCCCAGCGCCTGACGAGCCGCGGCCACCTCCTGCTTCGTGCTGGCGGCCTCCCCGACCTTCTCGCGACGCCATGGAGACGGCCACGCGCCCCAACCCCCCTGAACCCCCTCGCTCTCTCCCTCCTCCTCGTTTCTCTCCTCTGTCCCACTCCCTCACGCGACCGAGAACCGCCGTCGACGCCGATCGCCGTATCCGCGGCCACAGCCACCCCCTTGCCCTCTGCCATCCCCAAGAGCTCCGCCCCGACCTCTTCTCCGTCTCCGCCGAGCTACGCGACCCCGGGAGGCCAGCAACGTCGCCATCACCGTCGTCTTCCACCTCGGGCTCCGGCCACCATCGTCGTCGATTCGCTGCACTCCGGCCGCCCCCGAGCCCACTGACCCTCCAAACGGACTCACGGTGAGCCCCGCATCGTCTCCCCTTCTCCCTGGTCGCTCCGCCCTCTAGGCCGTAGCCCGCCGTGGGCGAAGCTTCCCGCCCGGCCATGTCGCCGCCGCCCTGCGGCCGCTTGAACTTCGATTCGGGCCAGCGTCACGCGCCGAAGCCATCAGAGCATTACGCACACTAACTAGCCCTCCGTGCACCGCAGCCCCATCCCCACTTGCACGAACTCCGGCCACCGCCGTGAGCTCGATTCCGCGAGCTCGGTGACCTCAGCCCTTGCTTGCGTAGATGGATGCGGCCAAGCACCGCATAACACGTAGAGCCTCGCCGCCGCTCGTTTGGCCGCCGGAGATGCAAACCGAAGGCCTCCACTGCTCGGCCTCGCCGGCGACTCGGCGCCGTGGATTAGCCCGATTGACCGAGGATTTGACCCCCCACAGGTCAGCGGCGAGTGGGCCCGGCCACTAACTAAACAGGTTAACACTAACGAAATTAGTTAGTTAAACTAACTACTGACCAGTGGGTCCTAGCGTCAGAGTTGACCTGGACAGCGACCCAGTTGACTTGCTGACGTCACGCCTATGTCAGGCTGACGCAATAATGATTTCTGGAATTATTTTAATTCAGGAAATTTCAGAAAATACCCCAAACTTCTAAAATTCCTAGTAATTCAACCGTAGCTCAGATTGAAATAATTTATATATGAAAAATGATCAGAAAAATATGAAGAATCTGTTTATGCCATGATCATGCATGTTTGAACAAGTTAACCTTACTGAATAGGATGAATCATGATTAGGGCAAATTATGAAATAACATTTGGAGTTGGAGTTTAACCTTGTTTGAATTCCACTTCAATTAACTTGGCTAGATATTGCATTAGGTGAATTCAGTACCTTAACATGACATGTCATTCATGTGAATGTGCATTGCATTGATTGTGTTCTCTCTTGTTTGCCGGTAATTGTCCCCTCGATGAAGCGGCGTTAAACGATTGTTCGATGACACCGATGAAGAACTATATTATCTTCGTAAGTGCCGTGCAAGCAAAACCCCTTGTTCATTCCAATATAATCCCACTCTCTCGCTCCTGCTCTATTTTACTGCATTAGGACAACAACGACTCATGTGTTACTTGCTGCGGTAGCTGAACCCCTTTATCCTTTGCATGACTGTCATTCCACAAGAACTAGATGAAACCCACTAGCATGAGTAGGAGTTGCTTGAGCCATGTTGTGCCTACTCATTCATGCTTGTTGTCATGCCTGCTACTGCTTAGAGTTGAGTCAGTCCGATTCATCGGGAATGAATTGGAATGGTTGTGTGAACATGTCCCTCGCATGTGTGAGCTAAGTGTGTGAACACGATTTGGTAAAGGTAGCGGTGAGAGGCCATGTAGGAGTACATGGTGGGTTGTCTCATTGCAGCCGTCCTCGAGAACTGAGTTACGTGTTTGTGATCCATGAAACAGTTACTACCACGCATTGGGCCCGAAACCAATGGACCCTCTCGGCTTCTTAACCACCCTTGTCCTCGGTCCGGAGTTGCAAGTAGTTTCGGTGTTTGTAGTATCTTTGGGGGCCGCACGCCGACCGTAGGGGTGGGTTGTGTTGCGGTAAACCTTTAATATTGATGTACCGATTCGCCCGTTTGGTGTCTCGGGAACCCTGCACACATCGTTCGGGGCTGTATGGGAAACCTCGGTCGGACTCCCTGCGGATGGAACCCGAATAGGCGATAAACCTGGACTAGGGACTTGAGTGTTTAGGTAGGTCGTGGCCGACACCCACGTTGGGCTTCCGCTTGAAGGTTGCCGAGTACATGTCGTGTAAACGGCGGTAAGTGGTGAGAGCGTGTGTGAAGAAGTACACCCTGCAGGTTAATATGATCTATTCGAATAGCCGTGTCCACGGAGAAGGACTTCTGGGTTGCCTATATCAGTTCATAGACAAGTGAAAGTGGATACTCTAAAATGCGCAAGATAAGCGTGAGTGCTATGGATGGCGTTCTCGTAGGGAGACGGGAGCAGGTCCATAGTAGTGTATTGATATGGTGAATATGTGGACACGTGTGCGCCACCTCAAAAGAGTTACTTGCGAATGTAGTTCAGGATAGCCACCGAGTCAAAGCTGGCTTGCTGCAGTCAAACTCCACCACCCCCTTTTGATAATGATGCATATGTAGCTAGATCTGATGTAAGTCTTGATGAGTACGTTTGTACTCACGTTTGCTTATTTTATGTTTTGCAGAGAGACGTCAGTCTCGCTAGTAGTTCCGCTTGGACTTCGACGTTTAGCTTGTTACCTCAGCTACGATCTTGTGCCTCGGCAGGATCTGGTAGATAGTCAGGCTTCTCGGCCTTCTTCATTTATAGTTATGCGTACTCGGACATGTTTAGCTTCCGCTTGTGTTTTGACTTGTATGTTTCGAGTGTTGGGTCATGAGACCCATGTTTGTAATATCTCGCTCATGCGAGCCTAATGAATAAATATTTGAGTCGTAGAGTTATGTTGTGATGCCATGTTGTATCTACACATATTGAGCATATTGTGTGTATGTTTGAAATGCTTGGTATGTGTGGGATCCGACAAACTAGTTGTTTATCCTTGGCAGCCTCTCATATGGGGAAATGTAGTCTCGTGCTTCGAGCGATAGTAGTCCGCCATACCCGATTCACCGGAGTCCTGCTAGCCCAAAGACTACCGCTTGGACACTTGACTGGCCGGCATGTGTTTCACTTTGTTCCTATGTCTGTCCCTTCGGGAAATGTCACGCGGTGGTATTCGAGTCCTGCCTAGCCTCACATGCCCGGGATACCGGAGTCCTGTTAGCCCAGTGCTACAGCCCGAATATATACGTTGATGACCGACATGCTCGATGTGATTCATGTATGCCTATCCCCATGGGTTAGCGCCGCTTTAGGTTCACGACTAGCCATGTCGGCCCAGGTTCTTTGTCATATGGATGCTAGCGACACTATCATATACGTGAGCCAAAAGGCGCAAACGGTCCCGGGCCATGGTAAGGCGACACCCGGGGAATACCGTGCGTGAGGCCGCAAAGTGATATGATGTGTTACATGCTAGATCGGTGTGACTTAGGATCGGGGTCCTGACATTAGAAGTCGGAGAGCGCCACGGTCCATGCAGCTTTCGCCGCCACCCACGGCAACAGAAGCTTTGGCGTGCACGCAGCTGCTCCTCGACTTCCCTCCTGCTGTAGAAAAGCTCGACTAGTGGAGAGCCACCATCCGGAGCCTCTGTAGGACCTTGAAGTATGCCTAGAGGGGGGGGGTGATTAGACTACTTGACCAATTAAAAACTTAACCTTTTCCCAATTTTAGTCTTTGGTAGATTTTAACTATTTTAGCACAAGTCAAGCAATCCTCACACAATTCAAGCAAGCATGCAAAGAGTATATGAGCAGCGAAAAGTAAAGCATGCAACTTGCTAGAAAGTAAAGGGAAGGGTTTGGAGAATTCAAACGCAATTGGAGACACGGATTTTTTTGTTGTGGTTCCGGTAGGTGGTGCTATCGTACATCCACGTTGATGGAGACTTCAACCCACGAAGGGTAACGGCTGCGCGAGTCCACGGAGGGCTCCACCCACGAAGGGTCCACGAAGAAGCAACCTTGTCTATCCCACCATGGCCGTCGCCCACGAAGGACTTGCCTCACTAGCGGTCGATCTTCACGAAGTAGGCGATCTCCTTGCCCTTACAAACTCCTTGGTTAAACTCCACAATCTTGTTGTAGGCTCCCAAGTGACACCTAGCCAATCTAGGAGACACCACTCTCCAAGAAGTAACAAATGGTGTGTTGATGATGAACTCCTTGCTCTTGTGCTTCAAATGATAGTCTCCCAACACTCAACTCTCTCTCACAGGATTTGGATTTGGTGGAAAGAAGATTTGAGTGGAAAGCAACTTGGGAAGGCTAGAGATCAAGATTCATATGGTAGGAATGGAATATCTTGGCCTCAACACATGAGTAGGTGGTTCTCTTTGAGAACTGGTAAGTTGGAAGTGTAGGTTTGTTCTGATGGCTCTCTCCACGAATGAAGAGGAGGTGGAGGGGTATATATAGCCTCCACACAAAATCTAACCGTTACACACAAATTACCAATCTCGGTGGGACCGAATCAATAAACTCGGTCTGACCGATTCAGTAAACCTAGTGACCTTAGTGATTTCGATGGGACCGACATGCAACTCGGTAGGACCGATATTGTTAGGGTTAGGGCATAACGTAATCTTGGTGAGACGATTACGCAAACTTGGTGAGACCGATTTTGGTAAACAGCTAACCAGAGAGTTTGTCAGGTAAACTCGGTGGGACCGATTCGCTCTTTTCGGTGAGACCGAAATGTTACGTAAGTGAAACAGAGAGTTTACATTGCAATCTCGGTGGGACCGATCGCTCACTTCGGTTAGACCGAAACGTTACGAAGGGAAACAAAGAGATTACAATCCCATCTCGGTGAGACCGAGTTCCCTATCGATGAGACCAATTTGCTTAGGGTTTGTGGCAGTGGCTATGACATCTGAACTCGGTGACTCCGGATAGAAAGAATCGGTGGGGCCGAGTTTGACTTTGGGTTTAGGTCATATGTGGATGTGAGAAAGTAGTTGGGGGTTTTTGGAGCATATCACTAAGCATCATGGAGCAAGAAACTCATTAAGCAACACCTCATCCCTCCTTGCTAGTATTGGCTTTTCCTATAGACTCAATGTGATCTTGGATCACTAAAATGTAAAATGCAGAGTCTTGAGCTTTTGAGCATGAGCCAATCCTTTTATCCTTGATATTTTGAGGGATCCACTTTCATCATCCATGCCATGCCATTCATTGAGCTTTCCTGAAATATTAGTCTTGGAATAGTATTAGCTCAATGAGCTATATGTTGTTATGAATTACCAAAACCACCTAGGGATAGTTGCACTTTCAATCTCCCACTTTTTGGTAATTGATGAAAACATATAGATCAAAGCTTCGACAAATGATAATAAGATTGAAAAAACATCGTCGCTTTGAGAAGTATGTGATAAGCAAGAGCTCCCCCTAAATTTGTGCATAGATTTAAGATTTGCTTTGGATTGCAAGTGCACAAGGAATTAGGCTCATGGGTTACTCTTCCATGTCACATACATCTTGGTGGAGCGCTCAAAATAATAAAGATTGAATACATGCACTCATCACCAAGCAAAGTGAATGATCAAAAAAAGATAAATAAGATAATATCATCCAACAAGCATAAGTGTAGCTTATGATCAAACACATGATCATCAATGTCTCACAGGCAATAGCATAGTATCTCAAGCAAGCAAAAGCAAATAAAGTTCAACCAAGAAGACAAGAGAGAACAAAAGCAAACTCTCTCTCTCTCTCTCGAAGCCTATGATCTATACATTTTTCTCCCCCTTTGGCAACAAGTTACCAAAAAGTACATAGAAAATGCATAGTAATATTTCGTCTCTCAGGCTTGGTCTTCAGTTGGTGGTGTAGAGATGGATCCTTGGACGAAGACTTCAGTTGATGTGGATGGAGCTGAAGGAGTTGGTGCTGGAGCTGGTTGCACTGGAGCCGTGGTAGTGCGGATGAAGTGACTCGTGTCTGCATCTTGGCTCTGCAGCTGATCTATGAGCTCGAGGCACTCTGGAAAATGCATCGATGGTTGTCCCGCCTTCCTCTCCTGCATGTCATCCTGTAGCTGCTCCACAACCCGATCAATCTCGATTACTTTGACATCTAAATCATAGAATTTTTGTCCCATGATTCTTTCCAGGCTCTCCTGGTTTTGAGTTAGGGTGACCAACCCCTTCTCAATCCTCAAAGTTGATGCTATCAAGTAACCAATTTGGTCCTGCTTGCTCTTCAAAAATTACTCAGATGCCTCCTCTTGAGTTGGCATCTTGGCAGCCTTCTTCTTCTTTGCCTTCTCCTTCTTCTCTTGAGCTTGCACTGAAGATGGTTCATTCTCATTCATCACAACTTGAATGTCCTCAATGTCTAGATAGAGAACATAGTGTTCCTTATCCAACAGATATTTGCCTATGCCCATCTTTGAGTTAAAAAACTCCTGAATTTGTGGGGCATATCCACAACTTATCTTTTGGTCTACTGCTGTCCTCTTGATAGTCTCAACCATGAGGCTCATGACCTTGAATTTCTGTGGCACATCAAATATGTGTAGAAAATTAATTGCATGCCCTCTGATCATGTTGTGGTCACCTGACTTGGGCAAAAGAGTGTGCCTTAGGATCCAGTTGATCGTTGGCAGCCCCGACAGGAAGAAAATGGATGCACCCAAACTTGAAAGTCTCAAGTGCTTTGTCTGGGATCTCCTTGTACATATGTGACATAGAATTGTGATCCATCTTTTTCTTGGCATAAACGTCCAAGTCATCTTCACTCTCCTTTGGGTCATTGATCAAATTGGCCTATTCCTCAATAGTTGATTGGTACCTTGTACCTTCAGACATCCAAACTATCCTGCCATCTGGATAGAAGTGAGTTGTGGAGTAGAATTGCATAACTAGCTCATCATTCCAGTTTGTGTGCTTCTGCCCAACAAAGTCTGCAACTCCACACGCACTGAAGCTATCATACACTCCAGGATAGTGTTCTTAATTCTACTTTATGTAGGTCCAGTCGACCCACCTCATATCACACACTATAGGCTTCTTGTCCAACAAGATTGTCTCATAGAAATCCTGCTGTTCCTTAGTGTGGAAACTGTAATCAACAGCAGATCTTCTTCTGGTGGCATATGGATCTGACTCTCTCCATAGCCTCAACCACAGAGTCTCTCCCCGATCTTCATGTTCTCAGCCACAGGATGAGCATCATTGTGGTCTGGAATCTTAGGTTTCAGCTTCCTCGGGACTTGTCCTTCATCATCTTCCTCAGCAGCAACTTCAGACACTGGGGCCTTGTTCTTCTCAGCAGCAGATATGTTCCTGGTATTCCTCTTAGGTGCAGTCTTGGGCTTGGAGGCAGCTTTGGGTGCTTCTTTGGGCTTTGATGATGCAGCCCCTGACCTTATAGCATCACCCATCAGCATTTGTGCCTTGGGTGGTGGTGCAGCAACCTCTTCTTCTTCCTCCTCTTCCATCATGGAAGGTTTTCCAACAACTCTGGCCATGGTCTTCTTGACCCTTTCCTTCCTTTTCTTCCCTTCTGCAGCAGCCTCTTTGGGTTGGGATTCCAAAGATGCTTGAGTGGAGGCTCTGGCTTTAGACATGGGTTGTCTTCCTGCTGGCCTTTTGATCTTCAGCCCTGGCTTAACTGCAGCTGAGCTATACTCCTTTTGAGCACCTTTTTCTTTGAAATGGCCTCATCCTCTACTGCCACATAATCCTCATCCTCAGATTCTGAGGTTCTCTTGTTCCTTGTCCTGGTGGCAGCTTTGGGCAAATTGATGGGAGTGCTTCTGCTTCCCTCCTCTGAGCCGCTAGAGGGACTAGTGCCCTCACTCATGTGAATCTGCTCTTCTTCCTTGTTCTGACTATCACTTTGGTCTGTCATGCTGCAAACACTGACCACTGACCCTGTGAATAGTTATAGATGAGATAGAGTGGATGAGCATCACAAAATACATATATTTTTGCAAAAGAATGATTCAAAAATTTAGTTTTAGTTTTCCACAGAAAGCATTTCGGATCAACCGATTTGTAAACTCGGTGATACCGAAGCAGCTTTTGGAACCTAAACTAGTGATCTCGGTCAGACCGAGTCACAGTTCGGTGGCACCGAGACTGCTAGGGTTTCACTGAGTTCTAAAATCGGTCACACCGATTAGCAATTCTCGGTCAGACCGAGAGTCACTTGTGCAATGACGTTAGCTGAATGGGTGGGACCGAGTTTTTCAACTCGGTGGGTCTGAGATGGTTTCGGTGGAAACCTAACCCTAAATTTTCAAATCGTATCTATTCTAAGGATTGTTTTGACTGGATAGAGGTGTTTCAATCGTGGCAAGAATCATAATGAACACAATGTGCTAGAGATTGGACGAGGATAGCACTGTGATCGAGTCCATACCCTAGTTTGGCGATGAACTCGCTACGGCGGCAACGTCGGAGATGAATCCCATTGACGGCGGCGGAGACCAGTGACAGGAGGCGGCTGGCGATGAAGTCGGTGATCCGGAGACCTAGAAGGCAGAGCGAGCTATGCGCGGGCGAAGAGGTTTGGAGAAAGTTTTCCGAATTTTTGCCCGTGTGAATATATAGCCCGACCCTGTGACCGAGTGGAACGACTTGGTGGCACCGAGATGCATAACTATTAACAGTTACAGCAACTCGGTGAGACCGAAAAGTTCAAATTGGTTGCACCGAGATTGAAAGCCTAGATCGACTTAGTGATCTCGGTATGACCGAAATGGAAGAATCGGTCAGACCGAAACACACAAAGAAGTTTTGGAAGTTTAAGTCCATGACGAATTGGGGACTCCAAGTGCTCCTCACACAGAGTGGTTCGAATCTGACTTGATCAAATTTTGTGATGTAGCATGAATGGAGTTTGAGACGAGAAGAGCATAGATAGCTAGAGAAGGTTCTTAGGCATTCTTGTCCATCCACTTGGTCAAAGAAAAAGAAACCAATCAATCAAAACAACAAGTGGATGTCCTCGAATGAGTAAAATATGCAACCAACATGCTCACACAATAAAATGGCAAATGAAATATGTGGCAAAGCATGCACAACCAATTCTAGCATCTATCAAACAATTGGCGATGACTAGGTCATCTATATATGGGTATATTGACTTAGGAGTCAAATGAGAACATTTGATCATAGGTCATACTCATCGTTTAAGCTCAAGTGGGGTTACCACTTTTACATAAAGCATTGATATGTTCACACCATTAGAGTTGCTTTGACTCAATTCTTAGAGTTAAGCTCCCCTAGATGTGAGATCCCCTTAGAGGGATGAACTAACCTTGGGTTTTGTCGATGATGACTTCATGTAGGTGTTGAGGATGTGGATGCTCAATGTTGATGTAGATCATTTGGAGCAATCCTTTTGGAGTGAGTTGCACTTTCAATACCTACAGGTTAGTCCCACAAGGAACAAACAAGTATATCCATAGACATAGAGTGATGTTCACACAAGATGATGTCCATGAAAGCATTAGGTTACCTTGTCCCTTGCCTTACTAACAAGAGGGTTTGTGACTCCTTGAACTAGTGCAGGATGTGGAAGTTGATTGCACTTGTCCTTTCCATAATGATATGAGTGAAGAATGTTGGCGGAGTCACCCTCAAGAACTCTCTAGTTCTTCTTCTTCAGGATCCACATCATCTTGATGGGAATCCTTGGAGTTGTAGTTGTGCTTGGTGAAGTAGAACTTGACGTAGTCTTGGGAACCCACTTGACCAAGGCCTTAGGAGCTTCTTCAAATGCATCTGTCTCCTCTTGAAGCTTGTCCTTGCCTTTGTTCTTGTGGTCTTGTGGTGGAAGATCATCTTGAGCTTGTGTTCCCTTGAAGGAAGTAGGATCATACTTCTCTTGTTGAGGAACAAACTTCGTCTTGGGATATTGATCTTCTTCCCACTCAACTCCATTGGCATTGAACTTTCGTTCAAAACCAACACCTTGATTCTTCCGGTGCCTTCCTTGCTTGCGTACAATTTCCTCAAATTGCTTACTCCTGTCAAGGCTCTTGTATACACCTTTCTCTATAATTCTCTTCAATAAGCTATTTTCTTGCTGAAGTGTAACTTGGCTAAGAGAATCATTAGTGGAATCAAGAGAACTACTAGAAGCAACAACATTTGATTTAGCATGATTATTGTTACTACTAGAGGAAGAATCTTTCTTGTTCTTGTTAATGGACTTGACTTGAGGCATGTAAGTAGATAAGAGTAATCGCTTGGCAATGTAAGAAGAACTTTTCTTACGGAGATCATCATTGATTGCCTTTAAAAACTCATGCTCTTGCTCAAGATTGAGATTTTCAAAGCGTAACTTCTCATGAGCCCTTAAAAGTTCTCGATGATCTTCAAAGATAGTTTCATGAGCTAACTTAAGAGTGTTTAGTTCTTTAGTTAGAAGCTCAATCTTCTCCTTATCATTGTCATTCGTTTTATCTTGATTAGCATGATTGATTGACGTTTCATCATAGTATTCATCACTAGAGTTGTCAACAAGTAAATCATCATCCCCTAGCAAGTCATCTTCATCACTATTCAAATCAACATACTCGGGGTGTGTTACCTTAGGACCTTTGGCCATGAAGCATCTTCCAATTCCTTCATTTGTTGAATCAAATATGTCATAGGAGTTGGTTGACACAAGTGCTAGACCGGCAACACCTTCATCTTGAGTATATTCGGAGTCGGAGTGATAGCTTCTCTCGGAGTGATTGTCGGAGTCGGAGCGGGTACCCATTCACCAACATGAGCTTGATGTCTTCGTTTTGTGTAGCTCCTTGATGACTTGTCCTTCCTTTCCGAATCCTTGCTTCTCCGTGAGGGTCTTCGTTCATAACGATCATCTCTACTCCTTCTCTCTCTTGGTGGTGATTCTTCTCTTCTACTTCTTCTTTTTGGAGAATCTTCTCTTCTTTTGTAGGGTGCCGTACACTCATTGGAATAGTGTCCGGGTCTCCCACAATTGTAGCAATTGCGCTCTCTACTAGAAGATCTTTTATCATTGTAGGACCTTGACTTGGAGCTTCTCTCATTACTTCTACTCTTGTAGAATTTGTTGAAGTTATTCACCATTAAGCTCAATTCTTCATTGAAGGTTTGTTTCTCACTTGATGATGTAGGGGTTTCACATGAGGCTTTGTAAGGACCACTTGACTTGTTGTGAAGTTCTTCCTTATCCTTGAGCGACATCTCATGAGCCACAATTCTTCCAATGACTTCCGTTGGCTTGAGATCTTTGTAATTGGGCATCATATGGATCAATGTGCACACGGTATCATATTTTCCATCCAATGCTCTTATGATCTTCTTGATGATGAATCTGTCGGTCATTTCTTCACTTCCTAAGCCCGCAATCTCATTTGTGATAAGAGCAAGCCTAGAGTACATTTCAGCGACACCTTCACCATCCTTCATTTTGAACTTGTCAAGCTGACTTTGGAGCACATCCAACTTGGATTCCTTAACGGAGTCGGTACCTTCATGCGTATCAATCAAAGTATCCCAAATTTCCTTTGCATTCTCAAGACGGCTGATTTTGTTGAATTATTCGGGGCACAGTCTGTTGAAGAGGATATCACAAGCTTGAGCGTTGTATTGCAGCATCTTCAACTCATCTGCACAAGCTTCACGGTTCGGTTCTCTCCCATCAAAGAATTCACCTTGCAAGCCAATACACACAATAGCCCAAACGGCGGGGTTATGTCCGAGAATATGCATTTTCATCTTATGCTTCCAACTAGCAAAATTAGTGCCATCAAAGTAAGGACCTCTACGGTGATAGTTTCCCTCGCTAGACGCCATACTCTCCTAGGTTGTGAAACCAAGGCTATGACCACCAAAAGCTATGGAAATCAAAGCAAATGGAGACCAAAGCTCGATACCACTTGTAGGACCTTGAAGTATGTCTAGAGGGGGTGATTAGACTACTTGACCAATTAAAAACTTAACCTTTTCCCAATTTTAGTCTTTGGTAGATTTTAACTATTTTAGCACAAGTCAAGCAATCCTCACACAATTCAAGCAAGCATGCAAAGAGTATATGAGCAGCGGAGAGTAAAGCATGCAACTTGCTAGAAAGTAAAGGGAAGGGTTTGGAGAATTCAAACGCAATTGGAGACACGGATGTTTTTGTCGTGGTTCCGATAGGTGGTGCTATCGTACATCCACGTTGATGGAGACTTCCACCCACGAAGGGTAACGGCTACGCGAGTCCACGGAGGGCTCCACCCACGAAGGGTCCACGAAGAAGCAACCTTGTCTATCCCACCATGGCCGTCGCCCACGAAGGACTTGCCTCACTAGCGGTAGATCTTCACGAAGTAGGCGATCTCCTTGCCCTTACAAACTCCTTGGTTCAACTCCACAATCTTGTTGGAGGCTCCCAAGTGACACCTAGCCAATCTAGGAGACACCACTCTCCAAGAAGTAACAAATGGTGTGTTGATGATGAACTCCTTGATCTTGTTCTTCAAATGATAGTCTCCCCAACACTCAACTTTCTCTCACAGGATTTGGATTTGGTGGAAAGAAGATTTGAGTGGAAAGCAACTTGGGAAGGCTAGAGATCAAGATTCATATGGTAGGAATGGAATATCTTGGCCTCAACACATGAGTAGGTGGTTCTCTCTCAGAACTGGTAAGTTGGAAGTGTAGGTTTGTTCTGATGGCTCTCTCCACGAATGAAGAGGAGGTGGAGGGGTATATATAGCCTCCACACAAAATCTAACCGTTACACACAATTTACCAATCTCGGTGGGACCGAATCAATAAACTCGGTCTGACCGATTCAGTAAACCTAGTGACCGTTAGTGATTTTGGTGGGACCGACATGCAACTCGGTAGGACCGATATGGTTAGGGTTAGGGCATAACGTAATCTCGGTGAGACGATTACACAAACTCGGTGAGACCGATTTTGGTAAATAGCTAACCAGAGAGTTGGTCAGGTAAACTCGGTGGGACCGATTCGCTCTTTTCGGTGAGACCGAAATGTTACGAAAAGGAAATAGAGAGTTTACATTGCAATCTCGGTGGGACCGATCGCTCACTTCGGTTAGACCGAAACGTTACGAAGGGAAACAGAGAGATTACAATCCCATCTCGGTGAGACCGAGATCCCTATCGGTGAGACCGATTTGCCTAGGGTTTGTGGCAGTGGATATGACATCTGAACTCGGTGGCGCCGGATAGAAAGAATCGGTGGGGCCGGGTTTAACTTTGGGTTTAAGTCATATGTGGATGTGAGAAAGTAGTTGAGGGTTTTTGGAGCATATCACTAAGCATCATGGAGCAAGAAAATCATTAAGCAACACCTCATCCCTCCTTGATAGTATTGGCTTTTCCTATAGACTCAATGTAATCTTGGATCACTAAAATGTAAAATGCAGAGTCTTGAGCTTTTGAGCTTGAGCCAATCCTTCTATCCTTGATATTTTGAGGGATCCACTTTCATCATCCATGCCATGCCATTCATTGAGCTTTCCTGAAATATTTGTCTTGGAATAGTATTAGCTCAATGAGCTATATGTTGTTATGAATTACCAAAACCACCTAGGGATAGTTGCACTCTCAGCCTCGTTGGCGTCGTCAACAAAGACAAGCCATGGCCAGCGGGGCCTTCAGGACGGCGCTCCGTCGAACCACCGCACGCCAGCGATGGAGGGGCCGGAGGTGCTGCAGCCACGATGCAGTTTCCTCCTCCACGCCAGCCACCGCGGGTGTCGATTCATCATGATGACTCTTGTGATAACATTTCCATAGCGTCGTCCGACCCATGGACCCACCGCGACTAGCGCCAAGTTCTTCGGGAGCGAGCCCATGAAGACGCTCGAACCACCATCAAGTGCCGATGCGATACACGCCACCAGTCAGATAGGCGGGTGGGGCCCGCTATGGACCACCCAGCACCGAGAGGCTCCGGCGGCCTACCTTACGAGGTGGGTTGCCCAGCCTTTACCCGTGAGCTACGGCAATTCCAGTTGCCGTCCCACCGGACGTTCAAGCCCGATGTCGGCGAGAAGTACAACGGCAAGACCCACCCGTCGGAGTTCCTCAACATCTACACCATCGCCATGCAAGCCGCTGGAGCTCGCGACGACAAGGTGCTTGCCAATTACTTCCCGTTGGCCCTGAAACCCAATGTCATGTCTTGGTTGATGCACTTGTCGGTGGATTCCATTTCTTCTTGGTCGGATCTGTGTCATGAGTTTGCTGGTGTCTTCACTGGAGGCCACCAAGCTCATGGCCAAGCGAGTGATTTGCATATCATCCCCTAGAAGGAAGGTGAAAACCTGCGCAAGTATATATAGAGGTTCAGCCGAGTGCAAAACAACATCCCGGATGTTCATCCTGCCGCCGTGGTCAGCGCATTCCATCAGAATGTGCGCAACAACAAGATGCGTGAAGAGCTGGTGATGAACAAGGTCAAGGATGTGGCCGAACTTTACGTTCTAGCCGATAGATGCGCTCGGGCTGAAGAGGGGAGAAGTACCCCGGCAAAGACGCCAACGTAGAAACCGACTCTACCGATGAAGACACTGCCGCCCCGACGAAGAAGGGTCGGTTTCGCAACAGGAAACGCAAGGGCAAGGCCGTGCTTGCTGTCGAGGGATCCGATGACACCGGCGCTGCCAAGAAGGCCAAGGCAGACGACCCCGGCAAGGAGATTACCAGGTGCGCCACTTGCCGGGCCTTGGCGGCTGCCGACAAGCCAGGAGGCTCCGACAAGCAGTACTGCAAGATCCACCGCACCAAGGGCCACAACCTCCAAAACTACCGACAAGTCTAGCTACTTGTTGAGAAGCAAAATGTCGAGTATGAGAGGCGGAAGAAGGAGAAGGGTCAGGATGGTGCCGAAGGGTCCGGCAAAAAGCGTGGCGGACAAGGAGGCTGCCGCAACAAGGATAACTAGCGAGAGAGGCCCGCTCGAGGCAGCGACAAGAAGTAGGAAGACGACGATCATGACGAGGATGACGAGTCCAACGGGCATGAGTTCCAGAAGGCTAGAGAGGCCATGGACGTCGATGGTGGCACCTCAGTGCATACTTCTCACCGCTAGCTCAAGCAATGTGCGCGTGAGATTACAGCAGCGGAGCCGTTGTTCGACGCTCAGAAGCCGCTGAAGTGGTCCAACATGCCTATCATCTTTGACATCGAGGACCACCTGTACAACTGCAGTCGGGTGTTTTCTTTTGTTGGTTTCACCAACGATACGCAACATCAAGGTGAACAAGATGCTGGTTGACGGCGGGGCCGGTCTGAACTTGATCGCACCCGTTGTGATCAAAAGGCTACAAATTCCTGATGGAGACCTCGAGGAGACGGGCACGTTTCAAGGGGTCAGCCCGGGAAGGAGCCAGCCGAAGGGTAAGGTCACACTGCCTGTGACGTTTGGAGGTGAGTTGAACTACAGGACGGAGAGGATTGTCTTTGATGTAGCCGAGATCCCCTTGCCCTACAACGGGATCCCCGGCCTCCCGGCACTAGCCAAGTTAATGGCGGGTCACATTACGCCTACAACATGCTGAAGATGCCTGGGCCGATGACTATCATTACCGTCCCCTATGACAAGAAGGATGCGCTGATCTGCGCCGACCTACTCTACCGGGAAGCGGTTGCAGCAGCTGCTGCCAAGGCACTTGCTCCTGCCGCTGAAGCCTCGGGAGGGAAGAAGAAGACCGACAAGACCTCTCGCACCCACTCCGGCAAGCGCACCTCTTCAGTGTGTCGTGCTACCGTCGAGGACGTGCCAGAGAGCTCCACCGGCAAGAGCAAGAAATCCAGAGCTGCACCGCCAGAGACCAAGAAGGTGTCCGTCAAGGAGGATGGCATGGGTCGGGCTTTCACCATAAGCTCCACACTCGACAGCAAATAGGAAGGCGCGCTCGTCACCTTCCTGCGGGCGATTGTCGATGTGTTTGCATGGCAAGCATACGACATTCCCGGCATTCCCAGGGAGGTGACTGAGCACCACCTTGCTGTATGTCCTCATGCGCGGCCCGTCAAGCAGAAGGTCAGGAAGCAGGCTTTGGAAAGGCAAGAGTTCATCACAGAGGAGATCAGGAACTTGGAAGCGGCAGGTTTTGTCAGAGGAGTACTCCATACGACGTGGTTGGCCAATCCGGTGGTGGTGCGCAAGGCAAATGGGAAGTGGAGGCTGTGTATTGACTACACAGACATCAATAAGGCTTGTCCCAAGGACCCTTTCCCGTTGCCGCGCATCGACCAGATTGTTGAATCCACGGCCGGGTGTGATCTGTTATCATTCCTTGACGCCTACTCGGGATACCACCAGATCTTAATGACAAGAGAAGATGAAGAAAAGACAGCATTCATCACCCCATGTGGTACGTATTGCTTTTTATGGATGCCTTTTGGGTTGAAGAGTGCTGGCTCAACGTTTGCGAGAGCAGTCCAAATTGGTTTTGAACCCCAGCTACATAGAAATATGGAAGCATATATGGATGACATAGTGGTCAAAACCAAGGACAGGGCAACACTTGTACCAGACTTAGAAGAGACGTTTGCAAACCTGCGCAAGATCAACCTCAAGTTGAACCCTGAGAAGTGTGTCTTCGGTGTTCCGTCCAGCAAACTTCTCGGGTTCTTTGTGTCATAGCGTGGGATCGCGGCAAACCCGGACAAGATCAAGGCTATCGAGCAAATTGAGGCGCCCAAGCGGATCAAGGATGTGCATCGGCTCACTGGCTGCGTTGCCGCCATGAGCAGATTCATCTCCAAGTCTGCCGAGCGCGCCCTTCCCTTTTTCAAAATCTTGAAAAAGGCGGGACCAATGGAATGGACCCCAGAGGCCGAAGCAGCGCTACAGGATTTGAAGAAATACCTCTCCTCTACGCCGATACTAGTTGCGCCTAAACCACAAGAGCCATTGCTGCTGTACCTAGCGGCAATGAATCAAGTGGTCAGCGCCTCGCTAGTGGCGCAGAGGGAGGTCGACGAAGAAGCAGTGGCAATGGCATGACTGGTGGATGGCGAACCAGAGATTCGCCCGGTAGGGCCTGGTGCCGGGAAGGCGGGGCCCCCGGCGGATTTTGACGTTGACGGGACAGGGTCTGCGCGACCGAAGAAGTGATGCAAGATAAGAAGATGATGCAGCACCCGGTTTATTTTGTCAGCTCCCTCTTGCAGGGGGCTAGGTAAAGGTACTCTGGTGTGCAGAAATTGCTCTTCGGCCTCCTTATGGCCTCGAGGAAGCTACGTCATTACTTCCAAGCACACGAGATCACAGTCGTCACCCGCCTCCTGTTACAATGGATACTGCATAACCCAGACGCAACCGGGAGGATTGTGGAGTGGGCCTTGGAGCTGTCGAGCTTTGGTTTCAAGTTTGAAAGCAATTCGACGATCTAGAGTAGGGTCTTGGCGAAGTTCATCGCGGAATGGACCTCAACGCCCGACGAAGAAATCCAGGAGACCACTCTCCCCGGCAAGGAAGCAAGTCGCAACTAGATCATGTACTTTGACGGGGCTTTCTCACTACAAGGCGCCGGTGCCGGTGTGCTGCTCGTCGCACCCACCGGAGAGCACCTCAAGTATGTAATCCAGATGCACTTTCCCAAGGAGATGTCTACAAACAACACTGCTGAGTACGAGGGGTTGCTTGCCGGTCTCAGGATCGCGGCAGACCTCGGGGTTAAGAAGCTCATCGCCAGGGGTGATTCACAACTTGTCGTCAGGCAAGTCAACAAAGATTATCAGAGCCCGTTGATGGAGGCCTACGTGGATGAGGTGAGGAAGCTGGAAGAGCGCTTTGATGGTATACAAGCAGAGCACGTTCCCCGAGCGGAGAACGACATCGCCGATTACCTGTCGAAGCGCGCTACCTTCAAACTACCTGTGGAACCAGGTACTTTTGTGCTTCAGTTAACTCAACCATCTGTTGAACCATCAACAGAGCATAACAAGAGGAGGAAATCAGGCCCCGGCAAGTACTTTCCCACCGAGCTCCTAGGGGACGCCGGCAAGGATGCTGCCGTGGACACTGAGCCTACCGTTGGGAAACCAACTCCGGCAGGGCATCGAGCCCTGGCCGTAGAGACGACCGCTGCCATGGCGGAGGAAATGCCTTTAGTCCTTGCCGTCGAACCCCAGGCTCCGGCATGGGCACAACATACCGTCCTTTTCCTCCAGACAGGGGAACTTCTTGAGGAGCAGGAAGAAGCGGAGAAAGTAGCCCGTTGGTCTGCCATGTACCAGTTCGTCGACGACGTCCTGTATAGAAAAAGACCAAACTGTGTGAAATTGAAGTGCATCCCCCGAGAGGAAGGACTAGAGCTGTTGGCAGAGATACATGGAGGCATATGTGGCTCCCACACAGGGTCGAGGGCCCTTGCCGGCAAGGCATTCCGGCAAGGTTTCTTCCGCCCATCGCCTCCGTGATGCAACGGCACTAGTAACCAGGTGTGAAGCGTGCCAGTTCCATTCGAAGAAGCTTCATCAACCAGCTCAAGCCCTTCAAACAATCCCTCTCTCCTGGCCATTTTTGTTCTGGGGGCTCGACATATTGGGCCCTTTCCCCCGCGCTGTCGGGGGCTTTGAGTACTTATACGTTGCGATGAACAAGTTCACAAAGTGGCCGGAGGTGGAGGCAGTGAGGAAGGTTACAACACAGTCAGCCGTCAAGTTCTCCAAGGAGCTAGTCTGCCGTTTTGGTGTGCCAAACAGGGTCATCACCGATAATGGCACGCAGTTCACAAGCCATACCTTCATGCAATACATCCAGGACCTCGGCAGCAAGGTCTGTTTCGCTTCCGTGGCACACCCATGGAGCAACGACCAGGTAGAGAGGGCAAATGCTGAAGTACTGCGAGGCCTGAGAACAGAGACTTTTGACAAGCTGCACAAGAGTGGAAGGCACTGGATTGATGAGTTGCCGACGGTTCTTTGGTCGATCACAACGACGCCAAATCGAGCCACCGGCCAGACACCCTTTGCCCTGGTATATGGGGCAGAAGTAGTTCTCCCCACGGAACTCACATACGGGTCACCTTGAGTGCTCTATTATGACGAGCTCGAGCAAGAGCAATTGCGGCAAGATGACGCAACGCTCCTTGAGGAAGATCGTCTTGAGCGTGTGAGAGAGCAGCGCTACAAAGAAGCCTTGCGCTGCCACCATAGCCGCAAGGTTCATGCCCAAGCTTTGAGGAAGGCGACCTTGTTCTTGGTAGCGTTCGGTCAGCCAAGAATTCCAACAAGTTGACGCCGAAGTGGGAAGGCCCTTCTCGGGTAATACGAGTCACCAGGCCTGACGCAGTCCGCCTGGAGACCGAAGATGCTATTCCAGTGAGCAACTCCTGGAACATCGAACATATTCGTAAGTTTTACCCATAAGGCGCGGTTGCCGGGTCCCCTTGCAAACCACCTTTTGTACACACCTTGCCAGCAAGGCATGTGACCCTCTGTACAAAGCCATGCGCAGACCCTGAGCATAAATAAATGAAGCGCTGGCGCCCTAAGTTTTAGCATGCATGCTAGGTTAAGTCTCTCCCTCAGTTAGGGTTGATAGTGCTTAGCGGCGACTAACCCCTAGCATAGAGGTCGAGTGTGTGTTTCTCTGTTCCTTTCCATCCTCTTTGGTTCGCAGGGTGGACGTTTCTGCTGAGCTGTTTGGGAGAAAGAGAACTAGTCGGCGCCCCGGCCTCGGCAAGCAAGGTTATCGGGGGTTGCAGATACAAGAATCCAACCATGGCAAGCCAAGGCTACTGGGGGCTGCAGATTCAGATAAGTCTTTCATCCCCTGTTGTGCATTTCCGTATGAAGTTGGGGCGTATGAAACCTCATTTTTCTCCTAAACCACCGTGCTCCCCCTGCTGTGGTTCTAAGTCTGACAGTAGAATGGGGGGTAGGGATGTAGAGGCAAGATCCTAGCTATGGAGAAGTTGTACACGCGAGTTTTACGAGTTCAGGCCCTTCTCGGAGGAAGTAACAGCCCTACGTCTTGGAGCCCGGAGGCGGTCGACTGGATTATATGCGTGTGAGTTATAGGGGGTGCGAACCCTTGTCACTAAGGAGGGGGTGGCTTATATAGAGTTTGCCAGACCTCTCCGGCCCTCAGTTACGCGGGGTTTAAAGTACATTAAGATAGGGCGTTACTGGTGACTCTAAGAATAAAGTGACATAATGACCATTAAAGCTACATAATGACCGACCGTTGCAATGCGGAGTGGCTTTAGATCTTCTGGCAGTCGAGTGATAGTCTTCATGGTCGAGTGACTTCAAGTCTGTCGAGTGGAACACTTCATGGTCGATTGAAAGATGACTCTTCTTCGAATGCTTCTGGTGATAAAGTGATGTCCTTGGGGAGGGTATCTAGGTCAGGCCTGTGACCCTACCCTAGGTACATGTCTTCATCATTAGCTCCCGAATGGATCAGGGTTTGAGTGGGGAAGGAGTTGAAAAATACTTCCGACTCATTTTTTCACTTCGGGTGTGTCTGGTCCTAGATCAACGAACCGAGGTGGTAACATCAACTTCTTTTTCAGTCGCCTTGATCCATTCTTGTTTTTGTCAAGTGAACTTTTACTGGAAGAGCTCCGAGTGCTGATGTGGAGGAGATCTTCCATCTGACAAGTTGTTCTGCTGTACATGGATCTCGCGGGATTTGAATTTCGGTAAGCACGCGGGGCGGAGGAGGCCGCAGTAATCGGGCTGGATAAGGCAGGGCTGCCTCGATTTCCGCGCCGCCTTTTTTGCCACGATGTCAGCAGCCTTGTTGCGGGATTTGATAAGATTGCCCGGGCCTACAAGTCAGTCACTCGGAAGTAACCTCATATAAGGCGCCGGACCAGGGTTTTTGAACAGTGCGCCCTCATTCTTCCTCCGCCTTTTTAGATTTCTCCACTGCGCCTGCTCTCGCCCCACTGCTGCTGTTCCGTTCGAGCTCCGTCTGCGGCGATGGGGAAAGAGAAGACGGTGGCTCTGGAGCGCGCGAAGAAGGCGACGACGAAGGCGAAGGGGAAGAAGTCCAGTCGGGGCAGATCTTCCTCGAGGTCTGGCTTGCCGCCGGTCTGGATCCAGGGCGACTGGATCTGCTCGACGATCCGTCAGGACGACATCAACGACCTGGTCGAGGGAGGATTGATTCCCCACGAATCGGCACGGCTCCCGAGGAACGAGACGGAGCCGGAACCACGTGAGGGTGAGTGTGTTCTCCTCGCCACTCACATCGATCGCGGGTTTTCCTTGCCTCCCCACCCTTTCTTTCGAGGCTTCTTGAATTTCTTTAGGGCGCAACTCCACCATTTTACTCCAAACACCATCGTGTACCTTGCTGCCTTCGTGTCTCTGTGCGAAAATTTCTTGGGTTGCCGACCCCACCGGGCCTTTTTCAAGCACATTTTCACATGTCGCTCCCAGTCGGTCAAAAAGGCTAATCCGAGTGACGAGAAGACACAAGTGATCCAGATGTGTGGGGGTCTTAGGATTCAGATGAGGGGCAAAAGTTCCTTCCCAGCCATGACTCTTCCCAATTCGGTCCGAGGGTGGCAGTCGACCTGGTTCTACTGCAAAGACCAGCCGACTCCAGGGCAGTCGACTGGTCTTCCCCCTTTTTCCATGGCCCGAGTGGGGAAGCCCTCCACTTTAAAGGTGATCCCGGAGGAGAAGGCACAAGTCAAGGTGCTGGTCGATCGAGTAGTTCAACTTGTCCGTGATGGGGTGACTGGTATGGATTTGCTGGAGGTCTTCCTCTAGAGACGCATCCAACCGCTTCAATCTCGTGACCATTCGATGTGGATGTATTCGGGCACTGACGACACCACTCGGACCCATCCAGAGGAGGTCGACGAAACCACGTTGGAGGGGTGGCTGATGAGTATCACTGGAAACAAGGATAACCCCAGGGGAGCCAGGAGAACTCCTCCGCTCGACCAATCCTACGAACCAGAAAAGGTCCAATTCTGAATTACTGACTGTAATCTTGATTTATTCGTACAGCTGTTTATGCTTCACCAACTGACTTTGCCCTGCTTGTTTTCTTCCAGGCTCTTACCGAAATGTACTCGATGCCCAACGGATAGCAGGAGCGGGATCCAGAGGGGGAGGCAAGCGGAGGTGAAAGTGGCGAGTGGCATTATGACAGAGAGGGGGACGAGGAGAGCGACGACCCGAGTGACGAAGAAGAGGTCGACTCCCCTCCCTGCAGGGAAAGGCGATCCAAGCTTGCTCAAGATCTGGCGAGCGCCCGTGACAAGGAGATTGTTCAGATTGGGCAGTCGTCAAAGCGTCCTCGGACGTCCTCTCCGGCACCAACTAAGAAGGCCCCAAAGCAGTCCAAGGTTGTAGTGCAGAAGACTCGGAAGGCGCTGCCAAAAATCAAGATTGACATTCCCGTTGCTTCTGCGTGAGTTTTTTTCTTTCGCTTTTACTCGACGCTCTGTGTTGTTTATCTTTCCTTTGGTTTGACCGAATGAATCTTGAAACTGGAGGTGCCGCTACCTCTGGGACTTCAGCTTATAAAAACGAGGATGAGGAAATGAAAGACGCGGCCACCTCCAATCTGGGTATAATCTTCATTATTCTGTCTTCCCTTTGTCGGCTGAACTGTGATTTATCCAATCGGGCGATGAAATTTTGGCGACTAATCTTTTTACAGCTCCCAACGTCATTGACCTCCCCGACGATGATGAGGACGAGCCACAGAGGCCCTTGGGGAGAAAAAACAGGAAAACGTCCGCTGGCAAGACGCTTCAGTCGTCGCAGGTGGAGAAACCGGTAGTTCAGGACGCCGGCGATGCCAATCAGACTTCTGTCTCCTTCGCCATACCGCTGTCGAGTGCTTGACCTTCCGCGTCAGCTGCACATGCTCCTACAGATCCACCTTCAGTTTTTGCTACACATCACGTCCCAGAAGACGAAGTGGGTGCTGCCAAAGAAGCTATACGCCAGGCGGGCATTATGATGGATAAGATGAAGATGTTGCGGGATTCTAGCTAGGCTGCTTATGATGCCAGCTCCGCTCTCCAGAGCAACGTTCAGGTTAGCAGATTGTCGACTGACTCTCTTGGCTTGTTCTATTTAGGATATGGTACCTGAAAACTCTCTTTCCAAGGATCTTTGCACTTGTACACCCACTGGGTGTTTCGATTTGTCACTGAGCAAATTCGTACTTTGAGCTGAATTCGATGTTGTCATCGATTGAAGTTTTGGACTAGTGGGGGCTGCAGGTGCACCTTTGGGTGTAGTCCCCGAGACTATGATGGACTGCGGGCAGTCGATTGTAGTCTTGGATTTTGAATTTCTTCACTCGGTCTGGTCGGGCCATGTCGAGTGGAATTTTGAACCGGTGGGGGCACGCTGAGTGCACCCACTGGGTGTAGTCCCCGAGATCATGGTCGACTGTTGGCAGTCGACTATGGTCTGAAGACTCTGTTTGTTGCTTTCTCATCCTCTCTTTTTTTTGCACTCGCGCTGGAAAGGCCTCGTCGAGTGTAAACTGAACCAGTGGGGGGCACGCTAAGTGCACTCACTAGGTGTAGTCCCCGAGACTACTGTTGGATGTTTGATTCGGCAGTAGTCTTAGAATTTGTTGGCTTTATCCTTCTACCTCTCCGAAATAACCACTCTTTTCACCAGTCAACTGACCTGTACTTTGGTTGCAGAAATCTTGTGATCTTGGAGCTCGCTTTGCTGACCTGGAGAAACAGCAGATTCAACTCAACCTCGATCTGGAGTTGGCCAAGACAGAACTACAGAAAGCCAAGGATGACGCCACTGGTAAGAAAGACTTGTCGAATGGTTTGTCCTTGATCTGGATTTCATTCTGCTTTTTCTGAATCAAGCATTATTTCTTTCAGAGAAACTGAACCAGGCTCTAGCGAAAAAGGATCAAGATCTGGCTGCCGCGTAGAAAAAGGCTGATGAGAAAACCGCTCTGGCTGAACAGAAGCTGGCTTCAGTCGGCAAATTGGAGGAAGAAAACGCCAAGATAAAATCTGCTCTGGACGAAGCCAATAAGGAAGTAACTCGCTTGAAGAAGGACAAGGTCAATCTGAACGAGAAGATGGAAGGTATTGCCCGCAGGAGGAACGATATGGAGAGTTATCTGAGGAGCCTTGCTAAGGAGTTGTTCGTCAAGCTTGAAGGTATATTCTTTGTTCTGACTGGTTTGTCCTCGTCGACTCGGCATACAACTATTGACTCACCCTCGGATTGTGCATGCAGAGTTTTGCCGGGACTTCGAGGAGGAGACCGGGCGAATTGAACCAAGCTTGGACCCCATCAACTCCCCCGTGAAAGATGAAGCTGCCATGAATGTGCTCCAACTGCAATCCCACATTGACGGTGTTGTTGACTACCTTGCTCGACTTAAAGTCGCAATGTCGCGGATCGACACAGCACTCTGGCCAAGGGCAACGCTCCAGAATGACCTCGAGTCTCTGATGACTCGACTTAACGAGATCCCCGGTCGAGTGCAGGAGTGGAAGAAGTCTTCTGCCCGGTGCGGTGCTGATGTGGCTCTGTCTTTGGTTCGCGTCCATTGCAAGGAAGCTCGAGAAGAGAAGCTGGCAGCGATCAAGGTTGCCAATACCAAGAAGCATGATTTCCAATCCTTTATGGAGACTTTCATTGCTGCATCCACTCGGATTGCTGACGTCATTATCCTCGACAAATTCGTCGTGCCTGCCAGCCCTCCTCCTGCGGAGTGAACAAACTTTTATGTTCCACCTTAAATTTGCCTCGGGGATGCCGAGTGATTTTTGTAATTGCTAAACTCCTTCGGGCTGAATGTCCGAGTACTTTGATCTGTGGTCTTGAACCTTTAGGGTTCATCTGAACTTGATTTATCTCAGGATATGCTTGTGATTGCTTTTGGAATTTGTTCTTCCTTTGGAATGACCTTTGTGTTTGAGATGTAGCCCTAAAGTGAAGACTTCAATTGACCTGCGCCTCGTCGTCCTTGCAGACAGGGATGGAGCGCACGTTGTACTTGTGGCGCAGCTCCGAAGGAGAAGATTACAGTCGACCTGCACCTCGTCGTCCTTGCATATAGGGATGGAGCGCACATTGTATTTGTGGCGTAGCTCCTAAGGAGAAGGTTGCAGTCGACCCGCACCTCGTCGTCCTTGCGGATATCGATGGAGCGCACGTTGTATTTGTCACGCCCAAGAAGCGACCCTATCCTAAAGGAACTCGAAGGTCCCACCAAGGATAGAAGCGAATCTTGAAACGCTTTTGCAAGGTGGATATAATTACATCAACATTACATAATAGATGGGGATACATACAAAAGGCATACAATGCCACACGAATACAACATCAATACAACATACATAAGATCAACATCCGACTACGGATGAAACACAAACAGAAGCTCAAACGACATCCACCCTGCTAGCCCAGGCTGCCGACCTGGAACCTATCCCCTGATCAACAAAGAAGAAGAAGAACTCCAAAACAAGCAAACATCGCACTCGCGTCATGACCATCGCATAAGCTGTACCTGCAACTGTTGTTGTAGTAAACTGTGAGCCACGAGGACTCAGCAATCCCATTACCATGGGTATCAAGACTAGCAAAGCTTAATGGGTAAAGGAAGGGGTAAAGTGGTGAGGTTGCAGCAATGAGTAAGCATATATGATGGCTAACAGACGCAAATAAGAGCGAGAAGAGAAGCAAAAGGAACGGTCGTGAAGCTAGCAATGATCAAGAGGTGATCCTGAACTCCTACTTACGTCAAACATAACACAGAAACCGTGTTCACTTCCCGGACTCCGCCGAAAAGAGACCATCATGGCTACACACACGGTTGATGCGTTTTAATTCGGATCTGGTGTCAAGTTATCTACAACCGGACATTAACAAATTCCCATCTGCCACATAACCGCGGGCACGGCTCTCGAAAGTTTATAACCCTGCAGGGGTGTCCCAACTTAGCCCATGATAAGCTCTCGCGATCAACGAAGGATATTCCTTCTCCCGGGAAGACCCAATCAGTCTCGGAATCCCGCTTTACAAGACATTTCGAAAATGGTAAAACAAGACCAGCAAGACCTCCTGGCGTGCCGACACCCTGATAGTAGCCGCGCGTATCGCGTCTCAGGCCACGACCGGATGAGCAGTCCGTACAACTAAAACCAGGCCTCGAGTTTCCCCGAGGAGGCGCTGCAAAGGGCTCTAGTTCGGACCGACGCTTAGACAAGCATTGGCCCGGGGGGGCTAAAATAAAGATGACCCTTGGGTTAATTACTCCCAAGGGAAAGGTATAGGTGGTAGGCAAATGGTAAAACCAATGTTGGGCCTTCTTTGGAGGAGTTTTATTCAAAGGAACTGTCAAGGGGTCCCATAAATCACCCAACCGCGTTAGGGACACAAAATCCGGGAACATAATACCGATATGACGGAAACTAGGGCGGCAAGAGTGGAAAAAACACCAGGCATAAGGCCGAGCCTTCCACCCTTTACCAAGTATATAGATGCATTAATTAAATAAGAGATATTGTGATATCCCAACATAATCCTGTCCACCATGGAGCAATCTTCAACTTCACCTGCAACTAGCAATGTATAAGAGGGGCTGAGCAAAGCGGTAACATAGCCAAACAACGGTTTGCTAGGGGGGTGACAAAGGTTAGAGGTTCATGGCAATTTGGGAGGCTTGATAAGCAAGTGGTAGGTAACACATTATAGCAGTAGAACGAAGCAACTAGCATAGCAATGATAGTAATGAGATCCAAGGTGACGGCCATCTTGCCTGACGTCCCGCTAGAAAGAAGAATGAGTCCATGAAGAAGACAAACGGACGTAGTCGAACGAATCCTCACAACTCCGGAACGAAACCGAAGCCAACGAGAGAAGCAAACCGAAAAGAAGCAAACAACATGGTAAACACAGAAGCATAATCATGGCATGATGCACAATCAAGTATGATGCATGTCCGGTTTAATGAGGCATGGCATGGCAAAGTGCAACAAACAATGCTACAAATTAAGTGGAGCTCGATATGCAACGAGTTGCATATTGACAAAACACCACATAGACATATTTAGTTTAATCTCGTTTAAGCTACCAAACAATGTTAAATGTAGTTAAACATGGCAAGAGGTGAAGCATAACTAAACTAACTATTTAGGCAAGTTTAAACGAGGCCGGAAATAAGAAACAACAATTCCGGAAAATCCTCATGTGCATATTTTGATTTGGTACTGTTCTGCTCTAAATCATATTTTAATGTTGTTAAACAGGAAAATAAAGTCCACCATGTTAATCTAGGCATTTTTCCACCCCATTTACATATAAAGTTTATTTAAAACCGAGCTACGGTTATTTAGTTATGAAATAAATCATTTTAACATGGCATTTGAGCAAAATTAAACAAACAGCAAGTTAAACATTTTTAACATAGATGAAAGTGGAATATTATGAAACTAGATGAAAATCTAAGCATTTTACATATTAAAATCATTTTAATCCGATGCACGGTTGTGGAGTTATTAAATGCATGAACATGAGGGTCTTTTCTGCAAATCTGATATCTCAGGATAAATGCTAAAAACGCTGGACAGGGAAAAAAACATGACGGGCTGAATCTGACTGGGCAACAGGAGTAGGGGCGCTGGAGGGACTGCTCATCCATGGGCCAAGCCCAGCTGCAGAGGAGGAGGCCCAAGCGGTGCAGATCTGGGCTTCAGGCATGCTTGCGGCCCAGGAGACTAGCCACGCTGGCACGGTCGAGGACGGGGTCAACGCGGGCGAGCGGTTTGAGCTCCTCTGCAAGAAGCAGAGCGAGCAGAGGCCGGCGGCGAGGCAGGGACTTGGCGCGGGCTCGAGACTTGCAGGAGGGGCAGCGACGGGTGCACAGAGGAGGAGCGGTTGTCGGGCTTGGCGAACTGCTGCTGGTTCGGGCGACGGAGACAGCTTGGGCGGTGTCTCGCAGGAAGACGAACGAGAGGGCAGCGGGCGACGAGGGTTCATGAACAGAAGAGAGATGGTTAGAGGAGAAGGAGAACCAGGGGAAAAGGAAAGGGGCAAGGGGCGAGTGGACCTGCTGGTCCGACGACGGGGTCCTCGGCGCTCAGGAGACGGATCCGGGCGGCGGGACTAGGGCGCCCATGACAGCGTGGCGCGATCTGTGGCTCCGGTGGCGCGGTCAACGGGCAGGAGAGGCGGGGTCGATGAGCTTGCCCTCCTCTGCACTGTTTCGATGCAGAGAAACAGGAGGCAGAGCGAGGCGGAGCTCAGGCCCTGGGATGCTGGCGAGGTGGCCGTCCGGGAACGACGCGGGGGGAAGGGGACGCAAGGGCTGGTGCAGGAACTCTAGCGACTTGATTCCGTCAGGTGCGTCGGCGACCTGCAGACAGGCGGCCACAGCGGGGAAGGTTCAAGAGGAGCCACGAGGAAAAGAGAGAAGACATGGGGAGCGACGGCGTGACACAGTTACTGCTTGTTGCTTGCGGCGTCGCGCCGGGCGCACGGGTCGGCCTTGAGGAGGGCCAGGCTCCAGGATGAGGGAGGAGGCGCACGGCTGCTGGTGGAGGAGAAGGGGGCTGCGATCTGGTTGGACGGTGCTGAAAGCAAGGTGAAGGCGCTCGGGTCGATTTGGATCGGGAGGATCCCGAGGGCGAAGGGAGTTGGTCGGGTGGCGGCGGGAGGAATGGGATGGATGGGACATGGGGAGGATTTTTAGGGTTGTCCAAAATAGGCTAGGGTGGACTATATATATGGAAAAGAGCGAAGTTTGGAGCATCCGATTAGAATTAGACGGTGGAGATAAAATAGGCTTGGGAAGTCCAAAAGAGAAAACAGAGATATTTTATAGATATTTGGGGATGATCCGGACCCAATGGTAACGACAGACCGGTTCGGGTCCGGGAGAAGTTTCGGACGCGGGCGAGAGGTCGATGCACTGGCAAGAGAGGTTAGGTGGTCACGGTCAAGAGGGGAGCGAAAACCCAATTGGTCTCGAAACGGTCAACGAAAGCAAGGGGGACACGGCAACTACGAACGGGTGCAAGTTTTATGAAAACATGCAGATGCAATGCGCATGATGCTATGAGATGAGATGCATGACATGAACAAAATGCAAAACAAAAGACAAAAACGTAACCACGGAGGAAAATAATATATCGCATCTCCGGAAAAGGCAAGTTGGAGTTACGAATATGGAAAATTGCATCCGGGGTGTTACAGTATTTGTGGCATAGCTCCGAAGGAGAAGGTTGCAGTCGACCTGCACCTCGTCATCCTTGCAGATAGGGATGGAGCGCACGTTGTATTTGTGGCGTAGCTCCGGAAGAGAAGGTTGCAGTCGACCTACACCTCATCGTCCTTGCAGATAGGGATGTGTTTCAAACTTAGGCGAGTACAAGACTGCAGCTAAGCCTCCGACTGGAAGGGTTTCTCACCACTCGGTAGGATTTTTCACACTTAGGCAAGTACTGGACTGCAGCTAAGCCCCCGAGTGGGAGGATTGCTCACCACTCGGTAGGATTTTTTAAACTTAGGCGAGTACTGGACTGCAGCTAAGCCCCCGAGTGGGAGGGTTACTCACCACTCGAGAGGATTTTTAAACTTAGGGAGTCTTGGATCTGCAGCTAAGCCCCGAGTGAGAGGGTTGCTCACCCCTCGGTAGGATTTTTCACACTTAGGCGAGTACTGGACTGCAGCTAAGCCCCCGAGTGGGAGGATTGCTCACCACTCGGTAGGATTTTTTCAACTTACGCGAGTACTGGACTGCGGCTAAGCCCCCGAGTGGGAGGGTTGCTGTAACGCCCCGGATACAACTCTCCATATTCGTAACTCCAACTCTTGCCTTTTCCGGAGATGCGATATTTTATTCCCTCTGTGGTTGGGTTTTTGTCTTTTGTTTTGCATTTCGTTCATGTCATGCATCTCATCTCATAGCATCATGCGCATTGCATCGGCATGTTTTCATAAAAACTTGCTTCTGCTCGTAGTTGCCGCTTCTTCCTGTCTCTATTGACCTGTCAAATCAACCGGGCCGCCCTCTTCTCTGTCTTCTCTGAGCCCGTCAAAACCCCCTTATCTCCATGGCCTTTCGCCAAACCCCTCGTGCGCGTCCGAAAGCTGTCCCGAACCCGAACCGAGCTGTCATTACCGATGAGTCCGGATCATCCCCAAATGTCTATAAAACATCTCCGTTTTCTCTTTTGGACTCCCTAACCCATTTATTCCGGACTGCCCGATCGCGATCGAAGGATCCAAATCATCCCCTTTCGTGTATATATATATATATATATATTTAGTCTAACCCTAGCCCTGTCCCATCCATTCCTCCCCTATCCTATCGCCGCCGCCGCCACTTCGTTTTCCTCGGGATCTTGCCCGATCCATTCGAGTCGCCCGACCACCTTCCTGGTTTTCAGCGCCGAGCCAACCCAGTCCCTTCCATCCATCCATCCATCCATCGATCCGGCCGCATCCTCCTCCTTCCTGATCCACCGGCCAACCGCCCTGGTCTCCCTCGCCTTCCATGCCCGTCCAATTAGCAGGCCCGCTGCCGCCATCTTCTTCCCGGAGCTTCACGTCGTCGGAGTCCCGCGCAAGGCGCCAAGTTCCTGCCGCCATCGGCAACAACAGCATCGCAAACAACCAGGCTGACCTCTTCCTTCCTTCTCCCCGTGACCCTCTTCTTCTCTCAAGTTTTTTTTCCTCTCTGAATCAGCCGCGCCACCATTTTTCTTCAGGTACTAGCTTCGCCTGACGCCATGGCCGACGGCCTCCTCAAGTCCGGTCCGCCCCGCGCCGCCTCCCTTCATTCCCGGCTGCCCCACGACCCTGCGTCCCTGCCGAAGCCCGCGCCAAGTCCCTCGCAAGCCGCCGCCCGGATCAGGCGTCCCCGAGTCGTCCCTGTCGCCAAGTCGTCGCCCGCAACGGCGCAGCCGCCCCGCTCCCCTTCTTCACCGGAGTTCTTCGCCGCAAGACCTTCCTCGAGGAGCGCCGCCGCCCTGCTGCCAAGTTCCATCGCCGCCGCTGCAAGTTCCACGCCGCCGCCTGTGTCCTCTGCTTCTGCTCCCTGTCGAGCAGAGGACCGCGCCCTGCTTCCCTGCATCGATCGGTCATTGACCGCAGCATCGATCCGAGCCGGCCTCCTCGTGCCCGCGTGGATCGCATCCCGCAGTCGGCCCAACGCAGCTCCCTGCCGGCTTCACCTCTCCACCGACCGGGCCAGGGCCCATGGTGAGGCCACCTCCAGCGCCCTCCTATTTTTTTCCGCTGTTGGGCCAGTAGTTTCGACCCATGTCATTTTTTCCCGTGGCGATTTTATCATTTATCCACAGGAACGTTGTTTTACAGATTGACCCTCATGTTCATACATTTAATAACTCACAAATGGTGCATCAGATTAAAATAATTTATATATGTAAATGCTGAGAATTTTGTCTAGTTTCATAATATCCCACTTTCATCCATGTTAAAAATGTTTAACTTGATGTTTGTTTAAATTTACTTAAATGCCATGTTAAAATGTTTTATTTCATAACTAAATAACCGTAGCTCCGTTTTAAATAAACTTTATATGTAAATGGGGTAGAAAAATGCCTAGATTAACTTGCTGCACTTTATTTTGCTGTTTAACAACATTAACATTGTGTATAGGGCAGAACAGTAGCAAATTCGAAATATGCATATGAGGATTTTTCGGAATTGTTGTTTGTTGTTCCGACCTCATTTAAATTTGCCTAAATAGTTAGTTTACTTATGCTTCACCCCTTGCCATGTTTAATAACATTTAATATTGTTGGATACATAACCGAGATCAAACTAAATAATTGCATGTGGTGTTTCGTCGATATGCAACTCGTTGCATATTGAGCTCCACTTAACTTGTAGTATCGTTTGTTGCACTTTGCCATGCCATGCCTATTCAAACCGGACATGCATCATACTTCGTTGTGCATCATGCCATGTTTATGTGATGGTTGTTTACTATGTTGTTTGCTTCTTTCCAGTTTGCTTCTCTCGTTAGCTTCGGTTTCGTTCCGGAGTTGTGAGGATTCGTTCGACTACGTCCGTTTGTCTTCTTCATGGACTCGTTCTTCTTCCTAGCGGGATTTCAGGCAAGATGACCGTCACCTTGGATCTCATTACTATCATTGCTATGCTAGTTGCTTCGTTCTATCGCTATGCTGCGTTACCTACCACTTGCTTTTCAAGCCTCCCAAATTGCCATGAATCTCTAACCTTTGTCACCCTTCCTAGCAAACCGTTGTTTGGCTATGTTACCGCTTTTTCTCAGCCCCTCTTATAGCGTTGCTAGTTGCAGGTGAAGATGAAGATTGCTCCATGTTGGATTATGTTTATGTTGGGATATCACAATATCTCTTATATTATTAATGCATCTATATACTTGGTAAAGGGTGGAAGGCTCGGCCTTATGCCTGGTCTTTTGTTCCACTCTTGCCGCCCTAGTTTCCGTCATATCGGTATTATGTTCCCGGATTTTGCATCCCTAACACGGTTGGATGATTTATGGGACCCCCTTGACAGTTCGCTTTGAATAAAACTCCTCCAGCAAGGTCCAACCTTGGTTTTACCATTTTCCTCACCACCACCTACTTTTCCCTTGGGAGTCGCTCTCTCGAGGGTCATCTTTATTTTAGCCCCCCCCCCGGGGGCCAATCCTTGTCTAAGTGTTGGTCCAAACTAGAGCACCGTGCGGGACCATCCCTTGGCAACTTGGGTTACGTCGGTACCTGTACGCTTCGCTTATCCGGTGTTGCCCTGAGAACGAGATATGTGCAGCTCCTATCGGGATTGTTGGCGCATCGGGCAGCTTTGCTGGTCTTGTTTTACCATTGCCGAAATGTCTTGTAAACGGGATTCCGAGACTGATCGGGTCTTCCCGGGAGAAGGAATATCCTTCGTTGATCGCGAGAGCTTATCATGGGCTAAGTTGGGACACCCCTGCAGGGTTTAAACTTTCGAGGGCCGTGCCCGCGGTTATGTGGTAGATGGGAATTTGTTAATATCCAGTTGTAGTAAACTTGAAGTAAACTCTTCTAAAATACACCAACCGTGTGCGTAACCGTGATGGTCTCTTTTCGGGGTTGTTCGAGAGGAGAACACGGTTTCTGGGTTATGTTTGACGTAAGTAGGAGTTCAGGATCACTTCTTGGTCATTACTAGTTGACAACCGCTTGCTTTGCTTCTCTTCTCGCTCTTATTGCGTAAGTTAGCCACCATACATGCTTAGTCGCTGCTGCAACCTCACCACTTTACCCCTTCCTTACCCTTTAAGCTTTGCTAGTCTTGATACCCATGGTAATGGGATTGCTGAGTCCTCGTGGCTCACAGATTACTACAACAACAGTTGCAGGTACAGGTTTGCGATGATCATGACGCGAGAGCGATGTTACTTGTTTTGGAGTTCTTCTTCTGCTTCTTCTTCGATCAGGGGATAGGTTCCAGGTCGGCAGCCTGGGCTAGCAGGGTGGATATTGTTTTAGTTTCAGTTTCTGTTTCTGTTTCATCCGTAGTTGGATGTTGATCTTATGTATGATGTATTGTTGTATTCATGTGCCTTTGTATATCTTGGTTGTATCCCCACTATTATGTAATGTTGATGTAATGATATCCACCTTGCAAAAGCGTCTTCAAGATGCGCTTCTATCCTTGGTGGGACCTTCGAGTTCCTTTAGGATAGGGCCGCATCTTGGGCGTGACAGTTGCTCACCACTCGGTAGGATTTTTCACACTTAGGCGAGTACTGGACTGCAGCTAAGCCCCCCGAGTGGGAGGGTTGCTCACCACTCAGTAGGATTTTTTTAAACTTAGGTGAGTACTGGACTGCAGCTAAGCCCCCAAGTGGGAGGCTTGCTCACCACTCGGTAGGATTTTTTAAACTTAAGCGAGTACTGGACTGCAGCTAAACCCCCGAGTGAGAGGCTTGCTCACCACTCGATAGGATTTTTTTAAACTTAGGCGACTACTGGACTGCAGCTAAGCCCCCGAGTGGGAGGATTGCTCAACACTCGGTAGGATTTTTAAAACTTAGGCCAGTACTGGACTGCAGGTAAGCCCCCGAGTGAGAGGCTTTCTCACCACTCTGTAGGATTTTTTAAAACTTAGGAGAGTACTGGACTGCAGCTAAGCCCCCGAGTGGGAGGCTTGCTCACCACTCGGTAGGATTTTTTAAACTTAGGCGAGTACTGGACTGCAGCTAAGCCCCTGGGTGAGAGGCTTGCTCACCACTCGGTAGGATTTTTTTAAACTTAGGCAAGTACTGGACTGCAGCTAAGCCCCCGAGTGAGACGCTTGCTCACCACTCGGTAGGATTTTTTAAACTTAGGCGAAACGGATTCGCGACTAAGTCCCCGAATGAGAGGCTTGCTCACCACTCGATAGGATTTTTTAAACTTAGGCGAAACGGATTCACGACTAAGTCACCCACTGGGGGATTTCAGATACAAACAAAAGCAACATCAATCGTTTAGGAAGACTATAAAGCTCTTGTCTTTGATAAACAAACTACAAAGCTATTTCTTATTACATCTCATCTGAATGAGTACTTAAGTATAAAAGCGGCGGAGCAGCTCTGCGTTCCAAGCTCGTGGCTCGTCTTTCTGATGCTCGACATTGTAAAGATGGTATGCTCCGTTGTGGAGAACTCTGGTGACTATGAAGGGACCTTCCCAAGCGGGGGCGAGCTTGTGTGGTTTCTGCTGATCCACTTGAAGAACCAAGTCTCCCTCTTGGAAAGCTCGACCCCTCACGTTTCTGGCATGGAATCAACGCAAGTCTTGTTGATAAACGGTCGACCGGATCAAGGCCATTTCTCTTTCCTCCTCTAGGAGGTCAACTGCGTCCTGCCGGGCCTGTTCTGCTTCATCTTCAGAGAAGAGCTCGACTCGGGGTGCATTGTGAAGCAGGTCACTTGGTAGAACAGCTTCAGCTCCATAGACCAAAAAGAATGGAGTTCGGCCAGTCGACCGATTGGGTGTTGTCCTCAATCCCCAAAGAACTGATGAAGTTCACCGACCCAGGCGTCTGCTGCGTGCTTGAGATCACACATCAGCCGGGGTTTCAGTCCTTTGAGAATTAAGCCATTTGCCCATTCTGCTTGTCCATTCGACTGGGGGTGAGCGACTGAAGCATAGTCGACTCGTGTACCTTGAGAAGCGCAGAAGGCTCTGAGCTCATCAGAATAGAAGATCGATCCGTTGTCAGTGATGATGCTGTGCAGAACCCTGTATCTGAATGTCAACTCTCTAGTGAAATTGACGGCAATGTTGGCTTCAAGATTATTGATAGGCTTAGCTTCAATCCATTTGATAAACTTGTCGACTGCTACAAGCACATGAGTGAAGCCGCTCCTACCAGTTCTCAGCGGTCCAACCATATCCAATCCCCAAACAGCAAAGGGCCAGACGAGTGGAATGGTCTTCAGGGCTGACGCAGGCTTGTGAGACATATTGGAGTAAAACTGGCAGCCTTCACATTTGTCGACTATATCTTTCGCCATTTCATTTGCTCGTGGCCCGTAAAACCCAGCTCGGTATGCTTTAGCCACAATGGTCTAAGAGGAGGCATGGTGACCACAGGTCCCCGAGTGGATGTCATTGAGGATCACTCGACCTTCTTCTGGTGTTATGGATTTCTGGCAGACTTCGGTTACGCTTTCCCTAAACAGTTGTCCTGTTATCACAGCAAAGGCTTTGGATCGACGGACGATCTGTCGAGCCTCTTCTTCATCCTCTGGGAGTTCCTTCCTAAGGATATACGCAATGTATGGCACTGTCCAGTCGGGAATGATGACCAAAACCTCCCTAATCAGGTCGACCACGGCTGGGACTTCGACTTCAGTCGGAACTGTGGCACTCTTAGGCTGTGGGGGCTCTTTAGTGAAAGGATCTTCTTGAACTGACGGTGCGTGAATGTGTTCCAAAAACACATTGCTGGGAATGGCTTCTCTCTTGGAACCTATCTTTGCCAAATCATCGGCTGCTTGATTTTTCAGTCGGGGTATATGATGAAGCTCAAGCCCCTCAAACTTCTCTTCCAAATTCCTCACCGCATTGCAGTAACCAGTCATGGCTGGGCTTCTGACATCCCACTCCTTCATCACTTGATTGACTACCAAATCTGAGTCGCCATAGACCATGAGGCGACGGATGCCGAGTGAGATGGCCATACGTAACCCATACAAGAGTGCTTCATATTCTGCTTCGTTATTGGAGGAATCAAAGTGAATCTGGAGGACATATCTGAGCTTGTCTCCTTGGGGGGATACCAATACCACTCCAACACCGGAACCATTCAGCATCTTGGAACCATCAAAGAACATGGTCCAGTGTTCCGAGTGAATTTGAGTCGGCAGTTGCTGTTCGATCCACTCGGCGAGGAAATCTGCTATAGCTTGGGACTTGATAGCTTTCTTTGCCTCAAACTTGATATCCAAGGGAAGGAGTTCAATCGCCCACTTTGCCACTCGACCAGTTGCATCTCTGTTCTTCAGAATCTCTGACAATGGAGCATCGGCACGATCGTAATGGAGTGGTCGAGAAGTAATGTGCAACCTTCTTCGTGGTCATATAAATCCCATAAACAAGCTTCTCGATAATGTGGATATCTTTGCTTTGATGGAGTCAAAACTTCGTAAACATAATATACTTTGGGCGCTGAACTTTATAGGCTTTTCCTTCTTCTTCCTGCCGACCGTAGTAAATCTTGTCTTGACGACTTGTCCAGTGGCTGCAATGTAAAGCAATAAAGGCTCTTTGCTGATTGGGGCGGCAAGCACCGGCTGGGTGGAAAGCAGGGCTTTTAGCTCTGCAAATGCTGCATCAGCTTCAAGAGTCCACTCGAACTTATCTGACTTCTTCATCAGTCGGTAGAGAGGCAGTGCCTTTTCACCGAGTCGAGAAATGAATCGACTTAGGGCGGCCAAACAACCAGTAAGCTTCTGGACATCATGCACACGCATTGTATGCTTCATCCGGAGTATGGCACCCACTTTCTCTGGGTTAGCGTCGATCCCTCGTTCGTAAATCAGAAAACCGAGTAATTTTCCGCCCGGAACTCCGAATGTGCACTTTGATGGATTAAGCATGATATCATATCTTCTGAGGTTGGCAAAGGTTTCAGCAAGGTCAGCCAGTAGGTCGGAACCTTTACGTGACTTGACCACAATGTCATCCATGTACGCTTCCACATTCCGACTGATTTGAGTGAGTAAACACTTCTGAATCATCCGCATGAATGTGGCTCCAGCGTTCTTCAAGCCAAATGGCATAGTGACATAACAGAAGCACCCAAATGGGGTGATGAAAGCTATTTTTATCTCGTCGGGTCCATACAGACGGATCTGATGATACCCCGAATAAGCTTCCAAAAAGGACAAACGCTCACACCCCGCAGTCGAGTCGACTATTTGGTCGATGCGAGGGAGAGGAAAGTGATGTTTCGGGCAGGCCCAATTGATATGCTTGAAGTTAATGCACATGCGAAGTGAGTCATCCTTCTTAGGGACCATGACAACATTAGCTAGCCACTCGGAGTGGTAAATCTTTCGGATAAACTCAGTTGCTAGAAGCCGAGCCACTTCTTCACTGATTGCCTTTCTCTTCTGTACGGCGGACCGTCGAAGATGTTCTTTGACTGGTTTCACTTTTGGGTCGACTCGCAATTGATGCTCAGCTAGCCCCCTAGGAACACAAGGCATGTCAGAAGGTTTCCATGCAAAGATGTCCCAGTTCTCACGGAGGAACTGGATGAGCGCTTCTTCCTATTTAGAGTCGAGTGTTGTTGAAATGTGAGTCGGAGCAGCATTGGGATTGGTCGGGAGAATATGAATCGGCTTCGTTTCACCAGACGACTGAAATGCTGAATCTGTGGAAGGCTTCTTAGCTTGCAACAAATCACTCGGATCAGTATTTTTTTGATATTCCTGGAATACCACTACTGCCATTTGTGCATCGGCGATCTTTGAGCCCTTCTGGAAGCACTCTTCTGCCTTCTTTCGATTACCAGTGATAGTGATCACTCCTTTAGGACCAGGCATCTTCAATTTGAGGTACACGTAACATGGTCGAGCCATAAAACATGCATAAGCTGGCCTGCCCAGAATAGCATGATAAGCACTCTGGAAATCCACAACTTCAAATGTCAACTTTTCTTTGCGGTAATTCTTGGAATCACCGAAAACTACATCAAGGGCGATCTGGCCGAGTGACTCAGCCTTCTTGCCAGGAATAACTCCATGGAAACTCATATTGCTTTCACTGAGTCTGGACATCGGAATGCCCATTCCTTTCAACGTTTCCGCATACAGTATATTCAGGCCACTGCCACCATCCATCAGAACCTTAGTCAACCGAGTGCCTTCGACGACTGGGTCGACCACCAACGCTTGCCTCCCAGGGGTGGCTATGTGTGTTGGGTGATCAGATTGGTCGAATTAAATGGCAGTCTGAGACCATTTCAAATAACTGGGTGTCACTAGAGCGACCATGTTTACTTCTCTGTTGATGACTTTCAGTCGACTTTTGCTCTCAACATCAGCAAAAATCATCAGAGTGGAATTGACGTGGGGGTAACCATCATCACTTTCTTCTTTGTCCTCAACTTTGTCTGACTCTTTTTCCTTTTCTTTGGGTTGTTTCGCTCGGAACTGCTGGATTAGGAGCCGACACTGCCGAGTGGTATGCTTCGGGTAAATGAGATTACCCTCTTCATCTTTCTTGCTGTGAATGTGGCATGGCAAATCCAACACATCATTTCTGTTTTGATCTTTTATTTTCTTGGGGTTCCACGGTCCTTTGGGCTTCCCCTTGAACTTTCCCTGAGTCACGGCTAAGGTTTCTCCAGGAGCAGCTGGCTCGGCTTTGCGCTTCTGCTTCCGACTGGAGTTTCCTCCTCCGGTTTCGTGGGCGACTATTTTGTGTTTGCCACTCCGGAGCCGATCCTCCTCTTCACCATTGGCATACTTGGTGGCAATCTCCATCATTCGACTCAGATACATATCTCCGGTCCGACCGAACTTCAGATTCAACTCTCGATATTTGACACCTTCCTTGAAGGCACAAACTGCTTGGTGATCAGACACATTCTCCACCGTGTGGTGCAACGTGATCCATCTCTGGATATAATCCCTCAAAGTTTCATTTGGCTTCTGCACACAAGATTGGAGCTCTGTTAGCCCTGCTGGCCGTTTGCATGTTCCTTCGAATGTTCTGACAAACACTCGGGCAAGTTCTTCCCAACTATAAATACTGTCGGGTGCTAACTGATTCAACCATGCTCTGGCCGAGCCCTCCAATATCAGAGGAAGGTGCTTCATGGCCACCTCATCATTGCCTCCACCAATTTGCACAGCCACTCGGTAGTCCTCAAGCCAAGTGTCAGGCTTGGATTCACCAGTGAACTTACTGACTCTAGTCGCCAACCTGAAGTTGGGACGAATCACCGCGACCCTGATGGCTCTGCTGAAGCACTCTGGACCTGAGACATGCACTCTGCTGATGGTCGGAAAATCTCTATCATGGCCTTCTCTGTGAGCTCTGTTTCTGTTGACCAGACCCTGAACGATAATAGATCTCGCATCAAAGCTCGGTTCCCTGGGGTCGACTGGAATCCTTCGCCCACCACTATGAGGGTGTCTGTCATCGTGCTGCCGAGGCACATACGACCCACTCCTTGGGGGAGGAGTGGGTACTCGACGACGATCATCGTGCTCGAGTCGGTGACCATACTGCTCACGGTTTCTGTACTGATCTCGCCGGTCTCCACGTTCCTCATGCCTCGGGGGCGATCTTGGGCTGTGAGCCGACTGGACAGTATTTGCAACAACGGATCTGCTATTGATCCTATTCTGCGGCTGTGACACAGCTGTATTTTGTTCTCCTGCTGCCCGGAGTAAGGTCCTGATCTGCATCAAACCTCTGCCAGCATCTGACTAGGAAGGCTGAATTGACTCTGCTATTCGGGCTGCAGCTGTTAGGTTCTAAACCGGAGTTCGATATACCTGAGTTGGAGGCGAAAAGAGTTGTCGTCGACTGGACTCAAGAATCCGCTGCCGAGCATGCTCGTCGAGTGCGTGCTGGAGGTTCTCCAGTCGAGTGCGCTCAGCCAAGTTGGCCAGGCGTACCTCCTCCAAGGCTTGAGCCTCGGGGGTTTCTCCAACGATAGGAGTGTGAAGTGCATCCATATTCTGGTGGCGAAGTTCTTCCCTCTGCTGTGAAGAGAGGGGCTCGGGGAGGTACTCATCGTGGACATGCGACGGATCGCCTCCGCCATCGCCGCCGTCAACGCGAGGGAAGCCAGGAGGACTGTGGGGTCCTTTAACCATCAGGACTTCTCCCGCGGGGTCACTACTGTCGCACTCGGATGTAGTCTCTGCAGAGCCAGTCGACAGGTCGAACAGGCCGTAGAGAGTTTCGTCGGGCTCGATTGCCGCGACTTGGGGTATGGACGACTGGCGAACCACCGCGTGCCTCACCCACCGTTGAAGCCTCGATCGACTAGAACGCTTGCGCCGGCGGGCAACAGGGAGGGAGTACGCCACAGGAACCGACTGATATTGAGTCAACGGCTGTCGTAGGAGGATGCCGCAGACGCACGCGCGAAAGTGTGTTGCCCCGCGGACGGGGAGCGCCTCGACGTCGAGCGGAGCTTCTTGGAGCCAAGCGGAGTCGTCGGCGATGAACACGAGCGCGCCGAGATGGATCTCACGGCCCTCGGCCAAACCTCCGCCTGAGACCATGTTGACGGGGATCGAAAAAATCGCAACTTCTCCAACAAGTCACTAAGACACCTGCCCCATGGTGGGCGCCATTTGTCGTGGTTCTAAGTCTGACAGTAGAATGAGGGTAGGGATGTAGAGGCAAGATCCTAGCTATGGAGAAGTTGTACACGCGAGTTTTATGAGTTCAAGCCCTTCTCGGAGGAAGTAACAGCCCTACGTCTCGGAGCCCGGAGGCAGTCGACTGGATAATATGCATGTGAGTTACAGGGGGTGTGAACCCTTGTCACTGAGGAGGGGGTGGCTTATATAGAGTTTGCCAGACCCGTCCGGCCCTCAGTTACGCAGGGTTTAAATTACATTAAGATAGGGCGTTACTAGTAACGCTAAGAATAAAGTGACATAATGACCATTAAAGCTACATAATGACCGACCATTGCAATGCGGAGTGGCTTTAGATCTTCTGGCGGTCGAGTTATAGTCTTCACGGTCGAGTGACTTCAAGTCTGTCGAGTGGAACACTTCATGGTCGATTGAAAGATGATTCTTCTTCGAATGCTTCTGGTGATAAAGTGATGTCCTTGGGGAGGGTATCTAGGTCAGGCCTGTGACCCTACCCTAGGTACATGTCTTCATCACCCCCTTTTTCCTGTACCCAAGTCCATGGGTCGGAACCGGGTCGTAGTCGCTGTGCCGAGCAAATAAACGAGGGGCCTAACTCTACTTCGCCCCTGCCTCCGCCAAGAGCATGAGAATGGTCGGCTGAAGTAAGGGGATGGCAAGGTCTGTTGCTGGGCGTCAATGTTTATCTTAAAAAAACAAGGATTCACTCCTTGGCATGGGCCTCGCTCACACACAAAGAACCCGGCAAGCACCCTTTTTCATTAAAAACGTCCCATACAGGTACAGTTCATACGGGATGAAAAACATGAGCAAGGGGATTACAAATTTTAAATCTAACAAGTGCCCGCAGGCTTACGAACTAAAAAGACATAAGATGCCCGTAATCGCTTTCTTGTCCCTCTCCTCAGAAGGTGGAACAAGGTAGTGGCAGGGCAAAAAGAGTTCCTAGGAGAGGTACGAGGAGCAGAAGGCACCAAGAGAACATCCCGGTGCCGGGGAGGGGAGCTGGAAGACGAGGCAGCGGGTCGACAATACGCGACGAAGGCGTCGGTGCCCACGTACTCCGACTTGATGGCCGCCACCCTCCTTCTTCGCCTTCTCCGACCCTCCTACGCCATCCACCCAAGGAGGCGACGGGGAACGCGCCGATGGAGAGCTTGACGAGGAAGGCCCTTGGTAGGGCGCGTGGCCGAGGGAGGGGCGACGCGGTCAGTCGGAGTCGAGGTCGGCCTCCCGCCGCTCGATGCCCTCGTCGTCGTTGTCACTGTCCTCCTCTTCACTCCCGCTTGAGGATGAATCTTCATCGTTGGAGGAGCTCTCCACGCAGCACTTTAGGCGAGTTCCAAGATCTCCAATGACCTTGATGGAGAGCAGGCCATTCTCCATTAACTTGAATTAGAGAACGAGCCCCGCCGTCAGGCTGTGGACACGAGCGAACGTCTTCCATCCGCGACGGAGGTACATGACGTGAGGAGCGAGGAAGTCGATGTCAACCCGCATACCGCCGTTCCCGCAGCCCCTCATGTGCAACCTGAGGGTCTGGGGCGGATCGAGCTCCATCTCCCGAGCAAATGGGGTAGGGAGACAAAGACGATGACGTAGTGGCCGGCGCAGCCTGATGAAGAACTCACGAGGCTGGTCCCCAATGTAAACCTCCATCAGGAGAGGCATTGCCGGCGGAGGCGAGGCCGGTGCGCCGTCCCGTCCCCATCTCCCCCGGGCGCCACGACAGCCTCGTCCTCGCCCCCTCCCCCTTCCTCTCGTGGCTAGCTCCGCCGCTGCGAGCTCCTGGGGAGGAGGGGCGCGTTGTCGAGCAGCAACCCTCGCCGCCACCGTTGAAGGGCTTGCGCCCCCTGTCGCCATGGCAGATGGAAGAAAGGAGCAGAAGTGGAAGGATATGGATGCTGGAAGAATGTGGGATGACATCCCCCTCCCCCTTCTAATAAAGGGGCGGGGTCGGGGCTCGGACGCCTCACTCAACCAATCCAACCATCGGGGGCGCAGGGAATCGGGACCGACCCGTTGTCCCAATCAGCGATGGCCCGGTTTCCCACCTCCACCGCCTGCCACCTACATGGGGGACACGTGGTGAGCGAGCAGGATCGAGGGGACGGGTGAGGCGACCGTTCCCCACCTCGTGATTGTGGGGCGCGGGTGCCTTGAAGACCACGACCCGAGTCCACTCAGTAAATGAGCCGCGCCTCTGCGCCTTCCTATTTCTATGGGGAAGGCGCGAGCTGCCTCTTTACCATGATGTGACACATGCATGCGGAAACCGCCCCACGCATGAACCTCACGTCACGCACGACCCTCCACGACGCGCATTCAACACGGGTCGTGGGGAAGCGCAAGCGAGCGAAAAAGTTACCGTGGTTAAAATCCCGCCCCGCCTGCCCACGCACCGTTCTGGGCCTGACCCAACAACGTGTCGCGCTTATGTGTGGCCCAGGATCGGGGGCTCCTGTCGGTGTACAAAAGTAGGGGCACTCCTTTTTTACCCCTTTACTTGTGCACGGACAGTCGGAGCCGTGCCCACGGCCACACTAAGCAGGGCAGAGGAGGGAAGCCGAAGGCGCAAGGCGACCATAGGCAACGCCAGGACTAGAGAACACAAAAGAGCAAGAGGGCGAGGTGGACTCCCCCGGTAAGACCCTTGCCGGGGCAGCCTCCGCGGCCCCGGCAAGAGCCTTGCCGGGGCAACTTGCCCGATGCCAGCAGATCAGGCCACCCTTTAGCCCGCGGGTTCCAACACCACCAACCAATCACATTGGAACCAAGGCTCAGGAGGCGCCTCTGTGGTGGCATGCAGACCTTCGTCAAGATCATAAACACACAAGATTAGATGAGGACCAGAAGACTACGATCCTCGGCGAAATCCTAGCCGAGGAAATCCACGAGGCCCCCGGCAAGACGCTTGCCGAGGGTGACAAGGGTGCCGCGTCAAGACCCTTGTCGGGGCCCCGGCAAGGCCCTTGCCAAAGACACTTACGGCGCCACGGCCAGGCCCGCGTATGACAAGGCTCCACCGCCGTCCCCATGCAGCTGCCAGCTCAACCAGCTGAGCAGGCACCTGCGTGGCAACGAGCGGCCTCCATGACCGACTCAGCAAGAACCTGCGTGGTGGCATGCAGGTCTTCGTGAAGGCTCCACCACCGCGCCATCCCAGCAGCCAGCCAACGTGGCGCCCCGACGCCTCGTCAACTCGGATGTGTGTCGAGGCCAGGCGAGTCGGCGACAGCTGGGACGAGCTTCCTTGCCGTCCCCGATAAAGCAAGAGGGGCACGTCGGCAGCGCATTAAATGCGTTTGTCCGACGGTGCCAGAGGATAGACTCATCCACTGTACACCTTTCCACCTCTTGTGTGCCACTGTGGCGACCCCTTTTTGTCTATAAAAGGAGGCCTGAGGCGACCAGGAGGAGGATTCAGATCTTTTGGGCAAGTTGCACCCCGTAGCTAGCTCAAGAACACAAGAACACTCAAATACATCCACCAAAGCTGGACTAGGGTATTACGCATCTACGCGGCCCGAACCTGGGTAAACGATCTGTGTGCTTCCTGTCAGACCCGCTCTTTGCACAACCTCGCACCCGCCAATAGTAGAAGGTATCCCAGTGATTCCATAGGTGTCGTTTCCACCGACACCATGCCAAGCCAATCATTGAACTTTCTGAAATGATCATCTTGAAAGAGTATTAGTTCAATGAGCTATATGTTGTTAAGAATTACCAAAACCACCCAGGGATTAGTTGCACTTTCACTTACTCTTATAAGAAAAAGTAGAGATACTCGTGGCAACGCATGGGAAAATATGTCGAACACGGCTAGTTGTAAGCAAGCTAGCTCTACAGCCATGATGATAGTGACTGCACATGGTGAGGCTGACTTTGGTATGCCGAACACGACGCCTACACTCATGTGTCATCTCTGGTGTAGGGTCTTATCACTTCACTGTGAGGAGTAATTTGACCAACCGGTAGTACAGTACTACTACTAGTCTAGCACCACCGTCTGGATTTAGTAGTACTACAACGTCCTTCTGGATTTAGTATTTGACTAGCAATGTCTAGTAATGCATGTCACAAAAAATATACTACTCCCTCTGCAAATAAATACATGGAGTATTTTTTTCGGTTTTGAACATAGTTCCCGATGATATTATACACTCTCCCTTCCGGTAGATGGCTCAAATCTGAAGTCTCATCAATCAGACTACTATTGTACTCACCGAGCGGTCAGCTAGGTAAGCTACCAACAAAAAATTGCAATCAAAGACTACTATAGTACTCCCTCCGTACTGGTGCATTAGTCACGTTACGAAAACCAAATAATCCCAAAACTTTTAGGGGCATGATACGTCTCCATCATATCTACTTTTCCTAACACTTTTCCTCTTGGTTTGGACTCTAATTTGCATGATTTGAACGAAACTAACCCGGACTGACGCAGTTTTCAGTAGAACTACCATGGTGTTGTTTTGTGCAGAAATAAAAGTTCTCGGATTGGAATGAAACTTTGCGAGGATTTTTTTGTTCAATAAAAGAGAATTTATGGAGGCAAGAACCACCGGAGGGGGGTACCTGGGTGGGCACAGCCCACCAGGGTGCGCCACCCCCTACAGGCGCGCCCAGGTGGGTTGTCCCCACCTGGTGGCCCCGCAGAAACCGATGCTATAAAATCACATTTTCCAGAAAAAAACCAGGGAAAAAATTATCGCGTTTCATGAGACGGAGCCGCTGCCGCCTCCTGTTCTTCATCGGGAGGCCAGATCTGGAGTCTGTTTGGGGGTTCCGGAGAGGGGGACCTGCGATGTTCATCATCACCAACCCTTCTCCATCGCCAATTCCATGATGCTCCCCACCGGGAGTGAGTAATTCCTTCATAGGCTCGCTGGTCGGTGAGGAGTTGGATGAGATTCATCATGTAATCGACTTAGTTTTGTTAGAACTTGATCCCTAGTATCTATTATGTTCTGAGATTGATGTCGCTATGACTTTGCCATGCTTAATGCTTGTCACTTTGGGCCCGGGTGCCATGATTTCAGGTCTGAACCGTTTATGTTATCACCATTATATCTATGTTCTAGATCCGATCTTGCAAGTTAGAGTCACCTACTATGTGTTATGATCCGGCAACCCCGGAGAGACAATAGTCGGGACACTTCCCGGTGATGACCGTAGTTTGAGGAGTTCATGTATTCACCGTGTGTTAATGCTTTTTTCAAGTTCTCTATTAAAAGGAGGCCTTAATATCCCTTAGTTTTCAATAGGACCCCGCTGCCACGGGAGGGTAGGACAAAAGATGTCATGCAAGTTCTTTCCATAAGCATGTATGACTATTCACTACTAGGAAAAGGGCTATAGATGATAATGGACATTAATGGCGCACCATGTATGTGGTGCGCCACTGCTATATAGCAGTGGCGCACCAGATATAGGGGCGCCATTATTGACATATTACTAATGGCGCACCTGGTGTGTGGTGCGCCATTAATAGTTTTGAAAAAAAATAAAAAAATTGTTAGTAATGGCGCACCATAGGATAGTGCGCTATTACTAGTTGACATAGTAATGGCGCACCACACCCGTGCGCCATTAGTAGTTTTGAAAAAAAATTGTTAGTAGTGGCGCACTAGTGGACAGTGCGCCATTACTAGTTTTAACTAGTAATGGCGCACTATACCATGGTGCGCCATTACTAACAATTTTTTTTTCAAAACTACTAATGGCGCACCACACATCAAAAGTCGCCATTAGTAACCCCCGGTGCTAAATGCACTTCTCGACCGCCTTTTCAGTTTTAAAAAAATAAAAGAAAATGAAATGTCAAAAAATAAAAGAAAATAAGTTTCCCATGTGATATGCGGTCTAGTTGTTGGGAAAATTTATAAATATAAATTTCGACTTTATTTGCAAAATCTCTCTGGAATTTAGTAAAATGGGCATAACTTTTGCATACGAACTCGGATTAAAAAGTTTCTATATGAAAAATCATCTACTCGAAAAGTTACATCCGTATTGAACGGGGGAACCTAGTTCAACATCTTCAAAATCCCCAAAAACATAACAGAATGAAAGATACGGGGCTTTTAAGATCTAGAGGGGGGAAATGAAAAAAAATTCAAACTTACTAGTGGCGCACCATTTGCTAGGTGCGCCACTAGTAATAGAAAAAAATTGGTTTCAAAAAAAATTTGGATTTTTTTACCAAATATGATACGTAATATGACCGGGAAGTTTGAAATATTTTTTCAAAATTTCATCACACTCATGAACATGAACAAAGTCCTAGACATCAACAAGGTTTAATAGGATTGATATGATAGATATATCAACAAGTGCACGTGAAGTGAAATTTGGTCTTTGGGGTTGGATAGAATCATGGGTTAAGCGTGCTCATGCTGGAGTAGTGTGAGGATTGACCTTCCGGGAAGTTTGACCACAGAGTGCGATTTGACTTGAGATTAAGCATAGTGACCCGTGATTAAGAAAAAAACGAAAAAGAAATTAAAAAAAAATTCTGAAAAAAAAATTGAAAAAAATTTGTTAGTAATGGCGCGCTTCTATGTGGTGCCATTACTAAGCCAGATAATAATGGCGCACCAGATAGGCATAGTAATGGTGCACCAGAGGTGCGCCATTACTATTTTGTCACTAATGGCGTGATAATAGTGGCGCACCTGTAGTGCGCCATTAATGGCCAAAACAGGTGCGCCACTAATTAGCCTTTTCCTAGTCTGGTGCGCCATTACTATTTTGTTACTAATGGCGTGATAATAGTGGCGCACCTGTAGTGCGCCATTAATGGCCAAAATAGGTGCGCCACTAATTAGCCTTTTCCTAGTAGTGATTTATGGAATACATGCCTACATTATATTTAAGAACTAGAGCTAGTGCCGTATCGCCCTAGGTTATAACTGTCACATGATGAATATCACCCAACAAATCACCGATCCAATGCCTACGATTTTCCTACATATTGATCTTGCTAAGTTACTACTGCTGATATTACTATTGTCACTACAACAAAACTATTGTTATCACTATTACCGTTACTATTGTTGTTGCTACTACTATCAAAACTATCATACTACTTTGCTACTGATAAATTTGCTGCAAATAATTAATCTCCCGGTGTGGTTGAATTGACAACTCAGCTGCTTATACTTGCAAATATTCTTTGGCTCCCCTTGTGTCAAATCTATAAATTTCGGTTGAATACTCTACCCTTGAAAATTGTTGCGATCCCATATACTTGTGGGTTATCAAGAACTTTTTCTGGCGCCATTGTTGGGGAGCATAGCTATATTTGTTGAGTCACTTGGGATTATTATCAAATTATCACTATAAAGAATCTGAAGGATGCTAAGACTAAGATTTCCTCTAAGACGAGGGGAGGTAAGGAACTGCCATCTAGCTTTGCACTTGATTCACCTTATGTTATAAGTAGACTTGCAACACCACCACATGCTATTAATCCTGATATGTCGCAAGTTATTGATGATGCTACTTCTGCTATGAATGATATTTATGATGATGATGATAGTACCTTGCTTGATGATAATGTGCCACTAGGTGAATTTCTTGATGAACAAATTGCTAGAACTAAAGCTTTTGAGAATGTCAAACCGATGAAATTGATGAAACTGATGAAGAGCTTGAAACTGTAAATCTTGAAACACCTATTAGAACTAGCCCTCCTAGATATGAATTGCAAAAAGTACCGGAAGGTTATGTTATGAATGAGGAGACAACTCGAGATATTCCTGCTTGTAAGGATAGAGATGATCTAGAAAAAATATTATGCAAGTATAAAGAATGGAATTTGAATGCTAGAATGAAATGTGATCCTCAGTTTGCTACTTCACCTATCTTTGTTGACGATAAGGATTATGAATTCTCTGTCGACCCAGAGTTGATTACTTTGGTTGAATCTGATCCTTTCCATGGTTATGAAACTGAAACTATTGTGTCACATCTTATTAAGTTGAATGACATAGCCACCCTTTTTGCCCATGATGAGAAATTCACTATTATTATATTCACAAATATTTCTGTTCTCATTAAAGGGCGATGCTAAAGCTTGGTACAATACTCTTGCTCCTGGTTGTTTGCGTAGCCCCCAGGACATGATTTATTACTTCTCTGGGAAATATTTCCCTGCTCATAAGAAACAAGCCGGCTTACAGGAAATATTTAACTTTGTGCAAATCAAAGAAGAGAGTCTCCCACAAGCTTGGGGGAGGCTTCTCCAATTGCTTAATGCTTTGCTAGATCATCCTCTTAAGAAAAATGAAATACTTGATATCTTATATAATCGACTAACCGATGCTTCTAGGGATTTCCTAGATAGTTGTGTTGGTTGTGTTTTCAGGGAACGAACTATTGGGCAAGCTGGGGAATTACTGAATAACATACTGAAAAATTATGATGATTGGACTCTTCCCGAACCACCGCCTAAACCCACTCTGAAGAAGAGGGTATCTTATATCTCAGTCCTGAAGATATGCAAGAGGCAAAGAAATCTATTTCAGAAAAAGGTATTAAAGCCGAGGATGTCAAAAATTTACCTCCTATTGAAGAAATACATGGGCTTGATAAACCACCACCACCCAAGGTGGTAGAGGTAAATTCTCTAATGAAATTCAATGATAATGATAATCCTCACAATATGCACCCTAGCCAATGCCTTTATGAGTTTGAAAATTACATTAGAAAGCAAGATCACTTCAATGCAAATGGTATGAAACAGTTGAAATACAATTCTGATATGATTGCTCGCTGAGTGACTTGTTATTTAGAATCTCAAATGATGTTAGAGGTGTAGGAGGCATGCTTCTATGGTTCAAACTCAGTTAGAACAAGTTGCTAAATCTCAAAGAGAGTTGTCAGATGAAATGAATAATAATATCAATGATCATGATGTTAGAGTAATGACTAGAGGAGGTAGAATGACTCAGGAACCACTTCATTGTAAGGGACACCCAAAAAGAATTGAACAAGACTCTCAAAGGGTTAACACTGACACACATAGTCCTTCTAAAAAGAAACAGAAGAATAAAATCATAGGACTTTGCATGCCTCTAGTGAACCTGAAGTAGAAAAACCTCCTGATAATGATAATGAAGTTTCTATCTCTGATGCTGAAACTCAATCTGGTAGTGAACATTCACCTTCTGATAATGAAAAATATAATGATGAGGTTCGCGAAGATACTCAAACAAATAATAAAGAACCAGACAATGATGTTGAGATAGAACCAGCAGTTGATCTTGATAACCCACAACCCAAGAATAAAAGATATGATAAAATACTTTGTCGCTAGAAAACACGGTCAAGAAAGAGAACCATGGGTTTAAAAACCTATGCCCTTTCCACCTAAGTCAACTAAAAAGAAAGATGAGGAAGAATTTGAATGCTTTGATGAAATGATTAGGCCACTCTTTCTGCGTACTCGCTTGACTGATATCTTAAAAATGCCTCCTTATGCAAAGTACATGAAAGACATCATCACCAATAACAGAAAAATGCCGGAAGCTGAAATCTCCACCATGCTTGCTAATTATACTTTTAAAGATGGAGTACCTAAAAAACTTGGAGATCCTGGAATACCAACTATACCTTGCTCCATCAAAAGAAATTATGTGAAAACTGCTTTATGTGATGATGGGAGTTAGTGTTAGTGTTATGCCTTTCTCTTTATAAAATACTTGATTTGAATAAACTCACACCTACTGAAATATCTTTTCAAATGGCTGATAAATCAACTGCCATACCTATTGGTATTTGTGAGGACGTGCCCGTTGTTGTTGCTAATGTTACTATTTTGACTGACTTTCTTATACTTGTAACATCCCAAAATTCTAAATTTTGGAATGTTATAAAAAATTGATAGTTTTGATTGATTGTTTGATTGATTGACTGAAAGTGAGTGGAATTCAAAACCTTTTTGAAAGTTAAATGAGAGGGAATAAAAGGACTTTCCCAAACTTTCATTTTTGCTTTTATGATCTTCATGAATTCAAATTCTTTTCACCACAAAACCCTGGAGAGAAGATGACATGACTTCTTCCATTTATTCAAATGACAAGGGGTGTTGAAAACATTTGAATTTCATTTGGAAAATATTTCCAATTCTGAAACTTTATGCAACTCAATGATTTTCACGAGAGAAGATAAAATGATTTCTTAAAAACATATGAAATATGAGTTGGGAGTTTCAAAGAATTAAATTCAAAATTCTTTTGAATTTATTTTCAATTTGGAGTTATTTGAGTTTTATTCAAATTATTTTTCTCCAAAAATAAAATATATGGAAAATAGGGTAACATGATTCGCTACATCGTAAAATTGGAGAGAAATTAATTTGAAGTCATTTTGGTATTTTTAGAATGATTTTTGTTGGATTTTATTGGACCGTAAGCACTCTTTGCTTTATTTGAATTTGTGTGTATTTTATTTGACTCTAGAATAATGTTCATGTTGTAGAAAATCTTATTCTGAAAATTTTGATATATTATATGCCTATATAATATTTCTATTTCTTTGGTTTTTTTTGTTTGTCTCTGTTTTAAAAAAAAATCTCTGGACCGACCGGACCGGGCCGGCCCAGCCGGCCCAAAACCGCGCGCGCCTCGTCCCCGAGCTCGGGACGGAGTCCCAAGCGACCACGGCCGCCGCCGCCGTCCCGGAGGCGGACTCCTCCGCCGCCTCTCCGTGCCCCCTTACCCAAGGCCGCCGTCGGCCCCCCTCTTATAAATCCCCGGCCCCGTCCCCCTCCTCGTTTTCGCCGCCGCCGCCGCCCCTCACCAGATCCGCCGGCGCCGCCTTGATTGTTCGTCGCCGCCCGCCGCCCTCACCAGATCCGCCGCCGCCGCCTTGATTTGTCGTCGCCCGCCTTGCATGATTCTATGCCACTTCTGCGCCGCCTCTCCGTCGCCAGCCTTGCCCCGCGCCACCCCACAAGTTCGCCGGAGCCGCCGCCCTTCTCGCCGGAGACCGCCGTCGCCGGATCCGCTCCGCCGCCCGACCCGCCGGTTTTTCCCGGTCCGGTAATAAACCGCCCGGTTCTCTGGTTTTTCTTTTTATTTTTCGGTTTTATTTTTAAAACCCGGTTTTCTGTTTTAATCCAGTTATTCAGAGAGCGTTCGCCGGTTAGGTTTTCACAGCGAACGAATTCGTTCGTTAGGTTTTAGTAGTGAATGTTCGTTCGTTAGGATTTTCTTTTTATTTTATTTTTCTGCCAGGGACCTAGTTGTAGTGGTTTTATTTTACGGATTAGTCCCTGATTTTCAAACGCTCATAACTTTTTACTCGTTAGTCCAAATCCAACGAAACCAACGCCTACTTCTTCGTTACGATCTCTTCTATCGAGTAATCCAACTCAACCATGTTTTTGAAAATTTAAAATTTGAATTAGACCAGATTTGAATTTGAAACTCGTTTGATCATAACCTGATTTAGTTGATTCTTTTTTCACATTACAGCTCTTGACCTAAACTTTCTGATAAGGCCAAATTCACATAATTTTGGTACTATTAGAAATTGTTTTATGTTGCAAGAGTTATTTGCTTGATTTTGATGTTTTCCGATTTGTTTTCTTCGTTCTTTCCTATCTTTTGAGTGATTGCTTATGTGTGGTTACTAATGATTGCTTACGATAGATTAACCGGAGTGTGACGAGTAGAGCTATCAAGAGTTTTGAGTGCGAATCATCTTCATCAACCTTGCAGGCAAGTAACACTTTGATCATACCTCTTCTCATACCCAGTTTTTATTGCATTAGATCCTCAAACATTGCATTGATTAGGATCTAATTAAATTGTGGGTTTTGGGAAGTCAATTGAGGTAGTACCTATTACCTGTTTTATTATCAAACCCTTGGGAGTTACTTCTACATTTGCTTATTATGCTATGCTATGCTAGTAGACGTGGATTGGGTGAGTGTATCCATGATGTATGTGAGATTGTTATTTAATGGTTTATTTAAGGTGGCAACTTAAACACACATCTGGGTGGATTGAGGCACCTGGTTTCTATCAGACTTGCTCAGATTTCTTCGGACCGCCACCTGTGCTCAAAGGGATCATGAGATTATTCAAACTAGAAACTTACATGTGCAGCCACAAGCCATTATGGGCTCTGGCGTAGTTGACTAAGTTGTGCGAACTCTTACGGGTAGACTAGCAGATGTAGGGGTTGTAGGTTGGTACGGTCTACCCACATGTAAGGTGCTAAGCGCTTCGAAAGACTATGTCTCGGTCATCCGTCTCTCAAACACCATGTAGTGCGAGAAACCAAACGGAGGCGATCGAGTCTTGTGGGGAAAAGTGCGCAAACCTCTGCCGAGTGTATAAACTAATCATGGTTAGCCGTGTCCCCGGTTATGGACAATATTGAGTATCTAGTTCTTGGATTATCCTGTTGATCTCAACATGTTACTTCTAATTAATATTGTTGGGTTTAATGAGTACTTTTTAATTGGGATTGAGAATGCTGTCAACCATTCTCAATGTTTCACAACCACCATGATAGTTAAATAAATTTATTCCATTGCAGTAGGGAAAAATTGGCTTTTCGCAAAACTGTAACCATAGAGCTTTCCACCAGCCATATATGCATGTAGTATAGCTTATTCTTTCATTACTCTCTATGTGTTACATTGCCAAAGATATACCATGTCTTGACCCGTTTTGGCTGCAACTTTTCATGTTGCGTAGACTTTTCGAACGACGAGTAAGTGATACGTTAGGGTTATGATTTCCTATACTCAACTTTTCCGTTGGTGTTGATGGGAATCCACAACCTTGTTGCTTCCGCTATCTTTTGGATTGAGGTAATAGTATTTACGTTATTTATACATGTGATTTACCTCTGTTATAAATCCTCGAGTACTGTGTGTCAAAGATACCGATCCGTGGATGACACATAAGCACGAAGACTTGACCCATTCGGGTCGGGTCGCTACAAGATGGTATCGAGCACATGTTGTTGTAGGGACGTGACCCTAGAAACTGACAAGCCCATAGGAAAGAATTTTCTCTACAACTTCATTTTCAAAATGATCTTTTACCTCTCTTCTCTTCTGAGCTTATTCAAGTATTCCCTTTTAGTGAGACCATACCCCTTTTCCCTTTTTGACCCCTCGAAGATTCGACTGATGAGACCACTCCAAGAAGTACAAGATATCGGACAACTAAGACCATTTGGAATGAAGAGGATTTTACCGTGTAAATGGGAACTACCACGGTGAAGACTCCGAAGACTAGGAGATTTTGAAGGCTCTGAAGAATTCCCAGATTTTTTATGACCTAGGAAGGTTACGCTTATGGAATTTGACAAACTATAGAAGTTATCAATACCCGAGATCAAGGTGTATTGGAGTAAGACCGGAACATGGAGCATCAGAACTCAAAGTTTTTGTCAAGAAAACCCTAAGACAGGAGATATCAACTATGGAATGAAAGCTCATGGCAGTAACATGGGCATAGACCTAACCATGGTGTTATTGCCCGCCTATGCTATTGTCACCGTGCTAAGTTAAGCATGCACATGCATGAAAGGATTGGATGGTAGAAGGCTGATGGAGCACCTATCAGCAAGATGAAGTTTTAACCTTAGCCAGTGTATCACCAGGATATGGAGTGTTACATCAAGAAGTTAAGATGGTTTTGCAGGAAGCCGTATTTGACAAAGAGGCAAATTCGTGAAGCACTCGGAACCAGAAGTTGAAAGTAGCCAAGCTGGAGGAGCCAAACCTTGATACATCAAAGATTAGCCAGGAACTGAAGGACAGTAGGATCATGGTTCATGCCAAGGTTGATGAAATCCAGAAGTTGGAACGTAACTCCAGAAATATTGAAGGACACCACGAGAGACTCTGCGTCAATAGAGATGATCTTGCAAAAGAACTTGAGAAGGACAAGCATGATCAGAAGGAGTCAGCAGAGACATGACCAAGACTTGAAGAGTTTGACGACTTTGAAGATTTATTGACCTTTAGAAGACCAAACCCCTGTTACATACCTGTGTTAGATGCGACGATTGTGAGCTGTCATTTGTTTGATGTTTTTCCGACAGCCACAATAAAATTTGTCTTTTCAAAACTATTGTTTGTGCTGTGTGCATCCCTCTCGATCTCTCTTATCCCACCCCAAACCCATGGACCCAATAGAGGATGAATGGAGATGAGCTTGTATTTTCTGGACCGATGAGTCAATTGGAGACAGACCGATGGATTCAGAACATGGAGGATCGCATGGATAATAACCCTATAACCGGAAAGGATATGACCCAGCATGCTCTTGAGTGCTTTGAAAGAGGTGCTGCTATTTGGTGGAGGATGAACCAAACCATCAATGGATTGCAAGGAGTAACCACTTGGAAAGAAATTAAGTTGACTTTGTCAAAGTCTAGGCTTGTATCCCAGAAGTTGAGGCCTTATGGAAAAGATATGAAGAAAACTTGTGCATACAAGCTTTTTGGAGAAATAGGACACGACCACAAAGAAAATAAGGACGAATACCCTCATAATCGGAGGATTTTCAAAGGAGTTAGCCAAGGATATCAGGGAACTTCGGTTGGAGATTGTTCCAAAGGTTTTGTTGCAGCAATGGAAGTTCAGTCTACATTGTTGGGAAAGATCTGTGAAGCTCAGAAGGAGGACAAAGAGATTGCTGAGGTAAAAGAGAGGATGAGCAAAGGAAAAGCCAAAGGTTTTCGTAAGGATGAGCACGACACCTTATGGTTCGAGGATCATGTATATGTGCCCAATAATGCAGAGATCAGGAAGTTAATACTTCAAGAGGCTCATGACTCACCATACTCGATTCGCCCTGGAAACACCAAGATGTATTTGGATTTGAAGGAGCATTTCTGGTGAACTGGTATGAAGAAGGATATTGCCGAGTATGTAGCCGTATGTGCTGTATGTCAGAGAGTAAAAAGCAGAGCATCAGAAGCCAGCAGGAGTACTATAGCCTATGCCGATACCCGAATGGAAGTGGGATAAGCTTGGCATGGATTTCATTACCGGATTTTCCAGAACCTGATCGGGATATGATTCTATCTGGGTAGTAGTTGATTCGCTTGACCAAAGTGGATCACTTTATCCCAGTGAAAACAACTTAAACAAATGCAAAGTTGGCCAAGATACATATGACCAGGATCGTATGTCTGCATGGAGTTCCGAGGACCATAGTATCAGATAGGGGAACATAGTTTACCTCAAAGTTTTGGAATCAGCTGCACCAGACTTTGGGTACTAGGCTAGAGTTCAGTACAACCTTTCATTCGCAGACAGATGGATAAATCGAGAGAGTCAATCAGATTCTGGAGGACATGTTGAGAGCGTGTGCGCTAGATTATGGATCTAGTAGTGATGATAATCTACCTTACGCGGAGTTCTCATTCAACAACAGTTACCCAGCCAGTTTGAAGATGGCCCCTTTTGAAGCTTTATATGGGAGAAGGAGCCAGATACCGTTAATGTGGGATGAAGTTGGAGACCGTCAGTTGTTTGGACTAAATATGATCAAGGAGCCAGAAGAGAATGTTAAGTTGATTCGAGATAGACTGAAAGTAGCTCAGTCCAGGCAGAATAGTTATGCATACTCAAAAACACAAGGAGGTAGTCTATGAAATCGGAGACAGAGCATATATTTGTGTGCCACCTCTACGAGGAGTTAAACGATCTGGAGTTAAGGGAAAGTTAGCCCCGAGATTTGTAGGACCATACCGAGTTTTGGAGCGTATGGGAGAATTGGCTAACGAAGTTGGAGTCACCCGAAGGACTGTCAGGAGTTCATAATATGTTTCACGTTTCCAGTTGAAGAAGTGCCATGCAGAGATGGCCAATATTCCCCTGTAAGGACGCTTGACCCTGGAAAGGATAATGATATTCCACGAAGTGGAGTATGGATTCATAAGTATAAGTTTTTATCTCGGTATGTGGGATATCCCACGAGGATGAAGAGATGAATTACTATTGGTTATAAAGGAGTTGTGATGTTGGAAATATGGATGAATGGAAATTCCATGATGAGTCTGAGTAATCATGTCCTAGTTTGGTGCCAATAGAAGGAAGAAGGACAATACAATTGGATGGAATTAAGTATGCTATGAAGTTGGATGTTGGATTAAGGATCAGTTGCCCCGATGATGAATTCAAGGTTTGCAAGTGATGAGATGGGCCATAACCCACAGGCCCCAGGACTTGCCAAGAAGCAAGCACACCCTTGCTGAAGGAAAAACCCTGGAAGAGATTACGACCTTGCCCACGGACGATTCTATAGGAGTTTACGCAAAACCTGAGAGTTGTGAAGAAACGATAGATGTTTGTTTGGCTTGCAGAATCAATGGATTTTCCAAACTTGGTTCGTCGACAAGAGAAATTCTGCAATGCTTGTGAGGATGACCGAGTGTTAGAATGCGAGATTCGCTAAACCATATACAAGGTAATGATTTGGGTGCGGGATGGATTGATCACCATACCGACTTACTCTTATTATTCGTGTTGCTATATGGGATGGTAAATCTGAGTGACTTACATATAGCAGAGAGACGACGATATTAAACCTGGTTTAAACCTTAGAATGGTATAGGTTTTTTTCCCTTGTACACGGCAGCTGATGCCAATCGTAGGATATACGGTGAGGATCAACCCAGACCCATTTCCTGCAGGACAAACCATAAATTGTTAACCACCATGAGATATCGATAGTTGTTTAGCATTGGCGCCAGACCCGTCAGCTAAGAAGACCCAGTCTCGGAATGACCTTACCAAGAAAAAGGGACAAAAGCATTGCAGTAAAGGTTATGCCGCTACCGGAAGAGCCCAGAGAAGGAATTATCCTTACGATCTAAGAAGACCGACACTGTCAGGAATAAGGATGGAGTATATGAGATTTGATGGAACCGTAACAATGCTTCTAAGGGTGGTAGCACCCAGACCCCCTGTGATGATCGATGGATTTTTGAGAAGACCCCCAAACCCTAACCTATTTCTTTCTAGCCTCTCCGAATCTCGAGGACGAGATTCATTTTAAGGGTGGTAGTTTGTAACATCCCAAAATTCTAAATTTTGGAATGTTATAAACAAATATATAGTTTTGATTGATTGTTTGATTGATTGACTGAAAGTGAGTGGAATTCGAAACCTTTTTGAAAGTTAAATGAGAGGGAATAAAAGGACTTTCCCAAACTTTCATTTTTGCTTTTATGATCTTCATGAATTCAAATTCTTTTCACCACAAAACCCTGGAGAGAATATGACATGACTTCTTCCATTTATTTAAATGACAAGGGGTGTTGAAAATATTTGAATTTCATTTGGAAAATATTTCAAATTCTGAAACTTTATGCAACTCAATGATTTTCACGAGCGAAGATAAAATGACTTCTTCAAAACATATGAAACATGAGTTGGGAGTTTCAAAGAATTAAATTCAAAATTCTTTTGAATTTATATTTGAGTTTTATTCAAATTATTTTTCTCCAAAAATAAAATATATGGAAAATAGGGTAACATGATTCCCTACATCAGAAAATTGGAGAGAAATTAATTTGAAGTCATTTTGGTATTTTTAGAATGATTTTTGTTGGATTTTATTGGACCAGAAACACTCTTTGCTTTATTTGAATTTGTGTGTATTTTATTTGACTCTAGAATAATGTTCATGTTGTAGAAAATCTTTTTCTGAAAATTTTGATATATTATATGCCTATATAATATTTTTATTTCTTTGGTTTTATTTTTTTGTTTGTCTCTGTTTAAAAAAAATCTCTGGACCCGGCCGGACCCTGGCCCGGCTGAGCCACGGCCCACCGGCCCAAAACTGCGCCTCGTCCCGAGCTCGGGGCGGAGTCCCGGCGACCACGGCGCCGTCACCGTCCGGCGGACTCCTCCGCCGCCTCTCTCCTGCCCTCTTCCCCAAGGCCGCACGCCTCTTATAAATCCCGACCCCGTCCCCTCCTCGTTTTCGCCGCGCCGCCCCCTCACAGATCCGCCCGTCGCCGCCTTGATTTGCCGTCGCCCGCCCGCCATGATTCTATGCCACCGCCCGCTCTCCCCTCGCGCGCCACCGCGCCTTGCCCCGCGCCACCTCAGCGAGTTCGCCGAGCCGCCCTTCTCGCCGGAGACCGCCGTCGCCGGACCTGCTCCGCCGCCCGACCCGCCGGTTTTTCCCGGTCCGGGAATAAACCGCCCGGTTCTCTGGTTTTTCTTTTTAGGGTTCGGTTTTATTTTTAAAACCCGGTTTTCTGTTTTAATCCAGTTATTCAGAGAGCGTTCGCCGGTTAGGTTTTCACAGCGAACGAATCCGTTCGTTAGGTTTTAGTAGTGAACGCGTTAGATTCGTTAGGATTTTCTTTTATTTTATTTTTCTGCCAGGGACCTAGTTGTAGTGGTTTTTTTATGGATTAGTCCCTGATTTTCAAACGCTCATAACTTTTTACTCGTTAGTCCAAATCCAACGAAACCAACGCCTACTTCTTCGTTACGATCTCCTCTATCCAGTAATCCAACTCAAACATGTTTTTGAGAATTTAAAATTTGAATTAGACCAGATTTGAATTTGGAATTCGTTTGATCATAACTTGAGTTTCGTAACTCCGATTTAGTTGATTCTTTTTGCATATTAAAGCTCTTGACCTAAACTTTCTGATATGGCCAAATTCACATAATTTTGGTACTGTTAGAAACTTTTTTATGTTGCAAGAGTTATTTGCTTGATTTTGATGTTTTCCGATTTGTTTTCTTCGTTCTTTCTGATCTTTTGAGTGATTGCATATGTGTGGTTACTATTGATTGCTTACGATAGATTAACCGGAGTGTGACGAGTAGAGCTATCAAGAGTTTTGAGTGTGAATCATCTTCATCAACCTTGCAGGCAAGTAACACTTTGATCATACCTCTTCTCATACCCAGTTTTTATTGCATTAGATCAATCCTCAAACATTGCATTAATTAGGATCTAATTAAATTGTGGGTTTTGGGAAGTAGATTGAGGTAGTACCTATTACCTGTTTTATTATCAAACCCTTGGGAGTTACTTCTACGTTTGCTTATTATGCTATGCTATGCTAGTAGACGTGGATTGGGTGAGTGTATCCATGATAGATGTGAGATTGTTATTTAATGGTTTATTTAAGGTGGCAACTTAAACACACATCTGGGTGGATTGAGGCACCTGGTTTCTATCAGGACTTGCTCAGATTTCTTCTTGGACCGCCACCCAGGCTCAAAGGGATCACGAGATTATTCAAACTAGAAACTTACATGTGCAGCCACAAGCCATTATGGGCTCTGGCGTAGTTGACTAAGTTGTGCGAACTCTTACGGCTAGACTAGCAGATGTAGGGGTTGTAGGTTGGTACGGTCTACCCACATGTAAGGTGCTAACGCTTCTGAAAGACTTTGTCTCGGTCATCCGTCTCTCAAACACCATGTAGTTCGAGAAACCAAACGGAGGCGATCGAGTCTTGTGGGGAAAAGTGCACAAACCTCTGCTGAGTGTATAAACTAATCATGGTTAGCCGTGTCCCCAGTTATGGACTATCTTGAGTATCTAGTTCTTGGATTATCCTATTGATCTCAACATGTTACTTCTAATTAATATTGTTGTGTTTAATGAGTACTTTTTAATTGGGATTGAGAATGATGTCAACCATTCTCAATGTTTCACAACCACCATGATAGTTAAATAAATTTATTCCATTGCAGTAGGGAAAAATTGGCTTTTCGCAAAACTGTAACCATAGAGCTTTCCACCAGCCATATATGCACGTAGTATAGCTTATTCTTTCATTACTCTCTATGTGTTACATTGCCAGCATATACCATGTGCTGACCCATTTTCAGGCTGCAACTTTTCATGTTGCAGACTTTTCAGACGACGAGTAAGTGATACGTAGGGTTACGATTTCCTATACTCAACTTTGCCGTTGGTGTAGATGGGAATCCAAAACCTTGTTGCTTCCGCTATCTTTTGGATTGAGGTAATAGTATTTACGTTATTTATACATGTGATTTACCTCTGTTATAAATCCTAGAGTACTGTGTGTGTCAGCATACCGATCCAGGGATGACACATAAGCACAGAGACTTGACCCATTCGGGTCGGGTCGCTACAATACTTGAGATGCCTGAGGACGACAACATGTCGATTATACTTGGTAGACCCTTCTTGAATACTGCAGAAGTCGTTATTGATTGCAATAAAAGCAAAGTCACTTTTCATATCAACGGTAATGAGCATAGGCGCACTTCCCGAAGAAACAATTCCAAGTGAATGGTATTAATGTTACTGAAAAATCTCCGACAATCACTACTGGAAGTTTTCAACTACCTCTACCTACTATTGAAAGGAAATATGAAATGCTTATTGTTGGGGACATTCATATCCCCGTTGAGGTAACTTAGTGGTTTTTGAAAGTTCTTTTGTTTCATGCTAATTGAAAGTGGTTGTTAATAAGACTTGATCAACCTTACTAATGGATCATTTTTTAGAGGTATGAAGTTGACGAATTTAGTGAGCATTACCTTCTGTTCCTACCTTTTGTTTTCTTTTTTTATTAGTTAAGTAAAATAAAATGACATGTTCTATGTTTTTTCTGAATTCCCCGTGCAATAAAAAAATGACCCAAAAATAAAAGTTCTCAGAATGCTTTGAAAATTTAATACGATTTTTTCTGAACATTTAAGAATTTTTGGTGCAAATAACATCAAAAGGAGGTGCACCAGGTGGGCACAACCCACCTGGGCACGCCAGGACCCCCAGGCGTGCCTTGGTGGGTTGTGGTCCCCACGTGGGCCCCCTCACTTATCTCTTCATCCCACATCACCACCTACCTCTAGAAAAAATTTCACCATTGCTCTCTCTCTCTCTCTCTCTCTCTCTCTCTCTCTCTCTCTCTCTCGTTCTTGCTCTCAAACCTGTGGATTTCGATCTCTTTGCTCGAAGCTCCGTTTGCGGAACTTTTTTGGGGGATTGTTGCTTGGTATGTGACTCCTCCGTTTGTCCAATTAGTTTTTGCTTTAGTGGTTTATATTTTGAATAATTAGCTACTCTTGGTTTCGTTGTAGGTGAGCTGGCATGTTGAATTCTTAGAGTTCTAAGTAGTTTGAATGCTTGCTATGGCCTCTATGCATCCCTATGAGTAGTCACTTTCAATCTTGTAAAGTTTTGTTAACAAAATTTTCCGGACCAAAATTTTTCAGAAAATTGTACGTGAATATGATGAACTTCTTTGGGAGGAGTTCTTCGAAGAGGAGGTCCTTGGAGGCATCTTCTAGTAGCATCTCCGCTCGTCGGTCTTATGTTGAACCAACTGAAAGTTTCATACGAGATGCCTCCACCAAAACATGCGTATGGCCATGCAACGATTATATTGTGCGTGTGGTCATTAAGGAAGAATTTGACCAGTATGTTCACAATGGCGAGCTCGGTCCCTACATTTCAGATAAGTGCAACCAACACCTCACTCCTCACTGAACCATTTGTCAACGAATTTAAATTCCATCCCCGTCGGTCTGGGGTGTCATTTAAACTGTATGAAAATCCATTTACCATATCTCTAGAGAGATTCGCCTACTGCTGCAAAATCTCATTCTGGGGTTCACTTGACGAACCACCAAGATCTGAGTTTGAGATATTCTTGACTAGTCTTTGCCATGGTGAGACTAGGGGAGTGACGCAGGGTAGAATAAAGAGCATTCATTTTCCCTCAATCTAGTACTTTGCATTATTTAATGGAAAATGTATTGTAGGTAAACAAGATTGTAGTACACTTTGTGCTCCGGACTTGAGCCTCATTCATACCGCTCTCACTGGTGACAAAAGATATAACCTTGGAGCTATTGTTGCATGTAGATTGCAACATAACGCTAGTAGTGGATATTTTTATGGTGGAAGTTGTGCCACACGCTTAGAAAGAGAGCTGGATGTCTCACCTTGGCCTTATGGCCCCATTTTACCCACGCAGTACTTAGACTTTGATGCTATGAAACGTCATAAGATCCTTAGAGGTGAACCCCATAATTTCACTTATAAGCTTTTGTTTAATAAAAGTTCCATTGGGGAAACATACTTGCCTGCACCTGCTCTCTTTGATGTTCACAATAGGGGAAGATATTATGTTCTTGAGAGCGAGGCCCGAGCTCATAATGCGGCAATTGTGGCTGCACAGCGGGCTGAGCCATCCTCACCGAGAGCCTCCGTGAGCTATCACTCCGATCACTATGCATGCTACTAAGTGATTACCAAGTTAGGCCAAATGCCTAAGCTTGGAGGAGTACGTATTTACACCGACATTGCATTCATTTTTACACATTTCATTCCAGTTGTCGGGGTCCACACTTTTTCATTATATTATCCATGCTATATATATTTTTCTCGCTTTCTCCTTATGTGTTTGAAAAACTATGATAAAATACAAAAATATTTCCTGCTTCTTTTTCATTTTTCTTTCTAGTGTAGTTAGCTGTAGTATCCAACAAGAAAACCCAAAAAGATTTCCTTGTTCTTCTTTTGCTTGTTGGGAGCTTTCCCGTGTAAATAGTTTTTCTTGTTTTTTTCCTTTTATTTGCTTGTTTAAGAAAAACCAAAAACTCCAAAAATATTTTAGTGTGTTTCTCTTAATTTCTTTTTCTTAAGTCATACCGAGGAGAAGACCACGATGAAAATTTTGAGTGGCTCTCATATGCATTATTGTTGATCTAACAAAGAGCCCATATTGCTTTTTTCTTCTCCTGTTGAATAAAATGTTTGCAGATTCCAGCTTAGTCCACGACACTCTTGCACTATTATTATTTTCATATCATTCGATCGTGTAAGTGAAAGGAAATAATGACGATATTTGATAAACTGGTTGTGGCAGAGAGAAACGGGTATGAACTCAACTTGTTCTGTTTTTGTAAATATGTTTAACCCAGTATCCATGATTCAGCCTATTATGGTCAAACATGTTTGCAATGACAATTAGAGATTATAGTTTCTCATGCCAAGCTTAAGTATCTAGGAGTGGGTGATGATTTATTTTGGATGTCAACATTGCGTTAAAATGATTGTGATGTAGTATGATGATAAGGTATCCTCCTCTGAAGGTTCGAGTGGATTGACTTGGCACATGTTCATGCATGTAGTTTGTCGGCATCCTAGGAACGGGGGTCCCCAGACATGCCTGCCTACGGCCCATGGCGTGGCTCTGTGAGCAGGCCCGTATTTCCCATCTTCACCAACAGGCATTCGAGACCCTCGCGAGGGGCCAAGCCTCGCGAGGCGGACGATGCAAGACCTCCTCGGGAGCGGCCTCACCTAGCTGGCTCGCGAGGGGTGGAGAGATCAAGGCAAAGCAAACCTCGCGAGGTTCCAATGACGTGAGCCATGACGATCGAGACCAGGCGGGCGCCAGCGCGCACAGTGTCCTTGCTTCCTCTTTGGTGCTAAGGAGGCAAGCGCAGGCGAGGAGTACCAAGGCGTCAAGCAAAGGTTTCCATATCGGTGCAACGAGACCAAGAATGGCAGGACGGCAAGACGGAGGTCACCGTGGAGCCCAAGGCGGCACCACCACCAGAGCCTTTGGCAGGCGAAGACTACTTTTGTCAGGATAGCTTGTACTAGATGTCCCCTTTTAAATTGGCCGTTGTTGGCTCCCTTCCAGCTCAATATTTGGGAAGAGGACCAGGCCTCTATAAATAGGGCTAACCACCATAGTAGCAGCATCTCATCTTGGACTAGATCGAATTCACCCACACACCCACCAAGCACAAGAACCCCTCCCCTCAGGAGGCTGTTCTTCCCCTTGTACTGTTTGTCCTCAGCCCGAGAGGCAATCCACCACACCACACTGGAGTATGGTATTACACCACAACAGTGTCCCGAACCAGTATAAATCATGTGTCTCTTGTGTTGTGAGTTGGTCGAGCTACGCTTGGACATCCCGGTGAGGCTGAGGGCGTGATTCGGTAGGGGGAGATCTTCATGCGCACCCTAGTGTTCAAACCTTGAGGGTTTTGCTGGAACCCGAGATCCGACATTTGGCGCGCCAGGTAGGAGTGCGCCGGAGTTTTCCTTCCGTCGATTCGCGCTCCAGCACCTTCACGCTCATTCTCCATGGCCGGTACCGCCCTTCCGGCTGAATCTACGGGCGCCCACGATGACGCCCGGGGGCTCCGAGCCCTTGCTCCCGCCTTGCGGCAGGTGCAGTGGCCACCCAAGTTCAAGCCCAACATGCCACCGCGCTACGACGGCACGGCGGACCCGTCGGCTTTCCTGCTGGCGTATGAGGAGGCTGTCCTTAAGGCCGGGGGCGATGACAAGGTCATGGCCAACTGGCTTCCCATGGCCCTCACTGGCGCACTGCGCGCCTGGCTGCTCAACCTCCCCGGATCCACGGTGGCATCTTGGGAGGAGCTGCGTGGTCTCTTTGCTGCGCGCCATGCGGCACTGGCGCACCATGCGGTCGCAGCCCTCCTCGGCGGCTCGCAAGCACCGCCCTCGAATCGTCACATCAAGCCATTCCTTCGCCAGATCGGCGCCACTTCCAAGTGCCCGGGGGCTCCGCCGGGCTGGGCCGCGCCTGAGGCCGACCTCACCTTCGACTCAGGGGATCATCCCATCTCCACCGTCGGCTCGGGTGTGCTCCCAATGCTTTGCACGCCCACCATCTGCAACGTATCCATCACCAAGACGCTCATCAACGGCGGCGCCGGACTCAACGTGCTCGCCGTCGAGGCCTTCAGCCTCCTTCACGTACCGCTCGAGCGGCTCCGCCCTAGCAAGCCTTTCTCAGGGGTTGTTGGAGGCTCCGCCCACTCCCTGGGGCGGATCTGCCTCCCCGTAACCTTCGGCACGCGTGACAACTACCGCACCGAGCTGGTCGACTTCAACATCGCCCACATCGGCCTCCCGTACAATGCCATCCTCGGGTACCCGGCCCTGGCTCAGTTCATGGTGGCAACCCATACAGCATACAACCTCATGAAGATGCCCAGGAGCAAGGGTGTCCTCATAGTATTTGGAGACACCAAGGAAGCCTTGATGACGCTCAAGCTTGCGCTCAAGACCGCTGCGACGGTGCAGCCTGCCGACGCGGATGCCTCCAAGGCCAAGGGAGCCGCACCAACCAAGAAGAAGCGGTTGTTCACTCAAGACAAGGCTGAAACTAACCAAGTGCCAGTCAAGGAGGACGGGTCCTCGGGGGCAACATTTACCATAGGCGCCAACCTCGAGCCTGGCCAGGGGGAGGCGCTGGTGAGGTTCTTGCGTGCAAACAAGAGAGTGTTCGCTTGGGAGCCCGATCAGCTGGTAGGGGTCCCAAGAGGGGTGATAGAACACCACCTGAAGGTGTGCCCCAACGTACGCCCCGTAAAGCAGAGAGCGAGGTGGCAGTCCACGGAGAAGCAAGCTTTCATCGTCCAAGAGAACTGCAAATTGGAGGCTGCGGGTGTCATTCGCGAGGTTCGGTACCCCGAGTGGCTGGCGAACCCCGTCATCGAGCCCAAGAAAGGCGGGAAGGAGCGAATGTGCGTCAACTTCACCAACCTCAACAATGCCTGCCCCCAAGATCCGTTCCCCCTTCCGCGCATCGACCAGATCGTCGACTCCACCACCGAGTGCGACTTGCTGTGCTTCCTGGATGCGTTTTCAGAATATCACCAGATCAGGATGGCGGTAGAAGATGTGGAGAAGACAGCCTTCGTGACCCCGTGTTGGGTGTACTGCTACACTTGCATGCCCTTCGGGATGTGCAACGCGGGCACAACCTTCCAGCGGCTCATGCACATCGCCTTGGGTCGGCTGCTCGGGAGAAACGCTGAGGCTTACGTCGACGACATCGTGGTAAAATCTTGGGAGGCGATGACTTTGATTCAGGACCTGGAGGAAACCTTCGCGAGCCTCAGCCAGGTGGACTTGCGACTCAACCCGGAGAAGTGTGTGTTTGGCGTCCCTTCTTGCAAGCTGCTAGGCTTCCTTGTGTCCCACAGGGGGATCGAGGCCAACCCAGAGAAGGTCAAGGCCATTAAGGACATGAGTCCACCGCAAACCCTCAAGGAAATGCAGAAGCTTGCTGGACGGGTGACTGCGTTGGGACACTTCATTTCCAAGCTGGGAGAGCGCGCCCTACCCTTCTTCAAGCTGATGAAGAAGAAGGGCCCATTCGAGTGGACCCCGGAGGCCGAGCAAGCATTTCAAGACCTCAAGAAATATCTGACCAGCCCTCCGGTGATGGTGGCGCCACGACCTCTCGAGCCCCAATTTCTTTACCTCGCCGCCACTCCCTACTCCGCCAGCGCGGCTCTAGTGGCGGTTCGGGAAGAACACCAAGCCAAGGGCGCATCACGCCGAGCCACGCCCCCAGCAGGGGCGACGCAAGACCAGGAGGGCGCCGCAAGGGCCCCGGCAGCGGCAGCAGAGGATCAAGCTCGGCAGGACGATGCCCCCGAGCCCGCAGAGACCTCGACAAGCGATCAAGCGTTGGGGGCTCCACCACCTCAAGAGGCGCCCCAACTTCCGGAAGGCGCAAGCCTCGTCAGTGCGCCTGCCCTCGTTGAGCACCCGGTATACTTCCTCAGCACGGTGTTGCGGGATGCGAGAGGACGGTACCCCATGCCTCAGAAGCTCTTACTCGCGCTCTTGGTGGCCTTGCGAAAGCTACAGCATTACTTTCTAGGCCACCCCATCAAGGTCGTCTCGACCTACCCGCTGGAGAGGGTGCTCAGGAGCCCCAACTCCGCCGGGAGGGTCACCGTATGGAACATCGAGCCGCAGGCATTCCAGTTGGAGTTCAGCACCACCAGGGTCATCAAGGGACCCGCGCTTGCCGATTTCGTGGCAGAATGGACGGACGCCCCGGTGCTTGAAATAGGCGAGGATCGGTCCCTCTCGCCAGGAAGTGAGGCGCCCGATGGCTGGGTCATGTATTTCTAAGGTGCCTTCGCGCGCCAGGGCACGGGGGCTGGAGCAGTGCTCATCTCGCCCACTCAGGATAAGCTCTACTACGCCATGCAGCTCTGCTTCCAGCAGGGCGAGAAGGTCTCCAACAACATTGCAGAGTAGGAAGGCCTCATAGCCAGCCTGAAGGCTGTGGCGGCCCTGGGGGTGAAGCATCTCACCATCAGGGGTGACTCGCAACTCCTCGTCAACTTCTCCAATAAGGTATACGAGCCGAAGGACGAACACATGGAGGCATACCTCGCGGAAGTGCGCAAGATGGAGAAGTTGTTCCTGGGGCTGGAGTTGCAGCACATGTCCCGTGGAACCAACAAGGAAGCCGACAACATCGCCAGAAGGGCATCCAAGCGACAGCCCCAAGAACCTGGCGTCTTCGAGGAGCGGCTCTTCAAGCCGTCGGCGACACCACCGCTTTCAAGGACAACGCAGCCTCGGGAGGACCTCCCGCAGCCACCTGCCGCGGGAGCCCCAGCCTGTGGCCCGACTTTAGGAGCGCGTCTACTCTTGGCACTCGAGCCCCAGGAGGGATGCTGGACCAAGGAATTCAATGAATACCTGATGCAAGGGATGCTGCCGGAGAAGGAGGAGGACGCGGAGCGTGTGGCCCGGCAAGCCACGGCATACTGCATCCGTGATGGTGAGTTATACAGGAAGCAGCCAAATGACGTTTCTCTACTTTGCATCTCCAGGGAACAGGGGAAAGAGCTGCTAGCCGACATACACGGCGGGGACTGCGGGCACCACTCGTCGCCGTGAACCCTTGTCGGCAAGGCATTCCGCAACGGATTCTACTGGCCTACGGCGCTCAACGATGCAGCTGAGCTGGTGAGGTCCTGCGAGGCCTGCCAATTCCATGCCAAGCAAATCCATCAGCCAGCTTAGGTCCTCCAGACCATTCCACTCTCATGGCTGTTCGCAGTCTGGGGGCTGGACATCCTGGGCCCGTTACCTCGAGTGCCTGGGGGCTACCGACACATCTACGTTGCCATCGGCAAGTTCACCAAGTGGGCGGAGGTGGAAGCCGTCCGCACCATCCCAGCTGGCTCTGCGTCAAGTTCATCAAGGGTCTCGTGAGCCGTTTTGGGGTCCCCAACCGCATCATCACCGATAATGGCTCGCAGTTCACCAGTAATCTCTTCAAAATGTACTGCACTAACCTTGGAACGCAGATTTGCGACGCTTCAGTGGCGCACCCCCGGAGCAATGGCCAAGCTGAACACACCTACGTGGAGGTCCTGAGAGGCCTCAAGACCAGGACCTTCAAGAAGAAGATCGAAGCCTGCGGCAGGGGCTGGCACGATGAGCTGCAGTCCGTGCTGTGGCCCATTTGCACCACCTTCACCAAGCCAACGGGCGAGACGACGTTCTTCCTCGTCCACGGAGCAGAAGCGGTCCTTCCTCACGAGGTCAAGCATCGCTCCGCACGGGTCCTGGCGTTTGATGAGACGCAGCAGGATGCCACGCGGGGGATGGACCTCGTGCTGGGGGAGGAACACCGCCGCGAAGCTGCACTGCGGGCGGCAAGATACCAGCAGGCGCTACGGCGGTACCACTGTCGCAACATCCGCTCTAGGACGGTCGAGGTGGGTGACCTCGTCCTGAGGCGGGTGCTCTCCAGGGAAAGGTTGCATAAGCTCTCACCCATGTGGGAGGGCCCGTTCAAGGTCGTCCATGTCTCCAGGCCTGGTGCCGCGCGCCTGGAGACACAGGACGGGGTACCCGTCCAGAACGCCTGGAACATCCAGCACCCTTGGAAGTTCTACCCATGAAGAAAGGCCCGGCGCCTATGAAGAAGGCCCAGTGCCTATGAAGGTCTCCGCTCATGACACTCTCACGTAATAATGAGTGGGGCTATACACGCCCCGGAGTCTCAGGAGTGCCGCCCTCGGGCCACAAGGGCTCCCTCCCACGTCCTAGTGGCAGCACTTAGCTCCGCGCTGGTGAGAAGACATGAAGACTAGACTAGGTGCCGGACGCGGCTTTTCATTTGCTTTCCGTAGTTGGCTCACCCCTCTTTAATTGAAGTTTGCTTTTGGTATTCTCTACTAATTTGGTTCCGTCGCCTCCTTCCTCTGTTTCCGTCTTCAGTTTAGCCTGTACTCTCTCGCGCGTTCCTCGCGAGGGGGCTGGACTGGTGCCCTCGTGAGCGTTTTCCCCTTTTTCTACCTTTTGTCTGCTTTTCGCGAGGCACCCTCGTTCGAGCCCACCAGCTGCCGCACCTCTCCTAATCCGTGCCCCGCGGGTACCGCAATACAAAGCGCTTGGTCAAGGCCAGCAGCGCCCGCGACCAAGGCTCAGGTAAACGTTAAGCCTCCTAACGAGTTTTTTGCAGTTCCTAAGCGCCTACCAGGCCAAGGAGGCCTCGACAGGCGCCAGGAATCGAGCACCTCGCGGAGAGGAGACTACTCCGAGCACGTCAAGCTAAGTATCTTTACATAAAATGACGATATTGTGACACAACAGAGGGACGATAAACATAGCATAATAACTGAGAAATCATAGTTCGTTGCACGCCCCTCCGGGGCCCCATACTGGTTTCTTTCTTAATACAGGAAGGAAAGGAAAGCGAGATAAAAGTGGTGCGTACCCCCGCGGCGGACCGCGAAGGCGGGATCTTGGCACCGTCCCGAGCTCAGCCAGACCCCTCCTCACACTTCATAGGGGCGCGGCGATGAGACGACCCGCTGCCACCTTCAAAGCAGGCGAGGCGGCTGGTCGTAACCACCGCTGCTGGAGCTGTCGCTGGGGGAAGAGCCGCCGTAGCTGGACGAGACGCGGTCGAAGTCAAGGGCGGGTTCACCCTCATCCTCGTCACGACCATCGCCAAGGCCGAGCACCTCGTCGCCATCGTTGACCTCGGGGCAGCACCCGGCGTGGCGACCATCTTCCCCAAACACCCTCACGTAGAGGGTCGCGTCCCCGTCGTAATTGAAATGGAGGGTGCATCGCCTGCCCAGGCCGCGTGCGCGGGCAAACGTCTGCCAGGCGCGGGCCAGGGCTATGTTTCCCGCGACGGAGACCTCAACCGCGACCCAGGAAGCCCTGCTGCAGCAGCCGTCTGCCTGCAGCCAGAGCCCGCCTGGACCTGCGGCCGGCAGCTCATCGGGAAAGAAGCATGGGAGCTGAAGCCAGTTGCCGACCGGGTTCTCCGACCAGATGATGAACTCCGGCAGCACCTCCGCCGAGTGGAAGCACGGACGGGGAGGCTGCGTGACCATGGCACGTCTCCCTTCATCGACAGGGCTGCCACGATTGGGGCGACCCTTGCCACGTGAAGCGGCACCACCGCAGCTGCGAGAGACCGCAACGGGGGTCGCGGTGTGCTTTCGGGGATGGCCGTGTCCACGCTTGGGCACCGGAGAGCCGGGGCCGTCGCGAGGGGCCTTCCCCTTCTCCGCGGCGGAGAACCTCTTCGATGGCGCCATCGGTGTCGCTACTGGCAATGGAGCAAAGGTGGAGAAGCGAGCGGAATGGGAAGAGATGGGAGACGGGGGCTCTGCCCCTCTCCCCATTTATAGCAGGAGAAGGCCAACCAGGACCCCCTGATCAGAGGTAATGATGGTTTTTCCTTGCATGCAGCAGGGACTCGTCAAGTCGGGCAGTTGCCGAGGCAGCGTGGGGAAGCGGAGACGCCCACGTCCAATCAACCGCCACGCGTCGACCAAGGCCGCAGGCTGTTGGGGCCCGCGGCGCTCCGCACTTGCCCTTTGGCTTCGCCTAGAAGCCAAGTCTGAGCATGCCTTGGGCCCGGGGGCTACTGTCGGCGTCCTAGGAATGGGGGTCCCAAGACTTGCCTGCCTGCGGCCCATGGCGTGGCTCTGCGAGCGGGCCCGTACGGCCCATCTTCACCAACAGGCATTCGAGACCCTCGCGAGGGGCCAAGCCTCGCAAGGCGGACGACGCAAGACCTCCTCGGGAGCGGCCTTACCTGGCTGGCTCGCGAGGGGCGGAGAGATCAAGGCAAAGCAAACCTCGCGAGGTTCCAATGACATGAGCCATGACGATCGAGACCAGGCGGGCGCCAGCGCGCATAGTGTCCTTGCTTCCTCTTTGGTGCTAAGGAGGCAAGCGCAGGCGAGGAGTACCGGGGTGTCAAACAAAGGTTTCATATCGGTGCAACGAGACTAAGACCGGCGGGATGGCAAGACGGAGGTCACCATGGAGCCCAAGGCGGCGTCACCACCAGAGCCTTTGGCAGGCGAAGACTACTTTTGTCAGGATAGCTTGTACTAGTTGTCCCCTTTCAAATTGGTCGTTGTTGGCTCCCTTCCCGCTCAATATTTGGGAAGAGGACCAGTGCCTCTATAAATAGGGCTAGCCACCATAGTAGCAGCATCTCATCTTGGACTAGATCCAATTCACCCACACACCCACCAAGCACAAGAACACCTCCCCTCAGGAGGCTGTTCTTCCCCTTGTACGGTTCATCCTCAGCCCGAGAGGCATTCCACCACACCACACTAGAGTAGGGTATTACACCACAACGGTGGCCCGAACCAGTATAAATCTTGTGTCTCTTGTGTTGTGAGTTCGTAGAGCTATGCTTGGAGATCCCGGTGAGGCTGAGGGCGTGATTCGGTAGGGGGAGATCTTCGTGCGCACCCCAATGTTCGAACCTTGAGGGTTTTGCCGGAACCCGAAATCCAACATAGTTGAATAAAAAACAACATAGCCTCTATGACATTCATGTTCATGGTGTTCATATCCTACTCATGCTAGTATCCAATGTTACTTATGCATAATGCATGTTCATGACCGTTTTTGCTCTCTAGCTGGCTGCTTCTCAACCTATTTGCTAACATTCGCCTGTACTAAGTGGGAATTCTTCTTGTGCATAAAAAACCTTCAACCCAAGTCATTCCAGGTGAGTCCACCATATCTACCTATATGCGGTATTACCCTGCCGTCCTAAGTAAATTTGCATGTGCCACCTCTAAAAAAACTTCAAATAAATATCCTTTTTGTGTGCCTCGACTGTTCATGGAGCGATAGAGGTAGCCAGTATCTTCCATGCTAAGTGGGTTATTCTCATGATAGGTGTTTATTCACTCGTCCTTGCACGAGAGGGGCGGTAATAGGGATTCCCAGTCCCAAACTGCAAAAATAATAGAGCTTACAAATAATCAAACAAAAACTCCTACGGAGTAATAACCTTTACTTTATCACTTGGGAACCACCGCCAATGTGTTTAGCATGGAAGATACCGATAACTAATGGTCGCGAAGTAAACAAGAAGGTGCATTTGTCAAAATTTCATTTACCTCTGTTTTAAAAACTTGAGCTCTGGCACCGCTGCAAATCTCTACTTCCCTCCATGAAGGGACTATCTATTTACTTTTATGTTGTGTCATCACCTTCTCAAATAAGCACCGAACCTAAGAGGACTATTCTCATCCTCATGCATTGTGTGTAGCTAATGTTGGGTGCATGATGACTGGATCTTTTCTACCATGAATTACAATGTTTAGTCGCTGCTTGAACTTTGGTGGTGCTCTGCACATATGTTCTACGGTCTCAGAAAGGGCTAGCGAGATACCACTATTGTAATATTATATCATGATTGTTTTGACAATGTGTTGTTGTTTGAGATATCTTATTATTGCTCATTAACTGATTATGTCATTGATATGAGTTAATATAATTTTTAGAAGTTATTGTCAACATGGTTAGTTATAATCTTGGCTGAAAACTTGGGAGATGTTTAAGTTTATTTATGTAAACAAGAGCAAAAGAGTTCATAAAAGTTTTTCTTTTTCACTTTTAGTTTATCAACTGAATTGCTTGAGGACAAGAAAATGTTTAAGCTTGGGGGAGTTGATACGTCTCCGTCGTATCTACTTTTCCTCATGCTTTTCCTCTTGTTTTGGACTCTAATTTGCATGATTTGAATGAAACTAACCCGGACTGATGCTGTTTTCAGCAGAACTACGATGGTGTTGTTTTTGTGCAGAAATAAAAGTTCTCGGATTGGAATGAAACTTTGTGAGGATTTTTTATTCAATAAAAGAGAATTTCTGGAGCCAAGAACCACCGGAGGGGGGCACCTGGGTGGGCACAACCCACCAGGGCGCGCCCCCCTCCAGGCGCGCCCAGGTGGGTTGTCCCCACCTGGTGGCCCCGCAGACCCTGAAACCGACGTTATAAAATCACATTTTTCCAGAAAAAAAACCAGGGAAAAAGAATTATCATGTTCCGCCTCCTCCTGTTCTTCATCGGGAGGCCAGATCTGGAGTCCGTTTGGGGCTCTGGAGAGGGGGATCTTCGTCATCACCAACCCTTCTCGATCGCCAATTCCATGATGCTCCCCATCGGGAGTGAGTAATTCCTTCGTAGGCTCGCTGGTCGGTGAGGAGTTGGATGAGATTCATCATGTAATCGAGTTAGTTTTGTTAGGGCTTGATCCCTAGTATCCATTATGTTCTGAGATTGATGTTGCTATGACTTTGCCATGCTTAGTGCTTGTCACTTTGGGCCCAGGCGCAATGATTTCAGATCTGAACCGTTTATGTTATCACCATTATATCTAAGCTCCAGAAATGATCTTTCAAGTTATAGTCACCTACTACATGTTATGATCCGGCAACCCTGGAGTGACAATAGTCGGGATACTTCCCGGTGATGACCGTAGTTTGAGGATTTCATGTATTCACTATGTGTTAATGCTTTGTTCCAGTTCTTTATTAAAGGAGGCCTTAATATCCCTTAGTTTCCAATAGGACCCCGCTGCCACAGGAGGGTAGGACAAAAGATGTCATGCAAGTTCTTTCCATAAGCACGTATAACTATTTACGGAATACATGCCTACATTATATTTATGAACTGGAGCTAGTGTCGTATCGCCCTAGGTTATTACTGTCACATGATGAATATCATCCAACAAATCGCCGATCCAATGCCTGCGATTTTCCTACATATTGATCTTGCTAAGTTACTAATGTTGCTATTACTATTGTCACTACTACAAAACTATTGTTATCACTATTACCGTTACTATTGCGGTTGCTACTACTATAAAAACTATCATACTACTTTGTACTGATCAATTTGTTGCAGATAATTAATCTCCAGGTGTGGTTGAATTGACAACTCAGCTGCTAATACTTGCAAATATTCTTTGGCTCCCCTTGTGTCGAATCTATAAATTTGGGTTGAATACTCTACCCTCGAAAACTGTTGTGATCCCATATACTTGTGGGTTATCAGCGCGGTGCATTAACTACCCACCTCGTTCCCTGCTTTTTGCCATGAAAAAAGAAATCACCCAATAGGAGACGTGGGGTGCGTATGCATTCAATGACTTGAGACTACTTAGCACAACATGCAGTGGTCAATTCTCTTTATGCAATGACATTAATTTCAAAATATCACTCCTACCTCCGTCCTGGTTTATTGGTCCCCTTAGTATTTTGTGCCAAATTTTGACCATAGATTTAACTAAAATAAAAATAATGCATGTCACCAAAAATTGTATCATTGGATTCATATTTGAACATAGTTCCCAATGATATTATTTTTGGTTACATGCATTAACATTTTATTAGTTAAGTCAAAGGTCAAAACTTGGCGCAAAATGCAAAGGGGACCAATAAACCGGTAAACATCAAAGTTCTCTCGTTTTGCCCTAAGTTGGTCTTGGGGAGATGACTATACTGCATTGGCACAGAGGGAGGGCCGTGGAGTAGATGGCCAACACACACATGAATGCAACACGGTCTGCACTTCTCATATAAAGGCTCCCTGCCAGTCCAACCTAGGAAACCCTATGCACCTACACACCCTAACCAAGGGCAAGAGCGATCACCCCAATCGCAAGATCAGCTGACTAGAAGCTAGACCCATGGAGGCGATGAGCGCGAGCATGAGCCGACTGTGCCAGATGGTGCACGACGCTGGCCTGTGGCCCGGCATCGAGGAACGTCTTCAGGTCATGCTTGAGGCCACAAGGGCAATAGGCCTCTTGGACACCAGCTTTGTCTCCTTGTTCGATGAGGTCCTCGTCGGCTTCCTCGACAAGTTCACCATCGTCAAGAAGCTCGCGGATGACCTTGACGTACGCCTCCAGCCCACGCGCCCAGGCTCTGCGATGCTCGCCACCCTCAACGTCCTCTATGGTGACAACCTCTTTGATGCACTAGTGGCGCTAAGACTGCCCGCCGTCGCGCCGAAGAATGTCCACCTCGAGGCCGCGCTTGCCACGCAGCTGTGACGCCCTCGATTCATTTGTACACTAATCACACACGCAAATGTGTACGATCAAGATCAAGGACTCACGGGAAGATATCACAGCACAACTCTAGACACAAATTAAAATAATACAAGCTTTATATTACAAGCTAGGGGCCTCAAGGGCTCGAATACAGAAGAGTCAGTGGAAGCAACAATATCTGAGTACAGACATAAGTTAGACAAGGATACCTTAAGAAGGCTAGCACAAAAGCATCTACGATCGAAAAGGCAAGGCCTCCTGCCTGGGAGCCTCCTAACTACTCCTGGTCGTCGGCGGTCTTCACGTAGTAGTAGGCATCAATGGTGGCATCTGGCTCCTGGGCTCTGACATCTGGTTGCATCAACCGGAAAGAAGAAGAAAGGGGGAAAAGGGGGAGTAAAGCAACCGTGAGTACTCATCCAAAGAACTCGCAAGCAAGGATCTACACTACATATGCAACATTATCAAAAGAAGGTTGTATATGTGGACTGGGCTGCAGAAATGCCAGAATAGAGAGCAGGCCTAGTCCTATCGAAGACTAGCATCTTCTGGAAACCACTATCTTGCAGCAACAGGAGGGAGTAGAGTAGCATAAAGTAAAAAAGTTCCTTTCTCGACTCCCTGAGAGAAAGCAATCCCAGAGCCATACTATCCATTTTTCATCACAATCCAATTCTCATCACAAGTATCCAGTTATAGTTGTATCGATCGCGATACAACTCCAAGTGTCCATTACCGTAGGACAGGCTATCGATAGATGTTTTCTTCCCTACAGGGGTGCACCAACTTACCCACCACGCTCGATTAACTCCGGCCGGACACACTTTCCTGGGTCATGCCCGGCCTCCGCCAAACAATACGCCGCAACCCGACCTAGGCTTAATAGAGAGGTCAGCACGCCAGACTAAACCTATGCCCCCAGGGGTCATGGGCCATCTCCCCGGGAACTCTTGCATGTTGCGTGGGCGGCCGGTGAGCAAACCTAGCTACCTCCTTCAACAAGGCAGGTGCTTACGCAGTCCAACCCGGCGCGCGCCGCTCAGTCGCTGACGTCTATTAAGCTTTGGCTGATGTATATGACGCAGAAAGCACATACTATCCACGTGATGGTTAGTGCTATCAGGCCAGAGGCCCCTCGGATCAATTATCCAAATCGTAGTGGATTAGGAACGCGCGGTAACAAGCAGAGACTACGAAAGATGTGACCCCATTGCCCCGTCTCAAGGACTTGCGGCAAGGGCTAAGAATGCCCGGCCACGCCTCGTAATTATCTCGCGGGCACCTTCCAGGTCAACCCGACTCCACATCACTCGCAATTATACTCACGCGGGTACCCCTCAGGGTCGACCCGTCTTTAGTAACATGGTTCAGTGTAAAGTCATTGATAGGTAGGAACCCGATGAACGAGTTCACGCATGAGGGTGGCCTGATCTTCACGTCGTAGGATCGAATCGGGAGGGATAACTAGCTGCAAGCAGCTGGGATAACTAGCTTTATACCTGCCAAGCTTGGATGCAACCCGTACATTGGGGATGGCTGACCGAAGCTACAAGAACTCCAACCCGCTGTCCGAACAATTGCAGAACCACAAACCGGGACTAATCCACACAAAATGGCCGGAACCGTAGAGCACGAACTAGGGGGAACCAGAGGCTCCTTCTCGCGAATCCGAATGAACTCACAAGAGCAAAGGTAGCAAGATCTCTCGGATCTCTCTAGTAGTCTTGCTGCATAAGCTTGTAGCTGAATGGTTTGACAAAAAGGTTCTTTAGAGGATGGGGGAGATGGGATTTTATAGCAGGGACAACCCCCCTTAGCTAGGTGTGAAAATGGTTTCGAAAGTAAGCAGGTTTGCATGGCTTCCTTGGGTGAATAAGCAGTCAACTTTGGGAGTTGTTGCAGAGCTCCTCGGAAATTCGCAAAGTCTTGATAGCCTGGACACCTTCCACGAGAATGACTAGTACTTTTGACTCACAACTCCAAATGATGTGAGGTTTTTTGCATTGGAAAGATAATTTGATTTAGCTTCTGTTGATGTACCCCTATGGCCCCGTCTCTCCACCATATGGGTGTGCCACCACGAAACATCAGAGGTAAAAACTGACAGCATCAGCTTCACTAGAAACTTGTTTTCTTCAAACTCGTTCCTCCAGACCGGTTGCTTCAAGAGCTCATAGATTGTTGGATTTCTTCCATGTGATACCTAAGTTCAACCAACAACAATGGAGATGAAAGTGCAGCCCTGTATTCAAGATTATAGTATGAACTTAAGTTAGCGTTCACCTGGCCATGTGTTTGCTTGATTCGGCTTAATAATTCTTTCCAACTTAATTTTGCACATTTCTGAAATGTCATGTATGATGTACCCATGTGCTCATCATCCTCCCTCCCTTGATAAAGAGTCGTCCTCGACTCTCTTTGATCTGCAAAAGAAAAGTAGAAGGGAAGTTGATAATATCCTTGCAAAGAAATGATGCAATCCTCATTTGTAGCTTTCACCTTTGAATTGTGTTGCATCTGATCATGTACTTGTTTGTCACAACTCAGAGTTTGTTCAGGGATGATTTGTGTTGTTTCAATGATCAACATGTCCTCATCATCCCCCCTCTCTTGAAAAGGAGTCGTCCTCGACTCTACCTGGTCATAACAGAAAAGAAAGCAGGGAAATACCAAATCATAATGCAAAGGTTTCATGATATAGAGAATTTTAGTTTTCAACTTTGTCATCTTATGGATGATGCCAACATGATGCTTTGTTCGACTTAGGAGTTCCTTCCAGCAAACATTTCCATGGAGTACAAACTTGTAATCAACCATGATCATGTTCATACCATCCTCCCTCTCTTGAAGAAAAGTCGTCCTCAACTTCATTCGGTCTACAAAATTATAGCGTGAGGACAAAACAAAATGACTAGGGAAAGAAAAGGTTGACCATTTGTGTGGGGGTCTCAAGTTTGCCAACTCCTTTGTTTTTTCTTCATGATTGAAAAAAACATATTGATGGATTGATGGCATGCTAAAAGATGTACCCAATAATTTTTCTCTTATTTCGTTTCGCCAATGTTGCAAGAGTTCATATGTGCATACCTCGGGGCGCATCAAAATGGAAGATCCTTTTTGTTTTACCTCATTGAGTACTTTGATGCCTTTCTGAAAATCAATCTTCACACAAGCACCTTATGTAGTACTACTCCATATCCTCCATATTTGTTCTTGGATATCATCCTTCCATCTTTGAAAGAGGGAAGCAAGGTATGATCTTTGCATCTGCACATATTGAAAAGAAAGAGAATTTTGTGAATCATTAGTAACAAAATAATCCTCTCCCATTTTATTTTGTGGATCACTCATCTCATTGATATTGTGGGGAAACACATCGAGGTCATGTTTGGTGGTCTCACACAACTCACTAATCCTCTCTCTTGGATGATGTGGTATATTATGTTGTGGTTCACCCATCTCTCTAATGTGGTGTGGAATGATCTCAATATCACATTTCTTGGACTCACACAAGTCATTCATCCTCTCTCACTGAATGTGTGGTATATCTAGGTGGAGATCTCTCATTTCCCTAATCTCATGATGATCAATCTGATCCTCACATTTTGTGGACTCGCTCACTTCACTTGTATTATCACTCTCATTATATGGAACTTTGGAAAGTGGGCACTCTTCCTCACATTTGGCGGAGTAACTCAATTCAGTTTTCTTTTCACTCTCAAGTGGTGGAATTTTTGGAAGTGGACACTCTTTCTCACTTCTGGTGGAGTCACTATGCTTGCTTTTCTTATCACTCTCATGTTGTGGGATTTTGGATTGTGGACTCTCTTCCTCACATGTAATTTGTGGGACATGTTTCTTGGATGTTGGGACAGTAGTGGTGACCGAGATGCCAACATTAGGAGTGAGCCTCTTAGGAGAACATGGGCTATGAATCACCAAAGCCGGTTCACCAGCCACGGTCATCCTTTGCGGTGGGTCGTCGGTGTGCCGATGGGTACCATAACTTTGTCGTCGGCCATGGCATCCTTGATGCGATTCATGAGCAGCAGCGACACGCCTAGGGGCAGCAGTAGCTTGCCCTGGAGCATGCCACCCTTGCCGCATTTCTGGAGCAGCAGTGTCATGCCCATGAGAAGAAACACCATGCCCTCGAGCATGTCCTCCTCGTTGCACTTCTTGAGGAGGAGTGACACGCCCACGAGCAGCAATATCATGCCTCGAGCATGTCTTCTTTGCTGCACTTCATGAGCAACAGGGTATTGTCGGTGTCGAATCCTGTCACCACTTGCTCGAAGATGCTCATCAAGCCTCCTTCGATATTCATGAACAATGTTCCGTAATTCCAGAAACTCAGCACGTGTGACCGGGGCGTCCTTTTCCCCTTTGATTTTGTCCATGAACACTCGATGTGAATCCTGCGATGTTAGTGGGGCTAAAAAGTGGAATATGATACTTTTTGTGGAATCACACAACCTCACCTCTTACTCACCAAAGATCTTATGGGTTCACATCAGATTGTGCTTCTCCCAGATGTGTTAAAGCGATTGAAAGACAGTGATCAAAGAACTAGCTTCAGTTTTTTGGTGGAGCTCGGCGGGGTAAACAAAAAGGGGCTTGTGCTGAAATCAAGTTGATGCAAACCAAGAAAATATGGGGATAGATCTACTGCACTTTTGCACCAAGATTGAACAACACACACAAGCTTCTGAAAAATTTTCTACCAAGCTGAAACTTTTGGATCTTACACAACACTTTCTTTTTCTCTCTTGACTTTTTTTGCCACTTTTTTTTCTCTTTGAATTTTTTGCCACTCTTTTTTTGTCTCTTTTTCCAAAGCACAACAACCAAATCTGAAAGCAATTATGAAGATGAACTTGGTGCAGATCTAAAAGATGAAGAACATGCAAGGTATGCAACAACGAGATCTCAGCACCAACAAGGCTTGGATTTATTTTTGGTGGGGCTTTGGACTTCTAGGACAGAATATATAGCATGAAAAACACTCGATCTAAAGGGATGATAGCAAGATAAAGTTGGATAACAGATCCTACCGTGTCAACGAAAGCTCTGATGCCAGATGATAGGTGGGAACCCGATGAACAAGTTCACGCATGAGGGTGGCCCTATCTTCACGTTGTAAGATCGAATCGGGAGGGATAACTAGCTGCAAGCAGCTGGGATAACTAGCTTTATACCTGCCAAGGTTGGATGCAACCCGTACATTGGGGATGGCTGACCGAAGCTACAAGAACTCCAACCCGCTATGCGAACAATCGCAGAACCACAAACCGAGACTAATCCACACAAAACGACCGGAACTGTAGAGCACGAGCTAGGGGGAACCAGAGGCTCCTTCTCGCGAATCCGAATGAACTCACAAGAGCAAAGGTAGCAAGATCTCTCGGATCTCTCTAGTAGTCTTGCTGCATAAGCTTGTAGCTGGATGGTTTGACAAAAAGGTTCTTTAGAGGATGGGGGAGATGGGGTTTTATAGCAGGGACAACCCGGACATGGATTTTTGGGACATGGTGCTACGCGAGGATGAAATCTGAGTAGTCCATAATGCTGTGAGATTAGCACTTAATATAGCGAATTAATGAATACCAAAATGATATGGTGGCTTAGTTTGGTGTATACGCGTATGTGATAGGCATCTTAAATGGGATGGTGAGCTAAGAATCTTTAATGGCGAACACTGGTTGGTGCTTAAATATGTCTGACTCCAACCTGTACGCCTTGAATGCCACTTAAACAAGTGTGCGCCTGTTATTTTTATTGTGGTTTGTTTTGCTTAAGCTTATTTTGTGTCCGTATAATTGCGGTGTATTGCTGTATCAATTCATCTGCTATCCATATAGCATGCACTCATTCGACTGTTTCTTGTTGTTTGACAATGTTGGGACAGAAACTAGTTTCGTATGTTCACCAACTTCTTGGCCCTCAGTGGTGTACATTTGAATGCGCATGCGACTGTTGTCCAGCTCTTGAATGCCAGAGTTCAATTTAGATGTATGGGGTCCCTTCACTTAATGGTGCATTTAAATTCTGCCAGTTGCCAGACATTGAACGTGCATGTTAAGAATATATTAATGTTCCATCCTGTGTGTGCACCCAACAGTATGGATTTGAGATCTAACATATTTTGCTTATAATTTGTGGCAGAAAATTATTATTTTTTGCTATGCATAAACAGTAACTCAGACGACACTTGCATCAAATATTTATTTTTAACTTGTAGGGAAATATTACATTTAGGTGCTTAGAACATTAGCGCTGGACAGAATAAAAAATGGTAAACTACTAGCATTAGGTATAGTACATCTGCACATCGCTGGAGGAGATAAAGAACTGAATTGATGAACACATGAATGACACTACGACACAATACTTGTGCTAGAGGATTGGTGGTACAACGTTGAGGGTCCAGAGAGAGAGAGAAAGAGAGGACGGGGAATATGGATTGAAGTATAGCCACGACTATAAATCTCCTTTTTTTATATAAAGAATCTTTATTTCTTCATGGATTTGTTCTAGCTAGCTATGCACATGAACATAGTCCATGAACTAGAGAAGGAGGATGACTGAGAGAAGAGCTGCTGGATGGAGAAAGGAGCTGCGGACATGGAATCACACATGCTTGTGAACTCCAACGAGACAGTGAGGGCAAGAGAAAAATGCAGAGTGTGCACTGAGAAGAATGGCTGGACTGCCGAAAAAGCAAGCAAGCGTGCTGCAGATAGCCGCTGGAACTCACATATACTTAATGCGCGTCCCGTTTTAATGCGTGAGGATACCTTGTGGTCCATCTGCTGGCGATGTCAGAGGTAATACACAATCTATACCACTTGTAAACGGTGAATGGAATTCAGTATACTGGCTCGACGTATTACAACTGCACGAATCACGTGGGAACGGGCGAGCGTGATTTCGACCTCGCATGGCTGCACGTCTACTCATGATTTATCGGGACAACCCCCCTTAGCTAGGTGTGAAAATGGTTTCAAAAGTAAGCAGGTTTGCATGGCTTCCTTGGGTGAATAAGCAGTCAACTTTGGGAGTTGTTGCAGAGCTCCTCGGAAATTCGCGAAGTCTTGACAGCCTGGACACCTTCCACGAGAATGACTGGTACTTTTGACTCATAACTCCAAATGATGTGAGGTTTTTTGAATTGGAAAGATAATTTGATTTAGCTTCTGTTGATGTACCCCTATGGCCCCATCTCTCCACCATATGGGTGTGCCACCACGAAATATCAGAGGTAAAAACTGACAGCATCAGCTTCACTAGAAACTTGTTTTCTTCAAACTCGTTCCTCCAGAACGGTTGCTTCAAGAGCTCATAGGTTGTCGGATTTCTTCCATGTGATACCTAAGTTCAACCAACAACAATGGAGATGAATGTGCAGCCATGTATTCAAGATTATAGTATGAACTTCAGTTAGCGTTCACCTGGGCATGTGTTTGCTTGATTCGGCTTAATAATTCTTTCCAACTAAATTTTGCACATTTCTGAAATGTCATGTATGATGTACCCATGTGCTCATCAGTCATATTAACCATAGTAACTGTGTGTCTAACACCAATGGGAAAACCTGAGGAATCACCCTTGACGGATTCCACTCGATGTAATCATCAAGGTGAACGTAAGAGGAACCACCCTCGAAGTTCACACTTGAGGGGTTGCACGGCAGAGTCGTATCGGCAGTGGTTAAGGCGGAATCACCCCCGATGACCACGACCGAATAGCTACACTACAAGGTTAACATCAGAAGTGCTATAGAGGTCTTACCCTCGACACTCGATAGTAGCCCAGTAGTGTCGAGCAACTAAGGGGAAAGTGATGTGCGGTGCCGGGGTCTGGTCTTCGATCCCGTTGATCGGGTCTTCAATGATGAAGCTGGGGCAACAAGGACAAGGTGGGGGTCACTGATGGATCACTAACCAACCTATACTAAGCAGTTTAGGATAAGCAGGTAAGGTACAAAGAGCAGGTTACAAAAGCAGGCTATGCATCAGAATAGGAGCAAACAATAACAGTAGCAAAATCTAATGTAATCATGAGAGAATGGAATGGGCGATATCGGGATGATCAATGGGGGGGCTTGCCTGGTTGCTCAGACATGAAGGAGGGGTCGTCGTTGACGTAGTCGATCACAGCTGCATCGGCAGCCGCCACGGAGTCTACCAAAGAGAAGAGGGGGGAGTAATAGTAAATATAAAGCAAACATAGCATCACAAAGCATAACATGGCAATATGCGGTGCTAGGGGTGTTCTAACGCAGCGCTAGGCGACACTGGCGAAGGAGGATAACATCCGGGGAACTTTTCCCGGTTTCGGACGTGTGTCAGACAGATGAACCGGAGGAGAAAAGTTCAACATTTGCTATGCTAGGGACGTGTGATAGACGAACAGAGGATGTATTCGGATTCGTCTCGACGTTCTGAGCAACTTTCATGTAGAGAACATTTTCATCCAAGCTACGGTTTATTTTATATGATTTTTTAAAAAATTTAAACAATTTTCTAGAATTATCTTAATTATTTAAAACAACATTATCCAGAACAGTGCAGCGATGATGTCAGCATAATGTCAAGATTAAGTCAGCAGGTCAACTAACGGGTTGGCCAGGTCAGACCTGACATGTGGGGTCACCGGGACCCACATGTCAGCCTCTGTTAGTACTAAACGGAGTTAAAATTAAACTAACTACTTAATTAGATGGTGGGCCCTACTAGTCAGTGGTTAAAATATTGTTTTAGTTAGCTAAATAACTAATTAACCTATTTTCTTCTTAAAAAATTCGTTTATCTAGGCGGGACCCACGTGTCATAGACACAGGGCCTACCCAATCAACGTTGACGCTTGTTAAATGGTCAACTGGGGCCCCGGGGCCCGCAGGCAGTGGCACATAGGCGAGGCCCACGATGCCAGGTCAGCGACGCCACCGGAGTTACTCCGGCGGGCCTGCGCGCGGCGGCTGAACGACGGCGAGCACCGGAATCACGCTGTAGTGCCCCGTTTTGCGCGTTCTTGGTCGCGTTCGAACGGGCAGAACGCGCCGCGTCGAGCTGTGGCATCGGTTGGTGCGGGGGCAACCGGAATCATGGACGGCGACAAGGTCCGCGGTGGCGAGTTTTCGGGCGACGACGCAAACGGCGATGCAGCCTGCAGTAGTTCAAACTAAAGCTTCGGGCGTGTTTCACGCTGCTGCGAGGACAACGCACACAGGCCCTTGACCAAAAGGTCACCGGAGACGCGCTGGCAACCAAACGAGGTGGCGGTGGTTCGGGCTTCATCGGGGTAGTGGCTACGGGCGGTTAGAGAGGGCAGGGGACGGCGAGTTCGGCGCAGAAGCTCACCGCGGGAGCGTGGGGTCTAGGCAGAGGGCTCGAGGAGGTCCGGTGGGGCAGCGGGATGAGGAGGATGGTAGTGACCGGCGCGGCGCCGGTGGCGTTCACCAAGGTCGACGCAGAGGCAGGGGCGTCGCGGCGAGAGGGGCTCCGGGGAGGAGGGCAAGGGGCGGCGACGGGATGGGCGTCTGCGTCCGAGCGCGGGACGGCGCGGTCGCCGGGGTCTGTGCCCCTCGATCTGGGCTAGGGTTTGTGGGCGGTGGGGGTTATGCCGGGAGAGATGGGCCGGCCGGGGTGGGCTGGCCGACTGGGCCGACCAGTTGGCTCAGTTGGCCAGGGGGTCTCTCTTTCATTTTTTTATTTAAAACTTTGCTATTGTTTTCTATTAAACTGTAAACAGTTTTGTTAGATATGAGACTTACCTCATAAAACAAGCACATTATTTCTACGAGTCATAAAATGTTCGAGGCCAATATGAGTTGTCTAACCATTTCTAGAAATTGTAAAGGCCAATTTTAAATGTTGGCAGACCACTAAATAAATTTCCAGGGGCACTTTGGAATACCAAAAGAGGTTGGTTCCAACATGATAAATAACCTAAGATTATTTGCCACACTTTGAACATTTTAGTTTTCATGTTTGGCAAATTTGAATTTTTGACTTTAAATTGGATTTGAATTTGAATGGTGATTTGGATCAAGTGAAGGTTAGCAACAGTAACATGATGACATGGCACCATTAATAGGTGATTACTATAGCATGACACTCGGGGTGTTACAAATCTCATCCACTACAAGAAATCTCGTCCCGAGATTTAAGTGCGGAAGTAAAGAGTAACTTCGGGAGAACTGACCCTTCTAGGGTTAATTATCTGGTGAATAACTCAGGGAATGAGGCGGAAGTATCTCTCGAGTTGAAAGTTAATAAAACATCGAGAGCAAAGTATGAAGGTACAATAGGAAGTTTCAAGCGAATGGACAAACGATCGATACCTGGACAGAGTGTGAGAAAGGGGTTCAGAGCATCGGTAAAAGATCATCTCTGGGACGGTGGCTCATGACAACACACAAAGCCAAGAGCAAATGATACTTCAGAATAAAGGATAAACAGGAGAGTCAGGTTTCGATCCTATGGAACTATGGGTTATGGCCCCACCATGTGGGTTAAAAGCAGGAAGGGCGCTAGCATTTTGCACGGTCATGATAGCAAGGCAAGTCAGAGCATAGACTGTCAATTATGTTGGCAACAACGTTGGTACCAAGGGCGAGGGACGAAGAAAACCGTTCTCCTGCTCACAAGACGAGGCGGACCAATAGGCAAAGTTCTCGTCCATCGGTGGTTACCGGAATGTCATCAACAATAGTAATAGGGTCTTACTGACAGAGTTTGTACACCGAGGTGTTTACATAAGGATGGAATTATCACTGCTCAGACAAGTTAGATTACAAGAAAGGTGAAACAAAACAATGGAAAGGAAAATGTGATTATTATGATAATCAGACCAATGGAAAGGAAAGGTGTTTATACCCAAATATTAGGGTATAACTTTCCCAAGGAAAGGCAGAGCATGATAGGGCTCCAAGTATTCAACCATTTAGACAAAGGGGCAAGGAATTTATGAGGTTTACCCATACAACGGTGTTTGGATAATTGATCAAGAACAGTTAGCATTGCGCTCCCAAATGTTCTTGTTGATGATCGGAGTACCACACACATGCTTCGGGATAGTGTTGACATGGTCATCAGGGAAATGTCAGACTTCGGCTACACAAAGGATCCATCGGAAACAACTTAGAAAATAGTCATACAATTTCAGCAAGGAAAAGATGAGGGTGTGGCCGACGGGCTCAGCAACAATCCATCGGCATGTCAAAGAGGATGTATTTCCAAAATTATATGAACAAGTTTGTGTTGGGGAAGGCAAGAATGTTGTCGATGATAACACAAATCATCGAGGGGCAAGGATTGTATTCCTCATCATGAATTGGATTCATAACCTGGAAGAGCTCAGAATGTTGATGATGATCATGACACATTTGACAAGAGATTTCATGAAGATGTAATCGATCGACGATGACATCACGTCAAAGGAATGATGAAGCGAAAGCTTATTGGAACCACGGGTATGACACATACTCAAAATCAAGCTTGCTGTTTAAGGCGAAATGATATGACGAGGAAGATCGACGTAGGCTTAGCTCATTGTTGGAAGTTGTGCTCCGGGAAGAAGGAGCAGGTAGCACAGTTAAATTTTTTAGTACAATAATGATATAGCTGATTAGGTTAGGAATGGCTCGAAGTATTATTAAACTCGTAAGCAATGAAAATTTACTTAGAGTCATTGTATCAGAGTGCGGGATCGATTCACTTATCAGTGTGATCGGTTGACATACAACCCAGAACCCATGAAGTGACAATGACAGGGAAAAGTAGTGTTCATCAAAATTTCATAAGATTTGGTGCAATGGCATGATATCCTCGAGATAACATGAGGCAATACTAGAAGTAGATCAAAATAGAGGTTGGACAGATGAAATGATCTGCAGAAGACAAGTATTTTAACTTGTCCGGGAAATGGAATCAAGGAGAAAATATTGTCGGAACCACAATTGCGAAGAATCAATTTAAAGATGCAAGATGAGCTTATACCAAGGGAACATTTTATTATAAGGGAAGCTTCAATGATAAGATCTACATCGTGTCTATGGGCATGAACACAAAGTTCAAGGTCGACTCCCACTTCTTCAATGCATAACCTCTCATTTACTTCTCACTTTTGACAAAGTTGTAGTGTAGAAATCTTTATCCGGCGTAACACCAGTAGAGTATGACCCATAGAAATTTCCGGGTTCACACAAATTAGGGAAAGCATTAGTTCAACCCGTCGGCACATCTTAGGAACATTTGCAAAACTTTTAGAGGTAATTAACTCAAGCTCGGAAGCAGAGCATGGTTGACAAAGCAGAGAATACAATTTACCAAAGGCAATATGTATCAGGGGAAGAGCGCACAAAATTTTGAACATGAAGGAAACTGCCGGATAATAATCCAACAAAGGATTCAATGGTTCTCAATGGATCTTATTTGAGTATCAGTACTCAATCAGAAGAAGGAAAGAATGCAAAGGCATTGGATTATAGAAACATCTGAATAATTCGATGCTTAATGCAAAGAAATTATGATTTCCAAATTAGAAGATCAAAAGCAGACACTCTGATCAAAAGGCAAGTAAGTTGAATAGATATAGATCGAAAATCAATTATGGGTTGGTTTGCCGAGAACCAACTCATGTCCGGAGTGATGTCTGAGCCGGAAGGATGAATGCTAGGATCTGATTGAGGATTTCTATTATTCGCAACAAATTGGATGAAGGGACTCGAAACGATAAGGACATAGGATGTCAACGGAGATTACTAGAATTATGATATTAACCATAATGCCGACACACAAGACTTTCCAAAGCAATAGGTTGCAAAGGATTCTCGAAAGGTCGAATAGCATTTCAGGATATTTTGTGAAACACATGAATAACTAGGAATGAATAAATCCTTGATAAGTGTGAGGAATTACTCGAGCATGTGTTCATGCGGAAAAGGAGCTGCAAGGCAGGAGGCGCGACGGATTCTCGAAAAATCGCAAAGTATTTCAGGGTACCTTGTAGTAACAAGAGCAATTGGAAATGAAGGTATGGGCGGCAAGTGTATGTAGCTATCCATGGGGATTTATCGGTGGTAGGGAATTGCAACGGCGAAGGGCACAAGGGTCTCGGGAAAAACATCAGAGAGTATATTCGAAATCTTCTGGTGCACCAAGCGATCATCTGGAATGAAGGGCTCTCCGGGAGGAAATGGTTACGAGAACCTAATGTTAGAGTTAATAAAATCATTTAACCCGAATAGAAGAGAGATCAGAATCCCAGAGTAAAGACGAGGAATAAAAGATCCTAATACCACCCAATGGCGACGTGGGCCCGTAAGCCACACATCCAAGTTAGTAAAACAGTTTTGGACGACTAGACTCAACTTCGGCCAAGGAGTTGGAACGGGGCTTCCTACAGGCAATCGGCTCCGATACCAACTTGTGACGCCCTCGATTCAATCATACACTAATCATACACGCAAATGTGTACGATCAAGATCAAGGACTCACGGGAAGATATCACAACGCAACTCTAGACACAAATTAAAATAATACAAGCTTTATATTACAAGCCGTGGGCCTCGAGGGCTCGAATACATAAGCTCGAATACGTAAGAGTCACGGAAGCAACAATATCTGAGTACATACATAAGTTAGACAAGTTTGCCTTAAGAAGGCTAGCACAAAAGCATCTACGATCGAAAAGGCAAGGCCTCCTGCCTGGGAGCCTCCTAACTACTCCTGGTCGTCGGCGGTCTTCACGTAGTAGTAGGCATCAACCGTGGCATCTGGCTCACAGGCTCCGGCATCTGGTTGCATCACCGGAAAGAAGACGAAAGGGGAAAAGGGGAGCAAAGCAACCGTGAGTACTCATCCAAAGTACTCGCAAGCAAGGATCTACACTACATATGCAACATCATCAAAGGAAGGTTGTATATGTGGACCGGGCCGCGTAAATGCCAGAATAGAGAGAAGTCCTAGTCCTATCGAAGACTAGCATCTTCTGGAAACCACCATCTTGCAGCAAAAGGAGGGAGTAGAGTAGCATAAAGTAAAGTAGTAGAAGTGTTATCAACCTCGTCCAGAGATCCTTTCTCGACTCCCTGCGAGAAATCAATCCCAGAGCCGTACTATCCTTTTCTCATCACAATCCAATTCTCATCACAAGTATCCAGTTCTAGTTGTATCGATCGGGATACAACTCCAAGTGTCCGCTATCAGAGGACAGGCTATCGATAGATGTTTTCTTCCCTGCAGGGGTGCACCAACTTACCCACCACGCTCGATTAACTTCGGCCGGACACACTTTCCTGGGTCATGCCCGGCCTCGGCCAAACAATACGCCACAACCCGACCTAGGCTTAGTAGAGAGGTCAGCACGCCGGACTAAACCTATGCCCCCAGGGGTCATGGGCCATCTCCCCGGGAACTCCTGCACATTGCATGGGCGGACGGTGAGCAGACCTAGCTACCTCCTTCAAGAAGATAGGTGCTTACGCAGTCCAACCCGGCGCGCGCCGCTCAGTCGCTGATGTCTATTAAGCTTTGGCTGATGTATACGACGCAGAATGCCCATACTATGCCCACGTGATGGTTAGTGCTATCAGGACAGAGGCCCCTCGGATCAAATATCCAAATTGTAGTGGATTAGGAAAGCGCGGTAACAAGCAGAGACTCACGAAAGATGTGACCCCGTTGCCCTGTCTCGAGGACTTGTGGCAAGGGCTAAGAATGCCCGGCCACGCCTCGTAATTATCTCGCGGGCACCTTCCAGGTCAACCCGACTCCACATCACTCGTAATTATACTCTTGCGGGTACCCCTTAGGGTCAACCCGTCTTTAGTAACATGGTTCAGTGTAAAGTCATAGTACCATAGTAATTGTGTGTCTAACACCAAGGGGAAAACCTGAGGAATCACCCTTGACGGATTCCACTCGATGTAATCATCAAGGTGAACGTAAGAGGAACCACCCTCGAAGTTCACACTTGAGGGGTTGCACGACGGAGTCGTATCGGCAGTGGTTAAGGCGGAATCACCCCCGAGGACCACGACTAAATAGCTACACTACAGGGTAACATCAGAAGTGCTGCAGAGGTCTCACCCTCGACACTCGATAGTAACCCAGTAGTGTCGAGCAACTAAGGGGAAAGTGATGTGCGGTGCCGGGGCCTGGTCTTCGATCCCGTTGATCGGGTCTTCAATGATGAAGAAGGGGCAACAAGGACAAGGTGGGGGTCACTGATGGATCACTAACCAACCTATACTAAGCAGTTTAGGATAAGTAGGTAAGGTACAAAGAGCAGGTTACAAAAGCAGGCCATGCATCAGAATAGGAGCAAACAATAACCATAGCAAAATCTAATGCAAGCATGAGAGAGCGGAATGGGCGATATCGGGATGATCAAAGGGGGGGCTTGCCTGGTTGCTCACACAAGAAGGAGGGGTCGTCAGTGACGTAGTCGATCACAGCGGCATCGGCAGCCGCCACGGGGTCTACCGAAGAGAAGAGGGGGGAGAAACAGTAAATAAAAAGCAAACTAGCATCACAAAGCATAACATGGCAATATGCGGTGCTAGGGGTGTTCTAACGCAGCGCTAGGCGACACTGGTGAAGGAGGATAACATCCGGGAAAGTTTTCCCGGTTTCAGACGTCTGTCAGACAGATGAACCGGAGTGGAAAAGTTCAACGTTTGCTATGCTCGGGACGTGTGATAGACGAACGGAGGACGTACTCGTCGTTCTGAGCAACTTTCATGTAGAGAACATTTTCATCCGAGCTACGGTTTATTTTATATGATTTTTCAAAGAATTTAAACAATTTTCTAGAATTATCTTAATTATTTAAAACAACATTATCCAGAACAGTGCGGCGGTGACGTCAGCGTAATGTCAAGATGAAGTCAGCAAGTCAACTAACCGGTTGGCCAGGTCAGACCTGACATGTGGGGTCACCGGGACCCACATGCACTACAAAAAAAAGGACACATCCGTGACATTTTGGGCCGAACGAAAAAAAATTCTATCATACGTATGACACTTCTATGACGATAATTGTGAAAAAACACAGTATCATCATAGATGTGGTGGGCTCCTACTTCTATGACAAAAAATGGGGTTTTCGTCCTGGGTGGGCCGGAGACGCAGCTGCATGACATTCTTTGGGCCGTCCATGACGGAAAAAACCGTGGTAGAAGCAAGGGGGAGGAAAATTTCGGGGAGTTGCCGGTTACGATGGGAGGTCGGGGCGGAGCGATGCATGTTTCTCTCGTACGTACGCGCGTGTGTGCGAGGCGTTGGCTCTAACTGAACCCGAGCGAGGCGTTGCGCTCTAACTGAACCCGAGCGATTGCACTGCAGGCTACGCGTTACTGAACCCGAGCGATCGATCGATGGCTGTTAACTGAACCCGATGGAGCGATTCCTTCGCTGCTGCTAATCAAGCCGATCGATGCTGCCTCTGGATGAAGCAGTGAGCGTTGCGGGGAGGGTGGATGAACAAGGAGCGGGGGCGTTGCCTCTGGATGAACAGGAACTCATGGTGTGGAGGGCTGGATGAACAGTAGACGGTGGAGGGGTGGCCGTGGAGGGGTGGTTGAACAGGACCCCGTGGTGTCGAGGGCTGGATGAACAGTAGATGGTAGAGGGGTGCCCGTGTGGAGGGGTGGTTGAACAGTAGCCGGTGGAGTAGCGCGCGGCGGAGTCTGGATGAACAGGAGCCCGTGGAGGTTGGAGGAGGTCGACGGTAGCCCGGGGAGGCCGGAGGAGGTCGACGATGGAGATGAACAGTATCCCATGGAGTCCCGTTTTGCGGTACGCCACACCCCTCCCCCGTTTCGACCATATAGCGCTCCAACACAAGTCCGTTTCACGGTACGCCACACCCCTCCCGATCAACAGGACCCCCGTTTCGACCGTAGGAGGTCCATTTCCTCTGTTTTATGGTACGCCACACCCCTCCCGATCAACAAGACCCCCGTTTCGACCTAGGAGGTCCGTTTCCTCCGTTTTGCGGTACGCCAGGCCCCTCCCGATCAACATGACCCCGTTTTGGACGTGGCCGGTCGAACACAAGGCTGTTTCCTCCGTTGTGCGGTACGCCAGGCCTCGTTTCCATCGTCTGTTCCGTCCAAGCCCTCTCGATGAACACGACCACGCATTCCGTTTCGACCCAGCCGGTTGGCTCCCCATGAACACGGCGACGACGCTGTTTCTCCGTTCCGACCCAGCCATGTATGTATGCACGATAGGCGTTAGAGACCCTGCCCGTATGTACGTACGTGGCCGTATTTTCTTTCTTGCACCCTCGCCGCTGTAAGTATGTGTACATGCTACGTGCGCGCCTCTACTACGACACGCGTGCGCGCCTCTACATCCACCAAGATATATGTATGCATATCGTTCGCGACCAGAATGACAACGCCACGCACGCTTCGACCGGTGGGTCCCGACCGCCGTGCACTTCCTTGCGTGCGAAGATGTAGCTGGTGGGTCCCAGCAGTCAGGGGGCGAATCGTTTTGGTTTTTTTGCCCGAACACACTTCCTTGCGTGCGAAGATGTAGCTGGTGGGTCCTAGCAGTCAGGGGGGCGAATCATTTTTTTTCCGGACGCACTTCCTTGCGTGCGAAGATGTAGCTGGTGGGTCCCAGCAGTCAGGGGGCGAATCGTTTTGGTTTTTTTTGCCCGAACACACTTCCTTGCGTGCGAAGATGTAGCTGGTGGGTCCCAATGGTCGAAGCGAATCTTTTTTTGCCCGGACGCACTTCCTTGCGTGCGAAGATGTAGCTGGTGGGTCCCAGCAGTCAGGGGGGCGAATCGTTTTGTTTTTTGGCCCGTACATACTTCCTTGTGTGTGAAGGTGTAGCTGGTGGGTCCCAGCAGTCAGGGGGGAAACGTTTTTTTCGCTAAATATGGTGGCCCGTCCGGTGGGTCCCCGCCGCCGTGGAGGAATAATTATTTTATGCAGCGTAATAAGGAGGCACTTCCTTGTCTGCGTCGTGGACCCACTGTCGGCCTCTCCACGTCAGATCCATGTCCGATGGAAGCCGTTCCTTGACCACGTTGACCACGCCGCATCGAGAGAACCAGATGGTGGACGACGGCGATGCCTAGGAAGGGCCGACGCGAGCCGGGAAGACGCGGCAAAGGATGCCCACGCCAGAGGAGTACGAGGTTCATTGGTTCATCTGCGGTGTGAGGCTGCCGTCGCCCTTGAGAATAACGAGGGTGTGGGTGAGTAGAGGGATGGCCTGCCAGCGGTGGGAGTAGTAGGGGCGGTGAGGCCTCCGCCAGATCGCAGCCTGGCCACGGGAGGCAGGAGCACGAGGCACGACCGCGCGCTGGTTTGGGCGGCTGGAGCAAGAAGACCAGAGGTTGAAGAAGCACTACGGCCGTTGGATGGACATCGTACGGTCACTGGAGCTAGAATCGTGTATATTGACTAAGTTGACAAACCCTCCGACCCGTCAACTTAGTAGGCCCACAAGTCAGCCTGCCACTATACTGGGTCCCAGCCTAATGTGGGGAGTATTCATTTTTTTGTGCGTAATAAGGAGGCACTTCCTTGCGTCTGAAGATATAACCTGTGGGTCCGAGCTGTCAGAGCCGGCCGCGGGGAGGAGGGAGCAGGCAGTCCCGCCGGCGCTTGTTTGAGCGGCTGGAGCAGGAAGAGCATAGATTGAAGAAGCACGACGGCCGTTGGATGGCCATCCAACAGTCACTGCTTGTGTGTCAACCTTTTCTTTAGGAAAGCCTCAAATCTGTGGAAAACAACATACGGCCCATCTTCCATTATTTTTAATAATTTACAGCCCATTTGCTAATTCTTAAGGTTTTTTTGGAGCCCATATTCTTTTTGTTAGCATTACAACCCATATCGTGGCCACGGTTAAAAACTTATACGAAATTTTGCATATTTCGGTGCGGTCCGAACTGTTTTTAATCCCGAAATTTCGACTCACATTCAAACTGATTTTAAAAATAAATGTATATCAATATAAAACCCAACAAATTCTCCACGGATAAAATTAATGTAATTTAAAATCTCAAAATGAAAAAAAAGATATTTGAAATTAACTGCCGGTTTGTTGTGTTTTAAAAATGTACAACCCATTGCTCATTACTGATGGGCCATTTTCTCGGCTAGTCGAATGAAAGCTCTCCTCGTCTTGAAAGATTTGCAGCCCAATAGGCCTGAAAAAGCGACTTACTTGGCAAATCACAAAAAACTAGGCTGTGGCCGTGGACCCAGCTGTCAGCCTCTACACGTATAGTACTCTCCCGATGGAATGTCGTTGACCACATTGACCATGCCGTGCCGAGAGCACCAAGGCGGTGGACGACGGCGAGGCCTAGGAAGGGGACGACGCGGAGCCGGGGAAGACATGCAGTGGATGCCCACGCGGAGAGGAGTATCAGGGTTCACTGGTTCGGCTGCGGTGTGAGGCTGTCGTCGCCGCAGGGCCTGGCTAGCGGTGGGAGTAGTAGGGGGCGATGAGGCCTCAACGGCAAAGACCCCGCCACCGGAGGCGAGCAAAGGCGGTCTCCCGGCGCTGGTTTGGGCGGCTGGTGCAAGAAGAGCAGCGATTGAAGAAGCAGCAGGACCGTTCGATTCAAATCCAACGGTTACTGCTGCTAGAATCGTTTGTTGACTAAGTTGACAATCCCTGCATACACGTCAACGTAGTAGGCCCACAGGTCAGCCTCCCAACCGGTGCGCCCCAGATGTTAGTGGGAGGAATCATTTTTTCGCGTAATAAGGAGGCAGTTGATTGCGTGCGGCCAGGCCAGCGGAGGGAGTAGGGTGGGCCGGGGAAGCCTGCCCGGCATCACAGCGGGCCACAAGAGGAGGGAGCAGGCAGTCCCGCCGGCGCTAGTTTAGGCGGCTGGAGCAGGAAGATCAGAGATTTAAGAAGCCTTGCGTAAACAAGTCAGCCTCGAAATCTGTGGCGTGTACAGCCCATTTGCTATTATTTTTATAACTTTTACTCATTTTCTAATTCATATGGAATTTATTGCAGCCCGTTTTCCATTTTTAGAATTGCCGGCCATTTTCTGGTCAGTACCAGGGTCAAAAAATTAACTAAATATGTGGGGAATATTTGCTGGGGAACGAAATATTCTTAATCCAAAAATTAATAGCCATACTAATTTAAAAATAAGTTAGTACTATGTAATGTTAAATCCAATGAAATATGTATAAGATATCAGTGAAGAACAAAATTCAAAAAAACTAATATCCCATTTGCTCGTCTTGAAAGATTTGCAGCCCAGTAATTCAGAGAAAACAAATAGGCCTAGCTTGGGTATTCTTCAAAAAGAAATACTGGGCTACCTATTTTCCCAAAGACCTGGTGCATGAGCATTTAGCTTTATTTATTTATTTACTTATTTATGTTTATGGGACCATGAGCATGTACCTGGGCTAGATTCATGTGAGAGCGTCCCTTCCAGTTAATTATGGGCTTCTCTATTGGGCCTTCATCAGTGGGCTGCATGTTGTCAAAAAGTGGAAAATGTGTTCCGTACGAAAAATAGTATGAGCTACGTACGGTACGGGGCACTAAAGGATGGAACCGTGCTACGACTTCCAAAACATTGTGTTTGTCGTTCTAACAACACATTTATATTCAACCAATGTACGAAATATACTATCGATCGTACATTGAAAATAGCGATGGCAGACAACCGAGTGGGGGTGCAACAAGCGATGGCGAGGCGTAAGAGTGAAGACGCAACTCTCTTCCAAACCAAACATCAGCCATCATTACAAAAGGGCTACCAAAAAGAACAAGTGTATGCATCAAACTAAATAAAGATCCTACTACACCAAGTGTATGCGCATCTAACTAACTGGCTCGCTTAGACGTTACTATTTATTAAGCTGTGGAGATTGGCTGACGGCTTGAACCAGATGCGTGCGGAAACTCCAGCCAGCAGGTCGAAGTCTGATACTTGCGACCCTCTCTCCTACTTTGGGCTGCAGAGCGTGGCGGCACATATCAGGGTATGGTGCATGCAGAGACGCATGGTACGCTGTGTACACACAGTTTTGCCTGATGAACGAAACTGCGCTGCCATCATGATCATTGTCGTCGATTATCTCCTGGTTAATCGGATAATTCAGTCCGACAAACAGAGAGCGTGTGCTAAGGCTACTTACCAGCCTCCAGTCAAAAATTCCTGAAGGCCCAGAGAAGCTGGGATCCTGCTCAAAGACCTTGCAAAGGATCGTGATTGTATTCCGCGAAACAACACGTCCAGACGCGTCTGACGATCATCAATCTTTCACCATCGTCTGATTGAGCCAGGAACCACCTGCAATTGTCATGCCGCTTTTCTTTGAAAGGTTCTGGGATTAGGAAGGGTAGGGACACCAGGCGGCCTACAACATCATATCAAGTTGGAGTCAAATAAAAAAGGGCTCTTGATTTAGTCAATCTTAAGAACAACATGTTATGAGCATGAATATTTTTCAGTAAATGTTGACAGTAATATAAGCAAGCCATCATGATAAAATAGGAAAGTAACATACTGCTGTAACAGCCGTTTGTAGCGATGACTGGAGTAGGCCAGCAATACGTCCAGCCATAGAAGGAGTCGACAACAGAATGAAGCCCTTGTGTTCAATGGCATCAGAGAACCATGGAGGATGTATGATCCTGCGATGGACGTGCAGATTTATCCACTTACTGCAGTGGCCTGTCAGATAGGTGAGACCGCGGTTGAAGAACGCAATTAGCATGAAATCTTTATAATTCCCAGATCTTGTGGGCACTTGGCAGATTACAACCTTGAGCAAATCAAACTTGGTATCATGTTGGCTACTGTAAGATTCAGAGTATTCTGGGCATGTGCCAAGTGCAAAGGTTAATCGAAGGAAGGGGGATCAATCGCTGGGTGTAGACCTCCACGAGCATCCAGCTGCCGCGACCGTCGACGAGCACCATCCAAGACGTGTTCATGCCGACCCAGTACATGCTGTTAATGTAGCTGAGGCTGACGGGGATCGGATCGTAGTGAAGGGGGTTGATGCTCGCCACGCTACGATCATTATGCTGCGTGACACGCCGTTTCTGAAGATCAGGCGGTATCAACAAGCAAGGAGCTGTCTTAAAAAGCTCCGGCCTGAGGGCTTTGAGTAAACAGTACAGCCCGGACGAGCACGCCTGCGGCGGCATGGTATCGAGATTGTCCACACACGAAACAATGAGCTTGATTACCTCTGTGGGGAGCGAATTCCAGCCACTCTTTCGGCGGACGTTGCTCGGTTCTGCCATTGTTAGTGCTTGGGTTTCGGACGAGGGGGGGAGGCGCCTTAGCGGGGATGGAAGCTTGGACGAGATTATGTGCGGACAAAGATGGAGAAGCGAATATGTGTCATGGAAGTGGACAGGAGATGATGACTACAACACGCCGCTTGACTTACGAGACACATACCAGCAGCGTAGGGTCATATCGATGCCGGACAACTTGCTTGAGTGATCATAGTAATCGGTACTCCCCTACAAGATTACTACAAGATTATCCCCTAGCTTGCTAGAGTAGAGTAGTAGAGTAGGACTCTGCTCTACTACTAGCACCGGAGGAGTAGTATGTTCTAATCTAAAATAGTTACACACTTCGATGCCCGATCGTGGAACGACTACGAACCGTGCTCAAAGACTGTGTCTACGTGGTGTTTGGACTTATATGCAAAAAAATAGCAAGATGCCCGTGCATTGCACGACACACCATCATCACCAACTCGTTTTTTTCTCTACTCCTACTCCTATAAAAGACTCAGTTGGTGATGATGGAGGCGAGAAGGCGTGTTCAGCCGGGCGTGCAGCGGACGCGCAACGCTATTCGATTTGTTATAAAAAAAGTACTTGTAGAGATAGAGACATAGGGAGGAGCACGAGGTAAGGCCTTATCTGTAAATGTGGAGAGAGGTGCGGGTATCTTTTGTAAAATTGTCATAGTTGGCTTTATATCCGTCAGATATAGATCGGACGGTCTATATTACAAGATGGCAGGCAAACCATCATCACCAACTCGGTTTTCTATAAGAGTATATATATAGATATAGATAGATAGAGACTAGGGAGTACTAGTAAGGACACCATCTACTGCTTCGTGTGCTACTCTTGCGCTCCATTCGGCAGCCGCAACGTCCCCTACAGCCACTCCCTCATGCGCTCCATTCGGTGGTATTTGTTGAAATCTGGGAGCGCACTCGCGATCGGCCGCAGCCATGACTTCACCGACGACGACTTCTTCCCCAACCTCGGCAACCTCTTCCTCAACGGCATGGGCGACAACCTCAACGCCAACGGTGCTGCTCCCGTTGCACCGTATGTGTTTCTGTCCTTCCTGTTCGAGATCGTGGTAGAATTCATGTTTTTACTCTGTATCCTACTACTATGCTAGTCCACATGATTAGTTTCATCTCTGTTATAGCCGTCATGATTTATTTTGTGCCTATTTGTATTAAATCTCGTAGTAACTTGCTCACATATTCAACTGGCGCAACGTCCCCTACAGCCACTCCCGTTTCATGGACGGCCTGGTCGATGCCTCCAAGGAGCCCTTCGTCCACTGCTATGAGAGCCCGATGCCGTTTGTGGCTCGGGCCGGACATGGTGCATCACCTCACGGATGCGCAGCGGTCACCGCTGGCCCTTGGCGGAGAACATCAAGTACGACATGTGCTACCGGTTCACCATGCAGAGTCGCTGGAGGATCACCGCCACTGCTAGTCTCGGAGGAGGACGGCGTCTTCCTCTTGATCGTGGGCACCGGCAAGGCCCAGCAGGCCGCCGCCCGTCTTTGTAGCGATGCATCAGGCGTCGCCACGCCGACATCGACACGAGGCAGATGTACGGGTGCAAGGTCAATGTTACTACCCTCCGGGTCACGTGGGTAGCGAAACCGGCCTCATCGGACAGACTTGGAATCTGAGGAGCTGGGACTATCCTGCCAATGTGGACTTGGAAAACCCATGGCATCCGTTCTATCCTTTACCCGCCGACTCGGTGCACGTGGACTCCAAGGAGGTTCACCTGGACATACGCATTATCAAGTGCACTTAGAAAACATGTAGTGTGTGTGTGGGCGCTTATGGCCCGTGTCTTTGCCGCTTTTGATTCTGTAAGCTTGGCGTTAAACTTGAGTGGCTTTCGTTGAAGTCCTTCCTTTGAACTGCTCCTCTCAGTGAGCTGATGTAAGACACTTTGGGTTTCATTTGATAATGGAACTGGGGAGGAGCCTCCCTGTTCTTCTAAAAAAATACGCATTATCAAGTTAAATGTTGATCATTAGTCTTCACTCAATGTAATCCGTTGTCTAAGCATTTGGAGACTTCCATGCAGGATCTTGCTCTATTGGAGTATCACGCATGAATAAAAGTGTATCCGTTTATGGTTTAGGCTAGAATCTTCCATGTATGAATTTTTACTACAAGATCTTGGTGAAAGACTTACGATGAACCATTTCTTACATCTCCTCTGCCCCCTTGCAAGTCATCCTGATTTAATCCCTCCGTCTAGGTGTATAAGGGCATGGTTAATATTACTTAATAGTATAGCCAATCGCTGACTATAAGAAAGTTCCATGTCATCTCAGAGCAAACATGTATAACAATCGATACTCAAAAACTAATTCTTAAAGATCATTTCTTGCAAAGCACAATAAGTGTTATTTCTTCACAAGTTTTGGATGCAGGTTGAACAGTTGAATGCTTTTGTTTGCAAAAGATACCTTTTTATCTATTTCACCCGGATGTTTGTGAGCTCTAGAGATGAGATAATATCCGAAGAAACCTATCGATACCCGTTACACATGAGATGACCCCCACATCCTTTGTCAAAATAAACAACTCCTCGATCAATGCATTTCACTCTTGATTGCAACGCATACGGGCACCTTACTACTATAGATTAGTACGACCAAAAATTGAACTAACATTATATATAGTACGATAAATACTGATGCATGTCACCTAAAATTATATCATTCAAAACTATGTTCAAATACGAATCCAACGATATAGTTTTTGTTGACATGCACTAACATTTTGTCAGTTAAATCTTTAGTCAAATTCAATGGGGGACTAATAAACCATGACCGATGTAGTACAAGTGTAGAGGGTGGCGCTGCACGGGAGTCTCACCTCTCACCCCTTTCGTGGTGCGGCAATAAAGCCGTCATATCACAAAACCCAACCACTCCCAGTAATAAATGGCCTGGTAAAATAAACGGACAAGCAACCATCACATCCCTCCGTCTTTTTTGCATTTCATCTCTCTGCATTTACTTTCTCCGGTTCATCTCCGATGCTCGATCCCTAGCTACTACTCCTAGGGCCGGTTCTTTTGGCGGCTTCCCCAGCTTTTCCCACAAGACTAGTCACAGTGGAGAGTAACAATAAGGCGCCTCACTCATTTATTTGGGCTTCTAAAATACTACTCCGGCCCTGGTTTATTCCTCACCATTGTAATTTGTGCTAAATTTTGACCAAAGATTTAATCGATAAAATGTTACTCAAAACAGTTAGGCGCGGTGCATCTAGGTGTGTAAGTCATCTTACGAAAACCAAATAATCCGAAAACACTTAGGCGCGGTGCATTAACTTCTACCTCGTTTCTTGTTTCTTGACATATCAACCAATACGAGATAAAGAGTGTGCATGATTTTAATGACTTGAGATATCAAACACGACATGCAGTTGTTAGTTCATTGCATGCAATACTATTAATTAGCAAATAAACATTAACGTTTCTCGTTTTCTCCTCTTCCTTGGTCACGGTGCACAAAGAAATAACCACAGAGAAGGAAGCTAAAAGTAAACAATCAAACGAGCATTTTTGCATTTGTTTTGCATTGAATCGTTTCACAAGCTTGACTAGTGTTGTTTTCCACTCTTACAAAAACCGCATCGTAATGTTCAAACGTGCATTTGCACGTACATAAGTAATAGTAGTACTCCCTCCGTCTAGGTGTACAAGTCTTCCCTCCTTCTTGGTCACCGTGTACAACCAAAGATGACTTATTGACCTGGACGGAGGGAGTAGCACAGTCTGCAAGCATATATCGAGAGAGACGTGTAGTCCGGTAGTATATAGTAAAGTTTGTGCTATATGCACGTACTTGCAAAATGCGTAATAATACACAACGTTTCCAAACTTTCCCTTTTACATACTTAATTAAGGACGCTAAAAATTCCTGAACGTTCGGGAATTATCATTTACGTCCCAAAACTAATGAGATCGCCTTACGAAACAAAAATTATACTCCTCCTAAAAGCCACGGCGCTCGCAGGAGCGCTTGCGGCGCGCCACGAGTGCCCTGGTGCGCGGCCGTTTCCCAGCGTGCCGACACAACGCCTCTTCCTCTGCCTCGCAACTCGTGAGGTGATGATTGGCGGCTTGCCGGCGGGCGAGAGCGATCTCACCGATGTGGTGATCCGGCACCAACATGTACTCCTCCTGGCTGGAAGCGTGCACCTGGTCCATGTACCGCCAAGCGTAGATGAGGCGCTTGGGCCCGATTGCACTCAGGGCGTCGGCACGGGCGTCCTCCGCCACCCTCACGGCCCTCGCACGAGCCTTCTGCCAAAGAACCAATTGCTTGACTCTCTCGGGCGCGACATAGATCTCCCAGAAAGCTTGTTGCACAGTGCGCTTCTCTTCCTCGACCTTCTTCTCCGCCTCTATTTTGGCGCGCTCTGTTGGAGGCAAAGCCTCCCACAAGGCGACATCCATTTCTTTCCAAAGCTCCTCAAGGCTGGGGGGCTCGGCGGGCGGCGCGGCGTTCTCCTCGTAGCAGGGAGCCGACGGGTCCTCCGACGCGCGTGCCAGAGAGATTGAGAACGCCGACGCGTCCACCTTGACGCGTCGCGGCGAGGAGCGGAACGCTGACGCGTCCTCCTCGACTAGTGGCGGCGAGGAACGGAACGGCGACGCGTCCTCCTCGACTAGTGGTGGCGAGGAACGGAACGGCGACGCGTCGCGTAGCGGCGAGGAGCGGAACACCGACGCGTCCTCCTTGACTAGTGGCGGCAAGGAACGGAAAGGCGACGCGTGACCGTCCAAGGTGCAGCGAGGGGCTCCTAGGGCTTGGGAGGAGATGCCATGGTGGTCGACGTGAGAGGGAGGGAGGAGATAGCGATGAACGTGAACGTGAGGGGAGGAGATAGCGATGTCGTGGGAGGCGCAATATTTATAGCGAGCAATGGCACACCTGTAAGATATGGATCGAAGCTGCATCGATTTAATCGCAGGTTCAGTTATGCCACCGACATGTGGGCCAGTACACTGCTGGGCCCATATGTCAGTGACCCAATGCACCTGAAGTTAAGTAAAAGCTATGTGGGCATATTTGTTGGAGTAAATTACGGGGGAGCGAAAGGGTGGAAAGATTGCTGGTCACAACGGATTGGACGAGCGTGGGGGGAGGAGAGTCATGCATGCAGATTTTTTCACACGGGGTGTTGTGGTGGGACCGCCGGAGGGAGAAGGAGAGTTTGGCAGCCATATTGTTTCCACACATGGAGAGGAAAAGATTTGGAGACAAACGGGCTTCCCCGCAGTATGGGGAACTGCATAATAAGTCATCTTGCATGCCGGGCTAGGTATAGTCTCAAGTCATTAAAACATACACGCCCACACATGTTCATATTTCAAGGTGCACTAAATTATTGCATACGATGATTAAGGCTGGCCATCATGGTGGTATCTTAGCTGGTACACGGGAATAGAAAACATGCTGATGTGGCAAAGAATTAAAGAAGAGAGGGGGGTTAGACTAACTAGTGTTCATGCATGCATCAGTAAACACATTTTTTTGTGAAGAACGACAGCATTAGTTGAGTACTTCTGCAGACTTCAAAAACTATTCCACCGCCTCTACTATCTTGCTAAGAGTAGGTGAAATTTTTGAGTCGAGCCCTTTAAACTAGAAGGGAGGTAGTGGTACTCTAATAGCTAGGTGTGTAAGTCATCTTTCGAAAACCAAATAATCCAAAACACGTAGGCGCGGTGCATTAGCTTCTACCTCGTTTCTTGTTTCTTGACATATCAACCAATAAGAGATGAGGGTGTGCATGCTTTTAATGACCCGAGACTATCAAACATGACATGCAGTGGTTAGTTCATTGCATGCAATATTATTTAATTAGAAAATAAACATTAATGTCTCTCGTTTTCCCCTCCTCCTTATTCACGGTGCACAGCCTAAGATGACTTACTCACCTAGACGGAGGGAGTATCAACATTCACAATGTCAAATCAATATTTTTACACTCATTATAAAACGTAGTTCTTATACTCATTATAATCAGTATTGTAGATATTGATATTTTTAGTATAAATTTGGTCGTGGGATTTCATTGATGCCTGTCAAAGCATGGAGGAAGCGGAGCTTAGGGCTTGCATTGCCGGTCTCTACATAGGTATTTCTCTTCATAATGCTGTAATTTTAGAGACTGATTGCGCTTTTGTGGTAGCGTCTCTTGCATCGGGGGACTATGACAGGTCTGCTATGCGTGACCTGAAGATGAAAGCGTTGAGCATGTCGAAGTTGATCAACAATCTTAAATTGTCAAAGATTAGCCGTTCGGCCAATAAGGTGGCACACTTAATCGCTAAGTATTGCTTTGACAATAGATTAGATGGTATTCTTGTAAATAATGTATCGCCCTATGTGGTGAATATTGTATCGAATGAGTGTACTGGTGTGGCTGGTTAATTAATATAAGGTGGTGTTTAAAAATAAGTATATATTTGGTCAAACACTTTGCAAACGGTTGACGGGAGCAAAAAGGACCAGAGGGAGTATCATGCATGCGGACTAGGCAAAAAAAATTGCTCATTTTTAGCCGGTCGAAGTCTCAAAGGCGCGACCAGCGAGGGAGGCGAAGGTCGTGGGAGGCGCGACGGTTGGACGGAATTAAGTGAAGTTACATCCATGCGCCCGGCATGGCGTGCGAATAGGCGAGAAGCTATACCGTCGAGGCCTACGATATGGGTCTAGTAGACATGACATCTAGTGGGTCCCGCATAGTTCTCGAGAACTCTTTGGGGCTTGCAGCCGTTTATCCACCGGGCAAGCCAAAGCAACCCCACGCCGTTAACACCCTACTCGTCCCGTCTTCTACCTCACAACAGTTCGCCTCCAGTCATCCCGTCCTTTCACATTAGTTCGCTCCCGCTTTTTGCGGGTACAATAGTTCAACTTCTCCTAACCCTCCTCCAAAATCCATGGCCTCCCAAATCTCCATGGTCGCCACTGAGTACTGTGTTAGAGCCATCACCGGCGATCAGTTCATCATCATCTACACACGTGGATCCGCGACGGTGAAAGCATGGCTTGCTCGCTCCCTACGCATGTTCAACGGTTCAACGGATGAGTGGGTCGCTGGGCTAGATGTTGAGTACACCACAGTCCTGGATGAGATAAGGCTCTAAAGGACGAAGAGAGGAAGAAGCCCGCCGTGATCCAGGTTTGCGTACATAACATTTGCTTGGTCTACCACATATGCCATGCCGACGTTGAGTGCCAGGATTTTAAGAACTTCCTCAAGGACAAAAGAGTGAAATTCACATCGTAGGCTTTAAGAACGACAAAGAAGTCCTGCGTCGGATAGGTCTCGTTGTAGGCCAGCCCTTCGATCTCCGTATAAGGCAAGCCCGGTGTCCTCCTCTCAACATTCAATGCTGACCCTGGCAGCAGCCATGATTGATCCTTCGTACGCTAAACTGAAGAAACCTCATCACGAGTTTCATCATGCATGGGAGTCGAAGACATTAGATGAAGATCACATCCTGTACGCCGCAATGGATTGCTGGAAATACGCCCTAGAGGCAATAATAAATTAGTTATTATTATTATTTTTCCTTGTTCATGATAATCGTTTATTATCCATGCTATAATTGTATTGATAGGAAACTCAAATACATGTGTGGATACATAGACAACACCATGTCCCTAGCAAGCCTCTATTGGCTAGCTCGTTGATCAATAGATGGTTACGGTTTCCTAACCATGGACATTGGATGTCATTGATAACAGGATCACATCATTAGTAGAATGATGTGATGGACAAGACCCAATCCTAAGCCTAGCACAAAGATCGTAGTTCGTATGCTAAAGCTTTTCTAATGTCAAGTATCTTTTCCTTAGACCATGAGATTGTGCAACTCCCGGATACCGTAGGAATGCTTTGGGTGTACCAAACGTCACAACATAACTGAGTGACTATAAAGGTGCATTACAGGTATCTCCGAAAGTGTCTGTTGGGTTGGCACGAATCGAGACTGGGATTTGTCACTCCGTGTGAGGGAGAGGTATCTCTGGGCCCACTCGGTAGGACATCATCATAATGTGCACAATGTGACCAAGGGGTTGATCACGGGATGATGTGTTACGGAACGAGTAAAGAGACTTGCCGGTAACGAGATTGAACAAGGTATCGGGATACCGACGATCGAATCTCGGGCAAGTACAATACCGTTAGACAAAGGGAATTGTATACGGGATTGATTGAGTCCTTGACATCGTGGTTCATCCGATGAGATCATCGTGGAACATGTAGGAGCCAACATGGGTATCCAGATCCCGCTGTTGGTTATTGACCGGAGAACGTCTCGGTCATGTCTACATGTCTCCCGAACCCGTAGGGTCTACACTTAAGGTTCGATGGCGCTAGGGTTATAAAGGAAGTTTGTATGTGGTTACCGAATGTTGTTGAGTCCCGGATGAGATCCCGGACGTCACGAGGAGTTCCGTAATGGTCCGGAGCTAAAGATTTATATATGGGAAGTCCTATTTTGGTCGCCGGAAAAGTTTCGCACTTTATCGGTATTGTACCGGAGTGCCGAAAGGGGTCCGGGGTCCACCGGGGGGTCCACCTGCCCCGGGGGGCCACATGGGCTGTAGGGGTGCGCCTTGGCCTATATGGGCCAAGGGCACCAGCCCCAAGAGGCCCATGCGCCAAGGAAACTTGGGGAGGGAAGAGTCCTCAAGGGGGAAGGCACCTCCGAGGTGCCTTGGGGAGGATGGACTCCTCCCCTCTTTGCCGCACCCCTTCCTTGGAGGAAGGGGCAAGGCTGCGCCTCCCCCCTCTCACTTGCCCCTATATATAGTGGAGGGGAGGGAGGGCATCCACACCTGAGCCCCTGGCGCCTCCCTCCCTCCCGTGACACCTCCTCCTCTCCCGTAGGTGCTTGGCGAAGCCCTGCTGGATTGCCACGCTCCTCCATCACCACCATGCCGTTGTGCTGCTGCTGGATGGAGTCTTCCTCAACCTCTCCCTCTCTCCTTGCTGGATCAAGGCATGGGAGATGTCACCGGGCTGTACGTGTGTTGAACGCGGAGGTGTCGTCCGTTCGGCACTAGGATCTCCGGTGATTTGAATCACGACAGCACGACTCCTTCAACCCCGTTCTCATGAACGCTTCCGCTTAGCGATCTACAAGGGTATGTAGATGCACTCTCCTTCCCTCGTTGCTAGTTTCTCCATAGATAGATCTTGGTGACACGTAGGAAAATTTTGAATTTCTGTTACGTTCCCCAACAGTGGCATCATGAGCTAGGTCTATTGCGTAGATTCTTTGCACGAGTAGAACACAAAGTAGTTGTGGGCGTTGATTTTGTTCAATATGCTTACCATTACTAGTCCAATCTTGTTTCGACGGTATTGTGGGATGAAGCGGCCCGGACCGACCTTACACGCATTTTACGTGAGACAGGTTCCACCGACCGACATGCACTTGGTGCATAAGGTGGCTAGCGGGTGCCGCCTCTCTCCCACTTTAGTCGGAACGGATTCGATGAAAAGGGTCCTTATGAAGGGTAAATAGCAATTGGCATATCACGTTGTGGTTTTGCGTAGGTAAGAAACGTTCTTGCTAGAAACCCATAGCAGCCATAAAACATGCAACAACAATTAGAGGACGCCTAACTTGTTTTTGCAGGGTATGCTATGTGATGTGATATGGCCAAGAAGAATGTGATGAATGATATGTGATGTATGAGATTGATCATGTTCTTGTAATAGGATTCACGACTTGCATGTCGATGAGTATGACAACCGGCAGGAGCCATAGGAGTTGTCTTTATTTATTATATGACCTGCGTATCATTGAACAACGCCATGTAATTACTTTACTTTATTGCTAACCGGTAGCCATAGTAGTAGAAGTAATAAGTTGGCGAGACAACTTTATGGAGACACGATGATGGAGATCATGGTGTCATGCCGGTGACAATGATGATCATGGAGCCCCGAAGATGGAGATCAAAAGGAGCAATATAATATTGGCCATATCATGTCACTACTATATAATTGCATGTGATGTTTATTATGTTTATGCATCTTGTTTACCTAGAACGACGGTAGTAAATAAGATGATCCCTTACACAAATTTCAAGAAGTGTTCTCCTCGACCGTGCACCGTTGCTACAGTTCGTCAGCTTCTAAGCACCACGTGATGATCGGGTGTGATGGATTCTTACGTTCACATACAACGGGTGTAAGACAGATTTACACAAAGAAAAAACACTTGGGGTTAACTTGACGAGCCTAGCATGTACAGACATGGCCTCGGGAACACAGAGACCGAAAGGTCGAGTATGAGTCGTATGGTAGATACGATCAACATGAAGATGTTCACCGATGTTGACTAGTCCGTCTCACGTGATGATCGGACACGGCCTAGTTGACTCGGATCATGAAATCACTTAGATGACCAGAGGGATGTCTATCTGAGTGGGAGTTCATAAGATGAACTTAATTATCTTGAACATAGTCAAAAGACCTTTTGCAAATTATGTCGTAAGCTCGCGCTTTAGTTCCACTGCTTAGATATGTTCCTAGAGAAAATATAGTTGAAAGTTGACAAGAGCGATTATGCGACAAGAGATAGCTTATGTCCTTAATACACCGCCAAAGGTGTCTTTGAACCCCAAACGTCGTCTGTGGATGTTGCGAACATCGGACATACACATTTTTGATAACTACATGATAGTTCAGTTAAACGGTTTAGAGTTGAGGCACCAAAGACGTTTTCAAAATGTCGCGGAACATATGAGATGTTTCGAGGGCTGAAATTAGGATTTCAGGCTCGTGCCCACGTCAAGAGGTATGAGACCTCCGACGATTTTCTTAGCCTACAAACTAAGGGAGAAAAGCTCACCGTTGAGCTTGTGCTCGATTGTCTCGAGTACAACAATCACTTGAATCGAGTGGGAGTTGATCTTCCGGATGAGAAAGTGATGTTTCTCCAAAGTCATTACCACCAAGCTGCTAGAGCTTCGTGATGAACTATAACATATCGTGATAGATATAATGATCCGTTGAGGTATTCGCGTTGTTTGACATCACGAAAGTAGAAGTCAAGAAGGAGCATCAATTGTTGATGGTTGGTGAAACCACTAGTTTCAAGAAGGGCAAGGGCAAAAAGGGATACTTCATGAAACGGCAAATCAGCTGCTGCTCTAGTGAAGAAACCCAAGGTTGAACCCAAACCCGAGACTAAGTGCTTCTGTAATAAGGGGAACAACCACTGGAGCAGCATTACCCTAGATACTTGGTAGATAAGAAGGCTGGCAAGGTCGATAGAAGTATATTGGATATACATTATGTTAATGTGTACTTTACTAGTACTCCTAGTAGCACCAGGGTATTAAGATACCGGTTCGGTTGCTAAGTGTTAGTAACTCGAAATAAAAGGCTACGGAATAAACGGAGACTAGCTAAAGGTGAGTCGACGATATGTGTTGGAAGTGTTTCCAAGGTTGATGTGATCAAGCATCGCCGCTCCCTATACCATCGAGATTGGTGTTAAACCTAAATAATTGTTATTTGGTGTTTGCGTTGAGCATATACATGATTGGATTATGTCTATCGCAATACGGTTATTCATTTAAGGAGAATAATGGTTACTCTATTTATTTGAATAATACCTTCAATGGTCTTGCACCTAAAGAAATGGTTTATTGAATCTCGATCGTAGTGATACACATTTTCATGCCAAAAGATATAAGATAGTAATGATAGTACCACCTGCTTGTGGCAATCGCCATTTGAGTCATATTGGTATAAAACGCATGAAGAAGCTCCATGTTGATGGATCTTTGGACTCACTCGCTTTTGAAAAGTTTGAGACATGCGTAACCATGTCTATTGGTGTATACGCATGAAGAAACTCCATGCCGATGGATCGCTTGGACTCACTTGATTTTAAATCACTTGAGATATGCAAAACATACCACATGGGCAAGATGACCGAAAAGCCTCGGTTTCAGAAGATGGAACAAGATAGCAACTTGTTGGAAGCAACACATTTTGATATGTGCAGTCCAATGAGTGCCGAGGCATGCAAAGAATATCGTTATGTTCTGACTTCACAGATGATTCGAGTAGATGTTGAGTATATTTACTTGATGAAACACAAATATGAATTATTGAATGGATCAAGTAATTTCAGAATGAAGTTTAAGATCTTCGTGACAAGAGGATAGAATGTCTATGATATGATCATAGAGATGAATATCCGAGTTACGAGTTTTGGCACACAATTAAGACATTGTTTCACAATTAATACCGCCTGGAACACCATAGTGTGATGGTGTGTGCGAACATCATAGTTGCACCCTATTGGATATGGTGCGTACCATGATGTCTCTTATCGAATTACCACTATTGTTCATGGGTTAGGCATTAGAGACAACCGCACTCACTTTAATAAGGTACCACGTAATTCCGTTGAGATGACACCGTATGAACTATGGTTTAGAGAAACCTAAGCTGTCATTTCTTAAAGGTTTGGGGTCGCGACGCTTATGTGAAAAAGTTTCAGGTTGATAAGCTCGAACCCAAAGCGGATAAAATGCATCTTCATAGGACACCCAAAAACAGTTGGGTATACCTCCTAATTCAGATCCGAAAGCAATAGGGATTGTTTCTTGAATCGGGTCCTTTCTCGAGGAAAAGTTCGTCTCGAAAAGTTGAGTGGGAGGATGGTGGAGACTTGATGAGGTTATTGAACCATCACTTCAACTAGTGTGTAGCAGGCACGTGAAGTTGTTCCCGTGGCACCTACACCAATTGAAGTAGAAGCTTATGATAGTGATCATGAAGTTTGGATCAAGTCACCGACGTACCTCGTAGGGTGACAAGGATGTGTACTACTTCAGAGTGGTACGCAATCCTGTCTTAAAGGTCATGTTGCTAGACAACAATGAACCTACGAGCTATGGAGAAGCAATGGTGGGCCCAAATTCCGACAAATGGTTAGAAGCCATGAAATCCGAGATAGGATCCATGTATCAGAACAAAGCATGGACTTTGGTGGACTTGCACGATGATCGGCAAGCCATTGAGATGAATGGATCTTTAAGAAGAAGACGGATGTGGACGGTAATCACTGTCTATGAAGCTCGACTTGTGGCGAAGAGTTTTTCACAAGTTCAAGGAGTTGACTACGATGAGATTTTCTCATCCGTAGCGATGCTTAAGTCCGTCGGAATCATGTTAGCATAAGCTGCATTTATGAAATCTGGCGGATGGATGTCAAAACGAGTTTCCTTACCGCCATTCTGAAAGGAAAGGTTGTATGTGATACAATCAGAAAAGTTTTGTCGGTCCTAAGGATGCTAAAAAGGTATGCTAGCTCTAGCGATCCTTTCTAAGGACTGGAGTAAGCATCTCGGAGTTGGAATGTGCGCTTTGATGAGATGATCAAAGATTTTGGGTTTATACAAAGTTTATGAGAAACTTGTATTTCCAAAGAAGTGAGTAGGAGCACTACTGCATTTCGATGAGTATATGTTGTTGACATATTGATGATCGAAATGATGTAGAATTCTCTCGAAAGCATATAGGGTTATTTGAAAGATGTTTTCAATAGAAAACCTGGATTAAGCTACTTGAACATTGAGCATCAAGATCTATAAGGATAGATCAAAAATGCTTAATGGTACTTTCAAATGAGCATATACCTTGACATGATCTTGAAAGTGTTCAAGATGGATCACCAAAGAAGGAGTTCTTGCACGAGATGTAAGGTATGAAGTTAAGAGTTAAAGCTCGACCACGGCGGAAGAGAGAGAAAGGACGAAGGTCGTCCCCTATGCTTCAGACGTAGGCTCTACAAAGATGCTATGTTATGTACCGCATCGAAGTGTGCCTTGCCATGAGTCGGTCAAGGGGTACAAGAATGATCCAGAATGGATCATTGGACAGCGATCAAAGTTGTCCTTGGAGTAAATAAGGACATGTTTCTCGATTATGGAGGTGATAAAGAGTTGGCGTAAAGCGTTACGTCGATGCAAGCTTTAACACCTATCCGAGTGACTCGAGTAGCAAACCGGATACGTATAGTGGAACAACCATTTGGAATAGCTCCAAGTGGGCGTGGAAGCAGCATTTATAATATGACCTAGAAATTTTGCAAAGCACACACGGATCTGAAAGGTTCAGACCCGTTGACTAAAACCCGCTGACTAAAACCTCTCTCACAAGCAAAACATGATCAAACCTCGTAACTCATTGAGTCTAAATCACATGATGATGTGAACTAGTTTACGTACACTAGTAAACTCTTTGGGTGTTAGTCACATTGCGATGTGACCTTTCAGTGTTAATCACATGACGATGTGAACTAGATTATTGACTCTAGTGCAAGTGGGAGACTGTTGGAAATATGCCATAGAGGCAATAATAAATTAGTTATTATTATTATATTTCCTTGTTCATGATAATCATTTATTATCCATGCTATAATTGTATTGATAGGAAACTCAAATACATGTGTGTATACATAGACAACACCATGTCCCTAGCAAGCCTCTATTGGCTAGCTCGTTGATCAATAGATGGTTACGGTTTCCTAACCATGGACATTGGATGTCATTGATAACGGGATCACATCATTAGTAGAATGATGTGATGGACAAGACCCAATCCTAAGCCTAGCACAAAGATCGCGTAGTTCGTATGCTAAAGCTTTTCTAATGTCAAGTATCTTTTCCTTAGACCATGAGATTGTGCAACTCCCGGATACCGTAGGAATGCTTTGGGTGTACCAAACGTCACAACGTAACTGAGTGACTATAAAGGTGCATTACAGGTCTCTCCGAAAGTGTCTGTTGGGTTGGCACGAATCGAGACTGGGATTTGTCACTCCGTGTGACGGAGATGTATCTCTGGGCCCACTCGGTAGGACATCATCATAATGTGCACAATGTGACCAAGGGGTTGATCACGGGATGATGTGTTACGGAACGAGTAAAGAGACTTGCCGGTAACGAGATTGAACAAGGTATCGGGATACCGACGATCGAATCTCGGGCAAGTACAATACCGTTAGACAAAGGGAATTGTATACGGGATTGATTGAGTCCTTGACATCGTGGTTCATCCGATGAGATCATCGTGGAACATGTAGGAGCCAACATGGGTATCCAGATCCCGCTGTTGGTTATTGACCGAGAACGTCTCGGTCATGTCTACATGTCTCCCGAACCCGTAGGGTCTACACACTTAAGGTTCGATGACGCTAGGGTTATAAAGGAAGTTTGTATGTGGTTACCGAATGTTGTTCAGAGTCCCGGATGAGATCCCGGACGTCACGAGGAGTTCCGGAATGGTCCGGAGGTAAAGATTTATATATGGGAAGTCCTATTTTGGTCGCTGGAAAAGTTTCAGACTTTATCGGTATTGTACCGGGAGTGCCGAAAGGGGTCCGGGGTCCACCGGGGGTCCACCTGCCTGGGGCCACATGGGCTGTAGGGGTGCGCCTTGGCCTATATGGGCCAAGGGCACCAGCCCCAAGAGGCCCATGCGCCAAGGAAACTTGGGGAGGGAAGAGTCCTCAAGGGGAAGGCACCTCCGAGGGTGCCTTGGGGAGGATGGACTCCTCCCCCTCTTGGCCGCACCCCTTCCTTGGAGGAAGGGGCAAGGCTGCGCCTCCCCTCTCCCTTGCCCCTATATATAGTGGAGGGGAGGAGGCATCCACACCTGAGCCCCCGGCGCCTCCCTCCCTCCCGTGACACCTCCTCCTCTCTCGTAGGTGCTTGGCGGCCCCTGCTGGATTGCCACGCTCCTCCATCACCACCATGCCGCTGTGCTGCTGCTGGATGGAGTCTTCCTCAACCTCTCCTCTCTCCTTGCTGGATCAAGGCATGGGAGACGCCACCGGGCTGTGCGTGTTGTACGCGGAGGTGCCGTCCGTTCGGCACTAGGATCTCCGGTGATTTGAATCACGACGGCACGACTCCTTCAACCCCGTTCTCATGAACGCTTCCGCTTAGCGATCTACAAGGGTATGTAGATGCACTCTCCTTCCCTCGTTGCTAGTTTCTCCATAGATAGATCTTGGTGACACGTAGGAAAATTTTGAATTTCTGTTACGTTCCCCAACATGGATGCCTACCTTTGTTTAAATATCTACATGGGTTGGATGAAGAAGCAGAGCCCAGTGTCCGGTTCAAGCAAAGAAGCGTCGGCGAAGAGGAAGAGGAAGAGGGACGAGGACGAAGTCGAGGACGTGGACTCGGACTCCGAGTAGGTGGCGGTGCCGTCGCTCATGCTGGTTCTACTGCAGTGTCGAGCAGACTCGTTGCTTAGTTTATTTTCAAGAGTGTGTTGTGCTTTGAGGCCCTAGCAGAACTATGTTTATGTTCTTTCTCGTTATTTGAACTGTTTAGTACGTAGAGTAGTACTAGTACTATGTATTACTACTGTTCTTCTTGTAGTTGGCACTACTGCTCGCACCTTCGTGTTCCCACTGTACTTAATACGTTCGTACTAGTAGTATAATTTGGATCAGTCGATTTGTGAAAGAAGTTCGACGGAGCGAAGGAAGAAGACGGCAGAAGAGGTGGAAGAAGCCCTTCTAGCCATCCATGTTGCATCAAATGGCTCACATGAGTCGACTGACCCAAATTGCTCCTTCAGATTGCAGGATCCACATGGCATTCAAGGTCTCGAAGGTAGATTCCGCGTCCGCACCCAGTTTGTGGGCTCGACGTGCACGCGACCGGCTTCCGTCGCGACAGCCACCATGCGCGCCTCCTCCGCGCGGGCGGAGATGGCAATGACACGCTAGTTCCTCCTCGCCGGCGTGCTGGAGCACGCGCTCGTCCTCCTCTTCGTATGCTGCGTGCATAGACGTGGCTCCACCAGCTGCTCGCGTGCTTGGCAGCACGGCGGCATGGCGAGGAGGGACTGCAGACGACGTGAGCGGGCGAGCCTTCAACTTCATGGCACAGGGATGGCGGCGACACGGCGGTGATGGGCGAGAAATTGTTGGCCGGAGCAGGCGGGCGCCGGCATGCGCAACGGCAGCGGCGGCATATTGATGAGTGCGCGTATGGGAACTTACTTTAGTTTTATATGAGGTTGGTAAAACTTAAAAGAAAACCGTACTAGTACACGTAAACATTAGACTTAGGCAGCGCTTTTTTTTGAAGTTAGTACCACAGCCACGATACGGAATCCTATGCAAGCGCGTGAACCGCAGCCGCGCGGTCGATCGAACGGCAAGGCCACCGTGTCGCGCTCGAAGGACATCCACCGAACCTTTTTGTGTGTGTGAAAACAATCCCCGAATATTACTCAACTTTTTTTTCTCGGGAAAGTTCTTGACGCTACAATATTTCCATATATTTGAATTTAGCTCCAGTTTGTGTTTATTTGGATTTGGACGTTTTAGGTGCGCCCTAGTTTTTTTTAATACTTATTTTGTGTGTGTGACTGAGAGAGAACGTGTGTATGTGTCCATATGTGTGTTGTGGCGGAAGGGCAATGTGGATATGGTGTGCGTGTGATACAGACATAGAGAGGTGTGAATGTGCAAACGATCATGCATGAGTGAGACATAGACAGATGCTGATACGTTGAGTATACATGAGAGAACGGTCTTCTAGTTTACTTGTGTGTGTGTGTGTGTGAGAGAGAGAGAGAGAGGGAGGGAGAGAGAGAGGAGCATCCGTAACACAACAACCATCTCTCTCGTTTTGTCCGTCCCTCGCACGATCGCATGCAACATATGCATCAACGCGCACATTTTGACACCCTCACTCGGCCCCTGCCCACTTCAAGGCCCGCGCAATCTCTTCGTGAATACCCATTTCTCTCCTTAGGTTTGTTTTCACTCAATATCTCACACACACACACACACACACACACACACGCGCGCGCGCGCGCGTGCGCGCACACACACACACACACACACAACAACACACACACACACACTCCCCCGAGCACACAATTCATCCCCATCCAAGGTTATACGGCGACCACTCTCGCTTGTGCTTCTTTGCACCCCAACATGCACAACACCTCAATCTTCAAAGAGGGCATCGAGCAGATTGAAGACGGCGACCACACCGCGCTAGAGAATGCGGGGTCATTTGGAAGCAGGGTGATGTGACGACGGGCCGACCGACTCCTTCCCCCACCCTCTCTCTCTCTCTTGCACAAAATTACCAATCCCTCTCTCCCGCACAAAATTGTCAATCCCTCAACCCATGAGATCCTTCCCTCTCGTCCATGTTTTTCCAGCTCTCTCATCAAACATGTTGTCTCTTCTCCTTCCACGTATCTGAGAATCACGTATATTACATGTCTCCATCTTTCTCACAGACCTAACTTCTTCCTCTCTCTTTCTCTCTCTCTCTCTCTCTCTCTCTGTGTGTGTGTGTGTGTGTGTGTGTGTGTGTGTCTCCTTAGGTTTGTCTCCTACTCTCTCGTCCACATACATACAATCTTTCCCGCCCTATCTTCTCCATCTTCAAAAGCTCTCTCTGCATGTTTCATTCACACAATGGGATATGTCAAAATGTTGCTTCTATAATGGCTGATGTAGAGTTTTGGTTGTTTTTGTTGCATCCTACAAAGTAATAACTATGAAATGCATTTAGATTCTCATTTGACTGGGATTATGTGAGTTTGAGCATGTTGTGAAGTACTATAGACCTTGTATACATCTTGGGATTCGACAATGATTGTAACTACTGAATTGTATAGACCATTACATTCAAGTCAATAGCCTAATATATTTATATCACAATTTCAACAAATGATTAGTTCACTACAAACTAAGAAAACAAATGTGTACTCCCTCCATTTTTATTTAAGTCACAGATTAGTATTGGTCAAAGTCAAGTTTTGTAAACTCTCGAGAAAGCTTATAACAAAAATATTAACATATACAATAACAAATAAATACCATTAGATTCATTATTGAATGTACTTCCACATTATACATATTTGTTATGGTAAATGTTTATATTTTTATATAAACTTGGTCAAACTTTAGGAAGTTTGACTTCGTCAAACCTAATATGCAGAGTTTACTACTACTACTCGCTAGTTGCTTAGCCGAATCACTCAACACGCCACACGGGAGTCCAAAGTGTCACAAAATTTTGAGGTCGTGGGAAAATCTCCCGCGACCCTGATTCGAGCAGTGGGAAGTTACCATCATAGCCTTCAGAACAGGCCTACGTACGACGCTTGGTAGGGGGCTGTTTTCATAACTTCAGGTTCACCCTACCCAGGCAGCCCCACCCCGGCACCCAGAGTAGTGCACCTGAAAACTCCCCATTTTCTATCCCCACCGCAAAATAGACTTATCCACGACACCGCAGCCTTCATGCTCCTCCCCTTTACATCAGCGCACTCGTCCACCGCAGTGCATCTGCCTCATCGACGACCTCGTACACCGCACTGGAGCCGGTCCACCGTCGTCGTTGTAGACGGAGCCTCTTCCCCGGCATCGTCTTACACGGTCTCGGATCTGCTTCTTAGAAGCCGACGCCAAGCGCAGAAGTACCACCGTCGTGGACAATGAACTAACTCCCGTTGCCGACCATGACTCACAGAGGCCGCCGCGACCATCGTTCTCCTCCTCGATTGGTAATGTGTGTATTGAATCACTTAGCAGTACATGTGCAGTTCCAATTTTGTTCATACCTACCCTTCAATTTTCCTGGGTGCTATTGTTCTCGTAAAAGTAATTGGTTATAGCCTGCATTGTCCAACAAAATCTCAGCTTGTAATTGTGCCGCTCTCAGATCGCTACCGTCCTTGGGTAGGTTTTTCATCTGCAACCAGCAGTGTGGCAAATTATGGAAAGGTTTTTAGAACTAGCAAGATGCCCATGCGTTGCACGCATCAAGATGCATTTGTATGAGTAGTTTATCTTGTGGGAGAAAAGAATGAATGAGGGAAGGACTTATTTGCAAATTTGGAGAGGGGTATGGGTATCTTTTTGCAAAAGTCCCATTTGTTTCCTTCCTATCTGTCAGATATAAATCGGACAACCTATATTGCAAGAAAAAAAGTATAGAGAAAAAAGTAGACAGTAAAGGAAGTAGAGATAAATATTAAATATTAAATATAAAATAAATATAACCGTAGAGAAGAGAGTAGAGATAGCAAAGACGTCGGGAAAGGATCGCGCGCGCGCGGGAAAAAGCGGCCGGGCGTGCGCTAGTTTTGGCGCGCGGCGTCCGGCGCGCTTTATAAAATCCAACGCCCTCCCACCGCTCTGTGCCTTTCCACCGCTCTGTGCCTCGCCACCGCTCTCTCCCCGCTCTTTTTCGCCTCGCCGCCGCCGCGCCACCATGCTGCCGCGTCGCCGGGAAACTTGGGGATACCGCGGCGTCCGTGCGCGCCCCTCCGGCGGCTTCTCCACCGAGATCGGGTTCCGCGGGATGCGCCTCGGCCTCGGCAATTTTGACAGCGCCACTGAGGCCGCCACAGACAGCGTCTGGCGGCGTGGCGCCTCGGTGGCCTCATAGAACATTGAACTTCCCCAACATGCCGATGCGGGAGCGGGCGCAGGAGCTCGCGCCTCTGCCGCGGCTTAGCACCGACGACGATCGTCGCGACAACCGGAGGCAGGAGCACCGTCTCGTCATCGCCGAGATGGACGAGGAAGCCATTGCGCTGTGGTGCCAACACTTCCCGTAGGACATCATCAACGAGCGCGAGTTCTACGCGCAAAGGAGGGCGGAAAGGGATAAGAGGAGGGAGGAGCGAGCCGGCTATCGCGAGGACAAGCGTAGGCGAAAAGCGGACGCTCAATTCAACATGAGGCTAGGAGCAGCGTCGCCATGGGAATCCGACGACGATCGGTATCTTCACGCCTATAGTCAGACGTCGGAGGAGGACATCACCGAGGAGCAGTCGGACGACGAGGAGTAGTTGAATTATCTTTTTTGTATCTATCTATGCTGAGAACTATCCTCTACTCTCTAGTATCTACTTCTCGATCTCAGCATTGTAATCGCTTTTTTAAAGCGCCGCGCATTGCGATTCTATTGGAGATGCTCTAACATGGCAGACGAGTGCTTTAATGTTGCCCACAAGATGCGCGAGTATTACTAGTAGTATTTTTCTTGCCATGTTGAGATTTTGAAACCACGAGTGTGAACATGCAGAGGAGCAATGAAGACCAAACACGGGATATTCGGGACATCTTCAAGGAGTGTGGCAAGTTAAAGAGGAGCTGCACCGAACTCAGTAAACGAGCTTTGGTAAGTAACACCCTTTCAATTACTTTCGTTTAGCCTCGTGTTCTTTGATGTGTATATGTTGTAGTTTCTGTTTCTCTTAAGCGTGGTGTTCTTCGATGTGTAATAAGAATAGTCTTAATTGTCGTAATGCTTTCGTTTTTAACTTGATGTAGGAAGTGTGTTCCTCACCGTGTAGTCTGTTTTTATATTTCTTTTCCTTTTGAATTCACTTCTCCAGTTACATTTATCCGGCTTCTACTAAATGGATCTAGGTTTCTCTGAAGTTTTGATCTAAAAAGAAGTAACTTCATGTCGGGGATGCAGTTCTTGCGAGGAGGGAAGTATGGTCAACCTCGAGATCATGTTTCCAAAATGAGGCTGGATTACACACAAGGTGCCAGCTCCCTAATGATGCTGGATTGGACACAAGGTGCAAATTCCCAGATGATGCTGGATTACACACAAGCCAGGTGGAGTCGTCAGCTGTTCGTGTCCTCATGGCATTAGTAAAGGCTGAAAGAAAGCATGCAGCAGCCCTTGAGAATGTAGTTGAGTTCCTGAAGAAGCGAAAAGAGCAATCAGATGATCTCTTCACCCAAGCCAAAGAAGAGATGGGAGAAGCCAGAAATAAGCTAGCAGAGGCAGAGCAGGCTAGGCGTCTCCTGCTATCTAAAACTGTTGTCAATACAAAATTTCCTTCATAATAGCTAGGTTCAAATGTTTATCCAACAAGATGCCTGTTGTGATGTCTGTGCATCTACTGATGTGGCACAAAATGTTTTTTTTCGGGTCATGTAATAACAGCAATTACTTTCCAAACAATAACAGACGAAGCATTGGACATGGTATAGTTCACGCGCAAGCCCAAAATTCCAAGTCCAACTTCCACATCAAACTCATGTTCACAGATATCTGCACATTCATACATAATGTCCACAACCATGATTCACTTCAAAGCCAAAAAAATGTGAGGAGAGTTATAAATAAAGAAAAACCTCTACTAGTTCCTGCTACCAGTGTGAGCGCAACAAGTCAAGACCATGCATAAATTAATTATATTTTATTCATTTTTGTGTTCTAAAATGCCGGTCGGCTCATGGAAGGGCGATGTTCTTTGGCACACGCCATGATTCAATGAAGGCAAGCGGGCAGTCTTAAGCTGGTTGCATCGCCGAGGAGGCACGCTTTCGGTAGGCTGCAGCCGAGTCTTGACCCTCTTGGTCAGCGGCGCCCAGCTCAATGCCTGCGCTATGAGAGGTCGCGTCTGTGTCGAGCAATCACTCCCTCCGATCCTTTTTTGTTTGGGTATAACAAAATCTCGTTTTCCATTCACATTTTACAAGTAAAATTCGTGGACAAACTTTGACCCAAAGTACGATGGGGACTAGTAAACCAGAATGGAGGTATTAGTTTTTTTAATCAAAGAAGGGTTTCCCCTTGTGATTACTGAAAACCAGCATCTAAATCTAAACCATAGTATTTGCCCTAGAACTACCAGGTTCAACATCTTGTAACATAAACCCATACAACCATACGCCAAGGAGGTACGTAGTACTATGAATTCCATTTTCGCTCCATACCAATCATTCTAAAAACTACTTACTACTTATAACGTGCCATTTAAAATCGGAACTCTTAACCCCGCTAAAAAAACGATATTTTAAACGTGGCTACTCGGTCTGTGGCAACTGGCGAGCCACCGCGCTCCAAGTCGCTCACCTGTGGTCCCGACCATCGACTCCTACAAAGGTTACCACGTACCCGGTACCCGCGAATGCAGCAATCATGCACCTAGGGTTTTAGGGTTTATTTGTTAACGTCGCCTTTACGTAACACTCATGTGTGCGAGGCAGCGAGAGGCCGACTGCGTGCGTGCGCCACTTCTCTTCGTATATGTACTCCACCGTTTATCTGGTGTCCAAAAAATTATAATAACTACTAGAAATGTGCCAATGCATTGCCACACGATCAAAGTAGATTAATACATATTCACCGATTTGATAGAAAAAAAGGTCTAGTTTTGAAATACGTATATCACTAAAAATATGTTATGTTTCACTCAAAATATATTCCTTCGGCGGTTTTGATGAGATAAGGGAGGCATGTTGTTGGTTTCAAGATTCGAGAAGTGGTATATGTCTAATTTCTACTCTTACTAGCAAGATGCCCGTGCGTCATGGAACATCAAAATATCATGGGAGAAAAGGATGAACGAGGGAAGGCCTTATCTGCAAATGTGGTGAAGAGTGTGGGTAAATTGCCATATTTTCCTTCCTATCCGTCAGATATAAATAGGACGACCTACATTGCAGGATGGCAGGCCCACCATCATCACCAACGCTAATTTTTATCCCTACTCTTATAAAAAGCATTGTCGGTGATGATCACGTACGCCATCCTGCAATATAGGCCGTCCGATCTATATCTGACAGATAGGAAGGAAACTATGGCAATTTTGTAAAAGATACCCACACCCCTCTCCACATTTGCAAATAAGGTCTTCCCTCATTCATCCTTTCCCCCACAAGATAAACTACTCATACAAATGCATCTTGATGTTCCGTGCAACGCATGGCATCTTGCTAGTTGTTGCAAAAAGCCCATGTGTGTGTGAGAGAGAGGGAGAGTGGAGGAGGACGGATTGCATGTGTGACAAAGACACAAGTAGTGTGTGTGCGATAGGTATCAGCTTAAAATGAGGCGATAGTGTGTGTGTGCACGATCGAGAGGGCGTGTCTCAAGAAGGGAAGAAAAAGCTACATAGATACAAGGAGCGAGAGAGAGACATGTATGCGATGGTGGAAGCATGAGTGTGCGGGTGTATAAACCTATCTAGAGGCTAGCTAGTCGATAAATGCTTGTGAGAGAAATACGAGTCGGGGTGCAGCGAGAGTTTTGTGTGTGAGAGAGAGACGGTTGTCGGGAAGGAGGGTGGAAGCAGGAGTTGTGTGTGTGTGTCTGTGAGAGAGAGAGAGGAGACGGTAGTCGGGGTTGTCTGATCGGTGTCAGTCAGCGATGGAGACGAAAAGGAGACCGCAACAAATGTTGTGTCTACAGGAGATAGAGAGAGAGAGAGAGAGAGTAATTTTAGTTGTATGAGTCATATGTAGAGACATATAGGGTGTGTGAGAGAATCCCATAGAGAGAAAGACCAAGGGAAAGACGAGTGGAGACTGTGTGTGTGGCGGTGAAAAAGAAAGCTTAGGTACCGAGTGATACTAGAGAACAATAGAGACGTGAGAGATAATGAAAACCGTGTAATGTATAATGATAGGGAGAGTGTGACACTTCTTAAGGGAGACGTCGAGAGACCATGTTTGCGAGGATAGGAGAAACATGAAGTGAGCGTGCGGGTGAGCTGGAGAAAAGAGAATGATGGCTACCTGAAGGAGCATGTATGCGAGAGAGATGGGCGTGAAAGGAGTGAACAAAAAAGGGATTCAAGTATTTGAATTCGAGATGATGATACATGTAATCCATACTCGAACCAAAATTGATCTATCAAACATGCATACTCATATGAATTCATGCACATCTATATTATTTAATATGTAGATATTACTGATCCATACATTTTAGTAGAACATAATTTAGTTAAATTTTTTCGAATTCAACCTTAAGATTTCGAGATCGTTGTATTTGTAAATCATATTATACATATAAAGGAGCAGAATTCTTTGTTGTGCTTTTGAAAGTATATATGTAAAAAATGATGTATATAGAATGTAATTCCAATTGAAAATGGATCCCTTTGAAAAAATAGTAGAATACAAATGGGATTCGAATTGAGTTGGCACGTAAACGTGCATCGTGCAAAATTTGAACGAAGCGGGGAAAGTCGCAGAATCACCAAACCAAAATCTGCGAGATGGAAATCACTACTGCCTATACCTACCGCGCAAAGCCTATCTGCTGGATTTCTATAGGTTTCAATAGGGGTAGGTTTGTAATTTCACCCAAACGTGACATAACCGCCTCTCACCCTGATTCATACACGGTGGGCGCCAAAACACAGTGTGCACTCGGCCAAAATTGACTCCCTCCCCGATTCATATTCATACACGATGGGCGCCAAAAACAAACTCTCGTCGGCAAATATTCGGTGTATGCGAGATTATCGTCCTATCCCCAACCGACTAATGTTGCTGTGATGTAGTAGAAATTTGAAACGGGGGCTAAGTTTGTAAATTTCCTCGCATTTGAGACAAGCGCGCCTTGACTACATGGTTCCCCCCTTCCTCTCTACCTCTCTTTTCCCCGTTCGTACTCTGTGGGCGCCAAAACACCCTCTCCACCCCCACCCTCCTCCGTCCACCGCCGTCCGCCACCCCATCCACCGCCGTCCTCCTCCACCATGCCGGAGCCCCGATGCCGCCGTCCATTACAAGAGATCGACCTCTCTCATCCATGCATTTGGACCGGGATCCTTGCATCCCGTCCTCTCGCTTCATCCCCGTCGTCGTCCACCTTGCCGGCGCCGCTCTCTGACAAATCTCATCCACCGCGCCCTGCCACCACCGTCTACCCTCCTAGATCTGCTTCCATGCCGCCGACAGCCATCGCTACCGCAGCACCGTCAAATTCTCACCAGATGCATACACGGCGCCGCACCAGAGGCGGTACTCATTCGGAGCTGCTCAACTTACTTATCGCAACAAGACAATAGATCGCCACTGCTTTACTCGATTTCTTGTCTTGGTTATGGTTGCCTTGTCCGGTTTGCACCTTTAGATCCGCCATGGCACGCTCAACACTATACTCCCAATGCTTATGGTTTTCCCCTTTTATATTCCACACTAGTTAAATCACAGCAGACTAAATTTCAAAATTGGGTCAGTCGATTTTTCAGAACTCGCTGGAGTTCGCCGGTGCGATCTAGGGGCTTGAGTGGTTGTGGGGCCTCGCCGAATGAAGAAAACTTGACGCGGGTGGGGGTGGGGTGGTGGAGGAACACAGGCAGTGGGGGCCGGTGGTCCGGCCGGCGGCCTGTGCGGTGTTCTGTATGGGAAGAATCACAGACGAGGAACAAGAAGGGTTAGGAGACGTAGGATCTTCATCCAACCGCCTGAAATGGTCGAGAGACAGCTGGGAGTTGCATTCTTAATGCGCTCTGGTTCATCATGTGTGGGCACTGCGCAACCAACATTTTATTATCCAAAATATGCTTGCTCTTCTTTACCATGTTTGATAGAGCTGTGACACAAAACGTAGGACCGACTCTAGCAGACTGTACCCATACTTCACTGGCCACACCACTAGCCGCACCACACAGGACCTGCACTCCAGCAAAAGGTATACCGATTTCATTTGCCATAGCATCAGCTGTACCACAGAAAAATCCCACTCCAGCAAAAAGTACAGCAAGTCCACCGGCCGAAGACCTATCCCAACTACAGAGACGACCAATTCCTACAGATTGGAACCCCATTCCATTTATTCCCAGTTTAAAAGACAATGCTTTCAATGTTGTTAGGGACTACGTGCATATATTCCCATCATGGGAAGATTATTGTGAAGACAAACACCATTTTCACATCTTCATGTCCAACTTACGTGTAAGTGCTATTATTCATGGTTATTATTTTCCTGTTTTCTGCTGATTGAACACATCAATGATTTACATTACATTGTTATAACTAGGCGAGGGTCAATCTTGATAGTCATGATGAGGAAAGCTTGTTTGTGCTTTTCAAGGAAGCATTGCAGCAGTATCGGTGTTACCTGAGGAAATCACACTTTGGTGGCAAATCTATAAACAAATTTCTGGTGAAGTCTCCTGTGCTAAATTTAGAAGACATTGAATGGAAAAACCTTGTTATGCACTGGTCTCGCTTCGGGATGAGGTACATCTATGAAATCACATGACAATTTGAACTTCTACTTTTCGGCATGTGCCTTACGGATCTTGTTTGCAGGAAATCTGCTCGAAGAAGAATTCCGGTTTGAAAAGAACGACAGGGTATCGCAAATATGATGCCCGTTGCTTTGCTCTTGTTAGTACATGTTGTCCTGTATCACTGTACTTGCATACATACCTGGTTCATTATGTGATAGCAGTATGCATGATAGCTTGCTTATCAATTGTTCGCTCCAAATTCTTCAGTATCCAATGCCAATGTTTTTTTAGCTCTGCATTGTTCTTGTAAGTACATGCTGTCCTTTATCAGTGTACTTATAATGACAGTTAGTTGTTCACGTACCATCACTCCGCAGCTTATTTTCCTTTGCCCTCCATTTTCTACACATCAGATCTATATTTACTCTTACCATAAGGTTGGTACTGAAGAAGTTTAGCTGTGCATTGCTCTTGGCTGTACCTTTTGCACTGTATCGCTGCACATACATTTATAGCTACTTGGTTATGTAGCATCACTCTTCATCTTATCTTAAATATTCTCCATTTTTTTGTATATTATCACATCTATATTTACTCTTAAAAATGTAGAATAAAGGCAATGCTTATGAAGAAGATTCTGTGGTAAACTTCTTGAATTGCCCCCCCCCCCATCAGCATGGACAAGGCCTTTATAGAGCCTGTCTTCACCAATAATGTAAGTTTGTCCATCTCAATCCTTCAAACTTTGTTGTATATATTTGGTTAGGCATGACTGCAACAGCTGTTTATTTTTGGTGTTTGCATCAAATTGCATGTTTAAAGTTTATTATGTACTCCTCGTTCAAAATAGATGACCCAATTTTGTACTGAAGTTAGTATAAAGTTGGGCCATCTATTTTAGAACGGAGGGAGTAGTTCATAAACAAAAGTTTGTCCTTTCTCAATTTAAGTTTTCAGTTGTACAACCAAGTTCCTTATTCATACCATGTAAATTAAAGTATACAGAGCAAGTGATCTTCTTTTGCACTGCATGTATGCTTCTGTTCTTCATCCGTAATCCAGTGGTGTGGTGAACCTACCCACTACAGCACAATGTCATATTCTGCAATGTCTTAACTATGAACAATGTCATATCATTCTACTAGTCCCTCCGTCCGAAAATACTTGTCATTGAAATGGATGTATCTAGATGTATTTTAGTTCTAGACACAACCATTTTGATGACAAGTAATTACGGACGAAGGGAGTATTATTTAAACTGTCTCTTTATTTTCCAATCTGAAATGGGATAAATTGACAGCACACTAACCATTGATACTTATGAGTTCTTGATCTGTAATCCAGTGGTGTCGTGAAGTTGCCAACTCCTTCACAATGTCATTTCCTGCCATGTCTTGACCTGAACAATACCATATTGTGTTAATGCAATTTTAAACTGTGTCACTTTATTCACAAGAAGAAATGTGATGAATTGTCAAGATCGATACTTTTATGTGCAAAACATGTCATCTGCAGCTTGTTTATCTTTCAAAGTGAGGAATATTTAAGTGTTGAACAAGCGCTATCTCATCGTCTTGCTTTGCTTGCGCTCTGACTCCGCAGGGGCTAACCTTTCTTGAACTCTATTGAAGTCTTTGTCGGTTTTGTATATTATTTTGTCGGCGTGTTTATTTGCACTGGTGGCGATCTTTGATGCCCAGTGTATGTAATCTGCTGTTTGCTTGTGCTTTATTATCATAGTGGCGAACTTTGATGCCCAGTGGATGTAATATGCTGTAATTTCTTTATTGTATAGTCTAGCTTTTTTCTTATTCACGATGCAGCAGTTATTTTACTGTCTTCGCAGTAAACCGGCCAAACCGTAAAATTACGTTACATAATCGGGCCGTCATGCAATCACGATGTAGGTTGGGCCTGAAACGTCTTTGAATAGCTAACGGCCGGCAGCAGCCGAAATGAACTTCGCCCATGATTGTGCGAATCAAATCACGGGCTTTTAACGGCTAAAATTGTTTGAGTCCTTGTTTGGCCCAATCAGATATCGGTCATGAAGCAGGCCGGATGCAAACCGGGCCGTAGTTAGGCCCAACTATATGACGGGCATTTAACATGCCGAAATTAATATAGGGCCGAAATGTTAAACGGGTCCTTAAGAGGCCAAAACTAATGTCAGGCTGAATTACTAAGTGGGCCTCTAGCAAGTGGCCCAAAAGCATAGTGTCCAGTTGACGGGCCGAATCTGAGATGGGCCATAATTGAGCCCATAGACTCTTAAAGGGCCGTACCTGATCTGGGCCGTAATTTGGCCCAGAACATGGTAGGCTTTTAACGGGCCGGATCTCATATGGGCCACTATTAGGCCCGGAAAGTGGCAGGCCATTAATGGACCGGATCAATAATGGGCCGGCATTTGGTCCAAAACATGGCAGCCAGTTAATGGGCCGGCCTACTAGGGCCCTCAAATTTTTGTGGGCCTACAGCTGGGCCGACCAGTTAATGTCGGCGAAATCTCGTGGGCCTTTAGCCGGGCTGGCCCATTATGATCCGCAAGAATCTTGTGGGCCTTTACCTGGGCCGACCCATTATGGCAAACAAAAATCTTGTGGTCCCTTACCTGGGCCGGCCCATTATGGCCCGCGAAATCTTGTGGGCCGTTAGCTGGGCCAGCCCATTATGGCCCGCAAAATCTCATGGGCCTTTAGCTGGGCCGGCCCATTATGGTCCGCAAAATCTTGTGGGCCTTTAGTTGGGCCGACCCATTTAAACTTGATGGGCCGGTCCACGTGTCAACATATCATAGGCGCGTCTCGCCCATTGGATGAGTGACACCTGTGCCACCGCGGACCTGACACGTGTCTCCTCGAGCCAATGATGATTTTACACGTGGAAAATCCCCATTGGTCGGGTCTGTTAACGGGTTATCGGATCCAAAACCCGACCCGATAGCTTAACGGCGTTCCGTTACGGTGGATGCCACTTGTCGGTCACCCTTGACGAAAGCACTTCAGGACGCTACGATTTATCGTCATGGAAGTGGACACTTCCGTGATGATAATTTTGGTAATGTCATGGAACACTTCTCTGACTGACAGATATGACTATCTTGATTACATCATAAATTTGTCATGGATGTACATGCATGACAAAAAACACGACCTACTGTTACAAACACGTATCATCACGGAAGTGTATTTTTTTGTAGTGATGTCAGCCTCTGTTAGTACTAAACGGAGTTAAAATTAATCTAACTACTTAATTAGATGGTGGGCTCTACTAGTCAGTGGTTAAATAGTGTTTTAATTAGCTAATTAACTAATTAACCTATTTTCTTTTAAAAAAAAATTGTTTATTTAGGCGGGACCCACGTGTCATAAACACAGGGCCTGCCCAATCAGTGTTGACCCTTGTTAAATGGTCAACTGGGGCCCGCAGGTAGTGGCACATAGGCGGGGCCCACAGTGCCAGGTCAGCGGCGCCACCGGAGTTGCTCCGGCCCGAACTGCTGTGGCGGTCAACGTGAGCGCCGGAATCACGCTGTAGTGCCCCGTTTTGCGCGTTCTTGGTCGTGTTCGAACGGGCAGAACGCGCCGCGTTGAGCTGTGGCATCGGTTGGTGCGGGGGCAACCGGAATCGTGGATGGCGACGAGGTCCGTGGTGGCGAAGTTTTGAGCGACGCATAAGCGGCGATGCAGCCCGCAGTAGTTCAAACTAAAGGTTCGAGCGTGCTCTACACGCGCGCGAAGACAACGCACACAGGCCCTTGACCAAAAGGTCACTGGAGACGCGCCGGCGACCAAACGAGGCGGCGGTGGTTCGGGCTTCGTCGGGGTAGTGGCTACGGGCGGCTAGAGAGGGCAGGGGACGGCGCGTTAGGCGCAGAAGCTCACCGCCGGAGTGTGGGGTCTAGGAAGAGGGCTCGGGGAGGTCCGGTGGGGCAGCGGGATAGGAGGACGGTAGCGAACGGTGCGGCGCCGGCGACGTTCACCATGGTCGACGCAGAGGCAGGGGCGTCGTGGCGAGAGGGCCTCTGGGGAGGAGGGCAAGGGGCGGCGCCGGGATGGGCGTCTGCGTCCGTGCATGGAGCGGTGCGGTCGCCGGGGTCTGTGCCCCTTGATCTGCATTGGGGGCAGAGGGAGCGAGAGAGACGTGGGGGCAGAATCGTGGGAGGAGTGGGTGGATCGGGGCTAGGGTTTGTGCGCGGTGGGGGGTTATGCGGGGAGAGATGGGCCGGCCGGGGTGGGCTGGCGGACTGGGCCGACCAGTTGGCTCAGTTGGCCAGGGGGTCTCTCTTTCATTTTATTTTCTATTTAAAACTTGCTATTGTTTTCGGGACAATTGCATTTTTACCCCTAGTTGGTTCCTTCCCACGGGTTTTGTCCTTACTTTTCGAGCTTGCTCAATTTTGCCCTTACTTTTTCCATCGAGGTCCCTCGAATGCCCTTTGACTGTTTGACCAAAACTTTGAAAATTCATAACTAATTCATATGAACTCAAAAAAATGCAACTGAGATATCAAAATGTTCAGATAAACATTACCTTTATGTGCATATCATTTGCATTCAGGACAAAAGCACCCTTTAAACTACCTGAGGTAATTAATATTATTAACATTATTAAAAATAAAAAGTTATAAAAAATATTTTTTCAAGAATAAAAATTACATGCAAATGTAGGTGATGTTTTACGAACATCCACGATATCTTATTTGCATTTTTACGAGTTCGTATCAACTTGTTATCAAGTTTCCAAACAATGGTCAAAGTCTTTAGAACATTCTTAACAAGATGATACGAACTAAAAAATGCAAAAAAGATATCTGGATGTTCAGAAATCATCACCTGCATTTGCATGTAATTTTTATTCATGAAAAAAATATTGTTTATACCTTTTTTATTTTTAGTAATGTTAATAACATTAATTACCTCAGGTAGTTTAAAGGTGATTTTGTCCTGAATGCAAATGATATGCACATAAAGGTAATGTTTATCTGAACATTTTGATATCATATTTTCATTTTTTTGAGTTCATATGAATTAGTTATGAATTTTCAAAGTTTTGGTCAAACGGTCAAAGGGCATTCGAGGGACCACGACGGAAAAAGTAAGGGCAAAACTGAGCAAGCTCGAAAAGTAAGGGCAAAACCCGTGGGTAGGAACCAACTAGGGGTAAAAATGTAATTGTCCCATTGTTTTCTATTAAACTATATACAGTTTTTTTAGATATGAGACTTGCCTCATAAAACAAGCACATTATTTCTACGAGTCACAAAATGTTCGAGGCCAAGACGAGTTGTCTAACCATTTCTAGAAATTGGAAAGGCCAATTTTAAATGTTGGCAGACCACTAAATAAATTTCCAGGGGCACTTTGGAATCCCAAAAGAGGTTGGTTCCAACATGATAAATAACCAAAGATTATTTGCCACACTTTGAACATTTTAGCTTTCATGTTTGGCAAATTTGAATTTTTGACTTTAAATTGGATTTGAATTTTAATGGTGATTTGGATCAAGTGAAGATTAGCAACAGTAACATGATGACATGGCACCATTAACAGGTGATTACTGTAGCATGACACTGGGGGTGTTACACCAACGCTTGGTGCAGCAAGACACCATCGACATAATCACCCACGTCTACGCGCAAATCGTCCACAAGGACTATTATGTGCAAGACAAGGACGATACGACGTTGGCCTTCTTGGACCGCAGGGCAACATTGGATGCCATTGTTCAGAAGCACGTTGAGCTTGCCGCCAACGCCGCTGCTCCTCACACATCGGTTGGTGACCGGCGCACTAGGGCGTGAGGATGTCGTTGATGGATCCATATGTATCTTTATCTTTCCGTCAATTCCATGTAGTAGTATATTGTACTAGTAATTATCTTACCTTTCGCATCAACTTCATAATTTTCGTACGTACTCCATGCATGAACCATGCCAAAACCAAATTTCTCATTACTCTAGGGAAAATCGTTATTTCTATCTCCCAGTCACGCCATGGAGCGGAACCAAATTTTACAAGTTACAAGTTCAAAAGGAAAAGCCTGCCGTGTTCGCATCGCACCCCCACACGGTTGGTCTGGCATGCCGCTCGAGGGGGAAAGCCCGCTGTGTTGCATTTTCACTTACAAGTGGGACCGCAGTTGAGCAAACCGACTATCGGCAACCCCCACCCCGCCCAACGCGTGATGGCTGAGTTAGAGAAAACGGGAGGGAGAAGAGATGGTTGTAGCACAGAATCCAAGAAAATTGGTGTTAGATGGGACTCGTGTGGGTGGCGTGTGCCGTACTACTAGACGTGAATGTTAGTTATGGCCCATGCCACCCCACTATATCGAGGTGTTGGTTACATAGAGGGAACACGTTATCTCGAGGAGTATGGTACACCAGTAGTACTACTCACATTGTCGCGAAATTTCCTGGAGTCCATGCTTAGCCCTCCTCTCTCTCTCTCTCTCTCTCTCTCTCTCTCTCTCTCTTCTCAGCCAGCCAGCAGATACGCGGAGCCCATCATCTGTTTGCCCACATGTGGTCCCACATGTCAGTGAAAACGCAAGACGACCCACTAAACCTGCACATCTTTCACCTCGACGTGCTGGTGATGAAAAACAAATCCAATAAAGATCTTTGGTAGCCGCTTTTCACTACAAAAAAGTACAGTTCTGTGATGATACGTGTTTGACACAGTAGGTCAGGTTTTCTGTCATGCATGTACATCCACGACGATTTTAGGACAGAATCAAGTTAGTCATACATGTGCTGTCGTAGAAGTGTTCCATGACATTACCAAATTATTCATCATGGAAGTCTCCACTTCCATGACGATAAATCATGCGTCATGGAAGTGCTTTCATCAAGGGTGACCGACACGTGGCATCCACCGTAATGGGTCGCTGTTAAGCCATCGGGTTCCGGTTTGGATCCGGTAACCCATTAACAGCCCCGACCAATGGGAATTTTCCGCGTGTAAAATTCTCATACGCCGGATAATGCACGTGTTAGCTAAACGTTGGGACATATGTCATTCCTACAATGGAAGGAAAACGCCTATGATATGTCGACACATGGCACAGCCCAACAGTGGCCCATTTTAGGTAACAGGCTGACCCAGCTAAAGGCCCACCTTGTTTTTTTAGACAGTTTTGAGCTGGCTCGTTAGCAGCCTGCCATGTTTTGGGTCAAATTGAGGCTCATACCTGATCAGGCCTATTCACAGCCTGTCGTGTTTTGGGCCAAATTACAGCCCATATCGGATCAGGCCCGTTACTAGGCCAGTGTTCTTTTGGGCCCATTCTAAGACATGTTTGTATTTTAGCCTATTAAATGCCCGTTTACCAGTTCGGCCCGATAATAGTTTCGGCCTATTAGCGGCCCGTGGTGCATCTAGGACGTTGTCGGCCCGGTTTAACTTTAGGCCATTTAACGGCCCATGTAGAAACTAGGCCATTTCTTGTCCCAAGTAACTTTAGGCCTGTTAACGGCCCGTGGTCTTCGTGGATAAATTTCAGCCCAACTGGCTTATCGGCCTGTTAATGGCCCGTGTAACATTTGAGCCTAATTACAGCCCGCGTTGAATCCGGCCTGCTACCAGCCCATCTGATAATGGCCCGTGACACCTTTGGGCCTACGGCCCTCGTGGATACCGACCTGCTTAAAGCCCATAATTTTATTGGGGCAAACAGGCCTGAGGTATATTTTGGCCCATTAACTGCTCGTCCAATTTGGGCCAAACATGGGCCTTAGGAAGTTTTGGCATTTATTGGCCCATGAATTTTTTGGCTCAACGCTATCCCAATCTAGGTTTTAGCCTGTTAAAAGCCCATGGTATTCTCTGGCCCAGCTGGCCAGAACTTTACTCGGCCTATTAAAGGCGGGAAACTACTATAGGTTTAGACTTGCTAATGGCCCAAGATGATTATAGGCCCATCTTTTGGCCCATATGTGTAACGGGCCGTCCTGAAGACCGACAACACTGAGATCCATTGAACCTTTCGGCCTAAATTATAGCATACCGACCAAAGAATAAACCTAGAGTATACAATAAATAAATTACGGCATATTACGTCCACTGGGAATCAAAGTTCGCTACCGGTGATAATAAAGCGCAACGTGACCGTGGATTATATACACTGGGCATCAAAGGTCGACACCAGTGCATATAAACATGCCGACAGAAGAATATACAGAACTGAGAGCACTTCAGAAGGCACTAGGCCTGGCCAGGACGATCCCCACAAGCAGCCAAACAAGCTAATGAGACCTCAGTTGTGTCAACGATAGATGCTCCATCCCTAGTTGTATGGCACCATAGTGCGCAAGGTAGTCCTCTGACATCTTCATTGCATCTTTGACTTCAAGTCGGAGCTGAGCTGAAGCAAGCCTTTCCGCTTTAAGTTGAGACTGAAGAAGTCGAACTGGTTGAGGCAGCGACTGCACAGAGGTTGTCTCACACCTGCTGGTGAGTAGCTTCAACTCTATCTTCATCAAGATAGGACCTTGGGGTCATCTCGCTCTCCTCAAGATGGTTGGGCTCACTATCTTCCCTAAAGTTCTGCATGGCATAAGAGATATGACTCTAGAAGAGAAACAAGGAGACACGTAATAGGTTTCACAATTATATAAGAAAATAAATGGATCTGTTCTGCATAAGGAACATGTTTTTACAACTACAATTTAAAACCGGTAGTTGTTGCAAACATCCAATCAGATGTAAACAAAAAAAGTAAATAGCAGTGGAGGAAATGATGCCTATCCAAATCTATACTAGAACAAAGTTTGAAGGCTTGAGAAGGATGAACTTACATTACATGTTAACACGGGCTGGACAAAGCCCTTCTCCATGTTGATGGAAGGATAATTCAATAAATTCCCCAAAGAAAATTCTTTATAAGCATTGCCATTATTCTACATTTTGCAAAGAGTAAATATAGACCAAATAATATTGGAAGAAACAAAGGATAATGAAGCTCAGGTGCAGACTGATGATACATAATCAAATAGAAATTAATTAAGTACAACGTTACAAGGCAAAAGGTAATGACAATAGGAATGCATACATCAACGCGTGCAGTGGCATTGGCTTTATTCAACATTTTGGCAACAGTAAATGTAGATATGATAATTCGGAGAAAGTGGAGGGCAGGGCAAATAAGATGCAGAGTAATGCTAGACAATCAAGTATCTCGCGATGCGAGTAGAGTAATACCACCAACGTACGTAATTACTAGTCGCTCAAACGGATGTATCTAGCACTACTAAGTTCTAAATACATCCAATTGATCAACAATTAATTCGACACAGAGGGAGTACATGACAATAGGTACTTACATGAGCAATACAAAACTTCATAACTATTGTGTTAATTCTACATTTATCTAAGAGTAAATATAGATCTTATAATTTCAAGAAAAGGGGGGATAAAGAAGTGAACATTTATAGTGATGCTACATAATCAAACAGCAATGAGTGTTAGTATGCTGACAAAGGGCAAGAGGTACTGACAAGAGCAATGCAGAGCCCAGTATTGTTGTGAGATCCTATGATCCTTTGAGCAAGGAGATTCATCTGAAATTAGTTTTCATACAAGAGAGAAGGTAAGGCACATGCAAAAATTTAGGAGTTCAAATTTTGAATTGATATCATAGACAAGATTACACGATCTTTGGGCTCTCGGCCAGTTCTAATAGGGGTTTGGCTAGTGGAGTAGGGGTAAAGTGTGGTACAGTTGGGCCTATGTTTTCTGTGGCTGCTGATCTATCTGATTTAACAGGTATCACTACCTTTTCCAAATACCTAGTTTCTACCCCTTGAGGATCTGCACTCACCCTCTTCCTTTTGGACATCTATTACGAAGGAACAACATTTGACTGGAAAAACATAGTATGACGACACATGGAATAGGTACATAAAATGGATAGGTATGGCATATACTCATATATGATGCTTAAATGAAGCAGATGGTGTAACAAAGTAGAAGCAATGCAAGAGGTCAAATGCAAAATATGTGCGACCAATACAACCTTGCCAAGTTAGAGCAAGCACCTTGATGGGTCAATAAGATAGGCCATCCTCCACCATGCCAAGTTTGTTAGCCAGTGGATTGTTCTGCAATATTCCTCTCGTGTGCCCATTCTCATATTCATTTTGATAATGTTCAATACCTGACATGCATGAAAACATAAAAACAAGTGAGATTATCTTTGTAATGCATAAGTGATTCTAATCCAATATTGTCTCCCTATAAACCCCTTTGTGCTATCTCTGCAATTCTTCTAAGAGATGCCATGATGCTGTAATTTGGTGTGTGCATTAATATAATGTGGCCTACTACTCAAAATATGAGAGCTCCAGAAGTGATGATACTTTGCAGATGACAGCTTCAACATATAGTAAAGAAGAACAAGTCGTCCTGTGTCACAGCCCTAGCATTAGCCTTGACTTGTCTTTGCATCTCATCATGTCATCATCATGTTAAGTTCATGAAACTTGAATTGAGGTTAGTTGAAACCCTCATAAATCAGTTCAGAAATAATCAATAGTAAAATATCGTCAAAGAAACCCAAGAAAATGTTCCTCTTAAACCTTGAAAAAATATTGGCAAGAGTAAAATTCAAACCAATATTTTTGGAGGCTTTAAAATGTTTATTTTGGGCCTCTGATTTAAATCATAAACTATTTGAATTGGATTTATTTCTTTTATAAAAGAGATACATGTCCAATAATCCTGAAACTTTATGAGTGGCTATGGTATTATATCTACAGACCACATGAATATTTTTAGGAGCAACAAAAATGATTTAGTATTTTTACTAAATCCAAAACTACAAAAAATAGAAAACAAAAACAAAAATGAGAGAGAGAGAGAACAACACCTGGGCCACTTACTTGGCTTGGCACTATGCCGGCCCAGCCCACTGGCGCCTGCCAGTCACCACTAACCTCGCGCCAGAAGGACGCAACGCGCATGGCCGCCGCCCGCAAGCACGCGCCTCGCCAGCTCCTACTTGCCGTCGAGGGCCTGGACGCCTCCACGAGTGCCACGCGGACCCCCTCGACCCTCTTTCGCTCTCCTAGTGCCTCTCCCCCTCCCCTGGCTCTCTCCCTCGCACACACTTAGCGCTACCGTCGACGCTGCTCACCACCACCCAGCCATCGTCTCCCCTCGACCTCTCGGCGTGTTCAGGAGCTCCGCCACATTGTCCCCGACCTCCTCGCCAAGCCGTGCAACGCCGAACGCACTGCAACGCCCTCACCGCCGTCGTCTTCAACCACGGGATGCCGAGATCGCCACCATCGTGCCCTTTGCTTCGAGCCTCCCCCGAGCCCACGTCGACGCCTCTGCAACCATCGTGAGCTCCCGCATCAGAACCCCCTCTGCCTGAGCTCGATTACACCCTCTAGCCGTGCCAGCCGCCGTACCCAAGTGCCGCCGTCCGCCATGGTTGTTGCTCTCGTAGCCACCATGCATCTCTGCTTGAGCTAGAGCCTCCAGCGTGCTCCTGGAGCAATGATGAGTCCAACGCAGCCCCTAGCTAGCTCTCATGTGCACTGTAACCACGCACTCGCACATGCCCGAGCTCCAGTCGCGGCAAAGCTCGTCGCCGGTGCCTGTGCAAGCCACCCCATCTCCAGCTGCCACTACCACTCAATGCGCCCCTCCGCTAGCTCCCCATAGATGATCCCCGCGCGCCAAATCGGACCTTGTAGCAAAATCTCGACGCACTCCGCCGTAGATTTGGTCGCCAGCGTTTTTACACACCGGTGGTGATGACGTGGCTTCGTCATTACGGCCTAATCACGTTTAGTTTAATCACCTCAGCCACTGACTTATATCTGTAGTCATCATGATGAAATCAAGACACGCACAGAGTAGAGAAAGCGTAATCACAGGATAACACAGGATGAAGACAAACAGACTGAAGAAATTGAGCTGAGGAAATTGAGAAAGTCTTCAGTCAAAGTCTTCAAACACAAATATGAACAAGTGCATAACACAGTTATGAGGAAATGAAAGAGTTGAGGAAATAGAACCAGTTGGCTTGGTGAAGACAATGATTTGGTAGACCAGTTCCAACTGTTGTCTCAGTTGTACATCTGGTTGGAGCGGCTAGGTATTTAAACATGAGGACACACAGTCGTCACCGTATTCTCCTCGGTCACTCGGCGATCCACAATTCCTCTTGGATGCTCTAGACAATGACGCCTAACCGTCTGGAGAAGCACAGTCTTCAAAGGTAACAAGCGTCGGATCCACGCAGGATCAATCTCTTCAGTGATGCTCAATCACTTTGGATTTGTAGGTGTTTGGGTTTGGGTTTTTCATCACTTGACGATTTCGCTCAAAGTCCTCGGAGGATGGGATGCTCTGAAATGACAAGTGTCAGTTTCTCTCGAGCAGCCAACCAACTAGTGGTTGTAGGGGACGGCTATTTATAGCCTAGGGAGCAGCCCGACATGATAAGACATAAATGCCCTTCAATGATATGACCGTTAGGTGGGTAGATATTTTGGGACAGTGGCGCTGACAAGACAACAATGGTCGGAAATTTGAGTATCAAATTCCTCGGGGCTATCATGTTCCTCACTGTGTAGGCAATCCACACCGGTGAATTCCTAACTCCTCGGTCAGAACAAATTCCTCGAGAGACCGTAAGAACTTCGTCTACATCAAGAATATGACTGAACTGTATGACATTTCCAATGGCTTCACTCGAAGGGATTGGTAGGTGTTGGATTTTGAGTTGAGCATCACATGGAAATTTTTCCTTAGTATTTCCTCGACCCCCTTTAACAGTACGGTGTTTCCTATGACTTAAGAAAGTGAAAATGAAACTACGAAAATAAAAGTCTTCATGCTTCATGTTCCTCGAATGAATACCAAGTCTTCAAGGTCACACCAATTTCTTCACTTTCAAAGTCTTCAGAAATCCAAAGTCTTCAGACGAAGAACTTCATTTTTAGGGGTCGACTTTCTCTGTAAATATCAAACTCCTCATAGACTTATAGACCTGTGTACACTCATAAACACATTAGTCCCTTAACCTATAAGTCTTCAATACACCAAAATCACTAAGGGGCACTAGATGCACTTACAATCTCCCCATTTTTGGTGATTGATGACAATATAGGTTAAGTTTTCAACGGGGATAAACATATGAAGTGTTAATACTGATATTGAGGAATTTGATTGCAAGATATATAAGAACTCCCCCTAAAGTTGTGCATAGCGAGGAATTTGCTTTTGAAGCAATGAACAATTGAAGAGTTGAATCATGGAGATCTCCCCCTATATCTTGTAATTCATACACGCATTTGACATAGTATATGAAGAATTTGAAATTCATGGTGAAATATGGTGACTGATGTAATTCAGCATGCGTGCATAAACATTAATGAGGAATAAGCATGCAGAAAAACACATCAAAAGTATCAGGTCACCATAGAGTTTAAGTTTACAAATCGATCCAGCAAGGTCATCAGAAGAACGAGAGTTGTAACTTAAAAACCGCCCATATAAGATAGACCTGCTTGAAGACTAACTCAAATTTCTCCCCCATTGTCATTGAATGACCAAAAGGGTTGAAAATGAGGACTAACGCCCCTGAAGAATATCAAGTTGATGAAGGAGCGCCAGTGTTGTTGGGGTCGTGTGTTGATGTTGGGCCTGCCGCGATTAATGTCTAAGTCTTCATGCTCGTCGGTGTCGCGCGATGAAGAATAGGAGCTGGCCACCAAGGAAGGAACCTTGACCTTCTTGTATTTTTTCGGTGGAGGAGCAGACCAGTCAAAATCTTCCTTGAGACCCATTTTCTTCAGATCTTCTGAGCTATAAACATGTGACAGAACAGCCCAGGTACGGTTGAAGGTTTCATGGAGGTAGTAGTGGTTTTTCTTCACTGCATTGTGGGTAGCAGTCATGTTGTGAAGAATTGAACCAAACTGACGCTTGACCTATTTGTGATTGCGATCAACCTTCTAATGAAGACCGAGGAGTAGCTCATGATCAGTCATCACCCTGGGAGCTATGCCTTGAGGATTTTTCTTGGTTGTGTTGGCGGCAGAGTCATGGGTGGCAGAGTCGTCATTGGTGGAGTAGGATGCAGCCTTGTGAAATTGACCATCCAATGGACGAATGCCTTCATCTATAACAGCAGCCGCCTTGCCCTTGTCATCAGCTGAGGAAAATGTATGTTTGAGGACTTCAATTGGGGCAAGTAGTTGCAATGGTTCAGTGTATCAGCTTTGTAGTTGAGTGAAGACGTTGTTATAATGAATCTCATAATCCAAGGTGCATAAGGCTTCAGCTCAAATGGAGACATAGCAACATTGGCCAGAGTTCTCATGAAGAAATCATGGAAGTTGACGGGAACGCCATGAATGATATTGAAAAGCAGATTCTTCATGATGCCAATGACTTCTTCTTCATTCGAGTCGTGGCCCTTGATAGGACTCAATGTCTTTGTCAGAATGCGATAGACAGTCCGAGGCACATATAGTAATTCCTTCACGAGGAATGTGGTTCTTGGGGCCTGACCTGGCTTCAATGGCTTGATCAGCACTTGCATGTAGTGATCTGTAAGCTCATGCTCACGGTACATGCAACGAGCAGCTTCAAGGGGAGGACTGAGAGGCAAAGCATGAAGCAATTCAGTAGTTGGTTCCTTGTAGTCAGTGTTTTCAGACATCCAGTCCAGCACCCATGAATTCACATCTTCAGAATCTCCGGTGATGTGCAGCGTTGCATAAAACTGAAGAATGAGTTCTTCATTCCAATCACATATATCAGTGCAGAAATTTAATAGTCCAAATATCGTGAAGAACACCGAGGATCGGCACGAAGCATGGCAGATATTCCATATCTACGTGAGGAATGTGCTCATGATCGAAGACTTTGTCTTTGTTGAACAACACTGAGGAATAGAAATTAGCCTGGTTGGCAGTCCAGAAAAGCCTCTTCCTAATGCGAGCAGAGTCATAGGGGTTGTAGTCTGTGAAGAATACGTGCTCGCCGAAGAAATCATCAGCCTTGAATTTTTTCTTCTTTGAGAATGGATCCTTTGGCTTGGGCAGAGGAGTGTCAGTGAGTTGCATCACAACCTCAGGAATCGCAATCTCGTGTTCTTCAGATCGAGGGATTTCGTTCCTCTTCAAGAGGTCTTCAGATGTTCAAAGCAGCAAGAGCTTTCTTCAAAGACTAGTGGCTGGAATTTCTTCATGAACAGATGCAGTGGGCTGAGGTTCTTCAGAGCCCATTTGAATAGTTTGTGCTGGGGACTGAGGGATTTGTTGCAGTGGCGTGAATAGAGGAGAGTTGGGATGCTGACTTTCCCAAAAGTCATCATTCATCAATGGAGTAGTACTCCCAATGTCCACGTCAGAGTTGTGTTCATCCAATTCTTCAACGCCGGCCTCTTCAGCTATGAACTGAGGCATGGGCGAGGAGACAACTAGAGTTGAAGGGATTGCGTCCGCTTCAATTTCTTCATCCATCTGCCTTACGAAGCAGCGAAGGATTTTCTTCATTGGATTCGCTAGGAATCACATATTCTTCACCAAAAGGAACAAGGTCCTTTGATGGCATGGTTGAGATAGGAACTGCATCAATGGGATTTGGAAATGAGCTGGTCAAAGTCTTCATCTCCTTGAGATGAAGAATCGATGAAGCCGATGATTTCCTTTTCTTCACCGCTGCACGCTCTGCAGCCTTGGTCTTCTTCACATCTGATGCAGATGGAAGGATTGGAGTTGGGGTAGGCGCAGGAGGAGCAGAGGAATGTGGTTGAATTTCTACAGTCACAACTAATGCAGTTGCCCTGACTTCTTCATTTTCTTCAGGCGCACCACTAGTGAATGCCCTGGATATTTCTTCATAGGCTGGAATGCAGTCATCAGCCCTGGAACTCACATTTTCTTCAGCAGCCTGATTGTCATCAGCAGTGCTGGCATTTTCTTCAGTAGGCTGAGAAGATGCTTCAGCCTGAGGATTTTCTTGTTGCGATGGAGCTGCAACCTTTGAAGTGAATTTCTCTGTCAGTTTTACATACCTGACCTTGGCTCCTTGCCAATCAACATAGTAAGCGTTGAAATCATCGCGGAGGCTTTTGATTTCATCCTGGATCTTCACTAGTTATTCAGCTGTCATAGAGACTACGTTTTTCTTCAGGAAGGGCTCCTTCCTGTACCGAGCTTTCTTCAGCTGCCTGGCCTTCTCAAATTTCCATTTTTCTTCTTGGATGAAGGCAGTCAGCATATGACTTTGTCCAGGAGTCAGCTTGAAATCAGGCATAGGAGTGTTGGGATCTTTGTGCCAGAGATCGATGTAGTCTAGGATCAGCTTCAGATCCAAAAGTAGTGGCACATTGCTTCCTTTGGCTCTAGCGGCCTTGACTTGTCTGCCTCTGATGATTTCGGCTAGTTCATCATCATCAGAATCACAATCATCAGAGGGCACTTGGAAAGCAACCTGCTTCTTGTGAGAAGTTGGTCGAGGACCTCGTCCAGCAGCAGACTTTTTCTTCAGCAGAGAGGGGCCAGCTGAGGAACTTGGAGCAACTTAGGAACTTGCAAAGGCTCCTGAGGCAATAGATATGCCTGCGTTCATTTGGCACGTGGCGAGATGCATAGGTGCAGAGGATTTGGTCGCAGCAGCCGAAGACTTTGGCGAAGGAGCTGAGGACTTTGGAAGAGCAGGAGCAGTTTGAGGAGTTGGCCGTGAGGGCTTTGAGGAATCTGGCCGTGAGGGCATAGCTGAGGAACTCAGTCGAGAGGGCATTGAAGAAGAAGCACCTGGCTTGGGCGCAGGCTTCTTTGCCATGGCCTTCTTGACTTGCTAGCGAGGCCTCGGCGATGGCAGCGGCAGCAGCAGCAGAGTCCTCGTTGAATTTCCTCACCGCTTCTCCGGGCTTGTGTGGCCAACTTGGCTTGACTCTTTGCCCATTCATCGGGATAATCCTCACCGCTTGAGGCTAGTGGGATCTGCTTCTTGGCGGTGCCAGCGGAGGTCTTGGGCATGGAGGATTGAGTGCGAATTTCTTCATGTATTTGGGAGTAACATATTTGTACTCCCTCCACTCTCTTGCCCATCTCCTCTCTATCCTCTCAGATGCGCACCTTGCGCTGATTTTTGTCCTCTTTTCCAAACTTGGCCTCATCAGGAGTGCAATAATCTTTGTATATGTCATCGAGGATCTCAAAGGCAGTATTGATTTCAGGCCTCTTTCCTCCCTTCTGTGGCTTCTTTCCATCAACCATTTTCTTCAGATGAGGAATTTGAACAATGGAATTCTCTGAAGATGTATGCAACTTTTCTTCGAGGAACGCTGCAAATGAGTTAAGTTGATGAGAACCTACTGATTCATCGGCAGACATGAGTACCGTGAACAGAGTATAGTTGCGAGGAATTTGGAGAGGTCATATGCGTTCTCAGAAGGTTTTGTAAAATGAACAAGATTGAGGAATTTGACCAGATTGAGTCTTGAAGAATTTCACTAAGCATTCTTTGTCTTAGGTTCCAGAGTTGTACGATCGTAAATCCACACAATTGAGGAATCTTGAAGAAAAATATAGCTTAGAGAAATGAATCAAGAACAGATGACATGTGAGGTGTTTAGTGTGTGAGAATTTGAAGACAAACACCTTTGAAGATTTTGTAGAAATCATTCGAATCAAAGAGGGCAGTAAAAGTAACTTTTAATTACCCTGGACGAAGGACACGACGAACATTGAGGTAGAGATGAGAAGTTCGTCAGTGCAGATCTTCCACGCCCTAACTTGGCAGAGGAAGACGGCTCTGGCGCCATGAGGAGGAAGAAGTCCTTGGCGGCCTTAGCGAAATCTGATGGCGACGAGGTCGAGGCAGTGAAGCTCTTCCTCACCGGCAATGATAAAGTAGCGGCGGCGCTAGGGTTTGAGAAGCTCGAGCAGGAGAGCGGTCGATTGGAGTAAATGAGAAGTGAAGAAGTGAAGGGGGTATTTATAGCCATGGTGAAAAAATTGTTCGCCCGAAGAATTTGGACGAACGTGCCCCTGACCCTCCTCATTCGCTTGACATGTGTCACCCACGTCTTGAGAAGTGGAGATCGTGTGAGGTCGTGGGTGAATAGATAAGTGTTTTCGTGGGATGCGGAACGGTTTGAGCGGCAAAACGAAAGTTTTGGATAAGATAAGTTTTAACGTTCCGTTCGCAAATTCTTCAGCTGACAAGGACATAGTGAAGATTTTGAACGAGTTTCAAATAGAACGCACATGAAGAAATTTGTGAATAGATTGAGTTGAGTTTCACATAGAGGGGGAAGGGTCCGATCACATTCACTTAGCAGAAAAAGCAACTTGAAGAATTAGCCATAAGTGAATGTTGTAGAGGACATAAACTCATATATATATATATATATGTGTGTGTGTGTATATATATATATATATATATATATATATATATATATATATATATATATATATACTAGCAAATCTGCCCGTGCGTTGCAACGCGAGAAAAGCTATTAGATTATGCACGTACGATAGATATAAAAAATTCTGAACCAACTGCCAGGATGAGATAAGGACTTTTAGAATGTAACTTCATAAAGTATGTCTGGGTGATGTCATGAAGAGATAAGGGACTTTTAAAAAGTCATTTAAAAAAATGTGATGGTCTCATCATGACTTGATTTTCTAACGCGCCATAACGAAAAAAATGTCGGTGATCAAACTGCATTGATGGACACTGCATGAGCTAGACTGATGAGTGAGTGCCTCGCCTTGACCTAGCATAGCAGTGTTAATAATAATCAGTAATGTGGTACCAAAAAAATATAGCTGTGTACAAGGCAAAATAAAAATTTAGTCATTTTTATATAGCTTATAAAACTTAACCCATAGAAAATTCTGTCAATTTTCGAGGGCTCCGCGTTGTACAAGACATGGAAAACTTTTTTTTTATCCAAATCGAGGGACTGAATACAATCATGAAGCGACCCCTACAGATCTCCTGCGACGGTTCGTTATGTTCATTATTTATGGATCTATTTTAATTTTTGTGAACATATTCCAAACTTTAATAGACATTTTTTAAATTCCTAATATATTTTGAATCTGGATATTTTTAAAAATCATGAACATTTTTTATTTTTGAAATCATGATCATTTTATGATTTTCCGAATGTTTTTTAACTCACAAACAGTTTATAATTTTCAAGACTTTTTTTTTTGAAAATTTTCTTTTTTGGAAATGCACGAATAAATTTAAAGAAGAAAAAAATTAAAACAGAAATAGGAACGTAAAAGGCAAAAAATGAAATAGAAAACAGGGACGTTGGAACCTGCAAATGGGCCGGCCCATTACCGTGTCTTGAGGAAGAGTAAGTAGCGCTGCGAGAGAAAAAAGAAGCGATAACCGGTGGGGGGTGGGGGTCGAACCAGGGTCTCCGTAGTGGAGACGTGCGGTGCTGGCCACTGCGCTCAGCGTATCTTCATGTTATATTAGGGGATCTCGTGGTATATAAACCCGGAAACAAAGGTGCAATGCGTGAACCGTTTTTTGCCACTTACGGGTGGCATTGGTGGGTAATTTTTGTCTAACTTTAAGGTTATTTTTTTTGACGTACGACATAAACCCAATTCTCTTTATTATTAGGTAAAGATATATATAATAGCCAATGAAGAAAAACGACGGAAACAGTGAAGACAATGCAAAGTTGAAGCAAATGAACAACTGAGGAATTTCAAAAACTGAGGAAAAACTCAAATTGAAGATTTTCAACTTTTGGTGGTGGCATGACCCACCGTATAAGAATGATGATTTCAGACACCGCGTATAATTGTCGTAGGGTTCTGAGAATCGAATTCTTCCTTAATTTCTTCACACTTAGAGTGTTATTCTTCATTGATTGAAGAAAAATGTTTCTTCATGTGTTGCACATCTAAGTCATCATCGGATGTGGGGTTCGGCAAACCCTTAAGGTTTGAACACGGTGGTCTTGTGAAGTCTTACCCTCCTACCGATCTATGCTCTATCTCGCTAAGATCTCGCGGACGAACTCGATGAACTCACAACACAGAAAGAGACACGGGGTTTATACTGGTTCGGGCCACCGTGCTAGTGTAATACCCTACTCCAGTGTGGGTGTGGTGGATTGCCTCTTGGGCTGATGATGAACAGTACAAGGGAAGAACAACCTCCTGAGGTTGAGGTGTTCTTGTGGCTAGGCTATCGATCGGATTGGATCAAGCTAAGATGAGATCTCCCTAGCTAAGATCAGATGCCCATACTGTGGTGGCTAGCTCTACTTATATAGGCCCTATTCCTCCTCCCAAATATCGAGCGGGAAGGGAGCCAATAACGGCGGGCAAATTTGAAGGGGGACAGCTAGTACAAGCTATCCTGACAAAATCGGTCTTCGCCCACGAAAAGCTCTGGGGTGACGCCATCTTGGGCCCCACGATGACCTCTGCCTTGCCGTCCTCCTGGTCTTGGTCTTGTTGCACCAATATAGCAACCTTTGCATGATGCCTCGGTACTCTTCGCCCGCGCTTGCCTCCTTAGCACCAAAGAGGAAATAAGGACGTTGCGTGCATCGGCACCCGCCTGGCACCGTGCGTCATGGCTCACGTCACGAGAGCCTCATGAGGTTTGCCTCGCCTTGATATCTCCGCTCCTCGTGAGCCTGCCTAGCTAGGCCACTCCAGAGGAGGTCTTGCGTCGTCCGCCTCGTGAGGCTTGGACCCTCGCGAGGGTCTTGAGCGCCTTGTTGGTGAAGATGGGCCGTACGGCCTGCTGCTTAGCCACGTCGTGGGCCGCAGGCAGGCAAGTCTGGGGACCCCCGTTCCCAGAACACTGACATCATCAATTTTGCACAAGTGTTAGGATGAGTGTCCTTTTCAAAGAACATTCGAAGATTCTAAGATATTTAGCTCACACCGCAACTTGCTAAATCTCTTCTCATCCAAGGGCTTTGTGAAGATATCGGCTAGCTGTTCTTCATTCTTCACATGCTCAATAGAAATGTCGCCCTTCAACACTTGATCATGAAGAAAATGATGACGAATCTGAATGTGCTTTGTCTTGAAAGTGCTGAATCGGGTTGTGAGAAATCTTGATGGCACTCTCATTGTCACAGAAGAGAGGCACATTCTTCATGTTGACGCCGTAGTCCTTGAGAGTTTGCTTCATCCACAGCAATTGAGCACAGCAAGAACCAGCGGCAATGTACTCAGCTTCAGCAGTAGACAATGATACGCAGTTCTGTTTCTTCAAGGACCAACAGACCAAGGATCGTCCAAGGAAATGACATGTACCAGATGTTGACTTGCGGTCCTCACGTTCACCAGCATAGTCAGAGTCAGAATATCCAATGAGATCAAAAGCTGAGCCCTTGGGGTACCATAATCCAAGTGTTGGTGTGTGAGCTAGATATCGAAGAATATGCTTCACAGCCTTATGGTGTGATTCCTTCAGTGTAGCTTGAAATCGGGCACACATGCAAACACTAAGCATAATATCCGCCTCGATGCACATAAGTAGAATAAAGAACCAATCATGGAGCGGTATACCTTTTGATCAAAGTCAATACCATTTTCATCGATTACGCAGATGGCCATTTGTGGGCATAGGAATTTTGACGCCTTTGCAATCTTGCATGCCGAACTTCCTCAGTACATCCTTGAGGTATTTCTCCTAAGATATGAATATGTCATTACACTGTTGACAAATTTGAAGACCTAAGAAGAATTTCAATTCTCCCATCATAGACATTTGATATTCTTCACTCATCATATAGGCAAATTCATCACTATAACGTTGGCGGTCTGACCAAAGATAATATCATCAACATATATTTGGCACACAAACAGTTCACCATCATAAGATTTAGTGAAAAGAGTAGGGTCGAGTGAACCGGGTTTGAAGCCTTTCTTCATGAGGAATTCCTTCAAAGTATCATACCACGCCCAAGGGGCCTGCTTGAGGCCATAGAGGGCCTTATTGAGTCTGAAGACTTTGTCAGGATGCTTTGGATCTTCGAAACCTGGGGGTTGAGCAACATATACTTCTTCCTCAAGCTTACCATTGAGGAATGCACTTTCACATCCATTTGATATAAAGTGATATCATGATGGTTAGCATAAGCAAGTAATATGCGAATAGCCTCAAGTCTAGCAACAGGTGCAAAAGTTTCGTCGAAATCAATTCCTTCAATCTGTGTAGCCTTAAGCTACTAGTCGTGCCTTATTCCTCACCACAAGGCCATTTTCATCTTGCTTGTTGCGGTAGATCCACTTTGTGCCAATGATATTGTGCTTGCGAGGATCTGGACGTTTGACTAGTTCCCAGACGTTGTTGAGCTCGAACTGATGTAATTTTTCTTGCATGGCCTGAATCCACTCAGGCTCCATAAATGATTCATCTAACTTAGTGGGATCTGTAATAGAGACAAAAGCATAGTGCCCACAAAATTTAGATAAATGTGAAGCTCTTGAGCGTGTAAGAGGACCTGGTGCTTCAATGTCATCGATGATCTTTTCAACTTGCACTTCTTTTGCAACGCGAGGATGAGTTGGTTGTCGTCGAGGAATTTGATCAGCATTTTCTTCAGCACCATTTTCTTCAGGTGCCTCAGCTCGACGTTCTTCATGTTCTGGAATGAATTCTTCAGCAGATTCTTCGGTTGGAAGGACATCCTCAGTAGCCTTGAACTTGATAGTTTCCTCAGGTGCTGGTTCATCTATCATAGAAGGTAGGTGCTCTCTTTGCGAGCCATTAGTTTCATCGAACCGCACATCTACAGTTTCAACAACCTTGTGAAGAACATTGTTGAAGACCTTGTAGGTGTGCGATTCCTTTCTGTAACCAAGCATGAAACCTTCATGTGCTTTTGGTGCAAATTTAGAGTTGGGATGAGGATCTCTAATCCAGCATTTAGCACCGAAGACTTTGAAATGACTCACATTGGGTTTCTTGTCAGAGGAGTTCATAGGCAGTCTTTTTGAAGAATTTATGAAGATATACTCTGTTGATGATGTGGCATGCAGTATCAATTGCATCAATCCAAGAACGACGATGCATTTTGTATTCATCAAGCATAGTGCGAGCCATCTCAGCAAGAGTCCTGTTCTTGCGCTCCACGACGCCATTCTCACTGGAGTATAAGGAGCAGATAACTCATGAGTAATACCAAGTTCATCAAGATAGTCATCAAGACCAGAATTCTTGAACTCAGTTCCATTGTCACTTTTGATGTGCTCGATCTTCACACCAAAGTTGGTTCAAGCCCTCGTGGAAAATCGTTTGAAGACTTCCTGCACTTCATGTTTGTAAGTAACAATGTGTACCCATGTGTATCGAGAGTAATCATCAACAATAACAAAGCCATATTGAGATGCATCATTTGAAACTGCAGAATAATGGTTAGGACTGAAGTGATCCATGTGAAGAAATTCAAAGGGTCGAGTAGTGGTCATGATAGTCTTCGCTGGATGCTTAGCCTTTGTCATCTTCCCAGCTTCATAGGCTCCGCATAAGTGATCCTTGAGGAATTTGACATTCTCAATGCCAATGACATGCTTCTTCTTCGCAAGCGTGTGCAAATTCCTCAAGCCTGCATGACCAAGTCGTCGATGCCAGAGCCAGCCTTCTGAAGCTTTTGCAAGTAGGCACACGGGTGGTTGTGGACCTGTAGAGAAATCAACAATATACAAGTCTCCTCTTCTAAAGCCTTCGAAGACTTTGGAATTGTCAGCTTCCATGATCACAACACAACGACACTTGCCAAAGACAACAACCATATCAAGATCGCAAAGCATTGAGACAGACATGAGGTTGTATCCTAAGGACTCGACAAGCATGACTTTGTCCATGTGTCGATCCTTTGAGATCGCAACCTTACCTAGGCCCAATACCTGACTTTTGCCTTTGTTAGCAAAGATGATATGCTTCAGATGCGATCGAGATAAGGGAGCATCCATCAATAGATTCTTGTCACCAAATATGTGATTTGTACATCCACTATCGAGGACCCACGGTGGCTTTGGGTTGATCATCCTGCGGTATGAATTAGTGCAGCTCATGAACTCATATACTTCATCAGTGAAGAATATGACATCAATTCATCAGATCAATTTCATCAAGTAATAGAACAGATAAAGCAGTATGGGGACGTGAGAAATGAGAGTTCATTTCTTCATGATTAGCCTGCGTCCTTTCAGGCACTCTTTCGTGTCTCCAAAGAAATTCTTCAAGTTTGACCACGCCCGGAGACCTGACCCTGCATAAGAGATTAGTTCTTTTTCTTCACCACCCACATCTGAATGGGTGGCAAAGAGTTCATCACTCTGCGAGCTCCATACGAGAAAGGTGGCATAGATGCCAGCCCATTTCGTTTCACATAAGAGGTGTTAGGGTAAGCATATGAATAAGCAGAGAAATTCTTCAAGGACTTATGAACATAATGGTTAGAAGAATAGTGCTCATAATCATAGCCCTTAGCTCTTCCCTGCGAAATAGAGGGGTTAGCACGATGATGATCATATGAGGACTTTGATCCTTTTGAGGAATTTGGTCTGTATGAGGACTTGGATCCATATGAAGAATTTGGTCCATATGAAGAATTTGATCTGGGGTTCCTATTCTTCACGGTGGTGTCATGAGGACATTCACCAAGACTTTCAAGGCATCTTTTGGGAACCCAGATTTTCTTCATACGGGAACCGTTCTCGCAGCTTAGTACCAACATATCTAGCAAATACTTCACCATTCTGATTTTTGAACAGTTTATAGTTGGAGTCAAATGACTCATCGGAAGAGTGAGAAGATTCACATGTAAAGCCGGATAAATTGGATGGATCAACTGGAGGTCCCTTTGCAGCAACCCATGAGGTTTTGGGGTACCGCTTTCGGGCTTCCAATATGTACCATCAGCATTGAGTTTCCTCTCAAAGGCAATACCCTCCTTCCTAGGGTTCCTGCTCAGTAATCTGCTTTTTAAGCACATCACAAAGAGTCTGATGCCCTTTGAGGCTTTTGTACATGCCTGTCATGTACAATTCCTTTAGCCCTACATCCTCAGTGATACTAGCAATGTCCTCAGATGAGGAATTAGTGATAGCAGAGGCAGGTGAAGAATTTGTAACATTAGAAGCATTTGAACATTCAGGTGAAGAATTAGCAGATTCACGTTCAATGCACTTCAAACATGGAGGAACAAATTCTTCTTGAGCAGCGCTGATTTGTTGAGCAAGTAATGAATCGCGCTCCTTATGAAGATCTTCATAACTCACTCTTAGCTTTTCAAGATCTTGCTTTCTCTGAAGAAATTCATAAGAAAGCTACTCATGATCAGATAAAAGAGTGTTATGATGACCTTGAAGGTTGTCATCTGAAGTCTCTGAAGATTTTCAGTCAAGGTTTTAGTGCGATCCATTTCTTCACCCAACATATCAACACTTTTGTCTAGCATTTGTTGTTTCACAGCAATCTTAGCAAGTTTAGAGTAGCTGGGCTTGAGGATTTCATCAGATTCATTCTCGCTTGAGTCAGAGGAGGTATATTTGAGTACCTTGGCACCCTTTGCCATGAAGCAATAGGTGGGAGCGTAGTCATCATTGCCTTCATCAGCCTTGTTGGTGAGGTCATTTTCTTCAGAGTTGAAGATAGACTTGCTGACGAATGCGGTGGCGAGGGCTAGGCTCGCCACACCTAACTCGAACTCCTCAGATGCCTCCTCTTCCTCATGTTCCTCAGATTCAGCCTCAGAGTCCATTTCCTTGCCAATGAATGCCCGAGCCTTCTTGGAGCTACTCTTCTTATGAGAAGAAGAGTTCGAGGATTTTTATGATGAAGATTTTGAGGATTTCTTCTTTTTCTTCGCATCATCAGAACTGTAATCCTTGTATTTCTTCTTCTTTGATTCATTTTCCCACTTAGGACAATCTTGAATGTAGTGTCCGTGTTTCTTGCATTTGTGACAAAGCCTCTTCTTGTAGTCAATCGGATGAGGAATCATTGCTCCTTGAGGATTTTCCAAAGCGACCACGTCTTGAGAACTTCTGGAATTTCTTCACGAGCAGTGCTAGCTCATGGCTCAGTTCTTCAAGATCACCAAGGCTGCTACCAGAAACTTCATCTTCAGACTCAGAAACTGCCTTGGCGTTCATTGCACGTGATCTGCCATAGCTCGAACCATAGAGATCTCTCTTCTCAGCAAGTTGGAACTCATGAGTATTTAGCCTCTCGAGGATATCAGGAGATCAAGTGACTTGTAATCAGCACGTTCTTGTATCATCAATGCCAGAGTATCAAATGAGGAATCAAGCGATCTCAGCAATTTCTTCACCACCTCATGATCGGTGATGTCAGTGGCACCAAGCGCTTGAAGCTCATTTGAGATGTCAGTGAGGCAATCGAAGGTTTGTTGAACATTTTCATTGTCGAGTCTTTTGAAGTGGTTGAAGAGATTGCGAAGAACATCAACTCGAGAGTCACATTGTGTTGAGACTCCTTCACTAACTTTGGACAGCCTATCCCGAGATAAGCTTAGCAGTTTCCAAAGCACTCACTCTTCCATACTGTCCTTGCTTAGATGGCCACATATGATATTCTTCGCTTGAGAATCGAGTTGCTTGAATCTCTTCACATCAGTAGCGTTCAGAGAAGGTGTGACTGAGGGAACACCATTTTCCACAACATACCAGAGATCGTTATCAATTGCCTCAAGATGCATTCGCATCTTATTGTTCCAGTAGGGGTAGTCCGTTCCATCAAAGGTAGGACACCCAACAGAGACCCTGATCATACCTGCGGTCGACATAACTAAAACTCTAGGCGGTTAAACCAAAATCACACAGAACAAGGAAGTACCTTGCACTGATACCAATTGAAAGTGCATTATATCGACTAGAGGGGAGGGGGTGAATAGGCAATTTTTGTGAATTCTTCACTGAGGAATTTGCCAGTGAGGAAATTCCTTAGCGAAGAACTACTAGCAGCGGAATAAGTACTCAGAAGTAAACATAACAGAACACAATCATAGTCATCATGATGAAATGAAGACAAGCACAGTACAGAAAGCGTAATCACAGGATAACACAGGATGAAGGCAAACAGACTTAAGAAATTGAGCTGAGGAAATTGAGAAAGTCTTCAGTCAAAGTCTTCAAACACAGATATGAACAAGTGCACAAGACAGTTATGAGGAAATGAAAGAGTTGAGGAAATAGAACCAGTTGGCTTGGTGAAGAGAATGATTTGGTAGACCAGTTCCAACTGTTGTCTCAGTTGTACATCTGGTTGGAGCGGCTAGGTATTTAAACCTGAGGACACACAGTCCTTGCCGTATCCTCCTTGAACTAAGGTCGCATAGACCTCATCCAATCACTCGTGGTAAGTCTTCAGGTGACTTCCGAACCTTCACAAACTCGGTCACTCGGCGATCCACAATTCCTCTTGGATGTTTCTAGACCATGACGCCTAACCATTTGGAAGAAGCACAGTCTTCAAAGGTAACAAGCGTCGGATCCGTGCATGATCAATCTCTTCAAAGGCTGCTCAATCACTTTGTGTTTGTAGGTGTTTGGGTTTTGGTTTTTCCTCACTTGATGATTTTTGCTCAAAGTCCTCGGAGGATGGGATGCTCTCAAATGACAAGTGTCAGTTTCTCTCGGAGCAGCCAACCAGCTAGTGGTTGTAGGGGGCGGATATTTATAGCCTAGGGAGCAGCCCAACATGATAAGACATAAATGCCCTTAAATGATATGACCGTTAGGTGGGTAGATATTTTGGGACAGCTGGCGCATAGCACAGCAACGGTCAGAAATTTGAGTATCAAATTCTTCAGGGCTATCATGTTCTCACTGTGTAGGCAATCCGCACTGGCGAATTCCTAACTCCTCAGTCAGAACAAATTTCTCAGAGACCAGAAGAACTTCGTCTCTGTCACTGAAGAATATGACTGAACTGTATGAGATTTCCAATGGCTTCAAATAAGGGATTGGTAGGTGTAGGATTTTGAGTTGAGCATCACTTGGAAAATTTTCCTTAGTATTTCCTCGACCCCCTTTAACAGTACTGTGTTTCCTATGACTCAAGAAAGAGAAAATGAAACTACAAGAACAAAAGTCTTCACGCTTCATGTTCCTCGAATGAATACCAAGTCTTCAAGGTCACACCAATTTCTTCACTTTTAAAGTCTTCAGAAAGTCTTCAGAAATCCAAAGTCTTCAAATCGAAGAACTTCATTTTTAGGGTCGACTTTATCTGTAAATATCAAACTCCTCATAGAGTTATAGACCTGTATACACTCATAAACACATTAGTCCCTTAACCTATAAGTCTTCAATACACCAAAATCACTAAGGGGCACTAGATGCACTTACATTGGTAGCGGAGAGTGTCTCACCATCGCATCATAACATAAATTAGGAGGGGAACCGAACAGATTAATCATGAGGTATTGCCATATTACCTGTCCTGGATTTATTGGAAAGAAACAATGGGGTTGCCTTGCTGTTTTCATAGTTTGTCTTCTTATCTTCAGCAGCCTGCACCAAATTAACGCACTAGCATTGCTATCATCGGCCAGGTCAGATAATAGGAAAGCAACATTGACACAACGAATGTTTGGGCAACTGCACCACACCAGCCTACACCAAATTAACACAATATGGCACATCTATCATCAGCCGTAAGGTAATACGAAAAGCAACATTGACACAATGAATGAATGGGCAACCAGAGCAGCACTACAATTCAGTAGTGTGCATGATATGAGATAGTACACTCATGCAGCTCAGTATGCAAAACTACCAAGCAGTTTTCCTTACAAAAATCAACATTGTCGCCTTTAACATTTTGCTACAACTGAATTTAGATCAGATAAAGATTGGATTCACACCGATCAATGAAAAACATGCTGATGTAAAATTTAGTGATATACAAGCAGTACTTACATCAAGATTGGAGCACGAGACTTCCATAAGATACTTTCCTAGAATATGATCCCAATGGATGGAATCTTCTATCGTTTAACCTTATTTTCTAAAAGAGAGATGGGTAAGAAACATGTAGAAAATATGATTAGAATGCTATAAAATTTCATGAGGTGGGGATACGCACACGCTTCTTAGAATGGAGTTGACATTGTCGGATGTGGGGTTCCGGCAAACCCTTGAGGTTCGAACACTGGGGTGCGCGCGAAGTCTTTCCCTCCTACCGATATATGCTCTAGCTTGCTAAGATCTTGCGGACGAACTCGACGAACTCACAACACAGAGAGACGCAGGATTTATACTGCTTCGGGCCACCGATGTGGTGTAATACCCTAATCCAGTGTGGTGGTGGTGGATTGCCTCTCGGGCTGATGATGAACAGTACAAAGGAAGAATAGCCTCCTGAGGTTGAGGTGTTCTTGTGTGTATGAACTTGTGGTGTGAGGGTTCGATCTCAACCTGCTCGGGATCCGTCCCCCTACCGTGGTCGCTAGTCCTATTTATAGATGCCCTGGTCGTCTTCCCAAATATCGAAAGGAAGGGAGCCAACAACGACGGGCAAATTTGAAGGGGGACAGCTAGTACAAGCTATCCTGACAAAAGCGGTCTTCGCCTGCGAAAAGCTCTGGGGTGACGCCGTCATGGGCTCCACGATGACCTCCTCCCTGTCGTCCTCCTGGTCTTGGTCTCGTTGCACCAATATGGCAACCTTTGCCTGATGCCTCGGTACTCTTCGCCTGCGCTTGCCTCCTTAGCACCAAAGAGGAAATGAGGATGCTGCGCGCACTGGCGCTTTCCTGGCACCCGCCTTTGCACTGCTCATCATGGCTCACGCCACGAGAGCCTCCGAGGTGTGCCCCGCCTAGATATCTCCGCTCCTCGTGAGCCTGCCTAGCGAGGCCACTCTAGAGGAGGTCTTGTGTCGTCCACCTCGCGAGGCTTGGACCCTCGCGAGGGTCTTGGATGCCTTGTTGATGAAGATGGGCCATACGGCCTGCTGCTTAGCCACGCCATGGACATCTATTACGAAGGAACAACATTTGACTGGAAAAACATAGTATGACGACACATGGAATAGGTACAGAAAATGGATAGGTATGGCATATACTCATATATGATGCTTAAATGAAGCAGATGGTGTAACAAAGTAGAAGCAATGCAAGAGGTCAAATGCAAAATATAAAGTACCAATACAACCTTGCCAAGTTAGAGCAAGCACCTTGATGGGTCAATAAGATAGGCCATCCTCCACCATGCCAAGTTTGTTAGCCAGTGGATTGTTCCGCAATATTCCTCTCGTGTGCCCATTCTCATATTCATTTTGATAATGTTCAATACCTGACATGCATGAAAACATAAAAACAAGTGAGATTATCTTTGTAATGCATAAGTGATTCTAATCCAATATTGTCTCCCTATAAACCCCTTTGTGCTATCTCTGCAATTCTTCTGAGAGATGCCATGATGCCGTAATTTGGTTTGTGCATTAATATAATGTGGCCTACTACTCAAAATATGAGAGCTCCAGAAGCGATGATACTTTGCAGATGACAGCTTCAACATATAGTAAAGAAGAACAAGTCGTCCTGTATCACAGCCCTAGCATTAGCCTTGACTTGTCTTTGCATCTCATCATGTTAAGTTCATGAAACTTGAATTGAGGTTAGTTGAAACCCTCATAAATAAGTTCAGAAATAATCAACAGTAAAATATCGTCAAAGAAACCCAAGAAAATGTTCCTCTTAAACCTTGAAAAAATGTTGGCAAGAGTAAAATTCAAACCAATATTTTTGGAGGCTTTAAAATGTTTATTTTGGGCCTGATTTAAATCATAAACTATTTGAATTGGATTTATTTCTTTTATAAAAGAGATACATGTCCAATAATCCTCAAACTTTATGAGTGGCTATGGTATTATATCTACAGACCACATGAATATTTTTAGGAGCAACAAAATGATTTAGTATTTTTACTAAATCCAAAACTACAAAAATAGAAAACAAAAACAAAAATGAGAGAGAGAGAGAGAGAACAACACTTGGGCCACTTACTTGGCCTGGCACTATGTCAAGCCCAGCCCATCGGGCGCCGCCATCACCACTAACCTCAGCCAAGGACGAACGCGCATGGTCGCCGCCCAAGCACGCCTCGCCGCCAGCTCCTACTTGCCGTCAAGGGCCTGGACGCCTCCACGAGTGCCACGCGACCCCTCGACCTCTTTTCGCTCTCCTAGTGCCTCTCCCCCTCCCCTGGCTCTCTCCCTCACACACACTTAGCGCTACCGTCGACGCTGCTCACCACCACCCAGCCATCGTCTCCCCTCGACCTCTCGACGTGTTCAGGAGCTCCGCCACATTGTCCCCGACCTCCTCGCCAAGCCGTGCAACGCCGAACGCACTGCAATGCCCTCACCGCCGTCGTCTTCAACCTCGGGATGCCGAGATCGCCACCATCGTGCCCTTTGCTTCGAGCCTCCCCCGAGCCTACGTCGACGCCTCTGCAACCATCGTGAGCTCCCGCATCAGAACCCCCTCTGCCTGAGCTCGATTACACCCTCTAGCCATGCCAGCCGCTGTACCCAAGTGTCGCCGTCCGCCATGGTTGTTGCTCTCGTAGCCACCATGCATCTCTGCTTGAGCTAGAGCCTCCAGCATACTCCTGGAGCAATGACGAGTCCAACGCAGCCCCTAGCTAGCTCTCACGTGCACTGTAACCACGCACCCGCACATGCCCGAGCTCCAGTCGCGGCAAAGCTTGTCGCCGGTGCCTGTGCAAGCCACCCCAGCTCCAGCTGCCACTACCACTCAATGCGCCCCTCCGCTAGCTCCCCATAGATGATCCCCGCGCACCAAATCGGACCTTGTAGCAAAATCTCGACACACTCCACCGTAGATTTGGTCGCCGGCGTTTTTACACACCGGTGGTGATGACGTGGCTTCGTCATTATGGCCTAATCACGTTTAGTTTAATCACCTCAGCCACTGACTAATATCTATAGTCATCATGATGAAATCAAGACACGCACAGAGTAGAGAAAGCGTAATCACAGGATAACACAGGATGAAGACAAACAGACTGAAGAAATTGAGCTGAGGAAATTGAGAAAGTCTTCAGTCAAAGTCTTCAAACACAAATATGAACAAGTGCATAACACAGTTATGAGGAAATGAAAGAGTTGAGGAAATAGAACCAGTTGGCTTGGTGAAGACAATGATTTGGTAGACCAGTTCCAACTGTTGTCTCAGTTGTACATCTGGTTGGAGCGGCTAGGTATTTAAACCTGTGGACACACAGTCCTCACCGTATTCTCCTCGGTCACTCGGCGATCCACAATTCCTCTTGGATGCTCTAGACAATGACGCCTAACCGTCTGGAGAAGCACAGTCTTCAAAGGTAACAAGCGTCGGATCCACGCAGGATCAATCTCTTCAATGATGCTCAATCACTTTGGATTTGTAGGTGTTTGGGTTTGGGTTTTCATCACTTGACGATTTCGCTCAAAGTCCTCGGAGGATGGGATGCTCAAATGACAAGTGTCGGTTTCTCTCGAGCAGCCAACCAACTAGTGGTTGTAGGGGGCTATTTATAGCCTAGGGAGCAGCCCGACATGATAAGACATAAATGCCCTTCAATGATATGACCGTTAGGTGGGTAGATATTTTGGGACAGGTGGCGATAGCACAACAATGGTCGGAAATTTGAGTATCAAATTCCTCGTGGCTATCATGTTCCTCATCGTAGGCAATCCACACCGGTGAATTCCTAACTCCTCGGTCAGAACAAATTCCTCGAGACCGGTAGAACTTCGTCTACATCCTTTGAAGAATATGGTGAACTGTATGACATTTCCTATGGCTTCACTCAAGGGATTGGTAGGTGTTGGATTTTGAGTTGAGCATCACTTGGAAATTTTCCTAAGTATTTCCTCGACCCCCTTTAACAGTACGGTGTTTCCTATGACTTAAGAAAGTGAAAATGAAACTACGAAAATAAAAGTCTTCATGCTTCATGTTCCTCGAATGAATACCAAGTCTTCAAGGTCACACCAATTTCTTCACTTTCAAAGTCTTCAGAAATCCAAAGTCTTTGGTCGAAGAACTTCATTTTTAGGGGTCGACTTTCTCTGTAAATATCAAACTCCTCATAGACTTATAGACCTGTGTACACTCATAAACACATTAGTCCCTTAACCTATAAGTCTTCAATACACCAAAATCACTAAGGGCACTAGATGCACTTACAATCTCCCCATTTTTGGTGTTTGTTGTCAATTTAGGTTAAGTTTTCAACGGTGATAAACATATGAAGTGTTAATACTTATATTTAGGTATTTGATTGCAAGATATATAAGTACTCCCACTAAAGTTGTGTATAGCGAGGAATTTGCTTTTGAAGCAATGAACAATTGAAGAGTTGAATCATGGAGATCTCCCCCTATATCTTGTAATTCATACACGCATTTGACATAGTATATGAAGAATTTGAAATTCATGATGAAATATGGTGACTGATGTAATTCAGCATGCGTGCATAAACATTAATGAGGAATAAGCATGCAGAAAAACACAGCAAAAGTATCAGGTCACCATAGAGTTTAAGTTTACAACTCGATCCAGCAAGGTCATCAGAAGAACGAGAGTTGTAACTTAAAAACCGCCCATATAAGATAGACCTGCTTGAAGACTATCTCAAATTTCTCCCCCTTTGTCATTGAATGACCAAAAGGGTTGAAAATGAGGACTAACGCCCCTGAAGAATATCAAGTTGATGAAGGAGCGCCAGTGTTGTTGGGGTCGTGTGTTGATGTTGGGCCTGCCGCAGTGTCGTCCAAGTCTTCATGCTCGTCGGTGTCGCGCGATGAAGAATAGGAGCTGGCCACCAAGGAAGGAACCTTGACCTTCTTGTATTTTTTCGGTGGAGGAGCGGACCGGTCAAAATCTTCCTTGAGACCCATTTTCTTCAGATCTTGAGCTATAAACATGTGATGAGAACAGCCTGTGCACGGTTGAAGGTTTCATGGAGGTAGTAGTGGTTTTTCTTCACTGCATTGTGGGTAGCAGTCATGTTGTGAAGAATTGAACCAAACTGACGCTTGACCTATTTGTGATTGCGATCAACCTTCTGATGAAGACCGAGGAGTAGCTCATGATCAGTCATCACCCTGGGAGCTATGCCTTGAGGATTTTTCTTGGTTGTGTTGGCGGCAGAGTCATGGGTGGCAGAGTTGTCATTGGTGGAGTAGGATGCAGCCTTGTGAAATTGACCATCCAATGGACGAATGCCTTCATCTATAACAGCAGCCGCCTTGCCCTTGTCATCAGCTGAGGAAAATGTATGTTTGAGGACTTCAATTGGGCAAGTAGTTGCAATGGTTCAGTGTATCAGCTTTGTAGTTGAGTGAAGACCTTGTTATAATGAATCTCATAATCCAAGGTGCATAAGGCTTCAGCTCAAATGGAGACATAGCAACATTGGCCAGATTTCTCATGAAGAAATCATGGAAGTTGACGGGAACACCATGAATGATATTGAAAAGCAGATTCTTCATGATGCCAATGACTTCTTCTTCATTCGAGTCGTGGCCCTTGATAGGACTCAATGTCTTTGTCAGAATGCGATAGACAGTCCGAGGCACATATAGTAATTCCTTCACGAGGAATGTGGTTCTTGGGGCTTGACCTAGCTTCAATGGCTTGATCAGCACTTGCATGTAGTGATCTGTAAGCTCAGGCTCACGGTACATGCAACGAGCAGCTTCAAGGGGAGGACTGAGAGGCAAAGCACGAAGCAATTCAGTAGCTGGTTCCTTGTAGTCAGTGTTTTCAGACATCCAGTCCAGCACCCATGAATTCACATCTTCAGAATCTCCGGTGATGTGCAGCGTTGCATAAAACTGAAGAATGAGTTCTTCATTCCAATCACATTTATCAGTGCAGAAATTTAATAGTCCAGCGTCGTGAAGAACACTGAGGACTGGCACGAAGCATGGCAGATATTCCATATCTACGTGAGGAATGTGCTCATGATCGAAGACTTTGTCTTTGTTGAACAACACTGAGGAATAGAAATTAGCCTGGTTGGCAGTCCAGAAAAGCCTCTTCCTAATGCGAGCAGAGTCATAGGGGTTGTAGTCTGTGAAGAATACGTGCTCGCCGAAGAAATCATCAGCCTTGAATTTTTTCTTCTTTGAGAATGGATCCTTTGGCTTCGGCAGAGGAGTGTTAGTGAGTTGCATCACAACCTCAGGAATCGCAATCTCAGGTTCTTCAGACTGAGGGATTTCTGGTTCCTCTTCAGCGGCAGTCTGTGTCTTCAGATGTTCAGCAGCAGCAGTTTCTTCAGCACTAGTGGCTGGAATTTCTTCATGAACAGATGCAGTGGGCTGAGGTTCTTCAGAGCCCATTTGAACAGTTTGTGCTGGGGACTGAGGGATTTGTTGCAGTGGTGTGAATAGAGGAGAGTTGGGATGCTGACTTTCCCAAAAGTCATCATTCATCAATGGAGTAGTACTCCCAATGTCCACGTCAGAGTTGTGTTCATCCAATTCTTCAACGCCGGCCTCTTCAGCTATGAACTGAGGCATGGGTGAGGAGACAGCTAGAGTTGAAGGGATTGCGTCCGCTTCAATTTCTTCATCCATCTGCCCCGATGAAGCAGCAGAAGGATTTTCTTCATTGGATTCGCTAGGAATCACATATTCTTCACCAAAAGGAACAAGGTCCTTTGATGGCATGGTTGAGATAGGAACAACATCAATGGGATTTGGAAATGAGCTGGTCAAAGTCTTCATCTCCTTCGGGACTGAAGAATCTGATGAAGCTGATGATTTCCTTTTCTTCACCGCTGCACGCTCTGCAGCCTTGGTCTTCTTCACATCTGATGCAGATGGAAGGATTGGAGTTGGGGTAGGCGCAGGAGGAGCAGAGGAATGTGGTTGAATTTCTACAGGCACAACTAATGCAGTTGCCCTGATTTCTTCATTTTCTTCATGCGCACCACTAGTGAATGCCCGGATATTTCTTCATAGGCTGGAATGCGCCATCAGCCCCGAACTCACATTTTCTTCAAGACTGATTGTCATCGCTAGTCTTTGGCATTTTCTTCAAGAGGGTCGAGAAGATGCTTCAGCCTGAGGATTTTCTTGTTGCGATGGAGCTGCAACCTTTGAAGTGAATTTCTCTGTCAGTTTTACATACCTGACCTTGCCGCCTTGCCAATCAACATAGTAAGCGTTGAAATCATCGCGGAGGCTTTTGATTTCAGCCTGGATCTTCACTAGTTATTCAGTTGTTATAGAGACTACGTTTTTCTTCAGGAAGGGCTCCTTCCTGCATCGAAGCTTTATTCAGCTGCCCGGCCTTCTCAAATTTCCATTTTTCTTCTTGGATGAAGGCAACAAGATATGACTTTGTCCAGAGTCAGCTTGAAATCGTGCATAGGAGTGTTGGGATCTTTGTGCCGTAGATCGATGTAGTCTAGGATCAGCTTCAGATCCAAAAGTAGTGGCACATTGCTTCCTTTGGCTCTAGCGGCCTTGACTTGTCTGCCTCTGATGATTTCGGCTAGTTCATCATCATCAGAATCACAATCATCAGAGGGCACTTGGAAAGCAACCTGCTTCTTGTGAGGACTTGGTCGAGGACCTCATCCAGCAGTAGACTTTTTCTTCAGCAGAGAGGGGCCAGCTGAGGAACTTGGAGCAACTTAGGAACTTGCAAAGGCTCCTGAGGCAATAGATATGCTCATGCTCATTTGGCACGTGGCGAGATGCATAGGTGCAGAGGATTTGGTCGCAGCAGCCGAAGACTTTGGCGAAGGAGCTGAGGACTTTGGAGGAGCAGCAGCAGTTTGAGGAGTTGGCCGCGAGGGCTTTGAGGAATCTGGCCGTGAGGGCATAGCTGAGGAACTCAGTCGAGAGGGCATTGAAGAAGAAGCACCTGGCTTGGGCGCAGGCTTCTTTGCCATGGCCTTCTTCGGCTTGCTAGCAGAGGCCTCGGCAGTGGCAGCAGCAGCAGCAGCAGCAGAGTCCTCGTTGAATTTCCTCACTGCTTCTCTGGCTTGTGTGGCCAACTTGGCTTGACTCTTTGCCCATTCATCAGGATAATCCTCACCGCGCTTGAGGCTAGTGGGATCTGCTTCTTGGCCAGGTGCCAACGGAGGTCTTGGGCATGGAGGATTGAGTGCGAATTTCTTCATGTATTTGGGACTAACATATTTGTACTCCCTCCACTCTCTTGCCCATCTCCTCTCTATCCTCTCAGATAAGCACCTTGAGCTGATTTTTATCCTCCTTACCAAACTTGGCCTCATCAGAGTGCAATAATCTTTGTATATGTCATCGTGATCTCAAAGGCGATTGATTTCAGGCCTCTTTCCTCCTTTCTCGTGGCTTCTTTCCATCAGCCATTTTCTTCAAATTGAGGAATTTGAACAATGGAATTCTCTGAAGATGTATGCAACTTTTCTTCGAGGAACGCTGCAAATGAGTTAAGTTGATGAGAACCTAGTGATTCATCAGCAGACATGAGTACCGTGAACAGAGTATAGCTGCGAGGAATTTGAAGAGGTCATATGCGTTCTCAGAAGGTTTTGTAAAATGAACAAGATTGAGGAATTTGACCAGATTGAGTCTTGAAGAATTTCACTAAGCATTCTTTGTCTTAGGTTCCAGAGTTTTACAGATAAGAAATCCACACAATTGAGGAATCTTGAAGAAAAATATAGCTTAGAGAAATGAATCAAGAATAGATGACATGTGAGGTGTTTAGTGTGTGAGAATTTGAAGAAAAACACCTTTGAAGATTTTGTAGAAATCATTCGAATCAAAGAGGGCAGTAAAAGTAACTTTTAATTACCCTGGACGAAGAACACGACGAACATTGAGGTAGAGATGAGAAGTTCGTCAGTGCAGATCTTCCACGCCCTAACTTGGCAGAGGAAGACGGCTACGGCGGCGGCGGAGGGAAGAAGTCCTTGGCCGGCGCGAGTACGATGGCGACGAGGTCGAGGCAGTGAAGCTCTTCCTCACCGGCAATGATAAAGTAGCGGCGGCGCTAGGGTTTGAGAAGCTCGATCGGGAGAGCGGTCGATTGGAGTAAATGAGAAGTGAAGAAGTGAAGGGGGTATTTATAGCCATGGTGAAAAAATTGTTCGCCCGAAGAATTTGGACGAACGTGCCCCTGACCCTCCTCATTCGCTTGACATGTGTCACCCACGTACTGAGAAGTGGAGATCGTGTGAGCTCGTGGGTGAATAGATAAGTGTTTTCGTGGGATGCGGAACGGTTTGAGCGGCAAAACGAAAGTTTTGGATAAGATAAGTTTTAACGTTCCGTTCGCAAATTCTTCAGCTGACAAGGACATAGTGAAGATTTTGAACGCGTTTCAAATAGAACGCACATGAAGAAATTTGTGAATAGATTGAGTTGAGTTTCACATAGAGGGGGAAGGGTCCGATCACATTCACTTAGCAGAAAAAGCAACTTGAAGAATTAGCCATAAGTGAATGTTGTAGAGGACATAAACTCATATATATATATGTATATATATATATATATATATATATATATATATATATATATACTAGAATATGCCCGTATGCTGCAACGGGAGAAAAGCTATTAGATTATGCACGTACGATAGATATAAAAAATTCTGAAATAAATGCCAGGATGAGATAAGGACTTTTAGAATGTAACTTCATCAAGTATGTTTGGGTGATGTCATGACGAGATAAGGGACTTTTAAAAAGTCATTTCAAAAAATGTGATGGTCTCATCACGACTTGATTTTCTAACGCGCCATAACGAAAAAATGTCGGTGATCAAATCAGCATCGATGGACACCGGCATGAGCTAGACTGATGAGTGAGTGCCTCGCCTTGACCTAGCGTAGCAGTGTTAATAATAATCAGTAATGTGGTACCAAAAAAATATAGCTGTGTACGAAGGCAAAATAAAAATTTAGTCATTTTTATATAGCTTATAAAACTTAACCCATAGAAAATTGTGTCAATTTTCGAGGGCTCCGCGTTGTACAAGACATGGAAAACTTTTTTTTATCCAAATCGAGGGACTGAAAACAATCATGAAGCGACCCCTCATGATCTCCTCATGACGGTTCGTTATGTTCATTATTTATGGATCTATTTTAATTTTTGTGAACATATTCCAAACTTTAATAGACATTTTTAAATTCCTAATATATTTTGAATATCGGATATTTTTAAAAATCATGAACATTTTTTATTTTTTGAAATCATGATCATTTTATGATTTTCCGAATGTTTTTTAACTCACAAACAGTTTATAATTTCCAAGACATTTTTTTTTGAAAATTTTCTTTTTTGGAAATGCATGAATAAATTTAAAGAAGAAAAAAATTAAAACAGAAATAAGAACGTAAAAGGCAAAAAATGAAATAGAAAACAGGGACGTTGGAACCTGCAAATGGGCCGGCCCATTACCGTAAAAGGGAAGACTAGGCGCGCTTATAGAGAAAAAAGAAGAGATAAAATGTGGGGGTGGGGATCGAACCCGGGTCTCCGTAGTGGAGACGTCTTGGCTAACCATTGCACTCAAGCGTATCTACATGTTATATTAGGGGATCTCGTGGTATATAAACCGTAAGCAACAAAGGCAATGCGTGAACCGTTTTTTGCCACTTACGGGTGGCATTGGTGGGTAATTTTTTTTCTAACTTTAAGGGTATTTTTTATGACGTACGACAGAAACCCAATTCTCTTTATTATTAGGTAAAGATATATATAATAGCCAATGAAGAAAAACGACGGAAACAGTGAAAGACAATGCAAAGTTGAAGCAAATGAACAACTGAGGAATTTCAAAAACTGAGGAAAAACTCAAATTGAAGATTTTCAACTTTTGGTGGTGGCATGACCCACCGTATAAGAATGATGATTTCAGACACCGCGTATAATTGTCGTAGGGTTCTGAGAATCAAATTCTTCCTTAATTTCTTCACACTTACAGTGTTATTCTTCATTGATTGAAGAAAAATGTTTCTTCATGTGTTGCACATCTAAGTCATCTGTCGGATGTGGGGTTCCGGCAAACCCTTAAGGTTTGAACACGGTGGTGCGCGCGAAGTCTCACCCTCCTACCGATCTATGCTCCATCTCGCTAAGATCTCGCGGACGAACTCGATGAACTCACAACACAGAAAGAGACACGGGGTTTATACTGGTTCGGGCCACCGTTCTAGTGTAATACCCTACTCCAGTGTGGGTGTGGTGGATTGCCTCTTGGGCTGATGATGAACAGTACAAGGGAAGAACAACCTCCTGAGGTTGAGGTGTTCTTGTGGCTAGGCTATCGATCAGATTGGATCAAGCTAAGATGAGATCTCCCTAGCTAAGATCAGATGCCCCTACTGTGGTGGCTAGCTCTACTTATATAGGCCATGTTCCTCCTCCCAAATATCGAGCGGGAAGGGAGCCAACAACGGCGGGCAAATTTGAAGGGGGGCAGCTAGTACAAGCTATCCTGACAAAATCGGTCTTCGCCCGCGAAAAGCTCTGGGGTGATGCCATCTTGGGCCCCACGATGACCTCTGCCTTGCCGTCCTCCTGGTCTTGGTCTTGTTGCACCAATATAGCAACCTTTGCATGATGCCTCGGTACTCTTCGCCTGCGCTTGCCTCCTTAGCACCAAAGAGGAAATAAGGACGTTGCGTGCACCGGCACCCGCCTGGCACCGTGCGTCATGGCTCACGTCACGAGAGCCTCATGAGGTTTGCCTCGCCTTGATATCTCTGCTCCTCGTGAGCCTGCCTAGCTAGGCCACTCCAGAGGAGGTCTTGCGTCATCCGCCTCGTGAGGCTTGGACCCTCGCGAGGGTCTTGAGCGCCTTGTTGGTGAAGATGGGCCGTACGGCCTGCTGCTTAGCCACGTCGTGGGCCGCAGGCAGGCAAGTCTAGGGACCCCTGTTCCTGAACACCGACATCATCAATTTTGCACAAGTGTTAGGATGAGTGTCCTTTTCAAAGAACATTCAAGATTCTAAGATATTTAGCTCACACCGCAACTTGCTAAATCTCTTCTCATCCAAGGGCTTTGTGAAGATATCGGCTAGCTGTTCTTCAGTCTTCACATGCTCAATAGAAATGTCGCCCTTCAACACATGATCACGAAGAAAATGATGATGAATCTCAATGTGCTTTGTCTTCGAGTGCTGAACTGGGTTGTGAGAAATCTTGATGGCACTCCCATTGTCACAGAAGAGAGGCACATTCTTCATGTTGACGCCGTAGTCCTTGAGAGTTTGCTTCATCCACAGCAATTGAGCACAGCAAGAACCAGCAGCAATGTACTCAGCTTCAGCAGTAGACAATGATACGCAGTTCTGTTTCTTCGAGGACCAACAGACCAAGGATCGTCCAAGGAAATGACATGTACCAGATGTTGACTTGCGGTCCACACGCTCACCAAAGATAGTCGAGTCGTAATATCCAATGAGATCAAAAGCCGAGCCCTTGGGGTACCATAATCCAAGTGTTGGTGTGTGAGCTAGATATCGAAGAATATGCTTCACAGCCTTATGGTGTGATTCCTTCAGTGTAGCTTGAAATCGGGCACACATGCAAATACTAAGCATAATATCTGGCCTCGATGCACATAAGTAGAATAAAGAACCAATCATGGAGCGGTATACCTTTTGATCAAAGTCAATACCATTTTCATCAGTGCACAGATGGCCATTTGTGGGCATAGGAATTTTGACGCCTTTGCAATCTTGCATGCCGAACTTCCTCAGTACATCCTTGAGGTATTTCTCCTGAGATATGAATATGTCATTACACTGTTGACAAATTTGAAGACCTAAGAAGAATTTCAATTCTCCCATCATAGACATTTGATATTCTTCACTCATCACATAGGCAAATTCATCACTATAACGTTGGCCAGTACAGCCAAAGATAATATCATCAACATATATTTGGCACACAAACAGTTCACCATCATAAGATTTAGTGAAAAGAGTAGGGTCGAGTGAACCGGGTTTGAAGCCTTTCTTCATGAGGAATTCCTTCAAAGTATCATACCACGCCTGAGGGGCCTGCTTGAGGCCATAGTGGGCCTTATTGAGTCTGAAGACTTTGTCGATGCTTTGGATCTTGAAACTCGGGGTTGAGCAACATATACTTCTTCCTCAAGCTTACCATTGAGGAATGCACTTTCACATCCATTTGATATAAAGTGATATCATGATGGTTAGCATAAGCAAGTAATATGCGAATAGCCTCAAGTCTAGCAACAGTGCAAAAGTTTCATCAAAATCAATTCCTTCAATCTGTGTAGCCTTAAGCTACTAGCCGTGCCTTATTCCTCACCACAAGGCCATTTTCATCTTGCTTGTTGCGGTAGATCCACTTTGTGCCAATGATATTGTGCTTGCGAGGATCTGGACGTTTGACTAGTTCCAGACGTTGTTGAGCTCGAATCGATGTAATTTTTCTTGCATGGCCTGAATCCACTCGGGCTCCGTAAATGATTCATCTAACTTAGTGGGATCTGTAATAGAGACAAAAGCATAGTGCCCACAAAATTTAGATAAATGTGAAGCTCTTGAGCGTGTAAGAGGACCTGGTGCTTCAATGTCATCGATAATCTTTTCAACTTGCACTTCTTTTGCAACGCGAGGATGAGTTGGTTGTCGTCGAGGAATTTGATCAGCATTTTCTTCAGCACCATTTTCTTCAGGTGCCTCAGCTCGACGTTCTTCATGTTCTGGAATGAATTCTTCAGCAGATTCTTTAGTAGGAATGACATCCTCAGTAGCCTTGAACTTGATAGACTCCATAGGTGCTGGTTCATCTATCATAGAAGGTAGGTGCTCTCTTTGCGAGCCATTAGTTTCATCGAATCAAGACATCTACAGTTTCAACAACCTTGTGAAGAACATTGTTGAAGACCTTGTAGGTGTGCGATTCCTTTCCGTAACCAAGCATGAAACCTTCATGTGCTTTTGGTGCAAATTTAGAGTTGGGATGAGGATCTCTAATCCAGCATTTAGCAATCAAGACTTTGAAATGACTCACATTGGGTTTCTTGTCAGAGGAGTTCATAGGCAGTCTTTTTGAAGAATTTATGAAGATATACTCTGTTGATGATGTGGCACGCAGTATCAATTGCATCAATCCAAGAACGATGATGCATTTTGTATTCATCAAGCATAGTGCGAGCCATCTCAGCAAGAGTCCTGTTCTTGCGCTCCACGACGCCATTCTGCTGAGGAGTATAAGGAGCAGATAACTCATGAGTAATACCAAGTTCATCAAGATAGTCATCAAGACCAGAATTCTTGAACTCAGTTCCATTGTCACTTTTGATGTGCTCGATCTTCACACCAAAGTTGGTTCAAGCCCTCGTGGAAAATCGTTTGAAGACTTCCTGCACTTCATGTTTGTAAGTAACAATGTGTACCCATGTGTATCGAGAGTAATCATCAACAATAACAAAGCCATATTGAGATGCATCATTTGAAACTGCAGAATAATGGTTAGGACTGAAGTGATCCATGTGAAGAAATTCAAAGGGTCGAGTAGTGGTCATGATAGTCTTCGCTGGATGCTTAGCCTTTGTCATCTTCCCAGCTTCACAGGCTCCGCATAAGTGATCCTTGAGGAATTTGACATTCTCAATGCCAATGACATGCTTCTTCTTCGCAAGCGTGTGCAAATTCCTCAAGCCTGCATGACCAAGTCGTTGACGCCAGAGCCAGCCTTCTGAAGCTTTTGCAAGTAGGCACACGGGTGGTTGTGGTCCTGTAGAGAAATCAACAATATACAAGTCTCCTCTCCTAAAGCCTTCGAAGACTTTGGAATTGTCAGCTTCCATGATCACAACACAACGACACTTGCCAAAGACAACAACCATATCAAGATCGCAAAGCATTGAGACAGACATGAGGTTGTATCCTAAGGACTCGACAAGCATGACTTTGTCCATGTGTCGATCCTTTGAGATCGCAACCTTACCTAGGCCCAATACCTGACTTTTGCCTTTGTTAGCGAAGATGATATGCTTCAGATGCGATCGAGATAAGGGAGCATCCATCAATAGATTCTTGTCACCAGTCATGTGATTTGTACATCCACTATCGAGGACCCACAGTGGCTTTGGGTTGATCATCTTGCAGATGAATTAGTGCAGCTCACGAACTCATATACTTCATCAGTGAAGAATATGACATCAATTCATCAGATCAATTTCATCAAGTAATAGAACAGATAAAGCAGTATGGGGACGTGAGAAATGAGAGTTCATTTCTTCATGATTAGCTTGCGTCCTTTCAGGCACTCTTTCAGGTCTCCAGCAAATTCTTCAGAAGTTTGACCACGTCTGGAGACCTGACCCTGCATAAGAGATTAGTTCTTTTTCTTCACCACCCACATCTGAATGGGTGGCAAAGAGTTCATCACTCTGCGAGCTCCATACGAGAAAGGTGGCATAGATGCCAGCCCATTTCGTTTCACATAAGAGGTGTTAGGGTAAGCATATGAATAAGCAGAGAAATTCTTCAAGGACTTATGAACATAATTGTTAGAAGAATAGTGCTCATAATCATAGCCCTTAGCTCTTCCCTGCGAAATAGAGGGGTTAGCACGATGATGATCATATGAGGACTTTGATCCTTTTGAGGAATTTGGTCTGTATGAGGACTTGGATCCATATGAAGAATTTGGTCCATATAAAGAATTTGATCTGGGGTTCCTATTCTTCACAGGTGGTGTCATGAGGACATTCACCTGAAGACTTTCAAGGCATCTTTTGGGAACCCAGATTTTCTTCATACGGGAACCGTTCCTGCAGTTAGTACCAACATATCTAGCAAATACTTCACCATTCTGATTTTTGAACAGTTTATAGTTGGAGTCAAATGACTCATCAGAAGAGTGAGAAGATTCACATGTAAAGCCGGATAAATTGGATGGATCAACTGGAGGTCCCTTTGCAAAGCAACCCATGAGGTTTTGGGGTACCGCTCGGGCTTCCAATATGTACCATCGGCATTGAGTTTCCTCTCAAAGGCAATACCCTCCTTCCTAGGGTTCCTGCTCAGAATCTGCTTTTAAGCACATCACAAAGAGTCTGATGCCCTTTGAGGCTTTTGTACATGCCTGTCATGTACAATTCCTTTAGCCCTACATCCTCAAGTGATACTAGCAATGTCCTCGGATGAGGAATTAGTGATAGCAGAGGCAGGTGAAGAATTTGTAACATTAGAAGCATTTGAACATTCAGTGAAGAATTAGCGATTCACGTTCAATGCACTTCAAACATGGAGGAACAAATTCTTCCTGAGCAGCGCTGATTTGTTGAGCAAGTAATGAATCGCTCCTTCTGAAGATCTTCATAACTCACTCTTAGCTTTTCAAGATCTTGCTTTCTCTGAAGAAATTCATAAGAAAGCTACTCATGATCAGATAAGAGAGTGTTATGATGACCTTGAAGGTTGTCATCTGAAGTCTCTGAAGATTTTTAGTCAAGGTTTTAGTGCGATTAATTTCTTCACCCAACATATCAACACTTTTGTCTAGCATGTTTTGAACCTTTTCAAAAGCCCTTTGTTGTTTCACAGCAATCTTAGCAAGTTTAGAGTAGCTGGGCTTGAGGATTTCATCAGATTCATTCTCGCTTGAGTCAGAGGAGGTATATTTGAGTACCTTGGCACCCTTTGCCATGAAGCAATAGGTGGGAGCGTAGTCATCATTGCCTTCATCAGCCTTGTTGGTGAGGTCATTTTCTTCAGAGTTGAAGATAGACTTGCTGACGAATGCAGTAGCGAGGGCTAGGCTCGCCACACCTGACTCGAACTCCTCAGATGCCTCCTCTTCCTCATGTTCCTCAGATTCAGCCTCAGAGTCCATTTCCTTGCCAATGAATGCCCGAGCCTTCTTGGAGCTGCTCTTCTTATGAGAAGAAGAGTTCGAGGATTTTTATGATGAAGATTTTGAGGATTTCTTCTTTTTCTTCGCATCATCAGAACTGTAATCCTTGTATTTCTTCTTCTTTGATTCATTTTCCCACTTAGGACAATCTTGAATGTAGTGTCCAGGTTTCTTGCATTTGTGACAAAGCCTCTTCTTGTAGTCACTGGATGAGGAATCATTGCTCCTTGAGGATTTTCCAAAGCGACCACGTCTTGAGAACTTCTGGAATTTCTTCACGAGCAGTGCTAGCTCATGGCTCAGTTCTTCAGGATCACCAAGGCTGCTACCAGAATCTTCATCTTCAGACTCAGAAACTGCCTTGGCCTTCAGTGCACGTGATCTGCCATAGCTCGAACCATAGAGATCTCTCTTCTCAGCAAGTTGGAACTCATGAGTATTTAGCCTCTCGAGGATATCAAGAGATCAAGTGACTTGTAATCAGCACATTCTTGTATCATCAATGCCAGAGTATCAAATGAGGAATCAAGCGATCTCAGCAATTTCTTCACCACCTCATGATCGGTGATGTCAGTGGCACCAAGCGCTTGAAGCTCATTTGAGATGTCGATGAGGCAATCGAAGGTTTGTTGAACATTTTCATTGTCGAGTCTTTTGAAGTGGTTGAAGAGATTGCGAAGAACATCAACTCGAGAGTCACATTGTGTTGAGACTCCTTCACTAACTTTGGACAGCCTATCCCAGATAAGCTTAGCAGTTTCCAAAGCACTCACTCTTCCATACTGTCCTTGCTTAGATGGCCACATATGATATTCTTCGCTTGAGAATCGAGTTGCTTGAATCTCTTCACATCAGTAGCGTTCAGAAAAGGTGTGACTGAGGGAACACCATTTTCCACAACATACCAGAGATCGTTATCAATTGCCTCAAGATGCATTCGCATCTTATTCTTCCAGTAGGGGTAGTCCGTTCCATCAAAGGTAGGACACCCAACAGAGACCTTGATCATACCTGCGGTCGACATAACTAAAACTCCAGGCGGTTAAACCAAAATCACACAGAACAAGGAAGTACCTTGCGCTGATACCAATTGAAAGTGCATTATATCGACTAGAGGGGCGGGGGTGAATAGGCAATTTTTATGAATTCTTCACTGAGGAATTTGCCAGTGAGGAAATTCCTTAGCGAAGAACTACTAGCAGCGGAATAAGTACTCAGAAGTAAACATAACAGAACACAATCATAGTCATCATGATGAAATGAAGACAAGCACAGAGTACAGAAAGCGTAATCACAGGATAACACAGGATGAAGGCAAACAGACTGAAGAAATTGAGCTGAGGAAATTGAGAAAGTCTTCAGTCAAAGTCTTCAAACACAGATATGAACAAGTGCACAAGACAGTTATGAGGAAATGAAAGAGTTGAGGAAATAGAACCAGTTGGCTTGGTGAAGAGAATGATTTGGTAGACCAGTTCCAACTGTTGTCTCAGTTGTACATCTGGTTGGAGCGGCTAGGTATTTAAACCTGAGGACACACAGTCCCGGACACACAGTCCTCACCGTATTCTCCTTGAACTAAGGTCACACAGACCTCGTCCAATCACTCGTGGTAAGTCTTCAGGTGACTTCCGAACCTTCACAAACTCGGTCACTCGGCGATCCACAATTCCTCTTGGATGCTCTAGACCATGACGCCTAACCATTTGGAAGAAGCCACGGTCTTCAAAGGTAACAAGCGTCGGATCCAGGCATGATCAATCTCTTCAGTGCTGCTCAATCACTTTGTGTTTGTAGGTGTTTGGGTTTTGGTTTTTCCTCACTTGATGATTTTTGCTCAAAGTCCTCGGAGGATGGGATGCTCTCAAATGACAAGTGTCAGTTTCTCTCGGAGCAGCCAACCAGCTAGTGGTTGTAGGGGGCGGATATTTATAGCCTAGGGAGCAGCCCAACATGATAAGACATAAATGCCCTTAAATGATATGACCGTTAGGTGGGTAGATATTTTGGGACAGCTGGCGCATAGCACAGCAACGGTCAGAAATTTGAGTATCAAATTCTTCAGGGCTATCATGTTCTCACTGTGTAGGCAATCCGCACTGGCGAATTCCTAACTCCTTAGTCAGAACAAATTCTCGGAGACCGGAAGAACTTCGTCTCACATCCTTTGAAGAATATGACTGAACTGTATGAGATTTCCAATGGCTTCAGTCAAAGGGATTGGTAGGTGTAGGATTTTGAGTTGAGCATCACTTGGAAATTTTTCCTTAGTATTTCCTCGACCCCCTTTAACAGTACTGTGTTTCCTATGACTCAAGAAAGAGAAAATGAAACTACAAGAACAAAAGTCATCACGCTTCATGTTCCTCGAATGAATACCAAGTCTTCATGGTCACACCAATTTCTTCACTTTTAAAGTCTTCAGAAAGTCTTCAGAAATCCAAAGTCTTCAGTCGAAGAACTTCATTTTTAGGGGTCGACTTTATCTGTAAATATCAAACTCCTCATAGAGTTATAGACCTGTATACACTCATAAACACATTAGTCCCTTAACCTATAAGTCTTCAATACACCAAAATCACTAAGGGGCACTAGATGCACTTACATTGGTAGCGGAGAGTGTCTCGACCACTGCATCATAACATAAATTAGGAGGGGAACCGAACAGATTAATCATGAGGTATTGCCATATTACCTGTCCTGGATTTATTGGAAAGAAACAATGGGGTTGCCTTGCTGTTTTCATAGTTTGTCTTCTTATCTTCAGAAGCCTGCACCAAATTAACGCACTAGCATTGCTATCATCGGCCAGGTCAGATAATAGGAAAGCAACATTGACACAACGAACGTTTGGGCAACTGCACCACACCAGCCTACACCAAATTAACACAATATGGCACATCTATCATCAGCCGTAAGGTAATACGAAAGCAACATTGACACAATGAATGAATGGGCAACCAGAGCAGCACTACAATTCAGTAATGTCCATGATATGAGATAGTACACTCATGCAGCTCAATATGCAAAAAAAACCAGGCAGTTTTCCTTACAAAAATCAACATTGTCGCCTTTAACATTTTGCTACAACTGAATTTAGATCAGATAAAGGTTGGATTCACACCGATTAACAAAATACATGCTGATGTAAAATTTAGTGATATACAGCAGGTACTTACATCAGCATTGGAGCACAGAGACTTCCCGCAAGATACTTTCCTCGAATATGATCCCAATGGAGGGAATCTTTTATCGTTTAACCTTATTTTCTAAAAGAGAGATGGGTAAGAAACATGTAGAAAATATGATTAGAATGCTATAAAATTTCATGAGGTGGGGATACGCTGCGCTTCTTAGAATGGAGTTGACATTGTCGGATGTGGGGTTAAGCAAACCCTTGAGGTTCGAACACTGGGGTGCGCGCGAAGTCTTTCCCTCCTACCGATATATGCTCTAGCTCGCTAAGATCTTGCGGACGAACTCGACGAACTCACAACACAGAGAGACGTAGGATTTATACTGGTTCGGGCCACCGATGTGGTGTAATACCCTAATCCAGTGTGGTGGTGGTGGATTGCCTCTCGGGCTGATGATGAACAGTACAAAGGAAGAATAGCCTCCTGAGGTTGAGGTGTTCTTGTGTGTATGAACTTGTGGTGTGAGGGTTCGATCTCAACCCGTTCGGGATCCGTCCCCCCCTACTGTGGTCGCTAGTCCTATTTATAGATGCCCTGGTCCTCTTCCCAAATATCGAGCGGGAAGGGAGCCAACAACGACGGGCAAATTTGAAGGGGGACAGCTAGTACAAGCTATCCTGACAAAAGCGGTCTTCGCCTGCGAAAAGCTCTGGGGTGACGCCGTCATGGGCTCCACGATGACCTCCTCCCTGTCGTCCTCCTGGTCTTGGTCTCATTGCACCAATATGGCAACCTTTGCCTGATGCCTCGGTACTCTTCGCCTGCGCTTGCCTCCTTAGCACCAAAGAGGAAATGAGGATGCTTTGCAGCGCCTTTGGCGCTTTCACAGCACCCGCTTTGGCACTGTTCATCATGGCTCACGTCACGAGAGCCTCTGAGGTTTGCCCCGCCTAGATATCTCCGCTCCTCGTGAGCCTGCCTAGCGAGGCCACTCTAGAGGAGGTCTTGTGTCGTCCACCTCGCGAGGCTTGGACCCTCGCGAGGGTCTTGGATGCCTTGTTGATGAAGATGGGCCATACGGCCTGCTGCTTAGCCACGCCATGGACATCTATTACGAAGGAACAACATTTGTTGGAAAAACATAGTATGACGACACATGGAATAGGTACAGAAAATGGATAGGTATGGCATATACTCATATATGATGCTTAAATGAAGCAGATGGTGTAACAAAGTAGAAGCAATGCAAGAGGTCAAATGCAAAATATGTGCAACCAATACAACCTTGCCAAGTTAGAGCAAGCACCTTGATGGGTCAATAAGATAGGCCATCCTCCACCATGCCAAGTTTGTTAGCCAGTGGATTGTTCCGCAATATTCCTCTCGTGTGCCCATTCTCATATTCATTTTGATAATGTTCAATACCTTACATGCATGAAAACATAAAAACAAGTGAGATTACCTTTGTAATGCATAAGTGATTCTAATCCAATATTGTTTCCCTATAAACCCCTTTGTGCTATCTCTGCAATTCTTCTGAGAGATGCCATGATGCTGTAATTTGGTGTGTGCATTAATATAATGTGGCCTACTACTCAAAATATGAGAGCTCCAGAAGCGATGATACTTTGCAGATGATAACTTCAACATATAGTAAAGAAGAACAAGTCGTCCTGTGTCACAGCCCTAGCATTAGCCTTGACTTGTCTTTGCATCTCATCATGTCATCATCATGTTAAGTTCATGAAACTTGAATTGAGGTTAGTTGAAACCCTCATAAATCAGTTCAGAAATAATCAACAGTAAAATATCGTCAAAGAAACCCAAGAAAATGTTCCTCTTAAACCTTGAAAAAATATTGGCAAGAGTAAAATTCAAACCAATATTTTTGGAGGCTTTAAAATGTTTATTTTGGGCCTCTGATTTAAATCATAAACTATTTGAATTGGATTTATTTCTTTTATAAAAGAGATACATGTCCAATAATCCTGAAACTTTATGAGTGGCTATGGTATTATATCTACAGACCACATGAATATTTTTAGGAGCAACAAAAATGATTTAGTATTTTTACTAAATCCAAAACTACAAAAAATAGAAAACAAAAACAAAAATGAGAGAGAGAGAGAGAACAACACCTGGGCCACTTACTTGGCCTGGCACTATGCCGGCCCAGCCCACTGGCGCCTGCCAGTCACCACTAACCTCGCGCCGAGAAGGGCCTTAGCAGCATGGCCGCCGCCCGCAAGCACGCGCCTCGCCAGCTCCTACTTGCCGTCGACGGCCTGGACTCCTCCACGAGTGCCACGCGGACCCCCTCGACCCTCTTTCGCTCTCCTAGTGCCTCTCCCCCTCCCCTGGCTCTCTCCCTCACACACACTTAGCGCTACCGTCGACGCTGCTCACCACCACCCAGCCATCGTCTCCCCTCGACCTCTCGACGTGTTCAGGAGCTCCGCCACATTGTCCCCGACCTCCTCGCCAAGCCGTGCAACGCCGAACGCACTGCAACGCCCTCACCGTCGTCGTCTTCAACCTCGGGATGCCGAGATCGCCACCATCGCGTCCTTTGCTTCGAGCCTCCCCCGAGCCCACGTCGACGCCTCTGCAACCATCGTGAGCTCCCGCATCAGAACCCCCTCTGCCTGAGCTCGATTACACCCTCTAGCCGTGCCAGCCGCCGTACCCAAGTGCCGCCGTCCGCCATGGTTGTTGCTCTCGTAGCCCCCATGCATCTCTGCTTGAGCTAGAGCCTCCAGCATGCTCCTGGAGCAACGACGAGTCCAACGCAGCTCCTAGCTAGCTCTCACGTGCACTGTAACCACGCACCCGCACATGCCCGAGCTCCAGTCGCGGCAAAGCTCGTCGCCGGTGCCTGTGCAAGCCACCCCATCTCCAGCTGCCACTACCACTCAATGCGCCCCTCCGCTAGCTCCCCATAGATGATCCCCGCGCACCAAATCGGACCTTGTAGCAAAATCTCGACGCACTCCACCGTAGATTTGGTCGCCGGCATTTTTACACACCGGTGGTGATGACGTGGCTTCGTCATTATGGCCTAATCACGTTTAGTTTAATCACCTCAGCCACTGACTAATATCTGTAGTCATCATGATGAAATCAAGACACGCCTGAGTAGAGAAAGCGTAATCACGAGGATAACACAGGATGAAGACAAAGCAGGTCAAGAAATTGAGCTGAGGAAATTGAGAAAGTCTTCAGTCAAAGTCTTCAAACACAAATATGAACAAGTGCATAACACAGTTATGAGGTAATGAAAGAGTTGAGGAAATAGAACCAGTTGGCTTGGTGAAGACAATGATTTGGTAGACCAGTTCCAACTGTTGTCTCAGTTGTACATCTGGTTGGAGCGGCTAGGTATTTAAACCTGTGGACACACAGTCCTCACCGTATTCTCCTCGGTCACTCGGCGATCCACAATTCCTCTTGGATGCTCTAGACAATGACGCCTAACCGTCTGGAGAAGCATAGTCTTCAAAGGTAACAAGCGTCGGATCCACGCAGGATCAATCTCTTCAGTGATGCTCAATCACTTTGGATTTGTAGGTGTTTGGGTTTGGGTTTTTCATCACTTGACGATTTCGCTCAAAGTCCTCGGAGGATGGGATGCTCTGAAATGACAAGTGTCAGTTTCTCTCGAGCAGCCAACCAACTAGTGGTTGTAGGGGCCGGCTATTTATAGCCTAGGGAGCAGCCCGACATGATAAGACATAAATGCCCTTCAATGATATGACCGTTAGGTGGGTAGATATTTTGGGACAGCTGGCGCATAGCACAACAATGGTCGGAAATTTGAGTATCAAATTCCTCAGGGCTATCATGTTCCTCACTGTGTAGGCAATCCACACTGGTGAATTCCTAACTCCTCAGTCAGAACAAATTCCTCAGAGACCAGTAGAACTTCGTCTACATCCTTTGAAGAATATGGTGAAGCGTATGACATTTCCAATGGCTTCACTCGAAGGGATTGGTAGGTGTTGGATTTTGAGTTGAGCATCACTTGGAAATTTTTCCTTAGTATTTCCTCGACCCCCTTTAACAGTACGGTGTTTCCTATGACTTAAGAAAGTGAAAATGAAACTACGAAAATAAAAGTCTTCATGCTTCATGTTCCTCGAATGAATACCAAGTCTTCAAGGTCACACCAATTTCTTCACTTTCAAAGTCTTCAGAAATCCAAAGTCTTCAGTCGAAGAACTTCATTTTTAGGGTTCGACTTTCTCTGTAAATATCAAACTCCTCATAGACTTATAGACCTGTGTACACTCATAAACATATTAGTCCCTTAACCTATAAGTCTTCAATACACCAAAATCACTAAGGGCACTAGATGCACTTACAATCTCCCCATTTTTGGTGATTGATGACAATATAGGTTAAGTTTTCAACGGGGATAAACATATGAAGTGTTAATACTGATATTTAGGAATTTGATTGCAAGATATATAAGAACTCCCCCTAAAGTTGTGTATAGCGAGGAATTTGCTTTTGAAGCAATGAACAATTGAAGAGTTGAATCATGGAGATCTCCCCCTATATCTTGTAATTCATACACGCATTTGACATAGTATATGAAGAATTTGAAATTCATGATGAAATATGGTGACTGATGTAATTCAGCATGCGTGCATAAATATTAATGAGGAATAAGCATGCAGAAAAACACGGCAAAAGTATCAGGTCACCATAGAGTTTAAGTTTACAACTCGATCCAGCAAGGTCATCAGAAGAACGAGAGTTGTAACTTAAAAACCGCCCATATAAGATAGACCTGCTTGAAGACTAACTCAAATTTCTCCCCATTGTCATTGAATGACCAAAAGGGTTGAAAATGAGGACTAACGCATACGAAGAATATCAAGTTGATGAAGGAGGCGCCCGGTGTTGTTAAGTCGTGTGTTGATGTTGGGCCTGCCGCAGTGTCGTCCAAGTCTTCATGCTCGTCGGTGTCGCGCGATGAAGAATAGGAGCTGGCCACCAAGGAAGGAACCTTGACCTTCTTGTATTTTTTCGGTGGAGGAGCAGACCAGTCAAAATCTTCCATGAGACCCATTTTCTTCAGATCATTTGAGCTATAAACATGTGACAGAACAGCCCAGGTACGGTTGAAGGTTTCATGGACGTAGTAGTGGTTTTTCTTCACTGCATTGTGGGTAGCAGTCATGTTGTGAAGAATTGAACCAAACTGACGCTTGACCTATTTGTGATTGCGATCAACCTTCTGATGAAGACCGAGGAGTAGCTCATGATCAGTCATCACCACAGGAGCTATGCCTTGAGGATTTTTCTTGGTTGTGTTGGCGGAGTCATGGGTGGCAGAGTCGTCATTGGTGGAGTAGGATGCAGCCTTGTGAAATTGACCATCCAATGGACGAATGCCTTCATCTATAACAGCAGCCGCCTTGCCCTTGTCATCAGCTGAGGAAAATGTATGTTTGAGGACTTCAATTGGGGCAAGTAGTTGCAATGGTTCAGTGTATCAGCTTCGTAGTTGAGTGAAGACCTTGTTATAATGAATCTCATAATCCAAGGTGCATAAGGCTTCAGCTCAAATGGAGACATAGCAACATTGGCCAGATTTCTCATGAAGAAATCATGGAAGTTGACGGGAACGCCATGAATGATATTGAAAAGCAGATTCTTCATGATGCCAATGACTTCTTCTTCATTCGAGTCGTGGCCCTTGATAGGACTCAATGTCTTTGTCAGAATGCGATAGACAGTCCGAGGCACATATAGTTTTTCCTTCACGAGGAATGTGGTTCTTGGGGCCTGACCTAGCTTTAATGGCTTGATCAGCACTTGCATGTAGTGATCTGTAAGCTCAGGCTCACGGTACATGCAACGAGCAGCTTCAAGGGGAGGACTGAGAGGCAAAGCACGAAGCAATTCAGTAGCTGGTTCCTTGTAGTCAGTGTTTTCAGACATCCAGTCCAGCACCCATGAATTCACATCTTCAGAATCTCCGGTGATGTGAAGCGTTGCATAAAACTGAAGAATGAGTTCTTCATTCCAATCACATATATCAGTGCAGAAATTTAATAGTCCAGCGTCGTGAAGAACACTGAGGACTGGCACGAAGCATGGCAGATATTCCATATCTACGTGAGGAATGTGCTCATGATCGAAGACTTTGTCTTTGTTGAACAACAACGAGGAATAGAAATTAGCCTGGTTGGCAGTCGAAAAAGCCTCTTCCTAATGCGGCGAGTCATAGAGGTTGTAGTCTGTGAAGAATACGTGCTCGCCGAAGAAATCATCAGCCTTGAATTTTTTCTTCTTTGAGAATGGATCCTTTGGCTTGGGCAGAGGAGTGTCAGTGAGTTGCATCACAACCTCAGGAATCGCAATCTCAGGTTCTTCAGACTGAGGGATTTCTGGTTCCTCTTCAATGACGGTCTGTGTCTTGAGATGTTCGTGAAGCAGCTTTCTTGACACTAGTGGCTGGAATTTCTTCATGAGCAGTCACGATGGGCTGAGGTTCTTGAGCCCATTTGAATAGTTTGTGCTTTGGGGACCGAGGGATTTGTTGCGATGGCGTGAATAGAGGAGAGTTGGGATGCTGACTTTCCCAAAAGTCATCATTCATCAATGGAGTAGTACTCCCAATGTCCACGTCAGAGTTGTGTTCATCCAATTCTTCAACGCCGGCCTCTTCAGCTATGAACTGAGGCATGGGCGAGGAGACAGCTAGAGTTGAAGGGATTGCGTCCGCTTCAATTTCTTCATCCATCTGCCCTGACGAAGCAGCAGAAGGATTTTCTTCATTGGATTCGCTAGGAATCACATATTCTTCACCAAAAGGAACAAGGTCCTTTGATGGCATGGTTGAGATAGGAACAGCATCAATGGGATTTGGAAATGAGCTGGTCAAAGTCTTCATCTCCTTCGGGACTGAAGAATCTGATGAAGCTGATGATTTCCTTTTCTTCACCGCTGCACGCTCTGCAGCCTTGGTCTTCTTCACATCTGATGCAGATGGAAGGATTGGAGTTGGGGTAGGCGCAGGAGGAGCAGAGGAATGTGGTTGAATTTCTACAGGCACAACTAATGCAGTTGCCCTGATTTCTTCATTTTCTTCATGCGCACCACTAGTGAATACCCTGGATATTTCTTCATAGGCTGGAATGCAGTCATCAGCCCTGGAACTCACATTTTCTTCAGCAGCCTGATTGTCATCAACAGTGCTGGCATTTTCTTCAGTAGGCTGAGAAGATGCTTCAGCCTGAGGATTTTCTTGTTGCGATGGAGCTGCAACCTTTGAAGTGAATTTCTCTGTCAATTTTACATACCTGACCTTGGCTCCTTGCCAATCAACATAGTAAGCGTTGAAATCATCGCGGAGGCTTTTGATTTCAGCCTGGATCTTCACTAGTTATTCAGTTGTCATAGAGACTACGTTTTTCTTCAGGAAGGGCTCCTTCCTGTACCGAGCTTTCTTCAGCTGCCTGGCCTTCTCAAATTTCCATTTTTCTTCTTGGATGAAGGCAGTCAGCATATGACTTTGTCCAGGAGTCAGCTTGAAATCAGGCATAGGAGTGTTGGGATCTTTGTGCCAGAGATCGATGTAGTCTAGGATCAGCTTCAGATCCAAAAGTAGTGGTACATTGCTTCCTTTGGCTCTAGCGGCCTTGACTTGTCTGCCTCTGATGATTTCGGCTAGTTCATCATCATCAGAATCACAATCATCAGAGGGCACTTGGAAAGCAACCTGCTTCTTGTGAGGACTTGGTCGAGGACCTCGTCCAGCAGCAGACTTTTTCTTCAGCAGAGAGGGGCCAGCTGAGGAACTTGGAGCAACAAGGAACTTGCAAAGGCTCCTGAGGCAATAGATATGCCTGCGTTCATTTGGCACGTGGCGAGATGCATAGGTGCAGAGGATTTGGTCGCAGCAGCCGAAGACTTTGGCGAAGGAGCTGAGGACTTTGGAGGAGCAGGAGCAGTTTGAGGAGTTGGCCGTGAGGGCTTTGAGGAATCTGGCCGTGAGGGCATAGCTGAGGAACTCAGTCGAGAGGGCATTGAAGAAGAAGCACCTGGCTTGGCGCGAGCTTCTTTGCCATGGCCTTCTTGACTTGCTAGCAGAGGCCTCGGCGATGGCAAGCAGCAGCAGCAGAGTCCTCGTTGAATTTCCTCACCGCTTCTCCGCTTGTGTGGCCAACTTGGCTTGACTCTTTGCCCATTCATCGGGATAATCCTCACCGCTTGAGGCTAGTGGGATCTGCTTCTTGGCCAGGTGCCAACGGAGGTCTTGGGCATGGAGGATTGAGTGCGAATTTCTTCATGTATTTGGGACTAACATATTTGTACTCCCTCCACTCTCTTGCCCATCTCCTCTCTATCCTCTGTATGCGCACCTTGAGCTGATTTTTATCCTCCTTACCAAACTTGGCCTCATCAGGAGTGCAATAATCTTTGTATATGTCATCAGGGATCTCAAAGGCAGTATTGATTTCAGGCCTCTTTCCTCCTTTCTGTGGCTTCTTTCCATCAGCCATTTTCTTCAGCTGAGGAATTTGAACAATGGAATTCTCTGAAGTGTATGCAACTTTTCTTCGAGGAACGCTGCAAATGAGTTAAGTTGATGAGAACCTAGTGATTCATCAGCAGACATGAGTACCGTGAACAGAGTATAGTTGCGAGGAATTTGGAGAGGTCATATGCGTTCTCAGAAGGTTTTATAAAATGAACAAGATTGAGGAATTTGACCAGATTGAGTCTTGAAGAATTTCACTAAGCATTCTTTGTCTTAGGTTCCAGAGTTGTACAGATAAGAAATCCACACAATTGAGGAATCTTGAAGAAAAATATAGCTTAGAGAAATGAATCAAGAACAGATGACATGTGAGGTGTTTAGTGTGTGAGAATTTGGAAAAAACACCTTTGAAGATTTTGTAGAAATCATTCGAATCAAAGAGGGCAGTAAAAGTAACTTTTATTACCCTGGACGAAGAACACGACGAACATTGAGGTAGAGATGAGAAGTTCGTCAGTGCAGATCTTCCACGCCCTAACTTGGCAGAGGAAAGGCGGCTACTGGCGGCGGAGGAAGAAGTCCTTGGCCGGCGCGAGTACGATGGCGACGAGGTCGAGGCAGTGAAGCTCTTCCTCACCGGCAATGATAAAGTAGCGGCGGCGCTAGGGTTTGAGAAGCTCGAGCGGGAGAGCGGTCGATTGGAGTAAATGAGAAGTGAAGAAGTGAAGGGGGTATTTTTAGCCATGGTGAAAAAATTGTTCGCCCGAAGAATTTGGACGAACGTGCCCCTGACCCTCCTCATTCGCTTGACATGTGTCACCCACGTACTGAGAAGTGGAGATCGTGTGAGGTCGTGGGTGAATAGATAAGTGTTTTTAATTGGGATGCGGAGCGGTTTGAGCGGCAAAAGCGAAAGTTTTGGATAAGATAAGTTTTAACGTTCCGTTCGCAAATTCTTCAGGTGACAAGGACATAGTGAAGATTTTGAGCGAGTTTCAAATAGAACGCATACATGAAGAAATTTGTGAATAGATTGAGTTGAGTTTCACATAGAGGAAGGGTCCGATCACATTCACTTAGCGAGAAAAAGCAACTTGAAGAATTAGCCATAAGTGAATGTTGTAGAGGACATAAACTCATATATATATATGTATATATATATATATATATATATATATATATATATATATATATATACTAGCAAATATGCCCGTGCGTTGCAACGGGAGAAAAGCTATTAGATTATGCACGTACGATAGATATAAAAAATTCTGAACCAAATGCCAGGATGAGATAAGGACTTTTAGAATGTAACTTCATAAAGTATGTTTGGGTGATGTCATGACGAGATAAGGGACTTTTAAAAAGTCATTTCAAAAAATGTGATGGTCTCATCACGACTTGATTTTCTAACGCGCCATAACGAAAAAAATGTCGGTGATCAAACTGCACTGATGGACCTTTGCATGAGCTAGGCGATGAGTGAGTGCCTCGCCTTGACCTAAGCGTGGCGATGTTAATAATAATCAGTAATGTGGTACCAAAAAATATAGCTGTGTCTGAAGGCAAAATAAAAATTTAGTCATTTTTATATAGCTTATAAAACTTAACCCATAGAAAATTGTGTCAATTTTCGAGGGCTCCGCGTTGTACAAGACATGGAAAACATTTTTTTATCCAAATCGAGGGACTGAATACAATCATGAAGCGACCCCTACAGATCTCCTGCGACGGTTCGTTATGTTCATTATTTATGGATCTATTTTAATTTTTGTGAACATATTCCAAACTTTAATAGACATTTTTTAAATTCCCTAATATATTTTGAATACTGGATATTTTTAAAAATCATGAACATTTTTTATTTTTTGAAATCATGATCATTTTATGATTTTCCGAATGTTTTTTAACTCACAAACAGTTTATAATTTCCAAGACTTTTTTTTTTTAAATTTTCTTTTTTGGAAATGCACGAATAAATTTAAAGAGGAAAAAAATTAAAACAGAAATAAGAACGTAAAAGGCAAAAAATGAAATAGAAAACAGGGACGTTGGAACCTGCAAATGGGCCGCCCATTACCGTGTCTTGAGGAAGAGTAAGCGCTTGCGAGAGAAAAAGAAACGAGATAAAAGGTGGGGGTGGGGATCGAACCGGGTCTCCGTAGTGGAGGCGTCTTGGCGCCACTTGCACTCAAGCGTATCTTCATGTTATACTAGGGGATCTCATGGTATATAAACCCGGAAACAACGATTGCAATGCGTGAACCGTTTTTTGCCACTTACGGGTGGCATTGGTGGGTAATTTTTTTCTAACTTTAAGGGTATTTTTTATGACGTACGACAGAAACCCAATTCTCTTTATTATTAGGTAAAGATATATATAATAGCCAATGAAGAAAAACGACGGAAACAGTGAAGACAATGCAAAGTTGAAGCAAATGAACAACTGAGGAATTTCAAAAAGCGAGGAAAAACTCAAATTGAAGATTTTCAACTTTTGGTGGTGGCATGACCCACCGTATAAGAATGATGATTTCAGACACCGCGTATAATTGTCGTAGGGTTCTGTGAATCAAATTCTTCCTTAATTTCTTCACACTTAGAGTGTTATTCTTCATTGATTGAAGAAAAATGTTTCTTCATGTGTTGCACATCTAAGTCATCTGTCGGATGTGGGGTTCCGGCAAACCCTTAAGGTTTGAACACGGTGGTGCGCGCGAAGTCTTACCCTCCAACCGATCTATGCTCTATCTCGCTAAGATCTCGCGGACGAACTCGATGAACTCACAACACAGAAAGAGACACGGGGTTTATACTGGTTCGGGCCACCGTTCTAGTGTAATACCCTACTCCAGTGTGGGTGTGGTGGATTGCCTCTTGGGCTGATGATGAACAGTACAAGGGAAGAACAACCTCCTGAGGTTGAGGTGTTCTTGTGGCTAGGCTATCGATCGGATTGGATCAAGCTAAGATGAGATCTCCCTAGCTAAGATCAGATGCCCCTACTGTGGTGGCTAGCTCTACTTATATAGGCCCTGTTCCTCCTCCCAAATATCGAGCGGGAAGGGAGCCAACAACGGCGGGCAAATTTGAAGGGGGCAGCTAGTACAAGCTATCCTGACAAAATCGGTCTTCGCATGAAAAGCTACAGGGTGATGCCATCTTGGGCCCCACGATGACCTCTGCCTTGCCGTCCTCCTGGTCTTGGTCTTGTTGCACCAATATAGCAACCTTTGCATGATGCCTCGGTACTCTTCGCCTGCGCTTGCCTCCTTAGCACCAAAGAGGAAATAAGGACGTTGCGTGCACCTGGTGCCGTGCGTCATGGCTCACGTCACGAGAGCCTCATGAGGTTTGCCTCGCCTTGATATCTCCGCTCCTCGTGAGCCTGCCTAGCTAGGCCACTCCAGAGGAGGTCTTGCGTCGTCCGCCTCGTGAGGCTTGGACCCTCGCGAGGGTCTTGAGCGCCTTGTTGGTGAAGATGGGCCGTACAGCCTGCTGCTTAGCCACGTCGTGGGCCGCAGGCAGGCAAGTCTGGGGACCACCGTTCCCAGAACACCGACATCATCAATTTTGCACAAGTGTTAGGATGAGTGTCCTTTTCAAAGAACATTCGAAGATTCTAAGATATTTAGCTCACACCGCAACTTGCTAAATCTCTTCTCATCCAAGGGCTTTGTGAAGATATCGGCTAGCTGTTCTTGATCTTCACATGCTCAATAGAAATGTCGCCCTTCAACACATGATCACGAAGAAAATGATGACGAATCTGAATGTGCTTTGTCTTCGAGTGCTGAACTGGGTTGTGAGAAATCTTGATGGCACTCTCATTGTCACAGAAGAGAGGCACATTCTTCATGTTGACGCCGTAGTCCTTGAGAGTTTGCTTCATCCACAGCAATTGAGCACAGCAAGAACCAGCAGCAATGTACTCAGCTTCAGCAGTAGACAATGATACGCAGTTTTGTTTCTTCGAGGACCAACAGACCAAGGATCGTCCAAGGAAATGACATGTACCAGATGTTGACTTGCGGTCCACACGTTCACCAGCATAGTCAGAGTCAGAATATCCAATGAGATCAAAAGCCGAGCCCTTGGGGTACCATAATCCAAGTGTTGGTGTGTGAGCTAGATATCGAAGAATATGCTTCACAGCCTTATGGTGTGATTCCTTCAGTGTAGCTTGAAATCGGGCACACATGCAAACACTAAGCATAATATCTGGCCTCGATGCACATAAGTAGAATAAAGAACCAATCATGGAGCGGTATACCTTTTGATCAAAGTCAATACCATTTTCATCGATTACCTGAGATGGCCATTTGTGGGCATAGGAACCTTTGCAATCTTGCATGCCGAATTTCCTCAGTACATCCTTGAGGTATTTCTCCTGAGATATGAATATGTCATTACACTGTTGACAAATTTGAAGACCTAAGAAGAATTTCAATTCTCCCATCATAGACATTTGATATTCTTCACTCATCATATAGGCAAATTCATCACTATAACGTTGGCCAGTACAGCCAAAGATAATATCATCAACATATATTTGGCACACAAACAGTTCACCATCATAAGATTTAGTGAAAAGAGTAGGGTCGAGTGAACCGGGTTTGAAGCCTTTCTTCATGAGGAATTCCTTCAAAGTATCATACCACGCCCAAGGGGCCTGCTTGAGGCCATAGAGGGCCTTATTGAGTCTGAAGACTTTGTCAGGATGCTTTGGATCTTCGAAACACAGGGGTTGAGCAACATATACTTCTTCCTCAAGCTTACCATTGAGGAATGCACTTTCACATCCATTTGATATAAAGTGATATCATGATGGTTAGCATAAGCAAGTAATATGCGAATAGCCTCAAGTCTAGCAACAGGTGCAAAAGTTTCATCGAAATCAATTCCTTCAATCTGTGTAGCCTTAAGCTACTAGCCGTGCCTTATTCCTCACCACAAGGCCATTTTCATCTTGCTTGTTGCGGTAGATCCACTTTGTGCCAATGATATTGTGCTTGCGAGGATCTGGACGTTTGACTAGTTCCCAGACGTTGTTGAGCTCGAACTGATGTAATTTTTCTTGCATGGCCTGAATCCACTCAGGCTCCAGAAATGATTCATCTAACTTAGTGGGATCTGTAATAGAGACAAAAGCATAGTGCCCACAAAATTTAGATAAATGTGAAGCTCTTGAGCGTGTAAGAGGACCTGGTGCTTCAATGTCATCGATGATCTTTTCAACTTGCACTTCTTTTGCAACGCGAGGATGAGTTGGTTGTCGTCGAGGAATTTGATCAGCATTTTCTTCAGCACCATTTTCTTCAAGTGCCTCAGCTCAACGTTCTTCATGTTCTGGAATGAATTCTTCAGCAGATTCTTTGGTTGGAATGACATCCTCAGTAGCCTTGAACTTGATAGTTTCCTCAGGTGCTGGTTCATCTATCATAGAAGGTAGGTGCTCTCTTTGCGAGCCACTAGTTTCATCGAACCGCACATCTACAGTTTCAACAACCTTGTGAAGAACATTGTTGAAGACCTTGTAGGTGTGCGATTCCTTTCCGTAACCAAGCATGAAACCTTCATGTGCTTTTGGTGCAAATTTAGAGTTGGGATGAGGATCTCTAATCCAGCATTTAGCAATCAAGACTTTGAAATGACTCACATTGGGTTTCTTGTCGAGGAGTTCATAGGCAGTCTTTTGAAGAATTTATGAAGATATACTCTGTTGATGATGTGGCACTTGATATCAATTGCATCAATCCAAGAACGATGATGCATTTTGTATTCATCATGCATAGTGCGAGCAATCTCATAAAGAGTTCTGTTCTTGCGCTCCACGGCGCCATTCTGCTGAGGAGTATAAGGAGCAGATAACTCATGAGTAATACCAAGTTCATCAAGATAGTCATCAAGACCAGAATTCTTGAACTCAGTTCCATTGTCACTTTTGATGTGCTCGATCTTCACACCAAAGTTGGTTCAAGCCCTCGTGGAAAATCGTTTGAAGACTTCCGCACTTCATGTTTGTAAGTAACAATGTGTACCCATGTGTATCGAGAGTAATCATCAACAATAACAAAGCCATATTGAGATGCATCATTTGAAACTGCAGAATAATGGTTAGGACTGAAGTGATCCATGTGAAGAAATTCAAAGGGTCGAGTAGTGGTCATGATAGTCTTCGCTGGATGCTTAGCCTTTGTCATCTTCCCAGCTTCACAGGCTCCACATAAGTGATCCTTGAGGAATTTGACATTCTCAATGCCAATGACATGCTTCTTCTTCGCATGGCGTGTGCAAATTCCTCAAGCCTGCATGACCAAGTAAATCGATGCGAGCCAATATACGAAGCTTTTGCAAGTAGGCACACGGTGGTTGTGGTCCTGTAGAGAAATCAACAATATACAAGTCTCCTCTCCTAAAGCCTTCGAAGACTTTGGAATTGTCTGCTTCCATGATCACAACACAACGACACTTGCCAAAGACAACAACCATATCAAGATCGCAAAGCATTGAGACAGACATGAGGTTGTATCCTAAGGACTCGACAAGCATGACTTTGTCCATGTGTCGATCCTTTGAGATCGCAACCTTACCTAGGCCCAATACGACTTTTGCCTTTGTTAGCGAAGATGATATGCTTGAATGCGATCGAGATAAGGGAGCATCTATCAATAGATTCTTGTCACCAGTCATGTGATTTGTACATCCACTATCGAGGACCCACAGTGGCTTTGGGTTGATCATCCTGCAGATGAATTAGTGCAGCTCACGAACTCATATACTTCATCAGTGAAGAATATGACATCAATTCATCAGATCAATTTCATCAAGTAATAGAATAGATAAAGCAGTATGGGGACGTGAGAAATGAGAGTTCATTTCTTCATGATTAGCTTGCGTCCTTTGAGGCACTCTTTCAGGTCTCCAGCAAATTCTTTAGAAGTTTGACCACGTCTGGAGACCTGACCCTGCATAAGAGATTAGTTCTTTTTCTTCACCACCCACATCTGAATGGGTGGCAAAGAGTTCATCACTCTGCGAGCTCCATACGAGAAAGGTGGCATAGATGCCAGCCCATTTCGTTTCACATAAGAGGTGTTAGGGTAAGCATATGAATAAGAAGAGAAATTCTTCAAGGACTTATGAACATAATGGTTAGAAGAATAGTGCTCATAATCATAGCCCTTAGCTCTTCCCTGCGAAATAGAGGGGTTAGCACGATGATGATCATATGAGGACTTTGATCCTTTTGAGGAATTTGGTATGTATGAGGACTTGGATCCATATGAAGAATTTGGTCCATATGAAGAATTTGATCTGGGGTTCCTATTCTTCACAGGTGGTGTCATGAGGACATTCACCCGAAGACTTTCAAGGCATCTTTTGGGAACCCAGATTTTCTTCATACGGGAACCGTTCCTGCAGTTAGTACCAACATATCTAGCAAATACTTCACCATTCTGATTTTTGAACAGTTTATAGTTGGAGTCAAATGACTCATCAGAAGAGTGAGAAGATTCACATGTAAAGCCAGATAAATTGGATGGATCAACTGGAGGTCCCTTTGCAGCAACCCATGAGGTTTTGGGGTACTGCTCAGGCTTCCAATATGTACCATCAGCATTGAGTTTCCTCTCAAAGGCAATACCCTCCTTCCTAGGGTTCCTGTTCAGAATCTGCTTTTTAAGCACATCACAAAGAGTCTGATGCCCTTTGAGGCTTTTGTACATGCCTGTCATGTACAATTCCTTTAGCCCTACATCCTCAGTGATACTAGCAATGTCCTCAGATGAGGAATTAGTGATAGCAGAGGCAGGTGAAGAATTTGTAACATTAGAAGCATTTGAACATTCAGGTGAAGAATTAGCAGATTCACGTTCAATGCACTTCAAACATGGAGGAACAAATTCTTCCTGAGCAGCGCTGATTTGTTGAGCAAGTAATGAATCGCGCTCCTTCTGAAGATCTTCATAACTCACTCTTAGCTTTTCAAGATCTTGCTTTCTCTGAAGAAATTCATAAGAAAGCTACTCATGATCAGATAAGAGAGTGTTATGATGACCTTGAAGGTTGTCATCTGAAGTCTCTGAAGATTTTCAATCAAGGTTTTAGTGCGATCCATTTCTTCACCAACATATCAACACTTTTGTCTAGCATGTTTTGAACCTTTTCAAAAGCCCTTTGTTGTTTCACAGCAATCTTAGCAAGTTTAGAGTAGCTGGGCTTGAGGATTTCATCAGATTCATTCTCGCTTGAGTCAGAGGAGGTATATTTGAGTACCTTGGCACCCTTTGCCATGAAGCAATAGGTGGGAGCGTAGTCATCATTGCCTTCATCATCCTTGTTGGTGAGGTCATTTTCTTGAGTTGAAGATAGACTTGTCGATTTAATGCGGTGGCGAGGCTAGGCTCGCCACACCGACTCGAACTCCTCGGATGCCTCCTCTTCCTCATGTTCCTCAGATTCAGCCTCGAGTCCATTTCCTTGCCAATGAATGCCCGAGCCTTCTTGGAGCTGCTCTTCTTATGAGAAGAAGAGTTCGAGGATTTTATGATGAAGATTTTGAGGATTTTTCTTTTCTTCGCATCATCGTAACTGTAATCCTTGTATTTCTTCTTCTTTGATTCATTTTCCCACTTAGGACAATCTTGAATGTAGTGTCCAGGTTTCTTGCATTTGTGACAAAGCCTCTTCTTGTAGTCCTTTGGATGAGGAATCATTGCTCCTTGAGGATTTTCCAAAGCGACCACGTCTTGAGAACTTCCGAATTTCTTCACGAAGCGGTGCTAGCTCATGGCTCGCTTCTTCAAGATCACCAAGGCTGCTACCGTAAACTTCATCTTCAGACTCAGAAACTGCCTTGGCGTTCATTGCACGTGATCTGCCATAGCTCGAACCATAGAGATCTCTCTTCTCAGCAAGTTGGAACTCATGAGTATTTAGCCTCTCGAGGATATCAGGAGATTAAGTGACTTGTAATCAGCACGTTCTTGTATCATCAATGCCAGAGTATCAAATGAGGAATCAAGCGATCTCAGCAATTTCTTCACCACCTCATGATCGGTGATGTCAGTGGCACCAAGCGCTTGAAGCTCATTTGAGATGTCAATGAGGCAATCGAAGGTTTGTTGAACATTTTCATTGTCGAGTCTTTTGAAGTGGTTGAAGAGATTGCGAAGAACATCAACTCGAGAGTCACATTGTGTTGAGACTCCTTCACTAACTTTGGACAGCCTATCCCAGATAAGCTTAGCAGTTTCCAAAGCACTCACTCTTCCATACTGTCCTTGCTTAGATGGCCACATATGATATTCTTCGCTTGAGAATCGAGTTGCTTGAATCTCTTCACATCAGTAGCGTTCAGAGAAGGTGTCACTGAGGGAACACCATTTTCCACAACATACCAGAGATCGTTATCAATTGCCTCAAGATGCATTCGCATCTTATTCTTCCAGTAGGGGTAGTCCGTTCCATCAAAGGTAGGACACCCAACAGAGACCTTGATCATACCTGCGGTCGACATAACTAAAACTCCAAAGGTTAAACTAAAATCACACAGAACAAGGAAGTACCTTGTGCTGATACCAATTGAAAGTGCATTATATCGACTAGAGGGGCGGGGGTGAATAGGCAATTTTTATGAATTCTTCACTGAGGAATTTGCCAGTGAGGAAATTCCTTAGCGAAGAACTACTAGCAGCGGAATAAGTACTCAGAAGTAAACATAACAGAACACAATCATAGTCATCATGATGAAATGAAGACAAGCACAGAGTACAGAAAGCGTAATCACAGGATAACACAGGATGAAGGCAAACAGACTGAAGAAATTGAGCTGAGGAAATTGAGAAAGTCTTCAGTCAAAGTATTCAAACACAGATATGAACAAGTGCACAAGACAGTTATGAGGAAATGAAAGAGTTGAGGAAATAGAACCAGTTGGCTTGGTGAAGAGAATGATTTGGTAGACCAGTTCCAACTGTTGTCTCAGTTGTACATCTGGTTGGAGCGGCTAGGTATTTAAACCTGAGGACACACAGTCTCGGACACACAGTCCTCACCGTATTTTCCTTGAACTAAGGTCACACATACCTCGTCCAATCACTCGTGGTAAGTCTTCAGGTGACTTCCGAACCTTCACAAACTCGGTCACTCGGCGATCCACAATTCCTCTTGGATGCTCTAGACCATGACGCCTAACCATTTGGAAGAAGCACAGTCTTCAAAGGTAACAAGCGTCGGATCCAGGCATGATCAATCTCTTCAGTGCTGCTCAATCACTTTGTGTTTGTAGGTGTTTGGGTTTTGGTTTTTCCTCACTTGATGATTTTTGCTCAAAGTCCTCGGAGGATGGGATGCTCTCAAATGACAAGTGTCAGTTTCTCTCGGAGCAGCCAACCAGCTGGTGGTTGTAGGGGGCGGCTATTTATAGCCTAGGGAGCAGCCCAACATGATAAGACATAAATGCCCTTAAATGATATGACCGTTAGGTGGGTAGATATTTTGGGACAGCTGGCGCATATGACAGCAGTCAGAAATTTGAGTATCAAATTCTTGAGGCTATCATGTTCTCCTTTGTGTAGGCAATCCGCCTTTGGCGAATTCCTAACTCCTTAGTCGCAACAAATTCCTCGGAGACCGGAAGAACTTCGTCTCACATCCTTTGAAGAATATGGTAGACTGTATGAGATTTCCAATGGCTTCATCGAAGGGATTGGTAGGTGTAGGATTTTGAGTTGAGCATCACTTGGAAATTTTTCCTTAGTATTTCCTCGACCCCCTTTAACAGTACTGTGTTTCCTATGACTCAAGAAAGAGAAAATGAAACTACAAGAACAAAAGTCTTCACGCTTCATGTTCCTCGAATGAATACCAAGTCTTCAAGGTCACACCAATTTCTTCACTTTTAAAGTCTTCAGAAAGTCTTCAGAAATCCAAAGTCTTTAGTCGAAGAACTTCATTTTAGAATTCGACTTTATCTCAGAATATCAAACTCCTCATAGAGTTATAGACCTGTATACACTCATAAACACATTAGTCCCTTAACCTATAAGTCTTCAATACACCAAAATCACTAAGGGCACTAGATGCACTTACATTGGTAGCGGAGAGTGTCTCGACCATCGCATCATAACATAAATTAGGAGGGAACGAGCAGATTAATCATGAGGTATTGCCATATTACATCCTGGATTTATTGGAAAGAAACAATGGGGTTGCCTTGCTGTTTTCATAGTTTGTCTTCTTATCTTCAGCAGCCTGCACCAAATTAACGCACTAGCATTGCTATCATCGGCCAGGTCAGATAATAGGAAAGCAACATTGACACAACGAACGTTTGGGCAACCAGACCACACCAGCCTACACCAAATTAACACAATATGGCACATCTATCATCAGCCAGGTAAGGTAATACGAAAGCAACATTGACACAATGAATGAATGGGCAACCAGAGCAGCACTACAATTCAGTAATGTGCATGATATGAGATAGTACACTCATGCAGCTCAGTATGCAAAACTACCAGGCAGTTTTCCTTACAAAAATCAACATTGTCGCCTTTAACATTTTGCTACAACTGAATTTAGATCAGATAAAGGTTGGATTCACACCGATTAACAAAATACATGCTGATGTAAAATTTAGTGATATACAGCAGGTACTTACATCAGCATTGGAGCACAGAGACTTCCCGCAAGATACTTTCCTCGAATATGATCCCAATGGAGGGAATCTTCTATCGTTTAACCTTATTTTCTAAAAGAGAGATGGGTAAGAAACATGTAGAAAATATGATTAGAATGCTATAAAATTTCATGAGGTGGGGATACGCACACACTTCTTAGAATGGAGTTGACATTGTCGGATATGGGGTTCCGGCAAACCCTTGAGGTTCGAACACTGGGGTGCGCGCGAAGTCTTTCCCTCCTACCGATATATGCTCTAGCTCGCTAAGATCTTGCGGACGAACTCGACGAACTCACAACACAGAGAGACGTAGGATTTATAATGGTTCGGGCCACCCATGTGGTGTAATACCCTAATCCAGTGTGGTGGTGGTGGATTGCCTCTCGGGCTAATGATGAACAGTACAAAGGAAGAATAGCCTCCACGAGGTTGAGGTGTTCTTGTGTGTATGAACTTGTGGTGTGAGGGTTCGATCTCAACCCGTTCGGGATCCGTCCCCCCTACTGTGGTCGCTAGTCCTATTTATAGATGCCCTGGTCCTCTTCCCAAATATCGAGCGGGAAGGGATCCAACAACGACGGGCAAATTTGAAGGGGGACAGCTAGTACAAGCTATCCTGACAAAAGCGGTCTTCGTCTGCGAAAAGCTCTGGGGTGACGCCGTCATGGGCTCCACGATGACCTCCTCCCTGTCGTCCTCCTGAAGGAAATATGCCCTAGAGGCAATAATAAAGTTATTATTTATTTCCTTATATCATGATAAATGTTTATTATTCATGCTAGAATTGTATTAACCGGAAACATAATACATGTGTGAATATATAGACAAAGCAAGATGTCACTAGTATGCCTCTACTTGACTAGCTTGTTAATCAAAGATGGTTATGTTTCCTAACCATGAACAAGGAGTTGTTATTTGATTAACAAGGTCACATCATTAGTTGAATGATCTGATTGACATGACCCATTCCGTTAGCTTAACACTTGATCGTTTAGTATGTTAATGCTTTCTTCATGACCCATACATGTTCCTATAACTATGAGATTATGCAACTCCGTTTACCGGAGGAACACTTTGGTACTACCAAAGCGTCCTAACGTAATCTGGGTGATTATAAAGGAGTACTACAGGTGTCTCCAAAGGTACTCGTTGGGTTGGCGTATTTCGAGATTAGGTTTTGTCACTCCGATTGCTCGGAGAGGTATCTCTGGGCCTTCTCGGTAATACACATCACATAAGCCTTGCAAGCATTACAACTAATGAGTTAGTTGTGAGATGATGTATTACGGAGCGAGTAAAGAGACTTGCCGGTAACGAGATTGAACTAGGTATTGGATACCGACGATCGAATCTCGGGCAAGTAACATACCGATGACAAAGGGAACAACGTATGTTGTTATGCGGTTTGACCGATAAAGATCTTCGTAGAATATGTAGGAACCAATATGGGCATCCAGGTTCCGCTATTGGTTATTGACCGAGAATAGTTCTAGGTCATGTCTACATAGTTCTCGAACCCGTAGGGTCCGCTTGCAACAAGGTTTCGATGACAGTTATATTATGAGCTTATGAGTTTTGATGTACCGAAGGAGTTCGGAGTCCCGGATGAGATCGGGGACATGACGAGGAGTCTCGAAATGGTCGAGACGTAAAAATCGATATATTGGACGACTATATTCGGACATCGGAAAGGTTCCGAATGAGTCGAGTATTTTTCGGAGTACCGTAGTTACGGGAGAAGCAATGGGCCTTGATGGGCTTTAGTGGGAAGAGGAGAAAGGGCCAGGGCTGCTGCGCCCCCTCCCTCTAGTCCGAATTGGACTAGGGAAAGGGGCCGCCACCTTTCCTTCTCCTCCACTTCCTTCTCCCTTCCTCCCTCTTGGTGGACTCCTACTAGGACTTGGAATCCTAGTAGGACTCCACATCCTGGCCGCACCTAGCCTTGGCGGCCTCCTCCTCCTCCATCCTTTATATACGGGGCAGGGGGCACCCCATGATACACAAGTTGATCTCTGGATCTTTCCTTAGCCGTGTCGGTGCCCCTTCCACCATATTCCACCTCGGTCATATCGTCATGAGCTTAGGCGAAGCCTGCGCCGGAGAAGTCATATCGTCGCGGAGCTTAGGCGAAGCCCTGCGTCAGTGGAGCATCAACATCGTCCACCACGCCCGTCGTCTTGTGGAACTCATCCCCGACACTTTGCTGGATCGGAGTCCGGGGATCTTCATCGTGCTGAACGTGTGCAGAACTCGGAGGTGACGTACGTTCGGTGCTAGGATCGGTCGGATCGTGAAGACGTACGACTACATCAACAGCGGTGTTATAACGCTTCCGCTTTTGGTCTCACGAGTGCGTGGGCGGACACTCTCCTCTCGTTGCTATGCCATCACCATGGTCTTGCGTGATCGTAGGAATTTTTTGAAATTACTGCGTTCCCCAACAATGGCATCCGAGCCTGGTTTTATGCGTTGATGTCATATGCACGAGTAGAACACAAGTGAGTTGTGGACGATACAAGTCATACTGCCTACCAGATGTCATACTTTGGTTCAGCGGTATTGTTGGGCGAGACGATCCGGACCAACCTTACGCGTCGCTTACGCGAGACCGGTTCCCTCGACGTGCTTTGCACATAGATGGCTTGCGGAAGACTGTCTCTCCAACTTTAGTTGAACCGAGTGTGGCTTCGCCCGGTCCTTGAGAAGGTTAAAACGGAGTCTATTTGACAAACTATCGTTGTGGTTTTGATGCGTAGGTAAGAACGGTTCTTGCTCAGCCCGTAGCAGCCACGTAAAACTTGCAACAACAAAGTAGAGGACGTCTAACTTGTTTTTGCAGGGCATGTTGTGATGTGATATGGTCAAAACGTGATGCTATATTTTATTGTATGAGATGATCATGTTTTGTAACCGAAGTTATCGGCAATCTGGCGAGAGCCATATGGTTGTCGCTTTATTGTATGCAATGCAATCGCGATGTAATGCTTTACTTTATTACTAAGCGGTAGTGATAGTCGTGGAAGCGAGAAGATTGGCGAGGCGACAACAATGCTACGATGGAGATCAAGGTGTCGCGCCCGGTGGCGATGGTGATCATGGCGGTGCTTGGCGATGGAGATCACAAGCACAAGATGATGATGACCATATCATATCACTTATATTGATTGCATGTGATGTTTATCCTTTATGCATCTTATCTTGCTTTGATTGACGGTAGCATTATAAGATGATCTCTCACTAAAATTATCAAGAAGTGTTCTCCACAGTATGCACCGTTCTGAAAGTTCTTCGTCTTTGAGACACCACGTGATGATCGGGTGTGATAGGCTCTACGTTCAAATACAACGGGTGCAAAACAGTTGCACACGCAGAATACTCAGGTTATACTTGACGAGCTATGCATATAAGATATGACCTCGGAACACGGAGACCGAAGGTCGAGCGTGAATCATATAGTAGATATGATCAACATAGTGATGTTCACCATTGAAACTACTCCATCTCACGTGATGATCGGACATGGTTTAGTTGATTTGGATCACGTGATCACTTAGAGGATTAGAGAGATGTCTATCTAAGTGGGAGTTCTTAAGTAATATGATTAATTGAACTTTAATTTATCATGAACTTAGTCCTGGTAGTATTTTGCAAATTATGTTGTAGATCAATAGCTCGCGTTGTTGCTTCCCTATGCTTTTATATGTTTGTTTTGATATGTTCCTAGAGAAAAGTTATGTTGAAAAATGTTAGTAGCAATGATGCGGATTAGATCCGTGATCTCGAGGTTTATCCTCATTGCTGCGCTTGAAGAATTATGTCCTTAATGCACCGCTAGGTGATGACCTATTGCGAGGAGCGGATGCGGGCGTTGTGAGCGTTTGGCTAGCTCGATGAGCGAATCTGACGTTATGAACGTTTGGCTAGCTCAATATGATGACTACTTGATAGTTTAGTGCACCATGCTTAACGGCTTAGAATCGGGACTTCAAAGACGTTTTGAACATCATGGACCATATGAGATGTTCCAGGAGTTGAAGTTAATATTTCAAGCAAATACCCGAGTTGAGAGATATGAAGTCTCCAACAAGTTCTATGGCTAAAAGATGGAGGAGAATCGCTCAACTAGTGAGCATGTGCTCAGATAGTCCGGGTACTTCAATCGCTTGAATCAAGTGGGAATTAATCTTCCGGATAAGATAGCGATTGACAGAATTCTCTAGTCACCATCACTAAGTTACTAGAACTTCGTGATGAATTATAGTATGCAAGGGATGACGAACGATTCCCGAGCTCTTCATGATGTTGAAATCGTGAAGGTAGAAATCAAGAAAGAGCATCAAGTGTTGATGATTGACAAGACCACTAGTCTCAAGGAAAAAGGCAAAGGGAAGAAGGGGAACTTCAAGAAGAGCGACAAGCAAGTTGCTGCTCGAGTGAAGAAGCCCAAGTCTGGACCTAAGCCTGAGACTAAGTGCTTTTGCTGCAATGGAACTGGTCACTAGAAGCGGAACTACCCCAAGTATTTGGCGGATAAGAAGGATGGCAAAGTGAACAAAGGTATATTTGATATGCAGATTATTGATGTGTATTTTACTAGTGTTCGTAGCAAACCCTCGGTATTTTGATACGGTTCAGTTGCTAAGAGTAGTAACTTGAAACGGAGTTGCAGAAACTAGTTGAAGGGGAAGTGACGATGAGTGTTGGAAGTAGTTCCAAGTTTGATATGATCATCATCGCACACTCCCTATACTTTCGGGATTAGTGTGGAACCTAAATAAGTGTTATTTGGTGTTGAGCATAAATATGATTTGATCATGTTTATTGCAATACGGTTATTCATTTAAGTAAGAGAATAAATTGTTGTTCTGCTTACATGAATAAAACCTTATATGGTTACACACCCAATGAAAATGGTTCATTGGATCTCGATCATAGTGATACACATATTCATAATATTGAAACCAAAAAGATGCAAAGTTAATAATGATAGTGCAACTTATTTGTGGCACTGCCGTTTAGGTCATATTGGTGTAAAGCGCATGAAGAAACTCCATGCTGATGGACTTTCGGAATCACTTGGTTATGAATCATTTGATACTTGTGAACCGTGCCTTTTTGGGCAAGATGACTAAAACTCCGTTCTCCGGAACAATGGAACAAGCTACTGACTTATTGGGAATAATACATACCGATGTATGCGATCCAATGAGTGTTGATGCTCGTGGCAAGTATCGTTATTTTCTAACCTTCACAAAGATGATTTGAGCAGATATGGGTATATCTACTTGATGAAACACAAGTCTGAAACATTTGAAAAGTTCAAAGAATTTCAGAGTGAAGTGGAAAATCATCACAACAAGAAAATAAAGTTTCTGCAATCTGATCGTGGAGATGAATATTTGAGTTACGAGTTTGGTCTTCAATGAAAACAATGTGGAATAGTTTCACAGCTCACGCCACAGAACACCACAATGTTATGGTGTGTCCGAACGTCAGAATCAGTACTTTATTTTGATATGGTGCGATCTATGATGTATCTTACCGATTTACCACTATCGTTTTGGGGTTATGCATTAGAGACAGCTGCATTCACGTTTAAATAGGGCACCATCTAAATCCGTTGAGATGACACCGTATGAACTATGGTTTAACAGTAAACCTAAGCTGTCGTTTCTTAAAAGTTTGGAGTTATGATGCTTATGTGAAAAAGTTTTCAACTGATAAGCTCGAACCCAAATCGGAGAAGTGCGTCTTCATAGAATACCCAAAGGTAACTATTGGGTACACCTTCTATCACAGATCCGAAGGCAAGTTATTCGTTGCTAAGATGGATCCTTTCTAGAGAAGGAGTTTTCTCGAAAGAAGTGAGTGGGAGGAAAGTAGAACTTGATAAGGTAATTGTACCTTCTCCCTTATTGGAAAGTAGTTCATCACAGAAATCAGTTTCAGTGATTCCTACACCAATTAGTGAGGAAGTTAATGATAATGATCATGAAACTTCAGATCAAGTTGCTACCAAACCTCGTAGGTCTTCCAGAGCAAAATCCGCACTGCAGTGGTATGATAATCGTGTTCGGAAGTCATGTTACTAGACCATGATGAACCTACGGACTATGAGGAAGCGATGATGAGCCCAGATTCATGAAATGGCTTGAGGCCATGAAATGCGAGATGGGATCCATGTATGAGAACAAAGTATGGACTTTGATGGAGTTGCCGATGATCGGCAAGCCATATTATATAAATGGATCTTCAAGAGGAAGATGACATCGATAGTAGTGTTACTATCTACAAAGCTCGACTTGTCGCAAAAAGGTTTTTCGACAAATTCAAAGTGTTGACTACAATGAGATTTTCTCAAACTGTAGCGATTCTTAAAGTCTGTCCGAATCATGTTAGCAATTGTCACATTTTATGAAATCTGGCAAATAGATGTCAAAACTACATTCTTTAATGGATTTATTAAAGAAGAGTTGTATATGATGCAACAAAGGTTTTGTCAATCCTAAAGGAGCTAACAAAATGTGCAAGCTCCAATGATCCATCTATGGACTGGTGCAAGCATCTCGGAGTTGGAATAAACGCTTTGATAGTGTGATCAAAGCATATGGTTTTATACAGACTTTTGGAGAAGCCTGTATTTACAAGAAAGTGAGTGGGAGCACTACAACATTTCTGATAAGTATATGTGAATAACATATTGTTGATCGGAAATAATGTAGAATTATTCTCGCAAAGCATAAAGGAGTATTTGAAAGGAGTTTTTCAAAGAAGGACCTCGGTGAAGCTGCTTACATATTGAGCATCAAGATCTATAGAGATGGATCAAGACGCTTGATAAGTTTTTCAATAAATACATACCTTGTCAAGATTTTGAAGTAGTTCAAAATGGAACAGTCAAAGAAAAGTTCTTGCTGTGTTACAAAGGTGTAAAATTGAGTAAGACTCAAAACCCGACCACGGCAGAAGATAGAAAGAGAATGAAAGTCATTCCCTATGCCTCAGCCATAGGTTCTATAAAGTATGCTATGCTATGTACCGGACCTATTGTATACCTTGCTCTAAATTTGGCAAGGAGTACAATAGTGATCTAGGAGTAGATCATCGGACATTGGTCAAGAACATCCTTAGTGAGGACTAAGGAAATATTTCTCGATTATGGAGGTGATAAAAGAGCCCGTCGTAAAGAGTTACATCGGTGCAAGCTTTTACACCGATCCGGATGACTCTAAGTCTCAATCTGGATACATATTGAAAGTGGGAGCAATGAGCTAGAGTAGCTCCGCGCGAGCATTGTAGACATAGAATATTTGCAAAATACATACGGCTCTGAATGTGACAGACCCGTTGACTAAGCTTCTCTCACGAGCAAAACATGATCATACCTTAGTACTCTTTGGGTGTTAATCACATAGCGATGTGAACTAGATTATTGACTCTAGTAAACCCTTTGGGTGTTGGTCACATGACGATGTGAACTATGTATGTTAATCACATACGAGATGTGAATATTAGTGTTGAATCACATGATGATGTGAACTAGATTATTGACTCTAGTGCAAGTGGGAGACTGAAGGAAATATGCCCTAGAGGCAATAATAAAGTTATTATTTATTTCCTTATATCATGATAAATGTTTATTATTCATGCTAGAATTGTATTAACCGGAAACATAATACATGTGTGAATATATAGACAAACAAGATGTCACTAGTATGCCTCTACTTGACTAGCTTGTTAATCAAAGATGGTTATGTTTCCTAACCATGAACAAGGAGTTGTTATTTGATTAACAAGGTCACATCATTAGTTGAATGATCTGATTGACATGACCCATTCCGTTAGCTTAACACTTGATCGCTTAGTATGTTAATGCTTTCTTCATGACCCATACATGTTCCTATAACTATGAGATTATGCAACTCCCGTTTACCGGAGGAACACTTTGGTACTACCAAACGTCACAACGTAATCGGGTGATTATAAAGGAGTACTACAGGTGTCTCCAAAGGTACTCGTTGGGTTGGCGTATTTTGAGATTAGGTTTTGTCACTCCGATTGCTCGGAGAGGTATCTCTGGGCCTTCTCGGTAATACACATCACATAAGCCTTGCAAGCATTACAACTAATGAGTTAGTTGTGAGATGATGTATTACGGAACGAGTAAAGAGACTTGCCGGTAACGAGATTGAACTAGGTATTGGATACCGACGATCGAATCTCGGGCAAGTAACATACCGATGACAAAGGGAACAACGTATGTTGTTATGCGGTTTGACCGATAAAGATCTTCAGAGAATATGTAGGAACCAATATGGGCATCCAGGTTCCGCTATTGGTTATTGACCGAGAATAGTTCTAGGTCATGTCTACATAGTTCTCGAACCCGTAGGGTCCGCACGCTTAAGGTTTCGGCGATGCTTATATTATGAGCTTATGAGTTTTGATGTACCGAAGGAGTTCGGAGTCCCGGATGAGATCGGGGACATGACGAGGAGTCTCGAAATGGTCGAGACGTAAAAATCGATATATTGGACGACTATATTCGGACATCGGAAAGGTTCGAATGATTCGAGTATTTTTCGAGTACCGGTAGTTACGGGAGAAGCAATGGGCCTTGATGGGCTTTAGTGGGAAGAGGAGAAAGGGCCAAGGGCTGCTGCGCCCCTCCCTCTAGTCCGAATTGGACTAGGGAAAAGGGGCCGCCACCTTTCCTTCTCCTCCACTTCCTTCTCCCTTCCTCCCCTCTTGGTGGACTCCTACTAGGACTTGGAATCCTAGTAGGACTCCACATCCTGGCCGCACCTAGCCTTGGCCGGCCTCCTCCTCCTCCATCCTTTATATACGGGGGCAGGGGGCACCCCATGACACACAAGTTGATCTACGGATCGTTCCTTAGCCGTGTGCGGTGCCCCTTCCACCATATTCCACCTCGGTCATATCGTCATGAGCTTAGGCGAAGCCCTGCGCCGAGAAGTCATATCGTCGCGGAGCTTGGTGAAGCCCTGCGTCAGTGGAGCATCAACATCGTCACCACGCCGTCGTCTTGTGGAACTCATCCCCGACACTTTGCTGGATCGGAGTCCGGGGATCGTCATCGAGCTGAACGTGTGCATAACTCGGAGGTGCCGTACGTTCGGTACTTGGATCGGTCGGATCGTGAAGACGTACGACTACATCAACCGCGGTGTTATAACGCTTCCGCTTTTGGTCTACGAGGGTACGTGGACGGACACTCTCCCCTCTCGTTGCTATGCCATCACCATGGTCTTGCGTGATCGTAGGAAATTTTTTGAAATTACTGCGTTCCCCAACACCTCCTGGTCTTGGTCTCGTTGCACCAATATGGCAACCTTTGCCTGATGCCTCGGTACTCTTCGCCTGCGCTTGCCTCCTTAGCACCAAAGAGGAAATGAGGATGCTGCGCGCACTGGCGCTTTCCTGGCACCCGCCTGGCACTGTTCATCATGGCTCACGTCACGAGAGCCTCTGAGGTTTGCCCCGCCTAGATATCTCCGCTCCTCGTGAGCCTGCCTAGCGAGGCCACTCTAGAGGAGGTCTTGTGTCGCTCGCGAGGCTTGGACCCTCGTGAGGGTCTTGGATGCCTTGTCGATGAAGATGGTCCGTACGGCCCGCTGCTTAGCCACGCTGTGGGCCGCAGGCAAGTCTGGGGACCCCCATTCCCAGAACATCGACAGTAGCCCCCGGGCCCAAGGTGCGCTCGGGCTTGGCTTCGCGGCGAAGCCAAGGGTCAAGTTCGGAGAACCACATGCCCCAAAAGCCTGCGGCCTCGGTCGACGCGTGGCGGTTGATTGGACGTGGCATCTCCGCTTCTCCACGCTGCCTTTGAATCCGCCTGGCTATGCGGCCCCTGAGGCCTACACAGTTATTCCTCCGCCTCTTGCGCCTTGCTTCCCCAATTCCTCTGCTTCCTTGCGGCTCTGCTTCTCTTCTCCAATCTGACTCGCGCTCCACCTGCCCCATAGCCATGGCGCCTAAGCAAGCTAAGAAGGGGAACAGTCCCTTGCCTATTTCGGCTGCGCCTCCGTCCTTCGCTGGCGCTCGGCCGGTCTCGGGTGCTCAACAATGACGCCATGGAAAAGGTGCGCCCGATGCTTGCCTCCAGCTTCAATGAGTGGGGGGAGATGGTGGCTTGGCCCGCGTCTCGCACTCGCATGGCCCAGACGGCAACCGAGATCCCAATCTTCATAGATGCCCTCTGGGCTGGCCTGATTCCTCCTTTCTCCGCCTTCTTCAATACTGTGCTTGAGCATTATCAGATCCACATGCTGCATCTCGACCCTCAGTCTGTGACTCTTCTTGTTGTCTTCGCCTTCGTGTGCGAGGCCATGGTGGGCATCGCTCCTTCGATGGCTCTCCTCCGTCACTTCTTCTCATTGCATCTGGCCGACCCTCATCAATGCTCAGGGTGCGCGAGCTTCCAGGCCGTGGCTGCGATGCCAGGCGAGGGGATTCCGGACGCGATGGGTGTTCGTCGATGCTGGTGTGCTCGGTCCTCTGCTTTAGGCTCCGTCGGGGCCCGCCGTTCCTAACCCCGGCCGGGGCCATCAGCGGCTCGCGAGCCCCGGCCTGGCCCACGTCTGGCTCAGGTTGAGGCTGTTGAAGGATCACGGCGTAACTGCTCCGATGGTGGTGAAGGAATTCGTCCAATGCTGGGTAGCTCCGCTTCAGCACCATTCTCGCCCAATGTGGACCTTGCTCAGCAGCCAGGACCACATGAGGTTTTAGGAGTCCGGGCTCCTCCTCGGGACACGGCGACCAGTGCTCAAGGTCCTGACGGGTGTCCCTCTGCCAGCCGAACTGCCTGGGAAGAACTGTCTGTTGTACCGCTGCAAGAATAAGGATGAATTTGTAAAGGGCATGCCTCTCTTCGATGAATGGGGGCCGCGACCGGTCGGCCTGGAGGGGCCTCGGGAGAACCCCGTCGTCGTGGTTACCTTCCTTGCCCCTGACGCTGAGCTCGCCCCGAGTGACGGTGCAGGTGGGCGAGTTCAGGAAGAGGCCGGCGGCCCGAGTGCTGAGGAGCACGTGCCGGGTGGTGATCCTGGGGCATCATCCTCAGGAGCCTGCCACTCTCCTCCTGAGGCGTCGGTTGCTGAGGAGACGTTGCATGCTACTCCCGAGGCCAAGGCTCCAGGAGCCTCGGGAGGGCGTGTCAAAACGGTGCCCGGCTATGCGCCGCAACAGAGCACCCCTGAAGACATTCTCCCGATCTCTTCTTCGGTCCCACTGCGCACCGGCCATCACGTCCAGCGTTTCGGTCGCCTTTGTGTGGACTTCAAGGAGCTCCGCAAGAGGAAAGGATCCCCCAGTGGCAGCAACATCTTCGGACCACTGAAGCGGAGGAACTACATCGACATTGATGTGTAAGTATCACACAGTTGTGGCTTTCCATGTGATGCTTTCCTCTTCTGACGCCAGTTTTTTAGGGCCCCTTCCACCAAGGCTGCTGAGCCTCCTGAGAAACGACCTCCTTCTCCCTTAATTCTCCCGCCAGCCTCGAGCGCTGCGAGTCCGCTGATTGCCCTTGGGGCAGAGTTGGTTGAAGGGGCACTCTTGCCTTCCTGGCGCGCTGATCCCGCGGCCTCGTCACTCCTCCCCCTTGGCCTAGTGTGGAGCTTGGCAGGCGTGCCCAAGACTCCCCCGCTGATCTTTGATGGTAGCTTGTTGGCTTCGATCCTCGGCCCCTCCTCGAGCAGCAAACCTCAGCAGGCTTGGGCTTCTCGCGAAGACGGGCTGGTGTCGGGTGTGGCGCCAGCCCCCTGCCGAGGTGTGTGATAAGATAAGATAGTAACGAGCAAAAAGTAAATAAAGTAAATAAAGTGCAGAAAGGTGGCCCAATCCTTTATGTAGCAAAGGATAAGCCTGGACAAATTCTAATAATGAAGAAGGAGCTCCCAAGGACACATTGGGAATTATCGTCAAGCCAGTTTTCATCACGTTCGTAAGATTCACGTTCGGTACTTTGATAATTTGTTATGTGGGTGGACCAACACTTGGGTACTGTCCTAACTTGGACAAGCATCCCACTTATGATTAACCCCTATTGCAAGCATCCGCAACTACAAAAAGGAGTATTAAGGTAAACCTAACCACAACATTAAACATATGGGTCCATATCAGCCCCTAACGAAGCAACGCATAAACTAGTGTTTAAGCTTCTGTCACTCTAGCAACCCATCATCTACTTATTACTTCCCTATGCCTTCATCTAGGCCCAAATAATGGTGAAGTGTCATGTAGTTGACATTCACATAACACCACTAGAGGAAAGACAACATGCATCTCATCAAAATATCGAACGAATACCAAATTCACATGACTACTAATAGCAAAACTTCACCCATGTCCTCAGGAACAAACATAACTACTCACAAAGCATATTCATGTTCATAATTAGAGGAGTAATAATATGCATAAAGGATCTGAACATATGATATTCCACCAAGTAAACCAACTAGCATCAACTACAAGGAGTAATCAACACTACTAGCAACCCACAGGTACCAATTTGTGGTTTTGATACAAGATTGGATACAAGAGATGAACTAGGGTTTTGAGAGGAGATGGTGCTGGTGAAGATGTTGATGGAGATTGACCCCCTCTCGATGAGAGGATCATTGGTGATGATGTTGGTGATGATTTCCCCCTCCCGGAGGGAAGTGTCCCCGGCAGAACAGCTCCGCCAGAGCCCTAGATTGATTCCGCCAAGGTTCTGCCTCGTGGCGGCAGAGTTTCGTCCCGTAAGCTTGCCCTCGATTTTTTCCAGGGTAAAAGTGATGATATAGCAGAAGATGGACGCCGAAGGCCCACCAGGGGGCCCAGGTGATAGGGGCGCGCCCTATAGGGGGGGCGCCCCCTGTCTCCTGGATAGGGTGTGGGCCCACTGGCCTATTTCTTTTTCTCATAAATTCTTATAAATTCCAAAAAGTTGTTTCGTGGAGTTTTAGGACTTTTGGAGTTGTGCAGAATAGGTTTCCAACGTTTGCTCCTTTTCCATCTAGAATTCCAGTTGCCGGCATCCCCCCTCTTCATGGTAAACCTTGTAAAATAAGAGAGAATAGCCATAAGTATTGAGATATAATGTGTAATAACAGCCCATAATGCAATAAATATATTGATATAAAAGCATGGTGCAAAATGGACGTATCAACTCCCCCAATCTTAGACCTCGCTTGTCCTCAAGCGGAAGCCGAAATCGAAAATAGGTCCATATGTTTAGAGATAGAAGTGTCGATAAAAATAAAATACGGACATGAGGGCATCATGATCATTCTAATAACAGCAACATATATGGATTTTGTCATATGATTTCATATGCTCAAGTAATAAGCAATTCACAATGTCAAGTATGGTTCAAAAACTTCACCGAACTAACAAACTATAATCTCAGTCATTGAAGCAATTGCAATTTATCGTAACATCGGAAAGAGTCAATAATAGAGCTTTTCAAAGAAGCTCACATACTCAACTATCTTGTAGTCCCCTATAATTATTAACACTCACGCAATACTTGTGGTTATAGAGTTTCGCCGACCTTTGAGAAAGATAGGGGCTTATTGTGTTGCCTCCCAACATATTCACCTTTAGGTGATGTCAACAATAATAGCCTATGCCAACTTACATCCAATTGGATATATGTATCATGATCTTTCAAACACGAGGAGCTTGCCAAAGGATAAAAATAAAAAGGGAAAGGTGAGCATCACCTTGACTCAAGCATAAAGTAAAACATAAAGTAAAAGATAGGCCCTTTGCAGAGGGAAGCAGAGGTTGTCATGCGCGTTTAGGGTTGATGCATAAAGTCTTAGTGCAAAAGAACGTCACTTTATATTGCCCCTTGTATGTGGACCTTTATTATGTAGTCTGTCGCTTTTATTACTTCCACAACAAGTTCGTACAAGTTTATTTTCTCTGCACTAATAAGTCATACATATTTAGAGAGCAATTTTTATTGCTTGCACCGATGACAACATACTTGAAGGATCTTATTCAATCCATAGGTAGGTATGGTGGACTCTCATGGCAAAACTGGGTTTAAGGATATTTGGAAGCACAAGTAGTATCTCTACTTGGTGCAAGGAATTTGGCTAGGATGAGGGGGAAAGGCAAGCTCAACATGTTTGGAAGGTTAATGACAATATACTTTAACTAAGATGTCGGAAAACATAAACCATTACGTTGTCTTCCTTGTCCAACATCAACTCTTTTAGCATGTCATACTTAATGAGTGCTTCACAATCATAAAAGATGTCCAAGATAATATATTTATATGTGAACCCCTCTTTCCTTATCACTTCCTATTAATTGCAACGATGACCAAGGCTACGTTCATCAACTCTCAACAATTTTTATGCCTCATACTTTCTATGTGTGAAGTTATCACTATCCATAAGATCAATATGAACTCTTTTGTTACATCTACTTTCTCAAGATCATAGCAACATAGCAAAGCCCTTGACTCAACACTAATCTTTATTATAGATAGCACACGGACTCGCTTACATAAAGAGATCACAAAGCAAAGCTCAAAACTACTTGATATCAAAACTTCAATCTACTAGATCAAGATACTACTAAAAGGATCGAACTAAATAAAGCGGTAAAGATAAGAGTGTGATGGTGATACGATACCGGGGCACCTCCCCCAAGCTTGGAAGTTGCCAAGGGGAGTGCCCATACCCATATGATTATTTCTTCGGAGGTGGTGAAGTAGGAGTTGTTGATGATGTAGGCTTGTCGTCCGTCTTCCAGGGCATCAGCTCTCCATCATAAAAGGATGATCGAGTCTCCGGAATCCTTAATCTGCAGCCAAACTCATTCGCTTGAATCTATATTCATACTCACAGTTCTGGTTTTGCAGGTCATAGATCTGGGATTGGAGGTGCTCGATTTTCTCTTGAAGTTTGAAGATGGTTTCCCCAATGACTTTGGCATCCAGCTTGTGGTTGTTGGTGAACTCCGTGATCATCATATGGTTGGCGTTGATTCCACGCTCCACTATCCTTTGACACTTGAAAACTTCTTGCTCCATGGCTTCGAGCTTTGTATCCCCGCTCCCGGTACGCCTTGGTCCCTCCACATCGCGGATGTGCAACACCCCGTCACGCACCTCAATGGTTTGAGGATGATGCAGCACCTCCGCGAGATAGGGGTTGATAACTCTCTCGAAAAACTTGTCCTTGGGAGCGCTTGGAGATGACATGATGCTCTAGATCTGAAACAGAAACAACTCGAAACGAAAACAGAGGATATTTGCGTGATACGGTGGTCAAAACCTTCGGGAGTATATATAATGAATTTTTAACGACCAAAATACGTGACATACAAGAAAACGGAGTACGAGAGGCATACGAGGTGCCCACGAGACAGGGGGTGCACCCTACAGGGGGGGGGCGCCCTCCTCTCTCGTGGGAGCCTCGTGTCCCTTTCGGACTACTTCTTTCTTCCTAAAATTCTTAAATAATCCAAAACTAATAATAATTGCCATTAGAGTTGTTTTGGAGTCGGTTTACTTACCGTACCACGTACATATACCTTTTCGGAGTCTGGAACGTTCTGGAAAGTGTCTCTTATGTATTCCTCAGGGGTTATGGTTTCAATAATATTAGTTTCAACATTGATAGGATTACCTGAAATATAATGTTTAATTCTTTGACCATTTACCACCCTCGGATTTGTGCCTTGAAGTTGTTGATTTTATAGCACCGTAACGATAGACCTCGATAACGTAGGGACCTTCCCATTTTGAGAGAAGTTTTCCATAAAAAATCTTAAACGAGAGTTGAACAATAACACATAATCTCCTACGTTAAACTCACGCTTTTGTATCCTCTTATCATGCCAGCGTTTGACTTTTTCTTTGAAAAGCTTGGCATTCTCATATGCTTGGGTTCTCCATTCATCAAGTGAGCTAATCTCAAACAACCTCTTCACACCGGCAAGTTTGAAGTCATAATTGAGCTCTTTAATAGCCCAATATGCTTTATGTTCAAGTTCAAGAGGTAAATGACATGCTTTTCCATAAACCATCTTATATGGAGACATACCCATAGGATTTTTGTATGCAATTCTATAGGCCCATAATGCATCATCAAGTTTTTTGGACCAATTCTTTCTAGATCTATTCACAGTCTTTTGCAAAATTAATTTGAGCTCTCTATTGCTCAATTCTACTTGACCACTAGATCATGGGTGATAAGGAGATGCGATTCTATGATTGACATCATACTTAGCAAGCATCTTACGGAAAGCACCATCAATAAAGTGTGAACCACCATCACCATAAGATATCTAGGGACTCCAAACCTCGGAAAAATAACTTCTTTAAGCATTTTAATAGAAGTGTTATGATCAGCACTACTAGTTGGAATAGCTTCTACCCACTTAGTAACGTAATCAACAAAGAACTAAAATATCTCAGATAACCATTGGAGGCAAGAAAAGGTCCCATATAATCAAAGCCCCAAACATCAAATGGTTCAATAACAAGGGAATAATTCATAGGCATTTCTTGACGTCTACTAATGTTACCTATTCTTTGACATTCATCACAAGATAATACAAACTTACGAGCATCTTTGAAAAGAGTAGGCCAATAAAAACCAGATTGTAGTGCCTTGTCTGCAGTTCTATCTCCAGCATGGTGTCCTCCATAGGATTCAGAGTGACACTTGTGTAGGATTTGTTCCTGTTCATGCTCAGTCACACAACGTCTAATAATACCATCTACTCCTTCTTTATAAAGGTGTGGATCATCCCAGAAGTAATGTCTTAAATCATACAAGAACTTTTTCTTTTGCTGGTATGTGAAACTAGGCGGTATATATTTAGCAACAATGTAATTAGCATAATCAGCATACCAAGGAAGCGTATGAGAAGCATTGACAACCGCTAATTGTTCATCGTGAAAACTATCATTAATAGGCAAGGTCGTCAAGAACGTTCTCTAACCTAGACAAGTTGTCTGCAACGGGGTTCTCAGCTCCTTTTCTATCAATAATATGCAAGTCAAATTCTTGGAGCAAGAGGACCCATCTAATGAGTCTAGGCTTATCATCTTTCTTTTCCATAAGATATTTAATAGCAGCATGATCAGTGTGAATAGTAACTTTGGAATCAACAATATAAGGTCTAAACTTATCACATGCAAACACAACTGCTAAGAACTCTTTTTCAAGAGTAGCATAATTTCTCTGGCAAGATCAAGAGTCTTACTAGCATACTAGATAACATTCAATTTCTTATCGACTCTTTGCCCTAAAACAGAACCTACAGCATAATCACTAGCATCGCACATAATTTCAAAAGGTAAATTCCAATCAGTTGGCTGAACAATAGGTGCAGTGATCAATGCTTTCTTAAGTGTTTCAAATGCTTCTACACAATCATCATCAAAGACAAAAGTAAGATCTTTTTGCAATAAATTAGTCGAGGCCTAGAGATTTTAGAAAAGTCCTTAATGAACCTCCTATAAAAGCCAAAGCATGACCAAGGAAACTTCTTATACCTTTTATGTCCTTTGGACATGGCATCTTTTCAATAGCATCAACTTTGGGTTTATCAACTTCAATACCTCTCTCGGAGATCTTGTGCCCCAAGACAATGCCTTCATTAACCATAAAGTGACACTTTTCCCAATTCAGGACGAGATTAGTGTCTTCGCATTTCTGCAAAACTCGATCAAGGTTGCTCAAACAATCATCAAAAGAGGATCCATAGACGGAGAAGTCATCCATGAATACCTCACAAATCTTTTCACAAAAATCAGAGAATATAGCCATCATGCATCTTTGAAAGGTAGCAACTGCATTACATAAACCAAAAGGCATACGTCTATAAGCAAAAGTATCAAAAGGGCAAGTAAAAGTAGTTTTAGATTGATCCTTTGCTGACACAGGTATTTGAGAGAAGCCAGAATAACCATCTAGAAAGAAAAAATGTGTGTGTTTGGATAACCTTTCTAGAATTTGATCAATAAAAGGTAAAGGGTAATCATCTTTCTTAGTAGCTTTATTTAACTTACGAAAATCAATTACCATCCTTTAACCTGTAATAATTCTTTGCTGGATCAATTCATCTTTATCATTAGGAACAACGGTAATACCTCCCTTTTTAGGGACACAATGGACAGGGCTTACCCATTCACTATCAACAACGGGATAAATAATACCTGCCTCAAGGAGTTTTAGAATCTCCTTTCTTACCACCTCCTTCATTTTGGGATTTAATCGTCTTTGAGGATCTCTAACTGGGTTGGCATCTTTCTCCACTGAAATTTTGTGTTGACATAATGTGGGACTAATGCCCTTAAGATCATCCAGAGTATATCCAATAACAGCTCGGTGCTTCTTCAGAGTTTTCAATAATCTTTCTTCTTCTTTCTCTGAAAGGTTAGCACTAATAATAACAGGATATATTTCTTCTTCATCAAGATAAGCATACTTAAGATTATCAGGTAAAGTTTTGAGTTCAAACACGGGATCACCCTTGGGTGGAGGGGGATCCCCAAGAATTTCAACGGGAAGGTTATGTTTCAGAATAGGTTCTTGTTTAAGGAACACTTCATCTATTTCTTCCCTTTCCTTCATAAACATATCATTTTCATGGTCTAACAAATAATGTTCTAACGGATCAGTTGGAGGAACAGCAATTGAAGCGAGACCAATAATCTCATCCTTACTAGGTGGTTCTCTTTCACGAGGTTGTCTACTAAACATAGCAAAATTGAACTCATGAGACATACCATCTATGCCAACAGTGACTACCTTCCTTTTACAATTAATCTTAGCACTAGCAGTATTCAAGAAAGGTCTACCAAAAATAATGGGACAAAATCATCTTGTGGGGAAGCAAGAACAAGAAAATCAGCAGGGTATTTAATCTTCCCACACAAGACTTCAACATCTCTAGCAATCCCAATAGGTTTAATGGTGTCCCTATTAGTAAGCTTAATAGTAACATCAATGTCTTCCAATTCAACAGGTGCAATATCATGCATAATTTCTTTATATAGATCATAAGGTATCGCACTAGCACTAGCACCCATATCACATAAGCCATGATAGCAATGATCTCCTATTTTAACAGAAATAACAAGCATGCCTACAACAGGTCTACGTGTCTTAGTATCGGGTCTAGCAATATTAGCAGTTTCAGCCACGAAAGAGATAACATGCCCATCTAAGTCCTCATCCAAGAGATCTTTAATCATAGCAATACCAGGTTCAACATTAATTTTCTCAGGAGGTGTATAGGTCCTAGTATTACTCTTACGAACAACATTCGAAGCTTTAACATGATCCTTTATCCTAACAGGAAAAGGAGGTTTTTCGACATAAGCAGTAGGAATAATAGGATCACTATATGTAATGGTCTTTTCTTCGACTGTAATAGGTGCAACTACTTTCACTTCAACAGGAGGATTATATTTAAACCACTTATCTTTAGGGAGATCAATGTGAGTAGCAAAAGATTCACAAAAAGTAGCTACTATCTCAGAGTCAAGTCCATACTTAGCGCTAAATCCACGAAAAGCATCGGTATCCATAAAAGATTTAACACAATCGAACTTAGGTGTCATACGTGACTCCTTACCATCGTCGGAACCCCAATCTTCAGAGTTGCGTTTAATTCTTTCCAATAAGTCCCATTTGAAATCAATAGTCTTCAGCATATAAGAACCAGCACAGGAAGTATCGAGCAGGTTGCGATTATTAAGAGACATCCGAGCATAAAAATTCTGAATAATCATTTCCCGAGAGAGCTCATGATTGGGGCATGAATATAACATTGACTTAAGCCTCCCCCAAGCTTGAGCGATGATTTCTCCTTCGCGAGGCCATAAATTATATATGTAATTATGATCACGATGAACAAGATGCATAGGATAGAACTTCTGGTGAAATTCCAACTTCAATCGCTTATAATTCCAAGATCCCGTATCATCACATAGCCTATACCATGTCAATGCATCTCCTTCAAAGATAAAGGAAGACCTTCCTTTTAACAACATCATCGGGAATACCGCAAGCTTAAATAATCCACAAACTTCATCCACAAAGATAAGGTGTAAATTGGGATGCAATGTTCCGTCTCCTGCAAAAGGATTAGCTAGCAGTTTTTCTATCATACCCGAAGGAATCTCAAAGTAAATATTTTCATAAAGTTCAGTAGGTTGAGGAGCATCTCTTTGCTCTTCTGGTCGGGTGAAGATACCCCAAACAAGCCCCTCAAAGGATTAGTTTCCATAGTGACAAGTAATGTAAAATTTCAGCACACTATATAAATGTTTCCTTACCAAGTTCCACTCACCAAAAGCGCTACACTCCACAGCAACGGGCGCCGTAAAAGAGTCTTGATGACCCACAAGTATAGGGGATCTATCGTAGTCCTTTCGATAAGTAAGAGTGTCGAACCCAACGAGGAGCGAAGGAAATGATAAGCGGTTTTCAGTAAGGTTTTCTCTGCAAGCACTGAAATAATAGGTGATAGATAGTTTTGTGATAAGATAAATAGTAACGAGCAAAAAGTAAATAAAGTAAATAAAGTGCAGAAAGGTGACCCAATCCTTTATGTAGCAAAGGATAAGCCTGGACAAATTCTAATAATGAAGAAGGAGCTCCGAAGGACACATTGGGAATTATCGTCAAGCCAGTTTTCATCACGTTCGTAAGATTCGCGTTCGGTACTTTGATAATTTGTTATGTGGGTGGACCGACACTTGGGTACTGTCCTAACTTGGACAAGCATCCCACTTATGATTAACCCCTATTGCAAGCATCCGCAACTACAAAAAGGAGTATAAAGGTAAACCTAACCACAACATTAAACATATGGGTCCATATCAGCCCCTAACGAAGCAACGCATAAACTAGGGTTTAAGCTTCTGTCACTCTAGCAACCCATCATCTACTTATTTCTTCCCTATGCCTTCCTCTAGGCCCAAATAATGGTGAAGTGTCATGTAGTCGACGTTCACATATCACCACTAGAGGAAAGACAACATACATCTCATCAAAAAATCGATAGAATACCAAATTCACATGACTACTAATAGCAAGACTTCACCCATGTCCTCAGGAACAAACATAACTACTCACAAAGCATATTCATGTCCATAATCATAGGAGTAATAATATGCATAAAGGATCTGAACATATGATCTTCCACCAAGTAAACCAACTAGCATCAACTACAAGGAGTAATCAACACTACTAGCAACCCACATGTACCAATTTGTGGTTTTGATACAAGATTGGATACAAGAGATGAACTAGGGTTTTGAGAGGAGATGGTGTTGGTGAAGATGTTGATAGAGATTGACCCCCTCTCGATGAGAGGATCGTTGGTGAGGACGTTGGTGATGATTTTCCCCTCCCGGAGGGAAGTGTCCCCGGCAGAACAGCTCCGCCAGAGCCCTAGATTGATTCCGCCAAGGTTCCGCCTCGTGGCGGCGGAGTTTCGTCCCGTAAGCTTGCCCACGATTTTTTCCAGGGTAAAAGTGATGATATAGCAGAAGATGGACGCCAGAGGCCCACCAGGGGCCCAGGAGATAGGGGGCGCGCCTATAGGGGGCGCGCCTGCCTCTGGACAGTGTGGGCCCCTGGCCTATTTCTTTGCTCATAAATTCTTATAAATTCCAAAAAGTTGTTTCGTGGAGTTTTAGGACTTTTGAGTTGTGCGTAATAGGTTTCCAACGTTTGCTCCTTTTCCAACCAGAATTCCAGTTGCCGGCATCCCCCCTCTTCATGGTAAACCTTGTAAAATAAGAGAGAATAGCCATAAGTATTGAGATATAATTTGTAATAACAGCCCATAATGCAATAAATATTGATATAAAAGCATGATGCAAAATGAACGTATCAGTATGGCGCGCCGCTTGGCGCCCCGCCCACAGCCCCCGAGGTGGAGGATGAAGAAGGTCGGGCGTTCGAGCTTGAGCGCGGGCTGAGCATGGTTCGTCATGAGCTCTTTCAGGAGGCGATGAACGCGATGGGCCGGCTTGGTGAAGAGCTCGCGAGTGTTGATTCGCGCCTTGAGGCTGAAGGTCTTCGGCTGGCAGAGGAGCGGCACAAGCTGAAGGTGGCCATCAACCTCGGCCGCTATCAGCGTGACCTTGAGAACGTGAAGGCCGAGGCATCTCTCAAGGTTTCCCACGAAGCCCGCTCACGAGCCTTGGAGGAGGCTCGCGAGGCTGATCGCCACCGCGAGGCTGCAGAGAATTGTGCGTGGGAACTCCAGGCCTGGAGCGCTTCTCTTGAGCAGCAGGTGGAGGCGTACAGGGCCGCTCTTATGTCGCTGAGGGGGATGCCCGCGGAGGAAGAGGAGGTCCGGAAGCGTGAGGAGGAGCTGGCCCTGGAGGCCATGGAGCGTAGCCGTGAGCTTGAGCAACTGGAGACGAGGGAGCATCAAGTTGCCAAGCAGAAGACACCGTCGGGGCTCGCGAGGCTGGAGTTGAGGAGGAGGTGAACCGTCAGGTGGACGACGTTCGTGCGGACCTGGTGGGCAGGTATGACCTGAAGCTGAAGCTCGCGGGCGTGGAGGACGAGGGCAGGGCCGCTGCCCTCAGGCCCAGGCTGGAAGAGGCTAAGAGGCGCGCGGAAGCCATGGCCGCCGCCCTGGTTTCGGCGCAGGCGGACTTGGCCTCCGCCCGCGCTGAGCTGCGTTCCCTCCGGAGGCGGGTTGATGACGCAGAGGCCGTCACAAGGCGAAACACGGAGGGGGTGCTCCAACGTAGGATGCTGGAGCACGAGCATGCCCCTATGCTTCAGGATCTCCGGAACAGGGCCAATGTCGCCCTGGGCCATATTTGCGACGTGGAGGCACCGACCCCTCACTCAAATGACTACGCCAGCCACCTGACCTTCTTTACCGAGGTGGTCACGCGCCTGGAGGCTCAATCTGCCAGAGCTCGCCAGCTTGTGGAGGAAAGGGGTCGCGGCCTACTCGAGCGCGCTTTATCCCGCGTCTTCAGCCACCTCCTGAATGTTGACCCTAACTTTGATTTTGACGCCGCCATTGCCCTCGTACCCACGGCCATCCGGGGCGACCTAGCGCGTTGGGTTGAGGACAATGTGGACGCGTTGGTCAGGGCCTTCACTTCCGAGGACGAGGCAGTGGTGGTCGCCGCAGACGAAGGCGCCGTAGTCGACAATGGCGATGGGGACGTAGCCGATGACGGCGATGAGGCCGATGAAGATGATGACGACGCGAGTGACGCGTCTGCGGGTGATGCAGCGAGTGACATTTCTGGCTGATCCCTTGTTCTTCTGTCATTTATTCCTGCGCACAAACTCGGGCGTGGCCCTTGGAAACTTGTGAGAGCATTTTGGGAGGGGGAGCCCCTCATGTAAGCAAATCGCGGTTTTTTACTTCCCATGCGATGCGAGTTTGTGTCCTCGTGAACTTGTGAATCCTGATGCGAGTTTTCTGTGTCGGTTTACCTTAGTCAGCGCTAGCTTAAAGCTGGGCAACGACGCGTCGAGTTCGTGAGAACCTTGCAAAGCTCGTTGCCCCGTCGGGAAAGGCCTACGTGGGGTGAGCACCAGTTGCAGTGCTAGCGCATGCTTGGCGCGCGCGTGCTTCGCGTAGTCCCGCTCGTGAGGAGCTCGTGAGGGGAAGGCGATGGACATGAGTCCCAGACAAAACGAGATCCAGAAGGCAAAGAACTGCTCAAACGATAAAAGGTTCCCCCGCGCGCATCAATAAAACTCAGCTTCAACTCAAATCCAAATTCAGAAAGCAAGGCTACAGAAAGAGAGAGATCCAAAGCAAAAGGCCGCACCTGGCACCTAGTCTAGTCTTCTGGTCTTCAAGTCTTCTCACCAGCGCGGAGCTAAGTGCTGCCACTAGGCGTGGGAGGCAGCCCCAGGGCCTGAGGCCGGCACCCTTGAGACTCCGGGGCATGTACAACCCCAACCCACTATTACGTGAGAGTGTCACGGGCGGCGAGCTTCACAGGCACCGGGCCTTCTTCACAGGTACCGGCCTTGCTTCATATCGCCAGTCGAGGGCCCCGCCTTGCGCCACTCTCGACCTCCTCTAAGCCGACCAGTCACCAGGACGACACAGAGGAGGGAAAGAGGACGCCAGCAGTTCCCTCAAAGACCACAGGTCCTCTGCCGGGGGAAGGGTTGGCGAGGCCTCCCCGGTAGAGGGCCTACCTCCGGGTGTCGTCAGGCGTCGCACGCCGCGGGGAGGGGCCTCGCTCCTAGCTCCCTCTCGGTGGCCCCCAACGCGTCTCCCTTGTTGGAGCGAGCGCCACCGCGCCCTGGTCGTCAATCGACGTAGCAACCTGGTTCATCTGTAGTCCATAGTTAGCGTAAGCCTGTTCTTGAGAGACTAGCGGTACCCTGTAATTGCCGCTGCTGGCGCGGTCGTTGCGGTTCTCCGTCGGCTCTTGGAAGGCTTCAGCTCCTAGCACCCCTTCTCCCCAGTCTTCTCCTATGAACGAGCCGACGTCGTCCTCTGGTGCGTACCCTTGGTCCATCATGCGGGGCACGTAGGCTTCCGGGGCCGTCACCCCGGACACCTCGCCGTGGTGCCCCACGCTCCATGTTGCCCCGCCCATGATAGCATCCTGGGGATGATGATACGGTATCCGACCGGTACCATGGGGGGTGACGCTTGCGCTCGTGCTTGTCGAGGGCGGCATGGGGGGCTGGAGCCCCCTATGCCGCCGGCCGTGATGAGTTGACGAAACCCCCGTGCGCAGTTCATGGCACGCAGATGTGGTGAGGCTCGCCGTGCGACCCTGCAGCGGCCTAGGGGGGAAGTCGATAGCAGAAGGGTGGTGCTCCTGACGCCACTGCGTCCAGCAGCTCAGCAACACGCTCAAGCAGCGTGTCCCGTCCGCTCTCCATCAGCCTGCACCGCAGCAGCTCCCTTGCCACCGTGAGCGCCGCACGCATATTCGCTTGCTCCCGCCGTGAGTGCGGCGCTATAGCCGCGGCGCGACTCGCGGCTCTTGCCGCGGCCCGTACTTGTCGTGGGGTGAGGGTGGATGACGCCTGGACGCGCTGTCCGCACCCAACGGAGCTTGGTGGTGCCCGTGCTTCTTGGGGTGCGGGATCGAGATCTCCGTGGGCAGGCAGTGTCGTCCGGGACGGTCAGGCTGCCCATTGGTCAGAGCCGGCCATTGGGTCGCCAGACATCGCAGCCGGTGAACGTCGGAGAGCTGATTGGTGGAGAAGAAGCTCTGGCGCACCCCTACCAGGCGCGCCAAATGTCAAATGTGGGGTTCCGGCAAACGCTTGAGGTTCAAACACTGGAGTGCGCGCGAAGTCTTTCCCTCCTACCGATCTATGCTCTAGCTCGCTAAGATCTTGCGGACGAACTCGACGAACTCACCACATGCATGACCCAGGGTTTATACTTTGGTTCGGGCCACCGATGTGGTGTAATACCCTACTCCGGTGTGGTGGTGGTGGATTCTCTGGCTGATGATGAATAAGTACAAAGGAAGAACAGCCTCCTGAGGTTGAGGTGTTCTTGTGCGTATGAACTTGTGGTGTGAGGGTTCGATCTCAACCCGTTCGGGATCCGTCCCCCCCTAATGTGGTGGCTAGTCCTATTTATAGAGGCCCTGGTCCTCTTCCCAAATATCGAGCGGGAAGGGAGCCAACAACGGCGGGCAAATTTGAAGGGGGACAGCTAGTACAAGCTATCCTGACAAAAGTGGTCTTCGCCTGCGAAAAGCTCTGGGGTGACGCCGTCTTGGGCTACACAATGACCTCCGGCTTGCTGTCCTCCTGGTCTTGGTCTCGTTGCACCAATATGGCAAGCTTTGCCTGATGCCTCAGTACTATTCGCCTGCGATTGCCTCCTTAGCACCAAAGAGGAAATGAGGACGCTGCGTGCACCGGCGGTCGCCTAGCACCCGCCTGGCACCGTTCGTCATGGCTCATGTTACGAGAGCCTCGTGAGGTTTACCCCGGCTTGATATCTCCGCTCCTTGTGAGCCTGCCTAGCGAGGCCACTCCAGAGGAGGTCTTGCGTCGTCCGCCTCGCGAGGCTTGGACCCTCGCGAGGGTCTTGGATGCCTTGTTGATGAAGATGGGCCGTACGGCCTGCTTCTTAGCCACGCCGTGGGCCGCAGGCAGGCAAGTCTGGGGACCCCCGTTCCCAGAGCGCCGACAGACATATTTTTGCCGGACTGGAGCGGACTAGTTCTTTGGCCACTGGAATCTGCTTATTGTCAGTGGGAGTTGGGTTTCTCTGTGCTGGAGCAGTAGCTATGAAAACTGGAGTTGGTTTATTATCTCTTGGCATTTGGATCTTTTGCAAAGACCTGGTTTGTAGCCCTTCATATTCTAACATAGCCGTCTTCCCCTTGCATGCCTTATATAGAAGAATGGTGCTTCAATTATAAAACATGCTACAACACAGATGGAATAGGTACTGAAGAATAGAAAGGCATGCCATATTGACATGTATTCCATCCATCCATAAATAAATGGATGGGTCTACGTGTATTTCGGTTCTAGATACATCCGGTTTTATCCATTTTTGCGACATGTAATCCGGACGGAGGGAGTATGATGTAAGAGCTATGGATACGACAGGAAAATAGTGTAAAAAACACTACTTGAATGTAAAATTGTATTCTAGCGTAGTACATTACAGAAAAACACTAAGGCAACATATGTGTGTATGATTGGGAAACTAAGATGGCATTGCAAGAGACCACTAGAACATCACTTCAATGTAAAAAAAGAACATGGTATGGTAGATAGATGAAGTACATACTGGTGAATAACAATGCATAAGATATTGAGAAGCATGATGTCCAAACTGAGCAGATAGCATTGCGACAGAGTAGCATGACAGTACTTGAATTTGAAAACATGTTATCATTAATGGAATAGGTACTGAAAAACAGGAAAGCATGCCATATTTACATGCATGATCAGGAGGCGAAGCACAAGGCATTGCAACAGACTAGATGCACTCCAGGACATTATATGCATGCTTAACCCATATCAAGGGCCAAGTTAGAGCAAGGACCTTGTGGGGTGAATAGGATTCATCATCTTTCTGCAAGTCTTGTGAAGAACTGCCTTTACATGTTCCATCATATTGGGTATCATTAACGTCAAGTTTGTCGGCCATTACATTGCTCCGTGAGGTTCTTGTGGATAAATCAGTCTGTGCAATTATATCTGACATGTATGGAAGACAACTAGCAGTTAGATTTATGTAATGAGTGCCTGTAGGAGATGACATAAATAGTAGGACTGGGGTTAATTAGCAGCAACAGGTCTAAGCTAAAGGGAGAACATAGATGAAATCTATAGAATATGTATTGTTTGTACTCGAGATTAACTAGATGGCACACAAAAGTATTAAGGAACAACATAGGTTATACTAGAAGTGGTATAATACTATAATCACCAGCCTATGGGATAGCATTGGCTGATGGATGATAACTATGGAACAACGTTACCTAAAGAACAAGTCTCTTAGCTGAACTATGGAACATCGTTAACTCTTGAACTAGACCCGTAAGAGATCAGCATGAATATACAGGGAAATGTGATAATCTATTTTTTCTATTTTTAATGCTTAGATGAATTACAAAGCCATAAATGTTGCACACAGGTAAGATGAGGGTACAACCTATCTGGCCGCCATCCATAGGAGTGAGTATCATGTGCTGACTTGTCGATGGCCCTGCAGTTGTTGTGTCTGTCAATGTCGGGCACGCGCATTCGATGCAAGGAACTGTTGAGTGGGGACTATAGCTCTCTTCTGGTGCATGCTTCCCTTGTTGGAGCAGCTGCGGTGAGTCGGAAGACGGTGTCGCTAAAGATGCAGAAAACGCATAATGTTAAGAACTACACATCTCTCTGATCTGAAGAAATGAGATCAACAACAAGGTACGAGAGTGGTCACACGTCTGTTGACTGTAAACTAAATTGGGGTCACACGGTTTTATTTTATTTTGGTACTGTCTGATCTACACCGGATGGCTTGATGGTCGTCTTGTGCCTCTCGGCTGACACTGTTCGGAATCTTCCCCGAAGAGCCAGCGACCATTGGCAGAGCAGCTTGCCTCTGCCGTCCGTGGCCCCGACCAAAACCCCGCTCCTCGCCCCACCGCACTGCTGTGGTTGCGCAGCCCCCGGGCCAATCCATAAAGACTCGCCGTCATCCAGATCTGACGGCGACAGTACCTTCAACCCACGCAACTCTAAGATAGCCATCTAAGTGCTGCTTCCGCGGCGAACTTGCGCCCCCGCACCCTTACGTTAGACACCAGCCAACCGGCAGCCTAGGAGTTCCGCCGGCTCGAGGGGTGCTGCTTCCCATTGGGAATCGATTGGCCCAGAATAAAAATCCAGACAACTGACGCCTAAATAAAGTGATTTGAGATGAGGGTGCGACCTATCTGGCGGCCCGGTGAAGTAGGCAGCTCCAGCTGCCTAGTCGGTGAGGCCGGCACGGTTGCGATGGCTACCGGCGACAGGGAAGTAGAGATGTCACAATGGTCGACAGCAACGGGGAAGCAGCACCGGGGCTCTGGACGAGTCCAAAGTTGGAGCCGCTCTGGTCCCGTGAACAACGGCGGGGGTGAATCGGCTCGAGTACGATTCACGCGGCCGTCGTCGAGGAAGCTCCGGCAGCACAGAGTAAGAGGCACACAGCCCAGCGCACGAAGACAAATGGACAGCGTCACCGGGATTAGAGAGGAGGGCGGCTATGAATTTGGTGCAGTGGGGGCGCCATGGAGGAGGGGCTGACGTTTCGCGGCTCAGGAGAAGGGAGCTTCCGGGGAGAAGGTGATTTGGTGCCCATGAGGTATGAAAGGGGAATTGGGAGGGGTGACCATGTCTTATGGACGCATTTGTCTAAAATGTGGGGTGGGGGAGTTACAGTTCTACCCCTGCCTTTAGGCTTCTCGGCTTGGGTCTGTGTACTGAGGGTCGGGGATAGTAGAGTAACTTTGCTTCTCCCAAATAGTGGGCGCGAGTGATTTCAAGTAGGAGGGCGTGTTTTGAAATATACTGGGCACGAGCGATTTGGGGCAAGGAGGGCATGTTTTGAAATATACTGGGCGCGAGCGCTTTCGGGCGAGGAGGGCGTATTTTGAAATATAGTGGGTGCGAGTGATTTCGGGCGAGGAGGGCATGTTTTGAAATATAGTGGGCGCGAGCGATTTCGGGCGAGGAGAGCGTGTTTTCAAATAGTTGGCGCGAGCTATTTCGTCCGAGGAGAGGGTGTTTTGCCAACCATGGTTTATGAATTATTCGTCACATGTCATTTCGGCCGAGGAGAAGGCGCGCTTGGATGAATTTACGAACCTACGCTCGATGTACAATGGGCCAATTGATGCGTGTCCCACATAGGCCGGTAATTTCACGTCTCCCATTTATTTGCTCGGGCGAATTCCACTGAGCAGAGGGTGTTTAACGGTTCGTTCAAATTTTGGGAGAACGAGCATCCACGTCTAGCTTTCCAAGTAGATTCGAATCAAATTTTGAAATATTAGCTTGCCACTTCTTTTTTAGATGCAGAGATGATGCTCAGGAGTAATGTGTTTTTACATGCTCGTTGCTAGCGATTTACTCTACATGAAAAATAGTTGACCCACTCAAAAACGGAATCAAATTCAAAATGAAATATCTCGATTCAATAAAATAGCTCATTCACCAGGTCAAAATAGTGAACTAAATCCAAAATTAAACACCTCAATTGAGTAGCATGTTGTACAGTATTAAAGTACTCCATGAACATGTTGAGAGTCAAATTAATGAACTTGTTTGATATACGCATATCTCCGTTCATGTGTGGATTGCATAAAACATGTTCTCCAATTTAAATATTTGAATGCAAGTTTATATCGAAACATGGTTTATATCAGTCTTTGATGCATAAAACACGACCTCCCCCTCTCCCGGACTCCTGCTCTCTCTCTCTCTCTCTCTCTCTCTCTCTCTCTCTCTCTCTCTCTCTCTCTCTCTCTCTCTCCGACAATCTTCAATTCTGTCGCATGCATCCAACACACAAACCTTGTTGGTGCCTCTCCCTCTCTCTCCCTCTCTCTCTCTCTTTGTGTGTGTGTGGGGGGGGGTCTTTCTAGTTCGCATGCATATATACTCCATCTATAGGTCTCTCTTGCACACTATGTATGATTCTCTAGTCCAAGCTAAATATCTTGGGTGCACTCATCGTACACACACAAATTCCTTGGCTCGTTGCCCATAACTCTCTCACGCACCACTTTGTCGTCGAGGAGCTCTTCCCTCTCTCTCTCTCTCAAACTCTCCATCTACCTCGGTCACACATACACATGCATATCTCACTTGCACTCGATAGACCCATCTAAAACTTTATCTCTCTCCCTCGTTCTCTCTCCATCTCACACGCACACACACAATCTCATGCCTAGCCAAGTATGATGGTCTCTCACTCAAATGTAGGCACACATAGTTGCCCCCTATATGTATATGACTAGCTAATCTTAGTCTCCATCACAAACATGTGCATGGTCTATCTCGATTTCTCTCGGGGCATCTTTCTATCTCGCACGCACCTCCCTCGATATCCCACCCATATAAGTCCCCTCACGATCTCGAGGGGATCTCTCTATCACAAACACACCCTCTCTCCCTCCCCATGCGTCCATCTTCTCCATGTGTCCCTCTCGACCTTTGTTCCTTGCTGGCCAGACCTCTATCGGACATGTGCTATAGGGGTGTCTCTCTCCGTTGCAAACAATCACGCACTAGCTATCTTTGTGTATCTCCTCACCTCGCTTTTCTATCTCAGAGATGCATGTGTGATATGTTTGCTAAGAAATTAAAAAACACACACTCTCTCTAATTTATCATTTGTTGTCCCTTTCTATTTCACACACGTACTCTTTTTGCACACTCACTATCGGTGTACAAAAGTAGGGGCACTCCTTTTTTACCCCTTTACTTGTGCATGGGCAGTCAGAGTCGCGCCGGCGGCCACACTAAGCAAGGCAGAGGAGGGGAGCCGAAGGCACAAGGCGACCAGAGGCAACGCCAAGACCAGAGAACGCAGAACATCGAGAGGGCGAGGTGGACACCCTCGGCAAGACCCTTGCCGAGGCAGCCTCCGCAGCCCCGGCAAGAGTCTTGCCGGGGCAACTTGCCCGACGCGAGCAGAGCGAGCCACCCTTGAGCCCACGGGTTCCGACACCACCAACTATCCACATTCGAAACAAGGCTCGGGAGGCGCCTCTGTGGTGGCATGCAGATCTTCGCCAAGATCATAAACATATGAGATCAGATGAGGACCAGAAGATGGCGATCCTCAGCGTGATCCTAGTCGAGGAAATCCACGAGACCCCCGACAAGATGCTTGCCGGGGAAGACCATGGAGCCGCGGCAAGACCCTTGTCGGGGCCTCGGCAAGGCCCTTGCCGGAGACACTTACAGGATGGCAGCAGGGCCCGCGTCTGCCATGACTCCACCCCCATCCCCATGTAGCTGCCATCTCGACCAGCTGAGCAGGCACCTGCGTGGCGACGAGCGGCCTCCACAACCGACTCAGCAAGCACCTGCGTGGTGGCATGCAAGCCTTCGTGAAGGCTCCACCACCGTGCCAGCCCAGCAGCCGGCCACCGTGGCGCCACGACACCTCGTCAACTCGGACGCGTGTCGAGGCCAAGCGAGGCGGCGACAGCTGGGACGTGCTTCCTTACCGTCCCCGATAAAGCAAGGGGGGCATGTCGGCAGCGCATTAAATGCGTTTGTCCGATGGTTCCAGAGGATAGACTCATCCACTGTACACCTTTGCACCTCCTGTGTGCCACTGTGGCAACCCCTTTTGCCTATAAAAGGAGGCCCGAGGCGACCAGGAGAGGAATTCGGATCTTTTGGGCAAGTTACACCCCGTAGCTAGCTCAAGAACACAAGGACACTCTAATACAAACACCAAAGCAGGACTAGGGTATTACGCATCTTCGCGGCCCGAACCGGGGTAAACGATCTGTGTGCTTCCTGTCAGACCCGCTCTTTGCACAACCTCGCGCCCGCCAACCGTAGAAGGGATCCTAGTGATCCCATAGGTGTCGTTCCCACTGACATGTTTGGCGCGCTAGGTAGGGGACGGTGTTGTGAAAATCCGTTCTGCAGTTAGCCTACTAGTTCTTCATCGTCATGGCTCCCAAGAAGAAGGCGGTCACGGCGATCTGTTCGTCGGGGCCGGACGGCTGTACCGGTTTGGGCGAACAGCGGGCCAGTCGTGGACAGGACCCGAGGCGCGGCCCGCGAGCACCAACATTGCTCTGGCAGTCAGAGCCTGACGAGCAGCATCGTTCGTGCACGGGACGACGGGCCGCACGCCACCAAATCCAGAGACGGTGCTGCCCCGCTGCTGCGCAGCGGCGCGGGCCCTCCGGGCGGCATCGCGCCGCCCACGGGCAGTGCGGCGACCTCCAAGAACGCCTACGCCGGCGCCCACAGCGTGGTCTTCCCAGGGTGTGCACGACGAGCAGCGCCACCATGCTGGAGACCCCGGACGCCACCTTGGGAAGAGTCATGTGCATCATCTGCGGGACGAAGGAGGCCAGCATGCCGCCGAAGTGCTGGTGAAAATGGCACGAAGCCGCTAGGCCGTGATAGAGCTCCTTCTAACGTGGTTAGAATTCGAAGCGCACCACGGTCCATGCAGCTTTCGCTGCCACCCACGCTAGCAGAAGCTTTGGCGCACGCACAGCTGCTCCTCGACTTCCCTCCTGCTGCGGAAAAGCTCAATGAGTGGAGGGCCACCATCCAGAGCCTCATCGGCGTCGCCAACCAAGACGAGCCACAGCCATCGGGGTCCTCAGGCCGGCACTCCGTTGAACCACCGCATGCCAGCGGTGGAGGGGACGGAGGTGCTACGGCCATGGTGCACTCTCCTCCTCCACGCCAGCCATCGCGGGTGTCGATCCGTCATGATGACGCTTGTGGTAACATTTCCACAGCGTCGTCCGACCCACGGACCCACAGCGACCAGCGCCAAGTTCTCCGGGAGCGAACCCATGAAGACGCTCGAACCACCATCGAGTGTCGGCGCGATACACGCCACCAGTCAGATAGGCGGGCGGGGCCTGCTATGGACCACCCGGCACCGGAAGCTGCGGCGCCTACCCACGAGGTGGGTTGCCCGGCCTTTACCCGTGAGCTGCGGCAGTTCGATGGGTCAGCCCCATCAGACGTTCAAGCCCGACGTCGGTGAGAAGTACAACGGCAAGACCCACCCGTCAGAGTTCCTCAGCATCTACACCATCGCGATGCAAGCCGTTGGAGCTCGCGACGACAAGGTGCTTGCCAGTTACTTTCCCTTGGCCCTGAAACCCAATGTCATGTCTTGGTTAATGCACTTGCCGGCGAATTCCATTTCTTCTTGGTCGGATCTATGTCATGAGTTCGTTGGTGCCTTCACTGGAGGCCACCAAGCTCATGGCCAGGCGAGTGATTTGCACATCATTCCCCGGAGAGGAAGGTGAAAACCTGCGCAAGTACATACAGAGGTTCAGTCGGGTGCAATACAACATCCCAGATGTTCACCCCGCCGCCGTGATCAGCGCGTTCCATCAGAATGTGCGCAACCGCAAGATGCATGAAGAGCTACCGATGAACAAAGTTAAAGATGTGGCCGAGCTTTATGTTCTGGCCGACAGGTGCACCCGAGCTGAAGAGGGGAGGAAGCACCCCGACGAGGACGCCGGCGCAGAAACTGACTCTAGGGATGAAGACACCGCTGCCCTGACGAAGAAGGGTTGGCGTCGCAACAGGAAACGCAAGGGCAAGGCCGTGCTTGCCGTCGAGGGATCCGACGACACCGGCGTTGCCAAGAAGGCCAAGGCAGACGACCCCGGCAAGGGGATTGTTGGGTGCGCCGCTTGCCAGGCCTTGGCGGCTGCCGACAAGCCAGGAGGCTCCGACAAGCAGTACTGCAAGATCCACCGCACCAAGGGCCATGACCTCCACAACTGTCGACAAGTCGAGCTGCTTGCTGAGAAGCAAAAAGCCGAATATGAGAGACGGGACAAGGAGAAGGGTCAGGATGGTGCCGAAGGATCGGCAAGAAGTGTGGCGGCCAAGGAGGCCGCCGCGGCAAGGATAACCAGCAAGAGAGGCCCGCTCGGGGCCGCGACAAGAAGCAAGAAGACCTTGATCATGACGAGGACGATGAGTCTGGCGAGCAAGAGTTTCAGAAGGCTATAGAGGCCATGTGCGTCGATGGTGGCGCCTTGCTGCACACTTCTCATCGCCAGCTCAAGTAGTGGGCGCGTGAGATCACGGCAGCGGAGCCGTCGTTCGATGCTCAGAAGCCGTTGAAGTGGTCGAGCACGCCCATCATTTTTGACGCCGAGGATCACCCTGATCGCACAACTGCGGTCAGGTGTTTGCCGTTGTTGGTTTCACCAACGATACGCAACCTCAAGGTGAACAAGATGCTGGTTGACAGCGGGGCCAGTCTGAACTTGATCTCACCCGTTGTGATCAAAAGGGTGCAAATTCTTGACGGAGACCTTGATGAGATGGGCACGTTTCAAGGGGTCAACCCAGGAAGGAGCCAGCCGAAGGGGAAGGTCACGTTGCCTGTGACGTTTGGAGGCGAGTTGAACTACAGGACGGAGATGATTGTCTTTGATGTAGCCGAGATCCTGTAGGATCTTGAGAAGAGGTGTCTAGGGGGGGTGATTACACACTAAGTACCAAAGTTGCAGGTTTTAACTTCTTTAGGTTTAAGTGGAGTTTAGGCACAAGTTTAACAATCACAATACATAACAAGCAAGCATGCAAAGAGTATGTGAGCAGCGGAAAGTAAAGCATGCAACTTGCAAGAATGTAAAGGGAAGGCTTTTGGAGGATTCAAACGCAATTGGAGACACGGATGTTTTTGTCGTGGTTCCGATAGGTGGTGCTATCGTACATCCACGTTGATGGAGACTTCAACCCACGAAGGGTAACGGTTGCGCGAGTCCACGGAGGGCTCCACCCACCTAAGGGTCCACGAAGAAGCAACCTTATCTATCCCACCATGGCCGCCGCCACGAAGGACTTGCCTCACTAGCGGTAGATCTTCACGAAGTAGGCGATCTCCTTGCCCTTACAAACTCCTTGGTTCAACTCCACAATCTTGTCGGAGGCTCCCAAGTGACACCTAGCCAATCTAGGAGACACCACTCTCTAAGAAGTAACAAATGGTGTGTTGATGATGAACTCCTTGCTCTTGTGCTTCAAATGATAGTATCCCCAACACTCAACTCTCTCTCACAGGATTTGGATTTGGTGGAAAGAAGATTTGAGTGGAAAGCAACTTGGGGAAGGCTAGGGATCAAGATTCATGTTTTTGGAATGGAATATCTTGGCCTCAACACACGAGTAGGTGGTTCTCTCTCAGAACTGGTAAGTTGGAAGTGTAGGTTTGTTCTGATGGCTCTCTCCATGAATGAAGAGGAGGTGGAGGGGTATATATAGCCTCCACACAAAATCTAACCTGTCGGAGTAATGGGCCACGGGTAGGCAAACCCGAGCCCCTGGACCTTTCAAAACATCGGGGCAGACTGCGCCCCTCAAGACCCCAAGACGAAGAGCCGCCTTCTGAGAGTCGGCGACGGGGTCGCCGACTGCCCCTTCCAGCCGAGTCCCAGAGACGGCCTCAAGACAAGCTGACTCCAAGCCCGATAGGGAGGCCTCGCCGCATTCCTTCTCTGCGACGGGGACTTCACCACCGACTCCCTCCGACTGCCCCGTGAACTCTGGCGGCGGTGGCGCAGAGCTCAACGGGGTGACGAGCATCGCCGACTAGAGGCGCGCGGCCTCCTCGGCTCGCCTCTTGGCCGCAGCGGCGGCTTCGACCTCCTCCAGCTTTTTCTGGGTGGAAGCCGCCGCCTTCTCAGCCTCCGCCTTCACCAGACGGGCGGCCTCCTCCTCGTCGCACTTCTCCTGCGCATTCCGCTCCGTCGCCTCCCGGAGGGCGGCCGTAGGATCAACCCGCTGAGTATTGGCGGACGCCTCCGCCGACCCCATGACGGAGGCGGCGGAGACCCTCTCCAAGGTGAGGGGAGCCCTGATGAGAAAAAAACATGTAAAGACTTGGACAAGACGGACCAGAAGAAAACAAGACAAAATAAAAAGTACTTACGCGGAGAACAGCGGCGGCTTCTTCACTTCCGTTCGGAAGCGGTTAGCCTTCGCGACCGCCTCTTCGCGCTGGGTCGCGGCGGCCGTCCCCCTGAATTTCTTCTCCCGGCCGCCTGGCAGACTCGGCCCGGCTCGGCGCTTCTTCGCGCCGCCTCGACCACCCAAGGCGGCGGAGGAACTCGCGCCTGGATGGCCGGCTTTCTGCTGGCGGCGGGGGACGACTTCCTTCTCGCCGTCGTCGTCAGGCCAGTCGGCGAAGGTTGCCGAAGGCCTGAAGTCGTCGGCCCCTCCTCCTCCCTCGGCGTCGGTCTCCATCGCCGCCACCCCCAAGTCGGGGTCGTCGGCGTCGCTCTCCGCTCGGTCGGGGACGAATTCACGAGCCGGCCCCGCGGTGCCGACCGAGGGCTGCATGAGGGGATTCTGAATCAGACAAGACCAAGGAAAATTAGAGCCGAATTTGGCTGAAGAAGGAAACAGAGAAGCAAGAGATGACTTACCACAGGCGGGGGGTTGGCGCACGAGTATGGATCCTTGCCGAACTGCCATTCCTCCGTGAGGCCGCAGTTCACCAGGAAGTTCACCGTGTCCACCACCTCCGCGTGGGGCATGTCTTTAGAGCACAGCCGGTTCGGGTCCCGGCGGCCGCTCATCTGACAGATCAGATGAGGTCGGCCTTGAAGAGGAAGGACTCGGCGCGCCACGAAGGCGGCCAGCAAGTCCGCCCCAGTCAGGCCCTCCGACTGCGTCATCACGCGGAGCCGCGCGACGGCGGCGTTGCCTGCGGGAGTCAGCGTCCGGGCCCGATGGGACCAGCTGGGGGGTCGCCCCGCCAACTCGCCGGCCACGAAAGGCGGCAAGTTGACCCAGTCGCCCTCAGGGGCGACGTTCTTGACGTAGAAGTACGTGCGCTGCCACATCTTCACCGACTTGACGAGGGGGATGGTAGGGAAGGGGTTCTCGGGCACCGGCCTCCTCATGGAGATGAATGTGCCGCACAGAGCCGGCACGCGAGCGACGTGGGTTCCGAGCTTAGCTTGGAAGAATTCCCCCCACAGCTCGATGGTGGGGAGAATGCCAAGAAAGCCCTCGCATAAGGATGCGGCGCGGCAGCAGCACCACCGTGTTTGGAGTGAGGTGGTGCGGCTGGAGCCCGAAGAACTCCAGGAACGCGCGGAAGAAGCCGCTCGCCGGCAGCCCTAGCCCACGCATGAGGTGCAAGCGGAATATGACCCGATCGCCCTCCTCCGGCGCCGGAGTGATTTCGCCCTCCGGTGCGGCACGTGTCTGCACTAGATGGCTGACGGGGATGCGGCGCGTTTGGTGGAGAAACTCGATGATGTCGTCGTCGATGATGGAGCCATCCCACACGCCGGAGTGCGCGGTGGGGGGCGTGGCGGCGGCGGAGGAGCTCATCTCCGTGGCACGGCGAGGTTCGGCGCGGCGGAGCGAGGAGCAAGACGAAGCAAGAAGCGAGAGGAAGCGGGGAAGAGTGGGTGCGCGTGCTTCGCCGCCCCCTCCCCCCGCCTACTTATAGGCGCCTAGGCTAAGAAGCCGAGGGGGCAGGCGTGGGATTAACTGCGCCCACGTCCCCACGCCCCATGATTTAACCCATGACGTTACTGCGCGCAGTAACGGCGTGGGGAGCCTAACCGCCCGCACGGCCGCAGCGGATCCGCTCATGCGCCAAGGCACGGTACTGGCGGGCCCCGCCTGACGGGCCTGTCTTGTCACGCGCGTGGGCTGGCAGACTGGCCCTGCCGCGTGGCGTCACATGGCGGGCCCGCAACGGGCAGCTACCTGGAAGCTTATCAGGCACGCCGTCCGGATCCCGCCGCGACCTTCGAAACCTTTGAGGAGCAAGACGGCCTCCTGCAAGGCCGACTCGAGCTAGTCGGCTCAAGATAGAGACGGCAAGCCGAGCCCAGATTCTTCCATGGAAGGGATGAAACTGTTGAGGCTCCTCGACATGTTGCCCTCGGCGCCTCACCAGCTTCGGGGACTACTGTCGGAGTAATGGGCCACGGGTAGGCAAACCCGAGCCCCTGGACCTTTCAAAACATCAGGGCAGACTGCGCCCCTCAAAACCCCAAGACGAAGAGCCGCCTTCTAAGAGTCGGCGACGGAGTCGCCGACTGCCCCTTCCAGCCGAGTCCCAGAGACGGCCTCAAGACAAGCCGACTCCAAGCCAGCGACCTCCGATGAAGCCGGCTATGGGGAGTCGGCCCGCAACTCCCTCCACCTCATGCCTGAGTGACTACGAGCGGGATGGGATAAAGCCGCCTCGCGGCCCATCCCTGCCCTGCTCATAAAGAGCAGGCATGGCCACAGAGCGCCGTACCGACTGAGATCTCCGTCCGACGCGGCATCATAAGCACGCTGCCCTCGACGCCAGCCCTGCGGGCAGATTCTCGTACCCATGATGGCCTGTCTGTACGACCCGAAGACGGCGGGACCCGCCTGTCGGCGGGAGTGCAGAAGACGGCGAGAGCGCCCCAAAGACGGACCCGTTGGAGTCGGCCTCCGAGAGTCGGCCGGCCCCTCCCACGGGCTCCGTGCGCCATTAACTGCATTAAGACAGGAATGGCACATAGCGCCGCCAGCGGCGGCATCGCTGCCATGACCCGTGACCAAGCTCAGCGTCATTAGAAGAGCGGCTACAAGGACCCGCAGCGGCAAGACCGCCACGGGCGACGAGGGCTGTCGGCCCCATGCTGGACTGTCGGCAGGCCCACTAGTCGGCAGGCCCCTGTAAGTCGGCGGAGAAGACGGCAACTTAAGAGGCTGACGGCTGGGACCCGCGCCAGCCGGATTACCATTGTACCCGGGGTAGGCCTATAAACCCCCCGGGGCACCCATGCAAAGGGTTGGAACCTAGTAGTTTGACACACACATAGAGGGAAGAGAAGAGCTAGTCGTGCCCTTCCCCTTCCTCACCCCGAACAGCTCAAGGAGCAATCTTGTACTCACCTTGCCATAGTGATCATGCAGAGACCCCGCAGAGCAGCAGTAGGGGTGTTATCTCCTCGGAGAGCCCTGAAGCTGGGTAAGATTCGCTGGCGTGCATGTCTTCGCCTCATCCCGTTTCCAGGCACCGGCGACGTTCTACTCGCCCCCTCCATGATAAGCCATCCTTTGGCATATGTCGCACCCAACCCCCGACATAACCGTTACACACAATTTACCAAACTCGGTGGGACCAAATCAACAAACTCGGTCGGGCCGATTCAGTAAACCTAGTGACCGTTAGGATTTTCGGTGGGACTGACATGCAATTCGGTAGGACCGATATGGTTAGTGTTAGGGCATAACATAATCTCGGTGAGACCGATTACACAAACTCGGTGAGATCAATTTTGGTAATTAGCTAACCAGAGAGTTGGTCAAGCAAACTCGGTGGGACCGATTACTCAAACTCGGTGAGACCGATTTTGGTAATAAGTTAACCAGAGAGTTTGCATTGTAATCTCGGTAGTACCGATTACACAGACTCGGTGAGACCGATTTTGGTAATAAGTTAACCAGAGAGTTTGCATTGTAATCTCGGTAATACCGATTACACAGACTCGGTGAGACCGATTTTGGTAATGGACATACACCGTGAGATTACAATCCCATCTCGGTGAGACTAAGATCCCTATCAGTGAAACCAATTTGCCTAGGGTTTGTGGCAGTGGCTATGACAACTGAACTCGGTGGCGCCGGACAGAAAGAATCGGTGGGGCTGAGTTTGACTTTAGGTTTAGGACATATGTGTGGAAGTGGGAAAGTAGTTGAAAGTTTTGGAGCATATCACTAAGCACATGAAGCAAGAGGCTCATTAAGCAAGACCTCATCCCTCCTTGATAGTATTGGCTTTTCCTATAGACTCAATGTGATCTTGGATCACTAAAATGCAAAATGTAGAGTCTTGAGCTTTTGAGCTTGAGCCAATACTTTGTCCTTAGCATCTTGAAGGGGTTCCCACATCCTTTAGTCCATGCCACTCCATTGTTGAACTTATCTGAAACATACTAGATAAAGGTGTTAGTCCAACAAGAGATATGTTGACATTAATTACCAAAACCACCTAGGGAGCACTTGTGCTTTCAATCTCCCCCTTTTTGGTAATTGATGGCAACATACATCAAAGCTTTAGATAAATATATAAAGAGTAGCAAGTAAAGCTTCGGAAAGACATGTAACAAGCATAGGCTCCCCCTACATGTATGCAATCATGTGAATATGGAATATAGAAGCATGTGAGAGCATAACCATGATAGACTAGGCAATGGGTTACATGTATCTTGGCCATATGCATCATAGCAAAGAAAATTAAGGAAAATACCTTCATGCTCATGAGTCCTTGCAAATAGTGTACATCAGCAAGAATTCCTCATACACATGAGTGTTATGCATATACTTACCTTGTAGTCTTGAGTTGTCTTAGGATGGAATGAACCTGCGCAAACAAGGTTAGATAACACAGGTACATCTACTAGCCAGAGCAAACAGAAGAAACCACAAGAATACCAAGACTGGGATGACATGTAGAGAGTGAGTACTGAGTACCACAATGGATTAGACATGTCCCCAAGAGTAAAGATATGCAATGAATTTAAATGATTTATTTCCCTTAGATGTCTTGCTCCCCCTGAATCTAGCATGGGATACTGGGAGAAGATAGGGAACAGAAAATCAGGGCTGAAAGATATAAAGAACAGAGCAAATGCAACTAAGCACATATATGAACATGTCTTTCCCCCCAAGAAGACATGTGGCATCTCTCCTCTTGAACATCAAGCATCTGGGATCCTTGAGTGTTCTCTCCCCCTGGAGATTTCTCTCTCTCTCCCTTTGGAAGTGATAAGCTTTGATGTGATCTCTCTCTCTCCCCCTTTGACATCAATTTCCAGGAAGGGTCTTCTGGAATTTGTTGTGAATGTCTTTGGTCCTTGAGTCACAACATAAAGCACTGGATAAAAATGTGATGCTTGTAGAGGACAAGATTCATTGAGTGGAGCTGGATCAGAAGAAACACAGAATAAGTGGCAAACTGTTTTTCCTGTTGTGAAATTGGTGGCACCGAGTGGTATGCTTCGGTTGTACGAAAGGATTCGTTAGACCGAAAACAACAAATCGGTGAAACCGAAGTTCATCGTGACAGAAAACACTTGTCACCTCAGCTCACTAGACTAGTAAGACCTCACAAAGATTTGCAAGGAATTTTCTGAATGATATGCAATGAATTGGATGCAGGAAATGCAGAGCAAACAGAAAAGAAAAGACAGAAGTCTAGACGAAGTTTTTTTTTGAAAGGGGAAGCAAATATGCATGAGACAAATGCAAAAACACAGAAAAGAACACGAGAGAACTTCATCTAGAGATGGTCAGCGACAAAGTCACCTATGTTAGATTATATTGACTTAGGAGTCAAGTGAGATCACTTGATCATAGGCCATACTCATCGTTTAAGCTCAAAATGGGGTTACCATTTTTTGTTTAAGCATCTTGATGTATTCACATCTTGTCGAGTTGCTTTAGCTCATGACTCGGAGTAAAGCTTCTCTAAGATGGAATAACATACCTTGGTTGGTGGTGTTGACCATGTAGTTGAACTTGTGTGGGTTTCTCAAGGTTGATGTATCTCGTCAAGAGTTGGGAGCACCTACTTGGAATTTGAGTCCATCTACCTACATGGGTTAGTTCTTGCAAGGAGTAGCACTTGTGTATCCAAAAAAATGTTAATCATGAAGCTCAATCATAGAGTTTGTCAAAGGATATGTTTGAATGATTCCGTGCTTCCTTGACTTCAACCACCATAGTGTAGAGACTTTGTGATGTAGAGATTGCTCAAGATGTGAGTAGATTACAATCTCATGGAATTTGGTTCAACCAAGTACCTACATGGGTTAGATAACATGCAAGATGCAAATGTATCCAAGACATAAGATTTTCATCATAAGAGAGATATCATGGATTAGTCATAAGCTCATGTCTTGCATATATCCAATGGAGTTTCTACTCCAAGTTTGAAGCATCAATGATGTTCAATTCTCCTCTCAACCTGCAAAACACTTTCTCATCAAGAGGTTTAGTGAATATATCCGCTAATTGCTTTTCGGTGTGAACATGCTTAAGTTTAATGTCACCCTTAGCAACATGATCTCGAATGAGATGATGACGAACTTCAATATGCTTTGTTCGAGAATGTTGTACGGGATTATGACCAATTTTGATAGCACTTTCATTGTCACAAAGCAATGGAACATGTTTCACATATATCCCATAATCTTTAAGAGTTTGGGTCATCCAAAGTAATTGAGCACAACATGAACCAGCTGTAATGTACTCCGCTTCAAGCGGTAGATAAGGATACCGAGTTTTGTTTCTTGGAGGACCAAGACACAAGAGATCTACCAAGAAATTGACAAGTACCAAGTGGACTTTCTATCAACCTTGTCTCCGGCATAGTCCGAGTCGGAGTAGCCAACAAGATCGAAAGAGGCCCTCTTAGGATACCAAATGCCAAAATTTGGTGTATGAATTAAGTATCTCACTATCCTTTTTACGGCCTTAAGATGACATTCTTTAGGAGCAGTTTGATATCTTACACACATGCACACACTTAGCATGATATCGGGACGTGAAGCACATAGGTATAACAATGAACCAATCATATAACGATAAACCTTTTGGTAGACTGGTTTACCATCTTTGGTCAAATCAAGATGTCCACTAGTAGGCATGGGTGTAGACATACCTTTGCACTCTTGCATATTGAACTTCTTGAATAAGTCCTTAGTATACTTCATTTGAGAAACAAAAGTACCTTCCTTAGTTTGCTTGATTTGCAACCCAAGAAAGAATTTGAGTTCACTCATCATTGACATCTCAAACTTCTCCGACATTAGCTTCCCAAACTTTTCACTAAAATGAGGGTTAGTTGAACCAAATATAATATCATCAACATAGATTTGGCACACAAATAGTTCTCCATTAACCCTTTTAGTAAAAAGTGTGGAATCAATTTTCCCAATTTCAAAGCCTTTTTCAATAAGGAACTTGGTCAAGCATTTATACCACGCTCTAGGAGCTTGTTTAAGACCATAAAGGGCTTTGTGAAGTTTGTAAACATGATTTGGCTTCTTAGGATTGACAAAGCCGGGAGGTTGTTTAACATAAACTTCCTCCTTTATTTCTCCATTTAGAAAAGCACTTTTAATGTCCATTTGGTACAAGGTGATATCATGGTGATTAACATAGGCAAGTAAGATGCGAATGGACTCAAGTCTAGAAACGGGAGCATAAGTCTCACCATAGTCCATACCTTCGACTTGTGTGTAGCCTTGGGCGACAAGACGTGCTTTGTTGCGAACTACTTGTCCATCTTCATCTTGCTTGTTGCGAAACCCCATTTGGTACCGGTGATGTTGTGGTTGTTGTCGGGCTCCTCAACCAATGTCCAAACTTGGTTTCTCTCAAAGTTGTGTAGATCTTCATTCATAGCATTTATCCAATCCGGATCTTCCAATGCTTCTTCGACCTTCATAGGTTCAATGCTAGAGATGAAAGAATAGTTTTCACAAAAGTTAGCTAAACGAGTTTTAGAGTGAGTGATTCTCCCGGTTTGAATATCATTATAGATTTGCTCTACGGGATGGTCTTTAGCAATTATTTCTCGAACTCGTGAAAGATTTTGCTTGGATTTTGGTTGAACATCTTCTTCATCTTGTTCTTCTTCTTCTTCTTGATCTTCTTCATTGTTGGCATTGTCGTTTTCTTGTCGTGGTGGAGAAGGAGGTTGTTGACGTTCGTGATGTTCTTCCTCGTTTTCTTCATCTTGGTGTGTTCCACTTGTGGATGCTTCCGTATCAACTCTTGGTTCACCTTGTCGTGAAGTAGAAGCTTCCACTTGGATAGACGAGGTACTCTCCTTCACCTCCGTTGGACGAACCTTGCCAATAGACCAGTCTTGGATTGCTTCCGAAGGATCTTTGTCTCCTACATCAATTGGCAATTGCTCTACTTGCGAGCCGTTAGATTCATCAAACTTCACATCTACCGTCTCTTCAACCTTTCGGGTGAAATTGTCGTAGACACGGTAAGTGTGAGAGTTTGAGCCATAACCTAGTAGGAAACCTTCATGAGACTTAGGAGCAAATTTTGAACGACAATGCTTATCAAGAATGTAGCACTTTGAGCCGAATACTCGAAAGTATCCAACTTGGGGTTTGTTACCGGTGAGGAGCTCGTATGCCGTCTTGCCGAGTAGCTTGTGAAGATACAAGCGATTTGTAGCATGACAAGCTGTCTCAACCGCTTCTACCCAAAAGTGCTTCAGCATCTTGTACTCATCAAGCATCGTTCTCGCCATTTCGATGAGCGTCCGGTTCTTCCTCTCAACAACTCCATTTTGTTGAGGTGTGTACATAGCCGAGAACTCGTATGAAATCCCTTCTTCGTCAAGAAAGGTGTCCACGTTTGCGTTCTTGAACTCTGTTCCATTGTCGCTGCGAACCTTCTTGATCTTCACTTCAAACTGATTTTGAGCCTTCCTGGCAAAGTTTTTGAAGATCTTTTGGACCTACGATTTATCATCGAGAAAGAATACCCACGTAAATCTTGAAAAATCATCAACTATATCTAGACCAAAAGAATTTCCACCGAGACTTTTGTAAGCGTTGGGACCAAAGAGATCCATATGAAGTAGCTCGAGTGGCCTCCTTGTGGTCATGATGTTCTTCACGGGATGCCTTCCTCCAACTTGTTTACCTGCCTGACAAGCGCTGCAAAGTCTATCCTTGTCAAATATGACATCGTTAACTCCAAGGATATGATTTCCTTTAATAAGCTTGTCAAGGTTTCTCATGCCAACATGACCTAGTCATCTTTGCCATAACCACCCTTTTGAGGATTTAGCAATGAAGCAAGTTTTAGGTTGTGCCTTTTTAGAGAAATCAACAATGTAAAGATCACCTCTACATATACCGGTAAAGACCATTTTATGATTGTCTCGACGAAACACTTGGCAATCTACTTCAGTAAATAGGACATTGAAACCGAAATCAGCAAGTCTAGATACTGAAAGTAAGTTGTAGCCAAGAGATTCAACGAGCATAACATTCTGAATGGAGCTATCATGTGAGATGGCCACCTTACCGAGGCCAACCACCTTACCCTTTGAGTTGTCACCGAAAGTGACATACTTTCGAGGACTATCATTTTCAGCAAGCTCATGAAACATGTCTTTATCTCCGGTCATGTGATCGGTACATCCACTGTCAAGAACCCATTCCTTTCCTCCTGACACATATCCCCGAAGATTTGCCATAAGACCAAAATGTCTCATTGCATCGTCAAGATTGAAGTCACTATCATCATCCTCATCATAGTATCCATGTTCAACATTGTCATGTGGTGGATCAAGTCCTAGAGAGGGTAATTCGTTCGAGTGAGTTTGACAATGATCTTGCTTATGAATTCTTATAGCTTCGGAAATAATATCACCAATAATTCCAACATCTCCTTTGGCACGCATAAGGTTTGTAAGTTCAAATAGACGATCACCAAACATAGGATCACTAGTATTCATCTTACTCAAGGCAATAGACTTATAGAGAATCTCATCTAGATTTCTCAAGGAATAATTTGGAAAGCGTTCCTCAAAAAACTTCCATATAGTGTAGGCACACTCAAGAGTAGGCAAGTTTCTAATTAAGTTTCTAGGCAAGCCTCTAGTGATGAGATTAACAGTTCTAAGATTCCTAATCATGTCAATTGATTCATCAAGGGTAGGATGCATAGGATCAACATGAGGTGCACAAGGGCTAGCAATGTACTTGTTCAAGTGATATTGATTGAAAATTACAAGCATCTCATTTTTCCACTCATGAAGAAATTCTCCATCAAGAATAGGCACTCTATGTCTAAGACTCCCCAACGTAGACTCATTCATCTTCCTCCAATGGTGATTAAACCAAGGCAATGGAGACCAATGCTCTGATACCACTTGTAGGATCTTGAGAAGAGGTGTCTAGAGGGGGGGGGTGATTAGACACTAAGTACCAAAGTTGCAGTTTTTAACTTCTTTAGGTTTAACTGGAGTTTAGGCACAAGTTTAACAATCACGATACATAAGAAGCAAGCATGCAAAGAGTATGTGAGCAGCGGAAAGTAAAGCATGCAACTTGCAAGAATGTAAAAGGAAGGGTTTTGGAGAATTCAAACGCAATTGGAGACACGGATGTTTTTGTCGTGGTTCCGATAGGTGGTGCTATCGTACATCCACGTTGATGGAGACTTCAACCCACGAAGGGTAACAGTTGCGCAAGTCCACGGAGGGCTCCACCCACGAAGGGTCCATGAAGAAGCAACCTTGTCTATCCCACCATGGCCGTCGCCCATGAAGGACTTCCCTCACTAGCGGTAGATCTTCACGAAGTAGGCGATCTCCTTGCCCTTACAAACTCCTTGGTTCAACTCCACAATCTTGTCGGAGGCTCCCAAGTGACACCTAGCCAATCTAGGAGACACCACTCTCCAAGAAGTAACAAATGGTGTGTTGATGATGAACTCCTTGCTCTTGTGCTTCAAATGATAGTCTCCCCAACACTCAACTCTCTCTCACAGGATTTGGATTTGGTGGAAAGAAGATTTTAGTGGAAAGCAACTTGGGGAAGGCTAGAGATCAAGATTCATGTGGTTGGAATGGAATATCTTGGCCTCAACACATGAGTAGGTGGTTCTCTCTCAGAACTGGTAAGTTGGAAGTGTAGGTTTGTTCTGATGGCTCTCTCCACGAATGAAGAGGAGGTGGAGGGGTATATATAGCCTCCATACAAAATCTAACCGTTACACGCAATTTACCAAACTCGGTGGGACCGAATCAACAAACTCGGTCGGACCGATTCAGTAAACCTAGTGACCGTTAGGATTTTTGGTGGGACTGACATGCAAGTCGGTAGGACCGATATGGTTAGGGTTAGGGCATAACGTAATCTCGGTGAGACCGATTACAAAAACTCAGTGAGACTGATTTTGGTAATTAGCTACCCAGAGAGTTGGTCAGGCAAACTCGGTGGGACCGATTACTCAAACTCGATGAGACCGATTTTGGTAATAAGTTAACCAGAGAGTTTGCATTGTAATCTCGGTAGTACCGACATACATACTCGGTGAGACCGATTTTGGTAATGGACATACACAGTGAGATTACAATCCCATCTCGGTGAGACCGATATCCCTATCGGTGAAACCGATTTGCCTAGGGTTTGTGGCAGTGGCTATGACAACTGAACTCGGTGGCGCCAGATAGAAAGAATCGGTGGGGCCGAGTTTGACTTTAGGTTTAGGACATATGTGTGGAAGTGGGAAAGTAGTTGAAGGTTTTGGAGCATATCACTAAGCACATGAAGCAAAAGGCTCATTAAGCAACACCTCATCCCTCCTTGATAGTATTGGCTTTTCCTATAGACTCAATGTGATCTTGGATCACTAAAATGCAAAATGTAGAGTCTTGAGCTTTTGAGCTTGAGCCAATCCTTTGTCCTTAGCATCTTGAAGGGGTTCCCACATCCTTTAGTCCATGCCACTCCATTGTTGAACTTATTTGAAACATACTAGATAAAGGTGTTAGTCCAACAAGAGATATGTTGACATTAATTACCAAAACCACCTAGGGAGCACTTGTGCTTTCAGATCCCCTTGCCCTACAATGGAATCCTCGGCCACCCGGCACTAGCCAAGTTTATGGTGGCGTCACATTATGCCTACAACCTGCTGAAGATGCCTGGGCCGATGTCACAGCCTGATTTTTGGCCCTTCCTTTTTCATTTGGTTTACTGAGATTTTTTCTTGAGTTTTCTTTCTCCGTGGCTTTGTGGTCTGCAAACTAAAGTAGATGACCTCTTCTTTGCTTCCAGAGTGGCTTGTCAACCTTAAATCCTTCCCTAGACCTTCCCATTTTCATCCTAGCCCAAATCCCAATATTCTTTTTATTGGGGATATTCCTTTTCTATTAAAGGAATAACCCTAATTGCCCTAGGTTGTGAAGCAACCTATATTGCCATCACTCCTAAAATTCCCAAATAATTCTCATAAATTTTTTGGGTCATATCTTTCTCAAATATGGTAAAATATTTCATTTGCCATGTTTCCCATCATGCTCCAATAATTCATTTCCTATTCTGCCATAAATGGCACATTATGAGGCAAGTGCCATTTATCTTTGCCCAATTGACTCCAAACTTCTTGGACATCTTTTCATGTCCAAATAATTGCCTCATGACAAATTTCAACTTAATTTGCCTAGTAAATATTCCTGAGCAATCTTTCAAAGTTCCTGTCTGAGGAATTGGTTGTGAAGGAAGTACTAGCTAGGTTAATTCACATGAGTTGAAATTTATGCATGACCTCAATATCATCATATCATAGCCCTCCACCAAAGTTGAGCTCATGTCATGCCTCCATAGAGCACAACTTCAAATCTTTGGTTCTGTCCAAATTTTCAGTTAGTGAAGCAAGTATATTTTATCTTGTTCCATTATGGCTGTAAATTTCCCTAGGACTTCTGATATCCATATAACCTATCCCCAGCCAATTTGGGCATATTTCATCTAACTATTTTCCCTCTAGAATTTCTGCAAGTTTCTGGTCAGTGGAAATGTTTGTGAAGGAAGTACCATTTTGGTTTATCCAATTGGTATGAAACCTTTTTCAGCATCTTCATATGATCAAATAACTCTGCCTTGCCCAAGTTGAGCTCAATTTGACACTCCTAGTGAGTGCTTCTTCCTCATTTCTAAATCTGGCCATTATGGCACTTTCTATAGCAAGTACCATGTATCTTCCTCCTAATGAGCTGCAAATTGGCAGAGGTAATCATCTTAGTGTGTGATCACACCATGTCAAATCCCAGCCTCTGCCTCCTATTGTGCTTGTCTCCCCGCAGCACAAACACCTTGCTGTTCATGTCTCTTGGCCCCTCCTGATAATCACTTCTTTGCCCCTGGACCGACCTGTTACTGCCTTTAGACTCGGGGCACGTAGGTCATTCTACTAGGCATGGTCGGCCGGCCAGAATGCGGCGCTTTCTCCAGCTCACGCGGTGACCACGGGTCGGACATGCCAAATCTCGCGCTTCACCAAACCGCGGCGCTGTGTTCATCCGCTACCCTCTGCCTCTCGCGTCCACATCATGTCCTCTAGCTCTCCCGTGCTCGTCTGCATCTTCTTGCATCAATGCCCCGTACGGACTCGTTGTGGTTTAGTCGCCATCGCCGTGCCTGTGACGCGTCCCTCCTCTGTCCCTCCTTTGGCATGTCGGCCGAGCTCTCTAAAGCATCCCCGAGCCCTCCCTTGGCCTATATATAGGTGCACCGAGGTATACCGCACCTCATCAGCCTCTCCTCCTTCCTCCTCGACCACTGGAATCCTCGGCCCCCTCCTCGTTTTGCCATTGCCTTATCGGTCATTGCCGGAGTCGAGCTACCCCGGCCAAGCCGAGCCTCCTCTAGCCTCCCCTCCACGTCCACTGCCTCTGCCTCGTCCCGCTGAGCCGCCCCACCCACTTTCCCCCTCGCCGGAGCGGCCGCATCACCGAAGAACCCCGTCACCCGAAGCATCCTGTACTATCCATGGCGCCGCCCCTCCCCTCCTCCCTGCGCCTCCCCGGAGGCCGTACTCCCTCTAGATGGGTGCGGTTGGCCGCTGCGGTCCCGCCGGTGCCCTCGGCCGGGCTGGAGACGGCCGGAGCAGGCCGGCCCCTCCCCTGCTCTGCCTCTGCTTCACGCGAGGAACAGGGCAAGCGGGTGGAAGGAGACGAGCGCCCTGCAACCTCCCTCTGCGCCTGGGACCCACACGCAAGTGGCCAAGCACCTTGCCACATGGATAAGTGGAGGCATGTTTCCCTCTTTGCGCTTTTCTCTCCTGTAAGTGTATTCCGCAAAATACGTTTTCCGTTTGAGGAAACGTACTCCCGTTGTTCTTCGGCTGTGAATACGTTTTCTTTTGCGGAAGGCGTAATCCGCCCGAAGGCGCTTTTAGTTTTTACCTCCAGGGACTTGTTTGTTGAAGTTTTATTCATAGATTGGTCGCTGGTGTTCAACACCTCATAACTCCGCAACCGTAACTCCGATTGAGGTGAATCCAAGCCCATATCTTCGCCTCTTTGAGCCCAAACTTTTTGTACCATTTTCACTATGGTTTGACATACTGGAAATGAACATTTTACCCTTGCCCCTAATCAGCCCCTCCGAGAGAGAACCCTATGCCTGCTTTTCGGTGTTTGGCGTCATCTCTGTCCCAGCAGAGTGATGCCCTGGTACCAAGTGTTCCAAACACCATTTGCAGGAGTTATGCTCAGGTATCGCGTCGATATCTTTCCGCCACCCACCCATATTATTTCGGTGATAGCCATGTCTCTATCCCGAATCGTGCCATCCATCTCGTCCCTTCGGCAACCCTTAATGATATTTGTTATCAGAAAAGGGCAATGCCATCAAGCCTTGTTTCTCCTCCGCTATATTGCCCTGTCATTCCATTCCTTGGACATGTGCGGTTCCTTTCGTACGCTTGCTGATGATGTGGTCATGACCTTTGTGTTCCACCACATAATCACCAAGTCCGTCCTCGCCTTCATATCCATCTAGTTGCAACCGGTGTCCAGCCAGCGCTTGGTGTAGCCTTGATTACACCAACTCCTTCCACACGCAGATTCACTTTCGTGCACACCGTCACAACATATTAGACCGTAATACCGGAGTTTCCGTGAAAATTGTGTGCTTAGGTATGCATGCATATTATTGTGTGAGTAGTAGTAATATGTGATGTTGTTTGATTATTTATATTATTTGTATGCTTGTGTGTTTGTTTTGTTGTTTTCGTCGTTTCTTTTGCTTCTTTCTTTGGGCCTTCGGTGTGGCATTATTTTCCCCTCATTAAACTTGCTCGTCAACCAACACCGGACCTGAAGAATCAGCAAGGAATTCAAATACTTGGAAGCTCAGATAAATGGAATGAAGTTATCAGCAGACTTCAGTGAAATTTGGAAATATCTCGGCTGAATGGAAAAGGAATCCTGGATGGACAGTCAGTATCATGTTTGCACCAGCATGCACTCCTTACAACCGTACGGATAATCAAGTTTGCCTCAGAGTGCACTCTTCATGACAGAAATGATCAGATCAGCAAGAAGATAAGCTATGTGCAAGACCAACAATGCAATTTCAGTCAAAGGTATGGTTCAGATACAAGGTTTGATTCTTCGTGGAGGATGATTTTGAAACATGATATGCCTGGAAGAAAGCAATGATGTGCCACGTACTCATAAAGGAGGATACTGGTACAAGATAGTACATTGTGAATTGACAGCAGATGGCAGACTCAGATCCGCAACAGTTGGTCAGAAGCAAGAATTGGTCAGAACACAAGTCTGCCTCGGGAATCAGATTCTCAGATATATGTGAAGGAAGCGAGATATACACCTCAGTGTGACAAAGGACCATGAGGTTTGACAACAACACTGAGCTCTGTACATGTACCGGTGAACCTGGAATATGATCCTGATGAGCCCTTGTCTTCTTTTCTCTGGTAACGGCACCACGCTTGTGTTCTAAGCCATTTTTGGTCGTTCAGGGTGGATGCCGACTTTATATTTCTCTATTCAACAACTGCCACGAGTTCTGAGCTCCTTTCCGGCCGTCTCGTACAGCTGTTGAGTTTCTTTTTGACAGTAGCCCCTTGCTCTGAGCTTCTTTTCGGCCGTCTTAGGGAACTGTCACTTTCTTCTTATCAACACGGTCTCCTGCTCTGAGCCGCTTTTCGGCCGTCTTGAGCCGTGGTTGAGTTACTTCAGTAATGTCCCAGATCTGAGTTCTAAACACCGTTCTGGTGGCTACTGATTTATTTGCCGATTTCTTGCAAGGGTTCAGATGATCATTTTCCCCCAATCAGAATGTTGCACTCGACAGAACCTATGATCACTCGAAGAAGTAATATGACCCCGCTCTTTCAACCAAGGATCCAGATCAAGAAAACAACAATGAAGAAGCAAGACCAGTGGTGCAGATATGAAAATGGGGCAGATACCCCGGACAGTCTGAGTCAGTATGGATCACCATGGATATTCACCTAAAGGGTCTGCTCGGTTTTCGCTGGTGAATAATAGTCTGGAAGCATGTGCCCTCACTTATGTGAAGCATCAGCGGATAGCCTGTCATGGACAAAATTCTTTCACGAGATTCACAGTCAGTCAAGTCTGCGAATACTATCATATAAGGCCATACCCCTTTATGCTGGTCAGGATAGGTGACGGTCAAATATTTGGAATGAATCTGAGACTCAAGACAGTGGAACCAGTCATGATGATTCATAAATTCCTGCGATAAGTCAGAATCTGTCAGGAAAACGGTTATGTCACAACTCTCTGTTTGAAACCCGAAGAACCTGCATTTAGTGGAGAAACCCAATGCAAGGAGTCGGAGGTTGGGTGTTCATCAAGAAAATATGATCACCAATTCATGGACAGTTGTCAGCACAGACACAACAATCAGAAATCACCCTCGGATTTGTGAAACAGACATATATTTCAGACATGGAAAAATCTCCGATAAGTCAGTAGATATGAGCATAATTGGAGCCAGTATAAGCAGGAAAATGTGAGGTAAGATCTGTCAGGATATGGATACAGTGAAGCAAACCGCCCTAGAACCAGTCAGGTAAGTCAGATGAAGGATTTAATGGGAACAATCGATAAAGGAAAAAAGGATACCCGAGCTGGAAACGGTTTCCTTAAGTTAGTATATGCATTAAGGGGGGGGGGGAGGTTTGTCACAGCCTGATTTTTGGCCCTTTATTTTTCATTTGGTTTTCTGAGATTTTTTGCTTGAGTCCTTCCCTAGACCTTCCCATTTTCATCCTATCCCAAATCTCAATATTCTTTTTATTGGGGATATTCCTTTTCTATTAAAGAAATAACCCTAATTGCCCTAGGTTGTGAAGCAACCTATATTTCCATCACTCCTAAAATTCCCAAATAATTATCATAAATTGTTTGGGTCATATCTTTCTCAAATATGGCAAAATATTTCATTGTCCATGTTTCCCATCATGCTCAAATAATTCATTTCCTATTCTGCCCTAAATGGCACATTGTGAAGCAAGTGCCATTTATCTTTGCCCAATTGACTCCAAACTTCTTGTACATCTTTTCATGTCCAAATAATTGCCTCGTGACATATTTCAACTTAATTTGCCTAGTAAATATTCCTGAGCAATCTTTCAAAGTTCTTGTCTAAGGGAATTGGATGTGAAGGAAGTACTAGCTAGGTTAATTCACATGAGTTGAAATTTATGCATGACCTCAATATCATCATATCATAGCCCTCCATCAAAGTTGAGCTCATGTCATGCCTCCATGAGAGCACAACTTCAAATCTTTGGTTCTGTCCAAATTTTCAGTTAGTGAAACAAGTATATTTTATCTTGCTCCATTATTGCTGTAAATTTTCCTAGGACTTCTCTTATCCATATAACCTATCCCCACCCAATTTGGGCATATTTCATCTAGCCATTTTCCCTCTAGAATTTCTGCAAGTTTCTGGTTAGTGAAAATATTTGTGAAGGAAGTACCATTTTGGTTTATCCAATTGGTATGAAACCTTTTTAAGCATCTTCATATGGTCAAATAACTCTGCCTTGCCAAAGTTGAGATCAATTTGACACTCCTAGTGAGTGCTTCTTCCTCATTTCTAAATCTGGCCATTATGGCAGTTTCTACAGTAAGTACCATGTATCTTCCTCCTAATAAGCTGAAAATCGGCAGAGGTAATCATCTTAGTGTGTGATCGCACCATGCCAAAGCCCAGACTCTGCCTCCTCCTGTGCTTGTCTGCCCGCGGCGCAAACACCTTGTTGTTCATGTCTCTTAGCCCCTCCTGATAATCAATTCTTTGCCCCTGGACCGACCTGTTACCGCCTTTGGACTCGGGGCACGTAGATCATTCTATTAGGCATGGTCGGCTTAGCCAGAACACGACGCTTGCTCGAGTTCACGCGGTGACCACGGGTCGGACAGGCCAAATCTCGCGCTCCGCCAAACCGTGGCGATGTGTTCGTCCGCTCCCCTCTGCCTCTCGCGTCCACATCATGTCCTCTAGCTCGCCCGTGCTCGTACGCATCTTCCTGCATCAATGCCCCGTCCGGAATCGCCATGGTTTACTCGCCATCGCCATGCCCATGACGCGTCCCTCCTCTGTCCCTCCTTTGGCATGTCGGCCGAGCTCTCTAGAGCGTCCCCGAGCCCTCCCTTGGCCTATATATAGCTGCGCCGGGGTATTCTGCACCTCATCAGCCTCTCTTCGTTCCTCCTCGACCACTGGAGTCCTCGGTCCGCTCCTCGTTTCGCCATTGCCTTCTCGGTCATCGCAGGAGTCGAGCTACCCCGGCAAAGAAGAGCCTCCTATAGCCTCCCCTCCACGTCCACTGCCTCCCCCTCGTCCCGCTGAACTGCCCCACCCACATTCCCCCTCGCCGGAGCGGCCGCATCAACGAAGAACCCCGTCGCCCGAAGCTTCCTGTACTCTCCATGGCGCCGCCCCTCCCCTCCTCCCCCGCGCCTCGCCGGTGGCCGTACTCCCTCTGGATGGGTTCGGTTGTCCGCTGCGGTCCCGCCTGTGCCCTCGGCCGGGCCGGAGACGTCCGGAGGAGGCCGGCCCCCCTCGCCGCCCCTTCCCTGCTCTGCCTCTGCTTCACGCGAGGAACAGGGCGAGCGGGAGGAAGGAGACAAGCGCACGTGCCCCCTCCCCCTGCGCCTGGGACCCACGCGCCAGTGGCCCAGCACCTTGCCATGTGGATAAGTGGAGGCACGTTTCCATCTTTGCTCTTTCCTCAACTGTAAGCGTATTCCAGGTAATATGTTTTCCTTATGAGGAAACGTACTCCTGTTGTTCTTCGGTAGGGAATACGTTTTCATTTGCAGAACGCGTAATCAGCCCGAGAGCGCTTTCAGTTTGCCCCTCTAGGGACTTGTTTGTTGAAGTTTTATTCATAGATTGGTCCCTGGTGTTCAACACCTCATAACTCCGCAACCGTAACTCCGATTGAGGTGAATCCAAAGCCCACATCTTCGTCTCATCGAGCACGAACTTTTGGTACCATTTTCATAATGGTTTGACATACTGGAAATGACCATTTTACCTTTGCCCCTAATCAGCCCCTCCAAGAGAGAACCCTTTCCGGCGATTCTTTCTGCGATCGTTCCGCACTTATTCCCGGAGCCTTCTCCATCCCCAGGCAAGCCACAACCACCATTTGCATGATAGCCATGCAGAAGCATTGGTTTTCAACTTGAATCTTTAATATCTGTCTGTTTGTTTTGCTACTGCTGTCGGTATTTCGGTTATGCTTATGGATCGGTGTTTACCGTCATGCTATGTTTTCTTGCGCTCTGTTATTATGCTCTTCATGCTAATATTTCTTTCTTATGGACCATGTTGGTAGTAGTACATGTTGGTGATGGTCTTCGGTGCATGACTATCGTCCGCTCCGAGTATCGCCGTTATGCATGTTTCTTTACATCCAGTTGATTAAATACTTGCATGGTAATTTTATTGTTATTGCATGGTATTTATTGTTGATGCTAGTAGTCATGTTATGCTATGAGTAGTATTCTAGTTGTGATATCCATGCTCGTCAGTATGCCATGCTCATCTGGATAAATGATTAAATGTTATGATCGTTGATTATGTTGCACCTCTATGCTTATTTTGATATCATGTTCATGCATTGTAGTTGCATCATGTTATTTTATCATGGCTCAGCATATTGCATTCAGGTTTAACCGGATTAAATTGAACTTGAACAACTGTTGGCTGAGTCATGGTGCCACCAAATCGATCTGACCAGTGCAACCACGCTTTCCGTATGGGGGGTCCTAACTGGGTCTATTGTCATGCCTCTCACCGGTACCTCCCACGAGGGAAGGTTATGCGCGGGCGCTACCCTGATCAGGTAGGACGGCATAAGCCTTGTGTGCCTGTGTTTGGTTTTGAGCTCATGTCCCCGTTTGGGACCATTTTTTCCACGGCGGTGGCTGTTGGTGCCTTTGGTAGGCACGGGGCCACCCAGGACTTAGCCCAAAGGGGAGTTGGTCGGAGTGGCAGAGGGAGTCCTGGATTAGGGGGTCCTTGGACAGCCGGACTATATCCTTTGGCCGGACTGTTGGACTATGAAGATACAAGATTGAAGACTTCGTCCCGTGTCCAGGTGGGACTCTCCTTGGCGTGGAAGGCAAGCTTGGCAATTCGGATCTGTAGATCTCCTCCCTTGTAACCGACTCTGTGTAACCCTAGCCCCCTCCGGTGTCTATATAAACCGGAGGGTTTAGTCCGTAGGAGAAGAATAATCATAATCATAGGCTAGCTTTCAGGGTTTAGCCTCTATGATCTCGTGGTAGATCAACTGTTGTGATACTCATATCATCACGATCAATCAAGCAGGAATTAGGGTATTACCTCCATCGAGAGGGCCCGAACCTGGGTAAACACTGTGTCCCCCGCCTCCTGTTACCATCCACCTTAGACGCACAGTTCGAGACCCCCTATCCGAGATCCGCCGGTTTTGACACCGACATTGGTGCTTTCATTGAGAGTTCCACTGTGCCGTCACCATAAGGCTTGATGGCTCCTTCGATCATCGGCAACGATGCGATCCAGGGTGAGGTTTTTCTCCCCGGACAGATCTTCGTATTCGGCGGCTTCGCACTGCGGGCCAACTCGCTTGGCCATCTGGAGCAGATCGAGAGCTACGCCCCTGGCCGTCAGGTCAGGTTCGGAAACTTAAACTATACCGCCGACATCCGCGGAGACTTGGTCTTCGACGGATTGGAGCCCATGTCAGGTGCGCCCCACAGTCACGACGAACATGACTTAGCTCTGCCGTCGGACGGTGTTCGGGAGATCACACCTGTGGTTACTCCGGCCCTCAACCCGGAGTATATTGCACCGTCTGAGGACGGGTGGATGGACCCCGCCACGGAGGCCGCACACTCAGCGGCGATAGAGACGAATACTGACCTTACCTCCTACGAGGCCCGTGTTGCCGGACCCTTGGATTCGTCCCCGACCACGGGCTCCGAACCGCCTGCGTCCATGCCTATCGAATCTGATTGGGCGCCGATCACGTAGTTTTCCTCCGCGGATATCTTTCAACACTCTCCCCTAGGCGATGTGCTAAATTCATTAAGGTCTCTCTCCTTGACAGGAGGCCCTTGGCCGAACTATGTCCGCCTCGAGTGGGAAGCGGGCGATGAAGAAATTCATTCCCCACCCACCACCCACTTAATAGCCATTATCGATGACTTAACCGACATTCTCGAATTCGGCTCCAAAGACATCGACGGTATGGACGACGATGCAGGAGAAGAACAGGAACCACCGCCCACAGGGCGCTGGACTGCCACCTCATCATATGATATATACATGGTGGACATCCCCAAAGAAAGCAATGGCAATAAGGCAACGGAGGATAATCCCCTCGAGAAGCAATCCAAGCAGCAGCGTCATCGGTGCCGCTCTAACCCCCGCCATAGCAAAAGCAGCGATACTGGCACAAGAGACAATAACGCTGCGGATTGTGCAGAAGGCGAAGACAATCCCCTCCAGCCAGGATGGGCAAGCTAACCGGAACAGGAAGCAGACGGAGAATCAGAGGATGACAATTACATGCCTCTCTCCGAAGACGAGGTGAGCCTCGGTGACGAAGAATTTACCGTGCCTGAGGATCCCGTCGAGCAGGAGCGCTTCAAGCACCGGCTTATAGCCACAGCAAAAAGCCTAAAGAAAAAACAACAATAGCTTCAAGCTGAACAAGATCTGCTAGCGGATAGATGGACTGAGGTCCTGACGGCCGAGGAATATGAACTCGAGCACCCAACCAAAAGTTACCCAAAGCGCAGGTTGCTACCCCAACTAGAGGAGGAAGCATTAAAACCTACGCCTCCAGCGTATGATGCGGCTGACCGGCCACCTCGTGGCCGAGACAAAGCGGCATATCAGGCCGAAGTCCAGCACACACCCCGTCGCTAGTTAAACAAAAATACCAAGGCCCGAGGTAACACGCAGGACCTGCGAGACGTATTGGAAAACAAATCAGGACATAAAAGATCGGTCTACGGATCACGGGGGCGCGCCCCAACGCGTGACGACAACCGTCACGCCGGATATACTAAAAGCAAATCCGGCCGGGCCGAACACAGCAGACAAGACTCATATGAACTGCATCGCGATAAAGCCCGACACAGAGGCGCCGCACACCCCCTATGCTTCACTGATGAAGTAATGGATCATGAATTCCCAGAAGGGTTTAAACCCATGAACATTGAATCATATGACGGCACTACGAACCCCGCGGTATGGATAGAGGATTTCTTCCTCCACATTCACATGGCCCGCAGGGATGATCTACACGCCATCAAGTATCTCCCGCTAAAACTCAAAGGGCCGGCTCGGCATTGGCTGAATAGCTTGCCGGCAAACTCCATTGGAAGTTGGGAGAACCTGGCAGACGCATTCCTGGACAACTTCCAGGGCACTTATGTGCGGCCACCGGATGCTGACGATTTAAGTCACATAACACAACAGCCCGGAGAGTCAGCCAGGAAATTCTGGACTCGGTTCCTAACTAAAAAGAACCAAATTGTCGACTATCCGGATGCTGAAGCCCTAGTGGCCTTTAAACATAACATCTGTGATGAGTGCCTCGCCCGACATCTCGGCCAGGAGAAGCCAAAATCCAAGGCAGCCCTCACGACACTCATGACCCGCTTTTGCGCGGTCGAAGACAGCTGGTTGGCCCGTAGCAATAGCACATCAAGCAACCCTGGCACATCAGAAGCCAGAGATAGCAACGGCAAACCCCGACGCAACAAACACAAGCGCCGCCAAAAATGGTGAAAACGCTGAAGATACGACAGTAAATAGTCCAGTCAGCAGAATGGGCCACTCAAAAATGACAATTCAGGTCTGTCCAGTCTGGACCGCATACTCGACCGCCCATGCCAAATTCATGGCACTCCAGGAACACTAGCCCATCATACCAACAGAGAATGCTGGGTCTTCAAACAAGCCGGCAGGTCAGGCGCCAAAACCAAAGATAAGGGGTATCAAAGCGACGACGGCGACGAGGAGCCCAGATCACCAAGTACAGGAGGGCAAAAGAAATTTCCCCCGCAAATCCAAATGGTGAACGTGGTAAACGGCACCTACAACCCGGACTGGATGCGCACCCTTAGGGATGTCGACTTAACGGAACCAGTCGTCCCACAATATAAACTAGGGCCGATCACCTTCAACCGCACGGATTGTCCGGTTAACACCAATCAGGGCAATCCAGCCGCACTAGTCCTCGACCCAATAATTGGCGGGTTCCACCTCACACGAGTCCTTATGGACGGAGGCAGCAGTCTAAACCTGCTTTACCAGGACACAGTGCGCAAGATGGGCATCGATCATTCGGTGATCAAGCCCACTAAAACCACCTTCAGAGGTATTATACCAGGTGCGGAGGCCAGTTGTATAGGCTCCATCGCCCTTGAGGTAGTCTTCGGATCACTAGACAATTACCGTGCCGAAGAGTTAATCTTCGACAGCGTTCCCTTTCGAAGTGATTATCAGGCACTGCTCAGACGAACCGTGTTTGCTCGATTCAACGCGGTACCACATTATACCTACCATAAGCTCAAGATGCCCGGTCCGCGCGGCGCCATCACGGTTAATGGCAAGGCCGAACTTTCCCTCGGTACCAAAGAGTATACCGCTGCTTTAACAGCAGAAGCAACGAGTGGCACCTTTCAATCGAACCTCGGTTCGACGGCCAGGCTCCCGGACACCGCCAAAGTGTAAGTGCATCTAGTGCCCCTTAGTGATTTTTGTGTATTGAAGACTTATAGGTTAAGGGACTAATGTGTTTATGAGTGTACACAGGTCTATAAGTCTATGAGGAGTTTGATATTTACAGAGAAAGTCGACCCCTAAAAATGAAGTTCTTCGACTGAAGACTTTGATATTATGAAGACTTTCTGAAGACTTTGAAAGTGAAGAAATTGGTGTGACCTTGAAGACTTGGTATTCATTTGAGGAACATGAAGCGTTAAGACTTTTGTTTTCGTAGTTTCGTTTTCTCTTTCTTGAGTCATAGGAAACACCGTACTGTTAAAGGGGGTCGAGGAAATACTAAGAAAAAAATTTCCATGTGATGCTCAACACAAAATCCTACACCTACCAATCCCTTCGAGTGAAGCCTTTGGAAATCTCATACAACTCAGTCAATTTCTTCAAAGGATGTAGACGAAGTTCTTCCGGTCGCCGAGGAATTTGTTCGACCGAGGAGTTAGGAATTCGCCAAAGGCGGATTGCCTACGATGAGGAACATGATAGCCACGAGGAATTTGAGAGTCAAATTTCCGACCGTTGGTGTCTTCTTGGCCACCTGTCCCAAAATATCTTATCCACCTAACGGTCATATCATTGAAGGGCATTTATGTCTTATCATGTCGGGCTGCTCCCTAGGCTATAAATAGCCGCCCCTACAACCACTAGCTGGTTGGCTGCTCCGAGAGAACTTGACACTTGTCATTTCAGAGCAACCCATCCTCCGAGGACTTTGAGCGAAAATCATCGAGTGAGGAAAAATCCAAAACCAAACCCCTACAAACCCAAAGTGATTGAGCATCATCAAGAGATTGATCCTGCGTGGATCCGACGCTTGTTATCTTTGAAGACTGTGCTTCTTCCAGACGGTTAGGCGTCATGGTCTAGAGCATCCAAGAGGAATTGTGGATCGCCGAGTGACCAAGTCTGTGAAGGTTTGGAAGTCGCCTGAAGATTTACCACGAGTGATTGGACGAGGTCTGTGTGACCTTAGTTCAAGGAGAATACGGTGAGGACTTGGCGTCCTGAGCTGCGTGCTCGGCCGACTGGGTGTCCGGACTGTGTGTCCTTGAGTTTAAATACTCAGCCGCTCCAACTGCACGCATAACCGAGACAGCAGCTTGGAACTGGTCTACCAAATCATTGTCTTCACCAACCTAACTGGTTCTATTTCCTCAACTCTTTCATTTCCTCATTCTTGTGTTGAGTGTTCGTTCATATCTGTGTTTGAAGACTTTGATCAAGACTTTCTCAATTTCCTCAGTTCAATTCTTGATCTGTTTGTCTTCATCTTGTGCTATCCTGTGTTTACGCTTTCTGTACTCTTTGATTGTCTTCATTTCATCATGATGACCATGCCCGCATTATCTTATGCTTACTTCTGAGTACTTATTCCGCTGCAAGTAGTTCTTCACTTAGGAATTTCCTCACCGGAAAATTCCTCATTGAAGAGTTAATAAAAATCGCCTATTCACCCCCCCTCTAGTCGATATAACACACTTTCAATTGGTATCAGAGCAAGGTACTCCCTTGTTCTGTGTGATTTTGGTTTAACCACCTGGAGTTTTAGTTATGTCGACCGCAGGTATGATCAAGGTCTCAGCTGGGTGTCCTACCTTTGATGGGACGGACTACCCCTACTGGAAAAACAGGATGCAAATGCATCTTCAGGCAATTGACAATGATCTCAGGTATGTTGTGGAAAATGGTGTTCCCTCTATCTCACCTTCACTGAACGCTGCCGATATGAAGAGATTCAAGCAACTCGATTCTCAAGCGAAGAATATTATATGTGTCCATCTGAGCAAAGGACAATATGGAAGAGTGAGTGCTTTGGAAACTGCTAAGCTCATCTGGGACAAATTTGTCCAAAGTAAATGAAGGAGTCTCAACTCAGCATGACTCTCGAGTTGATGTTCTTCGAAATCTCTTCAACCGCTTTAAAAGACTCGACAATGAAAATGTTCAACAAATCTTCGATCGCCTCACTGACATCTCAAATGAGCTTCAAGCGCTTGGTGCCACTGACATCACCGACCATGAGGTGGTGAAGAAATTGTTGAGATCGCTTGATTCCTCATTTGATACTCTGGGACTGATGATACAAGAGCGTGCTGACTACAAGTGACTTGATCCAGCTGATATCCTCGAGAGGCTAAATACTCATGAGTTCCAGCTTGCTGAAAAGAGAGATCTCTATGGTTCTAGCTATGGAAAATCACGTGCCCTGAAGGCCAAGGCTGTGTCTGAATCTGATTGTGCCTTGGAGATCCTGAAGAATTGAGCCAGGAGCTAGCACTGCTCGTGAAGAAATTCCAGAAGTTCTCAAGACGTGGTCGCTTTGGAAAATCCTCAAGGAGCAGTGATTCCTCATCCAGTGACTATAAGAGAAGACTATGCCACAAATGCAAGAAATCTGGTCACTACATTCAAGATTGTCCTCAGTGGGAAAAGGAATTAAAGAAGAAGAAATACAAGGATTAAAGTTCTAATGACGCTAAGAAGAAGAAGAAATCGTCGAAATCTTCATCATCAAAATCCTCAAAGTCTTCTTCTCACAAGAAGAGCAGCTCCAAGAAGGCTCGGGCATTCATTGGCAAGGAAATGAACTCTGAAGCTGAATCGAGGAACATGAGGAAGAGGAGGCATCGGAAGAATCCGAGTCCGGTGTGGCGAAGTCTGGCTCTCGCTGCTTTCGTCGACAAGTCCATCTTCTACTGAAGAAAATGACCTCACCAACAAAGCTGATGAAGATAGTGATGACTACGCTCCCACCTATTGCTTCATGGCAAAGGGTGCCAAGGTACTCAAATATACCTCCTCTGAATCTAGTGAAAATGAATCTGATGAAGATGTCAAGCCCAGCTACTCAAAACTTGCTAAGATTGCTGTAAAACAACATAGGGCTTTTGAAAAGGTTCAAAACATGCTAGACAAAAGTGATGATATGTTGGGTGAAGAAATAGATCGCACTAAAGCCCTGACTGAAAATCTTCAGAGACTTCAGTCTAGGTTTGACAGCCTTCAAGGTCATCATAACACTCTCTTGTCTGATCATGAGAAACTTTCTTATGAATTTCTTCAAAGAAAGCAAGATCTTGAGAAGCTAAGAGTGAGTCATGAAGATCTTCAGAAGGAGCGCGATTCATTGCTAGCTCAACAAATCAGCGTTTCTCAGGAAGAATTTGTTCATCCATGCTTAAAGTGCATTGAACGTGAATCTGCTAATTCTTCACCTGAATGTTCAAATGCTTCAACTGTTACAAATTCTTCACCTGCTCCTGCTATCACTAATTCCTCATCTGAGGACATTGCTAGTATCACTGACGATGCAGGGCTGAAGGAATTGTACATGACAGGCATGTACAAAAGCCTCAAAGGGCATCAGACTCTTTGTGATGTGCTTAAAAAGCAGATTCTCAACAGGAACCCTAGGAAAGAGGGTATTGCCTTTGAGAGGAAACTCAATGCTGATGGAACATATTGGAAGCCTGAGCAATACCCCAAAACCTCATGGGTTGCTACAAAGGGACCTCCAGTTGATCCATCTAACTTATCTGGCTTTACATGTGAATCTCCTCATTCTTCTGATGAGTCATTTGACTCCAACTATAAACTGTTCAAAAATCAGAATGGTGAAGAAAATCTGGGTTCCCAAGAAGTGCCTTGAAAGTCTTCAGGTGAATGTCTTCATGACACCACCCGTGAAGAATAGGAACCCCAGATCAAACTCTTCATATGGACCAAATTCTTCATATGGATCCAAGTCCTCATACGGACCAAATTCCTCACATGGATCAAAGTCCTCATATGATTATCATCGTGCTAACAACTTTGTTTCGCAGGGTAGAGCTAAGGGCTATGAATATGTGCATTATTCTTCAAACCAATATGTTCATAAGTCCTCGAAGAATTTCTCTGCTTATTCGTATGCTTACCCTAACCTCTCTTATGTGAAACGAAATGGATTGGCTTCTATGCCACCATTCTCATATGGAGCTTGTAGAGTGATGAACTCTTTGCCACCCCTTCGATGTGGGTGGTGAAGAAAAGGAACTAATCTCTTCTGCAGGGTCGCATCCAGACGTGCTTTAATGTCTCAAGAATTTCTTTGAGGGCACGACAAAAATGGCTGAAAGGGCCTTGAGGCTAATCATGAAGAAATGAACTTTCATTTCACACGTCCTCATATCGCTTATCTGTTATACCGCTGATGAAATTCATCTGATGAAATTGATATCATATTCTTCACTGATGAAGTATATGAGATCGTAAGTTGCACTAATTCATCTGCAGGATGACCAACCCAAAGCCAATGAGTGGGTCCTCGATAGTGGATGTACAAATCACATGACTGGTGACAAGAATCTATTGATGGATGCTCCCTTATCACCGTCACATCTGAAGCATATCATTTTTGCTGACAAAGGCAAAAGTCAGGTATTGGGTCTTGGTAAGGTTGCGATCTCTAAGGACATACACATGGACGAAGTCATGCTTGTTGAGTCCTTAGGATACAACCTCTTGTCAGTCTCAATGCTTTGTGATCTTGATATGGTTGTTGTCTTTGGCAAGTATCGTTGTGTTGTGATCACGGAAGCTGACAATTCCAAAGTCTTCGAAGGCTTTAGGAGAGGAGACTTGTATATTGTTGATTTCTCTACAGACCACAACCAACCGTGTGTCTACTTGCAAAAGCTTCGTATAGGCTGGCTATGGCATCGACGACTTGGTCACGCAGGCATGAGGAATTTGCACACGCTTGCAAAGAAGAAGCATGTCATTGGCATTGCGAGTGTCAAATTCCTCAAGGATCACTTGTGTGGAGCCCGTGAAGCTGGAAAAATGACCAAGGCCAAGCATCCAGCAAAGACTATCATGACCACTACTCGTCCATTCGAATTGCTTCACATGGACCTCTTTGGTCCTAATCATTACTCAACAATCACTAATGATGCATCTCTATATGGCTTTGTTATTGTTGATGATTACTCTCGTTACACATGGGTACACATTGTTACTTACAAACATGAAGTGCGGGAAGTCTTCAAACGATTTTCCTCGAGGGCTTCAACCAACTTTGGTGTGACGATCAGGCACATCAGGAGTGACAATGGAACTGAGTTAAAGAATTCCGGTCTTGATGACTATCTTGATGAACTTGGTATTACTCATGAGTTATCTGCTCCCTATACTCCTCAAAGAAATGGCGTCGTGGGCGCAAGAACAGAACTCTTGTTGAGATGGCTTGCACTATGCTTGATGAATACAAAACGCCTCGTCGTTTTTGGATTGATGCAACTTATACCGCGTGCCACATCATCAACAGAGTATATCTTCACAAATTCTTCAAGAAGACTACCTATGAACTCCTCACTGACAAGAAACCCAATGTGAGTTATTTCAAAGTCTTCGGTGCTAAATGCTGGATTAGAGATCCTCATCACAATGCTAAATTTGCACCGAAAGCACATGAAGGTTTTATGCTTGGTTACGGAAAGGACTCGCACACCTACATAGTCTTCAACATCGCTCTTCACAAGATTGTTGAAACTGTATATGTGTGGTTCGATGAAACTAATGGCTCGCAAAGAGAGCACCTACCTTCTGTGATAGATGAACCAAAGCACCGGGGAATCTATCAAGTTCAAGGCTACCGAGGATGTAATTCCCTCTTGAAGAATCTGCTGAAGAATTCATTCCGACGCGAAGAACGTCGAGCTGATGCACCTGAAGATAATGTCAAGAAAATGGTCTTTGAAGAAAATGCTGATCAAATTCCTCGACGACAACCAGCTCATCCTCGCATTGCAAAAGAAGTGCAAGTTGACAAGATCATCAATGACATTGAAGCGCCTGTCCTCTCACACGCTCAAAAGCTTCACATTTATCTAACTTTTGTGGGCACTATGCTTTTGTCTCTATCACAGAGCCCACTAAGGTAGATGAAGCATTTCTGGAGCCTGAGTGGATTCAGGCAATGCAAGAAGAATTACATCAGTTCGAGCTCAACAATATCTTGGAACTGGTCAAACGTCCAGATCCTTGCAAGCATAATATCATTGGCACAAAGTGGATCTACCGCAACAAGCAAGATGAAAATGGCCTTGTGGTGAGGAATAAGGCACGACTTGTAGCTCAAGGCTACACACAGGTTGAAGGAATTGATTTCGATGAAACTTTTGCACTGTTGCTAGACTTGAGGCTATTCAGATATTACTTGCTTATGCTAACCATCATAATATCACTTTATATCAAATGGATGTGAAAAGTGCATTCCTTAATGGTAAGCTTGAGGAAGAAGTATATGTTGCTCAACCCCCAGGTTTTGAAGATCCAATGAATCCCGACAAAGTCTTCAGACTCAACAAGGCCCTCTATGGCCTCAAACAGTTCTACCAGGCGTGGTATGATACATTGAAGGAATTCTTCGTGAAGAACGGCTTCACACCCGGTTCACTCGACCCTACTCTCTTTACTAAATCATATGATGGTGAACTGTTTGTGTGCCAAATATATGTTGATGATATTATCTTTGGCTGTACTAACCAACGTTATAGTGATGAATTTGCCTATATGATGAGTGAAGAATATCAAATGTCTATGATGGGAGAATTGAAATTCTTCTTAGGTCTTGAAATTCGTCAACAACACAACGGCATATTCATATCTCAGGAGAAATATCTCAAAGATGTTCTGAAGAAATTCGGCATGCAAGATTGCGAAGGCGTCAAAATTCCTATGCCCACCAATGGCCATCTATGCACTGATGAAAATGGTATTGACTTCAATCACAAGGTATACCGCTCCATGATTGGTTCTCTATTGTAGTTATGTGCATCTAGGCCAGATATAATGCTTAGTGTTTGCATGTGTGCCCGATTTCAAGCTACACCGAAGGAATCACACCATAAGGTTGTGAAGCATATTCTTCGATATCTAGCTCACACACCAACACTAGGATTATGGTACCCCAAGGGCTCTATGTTTGATCTCATTGGATATTCTGACTCTGACTATGTTGGTGATCGTGTGGAGCGCAAGTCAACATCTGGTACTTGTCATTTCCTCGGACGATCTTTGGTCTGTTGGTCCTCGAAGAAACATAACTGCGTATCACTGTCTACTACGGAAGCTGAGTACATTGCTGCTGGCTCTTGTTGTGCTCAATTGCTGTGGATGAAGCAAACTCTCAAGGACTACGGCATCAACGTGAAGAATGTGCCTCTCTACTGTGACAATGAGAGTGCCATCAAGATTGCTCACAACACAGTTCAGCACTCGAAGACAAAGCACATTCAGATTCGTCATCATTTTCTTCGTGATCATGTGTTGAAGGGCGACATCTCCATCGAGCATGTGAAGATCAAGAACAGCTAGCCGATATCTACACAAATCCCTTGGATGAGAAGAGATTTAGCAAGTTGCGGTGTGAGATAAATATCTTAGAATCTTGAATGTTCTTTGAAAAGGACACACATCCGACACTTATGCAAAATTGATGACTTAGATGTGCAACACATGAAGAAACGTTTTTCTTCAATCAATGAAGAATAACACTCTAAGTGTGAAGAAATTAATGAAGAATTTGATTCTCAGAACCCTACGACAATTGTAAGCGGTGTCTGAAATCATGAAATCATCATTCTTGTACGGTGGGACACGCCATCACCAAAATTGAAAATCTTCAATTTGAGTTTTTCCTCAGTTTTGAAATTCTTCAGTTTTTCAAATTCTTCAACTTTGCAAAATCTTCACTGTTTTCGTTGTCTTTCTTCATTGACTATATATATATATATATATATATATATATATATATATATATATATATATGGGTTTATGTCCTCTACAACATTCACTTACGGCTATTTCTTCAAGTTGCTTTTTCTGCTAAGTGAATGTGATCGGACCCTTCCCCCTCTATGATGTACTCAACCCAAGCTATTCACAAATTTTTCATGTGCGTTCTATTTGAAACTCGTTCAAAATCTTCACTGTGTCCTTGTCAGCTGAAGAAATTGCAAATGGAACTTTTAACTTATCTTATCCAAATTTTCGGCTTTGCCGCTCAAACCATTCCGCATCCCACGATAAACTTATATATTCACCCACGATCTAACACAATCTCCACTTTTCAGTACATGGGTGACACATGTCAAGCGAATGAGAAGGGCCAGGGGCACGTTCGTCCAAAATCTTGAGCGAACGGTTTTCACCGTGGCTATATATACCCTCTCCCCTTCCTCACTTCCTTTACTCACGACCGCTCTCTCTCTCGCTCGAGCTTCTCAAACCCAAGCGCCGCCCGCTACTCCATAAATCGTCGCCCGATGAGGAAGAGCTTCACCGCCTCGACCCGTCGTCATTGTCGTAATCGCGCCAACCGCGGAAATCTTCAATACGCCGAAGCCGTAGCTGTCTTCCTCCGCCGAGTTAAGGCGTGGGAGATCTGAATCCATTTAACTTCTAATATACACTTCTCGGTTAAATACGTGTTCTTGATTCGGAGTAATTAAAAGTTACTTTTATTACTCGCTTTGATTCTCAAACCTTCCTGAAAATATTCAAAGGTGTTTATTCTTCAAATCTTCACACATATGAAAACCTCCGACGAAATATGCTCTTGATTCGTTTCTCTAAGCAATGATTTTTTTCAAGATTCCTCAATTGTGTGGATCCTCGATCTATACAACTCTGGAACCTAAGACAAAGATCGCTTAGTGAAATTCTTCAAGGCTCATCTGGTCAAATTCCTCAAACTAGTTCTTTTTGAAAAACCTTACGAGAACGATATGACCTCTCCAAATTCCTCGCAACTATACTGCTCCACGGTACTCATGTCCGCTGCTGAATCACTAGGTTCTCATCAACTTAACTCATTTGCAGCATTCCTCAGAGACAAGTTGCATACTTCTTCAGAGAATTCGATTGTTCAAATTCCTCAGCTGAAGAATATGGCAGAAGGAAAGAAGCCACATAAAGGAGGAAAGAGGCCTGAGGTCATGACTGCTTTCGAGATACCCGAGGACATATACGCTGCCTATTGCACACCTGATGAAGCCAAGTTTGGCAAGGAAAACAAAAATCAGCGCAAGGTGCGCATTCAGAGGATTGAAAGGAGATGGGCAAGGGAATGGAGGGAGTACAGATATGTTACTCCAAAGTACATGAAGAAATTCGCACTGAATCCTCCATGCCCAAGAGCTCCATTGGCACCTGGCCAAGAAGCTGACCCCACCAGCATCAAGTGTGGTGAGGACTTTCCTGAAGAATGGGCCAAGCGCCAAGCCAAGTTGGCGAGACAAGCCAAAGAAGCAGTGAGGAAATTCAATGAAGACTCTGCTACTGCTGCTGCCACTTAGGCCCCTGTTCATCCTAGAAGATCAATGGCAAAGAAGCTAGCGCACAAGCCAAGTGCTTCACCAACAGTGCCCTCACGGCCAAAATCCTCAGTAATGCCCTCACGGCCAGAATCTTCAATGCCCTCACGGCCAGTTCCTCATGCTGCTCCTGCTCCTCCTAGATCCCCAGCTCCTACAAAGTCCTCAGCAGCTCCTCCAAAGTCCTCAAGACTGTGCATCCGCCACGTGCCAAAGGATCTGCAGGCATCTCTATTGCCTCTGGTGTCTCAAGAAGTTCCTCACCTGCACCAAATTCTTCATCAGGCCCCACTCTGCTGAAGAAAAAGGCAACTGCTGGACGAGGTCCTCGGCCAAGTCCGAAGAAGAAACAGGTCGCCTTCCAAGTGCCATCTGATGATGAAGTTGATGATGATGAACTTGCAAAAATCATCAGAGACCGACAAGAAAGGGCCGCTAGAGCCAAAGGCACACCTGTGCCACTGCTTTTGGATCCAAGGGCGATCCTCGAGTACATTGATCTCTGGCACAAGGATCCAGAGACACCTATGCCTGATTTTCATCTAACACCTGGACAAAGTCACATGCTGACCCATTTCATCTCTGAAGAGAAATGGAAATTTGAGAAGGCAAGGCAGATCAAGAAGGCTCAATCTAGGAAAGAGAAGTTCCTGAGGAAAAACGTTGTCAGAATGACAACTGAGGAACTCCTCAAGATCCAGTCTGAAATCAAAGCCCTAAGTGATAACTTTGATGCCTATTATGCTGATTGGCAAGGAGCCAAAGTCAGATTTGTCAATCTGACAAAGAAGTTCACAAATGTTGCAGCCCCAACGCAACAAGAAATTCCTCAGGCTGGAGCCTCTGCTCGACTATTTGAAGAACATGCCAGACACGGCGATGATTTTCAGCCTCATCAAGACAATGCTAGTTCCAGGCTGATGTTTCTATTCCAGCCCGAAGAAATTGCCGGGGCATCCACTAGTGGTGCGCTGAAGAAATCGAAGAAGTCAGGGCAATCAGCGCCATACCGAGGAAATTCAACCAGATTCCTCAGCTCCTCCCGCGCCTACACCAACTCCAATCCTTCCATCCGCATCTGATGTGAAGAAGACCAAGGCTGCAGGGCAAGCTGCAGTGAAGAAAAGGAAAGCATCACCGCTTCAAATTCTTCAGCCCCGAAGAAAATGAAGCCTATGAAAAGCTCTTTTGAAAATCCAATCGATGTTGTTCCAATTTCCTCCATTCCATCAAAGGACCTTGTTCCTTTTGGTGAAGAGTATGAGATCCCAAGCGAATCTGATGAAGAAAATCATTCTGCTGCTTCGTCAGAGCAGATTGATGAAGAAATTGAAGTGGATGCAATCCCTTCAACACCAATCATTTCCTCGCCTATGCCTCAGTTCACAGCTGAAGAGGCTGGTGTTGAGGAAATTGAAGACGAAGACGTGGATATTGGATGCACCACGCCTGTGATGAACGATGACTTTTGGGAAAGTCAGCATTCCTATTCTCCACTCTTCACCCCAATCCAACAGATTCCTCAGTCCCCTGCACCAACGGTTCAAATGGGCTCTGAAGAAACTCATCCCAACTCATCCGTGCATGAAGAAATTCCAGCCACTAGTGCCGAAGAACCTGCTTCTTCTTGATCCTATGAACACGCAGACTGCATATGAAGAGGAACCAGAAATTCCTCATTTGAAGAACCTGAGATTGCGATTCACGAGGTCGTGATGCAACTCATCGACACTCCTTTGCTAAAGCCAAAGAATCCATTCTCAAAGAAGCAAAAGTTCAAGGTGAAGATTTCTTGGCGAGCATGTATTCTTCATCGACTACAACCCATATGACTCTGCTCGCATAAGGAAGAGGCGTTTCTGGACTGCTAGTCAATCCAACTTCTATTCCTCTGTGCTATTCAACAAAGACAAAGTCTTCGATCATGCACATATTCCTCATGTGGACACGGAATCTCTGCCAGGCTTCGAGCAAGTCCTCAGTGTTCTTCATGGTGCGGGATTGCTGAATTTCTGCACTGACATCTGTGATTGGAATGAAGAACTCATTCTTCAATTCTATGCGACGCTGCACATCACCGGAGATTCTGAAGATGTGAACTCATGGGTATTGGACTGGATGATAGAAAATACTCACTACAATGCACCAAAGAACTGAATTGCTTCGTGCCCTCCCACTCGGTCCTCCCCTTGATGGTGCTCGTTGCATCTACAACGAACCTGAGCTTTCAAATCATTACATGCAAGTGCTGATGAAGCCTTTGAAGCCAGGGCAGGCACCTCGAACCAAATTCTTCGTCAAGGAATTACTGTATGTGCCTCGAACTGTCTATCGCATTCTGACGAAGACAATGAGTCCTATCAAAGGCCACGACTCAAATGATGAAGAAGTCGTTGGCATCATGAAGAATATGCTTTTCAATATCATTCATGGCGTTCCCGTCAACTTCCATGATTTCTTCATGAGGACTCTGGCAAATATTGCTATGTCACCTTTTGAGCTAAAGCCTTATGCACCATGGATTATGAGGTTCATCAGGACAAGATCTTCACTCAATTACAAGGCTGATACTCTGAATCACTGCAGCTACTTGCCTCCAATTGAAGTCCTCAAACGGACATTTTCCTCAGCTGATGACAAGGGCAAGGCAACTGCTGTGATAGATGAAGGCATTCGTCCATTGGATGGTCAATTTCGCAAAGCTGCATCCTACTCCACCAATGATGACTCTGCCACACATGACTCTGCCGCCAATACCTCAGCCAAGCAAAATCCTCAAGCCACAGCGCCCAGGGTGATGACTGATCGTGAGTTACTCCTTAGTCTTCATCAGAAGGTTGATCGCAATCATAAATGGGTCAAGCGTCAGTTTGGTTCAATTCTTCACAACATGACCTCAACACACAATGCAGTGAAGAAAAACCAATACTACCTCCATGAAACCTTCAACCGCACCTGGGCTATTCTTTCTAATGTCTACAGCGCAGAAGATTTGAACACAATGGGTCTCAAGGAAGAATTTGACTGGTCTGTACCTCCATCGAAGAAATTCAAGAAGGTCAAGGTTCCTTCCTTGGTAGCCAGCTCCTATTCTTCATCGCGCGACACTGATGAAAATGAAGACTTGGACGACAACTGCAGGCCCTACTACAACAACCGACCCCAACAACGTCAAGCGCTCCTTCATCAACTTGAAATTCTTGAGGCGTTAGTCCTCAGTTTCAATCCTTTTGGTCATTTGATGACAAAGGGGGAGAAATGTGAGTTAGTCTTCAAGCGGGTCTACTATATGGGTGTTTTTTTGCTAAGTTACAACTTTCGTTCTTCTGAAACTTTATTGGATCGAGTTGTAATCTTAAACCCGATGGTGCTCTGATACTTTTGATGTGTTCCTCTGCATGCTTATTCCTCATTATATGTTAATACACGCATCTTTGAACTACATCGATCACCATATTTCATCATGCATCTCAAATTCTTCATATTATATGTCAAATGCGTGTATGAATTACAAGATATAGGGGGAGATCTCCATGATTCAACTCTTCAAATGTGCGATGCCTCAAAAGCAAAATTCCTCACTATGCACATCTTCAAGGGGAGTTCTTCTATATCTTGCAATCAAATTCCTCAATATCAGTATTTACACTTCATATGTTTAACCCCATTGAAAACTTAACCTATATTGTCATCAATCACCAAAAAGGGGAGGATTGTAAGTGCATCTAGTGCCCCTTAGTGATTTTGGTGTATTGAAGACTTATAGGTTAAGGGACTAATGTGTTTATGAGTGTACACATGTCTATAAGTCTATGAGGAGTTTGATATTTACAGAGAAAGTCGACCCCTAAAAATGAAGTTCTTCGACTAAAGACTTTGATATTATGAAGACTTTCTGAAGACATTGAAAGTGAAGAAATTGGTGTGACCTTGAAGACTTGGTATTAATTTGAGGAACATGAAGCGTTGAGACTTTTGTTTTCGTAGTTTCGCTTTTCTCTTTCTTGAGTCATAGGAAACACCGTCTTTGTTAAAGGGGTCGAGGAAATACTAAGAAAATTTTTCCATGTGATGCTCAACTCAAAATCCTACACCTACCAATCCCTTGAGTGAAGCCTTTGGAAATCTCATACAGCTCAGTCAATTTCTTCAAAGGATGAGATGAAGTTCTTCTGGTCACGAGGAATATGTTACGACCGAGGAGTTAGGAATTCGCCAAAGCGGATTGCCTACGATGAGGAATATGATAGCCCCGAGGAATTTGAGAGTCAAATTTCCGACCGTTCTTTGTCTTCTTGGCCACCTGTCCCAAAATATCTTATCCACCTAACGGTCATATCATTGAAGGGCATTTATGTCTTATCATGTCGGGCTGCTCCCTAGGCTATAAATAGCCGCCCCTACAACCACTAGCTGGTTGGCTGCTCCGAGAGAACTTGACACTTGTCATTTGAGAGCAACCCATCCTCCGAGGACTTTGAGCGAAAATCATCGAGTGAGGAAAAACCCAAAACCAAACCCCTACAAACCCAAAGTGATTGAGCATCACCAAGAGATTGATCCTGCGTGGATTCGACGCTTGTTACCTTTGAAGACTGTGCTTCTTCCGCACGGTTAGGCGTCATGGTCTAGAAGCATCCAAGAGGAATTGTGGATCACCGAGTGACCAAGTCTGTGAAGGTTTGGAAGTCGCTGAAGACTTACCACGAGTGATTGGACAAGGTCTGTGTGACCTTAGTTCAAGGAGAATACGGTGAGGACTTGGTGTCTGAGCTGCGTGCTCGGTATCGGGTGTCGAGGACTGTGTGTCCTTGAGTTTAAATACTCAGGCGCTCCAACCAGACGTACAACTGAGACAACAGTTGGAACTGGTCTACCAAATCATTGTCTTCACCAACCTAACTGGTTCTATTTCCTCAACTCTTTCATTTCCTCATTACTGTGTTGAGTGTTCGTTCATATCTGTGTTTGAAGACTTTGACTGAAGACTTTCTCAATTTTCTCAGTTCAATTCTTCAGTCTGTTTGTCTTCATCTTGTTCTATCCTGTGTTTACGCTTTCTGTACACTTTGATTGTCTTCATTTCATCATGATGACCATGCCCGCATTCTCTTATGCTTACTTCTGAGTACTTATTCCACTGCAAGTAGTTCTTCACTTAGGAATTTCCTCACCGGAAAATTCCTCATTGAAGAATTCATAAAAATTGCCTATTCACCCCCCCTCTAGTCGATATAACGCACTTTCACAAAGGACTCCGAACTACTTCGCGGCAGGATCACCCGGCTCGTCCAGAGCTCAATTAAACACTCTGGCGAAGACCAGGACAGGCCACATACCGTGGCTCAACCGCTCTGCGGCACACAAACATTTCTTACATTTTGTTTGCAGGTTCAACTTTGCGCAGACCAGGAATGACGATATGGAAGCAGCTCGAACGCGCAAGGGAATCCTTAGATATTCCCCGCGATGACCATCCGACTATACTGCGGATCCGCACATAGCTTCTTCCCCTGGTCTCAGCAGGTTCCACAGTCATATTTCTTTTCTATCACATTACCTGTACTCATGCGCATCGACGTACTATTCAAAATACAACATGTGGATTTATATAACGCTTATCTGCTGTTATTTCTTATTAAAATTCTTTTGTCAAGTGGCACCCATACACTGTGATATGCCTTAAATATGCCGGGGGCTTCGTTTTACCCATAATACGACAATAAAGTCCGAACACCTTCATGGAAGTTCGGCACCGCGAACTTATAGCATTATATGCATCAGCTCCGAATCATGTCTTGGGTCAAATGTTGGGTTTGCCCGGCTCCCATGTTTTGCTGCCTTACGTTCCGCTATATTGGCTAAGACGACACAGGGAGAACTACTGCGGTTGTGTCCCGGTTCTTCCGGACGAGCACCTCAAAGAGAGAAAGCCGAAAACCGATCATTATGATACGGGCGTAGAGCTGGTCAGCTGTTCGAGAGATTGTAAAATCTTTAAGGATTTCTCCCGCATAATGCCATAACCAATGCAACATGCGATGGATCGGTTTTTCTTCCGATCAGGTGCTTATAGAGCCCCTCGTGCGGTCGTCCGAACACCAGGGGTTGCGCCTATCCTTCCTTTTCTAAAGCTCCTATGGCTAAGTGAGAGTGATAAAGCCCTATAGTCCGATTGCCTGGTTCATTGTGCTGAACACCTCCTTCGAAGGACCCAAAACTGGGATAAAGAGTGATCAGGTTTATGTCGAACACCCCCGTACTTCCTACGTGGGGGCAAAAGCTGACGACTGGCCAACTCTCAGGATTAATATATAAAACAGCCGCGCAGGAGGATAAACTTTTATATAACAGGCAATAAATAATAGAAATGACCTTGTTCAATATTACAAAGGACAACATGATTGTATTCATGGAAATATAATGTCCTTGGTGCATCGCTCCGCCGCAAGGCACGATCCTTTCAGGACACTTTCATAATATAATTCGGGTTTGCGGTGCTCCTTCCCCTCTAGCGGTCCTTCGGTCATCAACTTTTCAGTATCCATCTTCCCCCAGTGCACCTTTGCACGGGCGAAGGCCATTCGCGCACCCTCTATACAGACCGACCGCTTGATGACGTCAAGTCGAGGGCAGGCACTTACAAGCCGCTTCACGAGCCCGAAGTAGCTGCTTGGAATCGGCTCGGCAGGCCATAGCCGGATAATCAAATCCTTCATGGCTAGTTCCGCCGCCTTATGCAGTTCGATCAGCTGTTTCAGTTGATCGGCAAAAGGCACCGGATAATTCGGTGCCAGATACTGCGACTAGAAGAGCTTATCCGCAATGTTCCTTTCTTTGGCTTGATAGAATTCGGCGGCATCTGATATGCTGCAGGGCAGTTCCACAAACACCCCTGGAGAAATTTGAACTCAAAATTAGAAACATGATTTTCTCCTCAAATACTTGATTTACATGGAAAAGAGCCTTACCCGCCGTGATCTTCCTCGCCTCTTGGATCTCCTGCAGGGCGCCTTGGGTTTCCCCCTGGGCATCACGCGCGGCCTGATGAGCCCTGGTGAGTTCGGATTCTTTCTCCATTAAACTCTGCTCCAAGGTCTTGCATTTCTTAACGGCCTCTTGAAGCTTCTGCGCAACTTCAATAGCCCTGGCCTCATACTTCTCACGAAGAGCCTGCTCTGCGGCTGCCTTTTACTCGGCCTCGGCCACAACCTTCTTCAGAGCCTCGTCTTCGGTCATCGCCCCTGGTGCAAATAATGAAACATATTTTATCATACTGGAAATTTGTTCGCACTGAACCCAAACAAGGCTTGCGCATACCTTGTTTATCTTCCAACTGCCTTTTCAACTGGCCATGTTCTTCTTTGGCCCGCTCCAGACCTTGATTCAGTCCGGAAACCTCCGCAGTATGAGAGGCAGCAGTAGATGCAGACGCCTGCTTATAAAAAGAGAGAGAGATGTCATCGAGTAAGCCTTCCTGCGAACATAAAATTGATCCCCTGTCCGGTTCTTTCTTGCACCGAACAGTGTGTCAGGGGCTACTATCCATACTATGACACTCTTCGAAACCTCATAAAACATACCTCAAAGCCTCTTATAGGGCTGATACAGGCTTCATTCAGTCCACTCTCAACAGACGGAATCTCCTTAATCACCGCACCCATCAGGGCACGGTGTTCATCGATGATGGAGGCGCTCTTCAGCGCCGCCAACAAAACATTCGGCACCTCTGGTTGGACAGAGATTGCCGGTGGAACAAGCACGCCCCCTCACACCGAGGGAGGCTGCCTGCTTGATTCTGGAGCCGTATCGGTCTCCGGAATTGCGTCCGGCTGGGAGCCAAATTCAAGATGGCTCCCGCCGTCGACTCCCATGGGAATCTCCCCCCATGTCTCCGGCCCCTGAAGTTTGACCTTCGGGCACCGCTTTCACGATCTCTTCCCCCCTCCTTGGCCGGGGTCCTTCTGGGACGAAGCCTCGGTGTTATTCACGTATTTGGGGGAAGGGGCCTTTGTGGGCGTCCTGCTCTCTATAGCATCCGAGCTCAGCAAATCCTCCGACAAGGATCGTTCGGTGCGGGACCTCGCCGGACTACAAAAAATATGGCTCAGGTTAAAATATTATGCCATGAGGAGTCTGGATGCATAAACGTGTTCAGATTTTATACTCATGAGTTCACCACGGGCTGGGCCCTGGTATCCCACGCCGGGCTGCTGTCGGCGGCAGTGGACTCTTCCGGAAGAGGAGCTTTTCCCCTTTTAGGCGATTCGGCCTCCAAATGTATTGAGGCTGCCCTCTTCTTTCTTCCCCCCGCTGGGGATTCATCTTTCTCCTCCTCCTTGTCCTCTTCGGAGGTACAACGGATGTTGGAGCCTTCGGATAATCTATCCGAAGTGCCTCGGCGGCGAAGGCCGCCCCGGGTCTTTTTGGCCTCCATCTCGGCCTTCTTCTTCAGCGCCTTGTGCGGCAACGGGACCAGCATCTTTGTCAGAAGTGGGCCGGCCGGTTCTTCGGGCAGCGGGGCCGGACAGTGGATTCGTCCCGCCTTCTTCGTCCAGCCCTAGGGGAGTTGAGGAAAACACATTAAGCATTTCCCTTGGGTTATGCGGATAAAACATATATTAACTTACCGAGCTTGCAGGGCGGGATAGTTGGTACCCGCGATCCTTGGCCGAGTCCGGCCATGATTTGTCGGACTTGAAAAGCACCTTCCAGATGTCTTTGTGCGAGGAGCCAAAGAGCTCTCGTAGGGTCTGGTGCTTGGCTAGATCGAATTCCCATAGATTGCAAATCCGGTGTTGACACGGCAGGATCCGGCGAACTAACATCACCTGGACTACATTGACAAGTTCGATGTTCTTGTCTTCCATATCTTTAACGCGCGTCTGGAGCACCGACAGTTCGTCGGACGAAGACCAGTTCAGGCCCTTCTTGGGCCAGGACGTAAGCCGCAGAGGGGCTCCGGATCGGAACTCTGGAGCAGCGGCCCATTCCGTGCCGCGCGGCTCAGTGATGTAAAACCACTACTGTTGCCACTCTTTGACGGAATCATTAAAAGTACCTGTTGGCCATGTGACATTGGGAATCTTGCTCACCATAGCGCCCCCGCACTCGGCGTGCTCGCCGCTCACCACCTTGGGCTTTACATTAAAGATCTTCTGCCATAAGCCGAAGTGTGGCGAGATGAGGAGAAAGGCCTCGCACACGACGATGAATGTCGAGATGTTGAGGAAGGAATTGGGGGATAGATCATGAAAATCGATCCCGTAATAATACATGATGCCGAGAACGAACGGGTGGAGGGGAAACCCTAGCCCACGGAAAAAATGAGGGAGGAATACAACCCTCTCGTGGGGTTCCGGAGTAGGAACAATCTGTCCCGCCGTCGGGAGACGGTGGCCGATTTTCTTGGCCAGATACCCGGCCTCCTGAAGCTTTTTGATATCCTTCTCCAGGACGGTAGAAGCCATCCACTTGCCTCCTGCTCCGGATTCGTACATTTTTGGAGGGCCTTTGTGGGCGGAGAAGACGAACGCTCGGGCGCTGGAGCTCGAGCGAAGGGGAATGGATCGGGAAGAAGAAATCGTGGGTGTGAAAGGGAGTCCTTATCCCCTTATAAAGGCAGCAGGGATTCTGCGCCTCCCCACTTGCCTGGTAAACTCGCTCATTCCCCAAGCACCGTGATTGATGACGCGGTTGGGTTACCCACACCCGTATTAATGAGAATCCCGTGATAAGGGGACGCGATCTCTGCCTCGACAAGACGTGCCAAGGAAACCGCCTCGCAATATGTGTAGTAGCTGGTTGAGAAAAACAGTTGGAATAATGACCGGGCCATGGCGTGATGTCATGTTATGAAAAATTGTCGGCATATTAGATTTGTGAAATATTATACTCTCTACGGTGGTATGTGGAGTTTGTTTTGCAGAGTCGGACACAATCCTTCTTCTATGGAGTATTCGGAGAAGGAACCCGCCTTGCAATGCCGAAGACAATCTGCGCGCCGGACTCATCATCATTGAAGCCTGGTTCAGGGAGACTCTTGAGGAGTCCTGGATTAGGGGGTCCTCGGACAGCCAGACTATATCCTTTGGCCGGACTGTTGGACTATGAAGATACAAGATTGAAGACTTTGTCCCGTGTCCAGGTGGGACTCTCCTTGGCGTGGAAGGCAAGCTTGGCAATTCGGATCTGTAGATCTCCTCCCTTGTAACCGACTCTGTGTAACCCAAGACCCCTCCGGTGTTTATATAAACCGGAGGGTTTAGTCTGTAGGAAAAGAATAATCATAATCATAGGCTAGCTTTTAGGGTTTAGCCTCTACGATCTCGTGGTAGATCAACTCTTGTAATACTCATATCTTCAAGATCAATCAAGCAAGAAGTAGGGTATTACCTCCATCCAGAGGGCCTAAACCTGGGTAGACATTGTGTCCCCCGCCTCCTGTTACCATCCGCCTTAGACGCACAGTTCGAGACCCCCTACCCGAGATCTGCCGGTTTTGACACCGACAGTGGACGGGGAGTGTCATGGCAGTAGACCGATTTTGTTGAAACGCCGTGTCCGCATGTATGGGAGTGCGAGACCATGGGTTTCGTGGTGTGGGTACAGTGTGCTAACCTCTGCAGAGTGTGTTCTCAATCTAGCGATAGCCGTGCCCGCGGATAAGGGCCCAGTTCGTAGTCGGTCGCACTATGGGTCAACAGTAATAATACTTTGCTTAATAACAACCCTGGTTCGATGATGAAAGAAGTTGGTTGATACGTATGTGATCGTGAGAGGATCACTATGGTATCAGGAATACCAACTTGTTGGATATTTGGGGTGTTATGCGAGAGTCAAGGGTAAAGGTCAAGCTCCTTGTGGTCATGTATGATTACTACGGTATTGTTAATACCAAGCTTGATTGGATCGTGAGATGATCGTGTGATGTCCGTGATGGTAAGTGATACAGGTGATGGTTACGAGGTAACCCGAACAGAGTAAGTTGGTGCATGATAGTTTCATCATGTTGCATGCTAGTATCATCATGTTCATATGTTTATGCCATGCTCGTATTGTTCTAGCTGTATCATCTTGTTCATGCTATGATTGAGCTGATAGTATCATGTTAATCCTTGTTAACCTGTAATTGACATGTTATTGTTTGTCTTGATTGCTTTGGTTGCTGTGAGCTTGCAAGTACATTCAATGTACTGACCTGGCATGTCATGCCAGTTTGTAGGTCATGCCGGATATGATTGCTTGTTTGTCGTGGATCCCTTGTTTGCACGCTAGGATAAGCATTCTAGTCAGAGTCCCTGCGGAGTGGAGTTCATCACCGTCATCGCTGTTCCGCTGCCAGTAGTCATTCCGCTGCGTCGTGTTGTTCTGCTGCTTTCATAGAGCAACCATGGCAGGCGTCGCATCGCCATGCCGATGTAATCCCCTTGTACCCCAATAGATTGCAATAAAGAGCTGATTTGTTCTACGCTAAGCAGTGCCGTATTCCAGAAGACTTCTCCTTGATCTCTGGGCTGGAATACAGGGCATTCGGATTTCTCTGAGCCAGGGTGCCACAACCAATGACCATCATCACCGTCCCCTGCGACAAGAAGGACGCGCTGATCTGCGCAGAGCTACTCTACTGGGAAGCAGTTGCACCAGCTGCCGTCAAGGCACTTGCTCCTACCGCTGAAGCCCCGATATGGAAGAAGAAGACCGGCAGGATCTCCCGCACCCACTCCGGCAAGCACACCTCTTTGAAGTGTTGCTCTACCGTCGAGGATATGCCAGAGAGATCCATTGGCAAGAGCAAGAAATCCAGAGCTGCACCACCAGAGACCAAGAAGGTGTCCGTCAAGGAGGACGACGCGGGAGGGGCTTTCACCATAAGCTCCACCCTCGATAGCAAATAGGAAGGCGCGCTCGTCACCTTCCTGCGATCGAATGTTGACGTGTTTGCGTGGCAAGCATCCAACATCCTCGGCGTTCACAGGGAGGTGATTGAGCACCACCTTGCTATCTTTCCTCATGTGCGGCCCGTTAAGCAGAAGGTCAGGAAGTTGGAAGCGGCAGGCTTGGTGAGGGAGTACTCCATCCGACGTGGTTGGCCAATCCGGTGGAGGTGCGCAAGGAAAATGGGAAGTGGAGGCTGTGTATTGACTACACAGATATCAATAAGGCTTGTCCCAAGGACCCTTTCCCGTTGCCGCGCATCGACCAGATTGTTGACTCCATGGCCGGGTGTGATCTGTTATCGTTCCTTGACGCCTACTCAGGATACCACGAGATCTTCATGACAAGAGAAGACGAAGAAAAGATAGCGTTCATCATCCCGTGTGGTACGTATTGCTTTTTACGGATGCCTTCTGGGTTGAAGAGTGCTGGCTCAACGTTTGCAAGATCAGTCCAAATTGGTTATGAGCCCCAGATACATAGAAATATGGAAGCATATATGGATGACATAGTGGTAAAAACCAAGGACAAGGCAACACTTGTACAAGACTTCGAAGAAACGTTTGCAAACTTGCGCAAGATCAACCTCAAGTTGAACCCTGAGAAGTGTGTCTTCGGAGTTCCGTCCGGCAAGCTTCTCAGGTTCTTTGTGTCACAGAGTGGGATCGAGGCGAACCCAGACAAGATCAAGGCTATTGAGCAGATTGAGGCGCCCAAGCGGATCAAGGATGTGCATCGGCTCACTGGCTGCGTTGCCGCCATGGGCCGATTCATCTCTAAGTCTGCCGAGCCCGCCCTTCCCTTTTTCAAGATTTTGAAAAAGGTGGGCCCAATGGAGTGGATCCCGGAGGCCGAAGCAGCACTGGAGGATCTGAAGAAATACCTCTCCTCTACATCAGTACTGGTGGCGCCTAAACCACAAGAGCCGTTGCTACTGTATCTGGTGGCGACGAATCAAGTGGTCAGCGCCGCGCTGGTGGCACAGAGGGAGGTCGACGAAGAGGCAGTGGAAACGGCAGGACCGGCGGATGGCGAGTCAGAGATTCCCCCGGCAGGGCCTGGTGCCGGCAAGGCAAGGGCCCCATCAGAGTTTGACGCCATCGGGACAGGGCCCGCGCAGCCAAATGAAGTGGTGCAGAAGAAGATGATGATGCAGCACCCGGTTTACTTTGTTAACTCCCTCTTGCAGGGGGCTAGGTCAAGGTACTCCGGTGTGCATAAATTGCTCTTCGGCCTCCTTATAGCCTCGAGGAAGCTGCGTCATTACTTCCAAGCCCACGAGATCACTGTCGTCACCCGCCTCTCGTTGCAACGGATATTGCATAACCAAGACGCAACCGGGAGGATTGTGGCGTGGGCCTTGGAGCTGTCAAGCTTTGGTTTGAAGTTTGAAATTACTTCGACGATCCAGAGCAGAGTCCTGGCGGAGTTCGTTGCGGAATGGACCTCAACACCCGATGGAGAGATGCAGGAGACCACTCTCCCCGGCAAGGAAGCAAGTTGCGACTGGATCATGTACTTTGACGGGGCTTTCTCGCTGCAAGGCGCCCGGTCTTTGGTGTCTTTGCTCGTCACACCCACCGGAGAGCACCTCAAGTATGTGATCCAGATGCACTTTCCTAGGGAGATGTCCACAAACAACACTGCCGAATACGAGGGGTTGCTTGCCGGTCTCAGGATCGCAGCAGAACTCGGGGTTAAAAAGCTCATCGTCAGGGGTGATTAACATCTTATTGTCAGGCAAGTCAACCAGGATTATCAGAGCCCGTTGATGGAGGCCTACGTAGATGAGGTGAGGAAGCTGGAAGAGAGCTTTGACGATATACAAGCAGAGCACGTTCCCCGAGCAGAGAACGACATTGCCGATTACCTGTCAAAGCGCGCTGCCTTCAAACTACCTGTGGAACCAGGTACTTTTGTGCTTCAGCTAACACAACCATCCATTGAACCATCAACGGAGCGGGACAAGCGGAGGAAATCAGGCCCCGGCAAATACTTTGCCGCCGAGCCCCCTTGGGCCTCCGGCAAAGGTAATGCCGTGGGTACTGAGCCTGCCGAGGGGCAGCTGACTCCGGTAGGGCGCTAAGCCCTGGCCGTAGAGATAGCCGCTCCCATGGCAGAAGAAATGCCTTTGGTCCTTACCGTCGAGCCCCAGGCTCCGGCATGGGCACAACATACCGTCCGTTTCCTCCAAATAGGGGAACTTCCCGAGGAGCAGGAAGAAGCGGAAAAAGTAGCCCGTCGGTCTGCCTTGTTCCAGTTCGTCAATGATGTCCTGTACATAAAAAGACCGAACGGTGTGAAATTGAAGTGTATCCCCCGGGAGGAAGGACTGGAGCTGTTGGCAGAGATACATGGAGGCATATGTGGCTCCCACGTAGGGTCGAGAGCCCTTGCCGGCAAGGCATTCCGGCAAGGCTTCTTCTGTCCCACTGCCCTCCAGGATGCGACGACACTAGTAACTAGGTGTGAAGCGTGCCAGTTCCATTCGAAGAAGCTTCATCAACCAGCTCAAGCCCTTCAAACAATCCCTCTCTCCTGGCCGTTTTTGGTCTGGGGGCTTGACATACTGGGCCCTTTCCCTCACGCTGTCTGGGGCTTTGAGTACTTGTACGTTGCGATCGACAAGGTCACAAAGTGGCCGGAGATGGAGGCAGTGAGGAAGGTTACTGCACAATCAGCCGTCAAGTTCTTCAAAGGGCTAGTCTACCATTTCGGTGTGCCAAATAGGGTCGTCACCGACAACAACACGCATTTCACAAGCCACATCTTCATACAATGCATCCAATACCTCGGCGCCAAGGTCTGTTTCGCTTCCATGGCACACCCGCGGAGCAACATCCAGGCGGAGAGGTCAAATGCTGAAGTGCTGCAAGGCCTGAGAACAATGACTTTTGACAAGCTGCACAAGAGTGGAAGGTGCTGGATTGATGAGTTGCCGGCGGTTCTTTGGTCGATCAGAACGACGCCAAATCAAGCCACCGGTCAGACACCCTTTGCCCTGGTATATGGGGCAGAAGCAGTTCTCCCCATGGAACTCACATATGGGTCACCTCGAGTGCTCGCTTATAACGAGCTTGAGCAAGAGCAATTGTGGCAAGATGACGCAATGCTCCTTGAGGAAGATCGTCTTCGGGCGACTATGAGAGCAGCATGCTACCAGCAAGCCTTGCGCCGCTACCATAGCCGCAAGGTTCATGCCCGAAGCTTTGAGGAAGGTGACCTTGTTCTTCGACGCGTTCAGTCGGCCAAAAATTCCAACAAGTTGACGCCAAAGTGGGAAGGCCCTTATCGGGTAATACGAGTCACCAGGCCGGGCGCAGTCCTCCTGGAGGCCGAAGATGCTATTCCAATGAGAAACTCCTAGAACGTTGAACATATTCGCAAGTTTTACCCATAAGGCGCGGTTGCCGACCCCCCGGCAAACCGCCTTTTGTACAAGCCTTGCCGACAAGGTATGTAATCCTCTGTACAAAGCCAGGCGCAGACCCTGAGCATAAATAAATGAAGCGCTGGTGCCCTAAGTTATAGCATGCATGCTAGGTTGAGTCTCTCCCTCGGTTAGGGTTGGTAGTGCTTAGCGGCGACTAACCCCTAGCATATAGGTCGAGTTTGCATTACTCTATTCCTTTCCGTCCTCTTTGGTTCGCAGGGTACACGGACTCTCCTGCTGGGCTGTTTGGAAGAAGGAGAACGAGGCGGCTATCTGGCATCGGCAAGCCAAGGTTGCCGGGGGCTGTAGATACAAGAATCCAACCACGGCAAGCCAAGGCTGCCGGGTGCTGCAGATTCAGATAAGTCTATCATCCTCTGTTGTGCATTTCCGTATGAAGTTGGGGCGTATGAAACTCGTTTTGCACCTAGACCACCGTGCTCCCCCTCTTTTCATGTGCCCAGGTCCCGAGGTCGGAACCGGGTCGTAGTCGCGGTGGTGGGGAAATAAACGAGAGGCGTAACTCTACTTCGCCCCTGCCTCTGCCAAGAGCGTGAGAATGGTCGGCTAAAGTAAGGGGGCGGTAAGGCCTGTTGCCGGGCGTCGTTGTTTATTTAAAAAAACGAGGATTCACTCCTTGGCATGGGCCTCGCTCATGCACAAAGAACCCGACAAGCACCCTTTTTCATTAAAAACGTCCCATACAGGTACGGATCATACGGGATGAAAAACATGAGCAAGGGGATTACAAATTCTAAATCTAACAGGTGCCCGCACGCTTACAAACTAAAAAGAAATAAGGTTCCCGTAATCCCTTTCTTGCCCCTCTCCACAGAAGGTGGAACAAGGTAGCAGGAGGGCAAAAAGAGTTCATAGACGAGGTACGAGGAGCAGAAGGCGCCAAGAGAACATCCCGGTGCCGGGGAGGGGAGCTGGAAGACGAGGCAGCGGGCCGACAATACGCGACGACGGCGTCGGTGCCCGCGTACTCCGACTTGACGGCTGCCACCCGCCTTCTTCGCCTTCTCCGGCCCTCCTACGCCAGCCACCCAAGGAGACGACGGGGAGCGTGCCGATGGAGAGCTTGAAAAGGAAGGCCCTTGGCAGGGAACGTGGCCGAGAGAGGGGCAACGCGGTCAATCGGTGTCCCCTGCCACTCGACTCCCTCGTCGTCGCTGTCGCTGTCCTCCTCGTCGCTCTCGCTTGAGGAGGAATCTTCATCGTCGGAGGAGCTCTCCATGCAGCACTTTAGGCGAGTTCCAAGATCTCCAAAGACCTTGACGGAGAGCATGTCAGGACCGGATTTCCAGGATATTAATTTCCCAGAAAATGGCCCTTGTGCTCACCAGCCCCAGGATTTTTGTTAGCTGATGAGGCACCAACTTGATACAGAAACTCCAAGAAAAATACAAAATGTGTAGTTGTAACGCCCCGGATTCGATGCGCCAGGTGTCCGCCAGTTATTCGCCGTCTTTGCCATGTCATTTGCTTGTGTGTTGCATCTTATCATGTCATCATGTGCATTGCATTGCATACGTGTTCGTCTCATGCATCCGAGCATTTTCCCCGTTGTCCGTTTTGCAATCCGGCACTCCTATCTTCCCCGGCATCCCCCTTTTGTCTCTCGTTGTGCGCGGGTGTTAAACATTCTCGGAATGGACCGAGGTTTGCCAAGCGGCCTTGGTATAGCACCGTTAGCCCGCCTGTCAAATTTCGTGCCATTTGGAGTCCGTTTGATACTCCAACGGTTAACCGGGTAACCGCAAAAGCCCCTTCTCTTTGCAGCCCAACACCCTTTTCAAAATGGCCCAAAACCCATCTAACTCTCCTCCATGCTCTCGGTCGTTCGATCACGATCGTGTGGGAGAAAACCGCTCCCCATTTGGAGTCTCCTAGCTCACTCTACCTATAAATATGTGACCTCCCCCGAAATTCGCGGATGATTCCCCCCTAACCCTAGCCTCTTCCTCCACCTGCCGCCGGACGTGTCCATCCCGCGCCGGACACGTCCAGCGCCGCCGCCCGCACCCACTCCGGAGCCGCCACATGGAGCTCCGCCGCCCTCCGCCGCCACGGCCCGCGGAGCCCATCCGAGCCCAGCGGCCGATCCGCGCCCGCCCGCCGCCGGGCGAAGGCCGCCGCCGCCTCGCGCCTCCGGCGGCGCTTCGCCTCCGCCGCCGCCCTACCGACGGCGTCCTCCGCCCGCCTCCTCGCGCGCCTACGCCCGGCGACGCGCCGCCCGGCCCGCGACGGCGCCCAGCCGCCCGTCTGGCGCCGCCCGGAACTCCTCGCCCGTCTGATCTCGCCTCGCCCGTCCCCCTCGCTGTCCTCGCCGACCGCCTCCTCGCCTCGCCGGAGCCGAGCTCGCCGGAGCTCTACTCTGGTCGGATCCGGCGGGTGGGATCAGATCCACCCGCACGTCGAACCAAACACCGGCTCCTTCCCCGGTTCCCTCCGTCCCGGGTCTTCTCCGTCTAGGTTTCGCGGGGTAAAATTCGTCTCAAGTCCCTGGTTTTTAACATTATCATGCCATGTTTATCGCATCATAACTCTTTGCATACTGCTTCGTTTCATGCGTGTAATATGTCAAATTGTTCATCTCGACGTGCTCATCACTTATTTCCATTGAATCATATTCATTTGAGTTCATGTTGATTCCTGAATCATCGTTGCAAGAGTGCTATATGATGTTAACCTGCTGAAACTGTTATAACTTGATGATTTGTCATTTTTGTTGCATTTGATGTGTGCATTTTATGAGCATGAGCTCTACATGTGTTTTGAACTACATCATTCCATCTTTACAGGGGTGCTATCCATGTATTTTTGTGATTCCTTTAGTGAGTGCATCAAACTTGTTAAATAGGGTACTTGCTGTTGCTGTTTTCCTGACTGATTCTGTTATATTATGATGCTATGTAAACCTGCTGCTAAAAGTCATTCTATGCATAATAGGGAGATGTTCACTAAGGATGTTTTGTTATGCATTTCTTGCCCTATCCATCCATGCCCCTGGTTGTATTTATAGCTTGCTTTAGCTTTTTGTAATCTTGCTCTCAAATTGCTAAACAATGTTGCTGTCAGCCTGTTAACTTTAAGTTCAGTTTTGCCATCAGCTTTGCTAGTGATCCATACACTCTATGAATTTGCACTTTCCATGCTTAGATTTATAAACATGTCTTCTTACTGTGAGTTGCCTTGCCATGCCATGTATTGCTCTGTGGTGAGTGGTTCAAACTCACCAACATGCCTACTTATTGTTGTTCCTGCCATGTATGAATCTGTAATATAACTTGCTATGTTTACATGGGTGCCATCATATCTTCGTATCCTTTTTGGCTCATGGTCAGTAAAGGACTCTTGTTCTATGCATTTAGTAGTATCATGCGATGCCTTTGTTTACCATGATAACTTCCTGTAACATGTTGTTTGATAGCTCTAAACATTGCAACCTGATGTTATTTCCTGATAAGTCTGAAACTGTTATTATATGCAATCTTGCCATGTCATTTTGAGCATGTTCTAGGGATTTCTGGAGATATCTCAGTGTTCATGTTTTGTAATGCTTTACCTGTACATAGTGCCCATGCCTTTTGTTTTCATATTGTGGTACTGTAGCATGTTGTTTTGATGCTTCCAATATGCCTAATTGCTGTTTTGGACAGATTGTTGTCATGACTTGTATAGGGTGTATGTGTTGAACCGTTGCTCCGTTTTGAGTGTGCTCTATATGAAAGTTGCTTGATTTTGCACGTAGTTTCATATTGTCATGTTGCATCCTTGTTTTGACGTGTTTGCGTGATGTTTCTATGCATTTTGCATCAATGCCATGTTTAACTTGTTTTGCTCATATCTTATAGGCCGTAGCTCCGAATTAAATGAACTTTATATGTAACTTGACTAGAATTTCGTGTAGATCATCTTGGTGCATCTTAACTTGCTGTTTAACCACTTGAACTTAAGGTTTATTCAGATCTGGACCAATTTCGAAATTTGCATATGAGGACTACCGGAGTTGTTCTATGTTGTTCCCGGCCTCATTTAAACTTGCTTTGATGTGTTGCTCTTGTTTGCATCGTCTCTTGCCATGAGTAGATTCATGTAGCTTTGTCATGCATCATGCTTGTTGTGCATGACGTCTTGTCTATGTGTGGTGTGTTTACCATGTTGTGTGCTTCTTCTCGATAGTTCCCTGCTTCGCTATGCGATCGTGAGGATTCGCTCGCTCACGCTTGGTTCGCCTTCGTGGCTTCATCTTCTTCATGGACTCGTTCTTCTTCCTTGCGGGATTTCAGGCAAGATGATCGCTACCCTGGATCTCACTACTCTCATTGCTATGCTAGTTGCTTCGTTCTATTGCTATGCTGCGTTACCTACCACTTGCTGCTCAAGCCTCCCTAATTGCCATGAAACTCTAACCTTTGTTACCCTTCCTAGCAAACCGTTGTTTGGCTATGTTACCGCTTTGCTCAGCCCCTCTTATAGCGTTGCTAGTTGCAGGTGAAGATGAAGATTGCTCCATGGTGGACAAGATTTTGGTTGGGATATCACAATATCTCTTATATTATTAATGCATCTATATACTTGGTAAAGGGTGGAAGGCTCGGCCTTATGCCTGGTGTTTTGTTCCACTCTTGCCGCCCTAGTTTTCGTCATATCAGTATTATGTTCCGGATTTTGCGTCCCTAACGCGGTCGGGTGATTTATGGGACCCCTTGACAGTTCGCTTTGAATAAGACTCCTCCAAAGAAGGCCCAACCTTGGTTTTACCATTTGCCTCACCACCACCTACCTTTCCCTTGGGAGTAATTAACCCAAGGGTCATCGTTATTTAGCCCCCGCCAATGCTTGTCTAAGTGTTGGCCCGAAACGAGTAGATCATGGGGCCCCTCGGGGAAACTCGGGTCTGGTTTTACTCAGAGGATGTCTCATCCGGTGTTGCCACGAGAACGAGATATGTGCAGCTCCTATCGGGATTGTCGGCGCATCGGGCGGCTTTTGCTGGTCTTGTTTTATTACTGTCGAAATGTCTTGTAGCCGGGATTCCGAGATCGATCGGGTCTTCCCGAGGAGAAGGAATATACTTCGTTGATCGCGAGAGCTTATCATGGGCTAAGTTGGGACACCCTGCAGGGTATAAACTTTCGAGAGCCGTGCCCGCGGTTATGTGGCGTATGGGAATTTGTTAATATCCGTTGTAGTAAACTTGAAGTAAACTCTTCTAGAATACACCAACCGTATGCGTGAATCGTGAGTGTCTCTTTTCGGGGTTGATCGAGAGGAGAACACGGTTTCTGGGTTATGTCTGACGTAAGTAGGAGTTCAGGATCACTTATTGATCATTACTAGTTGACGACCGTTCCTTTGTTTCTCTTCTCGCTCTCATTTGCGTAAGTTAGCCACCATATCATGCTTAATCGCTGCTGCAACCTCACCACTTTAACCCCTTCCTTTCCCATTAAGCTTTGCTAGTCTTGATACCCATGGTAATGGGATTGCTGAGTCCTCGTGGCTCACAGATTACTACAACAACAGTTGCAGGTACAGGTTTGCGATGATCATGTTGTGAGAGCGATGTTACTTGTTTTGGAGTTCTTCTTCTGCTTCTTCGATCAGGGGATAGGTTCCAGTGTCGGCACTGGCTAGCAGGTGGTGGATATTGTTTGAGTTTCTGTTTATGTTTCATCTGTAGTCGGATGTTGATCTTGTATATTGTATTGTTGTATTCATGTGACGTTGTATGTCTTGGATGTATCCCCACTATTATATAATGTTGATGTAATGATATCCACCTTGCAAAAGCGTCTTCAAGATGCGCTTCTATCCTTGGTGGGACCTTCGAGTTCCTTTAGGATAGGGTCGCATCTTGGGCGTGACAGTAGTACATGACCATTCTGGCCCATGAGTACAACAAATGGTTTCTAGCGGTTGATGGCGGAAGCGGTTTGTGGTTCATCAGTGTCTATGGGACTCCATTTCCCACAGGAACGGCTGACCTGGATAACTCCTATCTTCCCGAGGTTGCTATCATCATTGCGTAGGTTCCGGGGCTGTCATCGCAACGCTCCTCTTCATGCAAGAAAATCTGGCCAAGACAATAGCCAGGGACAAGCCAAAGAGTACTTTGAATGTACTCGCAAACATTATGTCGGGGCAGGCTGATCTGGCCCACGAACACCTATGGGGCTGGCAGACCGAGCCCCTTTCGGTTCGGCGGGGAGCGGAGGTTCCACGAAGAGCAGATCGAGGCGAAGCACGCGAGAGGTTTACCCAGCTTCGGAGCTCTCCGGAGAGATAATACTCCTGCTGCATGTCTAGGTGTATTGCGTTCTTGCTCAGGAGCGCTCGGGTGCTACAAAGATGCATTTAGCAAGCTGCTAAAGAGATCGAGCGTGGAGGAATCGATCGACCAACCCTTTCTACGCTATGCGCATGGGCCTCCTTTTATATGCTCAAGGGCTCCGGCGGTGGCAACGTAGACGGGGGTACAAATGGAAAAATAGTGGTTGGTACACCTACTTGTACAGTGCACAGTGTACTATACCTAACCCTGACGGCAGGGGACAAAGGCATTAAATCCCCGTCTAGTCGCCCTAACAGTGCAAACAGGGACCGTCAGGGGCGCCACCGTTCACCACGAAGCCAAACTTGTCAGCGCTGCTTGCCACCTCGCACCGCTGGCTGCACAGCCTCTCGCCACGCTACCGAAAGGCCCTGTATGGCGACACGTTAGTGGATGTGCTGGAGCGTAGGCACAGAGAGGTGGTCTGCCGCGGCAAGCACCTTGTCGCGGTTGTTATCTTGTCGCGCCCGGAAGCTTGTCGCTCACCGGGCCTTCCCGGCAAGCTCCTCTTGCCGGGGCCTTGTCTTGTAAGTGCCTGGGGTGGCCTTCCCGGCAAGCTCCTCTGCCGGGGTCTTGTCTCCTATGTGCCTTGGGTGGCCTTCCGGCAAGCTCCTCTTGCTGGGGCCTTGTCTCCTTGGCTTGAATACTTTGTTCTTGAATGGCTCCAAAGGAACCACGGAGGACCTTGGCGGTCACCCGGTAAGCCTTGCCGTGGAGGGCTGCAACTGCTCGTGCACAAGTTCGGGATACTAGGGTACCCCTACTCTAGTACACCGACAGGAGCCCCCGGGCCTGGGCCACACACGGTGCCGAGCGCTGTTGGGCCAGGCCCAAAACAGGGCACGGGCACACGCGGCCCGAGTCACACCATAACTCACCCCGGACCCACCACGCCCCCCACGAACGGCACGCACCGAACGTGGCGTCGTGTGAGATCGTGGGCGAGATCGTGGGGTTTCTTTATTCGAAAATCGGAACGTCCCGCCTCCCTCTTTATAAGGGGGAAACAGGGCACGCCGCCTACCTTGCCGCTTGCTGTCCCATCGAAAAACCACCGCTGCTCCCCCCTTCTTCTCAAGGCTGAAAAGAGAGCAGCGCCCGCCCCCCATCGCCGCCAGCACACTCAACGCCGTCGATCTCCTCCACCGCCTCCGCCATGGGCCCGAAAGCCGACAAGGGGAAGACCGTGAAGTCGGCCGAGGCGCTGCGGCTTGCGGCGCTGCGGAAGGAGCGGGCCGTCTTCCCCCCTCAGCTCGCCGCGAGGGAGCTGAGGGAGAACTACTACCTCTTCTGGTCGACGGAGACGCGGGCGCATCCGCGCACGAAGGTACTCCCCGCCGCTGTTGCAGAACGGGACCCGACGGGGTATCCCTTCTTCGTGCTCTTCTTCTCTGCGGGCTCTGCCGCCTTTCTCTCGAAGTTATTTTGTGACATTATGAACACCTACGGGTTCCGCCTCCTTGATTTCACCCCAACGCCGCTTACGACCATGGCGGTTTACGACATCTCTCGCGAAAAACTTTGTCGGAGTCCACCCAAATGTAGCTCTTTTCCGTCACTTCTTTTTACCCCGAGCCGAGAGAGGAGAGCCCCTTGCCGGAGGAATTGCTTGGGTCTCCGTGTTCGCAAAAAAGGAGGCCTATCTGGAGGAGAGCTCCGTAGCAAATGGGAGGAGTGGAGGGCAGATTGGTGCTGGATTGTTGAGGAGAACCCGCAGCCTTTACCGCCCAGCGCCAAACCCCAAGAGGCACGCTGCAATGATTGGAGCAATCTGGCCCCGGAGGACGCTAGGCTCAAGATCGCAGTTACCCGAATCCTCCGCCTCGGACTTGCCGGACTCACTTTGGCAAACCTTTGTTGGCGCGGACTTTCTTCGCCACAAGACGCTTCTTGCAGGAGAGAAGGAGACCTGCACAGGAATTCCGTAACGCAGCAGATATCATGAGGCTGCGCCCAGGCCTCAACTTCAACTTCACTGTCTTGGAGCTTGACGCAATGCTCTTAGAGCTGTTCAAGCCTGATCCTGATCATCCGGAGATGTTTAGGTTGCCGAGGGTGTTGTTCCGCTATGCAAAAACTCGTCGCTTGACCGCATCCGTGCAATGATGCCATTGTGTGACTCCCATGGAATTGTCCCCACTTGGCAAGAGCCGGCAGATGACGTCGTGTGGCAGTTCTTCGACAATCTGGTAGAGATGCCAGTCCACCCTGACGAGCAGAGGGGCCTCACCCGCGACACTACTGACGACGAGATGCAGCGCATCGCCACCAGGCTAGAAGAGGCGGCAGCAGCCGCTGCCGCGGGCGAGTTTGGCTTCACTGTGGAGGAGGCAGAGGCAGCCGAGGCGGCAAGCCTTGTCGAGCGAAAGGAGTTCGTCGGCGAGGAAGAGCTTGCCGAGCTCAAGCCGAAGTCGAGCGAGCCCGCCGAGGGCGCATCCTCCCCACCTCCAAGCAGCTCGCCACGAAGCGGAGCCACCGGCTCCACCAAGAAGGCGTCTTCGCCAAGGCCGGAGACGCAGCAGGGCTGACAGACGGGCTAACAGCCGCGCCGCATGGGCGACGCCGCTCCACCGCTGCAAGCACTGCAGCTGTGGAGTTCCTCACGCTGCGGCAAGCTGGGGCGGGGCCATCGCAGCTACCGGGTCCCGCCTCCCGCCAAGCGCCCAAGGGAGCCCACTCCTCCGCCTTCGCTGCATCGGAGGCGGGCTGAATTTGACCTCTCCGCGCCAGCTCCGACGAGGAAGAGGAAGAGTAAGATTCCTTGTTGTACTTGTAATTCTTCGATTTGTTGCCTTGTCTTGTATCTCGATCTCGCTTTACTCGAATCCATTCCTTTTCGTGACGCTGGCCCAGAGGATGTCAAAGAGAGCCAAGACCCCGGTGATTGTCGCCGAGGACGAACCCATCATGACGGGCAGGAGGCGTGTCCGAGACAACCTTGCCGGATGAGGCAACTCTCCTTCAAAGCAGCCCCAGCGCAGCCCCCAACAGAAGTATATGGTCTACTTCTTGTTGTTCGGCGTGCACGGGTGCTTTTCATTTGCCGATATCTCGATCGCTGACTTGTGTAGGAGCAGAGCAGCCTCCTTCGCTTCGACCACGCCGCCAAGGGTGGATTCCCCGGCAAGGGAGCGTTCCCCGGCAAGGGAGCTTTCTCCGGCAAGGGAGCCTTCTCCGGCAAGGGGCAGCTCTCCGGCAAGGGACGGCACCAGCGATCCCTTGGCGGCGGAGAGCATGACCGCAGCCGCCGGTGCCGGTAACCTTCTCGCCTGAGTACTTCCCTCGTGTTTTTCTTCTTCTGATTTTGTCTTTGAATATTTGCTTGACTTTCTCCATTCGTCCGCCACAGAGCTAATGGAGACCGAGGTCGCCGGCGAGGAGGACGGCGCGCAACACCGGCGAAGCCGCCGCCAGGAAGAAGAAGCCGGCGCCGACGAGCCTGCCGGGCGAAGAGGCCACCGGCTGCCGCCGCAGAAGCCGGGCGAGGGTCCGGCGATCGTGACTGACGACTTCGAAGGTCAGCAGGAGCGCCAGCGCTACATCGACCACCGATCCCTCCGCCGCCGCAGCTGCCAGTTCAAGAGCCCCAGCCCGGCGCCTACTTGAAGGCCGGCGACAGCGTCTTCATCAAGCTCCCATGGGAGTCGAGCTCCAGGGCGCCGGCCGAAGGAGAAACCTTTGATGAAGAGCTGCCTGCCTCCGCTGGGCTGACGCTAGTTGACGCGCCAAGTAGCAGCAGCGGCGAGCCTGAGGAGGAGCAGCTGCTGCGGAAGCTGCTGTCGCTCTACCGCGCCCGATAAGCCAAACTGGCATCCCGGGAGGCGCTTGTCGCGAAGGCGGGAGCAGACATCGAGATGCGCGCGGAGGAGCTCCGGGGCTGCAACCAGGAAGCTCTCCGGTCCTTGGCGGAGGAGCGGGAGCAACTCACCGAGGAGCGTAAGGCCTTCATCCTCGAGAAGGCTGCAGCTGAGGAGGAACAGCGGCTTGCCGCCGAGAAGTTGTCTGCGCAGGAAGGCGAGCTGGCGCAGCGGAAGGTTAACCTGGACAGCCACTAGGAGGATCTCGCCATGCGCGAGGAAACATTTGGTGGGGCTCTCAAGGAAGCAAAGGATGCTGCTGCAGCTGCCGAGGCCGCCAAGAAGGAGCTAGAGACGAAGGTGGCGCAGTTGGAGGCCATCCTCAAGAAGAGCGAGGAGCTTGCTGCACTCAAGCACGAAAGCGCCGAGAAGGACGCTTACACTCTTGGCGAGCTGCAGGCCGTCTCGCCGAGAGGAGCAAGGAGCTCAGCGCCGCCAGGACTCCAATGCAGATCTTGAGTTGAAGCTAACTACTTTGACTCAGACGCTGGACGGCGCCAAGGAGCGGGAGGTGGCCTTGAAGGAGAAGATCAAGGCCGACGAGGAGCTGCCGGGCGAATGCTGTTGCCGCCAGAGTGCCTTGAGGGAGAATGTGACGACTGGACCGAGGGTCTCGTGGATACCGCCGCAGCCATCCACAGGAGCCGATGGAGCCGGGATGGTGGATCTTGGATACTCCCGACGAAAGCATCTCCAACCCAGCGCCAAGCTCAACTTGTTCTTCAAGGGCGCAGACGGCTCTCCAGCCGACTCGGGAAGAGGTCCCAAAACAGCTGGCCGAGGAGTCGCGCCAGATCTGCTGGAGCCCTCCAAAAGGTGCCGATGAAGGTGGCCTTCCGCAACCCAGGCCTCAACCTCACCAACGCCCTCAAGTCCCCGGCCACGGATGCTGATGTGGAGGCCCTCAAGACCCTTGTCGCACCCATTGTGGACAGGGTGTGCGGAATCAAGAGGGTTGAGGGCGATCACGAGACTAGGCCGCCTGCTTTTCTTTCTCTTGCCGCTGCTGGTCATGTCATAGGAACAATCCATTAGAGCTGCGGAAAGCTATCTTGTAATATAACTTTATTTTGAGTATCAATTGCGATGTTATTTCCTTTACTTGATTCCTTCCTTTGTATGTTTTTGCCTTACGCTTTTAGGGAACTTGTCGGCGCGGGCACCCGAGCCATGAAGCGCCGAGTGCGTAACGCCAATTTCGTGGCGGTGCCGCTTCCGACAAGCAACCCTGTCGCAACTAGTCGCAGCTCACTTAAGTTGTTGAGCAGACTCGAAACAAAGTAAGGGCGCAACTAGCTACGAGTTGGTTCCTCTGCGCTGTGTTTTCCATACAAAGTTCGGGTCGTTCAAGGAAGATAACTTAAAAATTTTAAAACTGATTGCTCAAACTTTGGCAACTTAGCTTTTTCATCGCTTGCTTCCGGTAAGGCTAGACTTCCTTGAGCGACGCTTGGTCCACACCATTATCTTCTCCTTTCCCCCCGGCAAACTTGTGTGCGACGGAACCTTCTTTTCTTTGAGAAAGAGAAAGAAGAGAAAATAAAGATATGGAGCCTCGTGGCTCGTTATCACTTACCGAGGTAGGTGCTGCACAAAGTGTCGGATAAGGTATGCAAAATAGAAGTAAAAGCATGAAATTGACAAGGTGTGCGGCGCACGCTAAGCTTTTATCGATGCACGGGGTCTGCGCCCGGCTTTGTACAAAGGATTACATGCATCAGCGGCAAGACTTGTACAAAAGGTGGTTGCCGGAACAGGTTCCGGCAACCGAGCCCTATGGGTAAAACTTACGAAGGTGCTCAATATTCCAGGAGTTGCTCACCGGAATGCCATCTTCGGTCTCAAGGCGGACAGCGCCATGCCTAGTGACTCGTTTCACCCGATAAGGGCCTTCCCACTTCGGCGTCAACTTGTTGGAATTCTTGGCGGACTGAACGCTACCAAGAACAAGGTCGCCTTCCTCGAGACTTTTGGCATTGACTTTGCGGCTATGGTAGCGGCGCAAAGCTTGCTGGTACCGAGCAGCTCGTACAACAGCCTGAAGACGATCTTCCTCAAGGAGCAGCGCGTCATCTTGTCGCAGCTGCTCTTGCTCAAGCTCATCATAAGCGAGCACTCGAGGTGATCCGTGATATCGAAGTTCCCCTGGGAGAACTGCCTCTGCTCCATAGACTAGAGCGAAGGTGTCCGGCGGTGGCTCGATTTGGCGTCGCCCCGATCAACCAAAGAACCACCGCAGCTCCTCAATCCAGTTTCTTCCGCACTTGTGCAGCCCGTCGAAAGTTCTGGTCTTGAGCCCGCGAAGACTTCAGCATTTGCCCTCTCCGCTTGACCGCTGCTTTTGGATGAGCAATGGGCGAAGCGCACTTTGGCGCCAAGATCTTGGACGTCTTGCATGAAGGTGCGGCTTGTGAACTGTATTGCCATTGTCGGTGATGATCCCGTTAGGGATTCCGAAACGGCAAACAATCGACCAAGAACTTGATCGCCGACCGTCTTTGTCACCTTCCTCATCGCTTCCACTTCCGCCACTTTGTGAACTTGTCGATTGCAACGCATAAGTACTCAAAGCCCCGACAGCTTCGGGGAAAGGGGCCGAGGATGTCAAGCCCCGGACCGAAAATGGCCAGGATAAAGGGATCGTCCCGGAGAGCTTGAGCTGGCCGGTGTATCTGCTTGGAATGGAACCGGCATGCTTCACACTTGGTTACTTGTGCAGTTGCATCCCGGAGGGCTGCCGGCTAAAAGAAACCTTGTTTAACGCTTTGCGGCAAGAAGTGCTCACGCACCAATGTGGTGACCACATATGCCTCCATGTATCTCTCTCGCCAATGCCTTTTGTCCGTCTTCCCGGTGAATACACTTCAATTTCACACTGTTGAGCCTTCTTCTGACAAAGCAGTCAGTCGACAAACTGGTACATACTTGACTGCCGGGCTACTCTTTCCGCTTCTTCTTGCTCTTCGGGAAGTTCTCCTGTCTGAAGGAAATGGACAATCTGCTGCGCCCATGCTGGAGCTTGCGGCTCGACAACAAGGACTAAAGGCACATCTGCTGCTGCGGGAATATCAGCTTCCGCGGCGAGAACCTGCGGCTCAGCCGGAGCTTGACGTTCCCCGGCAAGCTTGCCGAGCAAACTTGTTGGGAGCGTCTGCTCAACGAAACAAACCTCGGGCTTGTCGGAGCAGACTGCCCCTCAAGATCGCTGGTGTCGATCTTGGGGACCTTCGTGGCGGCGGCTTCGAAGCTCACGGAAAGTAGTCACCAGAGATCAACCTCCTCTTCTTGCTCTGTCCAGCTTGGTGGTGTTACAGACGGTTGAGTCAGCTTGAGCACAAAAATCCCTGGTTCCATTGTGTAACTTAAGTCGCGGGCGACTTTGACAGCCATCAAGAATGTCGCTCGAGCTCTCGGAATATATTCCATTTGCAGGCCGTCAAAGTGCTCTTCTAGCTTCCTCACTTCATCAACATAAGCTTCCATCAACGAACTCGATAATTCTTGTTCACTTGGCGGATAACAAGTTGTGAGTCACCCCGACAATGAGCTTCTTGATCCCAAGTTCTCTGCGATCCCGAGACCGGCAAGGAAACCTTCATACTCTGCGATGATCGCTTTGTTGCTTGCTCCTTGGGAAAGTGCATCCGACTACGTGATTTGAGGTGCTCTCCTGGGTTCGACAAGCGAACGCCGCACCGGGCGCCTTTGCAGCGAGAAGGCACCATCAAAGTACATCAGCCACTCTTTGCTTGCTTCCTTGACGGAATGCTCGCCTCTCGAATTTCTTCATCTCGGTGTTGGCGTCCATTCTGCTATGAACTCCGCCAATGCTCGCTTTGGATAGTTGAAGTGCTCTCAAACTTGAGGCCAAAGCTTGACAAGCCCAAAGTGCCCACTCGACAATCCTGCCATTGCCTCTGGATTTTGCAAGATCCTCTTCAGCCGAAAGCGAGTGACAACCGTGATCTCATGTGCCTGAAAGTAATGGCGGAGCTTTCTCGAGTCGATGAGGAGGCCGAAAAGCAATTTCGCACACCGCAGTACCTTGACCTAGCCCCCGCAGAAGGGAACCGATAGTAAACCGGGCGCTGCACCATCCTTTTCTCGCATCTTCTCATGCGTCTCAGCTGATCCGCCCTTGTCCGGGACCAGAGCTCGCCGGGCGAAGCCCCCTGCTTGTCGCTGGATGCGTCTGCCATGGTTGCCAACTCATCATCCGCCTCCCTCTCCGCTACTAACGCAACACTAACCACTTGATTGGTTGCTGCTATATATAGCAGCAACTTCTCTTGTGGCCTAGGTGCGACAAGTGTTGGAGTGGAGGACAGATATCTCTTCAAGTCCTGCAGCGCAGCCTCCGCTTCCGGAGTCCATTGCATCGGACCTGCCTTTTTCAAAATTTTGAAAAATGGCGGTATGCCGCCAGCAGACCTAGAGATAAACTCTGCCGAGAGCAGCTACGCAACCGCAAGCCTTCGTACATCCTGACGCGCTTTTGGTGCTTCAACCGCTCGATGGCCTTGATCTTGTCGGGATTGGCTTCAATTCCCCGCCGAGACACGAAGAACCCGAGAAGCTTGCCGAAGGGACTCGAAAACGCACTTCTCGTGGTTGAGCTTGAGGTTGATCTTGCGCATATTTGCAAAGGTTTCATCTAAATCTTGAACCAGGGTCGCTTTGTCCTTGCTTTTGACCACTATGTCATCCATGTATGCTTCCACAATTCTGTGCATTTGCGGCTCAAAAGCGTCGTGAACTACTCTTGCAAACGTTGAACCAGCATTCTTTAAACCGAAAGGCATCCGTACAAAACAAAGATGTGCCACATGGGGTGATGAATGCGGTCTTCTCTTCATCCTCTTACGCCATGAAGATCCGATGATATCCTGAGTATGCATCCGTAAATGAAAGCAAATCACATCCGGCCGTGGAGTCAACAATCTGGTCGATGCGCGGCAAGGGAAATGGATCTTTGGGACAAGCTTTATTGACATCGGTAAAGTTGATACAAAGCCTCCATTTCCGTTAGCCTTGGCGCATAACTACAGGATTGGCCAACCACGGGATGGAGCACTCCTCGACAAGGCCCTGCTGCTTCCGGTTTCTTGATTTGTTCCGCGATGAACTCTTGGCGCCCAACGCTTGCTTCCTCGACTTTCGCTGACGGGCCATGCATGAGGACAAACGGCAAGATGGTGCTCAATTACTTTCACAGGAACACCGGGATGTCGACGGTTGCCATGCAAACACGCCGACATTCGCCTGCAGGAAAGCAACGAAGCGCCGCTTCCTATTTAGGGTCGAGAGAGGCACTGATGGTGAAGGTACCACCAGTGCCGTCCTCCTTGGCGGACACCTTCTTGATCTCTGGTGGAGCTGTCATCGTCTTCTTATACTTGCCGGTGGAGCTCGATGGTGCGTCCTCGATGGTAGCGCAGTGCTCAGAAGAGGTGCGCTTGCCGGAGTGGGCATCAGAGCTCTTGCCGGACTTGGTCTTCTTCTTCCCTCCGGGAGCTTCAGCGGCAAGTGGCTTGCAATCTGTCGCGGCTGCTGCTTCCCGGTAGATCTTGTCGGCGCAGATAAGAGCATCCTTCTTATCGCCAGGGACAGAGATGACACTTATCGGGCCCGGATTAATTCCTTGAAAAGTGCCGGTCTCTTCGAGCTCGCCATCAGGGATCTGGAGTTTCTGGAGCACCGCGGAGGAGATCAGATTCAAGCCGGCCCCGCCGTCAACTAGCATCTTGGTGACCTTGAGGTTGCGGATAGTTGGTGAAACCAACATCGGCAAGCACCCGACTGCAGTTACACGATCAGGGTGGTCCTCAATATCAAAGATGATAGGCGTGCTGGACCATTTTAGAGGCCTGCGTGACTCGATGGATGGTTCTGCTGTATTGACTTCCCGCATCCACTGCTTGAGTTGGCGGTGTGAAGTATGCAGAGAAGCACCGCTGTCAATGCACAGGACCTCTGTAGCTGTCTGGAACTCCTGCTCATCGGCCTCGTCATCATCCATGTCCTCCTCCTCGTCGTCGTCGTCGTCCTTGTCGCGGCCGCGGGGAGGCCTGTCTCCTTGCCGCTGCTTGGCCTTGCCGCGGCGCCCTCCCCGGCCGGGACGTTTCTTGCTGGGTCCTCCTACACCCTCCTGGGCCTTCTCCTTGTCGCGTCGTTCGTATTCAGCCTTCTGCTGCTCGACAAGCTGCTCTACCTTCTTGCAGCTCTGGAGGTCATGGCCCTTGGTGCGGTGGATCTTGTAGTACTGCTTGCCGGAGCCGTCCTGCTTGTCGGCGACCGCATTGCATCGGCAGTTGGTGCCCGGCAACCTCCTTGCCGGAGCTACCAGCCTTGGCTTTCTTGTCGCCACCTCCGCTGCGGACTGCTCAACAACTAGCACATCTCTGCCTTTCTTTTTCTGTTGCCCCGCCCGCTCTTCTTTGCCGGGCGGTCTCTTCACTATCAGATCCTCCCGCTTGGTATTCTCTCCGGAGTCTCCTCCTTCCTCAAGACGTGCACACTTGTCGGCCGTATGCGTATAGCTCATCGACGTCTTCGATTTTGCACATCGCCATCTCCTCCGCATCCTCGCGGTTTCGCGACGTTTCGATGGAACGCGCTGATTACCGCAGGGTGGACGTCTGAGATGTTGTGCCGTACACGCATCAATCTTTGAATATACTTGCGCAGGGGCTCTCCTTCCTTCTGGGCGAGCAGATGAAGGTCGCTTTCTTGGCCATGGGGCTTGTGGCTGCCTGTAAAGGCGCCGACAAACTGATGGCATAGATCTGCCCAAGAAGATATGGAGTTGTCCGGCAAGTGCATGAGCCAGGACCTGACATTGGGCTTGAGCACCAGGGAAGTAGTTGGCAAGGATCTTGTCGTCTCGCCCCGCAGCCTCGCACCGCGATGGTGTAGATGTTGAGGAACTCCGACGGATGCGTCTTGCCGTCGTACTTCTCTCGGTATGTCCGGCTTGAAGTTTTTCTTGCCGGGCCATCGACTTGTCGCAGCTCACGAGTGAACGCAGGGCAACCTACCGCTGCACGGCAAGTCGCCTGGTTCTCTCGGCGCGCACATGTCAACAGAGGGCCCAGCCGCTTGTCGGATTGACGCCGCGCTTCTCTTCTTCGCCGATGCGCAGTTCGGCGTCCTCTTGCCGTCGCTCGTGAAGAACTTGGCGCCGATCGCGATGAGCTCGTGGATCTGGCGACGCAGTGGAGTCACCGCCAAGGTGGATCCGGCGAGTCGGCGATCTTGGCCTTCGGGCGGAGAGTGCATGGTGGTTGCATCCCCACGGTCTCTGCCGCCACCGGCTCGTGTTTGGCGATCTTGCCGCGGCGATGCACTTTCGGTTGCGCAGCGCCGCTGCTGGCGGCCGATGAGACTCTGAATGGTGGCCCTCCATTCGTTGACCTTGTCGGCCGTTGGAGGGTAATCCAGGAGCAGTTGAGCTCTCGCCAGAGCTTCTGCTGCAGTAGTGGGTGGCAGTGGCGAACGGCGCGAGGAGCGGGATATGCTCGGACTTCTAACTATGTTAGAAGGAGCAGTATCCCGTCCGGGCGACCGTGCCTCGCTTGCGTCGGCATGTTGGCATGCGTGCTGGTCTTGAGCATCCTGAGATCCTCCAGCTCGATCTCGGTCCAACGAGCGTATGGCATTGTGAATGCGATGACGCTGTCGGTCCCGCGCCTCCTGAGACGGGCGCGGTGCATGTACGGACGCCGAGGTCTGCGCGGCCTTGTCCTTGGACATGGCAGCACCGTGAGCTCCCCCGTCGCCGTCCATTCTTCCGCCGGCTACCCCACCACCTGTGTGCTCCGGTGGTGGTGGGTTCGACGCGGACGGGGCTTCTGCCGCCGAAGCCTTCTTCTTCGGTGGCATGTTGATGAAGATGATGGCGGAGCTTGCGTGGACGCCAGATCTGGTTCACACAACCTCGACGCCCCCTACCTGGCGCGCCAAAGATGACGGGGCAGGCTGATCTGGCCCACGAACACCTATGGGGCCGGCGGACCGAGCCCCTTTCGGTTCGGCGGGGAGCGGAGGTTGCACGAAGAGCAGATCGAGGCAAAGCACGCGAGAGGTTTACCCAGCTTCGGAGCTCTCCGGAGAGATAATACTCCTACTGCTGCATGTCTAGGTGTATTGTGTTCTTGCTCAGGAGCGCTTGGGTGCTACAGTACAGACGAGCTGCTAACGAGACTGAGCGTGGAGGGAACTGATCGACCAACCCTTTCACGCTATGCGCATGGGCCTCCTTTTATATGCTCAAGGGGCTCCGACGGTGGCAACGTAGACGGGGTACAAATGGAAAAATAGTGGTTGGTACACCTACTTGTACAAAGGTACGATGTACTATACCTAACCCTCGACGGCGGGGGACAAAGGCATTAAATGCCCGCCTAGTCGCCCTAACAAAGGCAAACAGGGACCGCTGTGGGCGCCACCGTCGCCACGAAGGCAAACTTGTCACGCTGCTTGCCACCTCGCACCGCTGGCTGCACAGCTCTCGCCACGCCAGCGCTCGAAAGGCCCTGTGGCGACACGTTAGTGGATGCTATTTGGAGCGTAAGGCACGCAGAGGTGGTCTGCGGACAAGCGCCTTTGCCGCTTTAGTTATCTTGTCGCTACCGAAGCTTGTCGCTCACTGGCCTTCCCGGCAAGCTCCTCTTGCCGGGCCTTGTCTTGTAAGTGCACTGGGTGGCCTTCCGGCAAGCTCCTCTTGCCGGGCCTTGTCTCCTATGTGCCTTGGGTGGCCTTCCGGCAAGCTCCTCTTGCCGGGCCTTGTCTCCCTGACTTGAATACTTTGTTCTTGAATGGCTCCAAAGGAACCACGGAGGACCTTGGCGGTCACCCGGTAAGCCTTGCCGCGGAGGGCTGCAACTGCCCGTGCACAAGTTCGGGATACTAGGGTACCCCTACTCTAGTATGGCCGGCGGACCGAGCCCCTTTCGGTTCGGCGGGGAGCGGAGGTTGCACGAAGAGCAGATCAAGGAGAAGCACGCGAGAGGTTTACCCAGCTTCGGAGCTCTGCGGAGAGATAATACTCCTACTGCTGCATGTCTAAGTGTATTGCGTTCTTGCTCAGGAGCGCTCGGGTGCTACAGTACAGACGAGCTGCTAACTTGAGACCGAGCGTGGAGGAACTGATCGACCAACCCCTTTCTACGTTGCGCATGGGCCTCCTTTTATATCCTCAAAGGGGCTCCGACAGGTGGCAACGTAGACAGGGGTACAAATGGAAAAATAGTGGTTGGTACACCTACTTGTACAAAGGCATGTTGTACTATACCTAACCACGACGGCAGGGGACAAAGGCATTAAATGCCCGTCTAGTCGCCCTAACGGTGCAAACAGGGACCGTCGGGCGCCACCGTTCGCCACGAAGGCAAACTTCTCGGCTTGCCACCTTGCACCGGCGGCTACACGACCTCTCGCCACGCGCTACCGAAAGGCCCTGTGGCGACACGTTAGTGGATGCGCTGGAGCATAGGCACGTAGAGGTGGTCTGCGCATGATTGTTATCTTGTCGCGCCGGAAGCTTGTCGCTCATCGGGCCTTCCCAAGAAGCTCCTCTTCTTGGGGCCTTGTCTTGTAAGTGCCCGGGGTGGCCTTCCCGGCAAGCTCCTCTTGCCGGGGCCTTGTCTCCTATGTGCCTTGGGTGGCCTTCCCGGCAAGCTCCTCTTGCCGGGGCCTTGTCTCCCTGACTTGAATACTTTGTTCTTGAATGGCTCCAAAGGAACCACGGAGGACCTTGGCGGTCACCAGGTAAGCCTTGCCGTGGAGGGCTGCAACTGCCCGTGCACAAGTTCGGGATACTAGGGTACCCCTACTCTAGTACACCGACACATTATGAACACAAGTATAATATAACAAATGATAATCATGCTCTGAAATATTTCATGATCACAACGTCAGTCACGAAATAAAAATCCATGATGCACGCAAGAAGGTTATTCATATAGAACATGAATATGCAATAAGGGAGTAGAAATAGAATGCACCGATCGGGTGTCTGAAGCGACACCTCAAAAGGATAATAATAAAAAGCATGCCTCAGTCGGGTGTCTGAGCGACGCCACATAAAGGGCTTCTAAAAAAAAGAAATAACAAGCATGCCACAGTCGGGCGTCTGTGCGACACCACAAAAAGGGCTTATAAATAATTTAAATAACAGGCATGCCACAGTCGGGCGTCTGAGCGACACCACATAAAGGGCTTATAAGAGAATAATCACAGTGAATATCCAGGAGGTAGAACCGTCCCAGGGATACTCAATAATTCAAATAATGTAAATGGTTAGTCCATAATAGTAGTAATCATAATCATCATGAGTCACAAGTCATGATCCATGTTCTGGTTTAGCAATTTTTCCTCCGAAGACCGACACTAAGACCGACACTTGATCCAATCCAGGTTGTAGTCCTTAACCATGGACACGGCTATTCGAATATATATAATCTCTGTAGAGGGTGTACTCTCTGCCCACGAATAACGGATTCCTTTAGTCCATCGGGACTAATTCCGTCTACGGTCTTTTAATTGAAAACAATCCTGACCGCACACACCAGCCTAACTTACCGGTGTCTGGAATCACCCACGACACCCGTTAAGCGAAACTCTAAGTGGGGAGGCTACAAGCTCGACTAGCATGGGATCACAAAATTTATAACGCGCACAAACTAGGGGAGCTACCCCCTCGGCTCCAACCGGAAACACCCATGCCCCCGGACCAGGTGTCTTGTCTACCGGATGCAGCCGGTATCTTCCACCATGGCCTCTCTGTACGGTGTGTGCTAGGAAGGGGTTGACAACTTACTGAACCGTACCCTACCTATGGCAGGGACAAGTGGTAGTACGAAACAAGTATGGGGGTTACTGGAACAAGACTCGATCTACGGTCGACTCAGGAGGTTAAAGCATTTCCTGCATGATAAGCATAAGAAATATATTTCACACCAATCAGACAGAATCACCACTCATCATACCTCACCATGCCTTACCGGACATAACCGTCTTGACGAAGAACTAGAGACAAGTTCATGTCTACCCAAGACAAAGACTTTCCCGGGTTCCTTCCGATAGGCATGAAAGGCATAGGAGGGTGATTACTATCAGAAGCATATCAAATTTCAACACCAAGGAATCATTATTATGCACTCATGAATATGATCATAGCACCACATAAAATACCGAATACTCTGCGTCAAGGTGGTGTCGTATATGCATCAAACGACACACAACAAATATTATGCCGGGGTTCAGAATGCTTGCCTTCAAGAGTATGTAAGTGGGATGCTCTTTTTGAAAGTTGCCTTCCTCTTCAAAATCCTATTTTACGAAAATTTGAATTAACACATAGTTCCAAAACAGTACAAAAAGGTTGTTTGGAAAATTCTCAAATAAATATGAAAATAAACTAGACAAAATTTGAGAAACAACAGAAAAAGAATCAAATCAATTGGGCTTATATTTAAAAAGTTATAGCTAGTCAAAGTTTAGTCAAAAATCAGTTTTTAATAAAAATCAGAAAAAGAAAACGGTTTGGGGAGTAATACATTTTCGAACAGGAGGAAACATACTCTGGGTTTTACGCTTCCAATAAAGCCAGCGCGGGTCGTCGTTGGATCACTGACAGTGGGTCCTTCGGGCCCACTAGTCAGGTTTGACCAGTCGCCCGTGAATTCTTTCTCCTCTGGCCGAGAAGAGGCGGAGCTCCAGCGATTGCCGCCGATGAACGGCGGCTCCCACGGGATTCCGAGGGCAGGGATGGATCCGCCAGTCCAGGGCGGTCCTCCCAGTGGTCGAGAGGGTCGTGGGGACAAAGGGGGTCACCGGTGGAGAGCTCCGCGGCGGATGGTGGCTTCTGGTGGATCGGGGTCTCGAGCTACGGTGGCTCCCGATCGGGTTTGAGAGGTGGGGTGGCTCCGCAAGGTCAAGGAGAAAAGGATGGGAGCATGGGAGAGGCTAGGGGCCTCGGCCTTGGCCGGATTTTACCGGAGGCGGGCGGCCGAACTCACGGGAGATGGGAGAGATGATGGCCTCTGGCCAAACCGGGAAGAAGGGGGCTTCCTACCACTTGAATAAGGCTACTGACGAGCTTACGCGTGATCGGGAGGGCTATTTATAGCTCGGAGAGGTTGGTTCCCGCGGCCGTGGATAAGAACGTCGGCGAACCGCCATTCTGTTGCTGGCAGGGCGACGTGGCGGCGACGGGCGCTAGCGGACGGGCTCGTGGATGAGCTCGAGCTGTTCCAGAGGGCAGCTGGCGCGCTGGAGTGGCTCGGGCGGCACCGTCCATGGCAGAGGCTGGCGGGACGGCAGTGGCGGCTTGCGGTGGTGGCGCGCCAGGTGCCGGAGGCTGTGGCGACTCTGCGACGAGGGAGGGTCGTACATGGCGAGGGGTAAATGATCGTAACGGGCGCGGGAGGGCGGCGGCAGACGCTGGCGTCTCGGGCTCACACATCGCAAAACGCGTGCTCGCGCGCCTGCAGCACGCACGCCATGTGCTCGGCAAAATGCTAAAGCATGCCAGGGGGCCTGGATGAGGCTGGGAATTAACAGGGCCAGCTTAGAGGTAGCTAGGAGCTTAAGGGACATGGTTGTTGGGTCAGGGGATTAAGTTCATAATGCAAACTAAAAACTATATCAAATCTGGCCATGTACACAAGGTGCTCGTCAGAATGCCATGGGCATCTGGGCATCCTTTCTGGTGGCCAAAATCTCTAGATCAGAGTCTCTTTAGGTGCAAGTGAGGGTGGCAAGGCTATTTGGGCAAAACCAGAAACTTGTTAGTGCAAGCTTTGCAAATTTTCAGTTCTGGACAGAAAATGAAGGGCATTATTGCATGGACCAGAAACACTCCAATGTGTCCAATCTCCTGGACTTAAGGGTTTGTTAGAGTGTTCTATAAGCAGGAGAAAAATCATGGGTAATAGGGCAAGATAAAATATGGTTTCAGTAGAAAATACCAAACTGGACCAGAGAGCAAAAGAGGATGATTTACTCAAAATTTTCAAAGGACACCAATGGGTTTTTGCATAAAGTTGAATTATACACTACTACTAACATCCCCTAATTTTGGTGGGAATTTTAATAAAGTATTTGAAAGGGTTGTTGTGCAAATGGAACTCTAAAACTTATGAAAAATCATTTTTAAAGAAATAAAGCTCAGGAAAAATAATTTGTAGAAACAATCCCACTGATAAAAAAAATAAATGGTCTTGGGAATATATACAAGTCCAACAATATCTCTGAAAGGCTTCCACCTAGAAGAAAAAACTCAAAAATTCAGAGGGACAAAGTGATTTGAAATTAAAAGATAAAACCAGAAAATAAAATTTTAATTTTCTGGCAAAATTTTAGTTAATAAATCAAGGTCAAAATTCTGGGGTGTTACAACACTACCCCCCTTAAGAAAAATCTCGTCCTCGAGATTTGCTAAGGTCTGCTTTGAAAAGAATTACTCCTACTATCTCAAAGTAAAAAAAAATAACCATCCTACTCATGCAATAAAATGTGGCTCTAGTGAGTGGGCAATTAAGTGGCGTAAAACTACAGTGTGGAATACTGGCGCTGCGTGAAAAAATCTATGGTTGGGGGAAAACGAGAAATTTCTACTTTTGGTTACAGTGAATTTAGAATAAATTTCTAAATTTCTAAAATACGCTGGTCGTACCCGAGAGCACAGTGCTCTCTATGGCTGATAGATGGACCCGGGGCCCACTGCCAGTCTCTTCTTCTACCCCTAGCTCTCTCTTCTTCCTCTCTCTTGTGCGCTCTCCCGCTCTTTTGCCATCGGCGACGCCTAGCGCGTAGAGCATCTAGGCCATACTACGGTAGTGCGCGACGTGCTAGCTGCCGGTGCAGCGTGCACTCACCTCGCGGCCCAGTGCGCTGTCGGCACTGCTCACAGATTCGCCTCCGAACACCGGTGATCGAGCGACGAGCGGCGCTGGTGGACTTCGCCCACCGTACACCGATCTCGGGCTATAAAATGACCGAGGTGCTCCTTTCTTCTTCCTCACACCTGGCCTCGCTTCTCCTTCTCCTTCCTTCTCCTCCATTTCTGTTTGCAGGAGCTCGAGACGAGGCTCTAATGGCGGAGGTGATGCCGGACTGGTACATGATCCTGGTGTGCGGAGGGTTGGCGGCATTGCTGGGGTTCTCCGTGCTCTTGTGCGTGATGATCCTCGATGATCGTCGTGATGCTGCTGCTCGAGTGTTAGCTCTCCGCGGTGGCGGTGATCATGAGGATTAAGTGCAGTGTCGGGTGTAACTGCTGTCAGTGTGCTGGAGGCAACTTGCACCCGAATGATTACCCACAACTCTCTCCTTCAGAGTTGGTGGTGTGCTAGGGGGCGGGGTGATCAGTTAGGTGCAACACGTGCACAAGGATTTGCTATTCATGCATGGGGTCGAGTGGTTGGGGTTGTGAGTCTGCTGTCGTGGTGCTGCGTGAATAAAAATCTTTGTCATGAAGAGACCTATGCTGCAGCAACTCAGGGAAAAATCTCACCTCAGAATTTACCGAGAGTGAAATTAGTTAATCAAAATTAACAGTAGTAAAAACCACTCTCATTAATCGAAACCAAATATTTAATTAATCGCACAAATTTAGGACACAACGCATAAGCTACAACACACAAATAAATGTTGGGGCAATAAACATAACAGTGACGTCTACAATGAGAACGGTAAATAGACAGGGTCCTGAGAAAATGTCTCTGGTACTGGGGCACACTCCTCTTCTATCGGAGGAAGCGGATTGACTAGTCGATGAATGCGTCTCTCCTGGTTGGGCCTCAGTGGTCTTCCAATAGCGATCGGAGGATTTAAATCAGTGAGGCTCTGGAGATAACCCATTACCCTCTGGGTCAAACGCTCTTGAGCGATAACATACTGGGCAAGGTTGGCCAGTACTGGGTCTCTCTCAATTCGTCCACCAGGAAAAGATGCTACTTCCCCAGGTGCTGCACGACTTGGGAAGTAATAATACCCTCGTTCGCTGGCATAGGGTACCGCAAATCAAAGGCGAGCAAGCGCTTCATACGCAGCAGCTTCTATGGCCATTTGCGGAGTCGGCATAGATTTCCCCACAAAGGAGACTTTCGTTGGGTCTTGGTTTGGGTTTGCGGGAGGGATGTGCACCACTGCCCAATATTTCGAGGTGGATGGGTGATCCTCGATTTGAGCAACTCGTACTGGGGTGGATGGGTAGAACTCATGGTACTACAGGTAAATTCCCACAATATTTTAACAAAGCCACCCGGGGTTGCATCTGGAGTTCTCAGATAAATACTAGGGCTCGGCATGGCAAGGAATGGCTGTGAGGGTTGTGCACAAGGTGCGGGATACTTGGTAAGGTCACGAGGTGGCCTTTTATATACAATTGGGGCTGGGTTATTGATTACGGTGTGGGGAAACTAGTTTGTCGAATCTGCTCTATGGGGTCGGGGTCAATGCCACAGATACACATATCTCACACAAGTGATGTATTACTGTGGGCGTCGTCGGGGTGGTTTTTGGTAGCTACGCCCGGAATTAAAATGCAACCGTACGCCAACATACTTATGCATGGTTATTATTTAAAATAGGGGCGCACAAGCAGACCGCATTTAATTATGGCGACACAAGATCACATAATTACAGGGAGTGGACATACTAAGACTCGATACTACTCCAGTGACTTAGTCTACCTCGTTAATATCTAAGCGGGCGTGCCTTGTGGACGTCGAGGCTTCTCCACGGGTTTCACCGTCGGGGTTAGCTGGATGGAGTTGAGGGGCTGCAGGGTCGGGGAAGCGATGATGACCATCATGGGGGTTGTTGGACACAATCCCGTTGGGGCGTGTTCCCAAAAGGCGACGAAGCACTTCTGGGGACACCAAAGCATTTTGATCGATGGCTGGGGCAGACCTCAAGGATTCGATCGGTTTTTCGAACAACACGACTGGGTTGTCGGTTTCGGACTCATCTTCTCCTCCGAGGCTCGGCGAACCAGTTCTCCACGAGCTGCGATCAAATCAAGGGTGATTTGATCGAACAGTTCCTCTAGTGCACTTACATAGCGCACCATATGCAACAATACAGGATCCGTCTCATGATCTCCGTTGGCAACCTGGGGTGGCCTACCATACCCGTCACGGCTGGGGTAGTAGTAGAATGAGCGATAGTTAACTTTGGGCGACAAGTGCCGGAGTTGAACTATAGCCTCTCGAGCAGCTAGTTGGATGGCTTGTGGCTCAAAAGAAGTTGTCCTTCCGGTGAACTCAGCAGGGGCGTTACGGCGATAGACCCCTACCATAGACGTGCATAGTGGCCCAGAATTGATGGCTCTCACCGCTCATGGACCCTTGGTACACAACATATTCTGGGGGCTCTTCTAATGCAAAGGCACGACGGGTGAGGTTTGCTAGCACGGTCACAAAACCTCCAAGGTTGGTTGCTGTGGTCTCATTGTGAACAATGGGTCCAGGCATTATAGCTCGGTTTGGGGTAGAGGCTGTGCTGTGCTGGGTTGAGGCTAGCGTGCCCTTTTTATAGAAAAAGGGGACGAAGTCTTCCTTCGCACGCTTGTGAATGAGACAATTTAGGTGTCGGTCACTGGCGCGTGATCGACAGGCTAGGCTGATAGGTTGGGCACCGACTGCCAAAAGGTGTCGGGGTCACTGTGTGGCTATCTTACACGAGAAGCTTGGCTGGGGTTAGGTTAAGGTCTGGTGAGTTGGTTAACCTAGGTTTATCGACCTGGCTAAGATAGGATTAGCCAGTGGTCAGCCTGGCTCTGATACCAAGGTTGTCAGGACCGGATTTCCAGGATATTAGTTTCCCAGAAAATGGCCCTTGTGCTCACCAGCCCCAGGATTTATGTTAGCTGATGTGGCACCAAATTGATACAGAAACTCCAAGAACAATACAAAATGTGTAGTACAAGACCATTCGGGCCCATGATTACAACAAATGGTTTCTAGCGGTTGATGGCCGAAGCGGTTTGTGGTTCATCAGTGTCTATGGTACTCCATTTCCAAAAGGAACAGCTGACCTGGATAACTCCTATCTTCGCGAAGCTGCTATCATCATTGCGTAGGTTTCGGGTCTGTCATCGCAACGCTCCTTTCCATGCAAGAAAATCTGGCCAAGACAATAGCCAGGGACAAGCCAACGAGTACTTTGAATGTACTCGCAAACATAATGAACACAGGTATAATATAACAAATGATAATCATGCTCTGAAATATTTAATGATCACAACGTCAGTCACGAAATAAAAATCCATGATGCACGCAAGCAGGTTATTCATATACAACATGAATATGCAATAAGGGAGTAGAAATAGAATGCACCGATCGGGTGTCTGAAGCGACGCCTCAAATGGATAATAATATAAAGCATGCCTCAGTCGGGTGTCTGAGCGACGCCACATAAAGGGCTTATAAATAAAATAAATAACAAGCATGCCACAGTCGGGCATCTGTGCGACACCACAAAAAGGGCTTATAAATAATTTAAATAACAAGCATGTTACGATCGAGGCGTCTGGGCGACACCACATAAAGGGCTTATAAGAGAATAATCACAGTGAATATCCAGGAGGTAGAACCGTCCTAGGGATACTCAATAATTCAAATAATGTAAATGGTTAGTCCATAATAATAATAATCATAATCATCATGAGTCACAAGTCATGACCCATGTTCTGGTTTAGCAATTTTTCCTCCGAAGGCCGACACTAAGACCGACACTTGATCCATCCCAGACTGTAGTCCTTAACCATGGACACGGCTATTCGAATAGATATAATCTCTGCAGAGGGTGTACTCTTTGCCCACGAATAACGGATTCCTTTAGTCCATCGGGACTAATTCCGTCTACGGTCTTTTAATTGAAAACACACCTGACCGCACACACCAGCCTAACTTACCGGTGTCTGGAATCACCCACGACACCCGTTAAGCGAAACTCTAAGTGGGGAGGCTACAACCTCGACTAGCATGGATCACAAAATTTATAACGCGTGCAAACTAAGGGAGCTACCCCCTCGGCTCCAACCGGAAACTCCCATGCTCCCGGACCAGGTGGCATGTCTACCGGATGCAGCCGGTATATTCCACCATGGCCTCTCTGTATGGTGTGTGCTAGGAAGGGGTTGACAACTTACTGAACCGTACCCTACCTATGGCAGGGACAAGTGGTAGTATGAAACAAGTATGGGGGTTACTAGAACAAGACTCGATGTACGGTCGACTCAGGAGGTTAAAGCATTTCCTGCATGATAAGCATAAGAAATATATTTCACACCAATCGATGTAATCACCACTCATCATACCTCACCATGCCTTACCGGACATAACCGTCTTGACGAAGAACTAGAGACAAGCTCGTGTCTACCCAAGATAGAGACTTTCCCGGGTTCCTTCCGATAGGCATGAAAGGCATACGAGGGTGATTGCTATCAGAAGTATATCAAATTCCAACAGCAAGGAATCATTATTATGCACTCATGAATATGATCATAGCACCACATAAAATACCGAATACTTCGCGTCAAGGTGGTGTCGTATATCCATCAAACGACACACAAAAAATATTATGCCGGGGTTCAGAATGCTTGCCTTCAAGAGTATGTAAGTGGGGTGCTCTTTTTGAAAGTTGCCTTCCTCTTCAAAATCCTATTTTACGGAAATTTGAATTAACACATAGTTCCAAAACAGTACAAAAAGATTGTTTGGAAAATTCTCAAATAAATATGAAAATAAACTAGACAAAATTTTAGAAACAACAGAAAAAGAAGAAAATCAATTGGGCTTATATTTAAAAAGTTATAGCTAGTCAAAGTTTAGTCAAAAATCTGTTTTTAATAAAAATCAGAAAAAAAAAGCAGTTCGGGAGTAATGTCGTTTTGAGCAGGAGGAAACGTACTCTGGGTTTTACGGTTCCACTAAAGCCAGCGCGGGTCGTCGTTGGATCACTGACAGTGGGTCCTTCGGGCCCACTGGCCAGGTTTGACCAGTTTCCCGTGCCTTCTTTCTCCTCTGGCCGAGCAGAGGCGGAGCTACAGCGATTGCCGCCGACGAACGGCGGCTCCCCACGGGATTCCGAGGGCAGGGATGGATCCGCCAGTCCAGGGCGGTCCTCCCAGTGGTCGAGAGGGTCATGGGGACAAAGGGGGTCGCCGGCGGCGAGCTCCGCGGCGGACGGTGGCTTCTGGTGGATCGGGGTCTCGAGCTACGGTGGCTCCTGATCGGGTTTGAGAGGTGGGGTGGCTCCACAAGGTCAAGGAGAAAAGGATGGGAGCATGGGAGAGGCTAGGGGCCTCAGCCTTGGCTGGATTTTACCGGAGCGCGGCGGCGGCCGAACTCGCCGGAGATGGGAGAGATGATGGCCTCTGGCCAAACTGGGAAGAAGGGGGCTTCCTACCACTTGAATAAGGCTGCTGACGAGCTTAGGCGTGATCGAGAGGGCTATTTATAGCTCGGAGAGGTTGGTTCCCGCGGCCGTGGATAAGAACGCCAGCGAACCGCCGTTTTGTTGCTGGCAGGGCGACGTGGCGGTGACGGGCGCTAGCGGACGGGCTCGTGGATGAGCTTGAGCTGCTCCAGAGGGCAGCTGGCGCGCTGGAGTGGCTCGGGCGGCACCGTCCATGGCAGAGGCTGGCGGGACGACAGTGGCGGCTTGCGGTGGTGGCGCTGTGGGGTGCCAGGAGGGGCCAGGGCGACTCTGCGACGAGGGAGGGGTTGGGCGCGTTGGCGGCGAGGGGTAAATGATCAGAACGGGTGCGGGGAGGGCGGCGGCGAGACGCGGCGTCTCGGGCGCACACACGTGCAAAACGCGCGCTCTGGCCGCGCCCAGAGCATGCACGCCATGTGCTCGGCAAAATGCTAAAGCATGCTAGGGGGCCTGGATGAGGCTGGGAATTAACAGGGCCAGGTTAGAGGTAGCTAGGAGCTTAAGGGACATGGTTGTTGGGTTAGGGGATCAAGTTCATAATGCAAACTAAAAACTATATCAAATCTGGCCACGCACACAAGGTGCTCGACAGAATGACATGGGCATCTGGGCATCCTTTCTGGTGGCCAAAATCTCCAGATCAGAGTCTCTTTAGGTGCAAGTGATGATGGCAAGGCTATTTGGGCAAAACCAGAAACTTGTTAGTCCAAGCTTTGCAAATTTTCAGTTCTGGACAGAAAATGAAGGGCATTATTGCATGGACCAAAAATACTCCAATGTTTCCAATCTCCTGGTCCTAAGGGTTTGGTAGAGTTGTCTATAAGCAGGAGAAAAATCATGGGTAATAGGGCAAGATAAAATATGGTTGCAGTAGAAAATACCAAACTGGACCAGAGAGCAAAAGAGGATGATTTGCTCAAAATTTTCAACGGACACCAATGGGTTTTTTGCATAAAGTTGAATTATACACTACTACTAACAACCCCTAATTTTGGTGGGAATTTTAATGAAGTATTTGAAAGGGTTGTAGTGCAAATGGAACTCTAAAACTTATGAAAAATCATTTTTAAAGAAATAAAGCTCAGGAAAAATAATTTGTAGAAACAATCCCACTGATAAAAAAAAATAAATGGTCTTGGGAAGATATACAAGTCCAACAATATCTCTGAAAGGCTTCCACCTAGAAGGAAAATCTCAAAAATTCAGAGGGACAGAGTGATATGAAATTAAAAGATAAAACCAGAAAATAAAATTTTAATTTTCTGGCAAAATTTTAATTAATAAATGAAGGTCAAAATTCTGGGGTGTTATAGAGCAGGCCGCCCTCCATTAACTTGAAGTAGAGGACCAGCCCCGGCGTCAGGCTGTGGACGCGAGCAAACGTCTTCCATCCGCGACGGAGATACATGACATGAGGAGCGGGGAAGTCAACCTTGACCCGCGGGCCGCCGTTCCCGCAGTCCTTCATGTGCAACCTGAGGGTCTGGGGTGGATCGAGCTCCATCTCCCGAGTAAATGGGGTAGGGAGACGAAGACGATGACGCGGTGGCCGGCGCAGCTTGATGAAGAACTCGTGGGGCTGGTCCCCGACGTGGCCCTCCATCGCGGGAGGCACCGTTGGCGGAGGCACGACCATCGCGCCGCCTCGTCCCCCTCTTCCCCGAGCGCCACGGTGACCTCGGCCTCGCCCCTCCCCCTTCCTCTCATGGCCGGCTCCGCCGCCGCGAGCTCTTGGGGTAGGAGGAACACGCTGTCAAGCGGCGACCCTTGCCACCACCGTTGAAGGGCCTGCGCCCCCTCTCGCCATGGCGGGTGGAAGAAAGGAGCAGAGGTGGAAGAGGATGGATGCTGGGAGAATGTGGGATGATATCCCCCTCCCCCTCCTTATAAAGGGGCGAGGGCGAGGCTCGGCCGCCCCACTCAACCAATCCAACCATCGGGGGCACAGGGAATCGGGGCCGACCCGCTGCCCCAATCAGCGACAACCCGGTTTCCCGCATCCACCGCCTGCCACCTGCATGGGGGACGCGTGGCGAGCGAGCAGGATCGAGGGGATGGGTGAAGCGACCGTTCCCCACCCCATGATCATGGGGCACAGGCACCTTGAAGACCACGACCCGAGTCCTCAGTAAATGAGCCGTGCCTCTGTGCCTCCCTCTTTTTATGGGGAAGGCGCAAGCCGCCTCTTTATCATGATGTGATGCATGCATGCGGGAACCACCCCACCCATGACCTCCACGTCATGCACGACCCTCCACGTCGCGCGTTCAACGCAGGTCGTGGAGAAACACAGTGGACGAGAAGTTACCACAGTAAAAATCCCGCCCCGACTGCCCGCGCACCGTTCTGGGCCTGGCCGAACAACGTGTTGCGCCTATGTGTGGCCCAGGCCCGGGGGCTCCTGTCGGTGTACAAAAGTAGGGGCACTCCTTTTTTACCCCTTTACTTGTGCACGAGCAGTCAGAGTCACGCCTGTGGCCACACTAAGCAAGGCAGAGGAGGGGAGCCGAAGGCACAAGGCGACTAGAGAACGTAGAAGAGGGAGAGGGCGAGGTGGACTCCCTTGGCAAGACCCTTGCTAAGGCAGCCTCCGCAGCCCCGGGAAGAGCCTTGCCGCGGCAACTTACCAGACGCGAGCAGAGCGAGCAACCCTTGAGCCCACAGGTTCCGACACCACCAACTATCCACATTCGATGTGGTGGCATGCAGATCTTCGTCAAGACCATAAACATAGGAGATCAGATGAGGACCAGAAGATGGCGATCCTTGGCGTGATCCTAGCCGAGGAAATCCACGAGACCCCCGACAAGATGCTTGCGGGGGAAGACCATGGAGCCGCGGCAAGACCCTTGCCGGGGCCCCAGCAAGGCCCTTGCCGGAGACACTTACAGGATGGCAGCAGGGCCCGCGTCTGCCATGACTCCACCGCCATCCCCATGCAGCTGCCAGCTCGACCAGCTGAGCAGGCACCTGCGTGGCGACGAGCGGCCTCCACAACCGACTCAGCAAGCACCTGCGTGGTGGCATGCATGCCTTCGTGAAGGTTCCACCACCGCGCCAGCCCAACAGCCGGCCGACGTGGCGTCACGACGCCTCATCAGCTCGGACGCGTGTCGAGGCCAGGCGAGGCGGCGACAGCTGGGACGTGCTTCCTTGCCGTCCCTGATAAAGCAAGGGGGCATGTCGGCAGTGCATTAAATGCATATTTCCGATGGTGCCAGAGGATAGACTCATCCAGTGTACACCTTTCCACCTCCTGTCTGCCACCGTGGCAACCCCTTTTGCCTATAAAAGGAGACCCGAGGCAACCATGAGAGGGATTCGGATCTTTTGGGCAAGTTACACCCCATAGCTAGCTCAAGAACACAAGGACACTCTAATACATCCACCAAAGCACCCCGTAGGTAATTTCTTTATAAATTTGGTCAAAGTTTCAAAAGTTTGACTTAAAAAAAATGTTGGCACTACATTATCGAACGGAGGGAGTAGCTCTATCTCTCACGGGCCTCCCCTCTCACTCGAACTCTCTATACCGACAGATTACACGCTCACCGTGTCAGCGCATAGCTCCGTACATTGTTTAGTTGATCGGTCAACCAATCCACATGATGCCTTGTCAGCTCGTGTTCTCTATCTTCGTGTGCTGGCCCATGTGGAAGTGGGTGAAAATAAGTAAACTAGAGGCCCATCTAACACGCAGTGAAGTAAACAAAGTTGAAACCACTCGGGGAAGCACCCCGCACGCTAGTAAATTGATGGCGCATTAACGAAACACTTCTTCCACGTGAAGGACACACTCGCGCACAATTCACCACTGCGCAACGACATGCACAGAAGGACGCACTCGCGCACACCCAGCAGGCCAGCACACAACACAGACCAGCACACGTGTACACCGGCGTCACCGCCGGTTGAGATGGACGACGAGGCAGCCAACAAGCGGAGGCGGCTCGAGCCAAAACCGCATCCGGCGAGCCTGGACTTCATCAGCAGCCTCCGCGACGACATGCTGCTCGTCATCATCGGCCTCCTCCCCACCAAATCTGTCGTGCGGACCGCCCTGCTCTCCCGGCGGTGGCGCCGCATCTGGCACCGCGTCCCCCTCAACCTCACCGTCGACAGCTCCCTCTGCGACGGGGATTGCAAATGCATGGCCGCAGTCTCCAAGATCCTTTCATCACACCCTGGGCCAGCCAAATGCCTTGACATCCGCATGTTCAGTACCAACTGCAAGGTCCAAGCCAAGTTCGACGAGTGGTTCTTATCCCCAGCCCTAGATCAGCTCGAGGAGCTCAGCTTTGAAGCTGGACGATGTCGCTCTTTGCCGCCGTCCGCACTCTGCCTCATGCCAACGCTGCGCCGCGCCAACTTCAGCTCCTGCTATCTTCCCCAGATTAATACCAAGCCCGCCCTTCTTCTCCCTCAACTCAAGCAGCTCGACCTCTTCGACGTTGGCATCTCAAAGCAAGCTATGGAGCACCTGCTCCGCAGCTATACTGCACGCGAGTACCTTCGTCTTGAGCAGATCCACGGGTTCATTATCCTCCACATCGCCTCGACGAATCTCCGATGGATTTTTGTGTCTTGCTGGCCCCGCAACAAGACATCAATTGGGAAGAGATCACTCCAGCTGTTCCATGTTATGGTCATTGAGAATGCACCTTGAGAGATTGCTTGTATCTGATCTAGAAGGTCCAACAAAAATCAGGGTCATTGACGCGCCGAAATTGACAGCGTTGGTGTACTCGTCTGCCAAATTCTCCGAACTCTTTTTTGGATCCGTAATCGTTCAGGTACAACACTCATCTTCTTCTCCGTCTTCTTGAAATTCACATTTTTAAATTTCTTCTTGATGTATTTACGAACTTCTTCCAGAAAATGATTCCCACAAGCTTGACCTGCCTATGCGCAAAGGAAGATCTTGGCAATAAAATCTATCGACCCCAATCTGGATCAAGTTGTTGGATTCCTTACATGCTTTCCGTGCACGGAGAAGCTACTCATCGAGGTGAAACTTCTTTCCTATTAGTAAACGGTAATCACAACGTAGCTCCAATTTTTTGTAATTTTCCCAAATTACGATGACAAGTGTATTGCTCAAAATTGCATCTACGCACTACACCGAAAGAAATGTTTTTAGTATTTTTTCTCACGTGATCAGCTGCATTGTTTTTTGTTGTTGTACTACTATAGTAGCCTAGGCTAGTCATAGTGGAAAGTAACTTAGACTAGCAACTCTATGGTTACCCTAAGAGCAAGTACTACCTCCGTCCTGGTTTACTCTTCCTATTTTGTAGTATCAAAATTTGACCATAGATTTAACTGAAAAAATGTTAATGCATGCCACTAAAAATTATATCGCTGGATTTGTATTTGAACATAATTTAAAATGGTATAATTTTTGGTGACATGCATTGGCATTTTCTTATGTAAATTTATGGTCAAAATTTTACACTAAATACGAGGTAGTACAAAAGTGGGCTATAATGGCCCTCCACTATGTAGGCCAAAACACGTGCCGAATTCACTTGTGATGCATTTGGCATCGATGCCCCTCCATTGCTCACCTGGCGCCCTAATCTGGATCACCTACTTTGCTCCGGTGCGAAATTAACTCACGCAATGAAAAAACACTTGCGTGGGAGAGAGAGAGGACCGAGGTAATAAAAAACACTTGTTTGGGAGAGTGAGAGGCTGGTGTAGTTGGTTTGATTGATTTGTTTATACATGTGGTTCTGTGTGGACAACGGTGCCAACTCTCTTACATCGCGAGAGCGGTGCCAAATTTTTTTGATTTGACATCGATGTGTATTATGTGGCATACTTTTGAGAAATATGGCATCGGCCACATAGTGAAAGGCAGCAAATACCCAAGCTCTTCACGTGCTCCTAGGTAAATGAGAGGAAAGAGAAAGAGAAAGAGAGAGAGAGAGAGAGAGAGAGAGAGAGAGAGAGTGAAAAAATATCACTAGCCAGCCAACCCTATCGTATGAGCGAATGATATTGGTACCTCTTGATGACATCGCAATCTTATACAGCCAGCTGCTCTAACATATTCTCTTCTTTTGCAGATAAAAATTACCCCAAAGTGAAAAATGTGCTGCACTATAACAATCTCATCGAATGCCTTGATCTCCATCTTATAGAAATTGATTTGATCGACTACCGAGGCAGCACATTTGAGATTAAATTGGCCAGGTTCTTTGTTCTGGAGGCAAGTGTGCTCAAGGTAATGAGGTTTGGCATTCTCTGGCGCAACAATGAATGGCGTGCTGATCACCGCAAGCGTCTAAGCCTAAATGACAAAGTCTCCGCAGAAGCTGAATTTGTTCTTGAAACATCAAGTGGCCAGAGACTCGAAAATTTATTTGCCCATTAGTGACTTGTCAGGGCGGTGGATTTTAGTTTGTACCATAATGCTGCATCCACCTAAAGTAGCAAAAGTTCTTACGTAAACTTCCTAGTAATTCCCTCTTCGTAGGTGCAGCATTACTCCTAACATTTGTAATATCAGTTTGAAACTTGTAATGTTGCAGTGTCCTATTCCTGCGTTTTTAAAATCCTACGAATCAAAGAGGTCCAGAGTTGGTGATGATGTTGTGCCTGCCATCTTTCACCAATAGTCGTCGGATCTAGATCTGACGCATACAAACCAAACTTCTCCAATTTTGCAAAAAGATGCCCGCACTTGTTCCGTATTTACAAACAAGTCCTTGTCTCTCACAATCAGCCTTATCCCCTCCCCACCACATCTTGAAGGCCATGGAAAAATCTGGCGCTATGGTCGCTGCCGGTGCCGTCCACCCCCAATCTTGGTGTTCCGTGCAATGCACGGGCATCTACGCACGGGAAATCATGTAGAACACGGCTAGTTGTAAGCTGGCTAGCTCTACAACCATGATGATAGTGACTGCAGACGGTGAGGCTGATTATGCTATGCCGAACACGGCGCCGATACTTAGGTGTCATCTTCGATACAGGGTCTTGTCACTTCCCTGTGAGGAGCAACACGTAATAATTTGACCAACGGGTAGTAGAGTACTACTACATTGGTAGTACTACTACTAGTACTAGCACCACCGTCTGGATTTAGTAGTACTACCACGTCCATTTGGATTTAGTATTTGACTAGCAATATCTAGTAATGCATGTCACAAAAAATGTACTACTCCCTCTATAAATAAATACATGGTGTATTGTTTTATTCCTTCCGGTAGATGGCTCAAATCTGAAGTCTCATCAATCAGACTACTATTGTACTCACCGAGTGCTCAGCTTTGTAAGCTACCAAAAAAATTGCAGTCAAAGACTACTATTGTACTCCCTCCATACTGGTGCATTAGTCACGTTTCGAAAACCAAATAGTAATCCCAAAATTTTGAGGCGCGGTGCATTAACTACCCACGTCGTTCCCTCTTTTTTGCCATTAAAAAAGAAATCACCCAATACGAGACGTGGGGTGCGTATGCATCCAATGACTTGAGACTACTCCCTCCGTCTAGGTGTATAAGTCATCTTAGAGTAAGTGAAAAAGAGGAGTGGGCTCTCATGCAAGAGCCTAGCTATATGCAGATTCCTAGGCCGATATACAATAAATATGAAGAAAGAGAGAGAGGAGATGAGAATGTGTGTAAGACTAGCCACAGTGGGAGTAACTTCAGCAGTAACATCGACTCCAACTCAGTAAACTTGCTTATGTCGCAATAAGTTAATGAGGAGAGAGATAGTTTCAGTAACTTAGCTAGTTACTGTAACATCACATGTCCCAATGCAATATGAGTCTATAACCTAATAAATGAAGTTTTGCATGACACTACACTTATGTTACTACCAACTATGAAGGTAGTAACATAGCCTAGGGATATGTGTATGTTACTAGTGTATGTTACTCTCCGTTGTGGCAATATGTGTATGTTACTAGTCATCTTAGGTCGTGCACCGTGACCAAGGCGGAGGGGAAAACGAGAGAACTTAATGTTTTTTGCTAATTAATAGCATTGCATGTAGTGAACTAACCACTGCATGTCATGTTTGTTGGTCTCAAGTCATTAAAAGGATGCATGGCCCACATCTCTTATTGGTTGATGCGTCATGAAACAGGAAACCAAGATGGAGTTAATGCACCGTGCCTAAGTGTTTTGGGATTATTACGTTTTTGTAAGGTGACTTACACACCTAGACGGAGGGAGTAGTACTCATATAGCCAGCCTTATAGCTAACCTTATTGTATGAGTGGCTACAAGTGATGGCTCTATATTATATGACATGGCAACATCATATACTCCCTCCGTCTAGGTGTGTAAGTCACCTTACGAAAACCAAATAATCCCAAAACACTTAGGCACGGTACATTAACTCCCTTGTCGTTTCTTGTTTCGTGACACATCAACCAATAAGAGATGCGGGCTGTGCATGCTTTCAATTACTTGAGACTACCAAACATGAATGTAGTGGTTAGTTCATTGCATGCATTGCTATTAATTAGCAAAACCATTAAGTTCTCTCGTTTTCCCGTCTGCCTTGGTCGCCGTGCACAACCTAAGATGACTTATACACCTAGACGGAGGGAGTAGTCAGCAGCTGGCTATACTATTAACCATGCTCTTAGGTTGTGCACCGTGACCAATACGAAGGGGAAAGCGAGAGAACTTAATGTCTTTTTGCTAATTAATAGGATTGGATGCAATGAACTAACCACTGCATGTCATGTTTGGTCGTCTCAAGTCATTGAAAGCATGCACGACCCACATCTCTCATTGGTTGATATGTCACGAAATAAGAAATGAGGAGGGAGTTAACGTACCGTGCCAACATTTTTGGTTACATGCATTAACATTTTATTAGTTAAATCAAAGGTCAAAACTTGGCGCAAAATGCAAAGGGGCCAAATAAACCAGTAAACATCAAAGTTCTCTCGTTTGGCCCCAACTAGAGGTCCAGTGAGCTGACTATACTGCACTGGAACGGAGGGAGACACAACTTCATTGACTTACTACACCTGCGTTTGGTTGAATGACACGTGGGCACAACAGGTGGCTGGCCCACCTGTCATAGAGCCAAAGGCAGGTGCAGTAGAGGGCCGAGGAGAAGGTGGCCAACACACACGTGAATGCAACATAGTCTGCACTTCTCATATAAAGGCTCCCAGGCGTCCCCGCCAGTCCAATCGAAGAAATCCTATGCACCTACACACCCTAACCAAGGGAAAGAGTGATCACTCCAATCACAAGATCAGTTGGCTAGAAGCTAGACCCATGGAGGCGATGAGCGAGCATCAGTCGGCTATGCCAGATGGTCCATGATGCCGGCCTGTGGCCCGACACCGAGGAATGTCTCTAGGTCGTGCTTGAGGCCGCCAGGGTGAGAGGCCGCTTGGACGACAGCTTCGTCTCCTTGTTCGACAAGGTCCTCGTCGGCTTCCTCGACAAGTTCACGGTAGTCAAGAAGTTCGCGGACGACCTTGACGTACGCCTCCAGCCCACGCGCCCAGGCTCTGTGATGCCCGCCACCCTCAATGGCCTTTATGGTGACAACCTCTTCGACACACTGGTGGCCCTGCGACTACCCGCCGTCGCGCCGGAGAATGTCCACCTCGAGGTCGCGCTCGCCGTGCGGCGCCTGGCGTAGCAAGACACCATCGACATAATCACCCATGTCTACGCGCAAATCGTCCACAAGGACTACTACATGCCAGAGGAGGACGATAGGTCACTGGCCTTCTTGACCTGCAGGGCGACCTCTGACGGCGTTGTTCAGAAGCACGTTGAGCTCGCCGCCAACGCCGCTGCTCCTCACACGTTGGTTGGTGACCCGACACACTAGGGCATGAGGATGTCATTGATGGATCCGTATGTATCTTTATCTTTCTGTCAAATCCATGTAGTAGTATATGGTACTACTAGTAAGTATCTTACCTTTCGGATCAACTTCATAATTTTTGTACGTACTCCATGCATGAACCGTGCTAGAACCAAACTTCTCATTACTCTAGGGAAAATCGTTATTTCTATTTATCGGTCGCACCATGGAGTAGAACCAAATTTTACAAGTTACAAGTTCAAAAGGAAAAGCTTGCCGTGTTTGCGTCGCACCCCCACACGGTTGGTCCGGCACGCCGCTCAAGGGGGAATGCGTGTTGTGTTGCATTTTCACTTATTACAAGTGGGACCGCAGTTGAGAAAATCGACTATCGGCAAACCCCCACCCCGCCCAACACGCGATGGCTGAGAAAACAGGAGGGAGAAGAGATGGTTGTAGCATGGACTCCAAGAAAATTGGTGTCGAATGGGACTCGTGTGGGTGGCGTGTGTTGTACTACTAGACATGAATGCTAGTTATGGCCCATGCCACCCCACTATATCGAGCCTATACCGAGGTGCTGGTTATATAGAACAAATTTCCTGGAATCTATGCTCAGCCCTCCTCTATTTCTCTTCTCAGCCAGCCAGCAAACACGCGGAGCCCATCGTCTGTTTGCTCACATGCGGTCCCACATGTCAGTGAAAATGCAAGAGGACCCACTGAACCTGCACATCTTTCACCTCGACGTGCTGGTGATGAAAAAAATCCAATAAAGATCTTCGGTGGCCGCTTTTGGCGTTACTCAAGAGTAGTAAGATTCTATTTACAGTTTAACCGAAGATGCACTTGACATGGCTTCAACTAGCACTCCATATTCTTGCATGACACGACCTAGATGCTGGATGTCCCACGTGTCGGCAAAAGGAGGCAGACCGGAGGAGTAGGAAACACGGCAAGCCCTGTGCGTACATCATACTACATACTAGCCCACCTCACGCAGTCACACTATCACCATATTTTTGGCCTCCATGCGACACCTAACTATTGGTTGGCTCTATGTGATGTGGCAACTTCATACTACTATGTATGCTGGCTATACTACTACGGCACTAACACTCCAAGAAGTGAGTTGAAAACCATTTATAAATTGAGTTTATGACATGCATATGCAAATGTACCATTCATTACATACAACAAGTCATCAACACACAACGACAACGAGGATACATGTTGGGTTATAGATTAGTTCCAACAAAACATTCTAGTAAATACTAAAGTTTTCATCACACAACAAATAACAAGCAATGAAATGAGCTTCCGCCCCCCACACGAGCGATGCCACTTGGCACCCCCACACGGTTGGTCAGCCACGCCGCTTAGCCCTTCTTCGGCAAGGGTATCCGGTAAAAGGGAATAGTGCAGGAAAGAAAGAAGCATGTTAAGGCCAACTCCAGCATGTGTAGCTCGGACGTGCGCTCGCTCATCCCCCTTTCCCTCAACGCCCCAGAGTTACCCAACCACGGCTACGTGTATTGCGCACCCGGCGGCCGGATTTGGAGCGAATCTGGTCGGGCTTGAGCTTACCTGGTTGTGGAAGGCCACGCCGCTCCATGGACTGGCCGGGCACCAGGCTTGAAGGCCCCGGCAAGGCCGCAGGGCCGCATGCAGGTACTGACTCCTCCTCTGGCCGCTCGGATCTACACCGTCGGCGGTCCACCGGCAGATACATGAATGGCGGTCGACCGGGCTCGGTGTTGGCCCAAAAGCTCGTTGGCGCACCGTTGCCACTCATTACGTGCGACGACTACCCAAAGAAGGTCTTGCGCCGCGTGTCTACAATGCCGGAACATCATGGATTGGTGTTCATCAAGTGCTCAACCGATGGGGTATGTGCTACTTTAGCTTCGGTTGTGCTCTCATACTAGACTTGTAATGCTAACTTAAAATTTTATTGTGTAGAATGCATGTAAGTTTTGGTATTAAGAAGAAGAGTACATCGATATATTGATAGAGCGCAATTTAGTAGATGTTGTAGCACTTTTAGCTAGCATAGAGGCTAGAGATGAGACTAGTGCACTTGTCGATAGAATAGAGGCTAGACATGAGACTAGATGCGAGGAAGCAACGTCTACTTCTATACACTCGAAGAAGAAAGAAGCACGCAAGATCGAGCCTCCATAGATCAACAATGAATACATTGAGAAGGCACCAATCCAACTTACAGTAGCATTTATGGAAGTTGGATATCTTCTAAAATGTATGCTTGTGGTTCTTGTTTTCTTTGGTCTTGCTTTTCTAGTCAAATTTTGGGGATGTATTTCCATGTACCAAAAATTGATGATGAAAAAAAGATATGTGTTTGCAAAGAAAAATGTACGCGGCCGGGATGCGTCCGCGTGTTGGGCGCATGACCACCACATCCGAGAAATGGCCCGAACACGACCCCATTGCCCTACCCAAACAGATAGAATCCGGGCAAAATGAGGTCCGTAAGGGGTCGTGCGTTGGACTTGTCCTTACAAGTGGGACCGCAGTTGAGGAAACCGACTAGTATCGGCAAGGCCCCCACCTCGCCCGCCGCGCGATGGCTGGTTTAGAGAAACGATGAGGTTGAATAGATAGCTGTAGCACGGACTCCAAGAAATATGGTGTCAAATGGAAGTTGTGCTGGTGGCGTGTGCCGTACTCCTGGACATGAATGCTTGATCTGGCCCATCTCACCCTACTATATATCGAGGATTTGAGGTGCTGCTACGTACATCGAACACATTAACATATGGCCCACCTCACACTGTGGCCAAATTTCCTGGAGTCTGTGCTAGGTTAAAAAGTGTTCTTTGTGAGGGTGGGTGGCTGGTCTCCAGTTTAAAAACTTGTTGTATTACGTATACGTAGATGTAGAGATAGTGCAGCTGTTTTGAAAGTTTGAACCCAAACATCAGAATGCAATTTCTACTGGACTCATCCGAGGACCCAGGATGATGGGATTCAGTGCTACAGTAAAAACACCCGCCCGACGCGCGAAGCATGTGAAGCTAGTACAAATAGTAAACTACAAAAAAAAGACACATCCGTGACATTTTGGGCCGAACGAATTTTTTCTGTCATACTTATGACACTTCTATGACGATAATTGTGACAAAACCCGGTATAATCATAGATGTGGCGGGGTCCTACTTCTATGACAAAAAATCATGACAGAAAATGGGCTTTTCATCCTGGGTGGGCCGGAGACACAGCTGCATGACATTCTTTGGGCCGTCCATGACAGAAAAACCATGGTAGAAGCGAGGGCGAGGAAAATATTGGGGTGTTCCCGGTTACGGTGGGTGGTCGGGGCCGAGCGATGCGCGTTTCTCTCGTACACGCACGCGCGTGGGTGCGAGGCGTTGGGCTCTAACTGAACCCGAGCGAGGCATTGGGCTCTAACTGAACCTGAGCGATTGCACTGCAGGCTACGCGTTACTGAACCCAAGCGATCGATCGATGGCTGTTAACTGAACCCGATCGAGCGATTCCTTCGCTACTGCTGCTAACTGAAGCCGATCGATGCTGCCTCTAGATGAACAGTGAGCATTGCTGGGGGGGTTTGGATGAACAGTTCCCGGTGGGGGTGGATGAACAGGACCCCGTGGTGTTGCCTCTGGATGAACAGGACCCCGATCGATTGAGCCGGTTGGGGCTGGATGAACAGGACCCCGTGGAGGGCTGGATGAACAGGACCACCCCGTGGAGGGTAGGATGAACAGTAGATGGTGGAGGGCTGGATGAACAGTAGCCCATGGAGGGGTGGTTGAACAGGAGCCCGTGGAGAGGGGTGGTTGAACAGTAGCCGATGGAGTATCGCGCGATGGTGGCTCGATGAACAGGAGCCCGTGGATGAACAGTCGCAGGTGGAGGTTGGAGGAGGTCGACGGTGGATGAACAGTAGCCCGTGGAGGCTGGAGGGGGTCAACGGTGGAGATGAACAGTATCCCGTGGAGTCCTGCTTTTGCGATGCACGCCACACCCCTCCCGATGAACAGGACCCCCGTTTCGACAGTAGTGCTCCAACACAAGTCCGTCTCCTCCGTTTTGCGGTACGCCACACCTCTCCCGATCAACAAGACCCCCGTTTTTACAGTAGGAGGTCCGTTTCCTCCGTTTTGCGGTACGCCAGATCCCTCCCGATGAACAGGATCCCATTTCGACCGTGGCCGGTCGAACACAAGGCCGTTTCCTCCGTTCTGCGGTACGCCAGGCCTCGTTTCCATCGGCTGTTCCGTCCAAGCCCTCCCGATGAACATGACGACGCATTCCGTTTCGACCCAGCCGGTTGGCTCCCCATGAACACGACGACGACGCGGTTTCTCCGTTCCGACCCAGCCATGTACACGTGCCCTGGCCGTACGTATGCGCGAGTAGGCGTTCGAGACCCTGCCCGTATGTACGTACGTTGCCGTATTTTCTTTCTTGCACACTTGCCGCTGTACGTACGTGTACATGCTACGTGCGCGCCTCTACTACGACACGTGCGCGGCTCTATATCGACCAGTATGTACGTACACGTTCGCGACCAGAATGACAACGCTACGTACGCTTCGACCAGGTGGGTTCTGACTGTCAGGCACTACCTTGCCTGCGAAGATGTAGCTGGTGGGTCCCAACAGTCCGGGGGCGAATCGTTTTTTTTTGCCCGGACGCACTTCCTTGCGTGCGAAGATGTAGCTGGTGGGTCCCAACAGTCAGGGGGAAACATTTTTTTCATGAAATACTGTGGCCCATCCGGTGGGTCCCCGCTGTCAGGTGGAGGAATAATTATTTTGCGCGTAATAAGGAGGCACTTCCTTGCTACGGCAGTGGACCCAGCTGTCAGCCTCTCCAAATACAGTACTCTTCCGATGGAACTCGTTCCTTGACCACGTTGACCACGCCGCGCCGAGAGCACCAGGTCGGTGGACGACGGTGAGGCCTAGGAACGGGACGATGCGGAGCCGGGGAAGACGCGGTAGTGGAAGCCCGGCGGAGAGGAGTACGAGGGTTCACTGGTTCGACTGCGGTGTGAGGCTGCCGTCGCTGCAGGGCCTGACCAGCGGTGGGAATAGTAGGGGGCGGTGAGGCCTCCCATGGCAGCCTGACCCGGCCACGGGAGGCAGGAGCATGCGGCATGACCGGCGCTGCTTTGGGTGGCTGGAGCAAGAAGACCAGAGGTTGAAGAAGCACTACGGCCATTGGATGGACATCGTACAGCCACTGGAGCTAGAATCGTTCATATTGACTAAGTTAACAAAGCACTCCGTCCCTGTCAACTTAGTAGGCCCACAAGTCAGCCACCCACCAAGGTGGGTCCCAACTAGCAAGGGGAGTATTCATTTTTTGTGCGTAATAAGGAGGCACTTCCGGTGGGTCCGAGCAGACAGCGGGGGGAACATTTTTTCACGAAATACGGTGGCCCGTCTTGTGGGTCCCAGCAGTCAGGGGGAAATGTTTTTTCACCAAATACGGTGGCCCGTCTGGTGGGTCCTTGCTGTCAGGTGGAGGAATAATTATTTTCCGCTTAATAACGAGGCACTTCCTTGCGGCTGCTGTGGACCCAGCTGTCAGCCTCTCCACATGCAGTACTCTTTCGATGGAAGTCGTTCCTTGACCATGTTGACCACGCTGTGCCGAGAGCACCAGGGCGGTGGACGACGACAAGGCCTAGGAAGGGGACGATGCGGAGCCGGGGAAGACGCGACAGTGGATGCCCACGCGTAGAGGAGTATGAGGGTTCACTTGTTCGCTGCGGTGTGAGGCTGCCGTTGCCGCAGAATAACAGGGGTGTGGGTGAGTAGAGGGATGGCCTGGCCAGCGGTGCGAGTAATAGGGGGCGGTGAGGCCTCCACCACATCGCAGCCGGCCACGGGAGGCAGGAGCACGAGGCACGACCGGCGCTGGTTTGGGCGGCTGGAGCAAGAAGACCAGAGGTTGAAAAAGCACTACGGCCGTTGGATGGACATCGTACGGTCACTGGAGCTAGAATCGTGCATATTGACTAAGTTGACAAAGCCCTCCGTCCCCGTCAACTTAGTAGGCCCACAAGTCAGCCTGCCACTATACTTTGTCCCAGCTAGCAGGGGGAGTATTCATTTTTTTGTGCGTAATAAGGAGGCACTTCCTTGCATGCGAAGATATAGCTGGTGGGTCCAAGCTGTCAGCGGCGGTAACGTTTTTTTCATGAAATACAGAGGTCCTTGAGGGAGTCCTGGATTAGGGGGGTCCTCGGATAGCCGGACTATATCCTTTGGCCGGACTGTTGGACTATGAAGATACAAGATTGAAGACTTCGTCCCATGTCTAGGTGGGACTCTCCTTGGCGTGGAAGGCAAGCTTGGCAATTCGGATCTGTAGATCTCCTCCCTTGTAACCGACTTTGTGTAACCCTAGCCCCCTCCGGTGTCTATATAAACCGGAGGGTTTAGTCTGTAGGACAAGAATAATCATAATCATAGGCTAGCTTTTAGGGTTTAGCCTCTACGATCTCGTGGTAGATCAACTCTTGTAATACTCATATCATCAAGATCAATCAAGCAAGAAGTAGGGTATTACCTCTATCGAGAGGGCCCGAACCTGGGTAAAGATTGTGTCTCCCGCTTCCCGTTACCATCCGCCTTAGACGCACAGTTCGGGACCCCCTACCCGAGATCTGCCGGTTTTGACACCGACATTGGTGCTTTCATTGAGAGTTCCACTGTGCCGTCACCATAAGGCTTGATGGATCCTTCGATCATCGGCAACGATGCGATCCAGGGTGAGGTTTTTCTCCCGGATAGATCTTCGTATTCGGCGGCTTCGCACTGCGGGCCAACTCACTTGGCCATCTGGAGCAGATCAAGAGCTACGCCTCTGGCCGTCAGGTCAGGTTCGGAAACTTAAACTATACCGCCGACATCCGCAGAGACTTGGTCTTCGACGGATTCGAGCCCATGTCAAAAGCGCCAGACACACGATTTAGCATGACTTAGCTCTGCCGTCGGACGGTGTTCTGGAGATCACACCTGTGGTTACTCTGGCCCTCAATCTGGAGCAGATTGCGTTGTCCGAGGACGGGTGGATGGACCCCGCCACGGAGGCCGCACACTCAGCGGTGATAGAGCCGAATACTGACCTTACCTCCTATGAGGCCCATGTTGCCGGACCCTTGGATTCGTCCCCGGCCACGGGCTCCGAACCACCTGCGTCCATGCCTATCGAATCTGATTGGGCGCCGATCACGGAGTTTTCCTCCGTGGGTATCTTTCAGCACTCGCCCTAGGCGATGTGCTGAATTCATTAAGGTCTCTCTCCTTGACAGGAGGCCCTTGGCCGAACTATGTCCGGCTCGAGTGGGAAGCGGGCGATGAAGAAATTCATTCCCCACCCACCACCCACTTAATAGCCACTGTCGACGACTTAACTGACATGCTCGAATTCGGCTCCGAAGACATCAACGATATAGATGACGATGCAGGAGAAGAACAGGAACCACCGCCCATAGGGCACTGGATTGCCACCTCATCATATGATATATACATGGTGGACACCGCCAAAGAAAGCGATGGCAGTAAGGTAACGTAGGATAATTCCCTCCAGAAGCAATCCAAGCAGCAGCGTCATCGGCGCCGCTCTAAGCCCCGCCATAGCAAAAGAAGCGATACCGGCACAAGAGACAATAACGCTGCGGATAGTGCCGAAGAAGAAGACAATCCCCTCCAGCCAGGCTTCGAGCGGAAGGATGGGCAAGCTAGCCCTAAGGAGCAGGAAGCAGACGGAGAATCAGAGGATGACAATTACATGCCTCTCTCTGAAGACGAGGTGAGCCTCGGCGACGAAGAATTTACCGTGCCTGAGGATCCTGTCGAGCAGGAGCGCTTCAAGCACCGGCTTATAGCCACAGCAAAAAGCCTGAAGAAAAAGCAACAACAGCGTCAAGCTGAACAAGATCTGCTAGCGGATAGATGGACTGATGTCCTGACGGCCGAGGAATATGAACTCAAGCGCCCAATCAAAAGTTACCCAAAGCACAGGTTGCTACCCCAACTAGAGGAGGAAACATTAAAACCTACGCCTCCAGCATATGATGCGGCTGACCGCCCACCTCGTGGACGAGACAAAGTGGCATATCAGGCCGAAGTCCGGCCCGCACCCCGTCGCCAGTTAAACAAAAATATCAAGGCCCGGGGTAGCACGCAGGACCTGCGAGACGTATTGGAAAACAAATCAGGACATAAAAGATCAGTCTACGGATCACGGGGGCGCGCCCCAACGCGTGACGACAACCATCACGCCGGATATACTAAAAGCAAATCCGGCCGGGCCGAACATAGCAGACAAGACTCATATGAACTGCGTCGTGATATAGCCCGACACAGAGGCGCCACACACCCCCTATGCTTCACTGATGAAGTAATGGATCATGAATTCCCAGAAGGGTTTAAACCCGTGAACATTAAATCATATGACGACACTACGGACCCCGCGGTATGGATACATGCTTTCTTCCTCCACATTCACATGGCCCGCGGGGATGATCTACACGCCATCAAGTATCTCCCGCTAAAACTCAAAGGGCCAGCTCGGCATTGGCTGAATAGCTTGCCGGCAAACTCCATTGGAAGTTGGGAGAACCTGGCAGATGCATTCCTGGACAACTTCGAGGGCACTTATGTGCGGCCAAGGGATGCTGACGATTTAAGTAACATAACAGAACAGCCCGGAGAGTCAGCCAGGAAATTCTGGACTCGGTTCCTAACTAAAAAGAACCAAATTGTTGACTGTCCGGATGCCGAAGCCCTAGCGGCCTTTAAACATAACATCCGTGACGAGTGGCTCGCCCAACATCTCGGCCAAGAGAAGCCAAAATCCATGGCAGTCCTCACGACACTCATGACCCGCTTTTGCGCGGGCGAAGATGGCTGGTTGGCCCATAGCAACAACACAACAAGCAACCCTGGTACATCAGAAGCCAGAGATTGCAATGGCAAACCCCGACGCAACAAACACAAGCGCCACAAAAATGGTGAAAACGCTGAAGATACGGCTGTCAATGCCGGATTTAGGGGCTCTAAGTCCAGTCAGCGGAATGGGCCACTCAAAAATGACAATTCGGGTCCGTCCAGTCTGACCGCATACTCGACTGCCCATGCCAAATTCATGGCACACCAGGAACACCAGCCAATCATACCAACAGAGAATGCTGGGTCTTCAAACAAGCCGGCAGGTCAGGCGCCAAAAACAAAGATAAGGGGTCTCAAAGCGATGATGGCGACGAGGAGCCCACATCACCAAGTACAGGAGGGCAAAAGAAATTTCCCCCGCAAATCTAAACGGTTAACGTGGTAAACGGCACCTACAACCCGGACCGGATCGCACCCTTAGGGATGTCGACTTAACGGAACCAGTCGTCCCACAATATAAACTAGGGCAATCCAGCCGCACCAATATAAACTAGGATCACCTTCAACCGCATGGATCGTTCGGTTAACACCAATCAGGGCAATCCAGCCGCACTAGTCCTCGACCCAATAATTGGCGGGTTCCACCTCACACAAGTCCTTATGGACGGAGGCAACAATCTAAACCTGGTTTACCAGGACACAGTGCGCAAGATGGGCATCGATCATTCGGTGATCGAGCCCACTAAAACCACCTTCAGAAGTATTATACCAGGTGTGGAGGCCAGCTGTACAGGCTCCATCGCCCTTGAGGTAGTCTTCAGATCACCAGACAATTACCGTGCCGAAGAGTTAATCTTCAACATCGTCCCCTTTCGCAGTGATTATCAGGCACTGCTCGGATGAACCGCGTTTGCTCGATTCAACGCGGTACCACATTATGCCTACCGTAAGCTCAAGATGCCCAGTCCACGCGGCTCCATCACGGTTAATGGCAAGGCCGAACTTTCCCTCGATACCAAAGAGTATACCGCTGCTTTAACAGCTGAAGCAACGAGTGGAACCTTTCTATCGAACCTCGAGTCGACAGCCAGGCTCCCGGACACCGCCAAAGGACTCCGAACTACTTTGTGGCAGGATAGCCCGGCTCGTCCAGAGCTCAATTAAACACTCCGGCAAAGACCAGGACAGGCCATATACCGCGGCTCAACCACTCTGCAGCACACAAACATTTGTTACATTTTGTTTGCAGGTTCAACTTTGCGCAGACCAGGACTGACGATATGGAAGTAGCTCGAACGCGCAAGGGAATCCTTAGATATTCCCCGCGATGACCATCCGACTATACTACGGATCCGCACACAGCTTCTTCCCCTGGTCTCAGCAGGTTCCACAGTCATATTTCTTTTCTATCACATTACCTGTACTCATGCGGATCGACATACTATTCAAAATACAACATGTGGATTTATATAACGCTTATCTGATGTTATTTCTTATTAAAATTCTTTTGTCAAGTGGCACCCTTATACCGCGGTATGCCTTAAATATGCCAGGGGCTTCGTTTTACCCATAATACGGCAATAAAGTCCGAACACCTTCATGGAAGTTCGGCACCTCGAACTTATAACAATATATGCATCAGCTCCAAATCATGTCTTGGGTCAAATGTTGGGTTTTCCCGGATCCCATGTGTTGCTGCCTTACGTTCCGCTATATCGGCTAAGGCGGCACAGGGAGAACTACTGCGATTGTGTCCCGGTTCTTCCGGACGAGCACCTCAGTAGAGAAAGCCGAAAACTGACTGTCATGATACGGTGAGAGCTGGTCAGCTGTTCGAGAGGTTGTAAAATCTTTAAGGATTTCTCCCGCATAATGCCATAACCAATGCAGCATGCGATGGATCGGTTTTTCTTCCGATCAGGTGCTTATAGAGCCCCTTGTGTGGTCGTCCGAACACCAGGGGCTGTGCCTACCTTCCTTTTCTAAAGCTCCTATGGCTAAGTGAGAGTGATAAAGCACTAGAGTCCGATTGCCTGGTTTGTTGTGCTGAACACCTCCTTCGAAGGACCCAAAACTGGGATAAAGAGTGATCATGTTTATCCCGAACACCCCCGTACTTCCTACATGGGTGCAGAAGACGACGAATGGCCAACTCTCAGGATTAATATATAAAATGGCCATGCAGGAGGATAAACTTTTATATAACAGCCAATAAATAATAGAAATGACCTTGTTAAATATTACAAAGGACAACATGATTGTATTCATGGAAATATAATGTCCTTGGTGCATCGCTCCGCCGCAAGGCAGGATCCTTTCAGGACACTTTCATAATATAATTCGGGCTTGCGGTGCTCCTTCCCCTCTGGCGGTCCTTCGGTCATCAGCTTTTCAGCATCCATCTTCCCCGAGTGCACCTCTGCGCGGGCGAAGGCCCTTCGCGCACCCTCTATACAGACCGGCCAATTGATGACGTCAAGTCGAGGGCAGTCACTTACAAGCCGCTTCACGAGCCCAAAGTAGCTGCCTGGAATCGGCTCGGCAGGCCATAGTCGGATAACAAAATCCTTCATGGCTAGTTCCGCCGCCTTATGCAGTTCAATCAACTGTTTCCGTTGATCGGCAAAAGGCACCGGATAATTCGGTGGCAGATAGTGCGACCAGAAGAGCTTATCTGCAGTGTTCCTTTCTTTGACTCGATAGAATTGGGTGGCATCCGATATGCTGCGGGGTAGTTCCGCAAACACGCCTGGAGAAATCCGAAATAAAATTAGAAACATGATTTTCTCCTCAAATACTTGATTTACATGGAAAATAACCTGACCCGCCGCAATCTTTCTCGCCTCTTGGATCTCCTGCACGGCGCCTTGGGTTTCCCCCTGCGCATCACTTGCGGCCTGATGAGCCCTGGTGAGTTCGGATTCTTTCTCCATTAAACTCTGCTCCAAGGTCTCGCATTTCTTAACGGCCTCTTGAAGCTTCTGCTCAGCTTCAATAGCCCTGGCCTCGTACTTCTCACGAAGAGCCTGCTCTGCGGCTGCCTTTTTCTCGGCCTCGGCCACAGCCTTCTTCAGAGCCTCGACTTTGGTCATCGTCCCTGGCGCAAATAATGAAACATATTTTATCATACTGGAAATTTGTTCGCACTGAACGCGAACAAGGCTTGCGCATACCTTGTTTATCTTCCAACTTCCTTTTCAACTAGCCAAGTTCTTCTTTGGCCCGCTCCAGATCTTGATTCAGTCCGGAGACCTCCACAGTATGAGAGGCAGCAGCCGCTGCAGACGCCTGCTTATAAAAGAAGAGAGACAGATGGCATCGAGTAAGCCTTCCTGCAAACATAAAATTGATCCCCTGTCCGGTTCTTTCTTGCACCGAACAGTGTATCAGGGGCTACTATCCATACTATGACACTCTTTGAAACCTCATAAAACATACCTCAAAGCCTCTTATAAGGCTGATACAGGCTTCATTCAGTCCACTCTCAGCAGACTGAATCTCCTTAATCACCGCACCCATCAGGGCACGGTGTTCATCGACGATGGAGGCGCTCTTCAGCGCCGCCAACAAAACATTCAGCCCCTCTGGTTGGACAGAGATTGCCGCTGGAACAGGCACGCCCCCTCCAGCTGAGGGAGGCCGCCTGCTTGATTCTGGAGCTGTATCGGTCTCCGGAATTGCGTCCGGCTGGGAGCCGAATTCAAGATGGCTCCCGCCGTCGACTCCCATGGGAATCTTCCCCCCATGTCTCTAGCCCCTGAAGTTTGACCACCAGGCACCGCTTTCATGATCTTTCCCCCCCTCCTTGGCCGGAGTCCTTCTGGGACGAAGCCTCGGTGTTATTCACATATTTGGGGGAAGGGGCCTTCGGGGGCGTCCCACTCTCCATAGCATCTGAGCTCAGCAAATCCTCTGACAAGGATCGTTCGGTGCGGGACCTTGCCGGATTACAAAAAATATGGCTCATGTTAAAATATTATGCCATGATGAGTCTGGATGCATAAATGTGTTCGGATTTTATACTCACGAGTTCACCAGGGGCTGGGCCCTGGGATCCCACGCCGGGCTGCTGTCGGCGGCAGCAGTGGACTCTTCCGGAAGAGGAGCTTTTCCTCTTTTAGGCGATTCGGCCTCCAAATGTATGGAGGCCGCCCTCTTCTTTCTTCCCCCTGTTGGAGATTCGTCTTCCTCCTCCTCCTCGTCCTCTTCGGAGGTAGAACGGACGTTGGAACCTTCAGATATTGTGTCTGAAGTGCCGCGGCGGCGAAGGCCGCCCCGGGTTTTTTTGGCCTCCTTCTCGGCCTTCTTCTTCGGCGCCTTGTACGGCGACGGGACCAACATCTTCGTCAGAAGTGGGCTGGCCGGCTCTTCGGGCAGCGGGGCCAGACAATGGATTTGTCATGCCTTCTTCGTCTAGCCCTAGGGGAGTTGAGGAAAACACATTAAGCATTTCCCTTGGGTTATGCGGATAAAACATATAATAACTTACCGAGCTTGCAGGGCGGGACAGTTGGTACCCGCGGTCCTCGGCCGAGTCCGGCCATGATTTGTCGGACTTGAAAAGCACCTTCCAGATGTCTATGTGCGAGGAGCCAAAGAGCTCTCGCAGGGTCTGGTGCTTGGCCGGATCGAATTCCCATAGACTGCAAATCCGGTGTTGACACGACAGGATCCGGCGAACTAACATCACCTGGACTACATTGACAAGTTCGATGTTCTTGTCTTCCATATCTTTAACGCGCGTCTGGACCACCGACAGTTCGTCGGACGAAGACCAGTTCAGGCCCTTCTTGGGCCAGGACGTAAGCCGCAGAGGGGCTCCGGATCGGAACTCTGGAGCAGCGGCCCATTCCGTGCCGCGCGGCTCAGTGATGTAAAACCACTGCTGTTGCCACTCTTTGTCAGAATCATTAAAAGTACCTGTTGGCCATGTGACATTGGGCATCTTGATCACCATAGCGCCCCCGCACTCGGCGTGCTCGCCGCTCACCACCTTGGGCTTCACATTAAAGATCTTCAGCCATAAGCCGAAGTGTGGCGAGATGCGGAGAAAGGCCTGGCACACGATGATGAATGTCGATATGTTGAGGAAGGAATTAGGGGATAGATCATGAAAATCGATCCCGTAATAATACATGATGCCGTGAACGAACGGGTGGAGGGGAAACCCTAGCCCATGGATAAAATGAGAGAGGAATACAACCCTCTCGTAGGGTTCCGGATTAGGAACAATCTGTCCCGCCGTCAGGAGACGGTGGCCGATTTTCTTGGCCAGATACCCGGCCTCTCGAAGCTTTTTGATATCCTTCTCCCGTACGGTAGAACCCATCCACTTGCCTTCTACTCCGAATCCGGACATTTACGGAGGGCCTTTGTGGGCGGAGAAGATGAACACTCGGGCACTGGAGCTCGAGGGAAGGGGAATGGATCGGGAAGAAGAAAGCATGGGTGTGAAAGGGAGTCCTTATCCCCTTATAAAGGCAGCAGGGATTTTGCGCCTCCCCACTTGCCTGGTAAACTCGCTTATTCCCTAAGCGCCGTGATTGATGGCGCGGTTGGGTTACCCACACCCGTATTAATGAGAATCCCGTGATAAGGGGACACGATCTCTACCTCGACAAGACGTGCCAAGGAAACCGCCTCGCAATATGTGCAGTAGCTAGTTGAGAAAAATGGTTCGAATAATGACCGGGCCATGGCGTGATGTCACGTTATGAAAAGTTGTCGGCAGATTAGATTTGTGGAAATATTATACTCTCTACGGTGGTATGTGGAGTTTGTTTTGAAGAGCCGGACACGAATCTTGTGTTTGAAATCTTCTACGGAGTATTCGGAGAAGGAACCCGCCTTGCAATGCCGAAGACGATCTGCGCGCCAAACTCATCGTCATTGAAGCCTGGTTCAGGGGCTACTGAGGGAGTCCTGGATTAGGGGGTCCTCCGACAGCCGGACTATAACCTTTGGCCGGACTGTTGGACTATGAAGATACCAGAGACTTCGTCCCGTGTCTAGGTGGGACTCTCCTTGGCGTGGAAGGCAAGCTTGGCAATTCGGATATGTAGATCTCCTCCCTTGTAACCGACTCTGTGTAACCCTAGCCCCCTCCGGTGTCTATATAAACCAGAGGGTTTAGTCCGTAGGACAAGAATAATCATAATCATAGGCTAGCTTTTAGGGTTTAGCCTCTATGATCTCATGGTAGATCAACTCTTGTAATACTCATATCATCAAGATCAATCAAGCAGGAAGTAGGGTATTACCTCCATCAAGAGGGCCCGAACCTGGGTAAACATTGTGTCCCCCGCTTCCTGTCACCATCCGCCTTAGATGCACAGTTCGGGACCCCCTACCCGAGACCGGCCAGTTTTGACACCGACAGCCCTTTTGGTGGGTCCGAGATGTCAGGTGGAGGAATCATTATTTTGCGCGTAATAAGGAGGCATTTCCTTGCGTGCGGCCGTAGACCCAGCTGCCAGGCTCTCCACGTACAGTCCACTTCAGATGCATGTCGGTCGTTGACCACATTGACCAGGCCGCGCCGAGAGCACCAGGGTGGTGGACGACGGCGAGGCCTAGGAAGGGGACGACATGGAGGCAGGGAAGACTCGGCAGTTGTTTCCCACGCGGAGGGGAGTACGACTGTACGAGGGTTTACTGGTTCGTCTGCCGTCGCCAGAGAATAACAGCAGGTGTGGGTGAGTAGAGGGATGGCTAGGCCAGTGATTACCCACAAGTATAGGGGATCTATCATAGTCCTTTCGATAAGTAAGAGTGTCGAACCCAACGAGGAGCAGAAGGAAATGATAAGCGGTTTTCAGCAAGGTATTTTCTGCAAGTACTGAAATAAGTGGTAACAAATAGTTTTGTGATAAGATAATATGTAACGAGCAAGAAGTAAAAAAAGTAAATAAAGTACAGCAAGGTGGCCCAATCCTTATTGTAGCAAAGGACAAGCCTGGACAAACTCTTATATAGAGAAAAAGCGCTCCCGAGGACACATGGGAATTATCGTCAAGCTAGTTTTCATCACGTTCATATGATTCGCGTTCGGTACTTTGATAATTTGATATGTGGGTGGACCGGTGCTTGGTGCTGTTCTTACTTGAACAAGCATCCCACTTATGATTAACCTCTATTGCAAGCATTCGCAACTACAACAAAAGTATTAAGGTAACCTAACCATAGCATGAAACATATGGATCCAAATCAGCCCCTTACAAAGCAACGCATAAACTAGGGTTTAAGCTTCTGTCACTCTAGCAACCCATCATCTACTTATTACTTCCCAATGCCTTCCTCTAGGCCCAAATAATGGTGAAGTGTTATGTAGTCGACGTTCACATAACACCACTAGAGGATAGACAACATACATCTATCGAACGAATACCAAATTCATATGACTACTAATAGCAAGACTTCCTCCATGTCCTCAGGAACAAACATAACTACTCACAAAACATATTCATGTTCATAATCAGAGGGGTATTAATATGCATAAAGGATCTGAACATATGATCTTCCACCAAATAAACCAACTAGCATCAACTACAAGGAGTAATCAGCACTACTAGCAACCTACTAGTACCAATCCGGGACTTGGAGACAAGAATTGGATAGAAGAGATGAACTAGGGTTTTGAGAGGAGATGGTGCTAGTGAAGATGTTGATGGAGATTTCCCTCTCCCGATGAGAGGAGCGTTGGTGATGACGATGGTGATGATTTCCCCCTCCCGGAGGGAAATGTCCTGCATGTAACAGCTCTACAGGAGCCCTAGATTGGTTCCGCCAAGGTTTCATTGCGTGGCGGAGTCTCGTCCCGAAAGGTTGCTTATGATTTTTCCCTGGACGAAAGACTTCATATAGCAGAAGATGGCCACCGGAGAGCCAACAGGGGGCCCACGAGGCAGGGGGCACACCCAGGGGGTAGGGCGCGCCCCCCACCCTCGTGGGATGTGTGGTGGCCCTCGACATATTTCTTCCGCTTAATATTTTTATTATTTCCAAAAATAACTTTCGTGGAGTTTCAGGACTTTTGGAGTTATGCGTAATAGGTCTCTAATATTTGCTCCTTTTCCAAATTTGCAATTCTAGCTGCCGCATTCTCCCTCCTTATGTAAACCTTGTAAAATAAGAGAGAATAGGCATAAGTACTGTGAAATAACGTGTAATAACAGCCCATAATGCAATAAATATCGATATAAAAGCATGATACAAAATGGACGTATCAACTCCCCCAAGCTTAGACCTTGCTTGTCCTCAAGCGAAAGCTGATAACAATAAATATGTCCACATGTTTAGAGGTAGAGGTGTCAATAAAATAAAATACGGACAGGAGGGCATCATGATTGTTCTCATAATAGCAACATATATGGATATTGTCATATGATTTCTTATGCTCAAGTAATAATCTATTCACAATGCAAAGTATGAATCAGAAACTTTATTGAGAACTAAGAAACTATAATCTCAGTCAGTGAAGCAATTGCAATTTATCATAACATCGTAAAAGAGTCTATGTCGTAGCTTTCTACAAGTCCACATACTCAACTATCATTTAGTCTTTCATAATTGCTAACACTCACGCAATACTTGTGGTTATGGAGTTTTAACCGGACACGTAGAAAGATAGGGGCTTATAGTTTCGCCTCCCAACCTTTTACCTCAAGGGTAATGTCAACAATAATAACTCATGCTGACTTACATCCAATTAGATATATCTATCAGGATCTTTCCAACACCCTGTGCTTGCCAAAGGATAAAATAAAAAGGAAAGGTGAAAATCACCATGACTCTTGCATAAGGTAGAACATTATGATAAAAGATGGGCCATTCGCAGAGGGAAGCAGAGGTTGCCATGCGCTTTTAGGGTTGGATGCACAAAATCTTAATGCGAAAGAACGTCACTTTATATTTCCACTTGTGATACGAACCTTTATTATGCAGTCCATCGCTTTTATTTCTTCCACGTCACAAGATCGTATAAAGCTTATTTCCTCCACACCAATCAATCATACATATTTAGAGAGCAATTTTTATTGCTTGCACCGATGAAAACTTACTTCAAGGATCTTACTCAATCCATAGGTAGATATGATGGACTCTCATGGCAAAACTGGTTTAAGAGTTTTTGGAAGCACAAGTAGTATCTCTACTTGGTGCTAAGAATTTGGCTAGCATGAGGGGGAAAGGCAAGCTCAACATGTTGGATGATCCATGACAATATACTTTATCTCAGATATAAGAAAACATAACCCATTACGTTGTCTTCCTTGTCCAACATCAACTCTTTAGCATGCCATATTTTAATGAGTGCTCCCAATCATAAAAGATGTCTATGATAGTATATTTATATGTGAAAACTCTCTTTCCTTATTACTTGCTATTAATTACAACGATGACCAAAGCTATGTTTGCTAACTCCCAACAACTTTTAATCATCATACTCTTTCTATTTGAAGTCATTATTCTCAATAAGATCAATATGATCTCTTTGTTTCCTTTTTATTCTTTTCTCTTTTCTGTTATTCACTCAAGATCATGGCAAAATAATCAAGCCCTTGACTCAACAATAATGTTTATTATATAGCTCACGGACTCGATTACATAAAGGGATCATAAAGCAAAACTCAAAACTAGATCATGCCAAAACTTTATTCTACTAGATCAAGATACTACTAATAGGATCAAACTAAGAAAAAAGGGTAAAGATAGGAGATGTGGTTGTGATACGATACCGGGGCATCTCCCCCAAGCTTGGCAGTTGCCAAGGGGGGTGTCCATACCCATGTGATTATGTCTCCTTTGTTGGTGAGGAAGGTGGAGTTGATGATGGATAGTCGCACATCGATCGTAAGAGGTCCTCCAACTTACGGATAATGCCCTTGAGTGCAACGATATGCTCCTTCAACAAAATATTTTCACGTGTGAGATACTTGTTCTGTATACGAGCTAACTCAATCATATTGAAAGCTTCGATCTCAGTTGGGGTAAGAAGATTGTGATCAAGTTGAAGGGTGTCTTCGGTTGCCGGAGCTTGATCCTCCGTGGCCTTCTTGATCCCTTCATCCTTGTTGATCTCCATGGGTTCTTCCCTCTTAAGCTCTATCTTCATTATCCATGCATCGTTATCACCGTTGTTGGGGGAGGGGAACGCCATGATGCTCGGTCTTGACAACCCTGACAAAAAACAGCTCGAAACAAGAACAGAGGATAATTGCGTGATAAAGGAGTCAAAACCTTCGGGAGATTATATAATGAATTTTTACCGACGAAAATACGTATCGTGCAAGAAAACGGAGTCCGGAGAGCACACGAGGTGCCCACGAGGTAGGGGGTCGCGCCTAGTAGGGTAGGTCGCGCCCTCCACCCTCGTGGAGGCCTCGTGTCCTTCCCGGACCGCTTCTTATCTTTCTATTTTTCTAAATATTCCAAAACGGAGAAATATTGCCATAAAAATTGTTTTGGAGTCGTTTTACTTACCGTACCACATACCTATTCTTTTTTGGAGTCTGAATGTTCCGGTAAGTGTCCCTTATGTATTCTCCGGGGTTACGGTTTCAATAACGTTGGTTTCAACATTTATGGGATTAGCTGAGATATAATGTTTGATTCTTTGACCGTTCACCACCTTCGGATTTGTGCCTTCGAAGTTGTTGATTTTTATGGCACCCGAACGATAGACCTCCTCGATAACGTAAGGGCCTTCCCATTTAGAGAGAAGTTTTCCTGCAAAAATCTTAAACGGAGTTGTACAAGAATACATAATCACCTACATTAAACTCACGCTTTTGTATTCTTTTGTCATGCCATCTTTTAACTTTTTCTTTAAACAACTTGGCATTCTCATAAGCTTAAGTTCTCCATTCATCAAGTGAGCTAATATCAAATAACCACTTCTCACCGGCAAGTTTGAAATCATAATTGAGCTCTTTAATATCCCAATATGCCTTATGTTCTAGTTCGAGAGGTAAGTGACATGCTTTTTCATAAACCATTTTATACGGAGACATACCCATAGGATTTTTATATGCAGTTTTGTAGGCCCATAATGCATCATCAAGTTTCTTGGACCAATTCTTTCTAGATCTATTAACAGTCTTTTGCAAAATTAATATGAGTTCTATATTACTCAATTCTACTTGACCACTAGACTGCGGGTGATAAGGAGATGCAATTCTATGATTAACATCATACTTACCAAGCATTTTACGGAAAGCACCATGAATAAATGTGAACCACCATCAGTCATTAAATATCTAGGGACTCCAAACCTCGGAAAAATGACTTCTTTAAGCATTTTAATAGAAGTCTTATGATCAACACTACTAGTTGGAATAGCTTCTACCCACTTAGTAACGTAATCAACAGCAACTAAAATATGTGTATATCCATTAGAGGCAGGAAAAGGTCCCATATAATCAAAGCCCCAAACATCAAATGGTTCAATAACAAGTGAATAGTTCATAGGCATTTCTTGACATCTACTAATATTACCAATTCTTTGACATTCATCACAAGACAAGACAAACTTACGGGCATCCTTGAAGAGAGTAGGCCAATAAAAACCAGATTGCAATACCTTATGTGGAGTTCTATCTCCAGCGTGCTGTCCTCCATAAGCTTCGGAATGACACTTGCGTAGGATCTGTTCCTGTTCATGCTCAGGTACACAACGTCTAATAACACCATCTACTCCTTCTTTATAAAGATGTGGGTCATCCCAAAAGTAATGTCTCAAATCATAGAAAAACTTCTTCTTTTGCTGGTATGTGAAACTAGGTGGCATAAATTTAGCAACGATGTAATTAGCATAATCAGCATACCATGGAGCAGTGCGAGAAGCATTTATGACATTTAGTTGCTCATCAGGAAATCTATCATCAATAGGTAGTGGGTCATCAAGAACATTTTCTAACCTAGACAAGTTGTGCGCAGCACGGGTTCTCAGCTCCCTTTCTATCAACAATATGCAAATAAAATTCTTGTAGCAAGAGAATCCATCTAATAAGTCTAGGTTTAGCATCTTTCTTTTCCATAAGATATTTAATAGCAGCATTATCCGTGTGAATAGTTACTTTAGAATCAACAATGTGAGGTCTGAACTTATCACAAGCAAATACAACTGCTAAGAATTCTTTTTCAATAGTAGCATAATTTCTTTGAGAATTTTCTAGAGTCTTACTAGCATATTGAATAACATTTAATTTCTTATCAACTCTTTGCCCTAGAACAACACCTACAGCATAATCACTAGCATCACACATAATTTCAAAGGGTAAATTCCAATCAGGTGGCTGAACAATAGGTGTAGAGATCAATGCTTAAGTATTTCAAATGCTTCTACACAATCATCATAAAAAAACAAATGGTATATCTTTTTGTAATAAATTAGTCAGAGGCCGAGAAATTTTGGAGAAGTCCTTAATGAACCTCCTATAAAAACCGGCGTGACCAAGGAAACTTCTTATACCTTTGATGTCCTTGGGACATGGCATCTTTTCAATAGCATCAACCTTGCCTTTATCAACTTCAATACCTCTTTCAGAAACTTTATGCCCCAAGACAATGCCTTCATTAACCATAAAGTGGCACTTTTCCCAATTCAAGACAAGATTAGTTTCTTCACATCTCTGCAAAACTCGATCAAGGTTGCTCAAGCAATCATCAAAAGAGGATCCATAAACGGAGAAATCGTCCATGAAAACCTCACAAATCTTTTCACAAAAGTCCGAGAATATAGCCATCATGCATCTTTTAAAGGTAGCAAGTGCATTACATAAACCAAAAGGCATATGTCTATAAGCAAAAGTACCAAAAGGGCAAGTAAAAGTAGTCTTTGATTGATCATTTGCTGACACAGGTATTTGAGAGAAACCAGAATAACCATCTAGAAAAGCAAAAATGTGTATGTTTGGATAATCTTTCTAGCATTTGATCGATAAAAGGTAAGGGGTAATGATCTTTTTTAGTAGCCTTATTTAATTTGCAGAAATCAATCACCATCCTATAACCTGTAATAATTCTTTGCAGAATCAATTCATCTTTATCGTTAGGAACGACGGTAATACCTCCCTTCTTAGGAACACAATGGACAAGACTTACCCACTGACTATCAGCAACGGGATAAATTATACCTGCCTCAAGGAGCTTTAGTATTTCTTTTCTTACCACTTCTTTCATCTTAGGATTCAACCTTCGTTGATGATCACGAACTGGTTTGGCATCTTCTTCCAAATTTATTTTATGTTGACATAGAGTGGGACTAATGCCCTTAAGATCATCAAGAGTATATCCAATAGCAGCACGGTGCTTCTTCGAAGTTTTCAATAATCTTTCTTCTTCATGCTCTGAAAGGTTAGCACTAATAATAACAGGATATATCTTTTTCTCATCAAGATAAGCATATTTGAGAGTATCAGGTAACGATTAGAGCTCAAACACGGGATCACCCTTGGGTGGAGGAGGATCCCCTAGGATTTCAACAGGCAAATTGTGTTTCAGAATGGGTTCCTGTTTAAAGAATACTTCATCTATTTCCCTTCTTTCATTCATAAACATATCATTCTCATGGTCTAGCAAATATTGTTCTAAAGGATCATTAGGAGGTACGACAATAGAAGCAAGACCAATAATTTCATCCTTACTAGGTAATTCCTCTTCACGGTGTTGTCTACTAAATTTAGAGAAATTAAACTCATGAGACATATCACCCAAACCAATAGTAACAACATCCTTTTCGCAATCTATCCTGGCATTAACGGTGTTCAAGAAGGGTCTACCAAATATAATGGGACAAAAGCTATCTTGTGGGGAACCAAGAACAAGAAAATCAGCAAGATATTTAGTTTTCCCACACCACACTTCAACATCTCTAACAATTCCCATTGGTGAAATAATATCTCTATTGGCAAGTTTAATTGTAACATCAATATCTTCTAACTCAGCAGGTGAAATATCAAGCATAATTTCTTTGTATAAGTCAAAAGGTATTGCACTAGCACTAGCACCCATATCACATAAGCCATGATAATAATGATCTCCTATTTTAACAGAAATAACAGGCATGCCTACCACAGGTCTATGTTTATCTTTAGCACAAGGTTTGGCAATTCTAGCAGTTTCACCGCAGAAATAAATAACATGCCCATCAATATTATCAGCCAAGAGATCTCTAACAATAGCAATATTAGGTTCAACTTTAATTTTCTCAGGAGGTGTATAAGTTCTAATATTGCTTTTACGAACCACAGTTGAAGCTTTAGCATGATCTTTTATCCTAACAGGGAAAGGTGGTTTCTCAACATAAGAAGTAGGAACAACAGGAACATTATAAGTGATAGTGTTTTCTTAAACTTTAGTAGGTGCAACTACCTTTACTTCTATGGGAGGATGATATTTAAACCACTTATCCTTGGGGAGATCAACATAAGTAGCAAAAGATTCACAGAAAGAACATACTATCTCAGAATCAAGTCCATATTTAGTGCTAAACTTACGGAAAACATCGGTATCCATAAAATATTTAACACCATCAAACTTAGGTGTCATACCTGACTCTTTACCTTCGTCGAGATCACAATCTTCAGAGTTGCGTTTAATTCTATCCAGTAAACTCCATTTGAATTCAATAGTTTTCATCATAAAAGAGCCAGCACAAGAAGTATCGCGCATGGTGCGATTGTTAACAGAAAGCCGAGCATAAAAACTTTGAATAATTATTTCTCTTGAGAGCTCATGATTGGGGCATGAATATAACATTGATTTGAGCCTCCCCAAGCTTGAGCGATGCTTTCTCCTTTGCGAGTCCAAAAATTATATATATAATTGCGATCACGATGAACAAGATGCATAGGATAAAATTTCTGATGAAATTCTAATTTCAATCGTTTGTAGTTCCATGACCCCGTATCATCACATAGCCTATACCATGTCGATGCATCTCCCTTCAAAGATAAAGGCAAGACCTTCTTCTTCATAACATCACCGGGTATACCTACAAGCTTAAATAATCCACATACTTCATCCACATAGATTAGGTGCTCATCGGGATGCTTTGTTCCATCTCCTGCAAAAGGATTAACTAGCAGTTTTTCTAACATACCCGAAGGAACTTCAAAGGGAACATTTTCATTTTCAGTAGGTTCAGTAGGTTGAGGAGCAACTCTTTGCTCTACTAGTCGGGGTGAAGATACCCCGAACAAGACCCTCAGAGGATTACTTTCCATAGCAACAAGTGACAGTAAATTTCAGCACACTATATAAATTTTTCCTTACCAAATTCCACCTACCAAAGGCGCTTCACTCCCGGCAACGGCGCGCCGGAAAAAGAGTCTTGATGACCCACAAGTATAGGGGATCTATCGTAGTCCTTTCGATAAGTAAGAGTTTCGAGCCCAACGAGGAGCAGAAGGAAATGATAAGCGGTTTTCAGCAAGGTATTTTCTGCAAGTACTGAAATAAGTGGTAACAGATAGTTTTGTGATAAGATAATTTGTAACGAGCAACAAGTAACAAAAGTAAATAAAGTGCAGAAAGGTTGCCCAATCCTTTTTGTAGCAAAGGACAAGCCTGGACAAACTCTTATATAGAGAAAAAGCGCTCCTGAGGACACATGGGAATTATCGTCAAGCTAGTTTTCATCACGTTCATATGATTCGCGTTCGGTACTTTGATAATTTGATATGTGGGTGGACCGGTGCTTGGGTGCTGTTCTTACTTGAACAAGCATCCCACTTATGATTAACCTCTATTGCAAGCATCCGCAACTACAACACAAGTATTAAGGTAAACCTAACCATAGCATGAAACATATGGATCCAAATCAGCGCCTTACGAAGCAACGCATAAACTAGGGTTTAAGCTTCATCACTCTAGCAACCCATCATCTACTTATTACTTCCCAATGCCTTCCTCTAGGCCCAAATAATGGTGAAGTGTTATGTAGTCGACGTTCACATAACACCACTAAAGGATAGACAACATACATCTCATCAAAATATCGAACAAATACCAAATTCACATGACTACTAATAGCAAGACTTCTCCCATGTCCTCAGGAACAAACGTAACTACTCACAAAGCATATTCATGTTCATAATCAGAAGGGTATTAATATGCATAAAGGATCTGAACATATGATCTTCCACCAAATAAACCAAATAGCATCAACTACAAGGAGTAATCAACACTACTAGCAACCTACTAGTACCAATCCCGGACTTGGAGACAAGAATTGGATAAAGAGATGAGCTAGGGTTTTGAAAGGAGATGGTGCTGGTGAAGATGTTGATGGAGATTGCCCTCTCCAGATGAGAGGAGCGTTCGTGATGACGATGGCGATGATTTCCCCCTCCCGGAGGGAAGTGTCCCCGGCAGAACAGCTCTGCCGGAGCCCTAGATTGGTTACGCCAAGGTTCCGCCTCGTGGTGGCATAGTCTCATCCTGAAAGGTTACTTATGATTATTCCCTGGACGAAAGACTTCATATAGTAGAAGATGGCCACCGGAGAGCCAACAAGGGGCCCACGAGGCAAGGGAGCGCGCTACAGGGGTAGGCGCGCCCCCACCTCGTGGGACAGGTGGTGGCCCCCCTGACATATTTCTTCCGCTCAGTATTTTTTATTATTTCCAAAAATAACTTTCGTGGAGTTTCAGAACTTTTGGAGTTGTGCAGAATAGGTCTCTAATATTTGCTCCTTTTCCAGCTGCCGGCATTCTCCCTCCTTATGTAAACCTTGTAATATAAGAGAGAATAGGCATACGTATTGTGACATAACGTGTAATAACATCCCATAATGAAATAAATATCGATATAAATGCATGATGCAAAATGGACGTATCAGCCAGCGATGGGAGTACGGTGGGGCGGTGAGGCTGTCTTGGCACAACCGGCCTTGAGGAGAAAAGAGAGCAGTCCACTGGCGCTTGTTTGAGCGGCGAGCAGAAGAGCAGAGATTGAAGAAGCACGACGGCCATTGGATGGACATCCAACAGTCACTGCTTGTGCGTCAACCTTTTGTTAGGAAAGCCTCAAATCTGTGGAAAACATCATACAACCCATCTACCATTATTTCTAATAATTTATAGCCCATTTGCTAATTCTTAAGGGTTTTTTGGAGTCCATATTCTTTTTGTTAGCATTACAGCCCATATTGTGGCCACGGTTAAAAAATTATATGAAATTTTGCATATTTCAGTGCGGTCCGAACTGTTTTTAATCCCGAAATTTCGAGTCACATTCAAACTGATTTAAAAAATAAATGTATATCAATTTAAAATCCAACAAATTGTCCACGCATAAAAATCAATGCAATTTAAAATCTCGAAATGAAAAAAAGAAATTTGAAACTAATTGCCGGTTTGATGTGTTTTAAAAATGTACAACCCATTTCTCATTACTGATAGGCCATTTTCTCGGCTAGCCGAATGAATCTCTCCTCGTCTTGAAAGATTTGCAGCCCAACAGGCCTGACAAAGCGACTTGCTTGGCAAATCACAAAAAAACTGGGCTGTGGCCATGGACCCAACTGCGTCCGTGGACCCAGCTGTCAGCCTCTCCACGTACAGTACTCTTCCGATGGGAAGTCGGTCATTGACCACATTGACCACGCGGCGCCGAGAGCACCAAGGCGGTGGACGACGGCGAGGCCTTGGAAGGGGACGACGCGGAGCTGGGGAAGATGCGGCAGTGGATGCCCACGCGGAGAGGAGTACGAGGGTTCACTGGTTCGGCTGCGGTGTGAGGCTGTCGTCGCCGCAGAATAACTGGGGGTGTGGGTGAGTAGAGGGATGCCCTGGCCAGCGGTGGGAGTAGTAGGGGGTGGTGACGCTTCCACGGCATCACAGCCGGCCACGGGAGGCAGGAGCACGCGGCCCGACCGGCGCTGGTTTGGGCGGCTGGAGAAAGAAGACCAGAAGTTGAAGAAGCACTACTGCCGTTTGGATGAACATCGTACGGTAACTAGAGCTAGAATCGTTCATATTGACTAAGTTGAAAAAGCCCTCCGTCCCCGGCAACTTGGTAGGCCCACAAGTCAGCCTCCCACGATCTTTGGATTCGGTGGCGGGGAGTATTCATTTTTTGTGCGTAATAAGGAGGCACTTCCTTGCGTGCGAAGATAGCTGGTGGGTCCGACCTGTCGGTGAGGGCACATTTTTCGCTGAAATCTGAGAGGCCCTTCTGGTGGGTCCCAGATGTCAGGTGGAGGAATCAAAGACTTGGGAAGGCGTACAGAACAAGCTAGTGTACCAGTAAAGAGACGTTGCTGAGTTTTAGAAAAAAGATATACGTGCTCCTGTAGCTGGTTCGAGTCCAAACCTGGAGTATGACTATATGTGGTGCTATGTTACTCTACAAGTAATGAAACTGACATATCCAATGTTCGCTTCTCCTCTTCTCTACTTACTCTGCCTAGCATCAGAAGCTCTGGCTACAACAACCATGTCTGCTGGCTGCTGGTCCACTTGCTCTTCAGCAGGCAACAACCAAATATGCGCCAAGTCGCCACCCGTACCATCGCCTATGGGTCTCATCACACCCCCCGCAAGATACAAGATCAAGGTTGCTCATTGCAACCCGCTGCCGTTGGTGTGGTGCCACTGCTGCAAATCACGCAGATTCATCCGTCGCGTCTCAACCACAATCCTCAACCCTGGCCGAGTCTTCTAAAATTCCTGAATCATGGGGTAATAATATGTTTAAGTGTTGTTCTGCTGCATTCAGTTGCTGATTTTTTTAATAGTTTGGTTGATGATCTTCCAATTTGATTCGTGCAAAAAAGGGAAGATTCTTGTGATTTGTATTTATGGGAAGTTGCTGATGTGGGGGAGTGCAACTATGCTGATTATTTGGTTAGCCCAGGACTCCCAATACCAGCAGGTTGGGGTGTTGGACAAGTAACTGAAGGAACGACATAAGAGGAAGATGCAGAGCAGAAGGTTACAGATGCAGTTCCTCTAATCATGGCCAAGAAACAGGTGTTGAACGGCATTGATAGCAATGAGGAGATGAAAGAGCTTGTGAAGATAATGGTCAAAATCGATGTGCTCTGTACGATGATTGTCTCTTTATTTGAAGTGTATGTAGCACTCGTGATGTATTTAGTGGCTATGACATGAGCACTTGCTGAAACTAGTAATGAATGAAACCTGTGTAGCAGGTTGGGCGTAGTGTTGTGAACATCTAATGATTTCGATTAACGGAAATCAGGGGGTATCCCCTTCTGCTCATAAATAAATAAATAGTAAAGGCCCCTTTTGGTAATAAATAAATAAATTAGCAGAGGACCTGTCGGCTCACCTTTGTTCTCATTCGAAGACGTCGAGCAAATTGCAGTCCAACAACAAACTATGTCATCAAATTCAAGTTTCACAGCCAAATATGAGTACAACTAAACAGCAATGTCATTATGTTTTAGTCGTCATACAATCACCAAACACAAATCAGCATACATAACAAGTGATGTTCTCATAGGAAAATACTAAACAACATGTTCATCAGGTTTTAGTTGTCATAGAAAACACAATTTCACATAGTAGATAAAAAAACGTCTTCTAACAGGCAAATACGACAAAAGCAATGTAATCATCATCCGCAGCAGCAGCGTCAACATCTTCGCCATGTGTATCAATCTGAATTGTAATTCCCCATGGTGTCATCTTCTTCTCCGTCGTCAATGTCCTCGAACATTGGCTTCTTCTTGATCAACTCGTGTATGTCCACAGCATGACAGTCAATCTTTTCGCCGGCGTCATTGACGTGATGGTTCCCAAAGATATTAGGAAAATCTGTGTTATCTTGTACGTCAAGAGCAGTGTAAGCATCTTCTTGTTGTGCAACTTCATTAAACGAATTCCTCTGCTCAAACCTTTGCACTACTCTCCGGTCATCGCTACATGCAAATGTGTCTTCCAAGAAAAATATCTGTGTTGCTTGATTTGCCAAAATAAAAGGCTCGTTGGTCTGGTACGCCGCCTTGACATTGATGGATTTGAAATAATCATCAGCTCTGGGTTTTGTGATCCTGGAAAACAGGTTATACCAACGACAAGACAATGTAACCACACAACGATGATCCTCGAAACTGGAGATATACTACAACTGAACAATGTCTGTTATGTTAGCATACATTTCAGTGGTCTCTTTGTCATACGTATCCGTGCTCATGATGGCACTGTTTTGTGTCTTCCTGCCTTCGTCTCGTGCAAGGGTATTGTAGCGCACATCTCCAACAATGCAAGATTCATAATGTCTTACCCGAGTATCAGGACCCATTGCTAGTGAGTAAAGGGCATCATCAATTGCCTGCCCATCCTCCCGCATCTTCTTAACCTATGGTTAGAAAATAGACAAGCTGATCATCTTATGTACTCAATATATTAAAAAAAGCTGACAGTGCAATTCAAAAGCTTACATGGCTCTTCAACCATTTCGCAAATCCTGCCATAACCAGTTTGTCAATGTTTCTTGGATTTTGCGGCAGTAACTCCTTTTTGTAGATGCTGCACAACATAGTGATCATGTCAAACATCTAAATATATAAGAATGTGCTGCAAGTTTAGTAGATTATGATGTATAAGCTGCAGTACTTAGCACTTACTTGATATAAGGTAGTATCTCAGGACAGTTATTCAACACATACCAAACCATTTTGTCCAAATCTTTAGCTTTGTCCTCTTGTTGACTCTTCCCTGTAACTCGAACAGAATAATCGAAAAAATTGAGCTCGGGATTGTTTTCATCCACGTCTTTGCTAAGCTGATCAGCTGTTTCAATGTATTTTGAGCAGAATGTCAACGCTTCTGTAGCAATGTAGGCCTCTACAATGGAACCCTCGGGTCTAGCTCTGTTCGTAACATAGCCCTTCAAAGTGCCTAGCCGCCTTTCAATAGGGTACATCTAGCCATACTGTACGGGACCTCTAAGTAGTGCCTCATCAGGTTGATGAACAACCAAATGCACCATCACATCAAAGAAGGCTGGAGGATATATCTTCTCAAGGTCGCATAGGATAGTTGGTATCTTGTCTCTAAGACGCTCCAAAGCATCTATCCTGATATTTCTACTGCAGAGTTCCCTCAAGAATTTTCCCAACTCTGCAATCGCTCAGATAAGTCGTATGCCCAATCCTCTAAGGATAACATGTAAAACCCTTTGAAGTAGGACATGGCAGTCATGAGTTGTCAACCCTTGTACCTTGTTTCCATCTGCACTGACTCTCCTTTCAGGGTTGGAAGCAAATCCATGTGGGAATCTCACATGTGAAAGGACCTTGCAGAATTCTTTTCTTTTTACCTTGTCCAAGACGTACACAGCTGGTGCCATATTCCGTGGTTTACCTTCATCTTGCACCCTGCAAATCCTGTCTGATACCAAGGTGTGTCAAATCAATCCTAGATTTTAAGGTATCTTTCCTCTTGCCTTCAGTATTAAGAAGTGTGCCGATAATGCTGTCACATATATTTTTCTCGACGTGCATCACACCAAGATTATGCCGCAGATCCAAATCTTTCCAATACTCCCTGTCCCAAAAAGTGGACCTGCGGGTAAACAATAATCTCTCTTCTGGACCGCCACGCTTCCTTTTCCCGCTACCATTATCAGGATGGTTTCCTGGTGTAATATGCCCGACCTTCTCTAATTCCACTTGCAACTCATCGGCGGTGAGCCTCTTTGACGCATCACGGTTTTCGTGCTTTGCATTGAACACATGTCTTCGGTATTTTCTAGGATGTGGCTTGTCCTTGGCAAGGAAACGACAGTGCCCAATGTAATAGATCTTGCTAAGTATTGCGTATGATAGCAGATTCCTGTCACAGCAAACACATGCATTGTAACCATGTGTCGTTCGCCCTGACATAGTGCCCAAAGCTGGATAATCATGGATGCACCAAATTATAACAGCACGCAGAAACAAATCAGCTGGTGGGCTTCTATAAAGGTCTCAAGTGAGAAAACCCCTCCATAGTTGTTGAAGTTCCTCCACAAGAGGCTCCATGAACAAATCAAAATCCTTTCCAAGACTGTTTGGACCTGGGATGAGCAAGGCCATCATGTAGTTTGATTCTTTGGTGCAGACATTTGGAGGCATGTTGTAAGGGATAACAAGCACTAGCCACATGCTATATGTGGCACTCGGGTGGCCAAATGGGTTAAATCCATCTGAAGCTAAGCCAAGTCTAATGTTTCTCTGGTCAGCAGCAAACTTTTCGTTCTTCTGATTGAAGCTTTTCTACTCACCACCATGTGATGGATGGCTCATTACATTCTGATCTCTATACTCCTGGTTGCTAGAATGCCACAGTAGATCCTCTCTTTTTTAGCATCATGAAAAAACCTCTGCAATCTTGGTGTAATTGGAAAATGTCTCAGAACATTATGAGAAATCCTCTTCACAACATCGCCATCTTTCCATCTTGATGATTTGCATTTCGGGCATTCACTTAAGTTGGCATAATCCTTCCTAATGTAACACAATTATTCTTACAAACATGGATCATATCATATCCAATTCCAACTGCATGAAGGAAATTCTTCATTTTACTGTAGGTGTGTGTGGCAACTCATACGCATCTGGGAAAGCTTTGCGGAAAGCAGCCAACATCGCATCGAATGATTTGTTGGTCATCCGCTCAGATGTCTTCACCTCAAGAAAGGTGACCATAGCTGAGAATACTGACAGCTTATTTCTTGGGGTGACAGCCACGTTGCATTGTTCCAACATGCGGGCCAACCATTTTTCTTCTGCAGGTGAAATTTCACAGAATGCACTAGCATTTCGTAGCATTGTTTCAATGTTGGTCAATCTCACTAGCTCCGCCACCACCTCCTCCTCCTCTTCCACCTGAGCATCAGGAAGATCAAGATGGTGATCTACTGCTTCCACGTAGTCAATAACATTGACGTTCACAGCTTCACCATGATGAACCCACCTAGTATATGTGACCGACATCCCATACAAGTGTAGATGATTTTGCACAGTTAACTGGGGTCTTGTAACTGAATTCATACAACTGCTACACGGGCAGAGCACATCTGATTTCGGACTACCGTACTCAATCAGCTCTGATAAAGTTCATGAAGTTTTCAACCCCCTCGATATATGCAGTCGAGAATCTTTGAGCAGAAGTTATCGAAGTCCTGTCCATCTGTTAGACATACAAATTAGTTCTTCTACTAGATATTACAGGAAAAGCATATATGCTTTTTTATGAAGTCCAGAAGAAAATACCTAGGTCGATGTCTAAAGCTATGGCAAGATATTTGGAGCAGATCTAAGTAACGAAATATATGTAAAGCTAATTCAGAAAACAAATTTGAGTGCTAAATTATGGTAGGCTGTTTCAGCAGTCAATGAGGCCGAGCACACAGCCATCAAACTATCGAAGGCTATCGCAGCAACAAAGATCGAGTATAAAATGGTGTAGAGCTATTTCACCTAACAGATTGGCTACTAGACCATCGCAATCTATGTCACAATAAATATATGGCAGGATATTTTAGCAACTAATCGGCCTTGGCATGCCATCTCAGCTAATGCATTGAGTGCAGAACAGGGCAAGGAAGCTTCTTAAGCAGAGCATATTGACTGTAAACTACTTCGGCAAACAGTGAGATTAACAGCGTCTATCAGCTAACATTCAGCGCTACACCGACATGCACGGGGCCTCAGTCTAGAATGCGCGTACCGTGGGAGAAGCTGACCGCCGTGCGTCTCCACACGAACGTCGCCAGCGGTGGCTGCGCTAACCGCCGTGCGCCTCCACAAGAACGTCGCCAGCGGTGGCGGCGCAGCTAGAGGACGACAGTCTACGAGAGTGTACGGTGCGAGCGAGAGGATCGCCGTGTGTCCCCTCGATGAACCGCGGCGCCGACGTATCAGCGTGGCGGGGAGGGCGGCTTTGGCGGAGCGAATGGAGTGGAGGGGACGGGGGGGAGGGGGGTTTGGGGAATATTAATGGCTAGTTGGCCGAAGGGCGGTTGTATCTAGGATTTGGGCGGAATTTTTGGGTGGGGGGGGGCGAGGATTTTCGCGCGGGGGGCGGGGGGGGTTTGGCGCATGGTCAGTTTCTCCAAGTGCAGTCCTACATGTCAGTGAAGAGGCAAGCCGAAGCGCGTTCCGTTTGCGTGAGCCGTGTGCAGGACCGAACGTGTGTGGGGTGCAATGCAACCGCGACATGGGTGCTGTGAGTGTACCGCCTTTTTTCCTTTTAAACTAGGTGCTTCGCCCCCTCAAAAACAAAAAAACTTGTTGCTTCGCGCGATCCATCGATACTACTAGTAATCCGGTAATCCCTACTAAAACGGCGTGGCCGGGTCTTTTCCCGCGCGATATGCTGGGAGGTTGGCTTAGTTGGGTTGGACGAGTAATGCTACACCTACGTAGTCCCAGTTACGTAATTAACATAATGTGAAACGTGTGAGCTGCTGATTGTAGATTGGGGGGAGGGAGGGGCCCACCACCATGAAAATCAGGGAAGGAGAGAGAGAGAGAGAGGCAATTTACGTTAACCCTTTCGTAGGTTCCCGTAGATGTAGAATAATGTGAAATGCATGAATGTGCATTTGCAGATAAGGCCTTCCCTCGTTCATCCTTTTCTCCCAAAAGATCTCGATCTTTCATGCAACGCACGGGCCTCTTGCTAGTACTCCTACAATATACTATATTATTGTGAAAGTTCATATACACCGTCCAAGATTAATGCAAACACGGAAGATTTTCATTACATTTTGAACTTTTATAGGACAGAAAAATAAAAGAAACCCGACACTAAACCTATTCTACGGTGGCGACCGACGTCCTCCATCTGCGATCTCCATATGCAGGCGGGGTTCAAGACCCGTGAAGTGAAGGAGCGGTCTCCGTCGAGGAAAAGTAGAACACGGGAGACAGACCGGCCAGTTGGCACACCATGCCCTGCCGCCTCCCATGCCCTACTCATCCTTGGAGGAGTCCCCGACCTCGATGGTGCCGGTCGTTGGACGGCGGCAAGTAGGACGCGTGGCTGACGGTGCTCCCGTCGTCGGCCGCCAGCATGGCCACCGCTTGTGCGGCGACTTGAGCGAGGGCGGCGACCTCGAGCTCCATCCCCGAAGACAAGCTCTCCCGCAGAGCGTTCGCGCTTGCGGTCATGGCGGATGTGGTGCCAGGTAGGAGGACGATGCGCTATGGTGCGGAGGTTAGCTGGGCGTTGCCGCTTTAAGTAGCGCATTCCGGTGAGGCCAAGCATCCTGGTGCATCATTAAGTCGTCGGAGTTGGTTCCTCAGGCACCGAGCCTCTTAGCGACGGTATACGGATGGACGGCATGAATGCGGGCAGCTGGCGCCGGCTGGGAACGCACCGCGCGACGGCGCGAGGGACGATGGTTTTTGGTGTGCCAGGGTAGTCAGCTGCGGTCATGGCAACGTTGGAGATGCCCTTTGCTCACATGCGGTCTACGCATGTCATTGAAAAAGCAAGACGACCCAGCATGGTCTCAGGTCCTGAGGATGCAGTTGGCCGCGCTACACCACTCCGCGGACGCATCCCGGCGCCCCGTGCATCCTCGACGAGCCGGATGTTGGGGTGTGTTTGGATTGTGGCCAAAGTGCACCTTACCAAAATATTGGTCATGACCCAAATATTGGTCTTTGTTTGGATGGTTGCCATTTTTTTGGCATGCCAATGAACTCTAGGCAACTCAAGTTCATTTTTCTTGCCGATGTCGGCCAAATCATGGGCAACCAAAATTTTGGCTACCCAATGCTTTGATGGGGCAACCTTGGGCACAAAGCAAACATACTGTTGGTCGTGCCACAGCACTAACGCCACCCTCGGCAGACTGAAACCGACAGTGTCTAGCGACGATGAGCGTTTCGCTCACCGCGGTCACCGTGTCCAGAGGCGGTGCTGGAGCTGCGCCACGTTGTTGGACCCCATGACCCACATGAACGGTTGCCGGTGGCAAGGAGGTGGTGGGCCAGCTCCTCCATTGGACTAGTTTGTGCTACTTTGTCCCGACAGGTGTGCCCCACATGTCGGTTTCCCTATTTTCCCGGCCATATTCGAGCTTCAGTGCTCCGCGTTGCGCATTAGGCCTTTCACTATGTAGGCCAAGCGAGACAACTTATTGTTTATTTGAGCCATTCAAGTATAATCATGTGGCGTTTGCTTATTTCTCATTCCTCTCCCACCCTCTTCTCCATCGATCATGTCGCCGTCCGTTCGATTCCATCCTCCCGCATGCCTCATTTGAACATTCCGCCGAGTATCATTCGCATGCGGGCCTAGACCCAATGTTTATTTGTAATTTGTCCGACATGCATACAAAAAAACGGTTTTTTTGAAGTTTCACTTTGCCTCCACTACGTGTCGCGACCGTCTTAGTTTTCACATCCCATTCGGTTCATGCCCCGACACATGTTGACGAGATCGATTGATGTTCAGAGATCAATTGCGTGTCGTGCAAGGAGATAAAGGTTTGGTCTGTTTCTATGATAGAAATGACCCGCAGGGGGGCGGTCTGTGGGGATCAGAGGGAGTATATTGTACGTTCATAAGCGAAACGAACGTATTGTACCCACCCTAGTCCTCTTTCAGTCGATCTGTGGACCCCTAGATGAAATCGAGAGAGAACGAGTGGGGGCATGTGTGATACCTAAGGCAGATTCAAAATTTTGAACCGGTGATCATAGCATCCGCAAATCATATATAAAGGGTATTCAATGTTCATTTCGTTTTTTAACGTACAATATACTCCCTCCTATCCTTTCTAGTTTACATTGGAACCACATTTGACTATTGACAAAATTATATCATTGAAAAGGAGCTCCTTTCACATACGTATCCCTGCCTTACCCTCCCTTACGGTTACTTACTGGCTGACCCCATGCTTGCTAGGCCCCGCATGTCAGTTACTCAATGGGTTCGGCCACGTCAGGGGATCCTCATCCGTAGTATACTCCCTCTGTTTTTATTTACTCCGCATAAAATGACGCGAGCGGGGAGGGAGGGACATCGGTTTGCTCTCAACCGTGGTCCCTGGCGGCAGCATAAAGGCGAAGCACGTTCCATTCGGTGAGCGACGTGGAGGGTCCAGCGTGCCGGGCTACAACGCGAACACGACAAGAGCGATGTACAGTCAAAACCGATTGACCAGTCGTCATCGGACCCACTATTCACACCAGAAGCTTCGCTGCTCGGCCTACGCCAGCCACTGACCTAAACCCACACCTAATCTCCAGCCCCTTCCCCCACCTTTCGATCCCCTAGCCCGCATCAAGCGTCCCCTAGTTCACCGGAAAGCCATGGTGCGCCGCAAGATCACGTACTACAAGATGCTGACGCCGGAGTGCCGCACAGAAATCGCGGCGGCGGTCGGCGCCAGAGACCTCCGTTCCCAAGCTCGCTTTGCGGCGGGCCAATCCCCGAGTTCTCTGGAGCCAAGCTACGAGGAGGAGGAAGCCGATCCAATGTTCATGGCGGAGGTCGCGGCGCAGAAGGCCCCCGATGGGTATCATATGATGGACGTCGACTTTGTGCCTGCGTCCGAGTCCCCCATGGTTGAGGCGGACCAGCGGTTCAACCTAGCGATACTAAAGGAGGACCAGGAGGCAGAGGCTTAACTCGACGTGGAGCATGCGCATGCCACTGCCATCGAGGCTCTCCTGCAGGCGGAACCGGATGTCATGGATGTGAACCGGGCGGTGGAGGCTCAATTTGAGGCGGACCGCGCGTATGCCGCTGCCATCGAGGCCCTCCTGCAGGCGGAACCGGACATCCTGGACTTGAACCGGGCAGCAGAGGCTCAACTCGACGCGGAGCGCGCGGATGCCGCTCTCACCGAGGCCCTCCTGCAGGCGGAATCGGACGTCCTGGACTTGAACCAGGCGGCGGAGGCTCGACTCGATGCGGAGCGTGTGGATGATGTTGCCATCGAGGCCCTCCTGCAGGCGGAACCGGACGTCCTCGACAAGAACCGGGCGCCCGCACGCTCCGCATGAATGAGTAGCTGGAGGCCGAGGACAACCACGGTGCGGAGACACACGTCGGCAGCTACGGCTGGTTCGCGCCGGCAGCCAAAGATGACGAGGCCGTCTCGTTCCGCGAGCAGTGACAGTTTTTATTTATGTTGTTGTTTTTATGGATCTTTTGCTGTGTAAAATCATATATTGTTATGCAAGTCGCCTGACTTGGGTCAGTCTACCATTTCAGGCGGTTGGATGAATATCCTACGTCTCCTAACCCTTCTTCGTCACCTCTTCTTCTTCCCCAACAGACCACCGCACGGGCCATATGGATACTCCCCAACATCCGGTTGGATAAACATACTCTATGAAAGAAAATTATGTGTCAGCGGTAGGATGGCTGAGTTTGGTTTGTTCACATGTGACAACACGTGTCAGTGAGGGTGCGTTCCCTTGGTTGGGTTTGCGGCATGCAGGAGCGACTGTGCATGTGAGGGTGCAGTGCGACCGCGGCGTGCAGGAGCGACCATGTGAGGGTGCGGTATGCGACCCATGAAAAGCCGTCTTATAAGTGTACCTCCTTTTCATTTTGAAAACTTTAGGCAAGCTTGGCAAAAATGTGTGGCGAAGTATGGCAATGCAAGGCCTAGACCCAAACAGGATAAGTACGTAGTACTACATACTAGGAGTACTAGTGTTAAAAAAGAAAGGCGGGGTTTTCCTTCGTGGGATTAATCGATACAAATCCTCGTTTCATGTGTCAATTAATGCATATTTTTTTCTCCAAATCCCAAAGAGCTAACCATCTCACTCCTCATCGCTTGATTAATGCAGCGCCATGCAAACCAACCTTCTCACTTCCGTATGCATGCAGGGGATATTAATGTCCTTGGTTGCTAGTACGAGGCAAAACCCATCAACTTTTCCTCGATTAGTGTTAGTGGCCTTTTGCAAATTGTAATTTTGATATACTGGCCTTGTGTACAAAAAAATAGAGGTAGTAACTATATTTGACTTCCTTCCCCATTGTGGTGATGTCGACGATATCTCAAACGTTGTGGTTTGGTGAAGCCGACGGAGAACACCATTGAGGGACGGAGAACACCATTGAGGGAGACCACGGTAAGTCGTTCGCAAGTGCCGCCTAAAAGCCGAGACAACTCCCTTATTTGCATTCAGGAAGTCCGTTGAACCAAAGGACGCGTAAATGTACTAGTACTACTCGTACACAATAGCGTCGTCCTTCCAGCTTAGTGCGGTGAGATGGTTTCTCGAGAAGACGATGGAGAAACAAAGTCAGCGAAGGGTGAAATGATGGTTTCTTCGTCCATGCGTTTTGATTTGACGCCTCACTTCTTTTGTGATTTGTGATAGAAGGGACAGGGGAGTAGACTCTGTCCTCTATACTGTACATGCGTCCAAGCACGGGAGAAAGAGGAGAGACGTTGCATTTTTCTATTCCTTCAATCAATCAATCAGGGAGCTTCAGTTCCATCCTTTTGGCTTTGGCAACACCGTCCACAATGGTTCCCATGATGCAAAACGCTATTTTCACATTTGGCTACACATTGTGGATGCCCTTAACCGTACCACTTGGTTTTGCTCCTGTGTGCTATCTATACAAATCTCAATTATATTGATCTAAAAAATTATAGAATCAAGATTAGTAGAAATGATGGTTGCTTCGTCCCTCCAACTTCTTTTTTAGCATTATTACTTCGTCCCTCCAACTTAACTGCGGGAAAGGTGCAGCATTGTGATTTGATGCCTCATTGCTCATTACTACGCTGGCGCCATGACCGGGTGCTTCACCCCGGTTGCTCTGCACTGTATTTCGGTACGGTACATGGACCCAGTAGCTTGATACCCCACATGTCGGTGAAAGGGACTAGAAGATTTATGAAAGCGAGCGCTCCACTCTTACGACGGAGGAGTACACGACACGACGGCCCAGTGAACTATCACTTGTACTGTATATAGTACTACAGTTTTGCTGTTTCGCACGATCCATCGATACAAACCCGATTAAACAGGAAAGGGCGGGATTTTTCTTGCGCGGTATATGATACTGGCCATACATTTCAAAGGAAATTTTAATGTATGCAAAGTGAATAATTAAGTAACAATATGATATCTAGTAAAACTAAAAACACATATGATTTATTGTGTTAGAGTGTAGTACTAGTGCTGTATTGCATAGTTGTTAGATGTAACATGCGAGAACGTGTAGAGATGTAGTTTTGGAGGGCCTACAGAGAGAAAAGCGTAATACATTCACCGAACTTCAGAATAAGCTGATTACGGTCACTATATACGTTTTGCGGTGATTATACGGTCACTTGCTCATGGTTCAGGATCGGATTGCACTCTGTTGACCGGCCAAATAGTCTGCGTGGCACCATGTTGACTAGTTAAATTGACCATGTTCCTTGTGGGTCCCACCTGTCAGTTTGCATAGGGAAAATGTTAGATCAACACTTTAGGCAGGCGGGACAAGACTCCAACCCGTGCGCGGGAATCACCTGGTTGTGTATGTGTCTGTCAGGGCCTGATTTGTGCGCATGCACGTGTAGGTTGAGCACTTGAGCGTGAGAGTGTGTGTTGGTCGTGTGGTGTACTGGTGTGTGCATGCATGCGTGCGTGTGTGCGTGTGAGTGCTGCGTGCATGCGTGGCTGCGTGTGTACGTGTGAGTGTTGCGCGCGTGCGTGGGTTCATGTGTTCGTGTGAGTGTTGCATGCATGCAGTTCGTGTGCATGCGTGCGTGTGTGCATAATCACGACACCAGCTCCTGTGTGTTAAAACAGACGGCTCAACATACCAATACAACGCCACCTTGTCCGCTGTGCCCGCGGTCATGACTTCAAACCACCGTCCAATATTTTCTTGTCGTTTGTTTTCATTCTTACTAGCAAGATGCCCGTGCGTTGCACGTAACATCAAGATGCATTTGTATGACTAGTTTATCTTGTGAGAGAAAAGGATGAATGAGGGAAGGCCTTATTTGCAAATGCGGAGAGGTGTGTGTGTATCTTTTTGCAAAATTGTCATAGTTTCTTTCTTATCCGTCAGATATAAATCGGACGACCTATATTGCAGGATGGCAGGCACACCATCATCACCAACTTTGTTTTTTATACGAGTGTATTTTATCCCTACTCTTATGAAAAGCATAGCCGGTGATGATCGTGTGCCTGCCATCCTGCAATATAGGCCGTCCGATCTATATCTGACGGATAGGAAGGAAACTATGGCAATTTTGCAAAAATATACCCACACCCCTCTCCACACTTGCAAATAAGGCCTTCCCTTGTTCATCCTTTTCTCCCACAAGATAAACTACTCATACAAATGCATCTTGATGTTCCATGCAACGCATGGGCATCTTGCTAGTATTTTATAAGAGTGTAGATGTAGAGTAGATACAAGCCAGCAGGTGGGCCCGATGGTAGTGAGATAATGTGTTGCAACACTAGAGGTGCCACGTGGAGCGTTTAACTGGTCAATTAGTCGTGTCTTGAGCAAATACAGAGTTGTACGGTGAGCCCGTGACTGTATAATAACCACAAAACGTAAACGGTGACCATAACGAGTGGATTCTGAAGTCCAATGTACGTATCATGCTTTCTCTTCAAATGCAATGATCGTCACTGTATATATCGCGAGAGAAAGATGAAACATGCGTGAATGTGCTAGGGGCTTACTTTTAGAGGACCTGGAGATAGTTTGTGTGCGTACGTGAAAGGGGCGTAGAGGGAGGGTATGCGATGGAGAGAGAGATGCTCTTTGTTTCTCTTTATTATGACTAACTTTATATATAGTATAAAAATATACAAATTCACAGTGCGTAAATATCATTGTGGGCACCATGCAATGCAAGCGTTCATACTCCTCCATATAACTTTGTAATGTTGTTTATATGTAGAAATTCTAAAATTATTTTTTGCCCACACTTTATTCAAAAGTAATGTTGTATGCGAAATAAACGTGAAGAGAGGGCTTTTTAGATCAATGGGGTACATGATGTAACATGTGTGAATGTGTAGTTGATGCATTTGGCAGGGCCTAGAGAGGTATGTGTGTGTATTACGTATTCGAGAGTCATGGATAGAGGGGCCGACAGGGGGGGCGTGGGAGAGATAGCACGAGAAATGAGAGTGGTCTAGACAGAGAGACGAATATGACGTCACGGCGAGAGATTCCCTTGAGTGTCTATATGCAAGGGGGGAGTGGATAGAGGCACCAGGAGAATATTTTTTTGTGTGTGGTGTCTGTGTTGGTATGTGTGGGTGTGAGAAGATAAGGAGACGTGGGGGCAGAGGGTGTGTCACCGCGTGAGGTCCGGTGGGTCGAAGTGGGGCCCTTCGCTCGGTTCCATCCTGCGCCATATTGGTCGGCCCGTGACGCATTTAGGGAGACCCATGGATGACTAGTCGTACAAGACAAAGATAGCATAAATGTGAAGGACTCTATGTCCACTGACAAAGACGGCTAGGATTTGTAACCCTAGGTTCTCGGACTAAGGTAACCCCTTTATCTCTGATATTACTATTCATCCAACCTAACTTTAAGGGGCATCCTACAGAATGCTCTGCTAGAATCATACTCGTCGATTAGGAAGAGAGGTGTGAGACAATGCGTGAGAGACAGGCCTAAAGATAATGTGCGTACAGGAGACACATAGGCAGGTCTATGTATATATAAAGGGTCGATGGGGATTGTGCGTGTGTATGCTTGCGAGAGGAAGAGATCTTGTGATAAAGGTTAGTGAAAACAGTCGTAAATGGTTATGAGAGGGAGGGAGGGTTATATCGAGAGCATGTGTGCGAGAAAGACATCTCAGGAGAGTGTGTGAGCATGTGTGAGAGATCACCGATGGAGAGTGAAACTACACGTACAAGACTGCTGTACACATTGATTAAAGATATAAATTGTATCTAAATATTAGGATGGGATCATGATATTTGCAATTCGCGTAAGGAACGGTCACTTATCCATCAGGCATCTAGATTCTATCGAATTTGAGCATGTCTATGTTATTATTCGACACAATTGATCCATATAGTTAGTATTTTGAACTCCAGACAATGCATCGCTTTAGCAATCGAATATAAACGTGAGTATAGTTTATGTTTTGTGTGTAAAGCACATTATACATACGAAAGTTACACAATGAACATTATAGATAGCTACCTATGAACTAGCATACATTTGAATTCAACTTAAGGTGGTTTTAAAAAATCGAATTCAACATGAAGTCCATTCAATTATTTGAATTTGATATCATGGCATTTGTAAATCATACCTAAATTATGGGGGCACAAATATTTGCTCTGATTTTGTACATAATAGCATATGTAGTCGTGTACGAAATAGAATCTAATTTAGCTACTCCATTCCAAAATAATCATAGTTATAGGATTTTCAAGTGTCAAAATTTCAAAAATAAGCGGAAAATTTAATGAGGTTTTCAAACATACAAGGTCAAATTTAACGTTGTCTATTTAGGTCAATCCTCAAAGTTCAAGAGTACTCTAAACGTGAATGCTTGTGTTTCAAAATTTTGAACGAAGCGCCAAAAGAGCCTCTACTCGCCCGAAACCGCGTGAGACCGATGTTTGGTAGTACAAGGAAATTACTTCTCCAATAACTTCGACCCAAGAAACCTACCAGCCCGACGCCCAAAGGTCTAAACTGGGGTAGGTTTGTAGCTTCATCTAGATGCCACGCAACCGCCTCCGAAAAACATTCATACACAATGGCCGCCTAAGTACACATGCGCGTGGCCGAAATCGCTCCCGCCCACTATTTGGGACACCTGGGATTACCACCCTACCCCCAACCCGCAGTAGGTCTGAAATTTAAGAGGGGGGCAAAGTTTGTACTTTCCCCAAATTTCAAACAAGCGCGTCCCATCTTCTGTTCAAAAAAGCCAAAACCAAGCGCGTCCCAGACCGAAACATGGTTCTCCCCTCCCTCCCGCCCACCCGTCCGATTCCCCATTCGTACTCTATGGGTGAAAAAACTACCTCTCCGCCAGCCGCGAAACCCCGGCGTCCTCTTCCCCGTCCGCCACCCCATTCCACCGATCAACCGCCGCCCTCCTCCATCACACCGGAGCCGATACCCCGACGTCGTCGTCCACCGCAACCTCAACCGCAACACCCTCCACGGCTAGTATTTGAAGCCGAGGCCGAGCCGTCCGTACCCGAGCTAGTTCAACCACGCCGTCCTGCGCCTCACCGCTACCGCTCCAACTTCGCCACCCTCCACCGCGCCGGAGCTATTCCTGCTACGCCGTCCTTCGCCGCCTCGGATCTACTTCCCCTCCGCCGACATACGGCCATGACAACACAGTCAACAATTTGGCCATGGGTTCGTCCAAGCTTGCACCCTCCAGAACATCGGTTTCCCCGACAAAAAGAAGAAGATTGGCGCGACATGTGGAGGCGACCACACCGGCAATCGAAAATGGTACTCCTCTTCCCTTATTCGTGCAAATCTTACGTGTCTGCTTGCACGGTATTCATCCCACAGAAGACACTAGTTAACCGCTTCTTCTTGATAATAGATGTTCCTAGTAACTCGCTATGCACAAGGTTTCTCCTCATATACTATTTCACCTTAGCTAGAGGTCCGTCGCCCCCCTGAATTTAATTCCTGGTCAGTTGATTCCCAATTAACGGAAGCATTCCCCAGCGTAACAGGCGCTAGTCCGCCTATTACGCCGGGGAAGCAGCGCCTCGGTGTTTATCTTAGGGGCGTGTGGGGCCTAGAGCTACTGGCGCCTGATCTGGAGGTCGGCCGGGATTAAAGGGATGGCCTGGGGGCGCTGCCAAGCATGACGGTGGTGTGAGGTCGAGGGGAGGGAGGGGCGGCGGAGGCAGGGGTCTGGGCCGGTGGTCGCTGGCCGTTCGTGAAAGATCGTCAACAGTGACTAGCGGGAGGTAGACGAAGGCCATCAGCCCGTTCCTTATAGATCGGACGGTTCATTAAAAAAAATCGACTGACCTATTTATTTTCAGTTGACTGTTATCTTGATATGACCACATGTGGTGGTGTGTTGGAGGAGTGCCTGCATTTGTTGTGCTCATATATTACAAAATCATACGGAGTAGAATCTAATTTTGTTTGCCATGCAATGTTGTAGAGCTATCATATGTCTCCTGTCATTTATTTTTCAGCCACCTGGTATCTGCTACTTTTACAGTGCACTAGTTCTGCACACACTTCACCCATACTCTCACTATTGTGTTTTTATGCAAGGGTATTTCCAACTCTAATACTATGAGAGAAGCAAAAAAGAAAAGAGAGAAGTTGCTCCAGCGTCGTACGCGGATAGGCCAGACATGTTTCAGCCTTATAATAGGTGCAGTGTCAGCAGATGGAGACGGTAAACGTAGCTCTGGAGTTGATGACCTCGCTCGTAATGAACCACCATCCCAGGTGCTTGCTTTAACTTCGCGGTGTCATATGTGGTTGCATGTTCCATATGGTGTCTAGCTTGTATTCGAAAGGCCGAAGTCGGTCTTTATTAAGATAAGGAAAGATATTTTTTACATGAACCACCATCCCGTGAGCACTAGAAGACAAATAGGTAGTCATGGCTCTGGCCGAGCCAGTGACAAGCCCAACAAAGAGAGGCATCACCTGGAAGCCAACTAAAAAGCCGCGATGGTGGCGAAGCAGCCCGCCTCCCACCAGGCTCTCAGGTCCTAGATGATCATGCTCGCCACTCCAGCCGGATGTCTAGCTTGTATTGCTTCCAATTTGGTTAAATTGCATCTGCTTAGCTTACACATTATAACTTTCAATATGACATGCCTTTCTATTTTTGGTACATACTAGTACATATGTGTATTAACCATGTTCTTACATCAAACTAATGTTCTTGTGTATCCCTCATCAATCACTTATGATGAGGCAGTCAGGCAAGTGGATTACTCCTCATTTAAAGAATGCAGCATCAGCCTTCCGACATGATTCTCAAGAAACAACAAGGCTAGATGAAGATAGTGAATGTAGCTCTGTAGTTGATTACCGCATTTCCCCAACACTAGCATCGCAGGTGATTGCTCTAACTTGGCAGCGTGATTGGTGGTTGCATGTTGCATATGGTGTCTAGATTGTAATTCTTCCAATCTGGTTAAACTACATGTGCTATTCTACTTAGCTTATACATTATACATGTTAATGTGACATGCCTTCCAGTATTTAGTACATAGTACATCTGTCTATTAAGCATGTCCTCACATAAAACTGTTTTTTTTGTATCCCGCATAAATCAATATGACGAGACACCTTCAGTATATGCAGTGTGATATTAGTTGCATCTTTGATATGATTTATAGCATGCGCTGCTTCTAATTTGTTGAAATGCCATTTATGATGGGGCACTTTTAACTTGGCAGAGTCATATTGGTTGCATCTTTCACGTGGTGTCTAGCATGCATTGCTTCTTATTTGGTGAAATGGTTTCTGCTTAGTTTACACAAACAGTTGTGAATATGCCATGTCGTCCTATTTTTCGTATTATTCCATCCTGGAATCATGTGTTTGCCTTACATAAAGGTAGTGATTGTCAGTATCATGCACAAATGAGTTCTGAAGAGTGAATTTTATTGCTTTTTCTTGTCGGTTTTACTTGACAATTCAAAATCAATAAAGCGGAAGGAAGTTAGCAAGGCAGTGGATGAAGGTGCTCCTTCCAAATGGAGGGCCTCTACAGATTCTACTCCTCCATCCCCCTAAGATGATTTCCAAGACAACACATGCATAGACACTCAACGTAGCTGTGTTGGTGATGAGCACGTCTCCCCTAGTGCACCATCACAAGTGCTCCCTCTAACTTGGCACTGTTATATGTGGTTGCATGTTATGTATGATGTCTAGCTTGTATTGCTTCTAATTTTTTTGAATTTCATCTTCTTACTTTACACATTGTACTTGTGACTAAGACACGTGTCCTGTTTCTAGAACATACAATATCTGTCTATCACACCATGTTCTTACATCAAAGTACATTTGTTCTGAAGAACTAAATTGTTATTCGTTTTTCTTGTCGGCTTGACTTAACATGTCACAGAGAAAGAGGAAGCAAGACAAAACGACAGGGAAAGGGAAGCGGAACAATCCTGCAGATTCTGCTGGTACTGATGGTGCAATCAAAGGTCAAAGTCCAGCGGAAAATTGTACCGACAGGGTATCCCGTGCTACATGAGCTACAGAACAAGCCAAACAGAAACAAAAGCTGCCACCAAACAACCAGAGAGAACCCTAGTTGTCGCACCACCTTCCACAGTACCACCAGCTGCATGGTTTACTCGTTGGTCAACTCAGCTAGCAGCACGTTCCCAAGCTCCCTTGCCACCTGACACTACTTCTGAAGCACTCTTGACACAAGATGAGTTGGCAAGATCAGATGAACTTTGTGAGCTTCAATAGCAAGAAGGTAGTTGCTGGAGTCAAATTACAGTTGCATTCTTCTTTATATCTAGTCTCACTGTTTGATGTACACTAACACTTCCTATGTTTGTTGTTGGACTAGCACCTAGGAGCAAGAGGAAACAAACATCAAGGATAATGCTCGATATGTTAACTAAATCTAGAGGAGGAAGAATGGAGATCCGTTTTGAGGTAGGTTTAAAAAGGCCACGTGATTCTACAGAGTCAGCCAAGTTAGTATCAGAGGCAACGGTTGCTGTTAGGTGTCATGTACGTATCCTCCCAACATGGATTCAGTACAGGAATGACAAAAATGAAACCCAGTTCAACACCTTCCTCGGCCATTTATCTGTAAGTATGGTTATGTATGGAAACTAGTAATATCGTCTTGCTCTGTCCAATACTTTCTAGGTTGCCGATAATGAGACTCCCATAATTTTCAACATATGAGGTTCAAGTTAAATAGCCAAGATGATGCAACCAGACAAGCTTGCACCCATGTTTTCAAGTCTGCTCTGCGACAATATCAGTATAACTTGAGGAAAACTCACTTTGAAGGCAAGGGTAACAGTGAACTTGCCCAAACATCTCCAGTGGAAAATGTATCTGATGAAGACTGGAGAGGCCTCGTTAAACATTGGTCCAATCCAAAGTATCAGGTACTTTATATATATGTCATCAGATCACCTGTTGAAGTCCTATTTACGCATGTGCCACACAAATCTATCTTCTAGTAGGTGAACTGTTCAAAGAACAAGGCCAACCGTACAAAAGTGAAATTCCAACAGACGACAGGATCTCATAGCTATATTGCACACTGCGAGGCTCTTGTAATTAGCTGATGTTTCACTCTTTTCGTTGTACCATATTATCAGATCTATATTGACTTGTTCCAAATGCAGAGGAAAGCCCGCAAGGACCAAAAAGTACCTGAACCAAACGTTGTGGAAATCTTCAAGGACTGTCACACCAACAAGAAGAAGGGCATGACTACACCAGTCAAAGCCATTGTAAGTCCTTAATCCTCATGCCTTTTAACTACTACTTACTCTGACTTGTGCCTTGAACTGCATGGTTTGCAACCAATGTCTATTACTCTTTTCAATTTTATACACAATTGTCTTAGTGTATCATTGCACCTTACAAGGTTTAAAAGAGAGGAGTGATGTTCCTTTGATCTTGACCTGTAATCTAGTTCCGTGCTGGACTTGCCCACACAACGTTACAATTGCCTGTTTGTCTGTTCTCAGTTGTTTTGTGATATGAATGATGTCATACTATGCTTACCATATTATAAACTTCGTCTCTTTATCCTTAGCCCTCAATACAATGTGAAGAAATAGACAATACATTAGCGGTGGTACATGGTCATATGTTTGGAACCTGGTTTTATTATGTACTTTACAAGAAAATACAACTATTATTTTACATGGGTTCACCAGAATAAGTTCTGTATATAGACCAAAGCTATTTTGTTTGGTTTTGCTGCCTCCTTAATATCTTCATTCGCTCGTACTACTAATGTAAAACCATAACTTTTCGAGCTATGGAAAAAATGGTGGAACCGCCACCTTACGAAGGTGGCGAGGCAACTATAACCGCAATGTCGCCTCTTGCTTTAGCTTGGTCAAGACTGTCCACTAACAAGTGCCAAAAGCACGTTCTTGCGTAATACTGGCTTGGTTGTTAAGGCAATCTCGTCCAAACTGCCTCATGATCAAGATATGCAAGCTCAAAATAATGTTGTATCTGCGCTCCAGACACAAGTCCATTCCCTAACAGAGACCCTTTGTGAAACAAGGAGAGACATTGTTCAATGTTGTCAAGATATGCATGGTTTTGAAACCAGACTATCAGACATTTGCTATGTTGTCCACGAGCCTAGGAGAACTGAAGGTGAAGGTTATGGTGCTCCATCGGACAATACAGCATGAAAACATAACAGTCAGGTCAAATGAACTGGGCTTCTGAACTTCTGGTGGTTTATCTGCTAGACTGTTAACTTTTATGCCAACCTTCCTTTTGTTTTATAGTTATAATTTTTTTTAGTGCGATACAACATTTGTTCTTAACATGCAGCCACCGGCTGAAGAAAACGGCATGCCATTTTTGTATAGTGTAGGGTGTTCCCTATATTTGCACTGGTGGCGAACTTTAATGCCCACCGGCTGTAGTTAACATGGGCCTCCTATGGGCTGTAGAAACAATGGGCCTTCTAAGGGCCGTAGAAACAATGGGCCTTCTACGTGGCATAGAAATAATGGGCCTTATACGGGTCGTAGACACAATGGGCCTTCTATGGGCTGTATCATCAATGGGCCTTCTACGGGCTTATGATCGGTTGGCCAAACATGGGCCAATAACAGACCACATTATGGCTGCAAATGGGCTAGAGTTGAAATTGCCCGTTCATGGGCCGACCATGACGGGCCGTCGTTAATCAACCATATTTTGATGACACTATGTAAATGGCCCAACGTATTAACGGGCCACAAACGGGCCGACTGTAACCACGGGCTGAATTTGGCCGACAAGCAGAAAATGACAGTAACGGGCCATAAGTAAACGAATGTGGAAATGAGCCCAAGAATAAATGCGCCCCGAGAAGGCCGAAAGATAACATGGGCTGGAAACGGCCCAACGGAATAATGGGTCGTTAATGGGTATAAAGTGATACACTATTCATTACGGGCCAGTTTCACCACGTGCCGTTAATGGGTATAAACTGATACACTGTTCATTATGGGCCAGTTTTACCACAGGACGTTAATGGGCCAAGTGTAATAAGGGCCTCATATGGGCCGAAATACGTCATGGGCCATACATGGGCCAGAAGTTAAAACGGGTTGGAATTATATTGGACGGCCCAGATGACGCTACTGGGCCTAATTCAGATAGGCCGTAAATGGGCCCTGGGTTAGCGGGCTGTAAATGGGCTATATGCGAACAAATCATTAACAGGCTTGTCGTGGACCGGCCTGCCACCTTTTGACCAAGTCAAACGGGCCGGCCTTTTCATAGGAATGGGCCTCTGTTGGGCTGTGCCACGTGTCGACGTATCATAGGCGCTTTGAGTCCAATGAGTGGATGACATCTATCCCAATGGTGAGCCGACACGTGTTTCCTCCAGCCAATGATGATTTTACACGTGGAAAATCCCCATTGGTCGGGGCTGTTAACGGGTTATCGGATCCAAAACCGGACTGATAGCTTAAAGGCGTTCCGTTATGGTGGATGCCATGTGTCGGTCACCCTTGACGAAAGAACTTTCAGGACGCCGATTTATCGTCATGGAAGTGGACACTTCCATGATGATAATTTTGGTAATGTCATGGAACACTTCTACGACAACACATGTATGACTATCTTGATTCTGTCATAAATTTGTCATGGATGTACATGCATGACAGAAAACGTGACCTACTGTGACAAACACGTATCATCACGGAAGTGTATTTTTTGTAGTGTTAGTAGTACTATTGTTGATTGGACTCATCCGATAACCTGTTGCAATGCCCATACAATTATGTATTCGGAAAATATTTTTTGGCCTCGTCGCAGCACCCACTCAGGGAAGCGACTCGAAGGCCATTCATAAATTATTAATTTTATCACAAGCATATCATTTTATTACATACAACAGGTCATGAACCCACAACGACAACGACGATACATCCTAGTAAATACTAAAGTTTTCATCACACAACAAAGAACAAGCAATGAAATGAACTTCAGCTCAACCAATCCTCGGCGTTAGAAACGCTTGCTTTGAACCAGAAGTGATTCTCTGGGAAGGGACAACTACTATCAATCTCGAGACCAACACAGGACTGATCATCCAGGATGAAGCGGCCTATGTCAAGACGAATATTGTGATAGCCATGGTAGGGAACCATAGCAACGTCCAAGGTATAGATACAATTGCTTCTCATAAATGGTAGTAACGTTGTGTCAACAACAGCTGGATCGCCTTTCACCATGGTTGGATAGTTTTGTCCAAGGAAGAGCAAGATTCCTCCAAGAGTATCAATACCAAACCAGGGAGAAGGTGTTGGCACTAGCACAATAGTATCCATCCCGAATACCCTGCAATGGATGTTGGAATAGGTCCGGAGAGTGCGACCATGGGAGACAACACCTGCTTCCTTAGTCACATCAGCGGTGCCCTATATACAGACAAGAAGAGGTGATCCATCGAAATAAGTTGCCAGGCTCCACTAAGTATATGGGTCCACATGCTCGTGATCATCATCATCGTCATCTCCCCCTTGGTTATAATTTTTTTCAAGTATAGGTGGTGGAATGTTCACAGGACATTGGAAAGACAAGAAGGTTAATTAGTAAAGGGAAACTAGCTAACCCGCATGCATGTGGATGAAACAATTATAATTGGAAGACAAACGTACCGAAAGCATAAGGATTCCATGCAAAAACAGTGCCACGAGTGGTGGTAGCAAACACAAGACCCTCGTATTGAATTGCATCATAGTAGTGAACATCCGTGTATAGAAACTAATTTTTGAGCAATATCCATTGAGTCGAACCATGAAGGATGGCAACAAGCTTGTCGAAGATAGCGACAACACAAGCATTCCTATAACCCCAAGAGCGGTCGGAAACTTGACAAATTGCTATCTTCTCTAGACGACAGTCACCATGATCGTAGTTGAACGTACCTAGAATACCGTTGTGCTCAACCTCTGGGCAGTTTGAGATTTTTGGAAGTGGAACCCTATGACGAGTGTACACACTCACAAGTTCCCACTCATAGTTGGACCCAATATAAACAATCCAATCTCCATTTGCGCCTGCCCAAGCCTTACCCTCAAGCGATGGCATCTTAACATGAGACCTATCATTATCAAGGGGCATCAACTTGCACAAGGCGAGACCTGCATTGTCCGCACACCAGTGACCAGGTTCACGGTGAAGAAGATAGGGGAGATCAAACCACTCCTGGACCCTTGGGTTCCTTTTCATGATGTTATTAGTTGAGTCGAGAATGGTCTTGAACGAACCTGCCATGCTAGTCGAGGTGATGACATCGCTCCGATCAATGAGTTCCTCGACCACGTCATCTTTCAGATCGGGGCAAGAATAACGGGGTCATTTCCGACCGGTTCCCTCCATGGAGAAGACGACCGAACAATGGCAGAAGGAAGGGTGAAGGCAAATGGAGGAGGGAGGAAGAGCGTGCGACAGCAGTTCCAAATCAAGAGGGGAAGGCGAGGAGTCGGTGGACGGTTGCCACGGTACACGAAGAGGCGCCCCGGCCTACATAGACATCCGTTTGGAAATTGTACAAAAGGACTCGCGTTGTCTCACTGACATGTGGGAACAGGACCACATGTCAACGAAACATGGTGTGTATTTCTCGTGCAAAATGCAATCTGGCCGCGTTGGCCCAAGGTGCCGCATTAGTGATCGACCTTTTATTTTTTTAATGGTGTACCTTTCAGTTTTGAAGCACGACTAACTGGTACTGTATGCAGAGAAAATATAAACTACTCTACCACTACTCCACCTCTAGTACTAGTAGTATAAAAAAATATATATAGGATGGGGATTCAGCGCTTTCTTGCTAAGGGCTGCCCACTTGCTTCTCACACTATCACCCTCTATCCAGATCAAAAAAAGACGGCCTCTCTCTCCGTCCTCACCGGTGGTCACAGATCCGCGGGGAAGAAAAGGACGTGCAGCATTGATGCACTCATCATCGACGAGCTAGGTCACGCACTGACGACAAGGCCGTCCTCTCAGACCTAGCGCCCGCACGGGATGGCCTCCTTTCCCAAGCTCGCTGCCGTAGTGTGTGTGGAGGACGACAACCACGAGCGAAGCCACTTAACGCCGACCCTCGGGTATGCTACCTCTTTTCAAACCATACCCTTGTTCTATTGCCCCATCTATCACGTCGCTGCATGTGGATCTTTTTCCACCCCACCATCTTCCCAATTTGCTATCCTCTGCTCTGCTGGTCATGCAGACAAAAACCTTAACTTGCACTATTAATGGAAACTCTACTTCATGCAGACTAATCCATGTCTGGGTTGAATAAGGAAAGGAAGGGAGACTGTACTGTCCAAGAGACTAGGCATCAAACCCACATCTAGGTTGAAAAGGGGAAAATCAGTAGCTAAAGAGAACAAAAATGGGACGTAATCCACATATGCTGCATGGATATTTGTTGCTCTGGGCAACCATACCTCCCTCGCCACTCTATGCGTCTGTGGAGGTACATCGTACTGGTGTGCCCACTGTCTGAATGGGCCTACCATGCTCTTATTGCCACTTTTTTGTTGTTAGTATAACGCCAGCGGTCAAGTCAAGCAATGCTACTGCTAAAGTGATGCCACATTTAACTAATGCCGCACTCAGTCTAATGCCACCGATAAATTTAAGAAGTGCCATTTAATATAAGTGGATTATTTCAGGGTCAGCTGTTGATTGTGGATTTATTAAAGATTTTTCAGCTAAGGCATTCTAATGATGTTGCACAGCCAGTATACCAACGATGAATCTTGTTACTACCTTCAGATTTTTGCACTATTAATGCTTATAAATTACATACCTCGAGTTAGTTAATAATATTTACCTTGAAGGTACATGGTTTGCAATTTTTTTATACTATCATTAGTTAATAATGCTAGTTACCTTCAGACTTTTGTATTTGGTTTAATGCTCTTGCATAGCTACTATACCAATGATGAAACTTGTTACCATTACATTTTGTATTGTTAATTCTTATAGAAAACTTCCAGTGCTAGAGCTTATGGAAATCTATTCAGTAAAACCATTGCATTGTACCCTGTAATAAAATAACTACTATACTGTTGCACTAGCCACTGGATTAGTCTACATTTGTACTATTCGAATGGTGTTGCATTAGTGTATGGACATATATAAAGTCTGGCAAGCTTTCCCGATATGTGCTCAAGAAAACTACTACCTGTTTTTCTAAATACTAGATGTTTGTGTACTTTAAGTTGAACTGCGAAAACGTCTTATATTAAGGAACAGAGGGTGTAGAGTTCACTCAAATTATCCTGGTAAAGCTATTCACACCTTTGTTAAAATTAATGTTCATTATGTTATCGGAGGAGGTCTGTATGTTTGTCTCTAATGCCCGTCGACTACATACCTGACATCATGATGTAATGTTAAGTCATTTCCTTTTGTACAGTGTCACTAAATTGTTAAGACGGTGATGGCATTTTATTTTAGTTGAACTGAACAAAATATGCTTAAGAAAAGAGGAAATGTCAGCAATGGCTCAATTTTTCATAAAAAACTATGTATGCCTTCCTGACATCAGCCGATGTTGCCTTATTTATTCCTTCAAACAGGTGGTTAGAAACAGTCTTGCTACCTTTTCCCATTAAGAAATTGGAATGCTTATATTTGTGAGTCTATGCTTCAACTAGTGCCACTTCTATAGTAATCACAGTTTCAATATCTATGCAAACAGGGATGCTCGATTTTAGTGGAACTGCACAAAATGTCCAAATGGTTCAACATTAGGAGCATGTTTTCTTCCAAACCTTTATATCCAATTGGTGGCACTAGGAGCTGTTCATTACGAAGGTACATGGTTTGCTACTATCTTTCTACTCTTTTTGTAATGTCATTAGATAGTAATACTAGTGGTTTGCATGTGAATTTATTGGCAGGGCGGACCTACATTGGAGGTGCAGGGTAGGATTCAATGGTTGGATGCTCAATTTCGATTGTATCGATTTCACCTCTTCCATCACTGCGAACATGGATATCCTTGGTTTGATGAAGAATAGGCGCTATATTTCTTCTCTAAACGAGCAAATCAATTCAGTATGAAATTGTCCAAGGCAAAACATGACTGTATCAAATTGTCCAGTGCAAAACATGACAGGCGCTAAGCGGAAGAGACATGTTTAAACCGAAAATACAAGGTTGGGTATATGTTTAATAGCTGCTTGATATTTGTGCAGATAGAGATGTCTGCCCTTTGCTATTTGGCAAACAAACAAAGTGACCGCAATTTTGGTTGAACTGCACAAGAGAATAGTATAGTCACTGCATGCAGTGCCATTTGAAAATAGAAATAAAAAGATTGGATAGTCACTTCATGGACTGCAGAAAAGTAGTACTGTACTATTTATTGGCCAACACTAGGTGCTTCATTGCATTGGTCTGATTATACAATGGGCATCATTTTGCGTAAGTTAAAGTTTGTATTCCGAAAATAGTCTCGCCTTGTGATCGGGAGAAGACCAAATCATATTGCAGTGGATGTTCCTCCGCCATGTTTGGTTCATTCTCATGGTTCCAGCTGTTGGTGAAACCACTTATGTTTGCAAGAGGAATTGTAGACTTAACAAACAAATTTGTCTTTCACTCTATACTGAATGTTGGCCAAGAGAAGCATCCATGTTAGTAGGAAGAACAGATGTTTTTTCTAGATCTTTGCTTGTGGAGCTACATATTTGTATATGATCTGTGAATCATTGAGATGCATTCACATGTTGATCTTATGTATGGGAATCGTACTAGTTTGTTTTGAATTAGGGCTACTAATGTGAACACATTACAATGCCAGTCCTGTGAGTCTCGTGTGAACATTTCGAACGGATCGGCTCTTAATGCTGTGCACAGCATGATCCTTATTTTTGTGTTCTCAGTGTTTACAAGTTACTAACATTTCCTTATTTCTGTTCTCTCAGTGTTTACAAGTTACTGATCGATCACTAGCTAGCCTACTAATGCGCTCCTGGCAGTTTCAGTTGCGATGCAAGATCCCAAGTGGCAGTTTTTTGAATAAAAATGCCTACCTCTGAAGAAACCGACAAGCTGCTATGAAGAAAATGCCATGCGAATCTGAAGAAACTGCCAGCAAAATTGTTTGCAAATGCCTTATCCCCCAGCGAACGTTCATCGGCTAATGTGATCGTACACGTACACCATCCGACCTACTCGATCCTACACGTACACTATCCGACCTACTCGATCCTACACGGATAAATAGCAGATCACACACGTACTACCTCCTTTCGGGTTTGTAGGGCTCAATTCAAAAAATGACCTACTCAATCCTACACGAATAAATAACAGATCACGCACATACTACCTCCGTTCCGGTTTGCAGGGCTTAATTCAAAAATCTAACCAACCAAGGTACTACTAGATGATGAGTGGTGGAATCATTTTTGACAAGGAGGGAGTACCTCATCTGGATGATTCAAGTGCACTCATTTGACCGTCATGCCGGCGTGCGACCCTCCAAAGACGGACGGGGACGCACTAACGGACGGGACGACACAGTCATAATTTCAGTTTTTCTAGTTTTCCACGGCAAGCTGGCATGCTAAGCCATGCCTGCTTATGCATTGAATTCCGATGACCGCGATGACCATCGCGTTTCCCTCGACACGCTAGTTTGCCTACCTTCCGCCTATAGTTACTGTTTCCCGGGCTTCTCCGGTGGCACCATCACCCAACTCGCCCTATCCTCATAAGCCCCCACCGGCCCGACGTCGCTCGCCACTTATCCTCGCTCTCGCCACGTCCGCCATGCCCTCGCTCGACCGTGATAGGCGACGCCGGAGGTAGTCATCGCTGGAACTAGTGTTCGGTTTTTCACCGGAAGGCAGACGGAGGGAGGAGGCATTCTATCGGTCTTTAGATGGCAATGCGGAGTATGAGGAGTTGTTGGAGCACGACCGCCGGGCGGAGGAGTAGCGTATTGCCGATTTGCGCCGCCAGCGGGACATGGAGCAGCAGCGCACTGACGCTCTGAGTCGCGAGCAGAGCGCCCACAACTAGGCCGACTACGTGGAGGACGGTGCCCAGAAAATAGCCCTGGAGGCTTTCAGGCACGCACGCGTTCGCGACGCCGAATTTTACTACAAGCTCGTCAAGTGGGTTTCCCGCTTAGAAGCCGAAGCTTCGGTGGACCATGCCGGCATGGAAAGGGCCAACGCGCGCGAGCAACGCGCCCTATCGCTCCAATGGCAAGTCCGAGGTGAGGCGGACGACGCCGGTGCCAGCGTTTAGCGTGTACCGTAGATGGCGGCTGGCATCGTCTAGTTAGCTAAGAGTAAGCTAGTACTTGTACACTACTAGAGTATTAGTGGGAGTAGATAGTTAACTTGGCTATGATGGTTGTCAACATGGAAGTTCAGTACTCTATATCTGGATCAGACCTGTTACTTTGCTCTTAATGTTGAACTTTTCATTTGAACGTATGGAATGGGTTTTTATTTTTTAAATGGGTTGTATTTGTCCACCACGGGTTTAGAGGCTGACTTGTGGGCCTACCAGGTTGACGCGTACACAATCAGGAGATGATTGTACGTGGAGAGGATGACAGCAGGGACCCACCAAGGTCATGGCAGTACGCAAGCAAGTGCCTCCTTATTTCGAGCCAATAAAAAAATCGCTCCTCCTAATGGATTTCTGATATCTGGGTCCCATGCCATTGTCAACGTAGTCAATAAATGAGAGAACTGCACAACGAGCGGCTAACACCAGGGACCCAACAGCTCGCCCAGTTATTTTTGTTTTGGGTTAATTTGATAAATGCCACTCCAAATCTGGTGATTCCGAGAAATGCCACTTCAATTTCCGAACTTTCAAAAATGCCATTTCATGTCATTTCCAGTCGCATTTTTCGAAGTCTGGAGTGGCGTTTTTCAAAGTTTGCAAATTGCAGTGGCGTTTTTCAAAGTTTGCAAAAATTGTAGTGGCATTTTTATGAATCGCCATAATTTGAGTGGCATTTATCTAATTTGTTTTTGAGACAGAAGCAGGGTGTCAACTAGGCTGTGCGGGGCACTCTGGCCTGTCTAGACAACGTTTTCTTTTATGTTTACCACAGACCAGCCCAGTAGTTTTTTTGTTCTTTCTCAAAATGGCTAGCCTAGATTTTTGTGATTTTTCAAGTAAGTCGCTTTGTCAGGCCTGTTGGGCTGCAAACTTTCAAGACGAGGAGAGCTTCATTTGGCTGGCCGAGAAAATGGCCTATCAGTAATGAGAAATGGGATGTACATTTTTAAAACACATCAAACCGACAATTAGTTTCAAATTTCTTTTTTTTCATTTCGAGATTTTAAATTGCATTGATTTTTATGCATGGACAATTTGTTGGATTTTATATTGATATACATTTATTTTAAAATCAGTTTGAATCTGACTCGAAATTTCAGGTTTGAAAACAGTTAGGACCACACCGAAATATGCAAAATTTCATATAATATTTTGATCGTGGCCACAATATGGGCTGTAATGCTAACAAAAAGAATATGGGCTAAAAAACCTTAAGAATTAGCAAATGGGCTGTAAATTATTAGAAATAATGGCAGATGGGTTGTATGCTGTTTCCCAAAGATTTGAGGCAGATGTCCATCCAACGGCCGTCGTGCTTCTTCAATCTCTGCTCTTCCTGCTCCAGCCGCTCAAACAAGCGCCAGTGGGACTGCCTACTCCCTCCTCCCGTGGCCGGCTGTGCTACCGCGCAGGCCTCACCGCCCCACCGTACTCCCATCGCTGGCCTAGCCATCCCTCTACTCACCCACACCTGCTGTTATTCTCCAGCGACATCAGCTAAACCAGTCAACCCTCGTACTCCCCACCGCATGGGCAGCCACTGCCGTGTCTTCCCTGGCTCCGTGTCGTTCCCTTCGTAGGCCTCACCGTCGTCCACCGCCCTGGTGCTCTCGGCGCGGCGTGGTCAACGTGGTCAACGAACGACATCCATCAGAAGTGGCCTGTACGTGGAGAGGCTGACAGCTCGGTCCATGCCCGCACACAAGGAAATGCCTCCTTATTACGCGCAAAATAATGATTCCTCCACCTGACATTTGGGACCCACCGTAAGGGCCTCTGTATTTCGCGAAAAATACATTCCCCCCGCTGACAGCTCGGACCCACCAGCTATATCTTCGCACGCAAGGAAGTGCCTCCTTATTGCGCACAAAAAAAATGAATACTCCCCTTGCTAGCTGGGACCCAGCATAGTGGGAGGCTGACTTGTGGGCCTACTAAGTTGACGGGGACGGAGGGCTTTGTCAACTTAGTCAATATGAACGATTCTAGAAGTGACTGTACGATGTCCATCCAACGGCCGTAGTGCTTCTTCAACCTCTAGTCTTCTCGCTCCAGCCGCCCAAAGCAGCGCGGTCGTGCCGCCTGCTCCTGCCTCCCATGGCCGGCTGTGCTGCCGCGGAGGCCTCATCGCCCCTACTACTCCCACCGCTGGCCAGGCCCTGCGGCTACGGCAGCCTCACACCGCCTTGGATCCTGTTCATTGGGAGGGGTCTGGCGTACTGCAAAACGGAGGAAACGGACCTCCTACGGTCGAAACGGGTCCTGTTGATCGGCAGGGGTGTGGCGTACCGCAAAACGGAGGAAACGGACTTGTATTGGAGCGCTACGGTCAAAATGGGGGTCCTATTCATCGGGAGGGGTGTGGCGTACCGCAAAACAGGACTCCACAGGATATTGTTCATCTCCACGGTTAACATCCTCTAGCCTCCACGGGCTACTGTTCATCCACCGTCGACCTCCTCCAGCCTCCACCTGCGACTGTTCATCCACGGGATCCTGTTAATCTAGCCTCCATCGCGCGCTCCTCCACCGGCTACTGTTCAACCAGCCCTCTCCACGGGGGTCATGTTCAACCACCCCTCCATGGGCTAATGTTCATCCAGCCCTCCACCGGCTACTGTTCAACCAGCCCTCCACCGGCTACTGTTCAACCAGCCCACCACGGGGTCATGTTCATCCAGCCCTCCACGGGTTCCTGTTCATCCACCGGCTCGATCGATCGGGGTACTGTTCATCCAGCGGCAACGACCTCTACTACCATGGGTTCCTGTTCATCCAACCCCCACCGGGAACTGTTCATCCAAACCCCCCAACAATGCTCACTGTTCATCAAGGGAAGGAGGCAGCAGTGTTCGATCGGCTTCAGTTAGCAGCAGTAGCGAAGGAATCACTCGGGTTCAGTTAACAGCAAGGGATCGATCGATCGCTCGGGTTTAGTAACGCGTAGCCTGCAGTGCAATCGCTCGGTTCAGTTAGAGCCCAACGCCTGGCTCGGGTTTAGTTAGAGCGGAACGCCTCGCACACATGCGCGTATGTACGAGAGAAATGCGCATCACTCCGCCCCCGACCACCCACCGTAACCGGGAACTCCACCGATATTTTCCTCGCCCTCGCTTCTACCACGGTTTTCTCCGTCATGGACGGCCCAAAGAATGTCATGCAGTTGCGTCTCCGGCCCGCCCAGGACGAAAAGCCCATTTTCTGTCATGATTTTTTGTCATAGAAGTAGGAGCCCACCACATCTATGATGATACCGGGTTTTGTCACAATTATCGTCATAGAAGAGTCATAAGTATGACAGAAAAAAATTCATTCGGCCCAAAATGTCACGAATGTGTCTTTTTTTGTAGTGAATAAAGTTGTAACATACATTCAAATTTAAATCCAAATCCAAATCAGGTACAATTTGGAAAAGCGACAATTAAATTATGGTGAAATTACGCTCTGCAGGTTGTTACGGCACACACGGTTGGTAAAACACAAACGTTTGTGATATGCACCATAATCGAAGACGGTTCATAGAGAGGAAACGTGTGCAAGCATGCACATAGCTGCCATTTGCAAAGCGTGTGCGATGTCAGACAATATCACAAACGGTGCAGGCAAACTAAACGTTTGTGTTAGTTGCCTTATCATACATGATTCGCAACCATGAACTGTTTGTGATGAAGTATGCATCGTAAACGTTGCACCACAGAATAGCGTGTGCGATAGTTGTCGTGTACGACAATGTTACGACGGTCCGACGTTTCGTAATCCTGTCTGATACTCGTACGGCGATTAGCTAATCTTCTTAACGGTGAACCGTTTGTGATGGGCCACACATCATACACGTTCTATAATAGTGAACCGTTTGTGATGGGCCGTGTATCATACCGACTATGATGGCAATGCAAGCAGAAACGAGTAGGAGTAATGTAGGGGTCCTATCCCAGACGGTTTCTGGGTCATGTGGGAAGGACCCCACTATCGCCCACACTCACTTGGCGACGGTTCCAAATGTCATCGCGGAAAGGGGTAAAAACCGTTTGTTTAGGACTGACGCGCACCAGTGTATACAGTTCATAGACAAGTGAAAGTGGATTCTCTAAAATGCGCAAGATAAGTGTGAGTGCTATGGATGGCCTTCTCGTAGGGAGACGGGAGCGGATTCATAGCGGTGTATTGATTTGGTGAATATGTGGACTCATTTGCGCCACCCCAAAAGAGTTACTTGCAGACGTAGTTCAGGATAGCCACTGAGTCAAAGCTAGCTTGCTGCAGTTAAACTCCACCACCCTCTTTGTTGATACTGATGCATATGTAGCTAGTTCTAATGTAAGTCTTGCTGGGTATATTTGTACTCACATTTTCTTAATTTATGTTTTTGCAGAGAGACCTCAGTCTCACTAGTAGTTCCGCGTGGACTTCGACGTTTAGCTTGTTAGCTCAGCTACGATCTTGTGCCCTCGGCAGGGTCTTGTAGATAGTCAGGCTTCTCAGCCTTTTTCATTTGTAGTTGTCTATACTCAGACAAGTCAAGCTTCCGCATGTGCTTATTGCTTGTATGACTTTAATGCTGGGTCATCAGACCCATGTTTGTAATATCTGGCTCCTCGGAGCCTAATGAATAAATACTTTGAGTCGTAGAGTTTTGTTGTGATGCCATGTTGTCTTTGCACATATCGAGCATATTGTGTGTATGTTAATGAAATGCTTGGTATGTGTGGGATTGATAACCCACAAGTATAGGGGATCGCAATAGTTTTCGAGGGTAGAGTATTCAACCCAAATTTATTGATTCGACACAAGGGGAGCCAAAGAATATTCTCAAGTATTAGCAACTGAGTTGTCAATTCAGCCACACCTGGATAACTTAATATCTGCAGCAAAGTATTTAGTAGCAAAGTAATATGATAGTAGTGGTAATGGTAGCAAAAAGTAACGGTAGCAAAAGTAATATTTTTGGTGTTTTGTAGTGATTGTAACAGCAGCAACGAAAAAGTAAATAAGCGAAGAACAATATAGGAAAAGCTCGTAGGCATTGGATCGGTGATAGAGAATTATGCCGGATGTGGTTCATCATGTAACAATCATATCATAGGGTGACACAGAACTAGCTCCAATTCATCAATATAATGTAGGCATGTATTCCGAATATAGTCATACGTGCTTATGGAAAAGAACTTGCATGACATCTTTTGTTCTACCCTCCCCGTGGCAGCGGGGTCCTAATGGAAACTAAGGGATATTAAGGCCTCCTTTTAATAGAGTACCGAACAAAGCATTAGCACATAGTGAATACATGAACTCCTCAAACTATGGTCATCACCGGAGTGGTCCCGATTCATCGCCACTTTGGGGTTGCCGGATCATAACACATAGTAGGTGACTATAGACTTGCAAGATAGGATCAAGAACACACATATATTCATGAAAACATAATAGGTCCAGATCTGAAATCATGGCACGCGGGCCATAGTTACAAGAATTAAGCATAGCAAAGTCATAGCAACATCAATCTCAGAACATAGTGGATACTAGGGATCAAACCCTAACAAAACTAACTCGATTACATGATAGATCTCATCCAACCCATCACCGTCCAGCAAGCCTATGATGGAATTACTCACGCACGGTGGTGAGCATCATGAAATTGGTGATGGAGGATGGTTGATGATGACGATGGCGATGAATCCCCCTCTCCGGAGCCCCGAACGGATTCTAGATCAGCCCTCCCGAGAGGTTTTAGGGCTTGGCGGCGGCTCTGTATCGTAAAACGCAATGAATTCTTCTCCTTGATTTTTTTCTCCCCGAAAGCAAATATATAGAGTTGGAGTTGGGGTGGGAGGAGCTCCAGGGGAGCCACGAGGTAGGGGGCGCGCCCTAGGGGGAGGGCGTGCCCCCCACCCTCGTGGACAGGGTGTGGGCCCCCTGGTCTTCATCTTTTGCAAGGATTTTTTATTATTTCCAAATAGACGTTCCGTGGAGTTTCAGGTCATTCCAAGAACTTTTGTTTCTGCACATAAATAACACCATGGAAAGTTTGCTGAAAACAACGTCAGTCCGGGTTAGTTCCATTCAAATCATGCAAGTTAGAGTCCAAAACAAGGGCAAAAGTGTTTGGAAAAGTAGATACGACAGAGACGTATCAACTCCCCCAAGCTTAAACCTTTGCTTGTCCTCAAGCAATTCAGTTGATAAACTGAAAGTGATAAAGAAAAACTTTTAAAAACTTTGTGTGCTCTTGTTGTTGTAAATATGTAAAGCCAGCATTCAAGTTTTCAGTAAAGATTATGACTAACCACATTTGCTATAACTCTCAGGTCTCATGTTTACTCATATCAATAGCATAATCAACTAGCGAGCAATAATAATAAATCTCAGATGACAACACTTTCTCAAAACAATCATGATATGATATAACAAAATGGTATCTCGCTAGCCCTTTCTGAGACCGCAAAACATAAATGCAGAGCACCTTTAAAGATCAAGGACTGACTAGACATTGTAATTCATGGTAAAAGAGATCCAGTCATACCCAATATAAATTAATAGTAATGGATGCAAATGACAGCTGTGCTCTCCAGCTAGTGCTTTTTAATAAGAGGGTGATGACTCAACATAAAAAGTAAATGGATAGGCCCTTCGCAGAGGGAACCAGGGACTTGTAGAGGTGCCAGAGCTCCGTTTTGAAAAGAGATAAATAATATTTTGAGCGGTATACTTTCATTGTCAACATAACAACCAAGAGATGGCGATATCTTCCATGCTACACACATTATAGGCGGTTCCCAAACATAATGGTAAAGTTTATACTCCCCTTCCACCAACAAGCATCAAACCATGACTTGCTCGAAACAACGAGTGTCTCCAACTAGCAACAGTCCCAGGGGGAGTTTTTTTTGCAATTATTTCGATTTAGTTTGCATAAAGTATGGGACTGGGCATCCCGGTGACCAACCATTTTCTCGTGAGTGAGGAGCGGAGTCCACTACTCTTGAGAATAACCCGCCTAACATGGAAGATAAGGGAAGCCCTAGTTGATACATGAGCTATTCGAGCATACAAAACAGAATGTTTATTTGAAGGTTTGGAGTTTGACACATACAAATTTACTTGGAACGGCAGGTAGATACCACATATAGGAAGGTATAGTGGACTCATATGGAATAACTTTGGGGTTTAAGGGATTGGATGCACAAGCAGTATTCCCGCTTAGTACAAGTGAAGGCTAGCAAAAGACCGAAGCGACCAACCAGAGAGCGACAACAGTCATGAATATGCATTAAAATTAATAAACATTGGATGCAAGCATGAGTAGGATATAATCCACCATGAACATAAATATCGTGAAGGCTATGTTGATTTGTTTCAACTACATGTGTGAACATGTGCCAAGTCAAGTCACTTAAATCATTCAAAGGAGGATACAACCCCATCATACCACATCACAACCATTTTAATAGCATGTTGGCATGCAAGGTAAACCATTATAACTCATAGCTAATCAAGCATGGCACGAGCAACTATGGTCTCTAATTTTCATTGCAAACATGTTTATTCATAATAGGCTGAATTAGGAACGATGAACTAACCATATTTACAAAAACAAGATAGGTCGAGTTCATACCAACTTTTCTCATCTCAGTCAATCCATCGTATATCGTCATAATTGCCTTTCACTTGCACGACCGAACGATGTGAATAATAATAAGAGTGCACGTGCATTGGACTAAGCTGGAATTTGCGAGCATTCAATAAATAGGAGAAGACAAGGTAATATGGGCTCTTGGTTAAATCAACAACAATGCATATATGAGCCATTTCAACAATTTAATCGTGGTCTTCTCCTATCAACCCCAAGGAAAAGAAAAGAAATAAAACTATTTACATGGGAAAGCTCCCAACAAGCAATAGAAGAACGGGAAATCTTTTTGGGTTTTCTTTTTAATTATTACTACTACAGCAAGAAAAGTAAATTAACTAAAAAATACTCTAATTTTTTTGGTTTTTCTTAAGGTTTATCAAACACACAAGAAGAAAGCAGGAAAAAGAAAATAAACTAGCATGGATATTATAGTGAAAGAGTATGAGCACCGACATCTAGCAATGAGTGTGTGTGAACATAAATGTAACGTCGGTGGGAAATACGTACTCCCCCAAGATTAGGCTTTTGGCCTAAGTTGGTTCATTGCCACGGATGGCCTGGCGGATACCCGTAGGTGTAGCTGGGGTCGTACTGAGATGAAGAGGACTCTGACTGCCACTGGCTGGCAGTCATCTCCGGATCCCAAAAGTAATCAGACTGTCGTGGAGGCTGAAATTGTAGTTCCAGCTGCGGGGCTGGTGTAGGGTTCCGGTAGTCTTGAGTGGCAGCCCACGGAACGAGATACAGACCTTCAGATAAATTAAACAAGGAAGGAGCAGGAAAGGTAATAGTCTCGGGGTGATGTTTATCAAAGAACAATTTGTATTTAAGCTCCCCTTCCCTATTCTTAACAATAAAGTCATGCGCTAGCATACTCTTATAATCTAAATAAGCATTGGGTAGCAATTTTTCTTCTTTCTCATAGAGCCTAATAGGTATATTAAAATGTGCAGCAAGGCGTGAAGCATAAATACCTCCAAAGATGGGGCCCTTTATACGGTTCAAACTTAACCGTTTAGCAATAATTCCGCCCATACTAACAGTGTTATCGTGGAATAAACCATGGAACAAGATGATAATATCAGGAACACTAAGGTTTCCACAGTTTCTGCGACCAATCAAGCAACGACTAGCAAATATGGCAAAGTAGCGTAAAACAGGAAAATGTATGCTAGTGATTCTTGCATCGAAAACCTTCCTGGTTTCCCCCACAGTAATGGTGTCAATAAATCCGTCCACATCTTTACGATGTGGTTCATCTAAGGTACCCTCGAAGGGTATTTTGCAAACCTTGAAAAATTCAGCTAATGGCATCTTCTTAACAACATCGTATAAATGAAACTCTGCTGAAGAAGGTATTTCCTTAGGAAAATAGTAGAAGTTTTGCACAAAAGTATTAGTGAGTAAGAGATACTGATGATGTTGGTCGCGGAGGAAGTCGGTGAGGCCAGCATTCTCAGCCAATGAATAGAAATCATCATAAATCCCGACTTTTCTCAAGAAATCATCGGAAGGCCATTCACACGGCCGGACCTCCGCGGTGCGAGGCAAATTATATTTGGGCCTCTGTGCTTCTTCATTTTGCTTTTCCTTCGAGCTTCGGCTCGATGAGCCCCTCAAAAATCTCTTCATTATTTTCTGAAAAATTCTGAAATTTTTAGTAACTTCAAACAAAAGTGAACCAACCTCAAAAAAATTGATAGCAACTACTCCTACAAATGCCTAGAGACTATATCATGCATTACAACTACTTGGAACCATATAAATTTGACATGCAAGCTCAAGAACATGGTCACCTAGGCAGCACAAATTTGCAATGAATAAAGCACTAGAGAAAAAACTAATTGGACCAATGGAGGAGTCACATACCAAGGAACACTCTCCCCAAGCAGTTTTGTGAGAGGTGCTTTGAGCAAGGAGATCGAAAATCACAGCAAAATGAGCTAGAACTCGTGCTTGAGCTGGATATTGGTGTTTGTGGGAGGAAGAAGGAGTGTATGGGTGCAGGAATAAGTGGAGGAGGGCCACCATGGGCCCATGAGGCAGCGGGCGTGCCCTGGGGGGTAGGGCGCGCCCTCCACCCTCGTGGCCAGGTGGTTGATCCCCCTGCTGTGTTCTCAGTTCCAGAAATCCTCAAATATTACAGAAAAAATCATATTTCATTTTCAGGGCATTTGGAGAACTTTTATTTTCGGGGTACTTTTATATTGCATAGATAAATCAGAAAACAGACAGAAAAATACTATTTTTACTTTATTTCAACTAAATAATGTAAGGTAGAAAGAGGGTACAGAAAGTTGTGCCTTCTAGTTTCACCCATCTCATGCTCATCAAAACGAATCTACTAACAAGGTTGATCAGGTCTTGTTAACAAACTCATTCCGAGTAACATGGAACCGGAGAAATTTTGAATAACACTATGTTACCTCAACGGGGATATGCACATGTGGGGACCCCGACTCATAAGTCGAGATCACCGAATGCACATGTACAGTGATCCCAGAGATCAATGCTCACTGAACACACAGAAGCTGAATAACAAGAGTCTTACATCCATACATACCGTCTTACACAAATTATGACTATTGTGGTTAAGTCTTACATTGATAAAGCCTTAAGGGCTGAACATCAAATGAAACACAAGCAGCGGAAATCTTCGTCGATAAGTAGAACCCATGCCATCTGCCTTAACCCTACAGGCATTCTGACTGGGAAGCGTCCTAGCTCGCATGTTCGTCACCGAGGTATTCTTCATCATGTCCTGTTCTTTCATGCCTGGCCAATAAAATAACCAGTGGCAAGCCAATGAGTACTTTGAATGTACTACTTAAGCAACCCATGTTTTGGTCCAAGATGTAACAATACATGACATAGGTAAATTTTTGCAGAAAGCTAGTTTTGAGTGCAATGACATGTTCAACAACTTGTAAGACATGCATCAGGAGAATTCAAGTAACCATGAGGACAGGTTAAAGATATCAACATAAATAGAGTGGGCATCAACCCAACTCAATCATGTCAAGTCCCTTGACTTGACCCAAGTAGTACTCCCCAATTTTCCAAACACACACACTGGTTTGTGAAGCTCTGGACGTAGTTTAAGCAAAGACCGCCTAACTGTCCTTGACCGTGGACACGGCTATTCGAATAGTTTTACACTCTGGAGAGGTTGCACACTTTACCCACAAGATCCGGGGAACTTCCATGTCATCCACGACCCGCGGTACCTCAAGTACCCAAGGTAAGCACCCGATCACTATCTTTCCCTAGACGACACTAACAAGGAGTCCACTCGTTGATGCACGACCCTCGTGTATAAGCAAAAGATCATCGGACTCTGCCCTATTCACATTATTACGCATACACGAAGGGACCAACGGTGTGTCCGGTGCCCTGTGAAAATAGTCATGGCCGCCCTACCTGGCACGACCCCATCTCGAGAGAGAGCACCAACTCTCCCCCGTCACTAGTAATGCGGGCTCCAAGCTAGTATCGGCCTAGGTAATCAATAATGCCCTTTACCATACAAGGGTAGAGTGGTTGCGCATGTAAGGTTGGGACAGTTGACAAATCTTAAATCTAATCCGTTTTTGAAAACAACACACACAGTTGCCTCGGTACACCACTTCGTCATCAAGTGGTAACCCATCTCATTATCTCCCTCGGGCATAAGTGGCACCCGACGGGGTTTTTGAAAAGTCTTTTGAAAATACTTTGTCTCCATCACCATGCATATCCCCGTCCCTTTTTGTGTAGCACTACTTAGCATCCTATCTACTCCCACCGGCATAACCCTCATAAGAAGGTAGGGTCATGCACAATGCAAGTATCAACGAGGGAGTATGGTGGCAAACCATCAAAGTTGTTACCACCTCGTCATGATTCCGTTGCAACAACAATATGGTGCTATATGACATGCATAAAAGGGTTTCATAGACATGGTCAAAGGGCTGCTTGCCTGTTTTAACAAGGTCTTCGAGGTCTTCAAATATCTCTGGTCCAGCTCCAAGTATTTCGTCTACTTCACGCCTATCGTTGAAAGCAACCATAATAAGCAACACAACAAGGCAGAAAATAAAAGTGCTCTAAAAAAATGTGAGTTGGACTTTTCTTGGATACCTATGGTCATATGAGGAATGACCAAGGTGATTTCATTGGAAGTGGATCAATGGATATTTCTAAACATTTCGATATGATGGAATCAAGGGATTTGTGTATTTGCAAGAAGTGTACAGGTATATATTTTTGAAAAATGAGAAAAGGCACCCATTTAACAAACCATGATTTTAGAAGCATCCAGGAGTTGGTTTCACTGGATTTGGAGTTCAAATGATTTTCCTATGAATTTGCAAAGTTGGCTATACATGAAGAAATAGACCATTATTTGAGGTGATACAGAAAGTATTAGTAAAAATGTTCAAAAACTAAGTGTTGAACTTATAGACATCTAGGATTTTTAATCATGGAATTTGGATAAAAAATGGGCTCTCTGTGATTTTTCTAAAGTTCATTACAGAAATGGAAAAACAAGATTTGATAAATGTTTGTGAAGAAGAAGTCTCTGGAAAAATGTGCATGTTGCACCAACAGGTAGATCATGATTTGTAGAGCCACTAGAAATTTGAATCATCAAATTCGGAGTCCATCTGAATTCTGTAGAGATTTTACAATATTTATAAAAAGAGAAAAATGAAGAAAAGATGTCAACCTTATAAAGCGCCGGGCGAAGCCCAACTAAACAACGCCTCTTGGGCTCGGCCCGATGGCTCACCTGTGAGGGAAGGGTGACGCAGAAGGCGCACTACAGGAGAGCGCCACCCAGCGGGGCAAGCGGATCGGCTAGAAGCCGTTTCCACTTAACCCGACTGGTGGGCCGGCTCGATCACCTCTACCGCTGACGGGCGGGCCCCCTGCCAGCTGGCGGGGTGGTCGTCCCCTACCTCGCGCCTGAGGCAGAGGAGCGTCAGGGGAGGCGAGGCGGCGTCTGCCGGCGCTTATCCCCGGCAACTCCGGCCATCCCCGGTGGTGTTCGATGCACCGACGTACTCGGGACGTCGAGACGCGTCCATCCAGGGGCTTCACGCGAGCTGGGAGGATCTGGGGCGACGGCGGCCTTGGAGCCGGCGGGCGGCATCGGGAGTGGATGGGCGCAACGCCGTGGGCACAAGGGCAGGGGGATAAGGATCGGGAGGGCTCCGCTGGCCTGCAGCGCTTCTCCTGGTGGTCGAAGGAGAGGAGGGGAGGCTCTGGTTCGCCAGAGCCAAAGTGAGGCGCATTTACGACCATGGCGGCCGTGGAGAGGGAAAGAGAGCATGGGAGGGAGAAGGATGTTGTCTGGGAGGTGCGAGGGATAGAGGGAGGTCTAGGAGAGGCCAAAGAAGAGGACAGGAGTAGCTTATATGGGCGTGGCCGCGGTGCACCGTGGGCAGCGTGCACGGACGCGCCTGGGTGAGCTCGCAGAGGGGAGGGGAGAGAAGTTCTGGAGGGGGCCGGCAGTGTGCCGTGTCCCGGACGCCGAGGCCACCTCGGGAGACATCACCCCGACGCCCAAGGCTGTCGTATGCCCTTGGCATGGGTGAGCTACAATCTTGAGAGAGCATTGTAGCATGCTCCAGGCCTTGAGCTCTGCGAGCACCGGCATTGTTTATGCGCCATGAGCATGTCCTTTTGTGTCTGGGGTTTTTGGGGTGAGTAAACAATGTAGGAGTGGCATTGGATGCCATGGATGGCCAGTAGGAGAGGAGTGGGGTTGAGAGAGAGGGGGAAATGGGCTGTCCAGAGAGAGAAAGTGGGGTTTTACCCATCCAAAAATTGAGCTGTGGATTTGCCACTGTTACTAGAGGTGAAAGGGGACTAGGAGGGGATGTGGTAAAAAGTGGAGCTCATGGAGATTAGTGGAAGAGCCCCAAACAGGGTTTTTAGTTAACATACAGAAGGTGTTTGATATGGTTTTGGGCAAGAAGATGAACTCCTCTTGTCATGAGGATTGACAGGGTCAAATGGAATGAGATAATAATAGGTTCCACCAAGGTTGAGTCCATTTGGGCAAAGTTGCCAATGCAACTTTTGTAAACCCTAGAAATTAGCAGAAATGAACTTGTGTAGATCTAGTTGAGCAAATCACTTCTCCTTGATGCACCACTTGGTGTAGTGGCCTCATTTGGTCATGTGAATATGCTCACCAAAGTTGGGGTCAAGGAGAGGAAGTTGGTAGTACAAAGTTGTTCAAATTAGATTCTGGCCAGAGAGGGTTTTGGGGCACTTTGATCAATATAACGTTTTATCCAACTTGTGCCATTTGGTCTAGATGAATGATTAGACCACTTGAGCATGCTCACAAGATTTGAGAGCATTTGGGCATGTCCGGCAATGTAAAGTTGCTCAAACTTCAAAATGGACAGAAATGGTTTTGAGGGGATTTCATGGCGTTATACTATTATCCATGACATGATACTTATCAAAATCATCCAACATGTCATATTTGACATGATATAATTTTCTTGGAATTTTTGGAGAATATTTCCTTTGTAAATATTTCAAAAGCTTGAAATATCCAGAAAGGGTTTTTGAGGGATTTGACCAATATTTTGAACATGACCATGTGTTGAAACTCCTATATATGGACAATATATGTCCACTGAGTTTCCCTGTTTTTTGTCAAATATTTTTAAAACAATAAAATAATTCTTCCCTATTAAAGACCATTTCTGGCCTTAAGAAAAAGCTTTTAAATAAAATAGGAAAATAACTTTTAAAATTATATTTTTGTGGTTTATGGGAGTCCTACATCTAATAGGATTCAAATATACCTTTTGAATGTTTTTTCACACCCCAAGTCAAGTACTTGTAGTGCAAACCTCAACTCAGGGGGTTTTGAAAAACTAAATTTTGAAAATACTATTTGGCCAAATTATTTTTGTAAGAAAATACTATGTTGTACTATACACATGGTATGATCATTGGGAAGAAGTTTTGGATCAAGGAAAGGAAGTATAGAAGGTGAAGCTATGTTGACTTTTAAGAGCACTTGAAAACACAGAGAGAAAACCAACTCAAAAAAAGTCAAATAATGCAAAAGTTTTTGTCAAACCACATTTTATCATGATTTATCATCTTAAGTGTTGTGCATGAAAATCAGGGTGTGACAGACCTACCCCCCTTACAAGAATCTCGTCCCCGAGATTACCAAACTAGGCGTGGAAAGGAATACAGAAACTTGTATCTGGGGTAGTCTTCAAGTCCTCATGTTGCTTCTGTTTCCGTGTAGTGCTCCATTGAGCTTGAAGTACTTGATGGTGTGGCTTCGTGTATGACACTCTTCTTGATCTAGGTTGCTAATGGGTAGCTCGCGGTAGATTAGGTTGGGCTAGGGGTTGATGGCTCGGTGGTTAATGCCCTCGTAGAGATCGGGCAAGTTAGGAAGTTGGAAACACTTCCGGGGTTGTGATGCATGGAAAGCATTGTGCACATCAGGTAATTCAGGTGGCAACTCCAGCTGGTAACTGTCTTCTCTTCGTCTCGTAGTGATCTCAGAGGGGGTTGTTAAATCTTGGAGTGATCTCAAAGGGGGCCGATGAATCTTGGTGTGGGTCTCCTTGTCATGGAAATGCTTGGTTCCTTAGAGAGGAGTGGCTTGCAGATACACATGGTCTTTGACGCGGAAGTATACTTCTTGAAGATGGTGGTTGTTCTTCCTCCTTGGCATGGCGGTCTTCAAATGCTCCTGGACTAGCTGAACGGCTCTTCTTCCGTCTTCGGGTGGACAAGTAGGTCACCAAATGATGATGGCAACTATCTTGTCTAAGCACTCCATGAAGACTTTGTTCACGGGTTACATAAAGTAGGCTGGGGAATTAGTGGTGGTCTTGTTGAGTGTGGGCCAAGCTGGTTCTAGATCTAGTGTCAAGGCCCTAAGGTCTTGATCCGACCATGTTGTAGCTTGGTAGGGCTTAAGGGTTTCAAGGATTCTAGTGTGCGAGTGAACATTTATCATCTTATCTTTAAGCACGGTTTCTGAGATGCCAATAGTCTTTCTAGTCCTTTAAACAAATCACATCATATCACCGATGACATCATTTTGTATAGGTCAACTCCAATCATCACTCATGTGATTCATATCCTCATGGCTCCCGAGAGGATGTCTAACAAAATCATATATGTCTACAATCCCCAAACTCATATGTATGTCTACCCCTAAAAATCCATGGGTAGAACATATAAGCTGCTAAGCTTGAACGTGACAATCCAAGTGCTCAACCTGTTCTTCCAAGGTCTAAGATAAAGCACCTCTATCCTAAGGAAACACGTCGTATGCCACTCCAAAATCTTGTTTCCTTCCTGTGAATCAACTCCAACAACCCATTAACTGCACCAATCATTACATGATCCAGTAGTTCTTCAAATCCAATCTCTATGGTGTTCCACACGATCTTCTAATATCCTATAATCCACAAATACTGGGAACGCTACCTTACTATAGTCAGTCCACCAATTTCCATTATCATGGTCAATTAAACTCCAAGGTCAAGCTTATATAGAACCCTAAATCAACTCTGACAATTAATCCAATCTCCTAGTTTATCGTCCACCGAGAAACATGGTATCATAATTGAGATCATTAGTATAAATCCAATTTAATCCGAACCATGTAGACTTACTCAGCATCTAGACTCCATTAGGGTCACCTATTTAATCCAACCAACGAGAATTTCTACACTTTTCCCTCAAGTCATTATCGTAATATCAACTATCACCTATCAATATCCCCTGCCTAAGACAAATCCAAATACTTCCAAGAATTCCAGCTTGCGATCATAATTGTCCTATAAATCCAATTTACTGAGGGGTAATGAAAGCTATGCTACTCTATAATCATGTTCCCACCAAGTTCATCTACCAACATGAAAGCCTCATAATCCACCAAAAGTATCAGATAATTCCTCAAGGTCACTAACACAAACTCATCAAGTCATTAGCCATCTATTCCTATATCCTCAAACTGGTCTTCCCTATGGCATCGTCAGTTTGGTTCTATCTCAGGATGATAATGTGCTAGTTCACTATGTCCACTAGTCCCATGATGGACCCATGGTTGTGCAAGGTTACAGAGGCTTAACTGATGTTTTTGCAATTCTGTGGGTTAAGCACATGGTTAAGGATTTGAGCTGGGGTATCTCATGGAGTCTCCAAGGGTCTAGGAATGGGTCTCTAATCTTGAGGGGCAACCATAACTCTAAGGGGATGCACTTGGTCGAGGAGGTTGTAGCAAATGTCTTCAGTGCTGGTTGGTTGCCAAAGTAGAATCCTTGGTGTATCTTGTCTTGCTAGCCTTCAGATGAGGAGAGAGATGGAGAGCTAGCATAGAGGAGGGGAATGCCAAAAAAGGGGGTTCTATAGTGCAAGTGCAAACAAACTGGTGCAAAAAGGGCCAAACAAAAGAAACAATGTAAGAAAGGTGATATAGTCGCATACTTGTCGCCTAGGGCAAAAGTGCGACCTATATCAAAACACAAACAAATAAAAACAAGCAACACACAATCATGGTTTTATTCGAACTATCATATGGACTCGTCAAGATAGGGGTACATGACTCATCCTACCCTAGGGGTTCTCGGACTCAGTAGTCGTGCCTTGTGCCTCGTGCAGTCTCCTGAGTTTTCCTCAGGTGTTGCTACGTCTCTTGTTTGATGAAACGATCTGGGTTGAGCCTGAAGAATCTTCGACAACTTCTCGCCTGATGAGGTGATGGGGTGATGGTGGCTCCTCGTGGCTGTCTTTCACTTGGTCTTCTCTTGTCTTCTTAATCATGATGATCGCTTTTGCGTTCTAAGGCGTCGATGGTACCAGGTTTGTGATCCTTTATGCAAGGACATTAACAAGGCATAGTAGAGGTCCAACATGTCGGTTACGTTGATGACAATATCGACACCAAGAGCGGGGTATGAAGAGAACCGTTTTCCTGCTCACTATAGTGAGGCGGGCCAAATGGCGAGGTTCTCATCCATCGGTGGTTGCCGATACAACAATGGTAAGGACATGATTGCTCTATTAGCGATGTCTATCATGGTATTGCATATCTTACACCCTGATTGTCATAGGACAAGGTTGCATCATCTTGGGGCAAATTCAAAGGTGTCACCATCCTCTCGGTCTTCATGTCCTCATTCTTCAAAGGCGTGTCTTCTGTTGGCATTGTCTTGTTGTGGTGTCGCCAATCTTGGGTTCGTAAGAGGTGGGTGAGTGTTTGGCAAGGTGTCTTTCTTCTAGATTATCCACGAGGATTACAAGGAATCCCGTGGTCAGGGGCATAAGGATTCTAGCGACCATTAAATTTTGAAGGGGAAGAGGAAAGTATATCTTAGTTTTCAAAAACTTCGAGAAGGGAAGAGAAGTATAGATAGTTTTGATAACTAGTAGTAGTTTTGGAAATAGTTTTACCCTAACTAACGACCATGCTAACTAAGGCTTCCTACAGTCAGGATGGCTCTGATACCAGCTCTGTGGGGAACCCAACTCATAAGTCGAGATCACCGAATGCACGTGTACAGTCATCCCAGAGATCAATGCTCACTGAACACACAGAAGCTGAATAACAAGAGTCTTACATCCATATATACCGTCTTACACAAATTATGACCATTGTGGTCAAGTCTTACATTGATAAAGCCTTAAGGGCTGAACATCAAATGAAACACAAGCAGCGAAAATCTTCGTCGATAAGTAGAACCCATGCCATCTGCCTTAACCCTACAGGCATTCTGACTGGGAAGCGTCCTAGCTCACATGTTCGTCACCGAGGTATTCTTCATCATGTCCTGTCCTTTCATGCCTGGCCAATAAAATAACCAGTGGCAAGCCAATGAGTACTTTAAATGTACTCACAAGCAACCCATGTTTTTGTCCAAGATGTAACAATACATGACTTAGGTAAATTTTTGCAGAAAGCTAGTTTTGAGTGCAATGACATGTTCAACAACTTGTAAGACATGCATCAGGAGAATTCAAGTAACCATGAGGCAGGTTACAGATATCAACATAAATAGAGTTGGTATCAACCCAACTCAATCATGTCAAGTCCCTTGATTTGACCCAAGTAGTTCTCCCCAATTATCCAAACACACACACTGGTTTGTGAAGCTCTGGACGTAGTTTAAGCAGCACCACCGAACTTTCCTTGACCGTGGACACGGCTATTCGAATAGTTTTACACTCTGCAGAGGTTGCACACTTTACCCACAAGATCAGGGGAACTTCGGTGTCATCCACGACCCGCGGTACCTCAAGTACCCGAGGTAAGCACCCGATCACTATCTTCCCCTAGACGACACTAACTAGGAGTCCACTCGTTGATGCACGGCCCTCGTGTATAAGCAAAAGATCATGGGACTCTGCCCTTTTCACATTATTACGCATACACGAAGGGACCAACGGTGTGTCCGGTGCCACTGTGAAGACAGTCATGGCCGCCCTACAGCACGACCCGTCCCGAGAGAGAGCACCAACTCTCCCCCGTCACTAGTAATGCGGGCTCCAAGCTAGTATCGGCCTAGGTAATCAATAATGCCCTTTACCATACAAGGGTAGAGTGGTTGCGCATGTAAGGTTGGGACAGTTGACTAATCTTAAATCTAATCCATTTTCGAAAACAACACACACACTTGCCTCGGTACACCACTTCGTCATCAAGTGGTTACCCATCTCATTATCTCCCTCGGGCATAAGTGGCACCCGACGGGGTTTTCAAAAAGTCATTTGAAAATACTTTGTCTCCATCACCATGCATATCCCCGTCCCTTTTTGTGTAGCACTACTTAGCATCCTATCTACTCCCACCGGCATAACCCTCATAAGAAGGTAGGGTCATGCACAATGCAAGTATCAACGAGGGAGTATGGTGGCAAACCATCAAAGTTGTTACCACCTCGTCATGATTCCGTTGCAACAACAATATGGTGCTATATGACATGCATAAAAAGGGTTTCATAGACATGGTCAAAGGGCTGCTTGCCTGTTTTAACAAGGTCTTCGAGGTCTTCAAATATCTCTGGTCCAGCTCCAAGTATTTCGTCTACTTCGTCAGCTATCGTTGAAAGCAACCATAATAAGCAACACAACAAGGCAGAAAATAAAAGTGCTCTAAAAATGTGAGTTGGACTTTTCTAGGATACCTATGGTCATATGAGGAATGACCAAGGTGATCTCATTGGAAGTGGATCAATGGATATTTCTAAACATTTCGATATGATGGAATCAAGGGATTTGTGGATTTGCAAGAGGTGTACAGATATATATATATATTTGAAAAATGAGCAAAGGCACCCATTTAACAAACCATGATTTTTTAGAAGCATCCATGAGTTGGTTTCACTGGATTTGGAGTTCAAATGATTTTCCTATGAATTTGCAAAGTTGGCTATACATGAAGAAATAGACCATTATTTGAGGTGATACAGAAAGTATTAGTAAAAATGTTCAAAAACTAAGTTTTGAACTTACAGACATCTAGGATTTTGAATCATGGAATTTGGATAAAAAATGGGCTCTCTGTTATTTTTCTAAAGTTCATTACAAAAATGGAAATACAAGATTTGATAAATGTTTGTGAAGAAAGTCTCTGGAAAAATGTGCATGTTGCACCAACAGGTATATCATGATTTATAGAGCCACTAGAAATTTGAATCATCAAATTTGGAGTCCATCTGAATTCTGTAGAGATTTTACAATATTTATAAAAAGAGAAAAATGAAGAAAAGATGTCAACCTTATAAAGCCCACTGGGCGAAGCCCAGCTAAACAGCCCCTACTGGGCTCGGCCCAGTGGCTCAGCTGCGCGAGGGAAGAGGTGACGCTGAAGGCGCACTACACGAGAGCGCCACCCAGCGGGGCAAGCGGATCGGCTAGAAGCCGTTTCCACTAAACCCGACTAGTGGGCCGGCTCGGTCACCTCTGTCGCTGACGGGCGGGCCCCCTGCCAGCTGGTGGGGTGGTCGTCCCCTACCTCGCGCCTGAGGCAGAGGAGCGTTAGGGGAGGCGAGGCCGAGCGCGCGCCGGCGCTTATCCCCGACGACTCCGGCCATCCCCGGTGGCGTTCGATGCACCGACGTACTCGGGACGCCGAGACGCATCCATCCAGGGGCTTCACGCGGGCTGGGAGGATCTGGGGCGACGGCGGCCTTGGAGCCGGCGGGCGGCGTCGGGAGTGGATGGGCGTGACGCCATGGGCACAAGGGCAGGGGGGATAAGGATCGGGAGGGCTCCGTTGGCCTGCAGCGCTTCTCCTGGTGGTCGAAGGAGAGGAGAGGAGGCTCTGGTTCGCCAGAGCCGGGCGAAGGCAGACGGCGACCATGGCGGCCGTGGAGAGGGAAAGAGAGCATGGGAGGGAGAAGGATGTTGTCTGGGAGGTGTGAGGGATAGAGGGAGGTCTAGGAGAGGCCGGAGAAGAGGCCAGGAGTAGCTTATATGGGCGTGGCCGCGGTGCACCGTGGGCAGCATGCACGGACGCGCTTGGGTGAGCTCGCAGAGGGGAGGGGAGAGAGGTTCTGGAGGGGGTCGGCAGCGTTCTGTGTCCCGGACGCCGAGGCCAGCTCGGGCGACATCACCCCGACGCCCAAGGCTGTCGTATGCCCTTGGCATGGGTGAGCTACAGTGCGAGAGAGCATTGTAGCATGCTCCAGAGCGCGAGCTCTGCAGGCACTGGCATTGTTTATGCGCCATGAGCATGTCCTTTTGTGTCTGGGGGTTTTGGGGGTGAGTAAACAATGTAGGAGTGGCATTGGATGCCATGGATGGCCAGTAGGAGAGGAGTGGGGTTGAGAGAGAGGGGGAAATGGGCTGTCTAGAGAGAGAAAGTGGGGTTTTACCCATCCAAAAATTGAGCTGTGGATTTGCCACAGTTACTAGAGGTGAAAGGGGACTAGGAGGGGCTGTGGTAAAAAGTGGAGCTCATGGAGATTAGTGGAAGAGCCCCAAACAGGGTTTTTAGTTAACATACAGAAGGTGTTTGATATGGTTTTGGGCAAGAAGATGAACTCCTCTTGTCATGAGGATCGACAGGGTCAAATGGATTGAGATAATAATAGGTTCCACTAAGGCTGAGTCCATTTGGGCAAAGTTGCCAATGCAACTTTTGTAAACCCTAGAAATTAGCAGAAATGAACTTGTGTAGATCTAGTTGAGCAAATCACTTCTCCTTGATGCACCACTTGGTTTAGTGGCCTCATTTGGTCATGTTAATATGCTCACCAAAGTTGGGGTCAAGGAGAGGAAGTTGGTAGTACAAAGTTGTTCAAATTAGATTCTGGCCAGAGAGGGTTTTGGGGCACTTTGATCAATATAACATTTTCTCCAACTTGTGCCATTTGGTATATATGAATGATTAGACCACTTGAGCATGTTCACAAGATTTGAGAGCATTTGGGCATGTTCGGCAATGTAAAGTAGCTCAAACTTCAAAATGGACAGAAATGGTTTTGAGGGGATTTCATGGGGTTATACTATTCTCCATGACATGATACTTATCAAGATCATCCAACATGTCATATTTGACATGATATAATTTTCTTGGAATTTTTGGAGAATATTTCCTTTGTAAATATTTCAAAAGCTTGAAATATCCAGAAAGGGTTTTTGAGGGATTTGACCAATATTTTGAACATGACCATGTGTTGAAACTCCTATATATGGACAATATATGTCCACTGAGTTTCCCTGATTTTTGTCAAACATTTTTAAAACAATAAAATAATTTTTCCATATTAAAGACCATTTCTGTCCTTAAGAAAAAGCTTTTAAAATTATATTTTTGTGGTTTATGGGAGTCCTACATCTAATAGGATTCAAATATACCTTTTGAATGATTTTTCACCCCCCAAGTCAAGTACTTGTAGTGCAAACCTCAACTCACGGGTTTTTGAAAAACTAAATTTTGAAAATACTATTTGGCCAAATTATTTTTGTAAGAAAATACTATGTTGTACTATACACATGGTATGATCATTGGGCAGAAGTTTTGGATCAAGGAAAGGAAGTATAGAAGGTGAAAATATGTTGACTTTTAAGAGCACTTGAAAACACAGAGAGAAAACCAACTCAAAAAAAGTCAAATAGTACAATAGGAAGAGGAAATTCAAAACCTCAAAATATAATCGATGGAATTTTTCCAATAGAATTGATACTATGAACTTGAGGTTGTTTCCTCGGAAAGTGTACCGTATGCTCATTGCCATTAACATGAAAAGTGACATTGCCTTTGTTGCAATCAATAACAGCCCCTGCAATATTCAAAAAGGTCTTCCAAGAATAATAGACATACTATCGTCCTCGGGAATATCAAGAATAACAAAGTCCGTTAAAATAGTAATGTTTGCAACCACAACAGCACATCCTCACAAATACCGGCAGTATAGCAGTTGATTTATCAGCCATTTGCAAAGATATTTCAGTAGGTGTCAACTTATTCAAGTCAAGTCTACGATATAAAGAGAGAGGCATAACACTAACACCGGCTCCAAGATCACATAAAGCAGTTTTAACATAGTTTCTTTTAATGGAGCATGGTATAGTGGGTACTCCTGGATCTCCAAGTTTCTTTGGTATTCCACCCTTAAAAGTATAATTAGCAAGCATGGTGGAATCCCAGCTTCTGGTATCTTTCTTTTATTAGTGACAATATCTTTCATATACTTAGCATAAGGATTCATTTTGAGCATATCAGTTAATCGCATACGCAAAAAGATAGGTCTAATCATTTCAGCAAAGCGCTCAAAATCCTCATCATCCTTTTTCTCGGCTGGTTTGGGAGGAAAAGGCATGGGTTTCTAAACCCAAGGTTCCCTTTCTTTACCATGTTTCCTAGAAACCAAGTCTCTCTTATCATAACGTTGATTCTTTGATTGTGGGTTATCAAGATCAACAGCAGGTTCAATTTCTACATCATTATCATTACTAGGTTGAGCATCATCATGAACATCATTCTTAACATTTTCACTAGGTTCATGTTCATTACCAGATTGTCTTTCAGCATCAGAAATAGATATATCATTTGGATTCTCAGGTAGTTCAGCAATAGGTTCACTAGAAGCATGCAAAGTCCTATCATTTTTCTTTATCTTCTTTTTAGAAGAACTAGGTGCATCAATATTATTTCTCTGAGAATCTTGTTCAATTCTCTTAGGGTGGCCTTCAGGATACAAAGGTTCCTGAGTCATTCTACCAGTTCTAGTAGCCACTCTAACAGCATAATCATTTTTCTTACTATTCATTTCATTGAGCAAATCATTTTGAGCCTTAAGTACTTGTTCTACTTGAGTGGTAACCATAGAAGCATGTTTACTAATGAGTTTAAGTTCACCTCTAACATCAGCCATGTAATTACCCAAGTGTTCAAGCATATCAAAATTGTATTTCAATTGTCTACCAAAATAAGCATTAAAATTTTCTTGTTTGACAATAAAATTATCAAACTCTTCAAAGCATTGTCTAGCAAACTTATAGTTAGGAATATCACCTTCGTCAAATCTATAGAGAGAATTTACCTTTACTACCTGTGTCGGGTTATCGAGACCATGAGTTTCTTCAATAGGTAATGGATTAGAATCATATTTTTCTTCAACAGGCGGTAGATTAAGACCATGTATTTCTTCAATAGGAGGTAAATTCTTAACATCTTCAGCTTTAGTACCTTTTTCTTTCATAGATTTCTTTGCCTCTTGCATATCTTCAGGACTGAGAAATAGAACACCTCTCTTCTTCGGAGTTGGTTTAGGAATAGGCTCAGGAATTGGCTCTGGAGCTGGCTCAGGAAGTGCCCAATTATTTTCATTTGTCAACACATTATTCAATAGAATTTCAGCTTCATCCGGTGTTGTTTCCCTCAAAACAGAACCAGCACAACTATCCAGATAATCTCTGGAAGCATCGGTTAGTCCATTATAAAAGATATCAAGTATTTCATTTTTCTTGAGAGGATGATCAGGCAAAGCATTAAGTAACTTGAGAAGCCTCCCCCAAGCTTGTGGGAGACTCTCTTTTCAATTTGCACAAAATTATATATATCCCTTAAAGCAGCTTGTTTCTTATGAGCAGGGAAATATTTAGCAGAGAAGTAATAAATCATATACTAGGGACTATGCACACAACCAGGATCAAGAGAATTAAACCATATCTTAGCATCACGCTTTAATGAGAAAGGAAATATTTTAAGGATATAAAGTAACAGTTTCAGATGGCTATATCATTTAATTTAGTAAGATGTGCCACAACAGTTTCAGATTCATAGCCATGAAAAGGATCAGATTCAACCAAAGTAATTATATCAGGATCAACAAAGAATTCATAATCCTTATCGGTAACACAGATAGGTGAAGTTGCAAAAGCTGGGTCAGGTCTCATTCTATCATTAAGAGATTGCTGATTCCATTTAGCTAATAATCTCTTGAGCTCATATCTATCTTTGCAAGCTAAAATAGCTGAAGAAGATTCTTTATCAAAAACATAACCCTCAGGAAAAACAGGCAAGTTTTCATCATCACTTTAATCAATAAAATCAGTTTCAATAATTTCTTTCTCTCTAGCCCTAGCAATTTGTTCATCAAGAAATTCACCAAGGGGCACAGTAGTATCAAGCATAGAAGTAGTTTCATCATAATTATCATGCATAGCAGAAGTGGCATCATCAGTAACATGCGACATATCGAGCGAATAGCGTAAGCGAGGTTTAGGTGTCGCAAGCTTACTCAAAACAGAAGGTGAATCAAGTGCAGAGCTAGATGGCAGTTCCTTACCTCCCCTCATAGTTGAGGGATAAATTGTTGTCTTAGCGTCTTTCAAGTTCTTCATACTGACTAGTAGATATAAACCCTAAGTGACTCAAAGAATAGAGCTATGCTCCCCGACAACGGCAACAGAAAATAGTCTTGATAACCCACAAGTATAGGGGATCACAACAGTTTTCGAGGGTAGAGTATTCAACCCAAATCTATTGATTCGATACAAGAGGAGCCAAAGAATATTCTCAAGTATTAGCAACTGAGTTGTCAATTCAGCCACACCTGGATAACTTAATATCTGCAGCAAAGTATTTAGTAGCAAAGTAATATGATAGTAGTGGTAATGGTAGCAAAAATTAACGGTAGAAAAAGTAACATTTTTGGTGTTTTGTAGTGATTGTAACAGTAGCAACGGAAAAGTAAATAAGCGAAGAAAAATATAGGAAAAGGTCGTAGGCATTGGATCGGTGATGGAGAATTATGACAGATGTGGTTCATCATGTAACAATAATATCATAGGGTGTGGCACCCCAGCTCAGAGCGACCGGTTTACCATGCATTGCCAGCCCAGAGACCATTTCTTCTGGCAACACACAACATCTTGGTACATAAAACAACTACTTTATTTATGCTAGCAGAACAGAGTTTATATTACAACAGCAGTCGAGGCCAAGCGGCACACCTGGTGCGGCTGAACAATATGTACATTATTTAGTGAACATAAGGGGGCCTCGATCAGAACAACTACGTGGCAGCGGAATAACGTCGTAGCGGAAGCTCCATATCACAGGGACACTGATGTGGACACGATCTAGACTCGAGCAGTGCTCCTCGAGACTTTCCTGAAATCTGGCATGACACGCCAGGTCAGTACATTGAATGCACTCGCAAGCTCACAACAGGCATAATCATAATGGCAAACAATATCATGATACTTAACCAATTATTAATAATGCAACACTATATGTCAAACATGCTGTGATCATGCTCGAACGTCCCTCGGGACAACTTACCAACCGTGATCATTCTCGGATCACAAACAAGCCACCAACATGGTCTTACAAGAGTAACTCGTGATCCTTACGGCGATCACAACCACAACCAATATCTGGTCCCGAATATCTTGGTGGCCTTTCTGCCATCCTCAACAATACAAAGATTCATAGCTTAGTGTGCAAATTTTATTAAACGTTGACTCATGGTGGGACCTACTACGAGGTGTCCGTGACCGTGGACTCGGCTATCGATAGATTATACACTCTGCAGAGGTAGCACACTTTACCCACACCACAGAACCCATGGCCTCGCACTCCCATTCGGGTGGACTAACGACATTCCGATGAAACTCTTCCATTGCCATGACACTCTCCCGGCCACTCCGACCCAATCCCCAACTGGCTAGTCCTGGGTGGCCTCGTGTCTACCAAAGACACACCGACCACCGTCGTGGCCAAAACGATCCCACTCGGGGACCCGGTACCATAATCTCAACAACGGGCACACAAGGTTATGCCTTCTTACCGGGCCAGGGTATGCATGACGTAGCCTTCCCTAGTTGGAGGCACCGACCAGAGGCAATGTCAGTGGACCGAATCAAGGCTTCCCACAAAGGCAAATGTGGTTGCACTGGGAAAAACTCGATTCAGCGGCACCATGACCCAGTCAATGGTATATTCAAGTTGAGTTATATTCAGGTTCAACTTAAAATTAAAATGACGGTGTCATAGCATGCCATGAAATGCAAAACTACACATGCATCACTTAATAACGAAAATGGCCGATATCATCCATATTCACACTAAGCATAAACATCAACAATTCATATTACTTTGCTGATCAAGATAACTCACATATTAACCAAAATATTTTGCAGCAAGTTTTATTATGTTCTCATGCAAGAACGTAACTCCGATTAATTTCTCATATGAATAACAAAGATTTTACCACAAACAAATCCTAATACCGTTACCAACCAAGTGAGGTTCAAACATTCTGTAAGTCAAGTAAAATGACTAAACAAGTACTTATGAGAATATTTTCTAGCAAATTTTTATCATTTTATTTATGAAAGGACATATCTTTAACTAATTAATAACATGCATAACAAAAATTATTTCTATCATCACCACAAATAGATCCTAGCTTTGCTTCACCAACTAAGCTAGTTTCCACATTCTGTAAATCAAGCATATTAACTAACAAACACTTAACAAAATATAAATAACCCAACAGTTATTTAAATGCATGGATTAATCATTTCATTCAAGTAAGAAAATCATAAATATTGAAATGACACCATGAAAATGTTGCTGTGGCTTGCCTTAGTGCAGATGAGGTTCACAAGCCTTCTGGTGATCCTCAAGACAAGCCTCACCCTCTGAAAACAATTTCAAACACAAAAAAAAATATCAAGAAAACTTCTGAAAATCACCAGAAATTCTAAACAGCTCAGAAAAATCTCAACTTCGGTGAGCTGCTGGATTTCTTTGCAAAGAACAAGATGCAAAAAGAATCAATTCATTTGGACTTATGGTTGAGGAGTTATGGCTGTTTGAAGTGTTATGTAAATTGAAATGAATTTGAATAAAAATAAACAGGCTGGGGGGTGACGTCGAAGGCGTAAAGTCCAGGGGCGCCACCACTCGTACCGCTTCGCGCGCGTACAGAGTGGCTGACTAGCGGGCCCCGCTAGTCAGGTTAGGAGGAGGGGAGAAGGAAACATAGGGAGTCGCAGCTCCGCCGGAGCTCTCGCCGGCGACAAGGACTCCTTGGCCAAAACGAGAGGGAGGGATGGCAAGAGGGGGTTGAGGCGCACCTGCCCGTACCCGTAGCGTAGCTAGGGGCGGTCGGACGGTGTCGGAATCAACCTCGCAAGCGGAGGCAGAACACGGTGGTCGCCGGAGATGAAGAAGACGGCTAGCAGAGGCAACTCCAGGGGCTCCAAAGGGGCGGAACGGCTTCACCGGAGAGGGGCGGAGGCCCTGGTAGGGTCGCCCCGGCCTGGAAGGGGCTGGAGCTACCACGGCGACGTGAGGATCAGGCGAAGCTCGAGCTCAGGGGCGGCGGCCCGAGGCCTGCCCGGCCACTCTGACTTCATACTCACTTGTGGGGTGTGTGGGAGTGCTGGATGATGCTCGAGGAGGCTGGGGGCGGCTCCATTTATAGGCGAGCAGCGAGGGGGTTTCGGGCTCTGCCGGTGGACACCTGTCCATGGTGCCCGGCGACGAGCAGCGTCAGTGAGATGGGAAGAAGGCGACGTAGCTCACGCGGCAACTGTTGGCGGACGGAGACGAGCACAGGAACAAGGAGAAGGCGACGAGCACAGTGTGCACCGCACTGTTGGGTTGGCCAGACCGTGCCCGTGCTCGCTGCGGGGAGCTCCGGCGTCGGTGAGCGCCAGAGGGGAGTTAAGGGAGTTGAGACGAAGATGGTGGCAAAGTTTGGCGCGCTACGGCAGTCGGGGAAGCGAGCACGCGCGAAACAGAGCGCTCGGCGGCACTCAGAGCGCGTCGACACGCATGCCAGCACCCCTGGACGAACGCGGTCACCGCATGGACTATGACATCAGGCCGAGCTAAGCCTAAACTTCATGTCTGGCGTGTTGTTCGTGGTAGTTTGAGATGTTACCACGCTTTGGTTTGGATCCAGGTGCAGTAGAGAAGTTTTTACACGCCAGGTAAGTTTCTGGTCAGTAACTTTGAGAGGTTACTAAGGTCAAATGGCCGGGAGTTAGAGGCTGTGCTTTGGAGGTTAACCAAGAGTTACTAAGCTGAAAAAGCACAAGAAAACCCAGGCACAATGGAGCAAGTAAAATGGTAGTTGCTGTAGAAACCACCATTTCTGTCCAGAACAAAAAATATTTTCTGTAGCAAAAATATTCCAAAAAGTGATGAAATATTTTTTCTCAGGAAGGTGCCATAGGGTTCAAAGAATATTTGTGAATTATCTTAGATTTTTCTGGGCATAAAAATTAGGGTTGCTTTGGAGCATTTTGAGAGATGCTTTTGAGAGAAAATGAGAAAAATATTTTCTGGGCTAGGGTTTTTGAGAGAAAATGAATATTTTCATTTAAGAAAAATATTCCAAAGATTATTTTGGGATGGATCAGAAGGGGGATGATGATCAGAGAGGGAAATGGAGCACTTGGGTGAAAGCCAAGAGTACCCAAGTGTTTAAGTCCATATGAAAAGATTCAATAACTCCAAGTTTCAAATTTAATCCAAATAAAAATCAAGCAAATGAGAGTGGGAAAAAACTAGGCTGTCAAAAACCTCCCCCACTTAGAATGAATCTCGTCCTCGAGATTCGGTTGCTTGGGAAAACCACTCTGGATAATGTGACTGTAGAAAATCTTCCCGCTCCCAGGTTGATTCTGACTCTGTGTGATGCTCCCACTAAACTTTGTAAACTTTCCTTACTTTACTGCGAGTGACCCTTTCCATCTGATCCAAAATTCTGAACGGTCTCTCTTCATAAGTTAAATCATTTTCCAACTCTACCTCAGCCATAGCAGTACTTCTCTCATGCGGGGATATTCATCGTCTCAATTGTGAAACATGGAACACGTTGTGCACGTCTGCCAACTCAGCGGGTAGTTCTAATTGATACGCAACAGTACCTACTCGAGACATAACTGGGAATGGACCAATAAATCTAGGGGCCAACTTTCCACGAGTCTGAAATCTCTTGACTCCTTTCATATGAGTAACTCGGAGGTATACGTGCTCTCCGGGTTCAAAACTTATCTGTCGGTGCTTTGCATCATAATAAATTTTCTGTCGAGATTTGGCCAATTGCAATCTGTCTCTGATTTCCTTAACTTGTTTCTCAGCTTCCATCATGAGATGTGTTCCGAAGATACGGCTATCTCCAGTTTGAGACCAATTTAAAGGAGTGCATCACTTACGGCCATACAGAGCTTCATATGGTGACATTTTCAGACTGGTCTGGAAGCTGTCGTCATAGGAAAACTGAAAGCACAAGTGCTCCCTAGGTGGTTTTGGTAAGTAATGTCAACATATCTCTTGTTGGACTAACACTTCTATCTAGTATGTTTCAGATAAGTTCAACAATGGAGTGGCATGGACTAAAGGATGTGGGAACTCCTTCAAGATGCTAAGGACAAAGGATTGGCTCAAGCTTCAAGCTCAAGACTCTTGATTTTATATTTTAGTGATCCAAGATCACATTGAGTCTATAGGAAAAGCCAATACTATCAAGGAGGGATGAGGTGTTGCTTAATGAGCCTCTTGTTTCATGTGCTTAGTGATATGCTCCAAAACCCTCAACTACTTTCCCACTTCCACACATATGACCTAAACCTAAAGTCAAACTCGGCCCTACCGATTCTTTCTATCCGGCGCCACCGAGTTCAGATGTCATAGCCACTGCCACAAACCCTAGGAAAATTGGTTTAAACGATAGGGATCTCGGTCTCACCGAGATGGGATTGTAATCTCTCTGTGTATGTCCATTACCAAAATCGGTCTCACCGAGTTATTGTAATTGGTACTACTGAGATTACAATGCAAACTCTCAGGTTAACTTATTACCAAAATCGGTCCCACCGAGTTTGAGTAATCGGTCCCACCGAGTTTGCCTGACCAACTCTCTGGTTAGCTAATTACCAAAATCGGTCTCACCGAGTTTGTGTAATCGGTCTCACCGAGATTACGTTATGCCCTAACCCTAACCATATCGGTCCTACCGAGTTGCATGTCAGTCCCACCAAAAACCCTAACGGTCACTAGGTTTACTAAATCGGTCCGGCCGAGTTTGATGATTCGGTCCCACCGAGTTTGGTAAATTGTGTGTAACGGTTAGATTTTGTGTGGAGGCTATATATACCCCTCCACCTCCTCTTCATTCGTGGAGAGAGACATCAGAACAAGCCTACACTTCCAGCATCCTATTTCTGAGAGAGAACTACCTACTCATGTGTTGAGGCCAAGATATTCCGTTCCAACCATATGAATATTGATCTCTAGCCTTTCCCAAGTTGCTTTCCACTCAAATCTTCTTTCCACCAAATCCAAATCCTATGAGAGAGAGTTGAGTGTTGGGGAGACTATCATTTGAAGCACAAGAGCAAGGAGTTCATCATCAACACACCATTTGTTACTTCTTGGAGACTGGTGTCTCCTAGATTGGCTAGGTGTCACTTGGGAGAGTCCGACAAGATTGTGGAGTTGAACCAAGGAGTTTGTAAGGGCAAGGAGATCGCCTACTTCATGAAGATCTACCGCTAGTGAGGTAAGTCCTTCGTGGGCGACGGCCATGGTGGGATAGAAAAGGTTGCTTCTTCGTGGACCCTTCGTGGGTGGAGCCCTCCGTGGACTCGTGCGACCATTACCCTTCATGGGTTGAAGTCTCCATCAATGTGGATGTACGATAGCACCACCTATTGGAACCACGACAAAAAAATTTGTGTCTCCAATTGAGTTTGAATTCTCCAAACCCTTCCCTTTACATTCTTGCAAGTTGCATGCTTTACTTTCCGCTGCTCATATACTCTTTGCATCCTTGCTTGTTATGTATTGAGAATGTTAAACTTGTGCCTAAACTCCACTTAAACCTAAAAAAGATAAAAACTGCAACTTTGGTACTTGGTCTAATCACCCCCCCCCCTCTAGACACCTCTTCTCAAGATCCTACAAGTGGTATCAGAGCATTGGTCTCCATTGCCTTGGTTTAATCACCATTGGAGGAAGATGGACGAGTCTACTTTGGGGAGTCTTAGACATAGAGTGCCTATCCTTGATGGAGAGTAATTTCATGAGTGGAAAAATGAGATGCTTGTAATTTTCAATCAATATCATTTGAACAAGTACATTGCTAGCCCTTGTGCACCTCATGTTGATACTATGCATCCTACCCTTGATGAATCTATTGACATGACTAGAAATCTTAGAACTGTTAATCTTACCACTAGAGGCTTGCCTAGAAACTTAATTAGAATCTTGCCTACTCTTGAGTGTGCCTACACTATATGGAAATTTCTTGAGGAACACTTTCCAAATTATTCCTTGGAAAATCTAGATGAAATTCTCTATAAGTCTATTGCCTTGAGTAAGATGAATACTAGTGATCCTATGTTTGGTGATCGTCTATTTGAACATACCGACCTTATGCGTGCCAAAGGAGATGTTGGAATTATTGGTGATATTATTTCCGAAGCTATAAGAATTCATAAGCAAGATCATTATCAAACTCACTCTAACGAATTACCCTCTCTACGACTTGATCCACCACATGACGATGTTGAACATGGATACTATGATGAGGATGATGATAGTGACTTCGATCTTGATGATGCAATGAGACACTTTGGTCTTATGGCAAATCTTCGGGGATATGTGTAGGAGGAAAGGAATGGGTTCTTTACAGTGGATGTACCGATCACATGACCGAAGATAAAGACATGTTTCGTGAGCTTGCTGAAAATGATAGTCCTCGAAAGTATGTCACTTTTGGTGACAACTCAAAGGTTAAGGTGGTTGGCCTCGGTAAGGTGGCCATCTCACATGATAGCTCCATTCATAATGTCATGCTCGTTGAATCTCTTGGCTACAACTTACTTTCAAAGATCTAGACTTGCTGATTTCGGTTTCAATGTCCTATTCACTGAAGTAGATTGCCAAGTGTTTTCAAGTAGACGATCATAAAATGGTCTTTACCGGTATACATAGAGGTGATCTTTACATTGTTGATTTCTCTAAAAGGCACAACCTAAAACTTGCTTCATTGCTAAATCCTCAAAAGGTTGGTTATGGCATAGACGACTAGGTCACATTGGCATGAGAAATCTTGACAAGCTTATTAAAGGAAATCATATCCTTGGAGTTAACGATGTCATATTTGATAAGGATAGACTTTGCAGTGCTTGTCAGGCATGTAAACAGGTTGGAGGAAGGCATCCCGTGAAGAACATCATGACCACAAGGAGGCCACTCGAGCTACTTCATATGGACCTTTTTGGTCCCAACGCTTACAAAAGCCTCGGTGGAAATTCTTTTGGTCTAGTTATAGTTGATGATTTTTCAAGATTTACGTGGGTGTTCTTTCTCGATGAAAAATCACAGGTCCAAAAGATCTTCAAAAACTTCGCTAGGAAGGCCCAAAATCAGTTTGAAGTGAAGATCAAGAAGGTTCGCAGCGACAATGGAACGGAGTTCAAGAATGCAAATGTGGACACCTTTCTTGACGAAGAAGGGATTTCACACGAGTTCTCAGCTACGTACACACCTCAACAAAATGGAGTTGTTGAGAGGAAGAACCGGACGCTCATCGAAATGGCAAGAACGATGCTTGATGAGTACAAGATGCTGAAGAACTTTTGGGCAGAAGCGGTTGAGACAGCTTGTCATGCAACAAATCGCTTGTATCTTCACAAGCTACTCGGCAAGACGGCATACGAGCTCCTCATTGGTAACAAACCCCAAGTTGGATACTTTCGAGTATTTGGCTCAAAGTGCTACATTCTTAATAAGCATCGTCGTTCAAAATTTGCTCCTAAGTCTCATGAAGGTTTCCTACTAGGTTATGGCTCAAACTCTCACACCTACCGTGTCTACAACAGTTTCACCCGAAAGGTTGAAGAGACGGTAGATGTGAAGTTTGATGAATCTAACGGCTCGCAAGTAGAGCAATTGCCAATTGATGTAGGAGACAAAGATCCTTCTAAGCAATACAAGACTTTTCTATTGGCAAGGTCCGTCCAACGGAGGTGAAGGAGAGTACCTCGTCATCCAAGTGGAAGCTTCTACTTCACGACAAGGTGAACCAAGAGTTGATACGGAAGCATCCACAAGTGGAACACACCAAGATGAAGATAACGAGGAAGAACATCACGAACGTCAACAACCTCCTTCTCCACCACGACAAGAAAACGCCAACGCCAACAATGAAGAAGATCAAGAAGAAGAAGAAGAACAAGATGAAGAAGATGTTCAACTGAGACCCAAGCAAAAGCTTTCACGAGTTCGAGCAAGAATTGCTAAAGACCATCCCGTCGAGCAAATCTACAATGATATTCAAACCGGGATAATCACTCGCTCTAAAACTCGTTTAGCTAACTTTTGTGAAAACTATTCTTTCATCTCTAGCATTGAACCTATGAAGGTCGAAGAAGCATTGGAAGATCCGGATTGGATAAATGCTATGCATGAAGAGCTATACAACTTTGAGAGAAACCAAGTTTGGACATTGGTTGAGAAGCCCGAGAACAACCACAACATCATCGGTACCAAATGGGTGTTTCGCAACAAGCAAGATGAAGATGGACAAGTAGTTCGCAACAAAGCACGTCTCGTCACCCAAGGCTACACACAAGTCGAAGGTATGGACTATGGTGAGACTTATGCTCCCGTTGCTAGACTTGAGTCCATTCCCATCTTACTTGCCTATGCTAATCACCATGATATCACCTTGTACCAAATGGACATTAAAAGTGCTTTTCTAAATGGTGAAATAGAGGAGGAAGTTTATGTCAAACAACCGCCCGGCTTTTTCAATCCTAAGAAACCCAATCATGATTACAAACTTCACAAAGCCCTTTATGGTCTTAAACAAGCTCCTAGAGCTTGGTATAAATGCTTGACCAAGTTTCTTCTTGAAAAAGGCTTTGAAATTGGGAAAATTGATTCCACACTTTTTACTAAAAGGGTTAATGGAGAATTATTTGTATGCCAAATTTATGTTGATGATATCATATTTGGATCAACTAACCCTCATTTTAGTGAGAAGTTTGGAAAGCTAATGTCGGAAAAGTTTGAGATGTCAATGATGAGTGAACTCAAATTCTTTCTTGGGTTGCAAATCAAGCAAACTAAGGAAGGTACTTTTGTCTCTCAAACGAAGTACACAAAGGACTTATTCAAGAAGTTCAATATGCAAGAGTGCAAAGGTATGTCTACACCCATGCCTACTAGTGGACATCTTGATTTGACCAAAGATGGTAAACCGTTGATCAAAAGGTTTATCGCTCTATGATTGGATCATTGTTATACCTATGTGCTTCACGTCCCGATATTATGCTAAGTGTGTGCATGTGTGCAAGATATCAAGCTGCTCCTAAAGAATGTCATCTTAAGGCCGTAAAAAGGATAGTGAGATACTTAATTCATACACCAAATTTTGGCATTTGGTATCCTAAGAGGGCCTCATTTGATTTTGTTGGCTACTCCGACTCGGACTATGCCGGAGACAAGGTTGATAGAAAGTCCACTTCGAGTACTTGTCAATTTCTTGGTAGATCTCTTGTGTCTTGGTCCTCCAAGAAACAAAACTCGGTATCCTTATCTACAGCCGAAGCGGAGTACATTGCCGATGGTTCATGTTGTGCTCAATTACTTTGGATGACCCAAACTCTTAAAGATTATGGGATATATGTAAAACATGTTCCATTGCTTCGTGGCAATGAAAGTGCTATCAAAATTGGTCATAATCCCGTACAACATTCTCGATCTAAGCATATAGAAGTTCATCATCACTTCATTCGAGATCATGTTGCTAAGGGTGACATTAAACTTAAGCATGTTCGCACCAAAAAGAAATTAGCAGATATTTTTACTAAACCCCTTGATGAGAAAGTGTTTTGCAGGTTGAGAGGAGAATTGAACATCATTGATGCTTCAAACTTGGAGTAGAAACTCCATTGGATACATGCAAGACATGAGCTTATGACTAATCCTAGATATTTCTCTTATGATGAAAATATTATATCTTGGATCTATTTGCATCTTGCATGTTATCTAACCCATGTAGGTACTTGGTTGAAACAAATTCCATGAGATTGTAGACTACTCACATCTTGAGCAATCTCTACATCACCAAGTCTCTACACTATGGTGGCTGAATACAAGGAAGCACGGAATCTTTCAAACATATCCTTTGACAAACTCTATGTTGAGCTTCATGATTGTCATTTTGGATACACAAGTGCTCTTCCTTGCAAGAACTAACCCATGTAGGTAGATGGACTCAAATTCCAAGTGGTGCTCCCAACTCTTGATGAGCTACATCAACCTTGAGCAACCCACGCAAGTTCAACTACATGATCAACACCACCAAGGTATGTTATTCCATCTTAGAGAAGCTTTACTCCGAGTCATGATCTGAAGCAACTCGACAAGATGTGAATACATCAAAATGCTTAAACGAAAAATGGTAACCCCATTTTGACCTTAAACGATGAGTATGACCTATGATCACGTGATCTCACTTGACTCCTAAGTCAATATACTCTAACATAGGTGACTTTGTTGCCGACCATCTCTAGATGAAGTTCTCTCGTGTTCTTTTCTGTGTTTTTGCATTTGTCTCATGCATATTTGTTTCCCCTTTCAAAAAAACACTTCATCGAGATTTCTTTCTTTTCTTTTCAGTGGCTCTGCATTTCCTGCATCCAATTCATTGCACATCATTCAGTAAATTCCTTGCAAATCTTTGTGAGATCTTACTAGTCTAGTGAGCTGAGGTGACAAGTGTTTTCTCTGCGATGAACTCGGTTTCACCGATTTGTTGTTTTCGGTCTAACTGAATCCTTTCTTGCAACAACCGAAGCATACCACTCGGTGCCACCGATTTCACAATAGGAAAAACAGTTTGCCACTTATTCTGTGTTTCTTCTGATCCAGCTCCACTCAATGAATCTTGTCCTCTACAAGCATCACAATTTTATCCAGTGCTTTGTGTTGTGACTCAAGGACCAAACCCATTCACAACAAATTCCAGAAGACCCTTCTTGGAAAATGATGTCAAAGGGGGAGAGAGAGATCACATCAAAGCTTATCACTTCCAAAAGGGAGAGAATATTAAGGGGGAGAAAGAGATCTCCAGGGGAGAGAATACTCAAGTAGAAAGTGTTTCTCAAGGATCCCAGATGCTTGGTGTTCAAGAGGAGAGATGCCACATGTCTTTTTGGGGGAAAGACATGTTCATATGTGCTTATTTGCTTTAAGCTCTGTTCCCTATCTTCTCCTAGTATCCCATGCTAGATTCAGAGGGAGCAAGACATCTAAGGGAAATAAATCATTTAAATTCATTGCATATCTTTACTCTTGGGGACATCTCTAATCCAATGTGGTACTTAGTACTCACTCTCAACATGTCATCCCAGTCTTGGTATTCTTGTGGTTTCTTCTGTTTGCTCTGGCTAGTAGATGTACCTGTGTTATCTAACCTTGTTTGTGTAGGTTCATTCCACCCTAAGCCAACTCAAGACTACAAGGTATGTATATGCATCACGCTCATGTGTATGAGGAATTCTTGCTGATGTACATACTGTTTGCAAGAAGGACTCGTAAGCATGAAGGTATTTTCTTTAATATTCTTTGCTCTGATGCATATGGCCAAGATACATGTAACACATTGCCTACTCTATCATGGTTATGCTCTCACATGTTTCTATATTCCATATTCACATGATTGCATACATATAGGGGGAGCCTATGCTTGTTACATGTCTTTCCGAAGCTTTACTTGCTATTCTTTATATCTTTATCTAAAGCTTTGATGTATGTTGCCATCAATTACCAAAAATGGAGAGATTGAAAGCACACGTGCTCCCTAGGTGGTTTTGGTAATTAATGTCAACATATCTCTTGTTGGACTAACACTTTTATCTAGTATGTTTCAGATAAGTTCAACAATGGAGTGGCATGGACTAAAGGATGTGGGAACTCCTTGAAGATGCTAAGGACAAAGGATTGGCTCAATCTTCAAGCTCAAGACTCTTCATTTTATATTTAAGTGATCCAAGATCACATTGAGTCTATAGGAAAAGCCAATACTATCAAGGAGGGATGAGGTGTTGCTTAATGAGCCTCTTGCTTCATGTGCTTAGTGATATGCTCCAAAACCCTCAACTACTTTCCCACTTCCACACATATGACTTAAACCTAAAGTCAAACTCGGCCCTACCGATTCTTTCTATTCGGTGCCACCGAGTTCAAATGTCATAACCACTGCCACAAACCCTAGGCAAATCGGTTTCACCGATAGGGATATCGGCCTCACCGAGATGGGACTGTAATCTCTCTGTGTATGTCCATTACCAAAATCGGTCTCACCGAGTTTGTGTAATCGGTACTACCGAGATTACAATGCAAACTCTCTGGTTAACTTATTACCAAAATTGGTCCCACCGAGTTTGAGTAATCGGTCCCACCGAGTTTGCCTGACCAACTCTCTGGTTAGCTAATTACCAAAATCCGTCTCATCGAGTTTGTGTAATCGGTCTCACCGAGATTAAGTTATGCCCTAACCCTAACTGTATCAGTCCTACCGAGTTGCATGTCAGTCCCACCGAAAACCCTAACGGTCACTAGGTTTACTAAATCGGTCCGACCGAGTTTGATGATTCGGTCACACCGAGTTTGGTAAATTGTGTGTAACGGTTAGATTTTGTGTGGAGGCTATATATACCCCTCCACCTCCTCTTCATTTGTGGAGAGAGACATCAGAGCAAGCCTACACTTCCAGCATCCTATTTCTGAGAGAGAACTACCTACTCATGTGTTGAGGCCAAGATATTCCATTCCAACCATATGAATCTTGATCTCTAGCCTTTCCCATGTTGCTTTCCACTCAAATCTTCTTTCCACCAAATCCAAACCTTATGAGAGAGAGTTGAGTGTTGGGGAGACTATCATTTGAAGCACAAGAGCAAGGAGTTCATCATCAACACACCATTTTTTACTTCTTGGAGAGTGGTGTCTCCTAGATTAGCTAGGTGTCACTTGGGAGCCTTTGACAAGATTGTGGAGTTGAACCAAGGAGTTTGTAAGGGCAAGGAGATCGCCTACTTCGTGAAGATCTACCGCTAGTGAGGCAAGTCCTTCGTGGGCGACGGCCATGGTGGGATAGACAAGGTTGCTTCTTCATGGACCCTTTGTGGGTGGAGCCCTCCGTGGACTCGCGCAACCGTTACCCTTCGTGGGTTGAAGTCTCCATTAACGTGGATGTACGATAGCACCACCTATCGGAACCACGACAAAAACATCCGTGTCTCCAATTGCGTTTGAATTCTCCAAACCCTTCCCTTTACATTCTTGCAAGTTGCATGCTTTACTTTCCGCTGCTCATATACTCTTTGCATGCTTGCTTGTTATGTATTGAGAATGTTAAACTTGTGCCTAAACTCCACTTAAACCTAAAAAGTTAAAAACTGCAACTTTGGTACTTGGTCTAATCACCCCCCCCCCCTCTAGACACCTCTTCTCAAGATCCTACAAAAACTCAACATATGGCAAACAGTCTTCCCATTTGGGTCCTTGGGCTAAAGCACAGGCTCGCAACATATCTTCTAGTATTTGAGTTACCCGTTCTGTCTGTCCATCCGTTTGAGGATGATAAGCATTTCTATATTTCAGTATTGTCCCCAAAGCTTGATGGAGGCGTGACCAAAAAGCGGAGATAAACAGGGAACCTCGGTCGGAAGTGATAGTTTGGGGTACTCCATGCAGACTAACTATTCTGGATACATACAGCTGTGCAAGTTGATCTGCCCTGTATCTGGTGCTGATTGGAATGAAGTGAGCGACCTTGGTTAGGGTTTCCAGTATAACCCAGATTGCATCATTGCCTCGCTGAGTCTTAGGCAATCACGCAATGAAATCCATAAAACGTCATCCCATTTCCATTGTGAAACCGGCAGCGGTTGGAGGAGTCCGGCTGGCTTCTGATGCTCTGCCTTCACCTTGTTGCATATGTCGCAACAGGCTACAAAATAGGCAATGTCTTTCTTCATTCCATCCCACCAGAATATTTGTCTAAGGTCCTTATACATTTTCGTACCTCCCGAGTGAATGGAATATGAGGATTCGTGTGCTTCTGATAGAATTTTCTTCCTTAAATCCGATTGATTGGGTACACAAATCCGTCCACGGAATCGGAGGGTACCGAATTTGTCCTTGAAGAAATCTGGGGTCTGTTCTGCCATCTGGCCCTAGGCACGCCTTTTGCAGCTCGTGTCACCGGCTGGGCCTTGCGGATCTCTATCTCAAGTGTGGGTGTAACTTCCAAAATATTAGCGAGGCCAGCATCCACTATGTAACATCCCAAATTTTCAATTTGGAATGTTATGCATTAGATCATCATTGCATATCATATTTTTTATCGTATTTTGGTTGATCCTAGAAATTCTAAGCAACTCAAGGACCCCCGGAGAGAGTTGGGGATTTCGTTATTTTCATATTTGAGTTTTTCTCGAATTATGAAAAGAGGATCGTTTGATTTTTAATTTTATTTCTCTGAAATATTTCTTTTACTTAAAATAAAAGAGAGAGGATAAAATGACTTCCTCAAAATAAATAAATAACAAAGATTTAATATTAAAATCAAATAAGATTTTTATTCGGAGTTTTATCGCTATTTTATTTGAATTAGGAAAAATGTGCGCTTTTCAAAATTGCATTTTAGGCCCAAATAAATGTTCATCTTCTCCGACTTATTTTTAGAGGACGGGGAAAATTTATTTCAGGATTTTTGAAGTCCGTTTAGTATTTCTTTTCTTTCTTTTTCTGCATGTCCGAATTGTTTAAAAAAAACGCGAACCGACCTAACCGGGCCGTGTCCGTCTAGGACTCTCGGCCCGGCCGGCCTTATAAGCCGGGGATCCGCCTCACCCCCACCCGAAACCCTAGCCGCCGAGCCGCCGCCGCTTTGCCGCCGCCGCCTTTTCCGCGACCGCTCAGCCGTTGTCGCCTCGCCGCCGCTGCACACCGCCCGTTCATGCTGCCGTCAGTTTTCTACGGAAAAACCGATCGGTTTTTCTTTAGAACCCATGATTTTATTTTTTTAGTAGTTTGGTTTTATTTTTTTCGTTTTAGTTATTTAGCGGACGTTCGTCCGAACGTTCGTTTTTACGAACGGTTTTCACCGATTAGCCGCAGACAGCGAATGCTCGTTCGTTAGCCTGTTCGTCAGTTTTTCTTTTTCTCGGATTTTCCGCGATTATTTTCAATCGTGATTTCTGATCCGATTTTCGTTTTAGTATAACTTTTCGCTCGTTTATCGGAATCAGGCGATTCAAGCGCCTAGAGTTTCGTCTCAAAACCCTCATTCCGATTAACCAACTTAAACAAGATTTTACTTCTGTAAAATTTGACTTTAGTCCAGAATAGTAAACAAAGCTTGTTTCTTTTGCCGTTTGAGTTTTGTTGCTTCATTTGATTTGATTCTTTTTGCAAACTGGAGTTCTTAAGTTGAACTTTCTGGTTAGATATCTTATTTGAGTTTTACCCATGCCCTTGCTTGATTGCTTATTGTATGCTTGTTTGCGATAGAGCCGGAGTGCTAAGCGTGCTACTACGAATCTCTAGGTTTCGCGGATCATCAGCTAGGCAAGTAACACTTTGATGATACCTCTTACTACCCAGTTTTATTGCATTAGAACAATCCTCAAAGAATTGCATGGTTAGGATCTGAATTAATTTGTGGGGTTGGGAAGTAGTTGAGGTAGTACATATTCACTTGTTTATTATCAAACCCTGGGAGTTACTTCTACGTTATGCTTATATTGCTATGCTATGCTCGTAGATGTGGATTGGGTTTGAGTGTGTTCCATGACAGATGTGAGATTGTTAATTAATGGTTCAACTTAAGGTGGCAACTTATATACACATCTGGGTGGATTGAGGCACCTGGGTTTTCCAGTGATTGCCTGTATTTTTGGAAATCCCGGGGTACCGTGTGATTCTCCTATGGACCGCCACCCAGGCTCAAAGGGATCATGAGATTATTCATACTAGAAACTTCCGTCTGCAGCCACAAGCTATTATGGGCTCTAGCATAGTTGATTAAGTCGTGTGAAGTCTTATAGTGGCAGACTAGCAGATGTAGGGGATGTAGGTGGTACGGTCTACCCATCGTAAGGTGCTAACGCTTCTGAAAGACTATGTCTCAGTCATCCGTTTCTCAAACATAATGTAGTGCGAGAAATCAAACTGAGGAGATCGAGTCTTGTGGGGAAAAGTGCACAAACCTCTGCAGAGTGTACAAACTAATCATGGTTAGACGTGTCCCCGGTTATGGACATCTTGAGTATCTGGTTCTTGGATTATCATGTGGATCTCATCACGTTACTAAATTCAATTTGATGACTTTTAATATGGATTGTGAGGGGGTTTACCTTCTCAATGTTTATCAACCACCATGATAGTTAAATAAAACATATTTCTTTGCAGTAGGGAAAAATTGGCTTTTCGCAGAAACATATTAACCATACAGCCTCCACCAGCCATATATGCATGTAGTGATAGCATTCTTCTGCTCATTACTCTCTTGTGTTACATTGCTAGCATATTCCATGTGATGACCCGTTTTCGGGCTGCAACATATCATGTTGCAGACTTTTCAGACGAGGAGTAAGGAGCCATAGGTCATGGTCTTTCACTCAGTGATGACGTTGGAGTTGATGGACTCACTTTATCTTCCAAGCCTTCCGCTGTTATCGTATTAGATGGCCTTAAGCCATATTTATTGTAATAAGTTCTCTTTTGAGACATTCAATGTAATAAGTATGTGATTGCTACTCTGTTATAAATCATTCGAGTACTATGTGTGTCAGCATTACCGATCCAGGGATGACACTTATGCACAGAGATCAGACTGTTTGAGGTCTGGTCGCTACAAAGATGGTATCAGAGCACACGCTGACTGTAGGACACGACCACTAAGCTAAAGCCCTAGATCACTACTCTCTTCTCATTTCTAACTCCTCTCCATTTTCTACTCTTTAGGATGGCGGATGCAAGGATCAAGTTCATGCAACCGGATGAAGACACCCCTTTTGGACGCCACTTGAAGGAAGTTACTAGGTACCTGAATATTGGAATAACAAGTTTCACCGAGAACTACAATGCCACTTTACCAGAAGAGGAGCGCTGGATGATTCAAGTTCAAGTTCCAGGAAAGGCATTCACGCCAGTCACTGAGCCCATAGAGTTTACTTTAGATGCACCCACCTGGAGTCTAGGAAAGAGTATGGTAGCTCACATCTCTATGGGACGCATTGGAGAAGTCTACCACAATGATCTCAAGGACACTATCTACCAGATTTGTGGACGCCGAGATGAGAAATGGGAGTTGATCAGCACCAAGAAGGATAGACCGATTGCCTCTTTCATCCATGAGTTAAACCAACACATTCGTCGCCAGGAGAACCAGATGTGCGCAGGCGTGATGGATTTGAAGAAAGCAATGACCAGGATTTCGGAACTAGAGGAAGAACTCAAGGCTACACACGAAGATTATGAGGAAGAAATCATCGTACTAGTGGAGAAGAATGACGACCTGACCAGGAAGCTAGGAGTCTTCATGGGAGACCCTGCACCAGGAGGAGAAGATGACAGTTCCACTTGCCCGGAGAACTACATCATCATTGACGACACCGACTTGGACCCTGACGATAGCGATGGTGATTTTGTTGATGAAGCTGGAGCAGATATCATGGAGTCTTCGACCGAGCAATTTTTCTAGTAGACCACCAAATAAGTAGTAGTATTCCACCATGTATATAGCATAGTCCAAGCACTTTTGTAACGATAGCTCTAGACCGATTGTATGCTTTGTTTGATTGATTGAGTGAAATGTTGGTGTTTGACTCATGTGCATATGGGTAGTGTTTTTCCCTCTAGATCTCATTCTATTCTATCATCTCATCTTTTCTAAACCCAGCAGATGCCTCCAAGACGCGACAATGGATTTGCTTTCCCATCGGAGCTCACTCAGTTGATCCAGCAGCAGAATGCATTGATGCAGATACTAGTCCAGAATCAGAACCATGGGAACAACAACAACAACAACCCACTGCCACCACCACCAGTTGACTACTTAGCCCGTTTTCTTAGGCTGAATCCGCCGGTGTTCTCCAGTAGCACCGAGCCGATTGTTGGAGATGATTGGCTTCGCAAGATTGAGAGGGAGTTGACTACTGCAGGATGCACAGATGCGGAGAGAGTGCGTTTTGCCGCACATAAAGTTGATGGACCCGCAGCATCTTGGTGGGAGAATTTCATAGTCACTTACCCTATTGATACTGTGACATGGGACCGGTTTCAGCAGGCTTTTCGCACTGCCCATGTTTCGGCAGGAGCTATGGCCATGAAGAAGCGTGAGTTTCGCAACTTACGCCAAGGAGGGCGCACTGTTGGCCAATATGTGGATGAATTTAGTAAGTTAGCACGTTATGCCCCAGATGACGTTGCTACAGATGCTGCTAAGAAGGAGAAGTTTTTGGAAGGACTGAATGATGAGCTGAGCATGCAGCTGATGGTGGCAAATTTCAATAACTACCAGATGTTGGTAGATAGAGCTCTCATGCTTAAAGGGAAGCAGAAGCAGATTGACAACCGCAAGAGGAAGGATGGACAGGGGAAGTATAATTCTGGAGCCCAACAGAGACCCCGTTATACCCCGAACTCGGGAGGACTTGTTCATAACTATGGCGGACACACTCATAATGGAGGAAGTTCGCACAACCATAGTGTCCCCAAGAATGGAAATGGTAATGGAGGAAGCAGCGGACAGAACCGTTCCAACGCGGCAACACCCGCTAAGAAGGATCTAAGCCACGTTACTTGCTACAAGTGCCAGAAGACCGGACACTACGCCAATGAATGTCCTGAAGCTAAGAATGGAAATGGCAATGGAAGCTCTGGGAAGAAGCCCAACCCTTTTAACAGGGGACAAGTGAACCACGTTAATGTGGAGGAGGTTGAAGCACAGCCAGATGTAGTAATAGGTAAGTTTTTGGTTATGTCATTTACTGCAATCGTTCTTTTTGATACTGGTGCATCACATTCATACATATCAAGGGGATTTGTGGATAAGTTTAAACTACCAACCCAAGCCCTTGGGTGGTTTTATTTTTTTCGGTTTAGTTATTTAGCGGACGTTCGTCCGTACGTTTGTTTTTACGAACAATTTTCACCGATTAGCCGCAGACAGCGAACGTTCGTTCGTTAGCCTGTTCATCAATTTTTCTTTTTCTCGGATTTTTCCGCGATTATTTTCGATCCTGATTTCTGATCCGATTTCCGTTTTAGTATAACTTTTCACTCGTTTATCGGAATCAGGCGATTCAAGCGCCTATAGTTTCGTCTCGAAACCCTCTTTCTGTTTAACCAACTTAAACAAGTTATTACTACTGTAAAATTTGACTTTAGTCCAGAATAGTAAACGAAGCTTGTTTCTTTCGCCGTTTGAGTTTTGTTCCTTTGTTTGATTTGATTCTTTTTGCAAACCGGAGTTCTTAAGTTGAACTTTCTGGTTAGATCTCTTATTTGAGTTTTACCCGTGCCCTTGCTTGATTTCTTATTATAGGCTTGTTTGTTTGCGATAGAGTACCCGGAGTGCGAAGCGTGCTACTACGAGTCTCTAGGTTTCGCGGATCATCAACAAGGGGGATAGACAAAGTTTTACTTGCCTTGCTGATGATCCGTGAAACCTAGAGACTAGTAGTAGCACGCTTCGCACTCCGGGTACTCTATCGCAAACAAACAAGCATACAAAAAGAAATCAAGCAAGGGCACGGGTAAAACTCAAATAAGAGATCTAACCAGAAAGTTCAACTTAAGAACTCCGGTTTGCAAAAAAATCAAATCAAACGAAGCAACAAAACTCAAACGGCGAAAGAAACAAGCTTCGTTTACTATTCTGGACTAAAGTAAAATTTTACAATAGTAAAAACTTTTTTAAGTTGGTTAAACAGAATGAGGGTTTCGAGACGAAACTCTAGGCGCTTGAATCGCCTGATTCCGATAAACGATCAGGAATCGCGATCAGGAATCGCGATCGAAAATAATCGCAGAAAAATACGAGAAAAAGAAAAACTGACGAACAGGCTAACGAACGAACGTTCGCTGTCTTCGGCTAAACGGTGAAAACCGTTCGTAAAAACGAATGTACGGACGAACGTCCGCTAAATAACTAAACCAAAAAAGATAAAACTACCTAAGCGCTTGGGTTGGTAGTTTAAACTTATCCACGAATCCCCTTGATATGTATGAATGCGATGCACCAGTATCAAAAAGAACGATTGCAGTAAATGACTTAACCCAAAACTTACCTATTACTACATCTGGCTGTGCTTCAACCTCCTCCACGTTAACGTGGTTCACTTGTCCCCTGTTAAAAGGGTTGGGCTTCTTCCCAGAGCTTCCATTGACATTTCCATTCTTAGCTTCAGGACATTCATTGGCGTAGTGTCCGGTCTTCTGGCACTTGTAGCAAGTAACGTGGCTTAGATCCTTCTTAGAGGGTGTTGCTGGGTTGGAACAGTTCTGTCCACTGCTTTCTCCATTACCATTTCCATTCTTGGGGCCACTATGGTTGTGTGAACTTCCTCCATTATGAGTGTGGCCTCCATGGTTATGAACAAGTCCTCCCGAGTTCGGGGTATAACGGGGTCTCTTCTGGGCTCCAGAATTATACTTCCCCTGTCCATACTTCCTCTTGAGGTTCAATCTGCTGCTGCTTCCCTTCAAGCCTGAGAGCTCTATCTACTAACTCCTGGTAGTTATTGAAATTTGCCACCATCAGCTGCATGCTCAGCTCATCATGCAGTCCTTCCAAAAACTTCTCCTTCTTAGCAGCATCTGTAGCTACGTCATCTGGGGCATAACGTGCTAACTTACTAAATTCATCCACATATTGGCTAATAGTGCGCCCTCCTTGGCATAAGTTGTGAAACTCACGCTTCTTCATGGCCATAGCTCCTGCCGAAACATGGGCAGTGTGAAAAGCCTGCTGAAACTGGTCCCATGTCACAGTGTCAATAGGGTAAGTGACTATGAAATTCTCCCACCAAGATGATGCGGCTCGATCAAGTTGATGTGTGGCAAAATGCATTCTCTCTGCATCTGTGCATCCTGCAGTAGTCAACTCCCTCTAAATCTTGCGAAGCCAATCATTTGCAACAATCGGATCGTTGCTACTGGACAACACTGGTGGATTCAGCCTAAGAAAACGGGCTAAGTGGTCAACTGGAGGTGGTGGCGGTCGGTTGCTTTTGTTGTTGTTCCCCTGGTTCTGATTCTGGACTAGTATCTGCATCAATGCATTCTCGCTATCGGATCAACCGAAAGTGAGCTCCGTGGGAAAGCAAATCCATTGTCGCGTCTCGGAGGCATCTGCTGGGTTTAGAAAAGATGATATGATAGAATAGAATGAGGTCTAGAGGGAAAAACACTACCCATATGTACATGAGACAAACACAAACATATACATCAATCAATCAAACAAAGCATACAATCGGTCTAGAACTACCGTTACAAAAGTGCTTGGACTATGCTATATACATGGTGGAATACTACTACTGATTTGGTGGTCTACTAGAAAAATTGTTCGGTCGAAGACTCCATGATAGCTGCTCCAACTTCATCAACAAAATCATCATCCCTATCGTTAGAGTCCAAGTCGGTGTCGTCGATGATGATGTAGTTCTCCGGGCAAGTGGAACTGTCATCTTCTCCTCCTGGCGCAGGGTCTCCCATGAAGACTCCTAGCTTTCTAGTCAGGTCATCATTCTTCTCCACTAGTACGATGATTTCTTCCTCAGAATCTTCGCGTGTAGCCTTGAGTTCTTCTTCCAGTTCCGAAATCCTCGTCCTTGCTTTCTTCAAATCCATCATGCCTGCGCACATCTGGTTCTCCTGGCGATGAATGTGCTGGTTTAACTCCTGGATGAAAGAGGCAATCGATCTATCCTTCCTGGTGCTGATCAACTCCCATTGCTCGTCTCGGCGCCCACAAATTTGGTGGATAGTGTCCTTGAGATCATTGTGGTAGACTTTTCCAATGCGTCCCATAGTGATGTGAGCTGCCATACTCTTTTCTAGACTCTAGGTGGGTGCATCGAAAGTAAACTCTATGGGCTCAGTGACTAGCGTGAATGTCCTTCCTGGAACTTGAACTTGAATCATCCAGCGCTCCTCTTCTGGTAAGTGGCATTGTAGGTCCCGGTGAAACTTGGTATTCCAATATTCAGGTACCTAGTAACTTCCTTCAAGTGGCGTCCAAAAGGGGTCTTCATCCGGTTGCATGAACATTACCTAAAGAGTAGAAAATGGAGAGGAGTTAGAAATGAGAAGAGAGTAGTGATCTAGGGCTTTAGCTTAGTGGTCATGTCCTACAACAAGATGTGCTCGACATTATCTTTGTAGCGACTCAGACCTCAAATACCGATCTTCGTGCATAAGTGTCATCCCCGGATCGGTAATGCCGACACACAATACTCAAGGATTTATAACAGAGTAGCAATCACACACTTATTACATCGAATGTCTCAAAAGAGAACTTATTACAATAAATATGGCTTAAGACCATCTAATACGATAACAATGAAGGCTTGGAAGATAAAGTGAGTCCATCAACTCCAACGGCATCACCGAGTGAAAGACCACGACCTAAGGCTCCTTACTGTCGTTCGAAAAAGTCTGCAACATGATACGCTAAAGACGAAACGGGTCAAGACATGGAATATGCCGCAATGTAACACAAGAGAGTAATGAACAGAATAATGCTATCACTACATGCATATATGGCTGGTGGAGGCTGTATGGTTAATATGTTTTTTGCAAAAAGCCAATTTTTCCCTACTGCAAAGGAATATGTTTTATTTAACTATCATGGTGGTTGATAAACATTGAGAAGGTAAACCTCCTCTTAATCCCAATAAAAATAATTAACAATAACCCATCAAATTGAATTTAGTAACGTGATGAGATCCACATGATAATCCAAGAAACAGATACTCAAGATGTCCATAACCGGGGACACGGCTAACCATGATTAGTTTGTACACTCTGCAGAGGTTTGTGCACTTTTCCCCACAAGACTCGATCTCCTCCGTTTGATTTCTCGAACTAAACGATGTTTGAGAAACAAATGACCGAGACATAGTCTTTCAGAAGCGTTAGCACCTTACGATGGGTAGACCGTACCACCTACATCCCCTACATTTGCTAGTCTACCACTGTAAGAGTTCACATGACTTAATCAACTATGCTATAGCCCATAATAGCTTGCGGTGGCACACGGAAGTTTCTAGTATGAATAATCAAATGATCCCTTTGAGCCTGGGTGGCGGTCCATAGGAGAATCACACGGTACCCCGGGATTTCCAAAAATACAGGCAATCACTAGAAAACCCAGGTGCCTCAATCCACCCAGATGTGTATTTAAGTTGCTACCTTAAGTTGAACCATTAATTAACAATCTCACATCTGTCATGGAACACACTAAAACCCAATCCACGTCTACGAGCATAACATAGCAATATAAGCATAACGTAGAAGTAACTTCCAGGGTTTGATAATAAACCGGTGAATAGGTACTACCTCAACTACTTCCCAAACCCACAATTTAATGTAGAACCTAACCATGCAATTGTTTGAGGGTTGATATAATGCAATAAAACTGGGTAGTAAGAGGCATGATCAAAGTGTTACTTGCCTTGCTGATGATCCGCGAAACCTAAAGACTCGTAGTAGCACGGTTCGCACTCCGGGTACTCTATCGCAAACAAACAAGCATACAGTAAGCAATCAAGCAAGGGCACGGGTGGGTAAAACTAAAATAAGAGATCTAACCAGAAAGTTCAACTTAAGAACTCCGGTTTGCAAAAAGAATCCAATCAAACAAAGCAACAAAACTCAAACGGCGAAAGAAACAAGCTTCATTTACTATTCTGGACTAAAGTCAAATTTTACAGTAGTAAAAACTTGTTTAAGTTGGTTAAACGGAAAGAGGGTTTCGAGACGAAACTCTAGGTGCTTGAATCTCCTGATTCCGATAAACGAATGAAAGTTATACTAAAACAAAAATCAGATCAGAAATCGCGATCGAAAATAATCACGGAAAAATGCGAGAATAAGAAAAACTGACGAACAGGCTAACGAACGAACGTTCGCTGTCTGCGGCTAATCGTTTAAACCGTTCGTAAAAACGAATATTCGGACGAACATCCGCTGACCAAGTTGAGCTGAGCGATCTCCTCTTGGAGTTCGGGCGGCAAGGACCTCAATATGATATTTAAGCTGACGGGCTTTCGACTGAGTGCATCGGCAACTACGTTGGCCTTGCCCGGGTGCTAATTCCAAGGTCATAATCCTTGACCAACTCTAGCCATCTTCGCTGACAGAGGTTTAAATCTAGCTGAGTGAAGATGTATTTGAGACTCTTGTGGTCGGTAAATTTTGGCACCGTTTTCCAATGAGGTAGTGTCTCCAAATTTTTAATGCATGAACCACCGCAGCCAATTCCAAATCATGAGTAGGATAATTTCCCTCATGAGGTCGTAGCTGTCGCGATGCATATGCTACTACCTTGTTGTCTTGCATAAGTACGCAACCAATACCTTGCCTGGAGGTGTCACAATACACATCAAAACTAAGGATAAATGTCTGGAAGAGTCAATACAGGTGTGGTTGTCAGACGTATCTTTAACTCATTAAAACCTTACTCACAGTCCTCCGTCCATTCAAACTTCTTATCCTTTTTGAGCAGCTCCGTCATGGGTTTAGCAATCCTGGAAAACCCTTCAATAAAACAACGGTAATATCCAGCCAATCCAGAAAACTACGGATCTACGTCACAGTCGTGGGCGGCACCCAATCGAGCACATCCTTTACTTTGCTCGGGTCCACGGCTATACCTTCGGTGGATAGTACATGTCTGAGAAACCCAACTTTCTTGAGCCAAAATTCGCATTTACTGAATTTGGCGTATAGCTGATGGTCGCAGAGTCGTTGTAGCACTGCTCGGAGGTGATCCTTGTGCTCTTCCTCACCCTTGGAGTAAATGAGGATGTCATCGATGAAGACTACCATGAATTTGTCCAGGATGTCCATGAATACTTTGTTCATCATATGCATGAAGAAAGCAGGGCATTGGTGAGACCAAAGGACATCACAGTATATTCGTAAAGACCGTACCAAGTAGTTAATGCAGTCTTAGGAATATCCTCCTTTTTAATCTTGAGCTGATAATATCCGGTTCGTAAATCGATCTTAGAGAATACTTTAGCCCCACTGAGCTAATCAAACAGATCATCAATCCTTGGCAGCGATATTTATTTTTGATAGTGACCTCATTCAGCTGGCGGTAATCTACGCACATACGGAGACTGCCATCCTTTTTGTCCATGAAAATAGCAGGTGATCCACATGGTGAAGAGCTGGGACGAATATATCCTTTCTGGAGCAATTCATCAAGCTGTTTCTTTAGCTCCACTAATTCTGATAAGGGCATCCGGTAATACTTATTGTATAACGGTGTAGTTCCGGGCACAAGATCTATTACAAATTCCATTTCCCAATCTGGTGGCATGCCTGGCAGTTCTTCTGGAAATACATCAGGGTACTCGCTGACCACAAGAATAAATTACAGTTCAGCCACAGTGGTGCAAACAAATTCTTGCTTGGGTATATTCTTGCAAGCGTAGAATTTGATAGTCTGCCCATTCAGACTGGTCAAAGTGACTTCTCGGGTTGCGCAGTTTATGCAAACTTGATATTTGGTCAACCAATTCATACCCAATATAAGATCCAGCTTTTCAGAGTCAATGATTATCAGAGAGGTTGGAAAGTAGACTCCGTTGATATTGATTTGTAGACCATGGCAGACCAGATTGCTCATGATTATAGATCCCGGGGTTTGTACCAGCATATTTTTGCTCAAAAGCATGCAAGGAAAGTTGTTTTGGGCAGCAAAACTCCAAGAAATAAAAGAATGGGAAGCCCCAGAGTCAAATAAAATTACGGCAGGTATGTCATTAACAGAAAACATACCAATGACGACTTCTGACTTCTCTTGGGCTTCATCGGCGGAGATATGATGCACGTGACCAGTGAAGTTTTGCTGGATTGGCCATGACTCCATAAAGTTGACTTGTGGCCTGATTAGGGCATTTGCCTTGTTGTTCTTGGGGCACTGTGTGGCATAATGTCCGTTCTGTCAGCGTTCTGGGAACGGGGGTTCCAAGACTTGCCTGCCTGCGGCCTGCGGCGTGGCTCAAGGGGTGGCCCAGTATGGCCCATCTTCATCAGCACAAGCTCAAGACCCTCGCGAGGGGCCAAGCCTCATGAGGGGCGTGACGAAGCTTCCTCGTGCACGGCCTCGTTAGGCTGGCTCACAAGGAGGCGGAGAGATCAAGGCGGGGTACCTCACGAGGTGCCCATGACGCAAGCCATGACGACCAAAGGGCGCCCGGTGAGGCGCCAGCCAGCCTTGATGTCCTCATTTCCTCTTTGGTGCAAAGGGGCAAGCGCAGCGAGTATCAAGCAAAGGCACCCGTTTCGGTGCAACAAGACCAAGACCGTCACAACGGCAGGAAGGAAGTCATCGTGGAGCCCAAGCCGGCGTCACCACAGGAGCCTTTAACAGGCGAGGACCAACTTTAGTCAGGGTAAGTGTACTAGATGCTCCCCTTCAAAATGGCCAATTGTTCGCGCCCTTCCCGCTCAATATTTGGGAAGAGGCCCAGGGCCTCTGCCTATAAGTAGAGCTAGCCACCACAGTAGAGGAGGGGCGGAGCTTGATCCAAAGAAGAGAGAGATCCGGACATCTCATCCTAGCTTGATCCAACCCGATCGAGAGCCTAGCCACAAGAACACCTCACCCTCGCGAGGAAGTTCTTCCTTGTATTGTTCATCATCAGCCCAAGAGGCAATCCACCACACCACACACTGGAGTAGGGTGTTACACCACAATGGTGGCCCGAACCAGTATAAATCTTGTGTCTCTTGTGTTGTTCCTTTGGTAGTTTAATCCTAGCAAGGCGACGGGGTGCAGGTAGGTAGGGGTGAGATCTCCGCGTGCACCGCAGAGTTCGAACCTAGAGGGTCTGCCTGAACCCGAAATCCGACACGTTCTGCCCACAATTAAAGAAAGAGTTATTGCGCTGACGCTCTTCATGTATTGGGTTGGTCACGACATTCTTGACTTGAGTGGTGGTCTTGTTAACATTCTGCTGCCAATTTGGCTTGTATTCCACCTGAGTCTGCTGCCAGGTACGAGCCTTTTGCACTGGTTGCCCATCCTTCTTTGGCTCAAACTTACGCTTGTTGTCGTTGTTAACAGGCCTATTATCTGCTATAGGCTTGTGCTCCCGTTCATCAATGAAAGCCTTGTTCACCAGAGTTTGGAAATCTGGGAAATCAAGCATACTGAGAGTACACCGGAGTTGCGGATTTAGGCCTCCAAGAAATCTGTCAATCTTCCTTTCTTCGGTGTCCACGTCATAAAGAGAGTAACGGGCCAGATGATTGAATTTTTGCAAATATTCAGCCACAGACTGATTTCTTTGGACGAGTGCGAGAAATTCACGCTACTTGGTATTCATAACTCCAGTAGGGATATGATACTTTCGGAACTGATCCTTAAACTTTTCCCAGGTGATTTCCTCATCCACCGACCACATGGCTTTTGTATTTTCCCACCATATGGCAGCTGCACCTCAAGGTAATGAGTTGCAAATGGAACTTTACCATTTTATTTAGTAAGAGCAATCTCAAGCTTTTTCTCAATGGTGCGCAACCAATCGTCTGCATCCAATGGGTCAACAATCTGACTGAAGCTAGGTGGCTTGGTCCTCTGAAAATCTGACAACTTTGAGTGATGACCGTTCTGATTTCCATTCTGTCCAACCATAGCTTGCACACTTCTTAATATTTCAATCAGATCATTGTTCCTTCTTTCCTCAAACATACGCAAAATTTTCTCGGTGGAGGGCGGATTAGGCGGTGGAGGTGGTGGCGAAACGTACAGCTCGGGAGAATGTCCTGCCTGTCGTGCGGAAAGACGAACAGGAGTTCCCTCACGAACGTTGCTACTGCTACCTCCCCACGTCATCCTATTGTGGATTTTTTCCAAGACAACGCAATAGAGATGAGAAATATCCAAGAATAAAATTAGAGAAAAGCCAGCAACAAATCCCGGAAGAAAACAAAAGAGCGAAGAAAATACGGCGATTAAAGTCCCAACATAATTATACATAGACTCATACATGAAAGATAAACAACATGCTAGGTTCAACTACTCTCATACATGCAACGAAACATCATGACTTGTACGACTACATCCGTACATCATCCTGACGACTGCGAATACTCAAAGATACTACTGCTCTGCTGGTGCTGCGGTGTCCTCCCCTAAAGCGGTCTCGGATTCCGAACTGACATGGTTAACGGAAACCTCCGGGTTAAAGGTAACAAGACGGCGCTGCCTCGAGGGCTCTCCCTCAGGGGCAGGGGTAGGATGAAGCATCGGGGCTACAGGAGTAGCGAGAAGTGAAACCCACTCGGCAGGAGTACTGAGAGGATTCACGGCCGAGACGCCCGTGCTACTCGGAGGAGTAACCGGCGAAATAGGGGAACTAGAACTGGCTGGGATATAAGGGGTAAATCCCAGAGAGGATGGAGTAGTGGCAAATCTACTAGTGACTAAAGCAGCGGCTAAAAGCGATGCAGACGCGAGTCAGCTCTCGAGCCAGCTCGTGGATCATAAGATAGCTAGCAGTGACGTAACGAGCAAGGTGGCTAGCAACGCTATCAGACTCCGGATGAATGATAGGGAAACGGACACGACCGTTGTCGTGCAGAGATGGGTAGTAATAGAAAGCTGGGTGGTTCTGCATTCGGTCCTCGTTGTAGCGAAGCTCGACAAGAACCTCGAATGCAACAACTGGACAACCTGAGAAGCGGTGGAGGCGTATCCGCTCCGATAAGTACGAGTGTAAGAGCTCGAATCGGAACTAGTGCGCAGAGTGACCACTGCGTGATACTCATACACTGAATCAGCTAGATGCTCCCGGTACACACGATAGACTGGGTCATCTCCGAGAGGGTACAACCGACACCACACGTTGCGAAGAAGGTGCGGTGACGTGTACGGCATCAGCTGCAACTGGCACGGATACAACACCGGAGCCATCTACACCCACAACCATTAGCAGGTCAGCAGCAAAATTTATAAGCTAAATGCATGCAATGCAACAACCAGCAAAATTACTACCATCACTCAACTTAAACTCGTATCTAACATCCAGTTAACACGTCGTAGTCTAGCATGGCCTACAGTCAGCGTGGCTCTGATACCAAGCAGTGTGGCACCCCGGCTCAGAGCGACCGGTTTACCATGCATTTCCAGCCCAAAGACCATGTCTTCTAGCAACACACAACATCTTGGTAGAAAAAACAACCGCTTTATTGATGCTAGTGGAACAGAGTTTATATTACAATAGCTGTCGAGGCCAAGCGGCACACCCGGTGCGGCTGAACAATATGTACATTATTTAGTGAACATAAGGGGGCCTCGATCAGAACAACTACGTGGCAGCATAATAACGTCGTAGCGGAAGCTCCATATCACAGGGACACCAATGTGGACACGATCTAGACTAGAGCAGCGCTCCTCTCCAACGAGACTTTCCTGAAATCTGGCATGACACGCCAGGTCAGTACATTGAATGCACATGCAAGCTCACAACAGGCATAATCATAATGGCAAACAATATCATGATACTTAACCAATTATTAATAATGCAACACTATATATCAAACAAGTTGTGATCATGCTTGAACGTCCCTCGGGACAACTTACCAACCGTGATCATTCACGGATCACAAACAAGCCACCAACGTGGTCTTACAAGAGTAACTCGTGATCCTTACGGCGATCACAACCACAACCAATATCTGGTCCCGAATATCTCGGTGGCCTTTCTGCCATCCTCAACAATACAAAGATTCATAGCTTAGTGTGCAAATTTTATTAAACATTGACTCATGGTGGGACCTACTACGAGGTGTCCGTGACCGTGGACTCGGCTATCGATAGATTATACACTCTGCAGAGGTAGCACACTGTACCCACACCACGGAACCCATGGCCTCGCACTCCCATTCGGGTGGACCAACGGCATTTCGACGAAACCCTTCCATTGCCATGACACTCTCCCGGCCACTCCGACGCAATCCCCAACGGGCTAGTCCTGGGTGGCCCCGTGTCTACCAAAGACACACTGACCACCGTCGTGGCCAAAACGATCCCACTCGGGGACCCGGTACCATAATCTCAACAACGGGCACACAAGGTTATGCACCTTACCGGGCCAGGGTAAGCACGACGTAACCTTCCCTAGTTGGAGGCACCGACCAGAGGCAATGTCAATGGACCGAATCAAGGCCTTCCCACAAAGGCAAATGTGGTTGCACTGGGAAAATCTCGATTCTTCGGCACCATGACCCAGTCAACGGTATATTCAAGTTGAGTTATATTCAGGTTCAACTTAAAATGAAAATGACCAGTGTCATAGCATTCCATGAAATGCAAAACTACACATGCATCACTTAATAACGAAAATGACCGATATCATCCATATTCACACTAAGCATAAACATCAACAACTCATATTACTTTGCTGATCAAGATAACTCACATATTAACCAAAATATTTTGCAGCAAGTTTTATTATGTTCTCATGCAAGAACGTAACTCCGATTAATTTCTCATATGAATAACAAAGATTTTACCACAAACAAATCCTAATTTTTTACCAACCAAGTGAGGTTCAAACATTCTGTAAGTCAAGTAAAGTGACTAAACAAGTAGTTAACAAAATATTTTCTAGCAAATTTTTATCATTTTATTTATGCAAGAACATAACTTTAAATAATTAATAACATGCATAACAAAAATTATTTCTATCATCACCACAAATAGATCCTAGCTTTGCTTCACCAACTAAGCTAGTTTCCACATTCTGTAAATCAAGCATAATAACTAGCAAACACTTAACAGAATATAAATAACCCAATAGTTATTTAAATGTATGGATTAATCATTTCATTCAAGTAAGAAAATCATAAATATTGAAATGACACCATGAAAATGTTGTTGTGGCTTGCCTTAGTGCAGATGAGGTTCACAAGCCTTCCGGTGATCCTCAAGACAAGCCTCACCCTCTGAAAAAAAATTCAAACACAAAAAGAAAAATATCAAGAACACTTCTGAAAATCACCAAAAATTCTAAACAGCTCAGAAAAATCTCATCTTTGGTGAGCTGCTAGATTTCTTTGCAAAGAACAAGATGCAAAAAGAATCAATTCATTTGGACTTATGGTTGAGGAGTTATGGCTGTTTGAAGTGTTCTGTGAAGTTAAATGAATTTGAATAAAAATAAACAGGCTGGGGGGTGACGTCGAAGGCGTAAAGTCCAGGGGCACCACCACTCGTACTGCTTCACGCGCATACAGAGTGGCTGACTAGTGGGCCCCTCTAGTCAGGTTAGGAGGAGGTGGAGAAGGAAACAGAGGGAGTCGCAGCTCCGCCGGAGCTCTCGCTGGGGATGAGGACTCCTTGGCCAAAACGAGAGGGAGGGATGGCAAGAGGGGGTTGAGGCGCACCTGCCCGTACCCGTAGCATAGCTAGGGGCGGTCGGACGGCGTCAGAATCAACCTTGCAAGCGGAGGCAGAACACAGTGGTCGCTGGAGATGAAGAAGACGGCGAGCAGAGGCAACTCCAGGGGCTCCAGAGGGGCGGAACGGCTTCACCGAAGAGGGGCGGAGGCCCTGAAAGGGTCGCCCTGGCCTGAGAGGGGCTGGAGCTACCACGGCGACCAGAGGGGATCGCCGGTGAGCTCGAGCTCAGGGATGGCGGCCAAAGGCCTGCCCGACCGGGATATGGCTTCCTACTCTCTTGTGGGGTGTGTGGTAGTGCTGGATGGTGCTCGAGGAGGCTGGGGTCGGATCCATTTATAGGCGAGCAGCAAGGGGGTTTCGGGCTCCGCCGGTGGACACCTGTCCACGGTGCCCGACGACGAGCAGCATCATTGAGAGGGGAAGAAGGCGACGCAGCTCACGCGGCAACTGTTGGCGGACGGAGACGAGCACAGGAACGAGGAGAAGGCGACGAGCACAAAGGCGCACCCGCCTTTGTTGGGTTGGCCGGACCGTGCCCGTGCTCGCTGCGGCGAGCTCTGGCGTCGGCGAGCGCCAGAGGGGAGTTAAGGGAGTTGAGACGAAGATGGTGGCAAAGTTTGGCACGCTACAGCAGTCGGGGAAGCGACCACACGCGAAACAGAGTGCTCGACAGCACTCAGAGCGTGTCGACACGCATGCCAACACCCCTGGACGAACGTGGTCACCACGTGGACTACGACATCAGGCCGAGCTAAGCCTAAACTTCATGTCTGGCGTGTTGTTCAAGGTAGTTTGAGATGTTACCACGCTTTGGTTTGGATCCAGGGGCAGTAGAGATGTTTTTACACGCCGGGTAAGTTTCCGGTCAGTAACTTTGAGAGGTTACTGAGGTCAAATGGCTGGGAGTTAGAGGTTGTGCTTTGGAGGTTAGCCAAGAGTTACTAAGGTGAAAAAGCACAAGAAAGCCCAGGCACAATGGAGCAAGTAAAATGGTAGTTGCTGTAGAAACCACCATTTCTGTCCAGAACAGAAAATATTTTCTGTAGCAAAAATATTCCAAAAAGTGATGAAATATTTTTGCTCAGGAAGGTGCCCTAGGGTTCAAATAATATTTGTGAATTATCTCATATTTTTCTGGGCCATAAAAATTAGGGTTGCTTTGGAGCATACTGATCTGGCTAGGGTTTTTGAGAGAAAATGAATATTTTTCATTTAAGAAAAATATTCCAAAGATTATTTTGGGATGTATCAGAAGAGGGATGATGATCAGAGAGGCAAATGGAGCATTTGGGTGAAAGCCAAGAGTACCCAAGTGTTTAAGTCCATATGAAAAGATTAAAAAAACTCCAAGTTTCAAATTTAATGCAAATAAAAATCAAGCAAATGAGAGAGAGCAAAAACCAGGCTGTCACATAGGGTGACACAGAACCAGCTCCAATTTATCAATATAATGTAGGCATGTATTCCGAATATTGTCATATGTGCTTATGGAAAAGAACTTGCATGACATCTTTTGTCCTACCCTCCCGTGGCAGCGGGGTCCTAATGGAACTAATGGATATTAAGGCCTCCTTTTAATAGAGTACCGGAACAAAGCATTAGCACATAGTGAATACATGAACTCCTCAAGCTATGGTCATCACCGGGAGTGGTCCCGATTATTGTCACTTGAGGTTGCGGATCATAACACATAGTAGGTGACTATAGACTTGCAAGATAGGATCAAGAACACACATATATTCATGAAAACATAATAGGTTCAGATCTGAAATCATGGCACTCTGGCCCTAGTGACAAGCATTAAGCATAGCAAAGTCGTAGCAACATCAATCACAGAACATAGTGGATACTAGGGATCAAACCCTAACAAAACTAACTCGATTACATGATAGATCTCATCCAACCCATCACCGTCCAACAAGCCTATGATGGAATTACTCACGCACGGCGGTGAGCATCATGAAATTGGTTATGGAGGATGGTTGATGATGATGATGGCGACGAATCCCCCTCTCCGGAGCCCCGAACGGACTTCAGATCAGCCCTCCCGAGAGATTTTAGGGCTTGGCGGCGGCTCCGTATCGTAAAACGCGATGAATTCTTCTCCTTGATTTTTTTCTCCCCGAAAGCAAATATATAGAGTTGGAGTTGGGGTCGGAGGAGCTCCAGGGGGCCCACGAGGTAGAGGGCGCTCCCTAGGGGGGAGGGCGCACCCCCACCCTCGTGGACAGGGTGTGGGCCCCTTGGTCTTCATCTTTTGCAAGGATTTTTTTATTATTTCCAAATAGATGTTCCGTGGAGTTTCAGGTCATTCCGAGAACTTTTGTTTCTGCACATAAATAACACCCTGGAAAGTCTGTTGAAAACAGTGTCAGTCCGGGTTAGTTCCATTCAAATCATGCAAGTTAGAGTCCAAAACAAGGGCAAAAGTGTTTGGAAAAGTAGATACGACAGAGACGTATCAGGGATCCGACAACCTAGTTGTTTATTCTTGGTAGCCTCTCTTATCGGGAAATGTCTCTTAGTGTTTCCACTGAGCCATGTTAGCTTGCTATTGCTCCGGAACACTTAGGCTGGCCGGCATGTGTCCTTCGTTCCTGTGTCTTTCCCTTCGGGGAAATGTCACACGTTGTTCCTTTAAGTCCTTGTAGCTTTCTACGACTTGGGTTCATACATTAATGACCGACACGTTTTTTGTTGGGTCATGTATGCTTGTCCCTGTAAGTTAGTGCCACCTTGGGTTTACAACTAGTCATGTCGGCCCGGGTTCTCTGTCATATGGATGCTAGCGACACTATCATATATGTGAGCCAAAAGGCGCAAACGGTCCTGGGCCAGGTAAGGTGGCACCCATGGGAATACCGTGCGTGAGGCCGCAAAGTGATATGATATGTTACATGCTAGATCGGTGTGACTTAGGATCGGAGTTCTGACAGCTTTGGTATCAGAGCCTGACTGCCTATAGGATTACCAAGCCAAACTGGTCGAAGGTGAGTATAGAAATTCCTTAGTTATATAAGGGAATTGATTGTGTAAGGGAACGTAAGGCTCTTTTTACCCATTTACCTTATGTCCTTCTGATCTGAGTCACCCTCTTCTTTTCTACGGGGTAAGAAACTAGGCTTTCTCATCTATGTACCAAGATGACGAGTTGCTATGTTGGAGAATTATATGATTGCTGGTTTCAAGCCCCAGTTTAGTTCCTACTACTTCCATGTCTCGTCAGTTGGTCTTGGAACCTTGATATTGTGATGTTGAGTGGTTATGCTACCATTTTGCAGGATGTCTCAAATCTTTTTGAGCATTTACAACCGTTTTGCTGTCCGAGTCATCCCAGGTTTCTAAATAGTCTGATGCATTTGCAAATCCCTTCTTCCTGTTCCCGACGTTCCTTTAGGCCAAGTTAACCACACTAATTAGTGTGTTGTGGTACTCCATTGCCTCGATATATATGTTAAAGCTATTATTATGACACCAGGGTATCTTAGAGAATCACCTAGTAATCTAGCCATGTTTTGTGTTCCCGGTATGATGATTCTGCCCGTGATGCCATTTAGTTAGTAGGCATTCTATTTCTGGGTTCTTGAGCCCAAGATTCACTCTACTTACCTCGTGTTGATAGTGTTGTTCGTACCTATAGGATATTAACCTTTGCGATAGTCCTCAAGGTCCGTGGTATTTCCTTCTTCCAAATACCATGAATTGCGTATGGCAGAAGTCCTTTTGAACCAAAAGATCAGAACCAGAGTGCTTTTAATGAGTTCCCCATTCTATATTGTGACTCTCCCAGTCCTACCTTTCCGCATGGATTATTCGGAAGAAATATGTTGAACTCGTTCGACATGCTAATATATGCATCCATAACTCAGAAAATCATATTTTCTCTTGAGTTGTCCCTCTTTAGTTGTTTTACGACCTTCGTCTATCAATTAATAGTCAAGGGTATGTGTGCATTCGTGTTCATCGATGCCTTTTCACTCTTGTGGTTCGTCAAGCCATTCTATTCCAGAATGACTAGGAGCAACAAACTCCAGAACCTCATCCATATCCAGGATTGGGTCAAAGTAGTTGTATTCCACAGATCAAAATGCCAATCCAGCTGTTGTTATGTTCTACCTTGGAATGTTGCCCTCTTCATGTAAGGATTGTCATGAGAATTGCACCGCCTCCTATGAACTCTTGATACAGTGATACTTCTCGCCATCACAATCACCATTCATTCCCCGGTCTCTGTGTTATTGTAACCGGAATGGCGACAAGTGAACTGTGATGTGTGAAATCAATACTCCTAGCAACTCCATTGCTTGGTAGTTAAATGGACAATAACCTCATTCTTAGCGTGTTGATTATTGAATCATCACCCTAAGGTTGATCGTGCTACCTAGTCCATTTTCCCTAGTGCACTCTTCGACCAATGAGTTAGGATTTTGTAAATCCCATGCTTATTTGATCACATCATCTTACCTTGAAAGCAAGATTGTTCTCGAGCTTAATAACATAGCGGTGATCCGTGATTTTCCTAATATCTTCTTGGAAGTATCACCAGGTTGTTCCCTGACTGTTATGCTGAGTCCGTCATCAAGTTGATTTTTTCTAAACCACTCTTTTCTCCAAGAATCTGTGTTGGATACCTCTGAACTAATTGGTTAACCTAAAACGGCAACTTGAAGAGTTGGAAGATAAAAGCTTAATCCACTTAGTTCCCTCCAAAGGGATATCTTGTGTGTGTGTGTGTATGTGTGTGTGTGTGTGTGTGTGTGTGTGTTGAAGAAAGATGATATCTTCATCAATTGTTCCTCGTGATCAGTTATGGGATCTATTATCTTTTCCAAACTTTGATTTGAGTGTGGGCTATCCTCAAATCAAATCAGAACCAACGGTGTTCATAATGTTGTCTTACTTGTGGTTGATCCCTCGAGCATACACAATTACATCTTTTGGTCTGACCAATGCTATCACCTTGTTCACATAATGGTGGAATTCCAGTGATTTGGAAATTCCGATGAGTTTCTGTTGAGCCCATCAGCAGCATTATATATCCTCCATGATTCATGTTGAATATCAAGCTAGTGTTGGGAACTTTTGTAAGCATTATGTTCATGTCCCATTCATGAAGTATATGTTTGGTGTAAGAAGTGACTTTCTCCAAGTTCATGTGCACTTGATGCAAGTTGCGTCGTGAACTCGAGAAAGCTTGTTTTGCTTCCACTGGAATCATCCCAAGTCAGTCATGCACATGTGCGAAGTATTCTGTGGTTTGGAGACTTGCAACCTTCATCCTATATGTATTCCTAGCACACCAAGCCACTGATTGATTTGTTCAAGAAGAAGGAGACTGTTGTGCTAATCCTAGGTCATACACATGACTTTGTTGTGCTCGTTGATGGTTCCCAACCAGAACCCGATAGTGTTTCATTGTAAGACTACTATGTGGCCATGCTTGTCTTGCACAACGTGTTCACATGTATGTAGCAGAACCAGCTCATGTTTGGAGCTTGCTATCATAGTTCATTTCCCGAGAATCTCGCAACATCATCTCGTCGGTTTGTGTTGCAAACTTTCTTTTCAGACATGCTGAGTCTGAAGTATCCTATCACCAATCGGATCTAAATCTTAGGCAGATATGATGGTTGGAACATTCCCAACATTGGTATTTTGTTCCCAGCTTGCACTGCCATTGTGCCAATTTCCCATGGGCAGCCCCTCTCAGTAATTGTTGTTTAGGATCTGTCGGATTTCGGGTTCCAGCAAAACCCTTGAGGTTCGAACACTGGGGTGCACACAAAGATCTCTCCTCCCTCTAGCACTCACCCTCACCGCGATCTCAAGGCTCGGCGCATCGAACTCGTAGAACAAAGGGACACAAGGTTTATACTGGTACGGGCCACCGATGTGGTGTAATACCCTACTCCAGTGTGGTGTGGTGGATTGCCTCTTTGGCTGAGGATGAACAGTTACAAGGGAAGAACAGCCTCCTGAGGAGAGGTGCTCTTGTGCTTGGTAGGCTTGTGTGGATGAGGATGATCTGAATGGCTTTGGATCAGTTTGCCTCCTACTGTGGTGGCTAGCCGTATTTATAGAGGCCCTGGTCCTCTTCCCAAATGCTGGCGGGAAGGGATACCACAACGGCCAAATTTGAAGGGGGATAGCTAGTACAAGTTATCCTGAATAAAGGTGGTCTTCGCCTGCCAAAGGGTCTACTGGTGACGCTATCTTGGGCTCCATGGTGACCTCCGTCCTGCTGGTCTTGGTCTCGTTGCACTGATATGGAAACCTTTGCCTGATGCCTAGGGACTCCTCGCCTGCTCTTGCCTCTTTCGCACCAAAGAGGAAACGAGGACACTGCGCATGCTAGCGCCTGCCTGGCCCCGGTCATCATGGCTTGCATCATAGGATCCTTGTTATGTGCCCCTTGCCTTGATCTCTCCGCCCCTCGCGAGCTAGCCTGGTGAGGCCGCCCCCGAGGAGGTCTTGCGTCATTTGCCTCGCGAGGCTTGGCCCCTTGCGAGGGTCTCGAGTGTTTGCTGGTGAAGATGGGCCATGCAGGGCCGCTAGTGGGGCCACGCCATGGGCCGCAAGTAGGCAAGTCTGGGGACCCCAGTTCCCAGGACGCCGACAGTAGCCCTCGGGCCCAAGGCACGCTCGGACTTGGCTTCAACGCGAAGCCAAAGGGCAAGTGCGCAGCACCGCGGGCCCCAACAGCCTACGGCCCTGTTTGACGCGTGGCGATTGATTGGACATGGGCGTCTCTGCTTCCCCATGCAGCCTCGACAACTGCCCGACTTGACGAATCCCTACTGCATGCAGAGAAAAATCATCATTACTTGTGATCGTGCGGATCGCCGGTTGGCCTTCTCCCGCTATAAATGAGGAGGGGGGCGGAGCCCCCATCGCTCATCTCTTCCTGCTCTGCTCGCTTCTTCTCCCTTGCTTCATCGCTAGTAGCGACACTCATGGTGCCCGTGAAGAAGTTCTTTGCCGCAGAAAAGGGGAAGGCCCGCCAGGAGGCGCCCGGCTCCCCGTCGCCTAAGAGGGGGCGCGTCTGTCCCTGCAAGCACAACGCGGTCCCCACCGTGGCCTCTCGCGGCCGCGGCCATGCCTCTTCACGCGGTGGGAGTCCTCCAGGTCGTGGCAGCCCCGTCGATGAGGGAAGGCGCGCTATGATCCTGCAGCCTCCCCAGCCGTGCTTCCACTCGGCGGAGGTGCTGCTGGAGTTCCTCGTGTGGTCAGAGAACCCGGCTGGCACCTGGTTTCAGCTCTCGCGCTTCTTTGCCGGTGAGCTGTCATCCACGGGACCAGGCGATCTCTGGTTGTAGGCGGACGGCTGCTGCAGCAAGGCTTCATGGGTCGCGGTCGAGGTCTCCGTCACGGGCAACGCAGCCCTGGCCCTTGGTGGCGAGCGTTTGCCGTCGCGTGCGGCTGGGCGGCGGTGCACCCTCCACTTCAAGTACGACGGCAACGCGACCCTCTACGTGAGGGTGTTCGGGGAAGATGGTCGCCACATCGGGTGCTGCCCTGAGGACAACGATGGTGGTGAGGTGCTCAGCCAAGGCGACGACCGCGACGAGGGTGAAGGCAGGCTTGTCCTTGCCGCCGGCCATGGCTCGTCCAGCTACGGAGACTCTTCTTCTGGTGACAGCACCAGTAGCGGCCGCTACGACCAGCCGCCATGCCGTCGCGCCCACTTCGAGGGTTGTCGTGGTTTTGTCACGGCAGATGTCCTCATGAAAGGAGTTAGTCGTGGAGCCATCACTACGGGTTAACTTGAAGGGGTTAAAGCGGACGCAAAGACACAAGAGTTATGCTAGTTCGGCCCCTTCGATGAAGGTAAAAGCCTACGTCTAGTTTGTGATGGGATTGATGTGATCTCGATGACTAGGGAGCAAATAAGCTTCGCCTAGGCCTTGAGTTGTTGTTGTCTGTCCTTGAACCGCCCCGGGTCGTCCCCTTATATACACGGGTGACGCCCGTCAGTTTAGAGAGTCCCAATCTCCGGTTCATATTCGTATCCGGGTTGGTCTCTCTCTATTCCTAACTTACAATACAAGTTTACATACCAGGCCGGCTTACGGCTACAAGTTCTAAACCGACTACAGGCCTTGGGCCCTTTATGCCCCTTGGGATTTTACACCGTTGAACTACTGATGAAGTTAACCCGGCCCAGATAGGCGGTTTACGCCGATAGTAACATCCCCAACATTAGGCCCCAGATTGATTTGAACAGGTTCATGTCAGTCCTTGATAAAAACCTTCATCTTCAATACCTTCTTGAAATCGTTGAACCGCCATGATGTCACCTTCTCTGGTTGCTGTAAACTGGCATGACGTCCCCAGAAAGATAGCATTCACGATATCTTCTTTTATTTAATAGATCCGCAATAATCGAGGCGACAGCTCCGCTTCCTAGGTTTGTGGTTCCTTGATTCCCGCGTCTGATACAGGTATCTTGCCTTATAAATAGGACTGAAGGGTCATTCTTTTCTCCCCTCCGTCCTTTCTCTTGGTCTTCCTCGCGTCGCTAGCCTCGGAGCTCCGCCGCCGCCGTCGATTTCTGCACCGTCTTGGGCCGCTGCATCAACCTGAACACACCAGAGAAACGCAGACTCTTCCGCACCTCCTCAACTCAGGTAGGTCCTCGGTTCCCCTTGACCTAGATCCGTTCTAGTGTTTCTTGTTCTTGCCGTGCTCCATGAACTGCTCATGCTCATACCAGACTCCTGGATGGATCTGTGACACCTTGCTCTGATTAGCGGTAGCCTTTAGCATCCGCCTGTAGTCACGTGCTCACGTCCATAGATCTCGCACGCTGTTGGATATCATGGAGCATACTGCCCCTCTCCCAGCGCTCCGGTTTAATGTGCGAGTACACTGGTAGTGTCGACGAACCCCTCCGACACGTCAATATCCAGCTCACCGATGATGATGTCACCGAGGCTGTGAAGAAGATGCTGAATGAACCGGAACACCTCTGTGCCCGAACCGGTTTGCTCCCCTTCTGTGCTACCAACAAACCGCCATTTGTAAGACTTCTGATTATTTTTACTGTATATTATTGCCATCCCGGTATAACTTTTAACATCAACTACTGCTTAACCAGGGTGATGATCCATTCTGGAGCAAGAAATGTCCACAAGAGAAACCAGAGAAGCCAGACAAACCGGAAAAACCACTTAGGCAAAAGACCAAAGCTGTCAAGTAGACTACTCATAAGAGAAAAACCACTGCATCTTCTGATCCGGTTGCGGATGATGATGTGGGTAATCCAGACCTTGAGGTAGAACTTGATTCACTTGGCTTACTTTTCACACGCCTAATTAATGATGATGTTTGTCGATGATGATCACGAAACCAGTAATCTTGATGTTGTAGAGGTAACCATTCTCTCCTCTGACTCAAATCCTTTGCCTTCACTAAAAAACCATCGGGCAAACCGGAAAATTAAATTTTCTCATCCCCTTGCTTACTTGGATCCCAAATTTCTTATGAAGACTCAACAACATGAAGCTCGCCGCACAACTCGGCACAGCGGCCAGGTAGTTACCTCCACCGGTTTACCGAACAGTCCCGGTTCGGAAAGCGTCGTTCGAAGGTCTCTAATTTGCTTGTCGATTGCTTATCCTAAAGCAGGCTGGTTTCGTCAACCCCTTAATCCGTCTGATTCGGATTATCAGGTCGCTTCCCACTCCTCATCTGGCGAGTCATCAGCCACTCAGCTGCCGCCGCTAAAAACGGTGCTTGGGTAAGTTATACTTTTCATATTGTTTCTACTGCATCATTGTGTAGTATATGCCGTATTTAACTGTTGTTGTGCCTTTTCAGGGCCAAGCCTAGGCCGAGCAAAAAGGCTCGTCTGGATAAAGCGGCCGACGAAGATACTGCCCCTAAACCGGGCAGCGCCCCAAATCTTAATGCAGCCATCTGTGAAGACACTCCCAATGATCCGCCACAGCAAGATGACGATTTTGTTCTTTGAAGAAAGGCACATTGACACCGCCCTTCCTGCTGACCATCCCAGAAGCCCGACCCGGATTGAAAAATCCACCAGTCCAATCCGGCCTGCTGACAAACCGATTGGCCCCTGGTCAAACCGGTGACCCCAAGGACGATGACATCGTAATTACTGGTTTTGGCCACAGCGAACTGGGTAATCCAGTCGCTTTATCCAAACATTCTGCCAAAGAAGAGTTTGCCACTATGAGCAAGGGCAAGTGGGATGTTGATCTGGCAACTTATGCCGCTCTGAACCCCCAAGACCTTCATTACGGCTACTTGAACCCGGTGTATACCAGCCGTGACTATGAAGCTGGCCTGGTGAAGATGATGAAAGAGAAATTCGAGGTAACCTCCATGTTCTTTCTCGCCTGAATATTTCAATTTTTGTTAACTCTCCTACTCCCAAGGGCCGGTTCAACTTAGCATATTTAACGCGGGTCTTAGTATAAACTCAATGCTTCAGAATCCACTGATGTAGCCCCCAAGGGCCGGTTCAACTTAGCATAGTTAAATCGGGACTGTGTTTTATATCGCCGCATCAGAACATGTTCGAGGAAATAGCCATTAGCCCCCAAGTGCCAAGTTGAATACTTTTATTGAGCTTGGGACTTTGTGATTTTAGTGATAGATGAAGATCAAATATGCATTAGCCCCCAAGTCCCAAGTGTATAGCTGGTTATGCACTGGGGACTTTGAAATGACGATATTTAACATGCTCCCTTTTTTGTTGCAGAGTGAGATACGTCAACAAGCCTCAAAAATCCATGACCTTCAAGAAAATCTGAAATCTCAGCAAGCAGAAACCTCCAAGGCCAAGGATGAACTGAAAATCGCTTTAACTACTATGGAGCAACTCAAGGAGTGGTTCAAGTCTGGCCGGGCGGCTGGGATCTTGAAAAGGCCGCTTTAACCAAAAAGGTTGAAAATCTTTGAGGCTGCCCTTAAACCGGTGGTAGATGAGCTGACCAGCGTGAAGCGGCAAGTGCATTCCATGACTACAGCCATCTTCGGTAAGTTTCCTTTGGCTTCTATGATAACCTTGACCTTCTTATGATAAGTCCGGTTTGTGATTTCTCTTGCAATGCTGTAGGCACACGCATTGGCCACTTGGGGTCAGATGTTCGGAAGAAATTGAAGGCTGCCTATACCTTAATAGAGCAGTTGTACACTGGAGCGCAGCGGATCATCTCCACTGCATCACATAACAACCCAGCACCTTCCTTAATTCAAGATACTCTTAGGAGGTTGTCCATGCTTCCCGCCCGGATTGAAGAGCTGAAGAAATCTGCTGCTCGAACCGGCGCCATCAATGCCTTAATCCGGGCCAAAGTGTGGGTGTCAGATTTCGATCCCGTTGAAGCAGATCAAGGCTATCCCAGTCTGAAGGAAGACCGCTCAGAGTTCAATAAAGATGACCTGAGAGCGATAAACCGGGCAGTGCACCCTCTGGCTTGCCAGTTAGCTGAAGAGGCAAACTTGTCTCATTATCAAGCCCAGTATGACGATCAGAACAAGCAAGTAGCTGCACCTATTCCTGAAGCGGAGAACCTGATCCCTCCGATCCATAAGCATACTTACGCTCCTAATATTGACCCAACTTCCCTGATCCATGAGGGGGCTGTCTTTCAAGCTTTAATGGGAATCGACTGGACCACTGTTGACTTCCAGCAGCTGGGTAGAGATGAAGAAGCTGAAGCGGCGCAGGGCGACCCACAACCATCGACCGGGCGGCGAGCAAGCATGAACCGGAAGCCGGTTTGAAGAGCTGCTTCATTACATTCAGCCAAGAAACAATGATCTTATTTGGGCACCATGTTGCCTTGTAATAGGATAGCCAACACTCTTGCTTGGAATATGCCTTCGTGCATAGGTGCTGATACTCTTGCTTGAATGATCGAAACTTTCAATCTTATATTGCTGCGGTCACAAAATCTTAAACCGCCAGCGGTTTACTTGCGCCAGCCGGTCTTGTGAGGTTCATATAAATATGAAATGAAATATTAAGATATATAATCAAAATGTATTATACAAAATACCTGCCATCGCTGGGCATAAAGTTGGCTTAGCCAATCTTGAAGCGGAGGTTGTATAAACCCTTACCGTCAAAGGAGAGAACAGCTCCGGTTAGTTATAATGCCGGTATGTCACGTAAACCGTGCCGGGTCATGATAAGCCCCCTGTTACTCCATAATAGGATGTTAACAGAAAAAACATCAAACCGGTGAAATTATCTCCGGATTAAAAAATTGACAGAATTCCGTCAACTGACAGTTTTGAAACCGGTTTAAAAATATTGTCGGTTTAAGAAACGCAACAAAAATCAAATAATAGTTATGAAAAAACATGGAAGAAAAGGCAATGATAAACCGTTTGCAAAAAACAAGGCTTTACTGAGCCGATCAGATGGTGTTACCATGGTCGGACACGACCAAGCTCCCTATAAGGTGTAGCCATGGTTCAAGTCAGCGAGGTCCCCAACTGAAACCGTGGCATTATGCCGATCAAGTGGCGTGGCAATGGTTCGGGTTCGACCAAGCCCCCAAGTGACTCTATGGCCTTAGGCTGATCAAGAAGTGTGACTGGTTCAGACTTGACCATGTCCCCAAGTGACCTGGTGGCTTTCGCCTATCAAGAGGTGTTGCATTGGTTCGGACACGACCAAGCCCCCAAGTGATATCATAAAGATTTTTAGAAAGCAAACTCAGGGGGTAAACCGGAGGCCGCTTTAAGATAGAACAACTCCATGTAACCACACATGATGTAACAGAACAGATACCCCGCTTTAGCCGAGGCTCCGGTCTATTACTTTATTCATAATATATACACTGTCATAATATGTACAGAAGTAGAGCCGATGGCTCAGGTATAATAAGGCCGAAGATGAGCTATGTTCCACGGCCTGTTGGTCTCCTCCTCTCGGCGTCGTGAGTCTTTATGCTCTCGAATATCGATCAGATAGTATGACCCGTTGTGCAGATTCTTGCTGACCAGGAAAGGTCCCTCCCAAGGCGGGGATAGCTTGTGCATATCAGTTTGGTCTTGGATGAGCCGAAGCACCAAATCTCCTTCTTGAAAAGTTCTGGTTCTGACCCGACGACTATGATAACGACGAAGATCTTGTTGGTAAATCACCGAGCAGGCAGCTGCTATGTCACGCTCTTCATCCAACCGATCCAAAGCGTCCTGCCGTGCCGTCTCGTTGTCCGCTTCAACGTAAGCTGCCACGCGAGGTGAGTCATGACGCATGTTACTAGGGAGAACCGCCTCTGCTCCATAAACCATAAAGAACGGCGTGTATCCCGTGGATCTGTTAGGCGTAGTATTTATACTCCATAACACAGACGGTAGCTCTTCTACCCAACAACCCAGTGTCCTCTGCAAAGCGACCATAAAGCCGGGGCTTGATGCCTCTCAAGATCTCTTGATTGGCTCTTTCCGCTTGACCATTGGACTGTGGGTGAGCTACTGAACAAACGTCAAGGCGGATGTGCTCACGTTCGCAGAACTCCTTCATGGCACCTTTGGACAAATTGGTACCATTATCTATGATGATACTGTGTGGAAAGCCAAACCGGAAAATCACCTTTTTGATGAACTGAACCGCCGTGGCCGCATCACACTTGCTGACAGGTTCAACCTCTACCCACTTTGTAAATTTGTCGACCGCCACCAGCAGGTGGGTCTTCTTGTCCTTGGAACTTTCGAAAGGTCCAACCATATCCAGCCCCAAGTGCATAAGCGGCCAAGTAATTGGAATCATCCTCAATTCTTGGGCGGTACATGAGCACGTCTGGAAAACTTTTGGCAACCATCACATCGTCGACCGGATCTTCCGCATCAGCATGGGCGGTCAACCAATAGAAACCGTGGCGGGCGCTTTAGCCACCAAGGATTTTGAACCGGCGTGGTGACCACAATCTCCTTCGTGGATCTCACGTAATATTTCACAGCCTTCCTCAGGGGACACACAACGTTGAAACGCCCCTGACACACTGCAATGATGCAATTCGCCATTAACAATGGTCATAGACTTAGATCACCGAACTATCTGTCGGGCCAACGTCTCATCTTCTGCTAACTCGCCCCGGTTCATGTACGCCAGATAAGGAAGCGTCCAATCCGGAGTGACGTGAAGAGCTGCCACCAATTGAGCCTCCGGATCAGGAATAGCCAAATCCGCTTCACTAGGGAGCTTGACTGACGGGTTGTGCAGCATGTCCAGGAAAACATTGGGCGGGACCGGTTTGCGTTGAGAGCCCAACCGGCTTAAAGCGTCCGCCGCTTCAGTTTTCCGACGGTCCACGTGGTCCACCTGATAGCCCTTGAAATGACCTGCAACAATATCCACCTCACGACGATATGCAGCCATGAGTGGGTCCTTTGAATCCCAAGTGCCAGACACCTGTTGAGCCACTAGGTCCGAGTCACCGAAGCACTTAACCCGGCTTAAATTCATCTCCTTAGCCATCCGGAGACCATGGAGCAAGGCTTCATACTCAGCTGCATTGTTAGTACAAGGGAACATTAAGCGGAGAACGTAACAAAACTTGTCACCTCGTGGGGAAGTTAGTACGACTCCATCCCCCGAGCCCTCCAATTGCCTGTATCCGTCAAAATGAATGGTCCAATATGTATGATCCGACTTTTCTTCAGGTGGTTGCAACTCCGTCCAATCGTTAATGAAATCCACAAGTGCTTGAGACTTCACCGCCGTCCGAGGCACGTTTTTCGAACGGTCTTGGCCCAAGCTCTATAGCCCACTTGGCAATCCGGCGATCGCTTCCGGTTACGTATGATATCACCTAAGGGAGCAGAATCGACCACCGTGATGGGGTGCCCTTGGAAATACTGCTTCAGCTTCCGGCTTGCCATAAAAACCCCATACACCAGCTTCTGCCAATGCGGATACCTTTGCTTAGATTCAATAAGCACCTCGCTGGTATAATAAACCGGACCTTGAACCGGATGCTCCTTCCCTGCCTCCTTCCGCTCCACCACAATGGCCACGCTGACCACCCTGGCATTAGTAGCAACATATAGCAGAAGTGGATCCTTGTCAATGGGAGCGGCGAGCACAGGCGGGTTGGCCAATTGCCGCTTTAAGTCCTCCAACGCTTCATCGACGGCTGGACTCCAAATAAATTGATCTGTCTTTTTCAGCATCTGGTACAAAGGGATGTCCTTCTCTCCGAGGCGGCTGATAAACCGGCTTAGTGCGGCAATCCGGCCTGCCAAATGCTGGACGTCATTAATACACTTCGGTTTAGCCAGGGAGGTGATAGTCGTAATCTTCTCCGGATTAGCTTCAATTCCCCTGTTGGACACGAGAAAACGCAATAATTTGCCATCCGGAACACCAAAAACACATTTGGCCGGGTTGAACATCATCTTGTAAACCCGCAGGTTGTCAAAGGTTTCCTTCAAATTGTCAATCAGTGTTTCCTTCTTCCTTAACTTGACCACAATATCATCCACATAGGCATGCACATTACAGCCGATCTGTTTATGCAGGCAATTCTGTACACAGCGCTGATAAGTTGCTTGGGCGCTCTTGAGCCCAAAAGGCATAGACACATAGTAGAAGGCTCCAAAGGGAGTGATAAACAACGTCTTCTCCTGGTCCTTAACTGCCATCTTGATCTGATGATACCAAGAATATGCATCCAAAAAGCTCAAACGCTCACAACCCGCAGTGGCATCAATAATCTGGTCAATGCGGGGAAGGGCAAAAGGATCTGCTGGGCAAGCCTTGTTAAGATCTGTGTAATCCACACACATGCGCCAAGTGCCGTTTTTCTTAAGAACCAGCATCGGATTAGCAAGCCACTCTGGATGGAAAACTTCAACGATAAAGCCAGCTGCTAAGAGCCTGTCCACCTCCTCTCCAATGGCCTTATGCCTTTCTTCGTTAAACCGGCGGAGAAACTGCTTCACCGGTTTGTACTTGGGATCAACATTAAGAGTGTGCTCAGCGAGTTCCCTCGGTACACCTGGCATGTCAGAAGGCTTCCATGCAAAAATGTCCCGATTTTCACGGATGAACTCGATGAGCGCGCTTTCCTATTTTGGATCCAAGTTGGCACTGATGCTGAACTGCTTGGACGAATCGCCAGGTACAAAGTCAACAAGCTTAGTCTCAGTTGCCGATTTGAATTTCAGGGCCGGATCATGCTCTGTAGTTGGCTTCTTCAATGGAGTCATGTCCTCCGGATCAACATCGTCCTTATAATACTTCAGCTCCTCGGTGGCACAAACCGACTCTGCGTAAGCCGCATCACCTTCCTCACATTCCAAAGCGATCTTGCGGCTCCCATGAACCGTTATTGTCCCCTTGTGACCCGGCATCTTGAGCTACAAATATATATAACAAGGCCGTACCATGAACTTGGCATAAGCCGGCTTCCCAAACAGGGCGTGATATGGACTTTGGATTTTCACCACTTCAAACGTCAATGTTTCCGATCTGGAGTCATATTCATCTCCAAAGGCCACTTCCAGAGCTATTTTACCAACCGGATATGCTGACTTGCCAGGCACCACACCATGGAACACTGTATTGGACGGTTTGAGATGTTTATCTGTTAACCCCATACGACGAAAGGTCTCATAGTACATGATGTTAATGTTGCTCCCTCCATCCATGAGCACCTTGGTGAACTTAACCTGGGGAGGATGATCCTCTCTACTCCATACAATGGGCTGCTCTGACCAGCGTAAGTAATGAGGCATGGCCGGTTCAACAGTGTTCACTGCCCGCTTCTGAAGCTTCCGGTCTCGCTTGTCTAAGCTAGTGGTGAAGACATGGTACTGCCCACTATTCAACTGCTTTGGGTTGCTCTGATAACCTGACTGTTGCTGCTGCTGATTGTAACCACCTTGGTTATTCTGATTGTTCTGATTGTTATGTCCGCCCGGATTACCATTAAATCCTGAACCGGAATTTTCTCCACCATAACCCGGCCCGGATCCTGAACCGCCACCGGAACCTTGATCATATCGGAAAGCATTAGAACTCTTGAACTCCTGCATAATGTAACAATCCTTCCAGAGGTGATTTGTTGGCGCCTCCTTTGTCCCATGCTCCGGACAGGGTTGATTCAACAGATAGTTCAGGCGGTTCGGATTGGGATTAGGTGCTCCACCTCGGTTCGGCTGTTTACCCTTGCGCCGCTGGCCCTTGTCCTACGCGTTGGTGTTGGCTATGAAGTCCATGTTGCCATTCGCTTTACGCTTGCCTCCACCATTACCTGCCGTGTGATGTTGCTGGCCTTTGGAGTTGTTGTTCTTCTTTCCCTTCCCTATCTCGTCATCATCAGACTCGGGATCCTTGGTACTATCAGAATCAGCATATTTCACTATAGCACCCATGAGAGTGCCCATGTCATTGCAAAACCGCTTCATGCGCCCCAGCTTCAACTTTAAAGGTTTAAATCGGCAATTGCCCTCCAGGGTCAAGATCGCAGAATCAGCGTTGATCCGGTCTGACGAGTGCAAGATTTCCGAAACACGGCGTACCCAATGGGTTGTTGACTCCCCTTCACCCTGGACACAAGCCGCCAAGTCCACCACGGACATGGGCTGCTTACAGGTATCTTTGAAATCCTGGATAAACTGGGTCCGCAACTGGGCCCATGAATTCATAGAATTGGGTTGCAAGCTCTTCAACAAGTACGGGCCGTGCCTTCAAGCATCATGGTGAAGTACTTTGCACACGCGGCCTCATCCACATCCAGCATCTCCATGGCCATCTTATAACTCTCTATCCACGCTTCTGGAGCCAAATCGGCGGTGTAATTTGGCACCTTGCCCGGACCCTTGAAATCCTTGGGCAAGCGCACATTGCGTAAAGCGGGGACGAGGCAAGGCACCCCAAAGAGCTAGAGGTAACCCTGTGCTCGACCGAGATGGTCAGACGAACCGGCGTAAGTGATAATCCCGATGCTTTGCGCTGCTAACTCGGCCTCCTCAAGGCGCTCGGGCACGGTCCACCACCTCCTGAGCGTTGTCGAAACCACCTGCCGGGTTGTTGCCACGGGGCGCACCATGCCGTGCATTACTTGATACGGCCGGTTCATCCACGTGCCTGCTATAGCTCCGGCTTGGGCGGGGGGTAGAGTGGATCCGGTCGCGGCTGTACGAATATGCTTCTGTTGGACCAAAGCTGTCCTAAGGAGCTCCTTGACCAGCGCGTCTCTCGCACATGGTGAATCGCCTTCAATTGGAATTGCCTCCGGTAGTGCCGCACCTGCAACAAGGTTATCCATCGGGTTGGAGTAGTGACACTGAGGTGTTTGCACAGCACGAGGCGTCTTGGCATTATGGCGAGGTAGATCTATTACGCGGGGCTGAACCGGCGCGCCCGTCCCAGGTACTTCCGCCCGGTTTACCACCGGCGGATTACTGGTTCCTGCTCCTGGAGTGTTGAAGAGTTCTCTTCCCTCGAAGACTGAAGGTAAACGGGATCTGTATTTCCTCTTCATGACTTCATGCGACGCGCTCTGATCCAGCATGAGCCTATAAGCCTGCGGATCCAAAGCGGCCCGCTCTGCCGTCATCCTGGCGTCTGTAGCTGCCAGATCCGCTTTAGCCTGAGTGATTTGTTCCTTCACCTTCGCGATCTCCGTGTTATGAGCGTCCTGGTCCGCCGGGTTAACCTCTGCCATGAGCACAACCAACGCATCGAACAGGTCTGATAAAACTTGAGCCGGCGGGCGCACAGGACCTCCTGCCCCGGCAGCCGTCGCTGCTGTTGAACCGGCAACCATTGTCGCAGCGGTCGAAGAGTGAAGCTCTGCTTGTGTACCGCCATGAATATTCCAACCCGGTTGGGCAGATCGGAGGGTCCGAATCATCACCATCGGAACAGCCCCCAATCCGGCCATCTTGTAGCTGATATAGAGATTCGGTTTCTCCGGTCGATGACTCATCGTCAGAATAGACGACGGTTTTGCCACCAGATTCTGATCCGCCCTCATAACTTCCTCCGTGGATGACTCCCATAAAGGAACGCTCCACGGCCGGTTTAGCCTGGGCAAGTCTCGTACGCTGAGCCGTCTCGACGAGGTCGGTGCAGATGACCGGCTCAGGCCCTGGCTCACCGATCTGGCCGATGAAAATGTGTATGCCACCAAAAGGGACCCGGTACCCGTACTCAATCGAGCCGGCCTCGGGGCCCCAGCCTGCATCGTCGATGTAGAGCTTGCCGCGACGACTCTTGGTCATCCGGCCCTGGCGTAGCCTTCAAGTCCTTGAACTTGCCCTCCAAGATCATCAAACCATCGTGCGATAGCCCCACGGTGGGCGCCAACTGTCGTGGTTTTGTCACGGCAGATGTCCTCATGAAAGGACTTAGTCGTGGAGCCATCGCTACAGGTTAACTTGAAGAGGTTAAAGCGGACGCAAAGACACAAGAGTTATGCTAGTTCGGCCCCTTCGATGAAGGTAAAAGCCTACGTCTAGTTTGTGATGGGATTGATGTGATCTCGATGACTAGGGAGCAAATAAGCTTTGCCTAGGCCTCGAGTTGTTGTTGTCTGTCCTTGAACATACAGGTCGTCCCCTTATATACACGGGTGACGCCCGTCGGTTCAGAGAGTCCCAATCTCCGGTTCATATTCGTATCCGGGTTGGTCTCTCTCTATTCCTAACTTACAATACAAGTTTACATACCAGGCCCGTTTACGGCTACAAGTTCTAAACCGACTACAGGCCTTGGGCCCTTTATGCCCCTTGGGCTTTTACACCGTTGAACTACTGATGAAGTTAACCCGGCCCAGATACGCCGGTTTACGCCCAGTAGTAACATCCCCAACAAGGGTGGCAGTGGGTTGTCTTGTCGGCGCGCCCCAGTGAAGCGCGAGGAGGGGTCTGGCTGAGCCCAGGAGAGCGCCATGGGCCCATCCTCGGGATCTACCACGGGAGCGCGTGCCACTTCTGTTTCTTTCTTCCTTTTCTTCCTGCATTAAGAGAGAGACAAGTATGGGGCCCCGCAGGGGCATGCAATGAACCATGATTTCCAATTTGCTTATGCTATGCTTATGGTTCCTGTGTCGTGTTGCAGCATCAACATTTTATGTAGGCGCGTAGAAATAACTTAGCTTGACGCGCTTGAAGTAGTTTCCGCCTCATGAGGTGCGCATTTCCCAGTACCTGGCGAGGTCTCCTTAGCTTGGGAGGCGTCTAGGAACTACAAAAATTCATTTGGAAACTCTTATTCTTCCGAGCCCTTTCGAGCCCTGGTCGCAGGCGCAGCCAGCCACGACCCAGCGCTTTGCATTATGGTACCCGAGGGGCACGGAATGAGAGAGGTGCGCCAGCTTGTGAGCTCGAGCGAGGGTGCCTCGCGAAGAACAGGAAAAACGCTCACGAGGGCACCTGTCTAGCCCCCTCGCGAGGCATGCGAGGGAGAGTACGGGTGAAAACAAGGAACCAAAGGCAGAAACAGGGGCAAAAGGCGATGGAACCAAGCCGGCAGGGAACACTAGAAAGCAAATTTTCAATAAAGAGGAGCAAGCCAACTACGGAAAGCAAATGAAAATCTGCGTCCGACACCTAGTCTAGTCTTCTCACCAGCACGAAGCTAAGTGCTGCCACTAGGACGTGGGAGGGAGCCCTCGAGGCCCGAGGGCGGCACTCCTTAGACTCCGGGGCGCGTACATCCCCACTCATTATAACGTGAGAGTGTCATGAGCGGAGACCTTCACAAGCACTGGGCCTTGCTTCATAGGCGTCGGGCCTTGCTTCATGGGTAGAACTTCCGGAGGTGCTGGATGTTCCGTGCATTACAGATGGGGACCCGTCCTGCGTCTCCAGCGCCTGGCGCGCCGCCTTACAGACATGAGCGACCATAAACTGGCCCTCCCACATGGGTGAGAGCTTGTGCAGCCCTTCCCTGGAGAGCACCCGCCTTAGGACGAGGTCGCCCACCTCGAGCATCCTGGAGCGGACGCTGCGATAGTGATACCGTCACATCTCCTACTGGTATCTTGCCGCCCGAAGCATGGCTTCGCGGCGGCGTTCCTCGCCCAACACGAGGTCCATCCCTCGCATGGCGTCCTGCTGCGCCTCATTAAACGCCAGGACCCATGCGGAGCGATGCTTGACCTCGTGAGGGAGAACCGCTTCTGCTTCGTAGACGAGGAAGAACGGGGTCTCGCCTGTTGGCTTGGTGGCGGTGGTGCGGATGGACCACAGCACAGACTGGAGCTCATCATGCGAGCTCGTGCCGCAGGCCTCAAGTTTCTTCTTGAAAGTCCTGGTCTTGAGGCCCCTCAGGACCTCCGCGTTGGTGCGTTCGGCCTGACCATTGCTCTTGGGGTGTGCCACCGAAGCATAACAGATCTGCGTTCCAAGGTTAGCACAATATGTCTTGAAGAGATTGCTAGTGAACTACGAGCCGTTGTCGGTGATGATGCAATTAGGGACCCCGTGAGGGAGTCCTGGATTAGGGGGTATCCGGACAGCCAGACTGTGTACAACGTCCGGACTATTGAAGCATGAAGATACAGGACTCAAGACTTCGGCCTGTGTCCGGATGGGACTTTCCTTGGCGTGGAAGGCAAGCTTGGCGATCCGGATATTATATTTCCTTCCTTGTAACCGACTCCATGTAAACCCTAGCCCTCTCTGGTGTCTATATAAACCGGAAAGGTTGGTCCTTAGAAGGCCGATCACAATTACAATCATACAATCATAGGCTAGCTCTTAGGGTTTAGCCTCTACGATCTCGTGGTAGATCTACTCTTGTACTACCCATATCATCAATATTAATCAAGCAGGAAGTAGGGTTTTACCTCCATCGAGAGGGCCCGAACCTGGGTAAACATTTGCGTCCCTTGCTTCCTGTTACCATCAGCCTTGACGCACAGATCGGGACCCCCTACCCGAGATCCGCTGGTTTTGACACCGACACCATGAACCGGCTTACGAGACCCTTGGTGAACTTGACCGCAGATCCGGCCGGGATGGTGCGGATGTCTTCTACCTCCGCCCATTTGGTGAACTTGTAGATGGCGACATAGAGGTAGCGGTAGCCCCCAGGCGCTCGAGGGAACGGGCCTAATATATCAAGCCCCCAGACTGCGAATGGCCACGAGAGCGGGATGGTTTGGAGGCCCTGAGCTGGCTGATGGATCTGCTTGGCGTGGAATTGACATGCCTCGCAAGACTTCACCAGCTTTGTCGCGTCGTTGAGCGCGGTAGGCCAGTAGAACCCACTGTGGAACGCCTTGCCGACGAGGGTTCGTGACGATGAGTGGTGCCCGCAGTCTCTGCCGTGTATGTCAGCTAGCAACTCTTTCCCATGTTCCCTGGAGATACAACGCAGGGAAATGTCATTCGGCCTCTTCCTGTATAACTCACCGTCCTGGATGCAGTATGCTGTGGCCTGTCGGTCCACACGCTCCGCGTCCTCCTCTTTCTCCTGTAGCGTCCCTTGCATAAGGTACTCCTTGAAATCTGGTGCAATACCCCTGTTGAGACTCGAGCGCCAAGAGTAGGCTGATAACCCACAAGTGTAGGGGATCGCAACAGTTTCGAGGGTAGAGTATTCAACCCAAATTTATTGATTCGACAAAAGGGGAGCCAAAGAATATTCTCAAGTATTAGCAACTGAGTTGTCAATTCAGCCACACCTGGAAACTTAATATCTGCAGCAAAGTGTTTTTAGTAGCAAAGTGGAATTATAGTAGTGGTAACAGTAACAAAAGTAACAGAATCAAAAGTAATATTTTTGGTATTTTGTAGTGATTATAACAGTAGCAATGGGAAAGTAAATAAGCGTAAACCAGTATCTGGAAAGCTCGTAGGCATTGGATGGGTGATGGATAATTATGCCGGATGCGGCTCATCATGTATTAGTCATAACATAGGGTTACACAGAACTAGCTCCAATTCAACAATGTAATTTAGGCATGTATTCCGAATATAGTCATACGTGCTTATGGAAAAGAACTTGCATGACATCTTTTGTCCTACCCTCCCATGGCAGCGGGGTCCTAATGGAAACTAAGGGATATTAAGGCCTCCTTTTAATAGAGAACCGAACAAAGCATTAGCACATAGTGAATACATGAACTCCTCAAACTATAGTCATCACCGAGAAGTATCCCGATTATTGTCACTTGAGGTTGTGGATCATAACACATAATAGGTGAGTATAGACTTGCAAGATAGGATCAAGAACACACATATATTCATGAAAACATAATAGGTTCAGATCTGAAATCATGGCACTCGGGCCCTAGTGCCAAGCATTAAGCATAGCAAAGTCATAGCAACATCAATCTCAGAACATAGTGGATACTAGGGATCAAACCCTAACAAAACTAACTCGATTACATGATAGATCTCATCCAACCCAACACCGTCCAGCAAGCCTATGACGGAATTACTCACGCACGGAGGTGAGCATCATGAAATTGGCGATGGAGGATCGTTGATGATGACGACGGCGATGAATCCCCCTCTCCGGAGCCCCGAACGGACTCCAGATCAGCCCTCCCAAGAGGTTTTAGGGCTTGGTGGCGGCTCCGTATCGTAAAACGCAATGATTTCTTCTCTCTGATTTTTTTCTCTCTGAAAGCTAATATATAGAGTTGGAGTTGTCATCGAAAGGTCTCTAGGGGGCCCACAAGGTAGGGGGCGCGCCCAGGAGGGGGGGCACGCCCCCCACCCTCGTGGACAGGGTGTGAGCCCCCTGGTCTTCATCTTTGGCGAGGATTTTTTATTATTTTTTCTAAGATGTTCTGTGGTGTTTCAGGTCTTTTCTGCACATAAAACAACATCATGGCAATTCTTCTGAAAACAGCGTCAGTCCGGGTTAGTTCCATTCAAATCATGCAAGTTAGAGTCCAAAACAAGGGCAAAAGTGTTTGGAAAAGTAGATACGACGGAGACGTATCAACTCCCCCAAGCTTAAATCCTTGCTTGTCCTCAAGCAACTCAGTTGACAAACTGAAAGAAAAAGAAAACTTTTACAAACTCTGTTTGCTCTTGTTGTTGTAAATATATCAAGCCAGCATTCAAGTGTTCAGCAAAGATTATAACTAACCACATTTGCAATAATTCTCAGGTCTCATGTTTACTCATATCAATGGCATAATCAACTAGCGAGTCATAATAATAAATCTCGGATGACAACACTTTCTCAAAACCATCATAATATGATATAACAAGATGGTTTCTCGCTAGCCCTTTCTGAGACCGCAAAACATAAATGCAGAGCACCTTTAAAGATCAAGGACTGACTAGACATTGTAATTCATGGTAAAAGAGATCCAGTCATAGTCATACCCAATATAAATTAACAGTAATGAATGCAAATGACAGCTGCGCTCTCCAGCTAGTGCTTTTAAATAAGAGGGGTGATGACTCAACATAAAAGTAAATAGATAGGCCCTTCGCAGAGGGAAGCAGGGATTTGTAGATGTGCCAGAGCTTGATTTTTAAATAGGTATTGAATAATATTTTGAGCGGTATACTTTCATTGTCAACATAACAACTAAGAGATGGCGATATCTTCCATGCTACACACATTATAGGCGGTTCCCAAACAGAATGGTAAAGTTTATACTCCCCCTCCACCAACAAGCATCAATCCACGGCTTGCTCGAAACGACGAGTGCCTCCAACAATCAACAGGTCCCAGGGGGAGTTTTGTTTGCAATTATTTTTATTTAGTTTGCATAAAGCATGGGACTGGGCATCCCGGTGACCAGCCATGTTCTCGTGAGTGAGGAGCGGAGTCCACTCCTCTTGAGAATAACCCGCCTAACATGGAAGATAAGGGCAGCCCTAGTTGATACATGAGCTATTCGAGCATACAAAATAGAATGTTTATTTGAAGGTTTAGAGTTTGGCACATACAAATTTACTTGGAGCAGCGGTAGATACCGCATATAGGAAGGTATAGTGGACTCATATGGAATAACTTTGGGGTTTAAGGGATTGGATGCACAAGCAGTATTCCCGCTTAGTACAAGTGAAGGCTAGCAAGAGACTGGGAAGCGACCAACTAGAGAACGACAACAGTCATGAACATGCATTAAAATTAATAAACATTGGATGCAAGCATGTGTAGGATATAATCCATCATGAACATAAATATCGTGAAGGCTATGTTGATTTGTTTCAACTACATGTGTGAACATGTGCCAAGTCAAGTCACTTAAACCATTCAAAGGAGGATACCACCCCATCATACCACATCATAACCATCTCAATAGCATGTTGGCGCGCAAGATAAACCATTATAACTCATAGCTAATCAAGCATGGCATAAGCAACTATGATCTCTAATTGTCATTGCAAACATGTTTATTCATAATAAGTTGAATTAAGAAAGATGAACTCATCATATTTACAAAAACAAGAGAGGCCGAGTTCATACCAGCTTTTCCCATCTCAGTCAGTCCATCATATATCATCATAATTGCCTTTCACTTGAATGACCGAACGATGTGAATAATAATAAGAGTGCACGTGCATTGGACTAAGCTGGAATCTGTGAGCATTCAATAAACAGGAGAAGACAAGGCAATATCGGCTCTTGGTTAAATCAACAATAAAGCATATAAGAGCCACTTCAACAATTTAATCATGGTCTACTCCTATCGACCCCCAAAGAAAAGAAAAGAAATAAAATTATTTACACGAGAAAGCTCCCAACAAGAAAAAGAAGAACATGAAATCTTTTTGGGTTTTCTTTTTAATTATTACAACTACAACAGGAAAAATAAACCAACTAGAAGTTACTAATAATTCTTTTGTTGTTTTCTTAAAATTAAACAAACACACAAGAAGAAAGCAGGAAAAGGAAAATAAACTAAAATGGATATTACAGTGAAAGAGTATGAGCACCGACATCTAGCAATGAGTGTGTGTGAACATAAATGTAATGTCGGTGAGAAATACGTACCCCCCCCCCCCCCCCAAGCTTAGGCTTTTGGCCTAAGTTGGTTCATTGCCAGGGATAGCTTGGCGGATACCCGTAGGTGTAGCTGGGGTCGTACTGTGATGCAGCGGTTATCGCCTCCGGAACTGCAGCGTGGCGTCGAGCCGCCTCCGCTCTCCTCTCGTACTCATATGCCTCCTCTCTGGTAATAACATATCTTCCTTTTGTCTGAGAATCAAAGAAGGCAGGAGCATGAAGATTAATATGGACAAGATGTTGTTTGTTAAAGATTAGTCGATACTGAAGAGGTGATTCAGTCCTCTCAAAAAACTGGTGGGAAACCATAGAATCAATATCTAAATAAGTAGGGGCAACTCCATATCACCCTCACGAATATCTAGCTCAAGAAAATTAGCTAAGCGGGTTGCATAAATTTCTCCAAAGAAATCTCGGTTATATCTATTATGATGCAACCTCGCTCCCATATGATAAGATTGGTCTCCTAACACAGCACTCCTGAGAATGCTGAGATCAGGGACACACATGTGACATGCTTCATCCTTAGCATTTATGCACCTACCGATGAAGAGAGCAAAATAATGTATAGCAGGAACGTGAATAATCCCTATAGTGGCTTGCGTTATATCTCTAGATTCCCCCACAGTTATACTAGCAAGAAAGTCTCTAAATTCATATTTACGGGGATCAACGGTAATACCTCATTGTGGGAGTTTGCAAGCAAAAGTAAAATCCTCTAAGTCCATGGTATAAGATTTATCATAAAGATCAAACCTGACAGACGGAGAATTACGCGAAGATGAAAACTCAAACCTCCTCAGAAATTGGTCTTGATAACCCACAAGTGTAGGGGATCGCAACAGCTTTCGAGGGTAGAGTATTCAACCCAAATTTATTGATTCGACACAAGGGGAGCCAAAGAATATTCTCAAGTATTAGCAACTGAGTTGTCAATTCAGCCACACCTGGAAACTGAATATCTGCAGCAAAGTGTTTTTAGTAGCAAAGTGGTATGATAGTAGTGGTAACGGTAACAAAAGTAACAGAAGCAAAAGCAATATTTTTGGTATTTTGTAGTGATTGTAATAGTAGCAACGGGAAAGTAAATAAGCATAAACCAGTATATGGAAAGATCGTAGGCATTGGATCGGTGATGGATAATTATGCCGGATGCGGTTCATCATGTATCAGTCAAAACATAGGGTGACACAGAACTAGCTCCAATTCATCAATGTAATGTAGGCATGTATTCCGAATATAGTCATACGTGCTTAGGGAAAAGAACTTGCATGACATCTTTTTTCCTACCCTCCCGTGGCAGCAGGGTCCTAATGGAAACTAAGGTATATTAAGGACTCCTTTTAATAGAGAACCGGAACAAAGCATTAGCACATAGTGAATACATGAACTCCTCAAACTATGGTCATCACCGAGAAGTATCCCGATTATTGTCACTTAGGGGTTGTCGGATCATAACACATAATAGGTGACTATAGACTTGCAAGATAGGATCAAGAACACACATATATTCATGAAAACATAATATGTTCAGATCTGAAATCATGGCACTTGGGCCCTAGTGACAAGCATTAAGCATATCAAATTCATAGCAACATCAATCTCGGAACATAGTGGATACTATGGATCAAACCCTAACAAAACTAACTCGATTACATGATAGATCTCATCCAACCCATCACCGTCCAGCAAGCCTACGACGGAATTACTCACGCACGATGGTGAGCATCATTAAATTGGTGATGGAGGATGGTTGATGATGATGACATCGACGAATCCCCCTCTCCAGAGCCCCGAACGGACTCCAGATCAGCCCTCCCAAGAGGTTTTAGGGCTTGGCGGCGGCTCCGTATCGTAAAACGCGATGATTTCTTCTCTCTGGTTTTTTCTCTCCGGAAGCCAATATATAGAGTTGGAGTTGGCGTCGGAAGGTCTCCATGGGGCCCATGAGGTAGGGGGCGCGCCCAGGAGGGGGGGGGGCGCCCCCACCCTCATGGACAGGGTGTGGGCCCACTGGTCTTCATCTTTGGCGAGGATTTTTTATTATTTTTTCTAAGATGTTCCGTGGAGTTTCAGGTCATTCCGAGAACTTTTTTTTCTGCACATAAAACAACATCATGGCAATTCTGCTGAAAACAGCATCAGTCCGGGTTAGTTCCATTCAAATCATGCAAGTTAGAGTCCAAAACAAGGGCCAAAGTGTTTGTAAAAGTAGATACAACGGAGACGTATCATAGGCGCGCTCCCGAGGTCGGGCCGCAGGCCGGGGCTCCCGAAGCAGGTGGTTGGGGGGGCTCCTCCCGAGGCGGCGCCGGCCTCGAAAGTGGAGGTGCTGCCGACGGCTTGAAGAGCCGCTCCTCGAAGACGCCAGGCTCTTGGGGTAGTCGCTTGGATGCTCTCTTGGTGATGTAGTTGGCCTCCTTGTTGGTGCCACGGGGCATGTGCTGCAATTCTAGGCCCAAGAACTGCTTTTCCATTTTGCGTACCTCCGCGAGGTATGCCTCCGTGTGCTCATCCCTCGGCTCGTATACCTTGTTGGAGAAGTTGACGAGAAGCTGCGAGTCGCCCCTAATGGTGAGGCGCTTCACCCCCAGGGCCACCGCAGCCTTAAGGCCAGCTATGAGGCATTCGTACTCCGCTATGTTGTTGGAGACCTTCTCGCCCCGCTGGAAGCAGAGCTGCACGGCGTGTTAGAGCTTGTCCTGATTGGGCAAGATGAGCACTCCTCCCGCCCCCACGCCCTGGCGTGCAGATGCGCCATCGATAACATAACCCAGTCGTCTGGCGCTTCACTTCCCGGCGAGAGGGATCAATCCTCGCCTGCTTCAAGCCCCGGGGCGTCCGTCCATTCTGCCACGAAGTCGGCGAGCGTGGCTCCTTTGATGACCCTGGTTGTGCTGAACTCCAGCTGGAATGCCTACAGCTCGATATTCCACTCGGCAACTCTTCCAGCAGCTTTGGGGCTCCTGAGTACCCTCTCCAGTGAGTAGGCCGAGACAACCTTGATTGGGTGACCTTGAAAGTAGTGTCGTAGCTTACGCGAGGCCACCAAGAGCACGAGCAAGAGCTTTTGAGGCATGGGGTACCATGCCCTTGCATCCCGCAGTACCGTGCTGACGAAATACACTGGGTGCTCGATGAGGGCGGGCGCGTCGACGGGGCCTACTTCTGTCGGAGGTTGAGGGGCCTCCTAAGGCGATGGAACTCCTGGAGCCTGGTCACTTATTGGGGCCTCTGCAGGCCCAAGGGCGCCGTCTTGCTCAGCCTGGTCATCCGTTGGCGTTGTTGCAGCCCTTGCGGTGCCCTCCGGGTCTTGTATCGCCCCGGCTGGGGGTGTGGCTTGACGGGACGTATCCTTAGCCTGGTGCTCTTCCCGAACCGCCACCAGAGCTGTGCTGGCAGAGTAAGGAGTGGCGGCAAAGTAGAGCACCAGGGGCTCGAGAGGGCGGGCGTCACCATCATCGGAGGGCTGGTCAGGTATATCTTGAGGTCTTGAAACGCTTGGTCAGCCTTCGGGGTCCACTCAAAGGGGCCCTTCTTCTTCATCAGCTTGAAGAATGGTAGGGCACGCTCTCCCAGCTTGGAGATGAAGCGCCCTAGCCAAGGCACGAAGCCGGCAAGCTTCTACATCTCCTTGAGGGTTTGCGGTGGGCTCATGTCTTCGATCTCCTTGACCTTCTCCGGTTTGGCCTCGATCCCCCTGTGGGACACGAGGAAGCCCAGCAGCTTGCCGGAAGGGACACCAAACACGCACTTCTCCGGGTTGAGCTGCAAGTCCACCTGGCGTAGGCTCGCGAAGGTCTCCTCTAGGTCCTGAATCAAAGTTCTCGCCTCCTGAGACATTACCACAATGTCATCGACCTAGGCTTCAGCATTCCTCCTGAGCTGCCGACCCAGGGCGATGTGCATCAGTCGTTGGAAGGTCGCACCTGCGTTGCGCAGCCCGGACAGCATGCAAGTGTAGCAGTACACCCTGCACGGGGTCAGGAAGGCCGTCTTCTCCACATCCTCTACCGCCATTTTGATCTGATGATAACCTGAGAACGCATCCAGGAAGCATAGCAGGTCGCACTCGGCGGTGGAGTCAACATTCTGGTCGACGCGTGGAAGCGGGAATGGATCTTGGGGACATGCCTTGTTGAGGTTGGTGAAGTCGACATACATGCGCTCCTTCTTGCCTTTCTTTGGCACGACGACGGGGTTCGCCAGCCACTCGGAGTACCAAACCTCGCGAATGACACCTGCTGCCTCCAGCTTGCGGGTTTCCTAGATGATGAAGGACTGCTTCTCCGTGGACTGTCGCCGCTCCTTCTGCTTCACAGGGCGCACATTGGGGCACACCTCAAGTGATGCTCGATCACCCCTCTTGGGACCCCTACCAGCTGTTTGGGCTCCCAGGTGAATACTTCCTTGTTTGCATGCAAGAACATCACCAATGCCTCTTCTTGATCCGGGTCGAGGTTGGCACCTATGGTGAAGGTGGCTCCAGAGGACCCATCTTCCTCGACCGGCACCTGCTTGGTTTCTGCCCGATATTGAGTGAACAACTGCTTCTTCTTAGCTGGTGCGGCCTCCTTATCTCCGGAGATGACCTCGTCGGCCGGTCGCGCTGCCCCGACGGTTTTGAGGGCAAGCTTGAGCGCTACCAGAGCTTCCTTGGTATCTCCAATTACAGTGAGGATGTCCTTGCTCCCGGGCATCTTCATGAGGTTGTAGGCCGGATGGGTTGCCGCCATAAACTGAGCCAGAGCCGTGTACCCGAGGATGGCGTTGTACAGGAGGCCAATACAGAGAATGTCGAAGTCGATCAGCTCAGTGTGATAGTTGTCAAGGGTGCCGAAGGTCACGGGAAGATGGATCTGCCCCAGGGGGCTGGAAGAGCCGCCGCCGACTCCGGAGAAGGGCTTGGTGGGGCGGAGCCGCTCGAGCGGTACGTGAAGGAGGCTAAAAGCCTCCACAGAGAGCACGTTGAGGCCGGTGCCACCGTCGATGGGGGTCTTGGTGATGGCTACGCTACAGATAGTGGGCGTGCAAAGCATTGGGAGCACGCCTGAGCCGACGGTGGTGACAGGGTGATCCCCCGAGTCGAAGGTCAGGTCAGCCTTGGGCTCCGCCCAACCCAGGCGAGCCCCCTGCCGCGCGGCAGCGGTGCTAATCTGGCAAAAGAACGGCTTGGTGTGACGGTCCGAGGGCGGGGCTTGCGAGCCACCGAGGAGGGCCACGACAGCGAGGGGTGCCGGTGCCGCGTAGCGCGCAGCGCACAGCAAAGAGGCCGTGCATCTCCTCCCAAGATGCCATCGTGGATCCTGGGAGGTTGAGAAGCCAGTCGCGTGTTGCACCAGTGCGGGCCATGAGAAGCCAGTTGGCCATGACCTTGTCGTCGCCCCCAGCCTTCAGGACGGCCTCTTCATACGCCAGCAGGAAGGTCGACGGGTCCGCCGCGCCATCGTAGCACGGCGGCATCTCTGCCTTGAACTTGGGTGGCCACTTCACCCGCCGCAAGGCGGGGGCTAAGGCTCAGACCGCACAGGCCCCGCCACGGGCGTTCGTCATCGCAGCCGTAAGCACGACAAAAAAATGACACATCCGTGACATTTTCGGCCGAACGAAATTTTTTTCTGTCATACATATGACACTTCTATGAAGATAATTGTGAATAAACCCGGTATCATCGTAGATGTGGTGGGCTCCTACTTCTATGACAAAAAATCATGATAGAAAATGGGCTTTTCGTCCTGGGTGGGCCGGAGACGCAGTTTCATGACATTCTTTGGGCCGTCCATGATGGAAAAAACCCTGGTAGAAGCGAGGGGGAGGGAAATTTCGGGGAGTTCCCGGTTACGGTGGGAGGTCGGGGGCCGAGCGAAGCGCGTTTCTCTCATACGTCTGCAGCGTGTGTGCGGCGTTGGCTCTAACCGAACCCGAAAGCAAGGCGTTGGGTTCTAATCAACCTCGAAGCGATTGACCTGCCAGAGCTACGCGTTCTTTGTTCTGACGATCGATCGATGGTACATTAATCGAACCCGATCGAGTGATTCGCCGCTCACTGCTAACTGAAGCCGATCGATTGGATGAGCGATGAGCGTTGCGGGGGGTTGGATGAATAGTGGCGGTGGCGTTGCCTGCGGATGAATAGAACCCCGTGGTGTGGAGGGTTGGATGAGCGATGAGACGGTGGAGGGGTGCCCGTGGAGGGTGGTTGAACAGGACCCCGTGGTGTGGAGGGCTGGATGAACAGTGAGACGGTGGAGGGTGGTTGAACAGTGGTCGGTGGAGTAGCGCGGTGGAGGCTGGATGAGCGAGGAGCCCGTGGAGGCTGGAGGAGGTCGACGGTAGCCCGTGGAGGCTGGAGGAGGTCGACGGTGGAGATGAACAGTATCCCGTGGAGTCCCGTTTTGCGGTACGCCACACCCCTCCCGATGAACAGGACCCCCGTTTTGACCGTAGGAGGTCCGTTTCATCCGTTTTGCGGTACGCCACACCCCTCCCGATCAACAGGACCCCGTTTGATCGTGGGAGGTCCGTTTAAATCTGCTTTTGCGGTACGCCACACCCCTCCCGATCAACAGGACCCCCGTTTCGATCGTAGGAGGTCCATTTCCTTCGTTTTGCGGTACGCCAGACCCCTCCCGATCAACAGGATCCCGTTTCGAATGTGGCCGGTCGAACACAAGGTCGTTTCCTCCGTTCTGCAGTATGCCATGCCTCGTTTCCATTGGCTGTTCCGTCCAAGCCCTCCCGATGAACACGACGATGCATTCCGTTCCGACCCAGCCGGTTGCCTCCCCATGAACACGACGACGACGATGTTTCTCCGTTCCGACCCAGCCATGTACACGAGCCCTCGCCATACGTATGTGCGAGTAGGCGTTCGAGTCCTCGCCCAGATGTACACATACGTGGCCGTATTTTCTTTCTTGCACCCTGGCCGCTGTACGTACGTGTACATGCTACGTGCGCGCCTCTACTACGACATGTGCGTGCCTCTACATCCACCAGTATATATGTACGTACACGTTCGCGACCAGAATGACAATGCTACGTACGTTCGACCAGGTGGTTCTCGACTGTCAGGCACTTTCTTGCGTGCGAAGATGTAGCTGGTGGGTCCCAGCAGTCAGGGGGGCGAATCGTTTTTTTGTCCGGACGCACTTCCTTGCGTGCGAAGATGTAGCCGGTGGGTCCCAACAGTCAGGGGGCGAATCATTTCTTTATTGCCCGGACACACTTCCTTGCGTGCGAAGCTATAGCTGGTGGGTCCTAGCAGTCTGGGGGGCGAATCATTCTTTTTCCCGGACGCACTTCCTTGTGTGCAAAGATGAAGCTGGTGGGTCCCATCAGTCAGGGGGAAAAGTTTTTTCCGCGAAATACAGTGCCCATCCGGTGGGTCCCAGCTGTCAGGTGGAGGAATCATTATTTTCCGTGTTATAAGGAGGCACTTCCTTGCTGCGGCCGTGGACCCAGCTGTCAGCCTCTCCACGTACAGTCCACGTCTGATGGAAGTCGTTCCTTGACCACGTTGACTAGGTCGCGCCGAGAGCACCACGGCAGTGGACGACAGCGAGGCCTAGGAAGGGGACGACGCGGAGCCGGGGAAGACGCCACAGTGGAAGCCCGCGCGGAGAGGAGTACGAGGGTTCACTGGTTCGGCCGCGGTGTGAGGCTGCCGTCGCCGCGAGGCAGGGCCAGCCAGTGATGGGAATAGTAGGAGGCGGTGAGGCCTCCGTGGCAAGACCCGGCCACGGGAGGCGGAGCATGCGGCACGACCGGCGCTGCTTTGGGCGGTGGAGCAAGAAGACCGAAGGTTGAAGAAGCACTACTGAGCGTTGGATGGGCATCGTCACGGTCCTTGGAGCTAGAATCGTTCATATTGACTAAGTTGACAAAGCCCTCCGTCCCCGTCAACTTAGTTGGCCCACAAGTCATCCTCCCACTATGGTGGGTCCTAGCTAGCATGGGGGGTATTCATTTTTTGTGCTAATAAGGAGGCACTTCCTTGCGTGCGAAGATATAGCTGGTGGGTCCGACATGTTAGCGGGGGGGGGACGTTTTTTTCGTGAAATACAGAGGCCCTTCCGGTGGGTCCCAGCTGTCAGGTGGAGGAATCATTATTTTGCGCGTACAGTCCACGACCGATGGATGTCGTTCGTTGACCATGTTGACCAGGCCGCGCCGAGAGCACCATGATGGTTGATGACGATGAGGCCTAGGAAGGGAACGACACGGAGCCGGGGAAGACTCGGCAATGGTTGCCCATGCGGTGGGGAGTATGAGGGTTTACTGGTGCGGCTGCCGTCGCCGGAAAATAATAGGAGGTGTGGATGAGTAGAGGAATGGCCTGGCCAGCAATGAAATAGGGTGGGGCGGTGCGGCCTGTGCGGTAGCACAGCCGGCTACGGGAGGCGGGAGCAGGCAGTCCCACCGGAGCTGGTTTGGGCGGCTGGAGCAAGAAGATCAGATATTGAAGAAGCAGCACGGCCGTTGGATTAACATCCTACGGTAACTTCTGCTAGAATCGTTTGTGGACTAAGTTGACAAAGTTGTCGGTGTTCTGGGAACGGGGGTCCCCAGACTTGCCTGCCTGCGGCGTGGCTCGAAGGAGGCCCAGCACGGCCCGTCTTCATCAACGCAAGCTCAAGACACTCGCGAGCGGCCAAGCCTCGCAGGGCGGACGACAAGGAGCTTCCTCAGGCACGGCCTCGTCAGGCTGGCTCATGAGGAGGCGGAGAGTTCAAGGCAGGGTACCTCGCGAGGTGCCCATGACGCAAGCCATGACGACCAAGGGCGCCCGATCGAGGCGCCCGGCCAGCCTTGAGCGTCCTCCTTTCCTCTTTCGTGAAAAGGGAGCAAGCGCAGGCGAGAGAATCAAGCAAAGGCATCCGTTTGATTGCAACAAGACCAAGACCAGCCCAACGGCTGGAAGGGAGTCATTGTGGAGCCCAAGCGCGTCATCACCGAGCCTTTGGCAGGCGAGGACCAACTTTAGTCAGGATAAGTGTACCCGCTGTTCCCCTTCAAAATGGCTAATTTTTGGCGCCCTTCCCGCTCAATATTTGGGAAGAGGCCCAGGGCCTTCGCCTATAAATAGGAGTAGCCACACCCAGAGCTAGAGGCATCTGGAAAAGGGGGAGAGATCCGGAATCCTCATCAAGAAACCAGTAGCTAGAGCGACTGAGCACCACCTAGCAGCTCATCGCACCAGCCAAGAACAGACCCTCATGAGGCTGTTCTCCCTTGTATTGTTCCTCATCGGCCCAAGAGGCAATCCACCACACCACACACTGGAGTAGGGTATTACACCACAATGGTGGCCTGAACCAGTATAAATATCGTCTCTCTTGTGCCGTTCTGTTTAGTAGTTTAGGTCCCAGCGATTCGGCGAGGTACGAGACGGTGGAGGATTGAATCTCCACGTGCACCCCAGTGTTCGAACCTCAAGGGTCTGCCGGAACCCGAAATCCGACATTTGGCGCGCCAGGTAGGGGTGCGCCGGAATCTGCCTTCCGTCGCCTCGTTCTTCCCCGACCACCGCAACCATGTTCGGCGCTCGTCGGGCTCGCGCCAGCGCCGAGCCACCCTCGCTTCTATGTCGCCCGGACGGCTTCCGGCGATGGCGCCCTTGTCGTTCCTCACCGCCCGCAGTCAACGCCGCCACCGGCCCGGCGGGGAACGGGCAGCAAGCATCGTCCCTACACTCCTCGGCGACCCCAGGGGAGGAGCCGCGTAGCTTCCTCGTCACTCGCCCCGTCGCGCCGGTTCCTCCGGTCGTCGCGGCCCTCCTGGGTGGCTCGCAGGCGCCGCCTTCCAGCCGCCATGTCAAGGCATTCATCTGCCGGGTCGACGCCGCCTCCACGCAGCAGGGGGCTCCCTCGAACCGGACGGAGCCGCCGGCCGGGCTGACCTTCGACTCTCGGGACCACCCCACCAACTCGGCCGGCTCGGGTGCGCTCCCCATGCTCTGCACACCCACCATATGCCAGGTTGCCGTCACCAGGACCCTCATCGACGGTGGCGCCGGCCTCAACGTACTCTCAGTCGAGGCCTTCAACCTCCTCTGCATACCCAGGGAGCGGCTGCAGCCCAGCCGACCTTTTTCGGTCGTAGGAGGAGGGTCATCCAGCTCCTTGGGGAAAATCCAGCTTCCAGTGACCTTCGGCACCTACGACAACTTCCGCACGGAACTGGTCGACTTCGACATCGCCCCCATAGGCCTCTCCTACAATGCCATCCTTGGCTATCCAGCATTGGCCAAATTCATGGCCGCAACCCACCCGGGGTATAACCTCATGAAGATGCCCGGGAGCAGCGGCGTCCTCACCGTGCCCGGGGATACCGAAGGTGCGCTGCGAGCGCTCGGGCTCGCCCTCAAGACGGCGGCCGCGGCGCAGCCCGCCGATGCGGAAGCCCTCAAGCCCAAGGGGGCTGCGCCGACCAAGAAGAAGCAGTTGTTCACTCAAGACAAGGAGGAGACCAAGCAGATACCTGTCGATGAGGACGGGTCCACAAACGCCACCTTCACCATATGCACCAACCTCGAGCCCGAACAGGAGGAAGCCCTGGTCAAGTTCCTGTGTGCAAACAAGAAGGTGTTCGCCTGGGAGCCCGATCAGCTGGCGGGAATCCCACGGGGCGTAATCGAAAAGCAGGCCTGTGAAGCGGAAGGCGAGAAGGCAGTCCACCGAAAAGCAGGCCTTCATCGTCCAAGAGACCCGCAAGCTAGAAGCTGCAGGGGTTATTCGCGAGGTCCGATACCCAGATTGGCTGGCCAACCCCGTGGTGGTGCCAAAGAAGGGAGGAAAGGAGCGCATGTGTCTCGACTTCACCAACCTCAACAAAGCATGCCCGCAGGATCCGTTCCCGCTCCCTCGCATCGACCAGATCGTCGATTCCACCGCCGAGTGTGACCTGTTATGCATCTTGGATGCCTTTTCCGGGTACCACCAGATCAAGATGGCGGTGGAAGACGTGGAAAAGACAGCCTTCTTAACCCCGTATGGAGTGTACTACTATACATGCATGCCATTCGGGCTACGCAACACGGGGGCAACCTTCCAGCGGCTCATGCACATCACCTTGGGCCCACAGCTCTGGAAGAATGTGGAGGCTTACGTCGACGACATCGTGGTGAAGTCTCGCGAGGCCAAGACCTTGATACAAGACACGGAAGAAACCTTCATGAGCCTCAACGCAGTGAGCCTGCGGCTCAACCCGAGAAGTGTGTGTTTGGAGTTCCCTCGGGCAAGCTCACAGGTTTCCTCGTGTCCCACCGAGGCATCGAGGCCGACCCAGAAAAGGTCAAGGCAGTTGAGGACATGAGCCCACCAAAGACCCTCAGGGAAATGCAGAAGCTCACGGGGCGCGTAACGGTGTTGGGCCGTTTCATCTCACGATTGGGGGAGCGGGCGCTGCCTTTCTTCGGTGATGAAGAAAAAGGGGCCCTTGAATGGGTGAAGAGGCCGACAAAGTGTTTCAAGACCTCAAGAGGTACCTGACCAGCCCTCCAGTGATGGTGGCCCCGCGCCCTCAGGAGACCTTGGTACTCTACCTTGCTGCCACTCCCTACTCCGCTAGCGCAGCCCTGGTGGCAGTTAGGGAGGAGCGTCAGGCCAAGACCACGGCGGCCACCCGAGCTAAGGCAAGGCCGAATCAGAAGAAACTCGCAAAAGCCAGCACCACAACGGAAGAAGATCAGCCGTCGCAGCAGAGCACACCAAGGGCGGGAGAGGCCCTCCATCCAAGCACCCAGGCTCTGGAGGCGCCGTTACCTCGGGAGGCTCCACAGCTTCCGGAAGACGCCACCAGCACCGACGCCCCTAGCCTCGTCGAGCACCGGTGTGCCATTCGGCCACAGTGTTACGGGATGCGAGGTAGCGGTACCCCATGCCGCTTGAAGCTCCTCCTTGCGTTGTTGGTGGCTTCGCGCAAGCTGCGGCACTACTTCCAGGGTCATCCAATCAAGGTTGTCTCGGCAGACCCCCTGGAGAGGGTGCTCAGGAGCCCCAACTCGCCCGGAAGGGTCACCGAGTGGAACATTGAGCTGCAAGCATTCCAGCTCGAGTTCAGCACAACCAGAGTCATCAAGGGGGCCGCGCTGGCAGATTTCGTGGCCGAATGGACAGAAGCACCAGGCCTCAGGGCCAGCGAGGATCGATCCCTCTCCCAGGAAGTGAAGCGCCAGAAGGTTGGGTCATGTACTTCGACGGAGCATTCTCCAGACAGGGCGCTGGGGCTGGGGCAGTGCTCATATCTCCCGCTCAGGACAAGCTCTACTATGTCGTGCAGCTCTGTTTCCAGCAGGGCGAGAAGGTCTCCAACAATATAGCAGAATACGAGGGGCTGATAGCGGGTCTGAAGGCTGCCGCTGCCCTGGGGGTGAAGCGCCTTACCATCAAGGGCGAATCACAGCTCCTCGTCAATTTCTCCAACAAGGTGTACGAGCCAAAAGATGAACACATGGCGGCCTACCTTGCGGAGGTCCGCAGGATGGAGAAACAGTTCTGGGGGTTGGAGCTGCAGCACGTGCCCTGCGGCACCAAGCAAGAGGCCGACGACATCGCCAAACGAGCCTCCAGGAGGTTACCCCAGGAGCCGGGCGTCTTTGAGGAACGGCTCTTCAAGCCCTCAGCCCTGCCGCCGTTATCAAGCACAGCACAGCCTCGGGAGGAGCTCCCTCAGCCACCTGCCTCGGGAGCCCCAGCCTGTGGCCCAGCCTCAGGAGCACGCCTGCTCCTGACGATGGAACCTCAAGAGGGGTGCTGGATCACGGAGCTCAAGAGTTACTTAACGCATGGAACTTTGCTGGAGAAGGAAGAGGAGGCAGAGCGTGTGGTGCGGCAAGCCACGGCATACAACATCATGGATGGAGAGCTCTACCGGAAACGACCGAACGACGTATCCCTGCGCTGCATCACCAGGGAACAGGGGAAGGAACTACTGGCAGATATACATGGTGGGGATTGTGGGCACCATTCGTCGTCACGGGCCCTCGTCGGCAAGGCGTTTCGCATTGGTTTCTATTGGCCCACGACACTCAATGACGCTGTTGAACTCGTGAAGGCTTGCGAGGCTTGCCAATTCCATGCCAAGCAAATCCACCAGCCAGCAGGAGGTCTGCAAACCATTCCCCTCACTTGGCCATTCGCGGTCTGGGGGCCGGACATCCTGGGCCCTTTTCCTCGGGCGCCAGGGGGCTATCGCTACCTCTACGTTGCCGTGGACAAATTCACCAAGTGGGCCGAAGTCGAGGCCGTCCGCACCATCCCCGCTGGTTCTGCGGTCAAGTTCATCAAGGGCATCGTCAGCCGGTTCAGAGTGCCGAACCGCATCATCACCAACAACGGTTCGTAGTTCGCCAGTAACCTTTCTAAAACGTACTGCGCTAACCTTGGGACGCAGATATGCTACACTTCGGTGGCGCACCCCCGCAGCAATGGACAGGCCGAGTGGGCCAACGCAGAGGTCCTGAGAGGCCTCAAGACCAGGACGTTCAAGAAGAAACCGAGGCACAGGGCGGAGGCTGGTACGATGAGCTTCCGTCCGTGTTATGGTCCATCCGCACAACCGCAACCAACCCAATTGGAGAGACCCCCTTCTTCCTGGTCTACGGAGCCGAAGCGGTCCTCCCTCACGAGGTCAAGCGTCGATCCGCGCGGGTCCTGGCGTTCGATGAAACACTGCAGGACGCCATGCGGGGGACGGCCCTCGTGCTGGGGGAGGAGCGCCATCGAGAAGCTGCACTGCGAGCGGCAAGGTACCAGCAGGCACTCCGGCGATACCACTGCCGCAACATCCGCCCCAGAACTCTCGAGGTAGGGGACCTCGTGCTCCGATGGATCCTCTCCAGGGAGGGACTGCATAAGCTCTCTCCCATGTGGGAGGGCCCGTTCGAGGTTGTTCATGTTTCCAGGCCCGACTCCGTTCGCTTGGAGACTCAAGAGGGAGCACCTATACAGAACGCGTGGAACATCCAGCACCTCCGGAGGTTTTACCCCTAAAAAGGCCCAGTGCCTGTGAAGAAGGCGAATGCCTGTGAAGCTCATTCTTTTTGGAAAAGGCCCAGTGCCTGTGAAGAAGGTGAATGCCTATGAAGCTCATTCTTTTTGGAAAAGGCCCAGCGCCTGTGAAAAAGGCGAATGCCTGTGAAGCTCATTCTTTTTGGAAAAGGCCCAGTGCCTGTGAAGAAGGCGAATGCCTCTGAAGCTCATTCTTTTTGGAAAAGGCCCAGTGCCTGTGAAGAAGGTGAATGCCTGTGAAGCTCATTCTTTTTGGAAAAGGCCCAGTGCCTGTGAAGAAGGCCAATGCCTGTGAAGCTCATTCTCTTTGGAAAAGGCCCAATGCCTGTGAAGAAGGAGAATGCCTGTGAAGCTCATTCTTTTTGGAAAAGGCCCAGTGCCTGTGAATAAGGCGAATGCCTGTGAAGCTGTCGCGCTCTGGAAAGGGCCCGGAGCCCATGAAGAGGGCCAATGCCCGTGAAGCTTGCTTCCCAGGAGAAAGGCCCGGAGCCAGTGAAGAAGGCCAACGCCTGTGAAGCTCGCCGCCCGTGACACTCTCACATAATAATGAGTTGGGGTTGTACACGCCCCGGAGTCTCAGGAGTGCCGGCCTCAGGCCCTGGGCTCCCTCCCACGCCCAGTGGCAGCACTTAGCTCCACGCTGGTGAGAAGACGTCGAAGACTAGACTAGGGGCCGGATGTGGCTTTTTTCATTTTCTTTCTGCAGTTGACTAGTTATTCCCATTTGGAGTTTTTATCGAAACTATCGCCCTTTTTTGGTCTGTGGTTCTTCGATATTTTTCGCTCTCCTGCCTCGATTTATCTTGCGTGGGGACTCGTGAGGCAGAAGCCTCGAGAGCCCCCGCGAGCGTTCCTGCCCCTATTGCTCAAGTTTTCACGGCCCTGGTCCACAGTTGGAGCACCCCTCCTGACCATGCCTCACGGGCAGCACAACGCGAACACGAGGCCTGGATCGGTCGCCCCCACGGCCACGGCTGGAGTTCACTTGCGAATGGGCGTACGGCAGAAGGGAAAAATATCAGGATAACAAAAGCAGTACAATAATTAACGGCGTTAACCTGAACGCGCCCCCGCGGGGCCACACATTGTTGCCTTTTTGCGTAGGAGAAAAGAAAGGAAAAGGACAAAAGCAGGTGAAGCACGCCCCGTGCCGGCTCTCTTGGAAGGCTCGAGCCGCCTCCGGAGTTCAGGCAGAGTCCCTCTCGTGCTTCACTGGGGCGCGGCGGCAAGCGGACCCGCTGCCACCCCCCAAGCAGGCGCGGCGGTGTGGGGGCTGGCCGCGGCCGCTGCTGGAAGAATCACCACCCAAAGAAGAGCTGGTGAAGCGTGATGAGTCACGGGCAACGCCAGCCGCCCGCGTGCTGCCCTCTCCATCCACGCCGGGGCTGAGTCCTCGGCCGCGGTCATCGTCTTGAGGGCAGCACCCCATGCGGCGACCGTCTTCCCTGAACACCCTCACGTAGAGGGTGGCGTCGCCGTCGAACTGGAAGTGCAGGGAGCACCGGCGGCGACCACCAGCTGCAATGAGCGTCTGCCCGGCCAGCGGGTCAGGAACAGGTTCCCTGTAGCAGAGACCTCCAGAGAAGCCCATGAAGCCCGGCTGCAGCAGCCATCCGCATGGAGCCAGAGGCCACCCAGGGCGCCATCTGGAAGCTCACCCAGGAGGAAGCGCGGTAACTGAAGCCAGACGCCGGACGGCTCCTCCGCCCTCACCATGAACTCCGGCAGCGCTTCAGCAGCATGGAGGCGCGGCCTCGGGGGACGCCCGGCCGGGGCACGCCCTCCGACCATGGCCAACCGCTCGTCGCCACGCTGAGAGCCTCCCCCACGACCGCGGGGGACCGCCGTGGAGGCCACGGGATGCTTGTGAGGGCGACCTCGACCACGCTTAGGCGGAGGAGAGGAAGACTCGACCTGACGGCCCTTCCCCTTCTCTGCGGCCGAGAACTTCCTTGGTGGAGCCATGGAGAAGAAGGAGAGACAAGAAAGGATAGACTGGAAGGGCGCGCGCCGTTCCGTACTTATAGCCGGCGAAGGCCAACCGTCGGCCTCCACGATCACCGGTAATCATGACCAACTCTGCATGCAGGGACTTTCCGGGTGGTTACCGAGGCATCGCGGGGAAGCAGTGCGCACGCGTCAAATCAACCGCCACGCGTTGCCCAAGGCCGCAGACTGTTAGGGCCCGTGACGCTTCGCACTTGCCCTTTCGCCTCTCTCCTCGGCCAAGTTCGGGCGCGCCGTGGGCCCGGGGGCTACTGTCGGCGTTCTGGGAACGGGGGTCCCCAGACTTGCCTGCCTGCGGCCTGCGGCGTGGCTCGAAGGAGGCCCAGCATGGCCCGTCTTCATCAACGCAAGCTCAAGACCCTCGCGAGGGGCCAAGCCTCGCGGGGCGGACGACAAGGAGCTTCCTCAGGCACGGCCTCGTCAGGCTGGCTCATGAGGAGGCGGAGAGTTCAAGGCAGGGTACCTCGCGAGGTGCCCATGGCCGCAAGCCATGACGACCAAGGGCGCCCGATCGGGCGCCAGCCAGCAGCTTCCTCCTTTCCTCTTTGGTGCAAAGGGAGCAAGCGCAGCGAGAGCATCAAGCAAAGGCATCCGTTTGGTGCAACAAGACCAAGACCAGCCCAACGGCCGGAAGGAGTCATTGTGGAGCCCAAGCGGTGTCATCACCAGAGCCTTTGGCGGCGAGGACCAACTTTAGTCGGGATAAGTGTACCATGTTCCCCTTCAAAATGGCTAATTTTTGGCGCCCTTCCGCTCAATATTTGGGAAGAGGCCGGGGCCTTCGCCTATAAATAGGAGTAGCCACACCCAGAGCTAGAGGCATCTAGAAAAGGGGGAGAGATCCGGAATCCTCATCAAGAAACCAGTAGCTAGAGCGACTGAGCACCACCTAGCAGATCATCGCACCAGCCAAGAACAGGCCCTCACGAGTCTGTTCTCCCTTGTATTGTTCCTCATCAGCCCAAGAGGCAATCCACCACACCACACACTGGAGTAGGGTATTACACCACAATGGTGGCCTGAACCAATATAAATCTCGTGTCTCTTGTGCCGTTCTGTTTAGTAGTTTAGGTCCCAGCGATTCGGCGAGGTACGAGACGGTGGAGGATTGGATCTCCGCGCGCACCCCAGTGTTTGAACCTCAAGGGTCTGCCGGAACCCGAAATCCGACAAAAGCCAAAATACACGTCAACCTAGTAGACCCACAAGTCAGCCTCCAAATCGGTCCCAAACAGCATACAGCCCGAAATTTCTAGCCAGATTCAAATTAATTTTAAATCTAAATATACCGTAATTTAAGTTCAATGAAATTTTACCCGCACAAAAAAAATGAAATTTAAAATACCAAAATCCGAAAGAAAAACAGTATTTTGGAACTAATTGCCTGTTTGCTGTATTTTTTCATTTTACAACCCATTTATTATTATTTATAGCCCATTTCTTATTACTTATAGCCCATTTTCTGGGCAAAATGCATCCCTCCTCGTCTTGAAAGATTTCCGACCCAGCAGGGCGTAGAAAAGCAAGTAGGCCTATGTTGGTTATTCTTCAAAAAACAAAATAGCTGGCTAGCCATTTTTCAGAAAGAAAAAAAACAAACTGGGTTGGTCATGTGCTAAACATATGAAATAAAAGCCTGGGCTAGACGGGCCACGGGTCCCGCACAACCCAGTTGATACCCTTCTCCGTCCCGAAAAAACAAAATTACTATGCGCGCTGCTGGGTCCCTACTGTCATCCTCACCATGTACAGTCATCTCCTTATTCCTCTCGGTTGTTGACCATGTTGACAAAGCTGGAGGGTGGCGTCGCGGCAAGCAAACCAAGGTGGAGGACGATGGTGAGGTCTCGGACGGGAACGAAAAGGAGCCGGGGAAGATCCCAGCCAGCCGTGGGAGGCGGGAGCAGGCGGTCCCGCCGGCGCTGGTTTGGCTTTGGCGGCTCGAGGAAGAAGAGACTGAAGAAACGCGACAGCCGTTGAATGTCAATCCAACGGTCAAGGTTGGCACAATCGTTTGTTGAATAAGCGGACACCAAGTAGCATACATTTTTATATATAGGAAGAAAACTACGAGGAAAATGCGTTCGCCAGCCGTCCTCCTCACAGGGAACGTTCGCCAAATAAGTGACTAGCACCCTTGGTTTTCAACCAAGAGGTCTTGGGTTTGAGTCCCAAGAACTCTCAATTTTGTCCTCCTTCCTTCCTCGCAAAAAAGGGAAAGAAAATCAAAGACTTGGGAAGGCGTACAGAACAAGCTAGTGTACCAGTAAAGAGACGTTGCCGTGTTTTAGAAAAAAGAAAGACGTGCTCCTGTAGCTGGTTCGAATCCAAACCTAAACTATGACTATATATGGTGATATGCTACTCTACAAGTAATGAAACTGACATATCCAACGTTCGCTTCTCCTCTTCTATACTTACTCTGCCTAGCATCAGAAGCTCTGGCCGCAGCAACCATGTCCGCCGGCTGCTCGTCCACCGCTTCTTCACGTAACAACCAGATATGCGCCAAGTCGCCACCCGCATTATCGCCTGTGGGTCTCATCACACCCCGCCAAGACGCGCACCGCAGCCGATTGCTCATCGCAACCGCTGCCGTTGGTGTGGTGCCACCGCTGCAAATCACGAGAGTCATCCGTCGTGTCTCAACCACAATCTGCAACCCCGGCCGAAGTCTTCTACAAATGCCGAATCATGGGGTACTAATATGTTTAAGTGTTGTACTGCTGCTTTCGATTGCTGATTTTTTAATAGTTTGGTTGATGATCTTCAAATTTGATTCGTGCGTAAAAGGGAAGATTCGTGTGATTTGTATTTCGAAGTTGTTGATGTGGGGGAATGCAACTATGCTGATTATTTGGTTAGCCAAGGAATCCCAATACCAGCAGGTTGGGGTGTTGGACAAGTAACTGAAGGAACGGCAGAAGAGGAAGATGCAGAGCAGAAGGTTAAAGATGCATTTCCTCTGATCATGGCCAAGCAACAGCTGTTGAACGGCCTTGACAACAATGAGGAGATGAAAGAGCTTGCGAAGATAATGGGCAAAATAGATGTGCTCTGTAGGATGATTGTCTCTTTATTTGTAGTGTATGTAGCACTCGTGATGTATTCAGTGGCTACGACATGAACACTTTGCTGAAACTAGTAATGAATGAAACCTATGTAGCAGGCTAGGCGTAGTGTTGTGAACATCTAACAATTTCTATTAACGGAAATCAGGGGGTATCCCCTTTTGCTCATATAAATAAATAAATAGCAGAGGGCCTGTCGGGTCAGCTTTGTTCTCATTCGAAGACGTCGAGCAAATTGCAGTCCAACATCAAACTATGTCATCAAATTCAAGTTTCACAGCCAAATATGAGTACAACTAAACAACAATGTCATCATGTTTTAGTTGTCATACAATCACCAAACACAAATCAGCATACATAAAAAGTGATGTTCTCACAGTAAAATACTAAACAAGATGTTCATCAGGTTTCAGTTGTCATAGCAAACACAATTTCACATAGTAGATAAAAAAATGTCTTCTGATAGGCAAATACGACAAAAGCAATGTAATCATCATCCGCAGCAGCAGCGTCAACATCTTCGCCATGTATATCAGTCTGAATAGTAATTCCCCATGGTGTCATCTTCTTCTTCGTCCTCAACGTCCTCGAACGTTGGCTTCTTCTTGATCAACTCTTGTATGTCCACAGCACGACAAGCAATCTTTTCGCCGGCGTCATTGACGTGATGGTTCTCAAAGATATTAGGAACATCTGTGTTATCTTGTACATCAGGAGCAGTGTAAGCATCCTCTTGTTGTGCAACTTCATTAAACGAATTCTTCATTAAACGAATTGGCTACGTGCAAATGTGTCTTCCAAGAAAAAAATTGTGTTGCTTGATTTACCAAAATAAAATGCTCGTTGGTCTGGTACGCCGCCTTGACATTGATGGATTTGAAGTAATCATCAGCACTGGGTTTTGCGATCCTGGAAAACAGGTTATACCAACGACAAAGACAATGTAACCACACATCGATGATCCTCGAAACTGGAGATATACTGCAACTGAACAATGTCTGTTATGTTAGCATACATTTCAGTTGTCTCTTTGTCATTTGTATCCATGCTCATGATGGCACTTTTTTGTGTCTTCCTCCTTCGTCTCGTGCAAGGGTGTTGTAGCGCACATCTCCAACAACGCAAGATTCATAATGTCTTACCCGAGTATCAGGACCCATTGCTAGTGAGTAAAGGGCCTCATCAACTACCTGCCCATCCTCCCGCATCTTCTTAACCTATGGTTAGAAAATAGACAAGCTGATCATCTTATGTACTCAATATATTAAAAACTGACAAAGGTTCTTCAAAAGCTTACATGGTTCTTGAACCATTTCGCAAATCCTGCCATAACCAGTTTGTCAATGTTTCTTGGATTTTGCGGCAAGAACTCCTCTTTGTAGATGCTGCACAACATAGTGATCGCGTCAAACATCTAAATATATAAGAATGTGCTGCAAGTTTAGTAGATTATGATGTATAAGCTGCAAGACAAAGACGTATTTGATATAAGGTAGTATCTCGTGACGCTTATTCAACACATACCAAACCATTTTGTCCAAATCTTTAGGTTTGTCCTCTTTTGACTCTTCCACGTAACTCGAGCAGAATAATCGAAAACATTGAGCCCGGATTGTCTTCACCCACCTCTTTGCTAAGCTGATCACCGTTTCAATGTATTTTGAGCAGAATGTCAACGCTTCTGTAGCAATGTAGGCCTCTGCAATGGAACCCTTGGGTCTAGCTCTGTTCCTAACATAGCCCTTGAAAGTGCCTAGCCGCCTTTCAATAGGGTACATCCAGCCATACTGTACTGGACCTCTAAGTAGTGCCTCATCAGGTAGATGAACAGCCAAATGCACCATCACATCAAAGAAGGCTGGAGGATATATCTTCTCAAGGTCGCATAGGATAGTTTGTATCTTGTCTCTAAGACGCTCCAAAGCATCTATCCTGATATTTCTACTATAGAGTTCCCTGAAGAATTGTCCCAACTCTGCAACTGCTGTGTATAAGTCGTATGGCCCAATCCTCTAAGGATAACAGTAAAACCCTTTGAAGTAGGATGTGGCAGTCATGAGTTTTCAACCCTTGTACCTTGTTTCCATATGCACTGACTCTCCTTTCAGGGTTGGAAGCAAATCCATGTGGGAATCTCACATGTGACAGGACCTTGCAGAATTCTTTTCTTTTTACCTTGTCCAAGACGTACACAGCTGGTGCCATATCCCGTGGTTTACCTTCATCTCGCACCTGCAAATCCTTTCTGATACCCAGGTGTGTCAAATCAATCCTAGATTTTAAGGTATCTTTCGTCTTGCCTTCAATATTAAGAAGTGTGCCGATAATGCTGTCACATATATTTTCTCGATGTGCATCACATCAAGATTATGCCGCAGATCCAAATCTTTCCAATACTCCAAGTCCCACAAAGTGGACCTGCGGGTAAACAATAATCTCTCTTCTGCCCTGCCACGCTTCCTTTTCCCGCTACCATTACTAGGATGGTTTCCTGGTGTAATATGCCTGACCTTCTCTAATTCCACTTGCAACTCATCGGCGGTGAGCCTTTTGGTGCATCATGGTTTTCATGCTTTGCATTGAACACATGTCTTCGGTATTTTCTAGGTTGCGTCTTGTCCTTGGCAAGGAAACGGTGGTGTCCAATGTAACAAATCTTGCTAAGTATCGCGTATGACAGCGGATTCCTGTCACAGCGAACACATGCATTGTAACAATGTGGCGTTCGCCCTGACATAGTTACCAAAGCCGGATAATCATGGATGCACCAAATTACAATAGCACGCAGAAAGAAATCAGCTGGTGGGCTGCTATATAGGTCTCGAGTGAGAACACCCTTCCATAGCTGTTGAAGTTCCTCCACAAGAGGCTCCATGAACAAATCAAAATCTTTCCAGGACTTTTTGGACCTGGGATGAGCAAGGCCATCATGTAGTTTGATTCTTTGGTGGAGACATTTGGAGGCATGTTGTAAGGGATAACAAGCACTGGCCACATGCTATGTGTGGTGCTCTGGTGGCCAAATGGGTTAAATCCATCTGAAGCTAAGCCAAGTCTAATTTTTCTCGGGTCAGCAGCAAACTCTTTGTATTTATCATTGAAGCTTTTCCACTCACTACCATGAGATGGATGGCTCATTACATTCTGATCTCTGTAACTCCTGGTTCCTAGAATGCCACAGTACATCCTCTCTTGTTTCAGCATCATGAAACAACCTCTGCAATCTTGGTGTAATTGGAAAATGTCTCGTAACATTATGAGGAATCCTCTTCACAAAGATCGCCATCTTTCCATGTTGATGATTTGCATTTCGGGCATTCACTTAAGTTGGCATAATCCTTCCGGAACAGAACACAATTATTCTTACAAACATGGATCATATCATATCCAATTCCAACTGCATGAAGGAAATTCTTCATTTTCCTGTAGGTGTGTGGCAGCTCAGACGCATCTGAGAAAGATTTGCGGAAAGTAGCCAGCATCGCATCGAATGATTTGTTGGTCATCCGCTCAGATGTCTTCACCTGAAGAAAGGTGACCATAGCTGAGAATACTGACAGCTTATTTCCTGGGGTAACAGCAATGTTGCATTGTTCCAACATGCGGGCCCATCGTTTTTCTTCTGCAGGTGAAAGTTCGCGGAATGCACGAGCATTTCGTAGCATTGTTTCAATGTTGGTCAAACTCACTGGCTCCGCCACCAACACATCCTCCTCCTCTAGCACTCGAGCATCGTGCGAGATCAAGATGGTTATCTGTTGCTTCCACGTAGTCAATAACATTGACGTTCACGGCTTCACCATGATGAACCCACCCTGTATATGTGACCGACATCGCATACAAGTGTAGATGATTTTGCACAGTTGACTGAGGTCTTGTAAGTGAATTCATACAACTACTACATGGGCAGAGCACATCTGATTTCGGACCACCGTACTCAACTCTGATAAAGTTCATGAAGTTTTCAACCCCCTCGACATATGCAGCGGAGAATCTTTGAGCAGAAGTTATCCAAGTCCTGTCCATCTGTTAGACATACAAATTAGTTCTTCTACTAGATATTACAGGAAAAACATATATGCTTTTTTATGAAGTCCAGAAAAAATACCTAGGTCGACGTCTCAAGCTATGGCAAGATATTTGGACGAGCAGATCTAAGTAACGAAATATATGTAAAGCTAATTCAGCAAACAAATTTGAGTGCTAAATTATGGCAAGCTGTTTCAGCAGTCAATGAGGCCGAGCACACAGCCATCAAACTATCGAAGGCCATCGCAGCAATAAAGATCGAGTATAAAACGGTGTAGAGATATTTCACCGAACAGATTGGCTACTAGACCATGGCAATCTACGTCACAATAAATATATGGCAGGATATTTTAGCAACTAATCGGCCTTGGCATGCCATCTCAGCTAAGCAGATTGAGTGCAGAACAGGGCAAGGAAGCTTCTTAAGCAGAGCATATTGACAATAAACTACTTCGCAAACAAAGTGAGATTAACAGCGTCTATCAGCTAACATTCAGCGCTACACCGACATGAACGGGGCCTCAGTCTAGAATGCGCATACCATGGGAGAAGCTGACCGTCGTGCGTCTCCACACGAAAGTCGACAGCGGTGGCAGCGCTGACCGCCGTGCGCCTCCACAAGAACATAGCCAGAGGTGGCGGCGCGGCTATAGGACGGTAGTCTACGAGAGCGTACTGTGGGAGCGAGAGGATTGCCGAACCGTGGCGCCGACGTATCGGCGTAGCGGGGAGGGCGGCTTTGGCGGAGCGAATGGAGTGGAAGGGGGATGGGGGGAGGGGGGTTTAGGGAGTATTACTTGCTAGTTGGCCGAAGGGTGGTTGAATCGTATTTGGGGGGATTTTGTGTGTGTGTGTGGGGGGGGGAGGATTTTCACACGGTGGGCGGGGGGAGTTTGGCTCATGGTCGGTTTCTCCAAGTGCAGTCCCACGTGTCAGTGAAGAGGCAAGCCGAAGCGCTGCCCGCTTATGCGTGAGCCGTGTGCAGGACCGAACGTGTGTGGGTGCAATGCGACCGCGACAGGAGTGCTGTGAGTGTACCGCCTTTTTTCCTTCTAAACTAGGTGCTTCGCCCCCTCAAAAAAATTGTTGCTTCGCGCGATCCATCGATACTACTACTAGTAATCCGGTAATCTCGACTAAAACGACGCAGCCGGGTCTTTTCCCGCGTGATATGCTGGGAGGTTTGCTTAGTTGGGTTTTTTAGGACGAGTAATGCTACACCTACGTAATCCCAGTTATGTAATTAACGTAATGTGAAATGTGTGAGCTGTTGATTGTAGATTGGGGAGAGGGAGGGGCCCACCACCATGAAAATCAGGGGAGAGAGAGAGGCAATTTACGTTAACCCTTTTGTAGGTTCCCGTAGATGTAGAAAGATGTGAAATGTGTGAATGTGTAGTGGACGTACTATTGGAGTGCCTAAGATAATTTGTGTATGTATAGACCCTATGTGTTTATTTTACTTCACATGTTAGATTTGTCTCGGTTCAATAAAAAGAAGATTTGGTGATGATGGTGTGCCTGTCATCCTGCAATATAGGCCGTCCGATCTATATCTAACGGATAGGAAGGAAACTATGACAATTTACCCGCACTCCTCTCCACATTTGCGAGATAAGGCTTTCCCTCGTTCATCCTTTTCTCCCACAAGATCTTGATCTTCCGTGCAACACACGGGCATCTTGCTAGTACTCCTACAATATGTATATTATTGTGAAAGTTCATATACACCGGCCGAGATTAATGCAAACACGGCTGATTTTCATTACATTTCGAACTTTTATAGGACAGAAAAATAAAAGAAACCCGACCCTAAACCTATTCTACGGTGGCGACCGACGTCCTCCATCTACGATCTCTATGTATGGGGGAGGGGTTTAAGACCCGTGAAGTGAAGGTGCGGTCTTCGGCGAGGAAGGGTAGAACACGGGATACGGAACGGCCAGTTGGAACACCATGGCCTGCCGCCTCCCATGCCCTACTCATCCTCGGAGGAGTCCCTGACCTCGGCGGTGCCGGACGTTGGACGGCGGCAAGTAGGACGCGTGGCTGACGGTGCTCCCGTCGTCGGCCGCCAGCGTGGCCACCGCCAGCTTGTCTTGATCGCGTCTGCCCGTCACGCTGCTATTGTGTCGCGAGAGGCGACTTGAGCAAGGGCGGCGACCTCGAGCTTCATCCCCGAAGACAAGCTCTCCCGCAGAGCGTTCGCACTTGCGGTCATGGCAGATGTGGTGCCAGGTAGGAGGACGATGCGCTATGGTGTGGAGGTTAGCTGGGCATTGCCGCTTTAAGTAGCGCATTCTGGTGAGGCCAAGCGTTCGGGTGCGTCATTAAGTCGCTGGAGTTGGTTCCTCAGGCACCGAACCTCTTAGCAACGACATTCAAATGGACGGCATGAATGCGGGCAGCTGGCGCCGGCTAGGAACGCACCGCGCGGCGGTGCGAGGGACGAGGGTTTTGGTGTGCCAGGGTAGTCAGTTGCGATCGTGGCAACGTTGGAGATGCCCTTTGCTCACATGCGATCCCCGCATGTCATTGAGAAAGCAAGACGACTCGGCATGGTCTCAGGTCTAGAGGATGCAGTTGGCCACGCTACACCACTCAACGGAAGCGTCGCGGCGCCCCGTGCATCCTCGATGAGTCGGGTGTTGGGGTGTGTTTGGATTGTGGCCAAAGTGCACCTTACCAAAATTTTGGTCATGACCCAAAGATTGGTCTTTGTTTGGATGGTTGCCATTTTTTGGCATGCCAATGAACTCTAGCCAACTCTAGTTCATTTTTCTTGCCAATGTCGGCCAAATCATGGGCAACCAATACCTTAACCAAAATTTTGGTCATGACCCAAAGATTGGTCTTTGTTTGGATGGTTGCCATTTCTTTGGCATGCCAATGAACTCTAGCCAACTCTAGTTCATTTTTCTTGCCAATGTCGGCCAAATCATGGGCAACCAATACCTCAACCAAAATTTTGGCTACCCAATGCTTTGATGGGGCAACATTGGGCACAAACCAAACATACCGTTGGTCGTGCCACATCACTAACGCCACCCTCGGCACACTGAAGTCGACCATGTCTAGCGATGATATGAGCGTGTCGCTCACCGCGGTCGCCGTGTCCAGAGGCGGTGCTGGAGCTGTGCCCCGTTGTTGGCCCCAACGACCCACATGAACGGTTTTCGGTGGTGAGGAGGTCGTGGACCAGCTCCTCCATTGGACTAGTCTGCGCTATGTCGTCCCGACGGGTGTTCCCCACATGTCGGTTTCCCTGTTTTCCCGGCCATATTCGAGTGTCAGTGCTCCGCGTTGCGCATTAGGCATTTCACTATGTAGGCCAAGCGAGACAACTTATTGTTTATTTGAGCCGTTCAAGTATAATCATGTGGCGTTTGCTTATTTCTCATTCCTCTCCAACCCTCTTCTCCATCGATGATGTCGCCCTCCAGTTGAGTCCATCCTCCCGCATGCCTCATTTGAACATTCCGCTGAGTATCATTCGCATGTACCCACCCTAGTCCTCTTTCAATATATCTCCGGACCCCGAGATGAAATCGAGAGGGAATGAGTGGGGCCACGTGATACCTAAGGCGGATTCAAAATTTTGAACCGGTGATCATAGCTTCCGCAAATCATATATAAAGGGTATTCAATGTTCGTTTCGTTTTTAACGTACAATATACTCCCTCCTATCCTTTCTAGTTTACATATAAGTTTTATGTGTAGTCAAAGTATTTCTACTTTGATAAAAAAGGTATCAACATTCAACAACGCCCAATCAATATTGTTATACTCATACGTACTCCTAGATTTGTACTCGAGATGGTTTCCAATTTGACTATTGACAAGATTAATAGTACATGAGATGTATAATGTGAAAATTATATCATTGGAAACTCCTTTCACATACGAAATTGACCGTATGCTTTGTGTAAGTTGCATGTCATATATTATTACTCTATCCTTTGGTCAAAGTTAGCCTCAAAAAACGCATTAGACCTTGTATGCTTTGTGTAAGTTGCATGTCATATATTATTACTCTAACATTTGTGTAAGTTGCATGTCATATATTATTACTCTAACATTTGGTCAAAGTAGTATAGTGGAAGTGGATCCTCTGACGTAGGTATCCCTGCCTTACCCTCCCTTTCGGTCACTTACTGGCGGACCCCATGCTTGCTAGGCCCTGCATGTCAGTTACTCAATGGGTTCAGCCACGTCAGGGGATCCTCATCCGTAGTATACTCGCTCTATTTTTATTTACTCTGCATAAAACGGAGGGAGTGGTGGTATAATAAATGACGCAGGCGGGGGAGGGGGAGGGACGTCGGTTTGCTCTCAATTGCGGTCCCACAAGCGAGCGAAAACGCAAGACAAAGCGCGTTCCATTCGGTCAGTGACGTGGAGGGTCCAGCGTGCCGGGGTGCAAAACGAACGCGACAAGAGCGATGTACAGTCAAAACCGATTGACCGGTCGTCACCGTAACCACTATTCACACCAGAACCTTCGCTGCTCGGCCTACGCCAGCCACTGCCCTAAAACCACACCAAATCTCCAGCCCATTCCCCCACCTTTCGATCCCCTAGCCCGCATCAAGCATCCCCTAGATTGCCGGAAAGCCATGGTGCGCCGCAAGATCACTTACTACAAGATGCTGATGCCGGAGCGCCGCGCAGAAATCGCGGCGGCGGTCGGCGCCAAATACCTCCGTTCCCAAGCTCGCTTTGCAGCTGGCCAATCCCCGAGTTCTCTGGAGCCAAGCTATCAGGAGGAGGAAGCCGATCCAATGTTCATGGCGGAGGTCGTGGCGCAGAAGGCCCCCGATGGGTATGAGACGATGGACGTCGACTTCATGCCGGGCGTCCGAGTCCCCATGGTGCGAAGCGGACCAGCGGTTCAACATGGCGATACTAAGGAGGACCGGAGGCGAGAGGCTCAACTCGACGCGGAGCGTGCGCATGCCGCTGCCATCGAGGCTCTCCTACAGGCAGAACCGAATGTCGTGGATGTGAACCGGGCGGCGGAGGCTCAACTTGAGGCGCAGCGCGTGGATGCCCCTGCCATCGAGGCCCTCCTGCAGGCGGAACCGGACGTCCTGGACATGAACCGGGCGGTAGAGGCTCGACTCAACGCAGAGCGCGCGGATGCCGCTCTCATCGACGCCCTCCTGCAGGCGGAACCGGACGTCCTGGACTTGAACCGGGCGGCGGAGGCACGACTCGACGCGGAGCGCGCGGATGCCGCTGCCATCGAGGCCCTCCTGCAGGCGGAGCCGGACGTCCTCGACTTGAACCGGGCTGTGCTCTCGTCCGGGCAGAGCGCCCGCACGCTCTGATTGAATGAGTAGCTGGAGGCCGAGGACAACCACGGTGCGGAGACACACGTCGGTAGCGACGGCTGGTTCGCGCCGACAGCCAAAGACGACGAGGTCGTCTCTTTCCGCGAGCAGTGATAGTTTTTCTTTATGTTGTTGTTTTTATGGATCTTTTGCTGTGTAAAAACATATATTTGTTATGCAAGTCGCCTGACTTGGGTCAGTCTACCATTTCAGGTGGTTGGATGAATATATCCTACGTCTCCTAACCCTTCTTCCCTTCTTCCTCACCTATTCTTCTTCCACAACAGACCACCGCACGGGCCGTACGGATACTCCCCAAAATGCGGTTGGATAAACATACTCTATGAACGAAAATTATGTGTCAGTGATAGGTTGGCTGAGTTTGGTTTGTTCACATGCGACAGCACGTGTCAGTGAGGGTGCATTCCCTTAGTTGGGTTTCCGGCGTGCAGGAGCGACTGTGTGAGAGTGCGGTGCGACCGCGGCGTGTAGGAGCGACCGTGTGAGGGTGCAGTGCAACCGCGACAGCCATGCGCTAGTGTACCTCCTTCTCAATTTGAAAACTTTAGGCAAGCTTGGCAAAAATGTGTGGCGAAGTTTGGCAATGCAAGGCCTAGACCCAAACAGGATGAGTACGTACATACTAGGAGTACTAGTGTCAAAAAAGAAAGGCGGGGTTTTCCTTCGCGGGATTTAATCGATACAAATCCTCATTTCACGTGTCAATTAATACGTACTTTTTTCTCCAAAGACCAAAGAGCTAACCATCTCACTCCTCATCGCTTGATTAATGCAGCGCCATGCAAACCAACCTTGTCACTTCCGCATGCATGTAGGGGATATTAATGTCCTTGGTTGCTAACCCCATCAATTTTGCCTCGATTAGTGTTAGTGGCCCTTTGCAAATTGTAATTTTGATATACTGGCCTTGTGTACAAAAAATGGAGGTAGTAACTATATTTGACTTCCTTCTCCATTGCGGTGACGTCGACGATATCTTTTTTTGTGGTTTGGCGAAGTGCGTTCGACGGAGTGTCACAACCCCAGAATTGTTTGTGACTAGATGCACCAGTGAGTTCCATGCATCATGTTTAAATTTTTGAAACTTGAAATGGGGATGTCCAAACCCTAGCAACAAATGAAATTCAACTAGGGTCAAAGTTAAATCTTTTCAATTAACCCAAAATGCCCCTCATAAATGTTCATCATTTTTTGTTTTGGTCCAGAACCTCTGCCAAAAAAATGGTGCACCTTTCTCTAGGACATTCTGGGTTATTGAATTAAATCATACATTATTTGTTCTTGGACATTAAATGCTATAAATAATTTTAGATGTCCAAATGATCTTGAAAGTAAATGAGGGCTGTTGGAAATATTCCAAACAGAGCCCACAAATATTTTCAGGATTTTTGAAAATGCTCAAGCATTTTTATTAAAGCAAAAACAATTGCAGAAAATAGAAAAACAGAAACTAAATAGAAAACCGGAGAGAGAGGGCACTGTACCTGGCAGCCCACCTGGCCAGGCCACCTGGCGGCCCAGTTGGCTGGCCCAGCCCAGCCAGCGCTGCCTGCTTCTTCAACCTTCTGCCAGAAGGAGAAGCAGGTGCGTGGCGAGCGCGCAGCCGAACGCGGCCACCTCCTGCTTGCCACCTCCTGCCTCCCCCTCACGCCACGGAGACGCCCGACGCCTCCCCTCACTTTCCCCTTGCTCTCTGGCTCTCCCGTCCCCTCCTCTGTTCCCTCGCTCGCGCCCGGCGAGCCCCGTCGCCGCCCGCCCATGTTGCCGGCAGACCACTCTCCGCCCGCCGCCCGAGTCCAAGCTCCACCTCGTCTGCCTCGTCCTCTCCGTCGACTCACGCGACGCCGGACGCCTCGAAGCGCCGCCCCCGACGCCTTCTTCTTCCTCGGGTCGCCGAGATCGCCTCCGCAGCCCCGCTCGCTTCGGACCTCCTCCGAGCTCTCCGTCTGCACTGCTACAACCACCGTGAGCTCCTGCCCGTTCCCCCTCCTTCGTTCTGCTTCCTTCCGTGCCGTAGCACCCTCACCCGCGAGCTCCGAGCTCCGGCCGCCGCCATGGCCGACGAACTCCATGCTCCTGCGCTCTCCTGCTCGCCCCATCACCACAAACATGCTCACCGTGTCCCCGGGAAGCGAACGCGCCGCGCCTTTTGCTCTAGCTCGCGCTGAAACCCCGCACCCGCTCGAGCCCGAGCTACGCCGCTGCTAAACCTCGATGCCGGCGACACATTCGGCCACCCCAGGACTGCCCGAAGCCACCAACCAACGCGCCTCGTTGCGCCGCTTCCAACGCGCCCAGCCACGCGAGCTCCCATCGCCGGAGTTGGCCGGACGGGCGTCGCCGTCGTGCTGTGCTTAGCACCGGCGTTTAGCCGCCGACGTGGCACCGTCATTAGCGGTTAATGACTCCGCTAATTAACCCCCTCTCTCACTGACATAGGGGCCCCATGCCCAAATTAACCCAGGGATTTATTCCTTGTTTAGTTTAGATTAATCCAGCCGGCCCCGCTGGTCAGTTTGACTATGCCACGTCATCGTTGACCTGGCCCACCGGTCAGCCTCTGTTCCCGCCCTGTGCCACTAACGTGTGGACCCCACAGGTCAGGTTTGACCTGGACCGCACCCTGTTGACTCGCTTACGTCATGCTGGCGTAGTGCTGACGCAGTAATGCATTTTCTGGAATTAGTTTAATTCTAAATATACAGGAAATTCCAGAAAATAGCCAAAACTTCTAAAATTCATAGTAATTCAACCGTAACTCCAAATGAAATAATTTATATATGAAAAATTTACAAAATATTTCAAGGAATCCATTTGTACCATTTTCATGCATGTTTGAACAATGTTTGTCCTCTGTTTTGGACAAAACAAATAAAGGGCATTTAAATAATCATATATGGAGTTAGAATTTGAATCATGTATTCAAACCAACTTCATTTAAATCGTAGCTAGATGCATTAGCTCAAACCACAGCATATTGCCATGTCATGATCATGCATCATATTGTGGCATTGCATTGATTGTGTTCTTTCTCAGTTCCCGGTGGTTGTCCCCTCTCGATAGACGTGGTTCCGACGATGAGTTCGATGACACCGATGAAGAGCTATAATATCTTCAGAAGTGCCAGGCAAGCAAAACCCCCTTGTTCATTCTGATATAATCCCACTCTCTCACTCCTGCTCTCTTTTACTACATTAGGACAATAACGATTCATCTGTTACTTGATGCGGTAGCTGAACCCCTTTATCCTCTGCATGACCTGTCATTCCACAGTAAATAGATGAAACCCACTAGCACGAGTTGGAGTTGTTTGAGCCCTGATGTGCCTACTCATTCATGCTTGTTTGTCATGCCTGCTACTGCTTAGAGTCGAAGTCGGTCGATTCATCTGGATGAATCGGAGGTGTGAGAACATGTCCTACTGTTGAGAGCTAAATGTGTGACCATGATTTGGTAAAGGTAGCGGTGAGAGGCCATGTAGGAGTACATGGTGGGTTGTCTCATTGAAGCCGTCCTCACGAATTGAGTTCTGTGTTTGTGATCCATGAAACAGTTACTACCACGCATTGGGCCCGAAACCAATGGACCCTCCTGGCTTCTTAACCACTCTTGTCCTCTGTCCGGGAGTTGCAAAGTAGTTTCGTGTCTCATGTAGTATCTTTGAGGGGCCGCCCGTGACCTTAGGGGTGGGCTGTGTTGCGTTAGGCACGTGGCACGGTGTACTGAATGCCCGTTTGGTATCTCGGGAACCCTGGACACATCGTTCGGGGCCATATGTTGAAACCTCGGCAGGACTCCCTGCGGATGGAATCTGAATAGGCGATAAACCTGGACTAGAGACTTGACTGTTTTTGTAGGCTGTGGCCGACACCCACGTTGGGCTTCCGCTTGAAGGTTGCCGAGTACATGTCGTGTAAACGGCGGTAAGTGGTGAGAGCGTGTGTGAAGAAGTACACCCCTGCAGGGTTAATATGATCTATTCGAATAGCCGTGTCCGCGGTAAAGGACTTCTGGGTTGCCTATAACAGTTCATAGACAAGTGAAAGTGGATACTCTAAAATGCACAAGATAAGCGTGAGTGCTACGGATGCCGTTCTCGTAGGAAGACGGGATCGAATCCATAGTGGTGTATTGATTGGTGAATATGTGGACTCATGTGCGCCACCTCAAAAGAGTTAGTTGCAGTCATAGTTCAGGATAGCGACCGAGTCAAAGCTGACTTGCTGCAGTCAAACTCCACCCCCTGTTGATAATGATGCATATGTAGCTAGTTCAAATGTAAGTCTTGCTGAGTACATTTGTACTCACGTTTGCTTATTTTATGTTTTTTGAGAGACGCCAGCCTCGCTTAGTAGTTCCGCGTGGACTTGACGTTTAGCTTGTTACCTCATTTATGATCTTGTGCCCTCGGCAGATCTGGTAGATAGTCGCTTCTCGGCCTTTTCATTTGTAGATGTCTATACTCAGACATGTTAAGCTTCCGCTTGTGCTTGTTGCTTGTATGCTCTGTATGTTGGTTCATGAGACCCATGTTTGTAATACCTCGCTCCTTGGAGCCTCATGAATAAATACTTGAGTCATAGAGTTATGTTGTGATGCCATGTTGTATTTACACATATCGAGCATATTGTGTGTATGTTTGAAATGCTTGGTATGTGTGGGATCTGACAATCTAGTTGTTTATCCTTGGCAGCCTCTCTTATGGGGAAATGTAGTCTAGTGCTTCCTTGAGCCATAGTAGTCCGCTACAGCCCGGTTCACTGGAGTCCTGCTAGCCCAGCACTACTGCTCTGGACACTTGACTGGCCGGCATGTGTTTCACTTCGTTCCTGTGTCTGTCCCTTCGGGGAAATGTCACACGGTGACATCCGGAGTCCTGCCTAGCTCACTGTTCTCGGGTTCCCGGAGTCCTGTTAGCCCAGGTTACAGCCCGGATTCACAAGTCACGACCGACATGCTCGATGTGATTCATGTATGCCTGTCCCCATGGGTTAGTGCCGCTTTGGGTTCACGACTAGCCATGTCGGCCCGGGTTCTCTGTCATATGGATGCTAGCGACACTATCATATACGTGAGCCAAAAGGCGCAAACGGTCCCGGGCCATGGTAAGGCGACATCTGTGAGAATACCGTGTGTGAGGCCGCAAAGTGATATGAGGTGTTACCGGCTAGATCGATGTGACTTGGAATTGTGGTCCTGACAGCTTTGGTATCAGAGCCTGACTGCCTGTAGGATTACCAAGCCAAACTGGTCGAAGTTGAGTCTAGAAATGCTTTAGTTATGTAAGGGAATTGATTGGGGAAGGGAACGTAAGGCTCTTTTTACTCCTTATATCTCATGGCCTTCTAATCTGAGTCAACCTCTTCTCTTCTACATGGATTAAGAACTAGGCCTTCTCATCTATCTATCAGGATGACGAGTTACTATGATAGAGACTTATAGGATTGATGGATTTAAGCCCCAATTTGGTTTCTACTACTTCCGTGTGTTGTTAGTTAATCTCAGAATCTTGATATTGTGATGATCGAGTGGTTATGCCACCATTTTTGCAGGATGTCTCGAATCATTTTGAGCATTTACAGCCGTTATGCTATCCGAGTCATCCCAGGTTTCTAAATAGTCTGATGCATTTGCAAATCCTTCCTCCCAGTTCTCGATGTCTTATTGGGCCGGATTAATCACACTAAACAGTGTGTTGAGGTACTCCATTGCCTCGACATATATGTTGGAGTTATTTTTATGATTCTAGGTGTCTTAGGGAGTCACCTAGTAATATAATCTAGCCACGTTTTGTGTTTTCAGTGTGATGATTCTGGCCATCGTTCTCAAAAGCATCCCGTGATGCCATTTAGTATGTAGGTATTCCACTTCTGGGTTTTGAAACCGAGATTCACCCTACTTACTTCATGTTGATAGTAATTGCTAGTTCCCTTAGGTTATTAGTAACCTTTGCGTTAGTCCTCGAGGTCCATGGTATATCCTTCTTCCAAATACCATGAACTACTTATGGCAGAAGTTCCCCGTTGAACCAAAAGATCACAATCGGAGTGCTCATGATGGGTTCTCCATTCTATTTTGTGACTCTGCCAGTTCAACCTTTCTGCATGGGTTATCCGGAAGAAATATATGTTGAACTCGTTCGACATGTTAGTCCATGCATCCACAACCCAGAAAATCATATGTTCTTTTAAGTTGTCCCATTTTAGTTGTCTTCCGACCCTCGTCTATCAATTAATAGTCAAGAGCATGCGTGCATCCGTTAATCGATGCCTACTACACTTGTGGTCCGTCAAGCCATTCTATTCAAGAATGACTAGGAGAAACAAACTCCAGTACCTCATCCATATCTAGGATTGGGTCAAAGAAATTGTATTCCATAGATCAAAATGCCAATACAGCTTCTGGTCTGTTCTACCTTGAAGTATTACCTTCTTTATGTCAGGATTGTCATGAGAATTACACACCATGCTATGAACTAGTGATCCAGTGATACTTCTCGGCATCATTATTCATTCCTCGGTTCCCGTGTTGTTGCAACCGGAATGTCGACAAGTGAATCATGATGTGTGAAATCAATACTGCTAGCAACCCCGTTGTTTGGTAGTTAATGGACAATAATCTCATTCTTAGCATGTTGGTTTTGAATCATCATTCTAAGATAGATTGTGCTACCTAGTCCTTATTTCTGGTGCACTCTTCGATCAATGAGTTAGAATTAATCAATCCCTTGCTTATTTGATCATATCATCTTGCCCTGAAAAGCAATATTATTCTCGAGCTTAGTAGCATATTGGTGGTTCGTGATTTTCCGAATATCTTCTCGGAAGTATTACCAGGTTTGTCCCCTGACTGATATGTTGAACTCGTGATCAAGTTGGTTTCTTGTGAACCACCCTTTCTCCAAGAATCTGTGCCGGATACCCTGAGCTAGTTGGTTAAGCTAAACAACAACTTGGAGAGTTGGAAGATAAAAGCTTACCTAACTTAGTTCATCTCCAGGGATATCCTGGTGTGTGTGTGTGTGTTGAAGAAAGATGATATCTTCATCGACTGATCCCCGTGATCAGTTGTTGAATCTATTGTCTTGTCCAAACCTTGATTTGAGTGTGGGCTATCGTCAAATCAAGTTAGAACCAACAATATTCGTAATGTTGTCTTACTCGTGGTTGACCCCTCGAGCATACATCATTACATCTTTTGGTCTAACCAATACTATCACCGTGTTCACATGATGGCGGAAGTCCAGTGATATGGAAATTCCGATGAGTTGTTGTTGAGCCCATCATCAGCATTTTGTCTCCCCCATGATTCATGTTGAACATCAACCTAGTGTTGAAAATTTTGTAAGCAATGCCTTCGTGTTCCGTTCATGAAGCTTATGCTTGGATGGAAGAAGTAACTTCCTCGAATCCACGTGCATTTGATGTAAGTTGCCGCCATGAATTTGAGAAAGGTTTGTTTTGTTTCCCCTAGAATCATCCCAAGTCAGTCATGCATGTGCGAAGTATGCTATGGTTTGACAGGCTCGCAACCTTCATTCCATATGTGTCCCTAGCACACCAAGCCACTGATTGATTTGGTCAAGGAGAAGAAGCTCCTTCTTAAGAGTATACCTTATGCAAGGACTTTGATATCCTTGATGACGATTCCCCACCGGAAATCGGTAGTGTTTTATTGTAAGACTACCATGTGATCAAGTTTGTCTGAGACAACATGTTCACATGTGTGTAGCAGAACCAGCTCATGATTTGGAGCTTGCTATCGTAGTTCATTTCCCGAGAATCTCGCAACGTTATCTCGTTGGTTTGTGTTGCAAACTTTCTTTCCCAGACATGTTGACTGAAATATCCCGTTCCCAACCAGATCTGAATCTCAGGCATATGTGATGGTTGGAACTTCTTCCAAGAGCTATGATATGGGTTCCAGTGAGGTGGACGCACCTGGCTAGAAGCACTGTTATTGTAGTATCTTGGTTAAGCCATTTGGTCACCTCCCATGAGGATTTTGCATGACTTATTCTAGAAGTTGTTCCTTATGGATTTTGTGTTCCCGAAGTCCGACCTTTACTTGATGACCATGTTGATGCCACTTTGAATCATGATAGTGGTATCTTAAACATCAAGGAGAACATTGGAAGCGGAGTGCTAAATGTCTCTCGGTCGATCATCCAGGTTTTGTTCCTTGGCATTGCTGAGGACAAATCTGAGAAAGTGTTGTCTTCCTTTGCATCTGCATCGTCCATCACAATTCATCATGGTAGTATGATGTGTTGCTAGGATCTGCGGCACGGATGTTGGTAAAACCTTGATGAATATGGAAATGCTCAAGTTCTTGAGAGCATGCTCAGACACTAGGTTATATCTTTGGTATCAGTCGGATTGTGCCTTCCATTTGCCGGTTGTTCTATAACCATAGCTCCATTCCAAAACTGAGTATGCCATTTCTTCGAATTCCTTCGAACGATTGTTTGTGAATTGCCATTAGCCTGGTATGAAGAGCTTCAATGATCCTTTCCGATGGAGTTTCTTTCTGTCATTAGCGTATTGGATGAAGATCTCGCAAGCAAAGATGTCAAGATCAATTTGATGCAATGAATCAACACCTTTAAGAATGCAACGGGTCATGAAGATTATGTTAGTTTGTGTCCCTCTGTCTTATTTCCTCACGACTTGAATCTCGGGACGAGATTCTTGTTTAGTGGGGGTGAGTTGTCACAACCCCAGAATTGTTTGTGACTAGATGCACCAGTGAGTTCCATGCAACATGTTTAAATTTTTGAAACTTGAAATGGGGATGTCCAAACCCTAGCAACAAATGAAATTCAACTAGGGTCAAAGTTAAATCTTTTCAATGAACCCAAAATGCCCCTCATAAATGTTCATCATTTTTTGTTTTGGTCCAGAACCTCTGCCAAAAAATGGTGCACCTTTCTCTAGGACATTCTGGGTTATTGAATTAAATCATACATTATTTTTTCTTGGACATTAAATGCTATAAATAATTTTAAATGTCCAAATGATCTTGAAAGTAAATGAGGGCTGTTGGAAATATTCCAAACAGAGCCCACAAACATTTTCAGGATTTTTGAAAATGCTCAAGCATTTTTATTAAAGCAAAAACAATTGTAGAAAATAGAAAAACAGAGACTAAATAGAAAACCGGAGAGAGAGGGCACTGTACCTAGCAGCCCACCTGGCCAGGCCACCTGGCGGCCCAGTTGGCTGGCCGAGCCTAGCCAGTGCTGCCTGCTTCTTTAACATTTTGCCAGAAGGAGCCACCTCCTGCTTGCCACTTCCTGCCTCCCCCTCACGCCACGGAGACGCCCGACGCCTCCCCTAACTTTCCCCTTGCTCTCTGGCTCTCCCGCCCCCTCCTCTGTTCCCTCGGTCGCGCCCGAGCGGAGCCCGTCACCGCCGCCCGCTGTTGCCGCGGCCAGAGCCACCTCCCCGCCCTTCGCCGAGTCCATAAGCTCCGCCTCGTCCTCTCCGTCGACTCACGCGACGCCGGACGCCTCGAAGCGCCGCCTCCGACGCCTTCTTCTTCCTCGGGTCGCCGAGATCGCCTCCGCCGCCCCGCTCGCTTCGGACTTCCTCCGAGCTCTCCGTCTGCACTGCTACAACCACCGTGAGCTCCTGACCGTTCCACCTCCTTCGTTTTGCTTGCTTCCATGCCGTAGCACCCTCACCCGCGAGCTCCGAGCTCCGGCCGCCGCCATGGCCGACGAACTCCATGCTCCTGCGCTCTCCTGCTCGCCCCATCACCACAAACATGCTCACCGTGTCCCCGGGAAGCAAACGCGCCGCGCCTTTTGCTCTAGCTCGCGCTGAAACCCCGCACCCGCTCGAGCCCGAGCTACGCCGCTGCTAAACCTTGACGCCGGCGACACATTCGGCCACCCTAGGACTGCCCGAAGCCACCAACCAACGCGCCTCATCGCGCCGCTTCCAACGCGCCCAACCACGCGAGCTCCCATCGCCGGAGTTGGCCGGACGGGCGTCGCCGTCGTGCTGTGCTTAGCACCGGCGTTCAGCCGCCGACGTGGCACCGTCATTAGCGGTTAATGACTTCGCTAATTAACCCCCTCTCTCACTGACATAAGGGCCCCGTGCCCAAATTAACCCTGGGATTTATTCCCTGTTTAGTTTAGATTAATCCAGCCGGCCCTGCTGGTCAGTTTGACGATGCCACGTCATCGTTGACCTGGCCCACCGGTCACTCGTTTCCCGCCTGTACATCGACGTCTGGACCCCACAGGTCAGGTTTCACCTGGACCGCACCCCGTTGACTCTCTTACGTCATGCTGGCATAGTGCTCACGCACTAATGCATTTTCAGGAATTAGTTTAATTCTAAATATACAGGAAATTCCAGAAAATAGCCAAAACTTCTAAAATTCATAGTAATTCAACCGTAACTCCAAATGAAATAATTTCTATATGAAAAATTATCATAAAAATTCAAGGAAACCATCTGTACCATTTTCATGCATGTTTGAACAACGTTTGTCTTCTATGTTGGACAAAACAAATAAAGGGCATTTAAATAATCATATATGGAGTTGGAATTTGAATCATGTATTCAAACCAACTTCATTTAAATCATAGCTAGATGCATTAGCTCAAACCACAGCATATTGCCATGTCATGATCATGCATCATATTGTGGCCTTGCATTGATTGTGTTCTTTTTCAGTTGCCGGTGGTTGTCCCCTCTCGATAGACGTGGTTCCGACGATGAGTTCGATGACACCGATGTAGAGCTATAATATCTTCAGAAGTGCCAGGCAAGCAAAAACCCCTTGTTCATTCCGATATAATTCCACTCTCTTTTACTGCATTAGGAAAACAACGATTCATCTGTTACTTGTTGCGGTAGCTGAACCCCTTTATCCTCTGCATGACCTGTCATTCCACAGTAAATAGATGAAACCCACTAGCATGAGTAGGAGTTGTTTGAGCCCTGATGGCCTACTCATTCATGATCGTTTGTCATGCCTGCTACTGCTTAGAGTCGAGTCAGGTCTGATTCATCGGGGATGAATCGGAGGTGTGAGAACATGTCCTACTGTTGAGAGCTAAGTGAGTGAACACGATTTGGTAAAGGTAGCGGTGAGAGGCCATGTAGGATTACATGGTGGGTTGTCTCATTGAAGCCGTCCTCAGGAACTGAGTTCTGTGTTTGTGATCCATGAAACAGTTACTACCACGCATTGGGCCTGAAACCAATGGACCCTCCCGGCTTCTTAACCACTCTTGTCCTCTGTCCGGGAGTTGCAAAGTAGTTTCTGGTGTTTGTAGTATGCTGGGGGCTGCACGCAGCGCTGACCTTAGGGGTGGGCTGTGTTGCGGTAGGCACGTGGCACGGTGTACCGAATGCTTGTTTGGTATCTCGGGAACCCTGCACATATCGTTCGGCGCCGTATGTGGAAACCTCGGCCGGACTCCCTGCGGATGGAACCTGAATAGGCGATAAACCTGGACTAGAGACTTGAGTGTTTAGGCAGGCTGTGGCCGACACCCACGTTGGGCTTCCGCTTGAAGGTTGCCGAGTACATGTCTAGTAAACGACGGTAAGTGGTGAGAGCGTGTGAAGAAGTACACCCTGCAGGTTGATATGATCTATTCGAATAGCCGTGTCCATGATAAAGGACTTCTGGGTTACCTATAACAGTTCATAGACAAGTGAAAGTGGATACTCTAAAATGCGCAAGATAAGCGTGAGTGCTATGGATGGCGTTCTCGTAGGAAGACGGGATCGAATCCATAGTGGTGTATTGATTGGTGAATATGTGGACTCGTGTGCGCCACTTCAAAAGAGTTACTTGCAGTCGTAGTTCAGGATAGCCACCGAGTCAAAGCTGACTTGCTGCAGTCAAACTCCACCACCCCCCCTTGTTGATAATGATGCATATGTAGCTAGTTCTGATGTAAGTCTTGCTGAGTACATTTGTACTCACGTTTGCTTATTTTATGTTTTGCAGAGAGACGTCCGTCTCGCTAGTAGTTCCGTGTCGACTTCGACGTTTAGCTTGTTACCTCAGCTACGATCTTGTGCCCTCGGCAAGATCTGGTAGATAGTCAGGCTTCTCAGCCTTTTTCATTTGTAGATGTCTCACTCGGACATGTTAAGCTTCCGCTTGTGCTTGTTGCTTGTATGATCTGTATGTTGGGTCATGAGACCCATGTTTGTAATACCTCGCTCCTCGGAGCCTAATGAATAAATACTTGAGTCGTAGAGTTATGTTGTGATGCCATGTTGTATTTACACATATCGAGCATATTGTGTGTATGTTTGAAATGCTTGGTATGTGTGGGATCCGACAATCTAGTTGTTTATCCTTGGCAGCCTCTCATATGGGGAAATGTAGTCTAGTGCTTCCTTGTGCCATAGTAGTCCGCTATGCCGGTTCACCGGAGTCCCGCTAGCCCAAAGACTACCGTCGGGAACACTTGACTGGCCGGCATGTGTTTCACTTCGTTCCTGTGTCTGTCCCTTCGGGGAAATGTCACGCGGTGACATCCGGAGTCCTGCCTAGCCTGCTACAGCCCGAGTTCCCGGAGTCCTGTTAGCCCAGTGCTACAGCCCGGATTCACACGCTGCTGACCGACATGCTCGATGTGATTCATGTATGCCTGTCCCCATGGGTTAGTGCCGCTTTGGGTTCACGACTAGCCATGTCGGCCCGGTTTCTCTGTCATATGGATGCTAGCGACACTATCATATACGTGATCCAAAAGGCGTAAACGGTCCCGGGCCATGGTAAGGCGACACCCGTGGGAATACCGTGCGTGAGGCCGCAAAGTGATATGAGGTGTTACCGGCTAGATCAATGTGACTTGGAATCGTGGTCTTGACAACACCATTGAGGGAGACCAGGTAAGTCGTTAGCAAGTGCCGCCTGCAAACCAAGACAACCGCCTTATTTGCATCCTGGAAGTCCTTTACTAGTACTACTAGGAGTACTAGTGCGGTGAGATGGTTTCTCGAAGAAGACGATGGAGAAGCGGAGTCAGCGAAGAGTGAAATGATGGTTGCTTCGTCCGTGCTTTTGTGATTTGACGCCTCACTGCTTTGTGATTTGTGATAGAAGGGACAGGGGAGTAGATTACATGCTCTATCTTTGTACTACATGCGTCCAAGCATGGGAGAAAGAGGAGAGAGTTTGCATTTTTCTATTCCTTCAATCAATCAATCAGGGAGCTTCAGTTCCATCTTGTTGGCTTTGGCAACACCGTCCACAATGGTTCCCACGATGCCTAAAGCTATTTTCACATTTGGCTACAAATTGTGGATGCCCTTAACCATACCACTTGGTTTTGCTCCTGTGTGATATCTATACAAATCTCAATTATATTGATCTAAAAAATTATAGAATCAAGATTAGTAAAAAGGAGGTGATTTTGCCTCGCGGATGGCGGGGGAGGCTTCTTATTTGAGCAATGCTACATGCACGTAATGGTTTACGTAAAGTTACAAACTGCTGTGATGTGGGACTATTTGATTGGATTAAAGGAGAGGATTAGGCCCACCCGACCTGAAAATCATTGGGGCATATATAGATTAGATGGAAAGTATACGTAGCAGCTACGTAGCCCTTTGTAAGTCTATGATTAGGCTTCTTATTTTCAG